>OX465598.1:233607500-234857500 GCA_950022295.1 Bromus sterilis
GATGACCATGGCTTACTAGGGGTTACAACAGATATGTCAGGGTAACAAAGTACCCTAACATGATGGTTAGTGTGGTTATTCTGGCTAGAAGACATCTAAACTGGGAGGAAGAACTGCAAATGCATCAACATCGGTTTCTAGAAGAAAACCTACAACAAACTCTATGGAACTGTCGGGTATGCCACCTAACAAATCTTTTGGAAAGACATCCGAAATAGAGAGAAGGATTTTGAAAATGTATCAGATTATGAGGAAACCTGGAATGACTCGGACAACATAACGGCTGTAATTGCAAGAGAAATCGAAATCCTCACAACATTTCAACATCACTTACATAAGAAGTTCAGAACATGAAGCGCAATGACTCTAGACAACTGAACACAACTTTCCTACGGCTACAAGTGTAAGGCCCGATATGCGGTACTGTTCCAGATCTAGATGTTTCCATCCAGATCCGGGGACGAAGCACATATCGGTCCCACCGCGACATATGACGAAGTCATATGCCCCGGATTTCCAACATGATATCACAACATTACAGATACAAGGATACAATATCTCATACAATCGGCATACAACCTTCTTAATACAATACAACATCGGAAGACACATGTCTGAGTACAGACTACAATCAAATTCCTAGTGGCAAAGAGAAAAGCATCGATCCCATAACCACACGGGTCCAGGCCCTCCGCCGGGATCCGCCTAACTAGTCGTCGTCGAGTCTGCACGTGAAACGTCGATCACCATACCTGTTGTCGATCAAGAACCCTGAAAAGAGGTTGGCGGTAGTACCATGAGTACATAGGTACTCAGCATCCAACTGTAGTGGTCATCTGACCCAGCAAGGACTTCATCACTCGTCATTCTAGGACAACTAGTAGTTTACGGTAAGGAAGGGGTAAGTGGTGAGGTTGCTGCCGCACTAGCATTTATGAAGTGGCTAACGATCTAGAGAGTAAGATAAGAAGCCAAGCATTCGATGAGGAATCGCCTCCAACAAGTCTTGCTATCAACTAATTACGCAAACATAACACCTATCCTATCCTTGTCCTCCTCTTCGCATCCCGACGAAGAAGAAGCAGTCAAGGCACACACACACATTGATCAAGTTATATTAAGATTATCTCAGTTGTTGTTGTCTATGAACAAGGAGTAGGTCTCAAGTCGTCCATAACCGTGGACACGGCTTCTCGAAAAGATTTAACCCTGCAGGGGTGTACCAACTGCCCATTACAAGGCTCCACACGCACGCCCATCTCTCTCAGTTGCTACCCATACAGGCAACCATTTTATGATTTAGTATCAAGAGATCCGAAATGTCAGGTCCCTCTAGCTAACAACGAACAAATTCGGGTGGCCCCCGGTGAGTCGACATCCATCTCAGGAGCCGGCCGCTGTCTCGATCTGGTCTCTACCGTCTGTCGCAGGTTTGGATAGCCGGTTAATCACACATTGGGAAACCGGGTCCTCAGCTGAACAAGGTGGGCCAGCAAGGGAACTATGTCCTCACTGGTCCGGGTTGGTTTAAAATCTACTGGCAGCTGACCAGCACACACACGGTTTCAAATGGTAAATCAGCTTGGGCCACCACTAGAAATGTTTGAAGCTAGGTATGTAAGAAAAGGGGACCCCATAAAATCCCACACGCGGTTAGGCACGCTCAGTCTTAAAACCAATACCCGGAACTCGGATCCTAGGTGACTCAAATGGAACAAAGCGTCGGGGCGGGATAGCCTAGACCTTCCATCCTTCGTCGAATATAGTCAACATTATAATAATCATATCATCAACAAAAATAGTAATAATGGATATCCCAAACCAAGGAGTAACAGGGTAACATCGTAGCATCCTAAGCATGCATACTAAGCAGGGGCTGAGCAACGAGCAATAGTAACATAGCAGTACAAGGTTTGTTGGGAAGGGACATGGCTGTATCGGTTTGAAAGAGGCTGTAAACATGTGGTAGGATCAAACATCGAACCTATCCTAGACTAGCATGCAAACCGCTGGTTGAAATAGAATGGATCATAAGTAATGCATAGTCCTTGCCTGTTGATAAGTCGGGTTCCGAAGGTGTAGTTGATCGCAAGCTCGCATCGTCTCCGAAGGTACCCGCGGAAGCACACAAGACGATAAACACTGGAAAGCAATCAACCAGCAAGCATCTATTACTACGAGGCAAACACGAGCAAGCATCAACAAGAAGGAAACACGAGACATCGCACCTACCGTTGAGAGCGGTTACTAACAGGTTAAGTGGAGTACTCGTCACACACGACGATACCACACATTTACAAGGGTTCAAGTTGTTTAGCTACAGGTGATCAACAAAGGTTGTTAACATGGCAACTCAAGCAAGCATGTCGTAGCACACAAACACGTCAAGAGGTGAAGCACAAAGTAAACTATCTATGCTAGTCAATTTAAGTGAGGCACAACCTAAACATGGCATAACACTAAGTGCCGCATGATGATTAAAACATTTGGTACTGTTCTGTCCTAAACCATATTTTAGGTTGGTTAACAACAGAAAACAATAGCATAAACACAAAGTACACGAAAAACTAATCAAGTTACATATAAGGCACACTCCAAACGGAGTTACGGTTAAAAAGATATAAGCAAAACAAGTTACGGGCACAATCTGCCAACATCAGGTAGCACACTTTAGAGCAATGCATAAACATGATAATCAATTCAAACAGTCTCACAAATGACATGGAACTAAATTAGACATGACAGGGAAGGCATGGCAAAAAGAATCATGCAATTAGGCATCATAGATCAAAAGATATTAAGCAAACAACATGGCATCGCAAAGTAACAGACTTAGTGAAAAACAGAGGTGGTGTCAAAAACAGCAGCATAGCAACTTTGGAGCTAAATATCTATATGAACAGTAATGCTAACATGAAGACGCAATACATGTAATGAAAGTAGACATGATGCTTAACAATATGAAATTGGAATCACTCAATTCCGATAAACGGTCGCGACACACTCGTCGACCAAAGTTGCAACAAAATAACAGTTTCAGCAACAGCAGCACATTAACATCAGGATCACCACTTTGGAGCAAGATACAATCATCATGAAGTAGGCATATATGGCATATGAATGCATGAAACTGAAGTAGAAACAATGCTTAACGCAACGCAAAAGGAATCACTCAATTCCAACGTACGGTTGCGAAGCAACCGTTGCCCGAAGTTTGAACAAATTAACAGTTTCAGCAAGTTTAACAGCATCAGTTGCAATTAACGATCTGATGCCCTGTTTAGCACACAATTACACAATCAAGATGAACTCAAATTCAAATACTCACAAAAGATGAATTGAAGTACACACAATTCTAAGCAATTTTCGTTTTGGCAGCACGTTCATCGGAGCTACGGATCAACGGGAAATTACGTTGCAAACAGACATCAGCACCAAAATAATACATGACTTAGCAGATTTTAGCAACAGGAAAAAAATAACAGAGAGAAAAAAATAAAAAGGGGGTGGCCTCACCCCAAACGGGCTCGGCCCAACAGGCCAGAGGAGGCCGGCGACTGGGCCGCTTGGGGCAGGCCGCCCCACACGGCTGGATCGGGCGGCGGCCTGGCTGGCGCTGGATCGGGAGGCCGTTCCCGTCGGCCAGGAGGCAGCCGGCCGGCGGCGCTCTGGCGCGGTGGCGCAGGCTAGGCGCGGGCGCGAGGTGGAGACGGAGGCGAGCGTGCTGCAGGGGGGGCGCGGTCGTCGGAGCCGAGGGAGGAGACGGCCGGTCGCGGCTCAGGCGAGCTCCTCGTCGGCACGAGTTCAAGTCCATGTCCGCCTTGGCGCCGCAAGCTTGCAACAGAGAGAGAAGAGAGGTTAGAGGGAGAGGAAAGGAAAGGGGAGGAGAGGGAGGCGCGGAGGAGAGGGAACGCGGGAGGAAGGAGGCCTGGCGGCGGCCAGCTGGCCGGACGAAGCGGCGGCGGCCCGGCTCCATGGGCGGCGGCCTGGATGGAGATGGGAGGTAGGAGAGACAGAGGTTGCAGCTGGGTGACGACGTGGCGGCCTCTGGGCCGTCGGATCGCCAGATCTGACGGTCCAGAGCGCTTGGGGGGAATTTTCCAGATCTTGGCTAGGGTTTGGACGAAAATGGGGCTATTTTGGGGCAAAGTGGAGGGGGGTGGCTGCAATATTTTTGGCTAGGGAAACCCTAGAAATGGGTGGGAGTGTGGTGGTCTTTATATAGCCCCGGTGGCTGGCAGTTTGCAAAAACATCCCCGATTTTTCTCTCGCGCGCGCGGTGTTTACGTTTCTGACCGCCGGGGGTCCGTAGTACCTCCGATTCGGGTAAAACTTCGAACTGCGCGATCAGCGCGACGAGCTGGAGGCGTTCACCTCGCGTTGGAACCGTTCCGAGAACACTTTCCGGCGCGCTATAAAAATAACCCGTTTAATTATTAAACGGGGTTTTTCGTTCCGTTGGCTGCGGCTGGTCTCGTGCGGTTTTCGCGACGGTGATCGGGTGAAACACGGTGTCGCAAAGGTCGAGTGTCAGGGTGGCAAGGGTCGGTCTCCGTCCGGTACGAGATAAGAGGGGGAAAAATAATCGCCGATCGATAAATCGGGGATGCAAACACCGCAAACAAATCAGACAATCAAACAATTCACACCGAAAACAAAAATTTTAATTTTTGTGAAATCTGGGCTGTTACAACAAGGAAGAAAACAACGAGATGTTCTAGTAAGACATAGATGAGCCTAGTCTTATCTTCCCGTAGAAAAGATGAGGGTGACTCTGAAATCAGATCGATGAGGGTAAGGAGAAAAAGAAGCCTTACGTTGTTCCCTTTATACCCAAGTAACTATATAACTATAGAATGCTAGACTCGACTTCGACCAAGGGTTTGATAATCCTACAGACAGTCCTGCTCTGATACCAAGTCTGTCGGGACCTGGAATATGCGTATGTAATTCCTGTTAGAACACAATGATATGGAGAGCCGAGAGCCGTACCCACTTGTTTAAGCAGACAAGGCCAAGCACATAACACTCTCGGAAAGTATCGAACGTGAGGGACATCCCATCCAGGCCCGGATGATCATCTGAGATGGGTCCTCATCATCCGCTCACAAGTCTAAATGCTTATGGGTGGTGAAATCCCATACTCATAGACAAGTCGCCTCAACCATATTATCGATTGAATCATAGCACTTACATAAACAGACTGCAGCCCGATCACTTAGTCGAGGTCTCGGGCGGGCTCAATCATACATCTAAGTGTGCCACGTGACAGAGTCACGAGAAATCGCATCGTGATGCCCCAAGCTGCGCACATCTAAGGGCCACTTGGTGTATAAAAGACCACCGGCAAGAACACAACTAAGCTATCGAACCCCACACTAAGACATGCATGTTATAATCATACACGTAGCATACATGTCCAGTGTAAACAGCAGGTACACATTGCATGAACTCTAGAAAGTATATATCTTTATTGACTTACATAGAGTACACAAAGATCATATGACTATGATCCATCATTACATAAAACAACGGAAGCAAATTAGGTCTGAGTACAGTCAAGTTTAACAAATGGCTTAGAGAAGCCTTGTTCAACATACATGCCCTTCCACGAGGGACCAAACTGCTGTCTGGAACTATACTAACTTAGTCAACGTCGAGCTTCAGGAAGGTGACTCCATCGGGGGCTGGGTTCTCATCTAAAACATAGAATAAGCAAACGTGAGTACAAAGTCGTACTCAGCAAGACTTACATCAGAACTATACTACTCATGTTCAAGTATCAAGGTAAAGGGAGGTGGGGTTTCAATGCAGAAGTGCCAGCTTTGACTTGGCTAGTCCTGTACTACGAGTACCAGACTTGAGGTAAGAAGCGTACACGAGTCCACTACCAAGTCTCCAACCAATACACCACTATGGATACTTCCTCGACTTCCCCACGAGGAAGCCCACCATAGCAGTCACGCCTATCTTGCGAGTTTTATAAGTATCCATTCAAGTTGTCTAATAATCAAGTAGAGGTCTCCAAGTAGTCCATAACCGCGAACACGACTATTCGAATAGTTTATTAACCCTGCAGGGGTGTACATCTTCACATGCGTGTCATCACTTATCGCCTCATTCTTGTCACCCTTCAAGCGGGTGTCGGACGTGGATGAAACCAAGGCACTACCCTCATATCACCTTCTCTAATCCAGGAGTCGACTACCTGAGTTTGTCACCGCTTGAGAGTCCGACCGGTTCAACGAAACGGACTCAGAAAATGCAAGGGTACGAGACGCCACCTTTGACAGATGGTTTCGCTGCCTCACAGGTCCACCCACATATCTACATGATGCAACATTTCCTTCATTCTTTTTCTATGCACATGCCAAATGGAAAGCCCGAATCTATTGTGACTCCTGGACCGGATCGGGTACGTAAAGAGGCCAAACGGGGCTCCCATAAACCCTACATGTGGTCATACTCTTTGTCTTGGATCACAAAACAGGAACTCGGGGCCTAGGGCAGTGTTCAACGAGACAACCAACTGTGTACTCCTACACAGCCTCTCATCGTTCAACTTTGCTTAGGGTGGATTCACCAACACGTTATCATCAGCACCATTATGAATATCCATACCGACTCACAAACAATGTAACCTCATTGTATCACTAAGAAGCAATAAGCAGTAACAGTTGCAGGGGCCACATGCTCATCATTCAACTCCTATATCTGCTAGGATTGTGGTTTGCTTAATACGATGACAAAATGATAGGTCATGCATCAGAATGGGTTCAACTATGCGAAAGAACGTGTCTTGGTGATCTCCGAAACATGCATAAGCAAGACTGAGAGGGAAGTAGGATTTTATAGACATGATCAATGGGGTTTTCTTGCCTTGCTGACGATACACTGTTTACCAAACTTACGCTTTAGGGGGTGTCCTCTGTAACACCCTCACTGTCAGTGAACAGTAATCACTGTTACTGTTCATCTCTACTGTTCAAAACTTTTGTTAAATCAACTTGGATCAGTTCAAATTCAATTTCCACTTTGTTATCCTGGAATGCAATGTGATCATGACCTTGGTCAACTTGGATCAAACCAATACCTAGCTCAATTCAAATGACCTTTGCATTGAAATCAATTTAAACCCTAAAATGCCTTTTGTTGAATATTAAAAATATGGTGAGAATAAGTCTTTTGCAAAAATCTTGGAACCACTTTTATAAAATCCCAAATAATCATTGGACCATGTCCTTGTAATCATTGGTATTTATTGGGCTACTGAAAATTGTAAACAATTAATAACAGTAGCAATTTCGGGCCAATGGCTCATTTAATAATAAAATAAATTAGCAAAAGAGTTTAGAAAAATCCTAAACTTTTTGTGGCACCCTAGGTTTATGCTCTACTAATTATGGAACAATAATTGTATTATACAAAAATGCCTAAGCCATTTAAATAAGTGGTAAAAGAAGATCTAACAGAAAAGAAATAAAAATGAAAGAAAACCTAAACTACCCCCTCTAGTCCGAGGCCCACCTCCCCTCCTCTCCCCTCGGGCCGGCCCAGCCCACCACCCCCGGTCATCCCCCTCCTCCCGGACGGGCGCCATGGCGTGGCGCCCATCCGCCGAGGTCACGACGACGAGCCCCCCCCCCCCCCCCCCCCCCCGTGGAGGCCATCCGGCAATCCCCCGGCGGCCTACAAGGCCAAGCCCCGCCCCCTGGTGCAGCCCTAACCCTAGCCGCAGTCCCTCTCCCTCTGGATCTGGAGCCCCCCCTCGCCTTCGTCTTCGCCAGTCGCGCCCGTATCCGCCATGGACGCCCGCCCGTGAGCTTGCGCGGCCACAGCGCTCCACGAGCCTCGCCATCTAGTCCGCCAGCTCCGCCGCGATCCGCTAGGTCGTCCTCGCCCTCGAGCACAACCCGACGGCAACTGCATCCGACGAATCGGGTTCGTCCCCGACCGCGACCGCCCTGCACGTCGTTTTCAAATTGCTCTCACTGGAGCCTCCCCGCGCCCACTGCCCAGGCCCTGCATGCTCACGGTGAGCGCACATGCCACCACCGGCTATCCCCGGGCCTCCCCTCTCGTTGTAGTTAACGACGCCATTGACGCGTGCTCCGGCCGTCACCCAGCTTGCCGTGGCCGTGGCTCCCGCCTCCCCCTCGCCCGTCAAGCGTGGCCCGTGGACGCGCCTCCCCGCCCGCATTCGATTCCCCCTCTCCGTGCCCTGGATGGCCACCGGAGCTGGCCGGCCGCCTCGCCGCCGTGCCTCCTGTTCGCCGGAGGGCGTGCACGAGCTTAGCCATGGGGTTAACCCCCCCCCTAACCACCCCTGCCCACTGACCAGTGGCCCCCACCCCCCTGATTAAGCCCCTAATTAACTGTTAGTTAGAAACAACCCCTCACTGTCCATGACACCTGGGCCCCACTGGGTATTTAAGTTATTAAATCTGATTATTAGATAACAGTGTATGACATGTGGGTCCAGGGTAATTAAAATTAATAAAAATGTTTTATTTGACTGTGAGGCTGACATGTGGGTCCCATATGTCAGTTTGACCAGTCAACACTGTTCTGGATAATGTTACTAAAAATAATAAAAGAAATTATTAAAAAGGGATTTTTAATGTTTTAAAATTGATTAAACTTATAAAATCAATATCTTTTAATCCGTATATCGGATCGAAAAACTTTATACATGAAAATTGATCAGAAAAATATAACGAATACGAATACGCTATCCGTATACCAACCCCACCCCCCTAACAAACCGATCATCGACATTCCCCCCTTCGGGCTGTCTGTCGATAATTTCCGGTACCGATAAAAGTACCCGGATGAATTGATTCCGAACACGAAAGTTGTCCGGAATGGTTCAACTAACACGGATACACCCCCCTTATGTTTTTTGGATGTCCACGACACCTCAGGCATGAACCCTTCCCCTCTGGACACCCTGTCCGGTAATCACCCGGAACCGGTAGTTCATCCCCGGATGAATTCCCGCTCTGAGCCTGATACGTCGTACTGCGTTAGAACACCGTTAACATTCCATCTATCATGTCATGCATATGTTTGTATATTATTGCTGTGTATTTACTGTTTCCTCCCCCCCCCTTAATCTCCGGTAGACCCTGCTGCTACCGCCGACTACACTGCTGCCGGGTACGACTACTTCGTCGACGACCCTGCCCCTACCGTCGAGCTTCTAGGCAAGCAGAGCCATTCTCTTCCCCAGATATCGCCTATCTTTCCGTACTTTTCTTGCACTAGGAATTGTTACTGCTGCTGCTACGATTACAATCCTATTCAATTGCATAGCCTGATTTTGTCGCCCCTTGATGTGCCTCCCTTTATCCTATGCTGCCTATTATTATTATTATTATTATGCATTATTCAGCAGTGAGCCCTGCGCATTGTTAGATAGGATTAGATAGAGGGCCGTGATCACTCAGGGGAGTGAACGCGGATACAAATATTATAACTGCACAGGTACGGTACAATGCAGACACCGTCCAAGGCCCCTATCTGGGTTATGCCTAGTCACCTCAAGTGTGAGCTATCAAGGAGTAATCCTTGTACTCCACCTGAGGCTGACTTTGTCTTGCCGCCATAGGGTCCTGAACCGCGGTTGTCCTTAAAGGTAAGAAAGTCGAGCGACCCAACGGTGCCCGCGAGAGGTATATCGTCGGGAACGACAGGGAGGGTACGACCGACGTTACTGGCGTGCTCGTATCTCGCGAGAGTTACCAAACCACGAAAGTCGAGATCTACCAAGAGCAAACGCGAGACAAGGTAAGGAGACGGTTCACCTTGTTGGTAACCGCAGTGACTTGGTGGGACGACAGGGCAGGCACCGATGTACTGGTGGACCTGACTGCTGTCGTTGACCGCGGGTCGGTTAAGTCGAGGCAACGATAACGGTTGTCCCGCAGGTTAATTAAAATGCTAAATGGTTCGGCGGATGTCTTGAGTAGCCTTTTGGCTTGTACGCACTACCTACACGTGGGACGAGGAGTGTGGGCTCCCCTGCATCGTAGTCTCGTTCGAGGGTCTTCAAACGTCAGCAGTACAGCGGGCTGATTGCCGGGAAGTGGTGTTGTCTTCTCTTGCTCGAGCGGTGTATTTGTATTTGCTTTGATTTTGCTTCACCGGCCAGTCACGCACCGTGCAGGAGTACGTTCGGGTTAGGGTCCAAAGCCCGGCGTACATAGGATATAGTCCGGCGGATGACCTCTCTGTTGATTGCCGAAGGATGGGCTACTTTGTGTCGGATAGCTTTGGGTGGAGCGTTCCCTAACAAGGTTCCCGCCACCCTGGAGATCCGAGCGTCGTAGAGTCACGCCAGTGCACCCCTGCAGGGAAGATTAATCTATTCGAATAGCCGTGTCCACGGTCACAGGACGCTTTATGCTGAAGCTGGATCTTACCACTGGAAACTATTATTATTAAACTGTATGGTTCCGGGTTTTCTTTCTCGCAGGGATGTCGAGGAGGTGAACTCGGAGGCATTATTATTATTGTTAATCATTACAACTTATATTATACAATGTTGCAGCAACTTCTGCTTCGTTGTTACTTTACGCTTTATATGAACTGTTGGCTGATTCTTACCTCATGCTGCAAGACATCGTCGGAAGATGCTAGTCGTCGATAGGCCTAGCTTCTTACCCTTGCTCTGGATTTCTGTCTTTCAGTCCACTATATACAACCTCTTCTTTCCGTTGATACAATGCATAATGCTTAGTAGCGGACGTAAGACTCGCGGGTATACTAGATACTCACCTCCTTTATTTCCTTTACTGTTTTGCCTGATCGGCCTCTGCAGTCGACGTTGGAGCCCAGGAGCAGGAGTACCCCGGAGGCGGATACTACTACGTCGAGACCCCCGCTGACCAGGACTAGGAGTAGTTTCGGAGGCTCCCAGGCAGGAGGCCTTGCTTTTTCGATCTGTATCTCTGATGTTATTTGTGCTAGCCTTCTTAAGGCAAAACTTGACTAACTATGTCTGTACTCAGATATTATGGCTTGTATAACTTATGTATTCGGGTCCTCGTGACCCCCTTTATTGTAACATATTGGTTTATCCTTTTGTGTTTAGTGTTGTGCTGCGATATTCTCACCGTGGCACCCTAATCTCAGTCGTGTACCCTGCGTGTATGATTACTGTACACAGATTGATTTTGGGGGCGTCACAAGTTGGTATCAGAGCCGACTGCCTGTAGGAAGCCACCCCACCACTACTTGGTCGAAGTTGAGTCTAGACTTGAAAAACTATTTTGCTAACTTAATATTTGGCTTACGGGCCCACATCGATGTCACTACGTGTGATATCTATGGTATTAGGATCCTTTTCTCCTTACCTATGCTCTGGGACTCTGCTCTCTTATCCTTGCTGTTCAGTTTTACAAACTCTGACATTATGATCACGTTCTCTTGATTCCACCCGGCGTTTTTGGTGCGTTCCCCATTGATTGAGTCGTGTTGCAGGAGTTCTACCCCAGGTCCCGGACCGCGATCCCGTTCTCATTCTGGGCAGGCCGCGCGTCCTCTGGCATTAACTCCTGTGGCAAACAGTTTTCTTGCGGCGTGATTGACATAGTGGAATCTATGTCGCGTCGTGTAATCCTTACCGCGGTCTGCGCGCCGCCTAGTGTGTCCTTTTTCCTTAATTTCTACGACATTACGCTGCCCGATTTTCGATTGATTCTATGTGTGGATGTGTATGTCTTATATGACTACTCTATATATCCGCGCCTCCTCTTTGTTGTCGATTTACCTATTACTCGTTTCTGGCATCTCGTTAAAAATGTTCATCGCTGAAATACCCCTGTTAAATTCTAGCAGGATGGCTGGTCGTGGTGGTCGTGGTCGTGGTCGTGGTGCCAACGATCCACCTCCGCCGCCGGACTACATGGACGCGATGATGCAGCAGTTTCAGATGAACCAGGTGTTCATGCAAGGAGTCATAGATCAGCTCCAGAATCAGAATCAGAACCAGAACCAGCACCAGAACCAACCGCCTGTGGTTACTCTGCGGGATTTCATGCGTCTCAATCCCCCTCTCTTCCACCAGCCTGAACAACCGCTAGATGCTGATGATTGGCTTCGTGACATCACTCGTCAGCTGGAGTTCGCTAATGTGGGCGCTGCTGATTATGTCAACTTCGCGTCCTATTTCCCGCGTGGTCCCGCTGCTCAGTGGTGGGACACTTACAAGGGATCGCTAGCTGAAGGGACTGTCGTCACCTGGAATGACTTCAAGACTGCCTTCCGTGCTCGTTATGTCCCCCAGGCAATTATGAACCGTATGAAGGCCGAGTTCCGCAACCTCGTTCAGGGCAACAAAACTGTCGAGGCATACCAGAGGGAATTCCTCCGCCTCTCCCGCTATGCTGCAAGTGACCTTCCGAATGATGCAAGTAGGCAAGAGAAGTTCCGTGATGGGCTCAACCCAGATCTCCAGCTTGCACTGGCTTTGCACGTCTTCCCCGACTTCGCCACCATGGTGAATCAGACTATCACCCTTGAGACCGCTCAGCTTAAGTTCGGTGGTTCGGCGAAGCGCCCCCGTGATGCTGGCTCATCTTCGGGCACAACACAGAAGCAACGCATGTGGCTTCCACACAGTGTGTATCGTCCAAATGCCCCTGTACCTAGGCCGTCGTATGTTGCACCTCGTCTGCCTCCGCCCCCGCCGAGACAGCCGAAGACTGAGACTGCACCCCTCCGTCCTCAGGATGGCCTGTGCTTCAAGTGCCATCAGCCAGGTCACTTTTCCAGAGACTGCCCCCAGCGACAGAGTCAACTGGTAGTTCACCCTGCTGGCCGTGGAAATGGCCGTGGCAACAACAGGACCCCCAACTATAACACTGGGTCTTCTTCTCACACTCACGGACATGCTTACAACATTAATGTCGAAGAAGCTCAGGAGCAACCTGCTACCGTGATGGGTACCCTTCTTGTTAATTCAATACCTACTGCTGTTTTATTTGATACAGGAGCATCGCATTCATTCATGTCGGAAGCATTTGCATTGTCGCATAACTTCATGGTAGAAAAGATGGATCCACCGATGGTTGTCCGCACTCCGATAGGTCATTGCCACACCTCCAAGATAGTGCCCAAAACCATCGTCGAAATTGAAGGAATTGAGTTCCTTGCTTCCCCCATCCTCCTGAAGTCTTCCACTATAGACCTCAGTCTGGGCATGGATTGGTTGAAAGTCCACGATGCCGCACTTTATTGTGGCACCAGTTCTGTCCAACTTTTTCACCCCTCCGGCGAGATTGTTAACCACACCACCCGGATTACCCGTGATGGTGAAACGCATATCTACATGATGAATGCTTTGAATGTCTCACCTCTCGACGGGATTGAGAACGTTCCAGTCGTTCGCGATTTTTCCGACGTCTTCCCAGAAGAACTCCCGGGAATACCCCCGATCCGAGAGGTGGAATTTGTCATCGACCTGAAGCCTGGCACCGTCCCTATTGCCAAGCGTCCCTATAAGATGCCACCTCACCACCTCCTTGAACTGAAGAAGGAGATTGACGAAGCACTTCACAAAGGATTCATTCGCCCAAGTTCCTCTTCTTGGGGAGCACCTTCGCTCTTTGTCAAGAAGAGCGATGGAACGAACCGTTTGGTCCAAGATTACCGACCTATCAACCAAGCCACGATACAGAACAAGTACCCCCTCCCTCGGATCAATGATCTTTATGATCAACTTGCTGGATCCACGGTGTTTTCAAAACTCGACTTAAGGTTGGGTTACCATCAGATCCGGGTCCGTGAAGAGGACATTCCGAAGACCGCTTTCATTACTCGCTATGGTTCATACGAGTACACTGTCATGTCCTTTGGCTTGACGAATGCTCCAGCCACTTTCTCCCGGTTGATGAACTATATATTCATGGAATACCTCGACAAGTTTGTCGTGGTTTATCTGGATGATATCTTAATATACTCCAAGAATAAAGAGGAGCATGCTGAACATCTTCGCCTTATACTGGAAAAGCTTCGAGAACACAAACTCTACGCTAAGTACTCTAAGTGTGAGTTCTGGCTTCCTGAAGTGACCTACCTTGGTCACGTGATTTCCAAGGATGGCATTGCCGTCAACCCAGAACGTATCCAGGCTATTCTTGACTGGACTCCTCCCAAGACTGTCAAGCAAGTCAGGAGTTTCCTCGGACTCTTCAGCTATTGCCGCCGTTTCGTCGAGAACTTCTCCAAGATTGCCAGGCCTCTGACTAACCTGCTTCACAAAGGCGTCAAGTTTGAGTGGACAGATAAATGTCAGGAAAGTTTCCAGGCCCTCAAGGACAAGCTCACTTCTCCCCCAGTGCTAGCTCCCCCTGATACTCAGAAGGACTTCGTGATATATTGCGACGCATCTCGTCAAGGATTAGGCTGTGTCCTAATGCAAGAGCGCAAAGTGATTGCTTATGGCTCTCGTCAATTGCGTGCTCACGAAGATAAGTATCCAACACATGATCTTGAATTGGCAACAGTAATTTATGCATTGAAGCTGTGGCGACATTACCTCGTCGGTAATCGTTGCGAGATCTACACCGACCACCAAAGCCTGAAGTACTTGTTTACTCAACCCGACCTGAATCTCCGCCAGCAGAGATGGATCGAGACAATAGCCGACTACAACATGGGAATTTCTTACACCCCTGGCAAAGCTAATGTGGTGGCCGATGCTTTAAGCCGTAAAGCTTACTATAGTGAACTTGAAGTTCAAGTACAACAACCACTTCTGTATGATGATTTTCAAAAGTTAAACCTCGAGATTGTTCCTCAAGGTTATGCAAATAACCTGGTTATCGAACCGGATCTCGTCAAATCCGTCAAGGGTATACAGTTTTATGATGATTTCGTACACAAGATTAAGCGCGATATCGCCAATGGGAGACCCTCACCCTTCACCGTTGATAGCAAAGGTGCGGCGTTCTACCAGAACCGTTTAGTGGTTACTCACAGCAAGGGCAGGCATGAGAATCTGGATATGACCCCGAAGGTCATGAGAGCTGCTCACGATACCCCGTTGTCCATTCATCCTGGAAGCACCAAGATGTACCAAGACATTCGTCAGCAATTCTGGTGGCCTAACATGAAGCAAGACATTGCCAGATATGTTTCTGAATGTGACGTTTGCCGTCGCGTCAAGGCAAAACATCAAAGACCTGCTGGAACTCTACAACCACTTTCTATTCCTGAATGGAAATGGGACAAGATTGAAATGGACTTCGTCACTGGTTTTCCCAGATCGCAGAAAGGTCATGATGCTATCTTTGTCGTCATCGACCGCTTCTCCAAGGTTGCCCACTTTCTTCCAGTCAAGGAGACGATCTCTGCTAGTCAGTTAGCAGACTTGTATGTTTCCAGAATCGTGTCGCTCCACGGTATTCCGTTGGAGATCAGTTCCGACCGAGGCAGTATTTTCACCTCAAGATTTTGGGATAGTTTCCAAGAAGCTATGGGCACTCACCTGAATTTCAGCACCGCCTATCACCCTCAGTCGCAAGGACAAGTCGAATGAGTTAATCAAGTGCTTGAAGATATGCTGCGAGCTTGTGTCATCTCATTCGGTAAGAAATGGGAGGAATCTCTTCCATTTGCTGAATTCTCGTACAACAATAGCTATCAGGCTAGTCTGCAGATGGCTCCCTTCGAAGTTCTCTATGGACGTAAGTGTCGAACCCCTCTGAATTGGTCAGAAACTGGGGAACGAACTCTCATTGGTCCGGACATCATACAGCACGCTGAAGATCAGGTTCGCGTTATTCGTGAACACTTGAAAGCTGCTCAGTCTCGCCAGAAAAGCAACTATGATCGCAAGCACAAGGAAATGGTCTATCAACCTGGCGAATATGCTTACCTTCGTGTCACTCCCATGAGGGGCACTCATCGTTTCGGAATCAAAGGCAAGTTAGCTCCTCGCTACATTGGCCCGTTCCGTATCCTTTCCAGGAGTGGACCAGTGGCATACCGATTGGAATTGCCGCCAAACCTCTCTCAAGTCCACGATGTCTTCCACGTGTCGCAACTCCGACGCTGCTTCAAGGACCCTATTCGCGAAGTGGAACATGATATGATTGAGCTGCAACAGGACTTGACTTATCAAGAACATCCGAGCCGCATTCTCGATCAGTCTGAACGCAAGACCCGCAACAAGACGACGAAGTTTCTCAAAGTTCAGTGGTCGAATCATTCTGAAGATGAAGCCACTTGGGAACGCGAAGATCGTCTTCGTGAAGAATACCCCGATCTTTTCCCCTCTACCGCTTAGATTCTCGGGACGAGAATTCTTGTAGTGGGGGAGATTTGTAACACCCTCACTGTCAGTGAACAGTAATCACCGTTACTGTTCATCTCTACTGTTCAAAACTTTTGTTAAATCAACTTGGATCAGTTCAAATTCAATTTCCACTTTGTTATCCTGGAATGCAAGGTGATCATGACCTTGGTCAACTTGGATCAAACCAATACCTAGCTCAATTCAAATGACCTTTGCATTGAAATCAATTTAAACCCTAAAATGCCTTTTGTTGAATATTAAAAATATGGTGAGAATAAATCTTTTCCAAAAATCTTGGAACCACTTTTATAAAATCCCAAATAATCATTGGACCATGTCCTTGTAATCATTGGTATTTATTGGGCTACTGAAAATTGTAAACAATTAATAACAGTAGCAATTTCGGGCCAATGGCTCATTTAATAATAAAATAAATTAGCAAAAGAGTTTAGAAAAATCCTAAACTTTTTGTGGCACCCTAGGTTTATGCTCTACTAATTATGGAACAATAATTGTATTATACAAAAATGTCTAAGCCATTTAAATAAGTGCTAAAAGAAGATCTAACAGAAAAGAAATAAAAATGACAGAAAACCTAAACTACCCCCTCTAGTCCGAGGCCCACCTCCCCTCCTCTCCCCTCGGGCCGGCCCAGCCCACCACCCCCGGTCATCCCCCTCCTCCCGTACGGGCGCCATGGCGTGGCGCCCATCCGTCGAGGCCAAGGCGACGAGCCCCCCCCCCCCCCCCCCCCCCGTGGAGGCCATCCGGCAATCCCCCGGCGGCCTACAAGGCCAAGCCCCGCCCCCTGGTGCAGCCCTAACCCTAGCCGCAGTCCCTCTCCCTCTGGATCTTGAGCCCCCCCTCGCCTTCGTCTTCGCCAGTCGCGCCCGTAGCCGCCATGGACGCCCGCCCGTGAGCTTGCGCGGCCACAGCGCTCCACGAGCCTCGCCATCTTGTCCGCCAGATCCGCCGCGATCCGCTAGGTCGTCCTCGCCCTCGAGCACAACCCGACGGCAACTGCATCCGACGAATCGGGTTCGTCCCCGACCGTGACCGCCCTGCACGTCGTCGTCAAATTGCTTTCATTGGAGCCTCCCCGCTCCCACTGCCCAGGCCCTGCATGCTCACGGTGAGCGCCCATGCCACCACCGGCTATCCCCGGGCCTTCCCTCTCGTTGTAGCTAACGACGCCATTGACGCGTGCTCCGGCCGTCACCCAGCTTGCCGTGGCCGTGGCTCCCGCCTCCCCCTCGCCCGTCAAGCGTGGCCCGTGGACGCGCCTCCCCGCCCGCATTCGATTCCCCCTCTCCGTGCCCTGGATGGCCACCGGAGCTGGCCGGCCGCCTCGCCGCCGTGCCTCCTGTTCGCCGGAGGGCGTGCACGAGCTTAGCCATGGGGTTAACCCCCCCTAACCACCCCTGCCCACTGACCAGTGGCCCCCACCCCCCTGATTAAGCCCCTAATTAACTGTTAGTTAGAAACAACCCCTCACTGTCCATGACACCTGGGCCCCACTGGGTATTTAAGTTATTAAACCTGATTATTAGATAACAGTGTATGACATGTGGGTCCAGGGTAATTAAAATTAATAAAAATGTTTTATTTGACTGTGAGGCTGACATGTGGGTCCCATATGTCAGTTTGACCAGTCAACACTGTTCTGGATAATGTTACTAAAAATAATAAAAGAAATTATTAAAAAGGGATTTTTAATGTTTTAAAATTGATTAAACTTATAAAATCAATATCTTTTAATCCGTATATCGGATCGAAAAACTTTATACATGAAAATTGATCAGAAAAATATAACGAATACGAATACGCTATCCGTATACCAACCCCACCCCCTAACACACCGATCATCGACATTCCCCCCTTCGGGCTGTCTGTCGATAATTTCCGGTACCGATAAAAGTACCCGGATGAATTGATTCCGAACACGAAAGTTGTCCGAAATGGTTCAACTAACACGGATACACCCCCCTTATGTTTTTTGGATGTCCACGACACCTCCGGCATGAACCCTTCCCCTCCGGACACCCTGTCCGGTAATCACCCGGAACCGGTAGTTCATCCCCGGATGAATTCCCGTTCTGAGCCTGATACGTCGTACTGCGTTAGAACACCGTTAACATTCCATCTATCATGTCATGCATATGTTTGTATATTATTGCTGTGTATTTACTGTTTCCTCCCCCCCTTAATCTCCGGTAGACCCTGCTGCTACCGCCGACTACACTGCTGCCGGGTACGACTACTTCGTCGACGACCCTGCCCCTACCGTCGAGCTTCCAGGCAAGCAGAGCCATTCTCTTCCCCAGATATCGCCTATCTTTCCGTACTTTTCTTGCACTAGGCATTGTTACTGCTGCTGCTACGATTACAATCCTATTCAATTGCATAGCCTGATTTTGTCGCCCCTTGATGTGCCTCCCTTTATCCTATGCTGCCTATTATTATTATTATGCATTATTCAGCAGTGAGCCCTACGCATTGTTAGATAGGATTAGATAGAGGGCCGTGATCACTCAGGGGAGTGAACGCGGATACAAATATTATAACTGCACAGGTACGGTACAATGCAGACACCGTCCAAGGCCCCTATCTGGGTTATGCCTAGTCACCTCAAGTGTGAGCTATCAAGGAGTAATCCTTGTACTCCACCCGAGGCTGACTTTGTCTTGCCGCCATAGGGTCCTGAACCGCGGTTGTCCTTAAAGGTAAGAAAGTCGGGCGACCCAACGGTGCCCGCGAGAGGTATATCGTCGGGAATGACAGGGAGGGTACGACCGACGTTACTAGCGTGCTTGGCCCCTGCTCGTATCTCGCGAGAGTTACCAAACCACGAAAGTCGAGATCTACCAAGAGCAAACGCGAGACAAGGTAAGGAGACGGTTCACCTTGTTGGTAACCGCAGTGACTTGGTGGGACGACAGGGCAGGCACCGATGTACTGGTGGACCTGACTGCTGTCGTTGACCGCGGGTCGGTTAAGTCGAGGCAACGATAACGGTTGTCCCGCAGGTTAATTAAAATGCTAAATGGTTCGGCGGATGTCTTGAGTAGCCTTTTGGCTTGTACGCACTACCTACACGTGGGACGAGGAGTGTGGGCTCCCCTGCATCGTAGTCTCGTTCGAGGGTCTTCAGACGTCAGCAGTACCGCAGGCTGATTTCCGGGAAGTGGTGTTGTCTTCTCTTGCTCGAGCGGTGTATTTGTATTTGCTTTGATTTTGCTTCACCGGCCAGTCACGCACCGTGCAGGAGTACGTTCGGGTTAGGGTCCAAAGCCCGGCGTACATAGGATATAGTCCGGCGGATGACCTCTCTGTTGATTGCCGAAGGATGGGCTACTTTGTGTCGGATAGCTTTGGGTGGAGCGTTCCCTAACAAGGTTCCCGCCACCCTGGAGATCCGAGCGTCGTAGAGTCACGCCAGTGCACCCCTGCAGGGAAGATTAATCTATTCGAATAGCCGTGTCCACGGTCACAGGACGCTTTATGCTGAAGCTGGATCTTACCACTAGAAACTATTATTATTAAACTGTATGGTTCCGGGTTTTCTTCCTCGCAGGGATGTCGAGGAGGTGAACTCAGAGGCATTATTATTATTGTTAATCATTACAACTTATATTATACAATGTTGCAGCAACTTCTGCTTCGTTGTTACTTTACGCTTTATATGAACTGTTGGCTGATTCTTACCTCATGCTGCAAGACATCGTCGGAAGATGCTAGTCGTCGATAGGCCTAGCTTCTTACCCTTGCTTTGGATTTTTGTCTTTCAGTCCACTATATACAGCCTCTTCTTTCCGTTGATACAATGCATAATGCTTAGTAGCGGACGTAAGACTCGCGGGTATACTAGATACTCACCTGCTTTATTTCCTTTACTGTTTTTCCTGATCGGCCGCTGCAGTCGACGTTGGAGCCCAGGAGCAGGAGTACCCCGGAGGCGGATACTACTACGTCGAGACCCCCGCTGACCAGGACCAGGAGTAGTTTCGGAGGCTCCTAGGCAGGAGGCCTTGCCTTTTCGATCTGTATCTCTGATGTTATTTGTGCTAGCCTTCTTAAGGCAAAACTTGACTAACTATGTCTGTACTCAGATATTATGGCTTGTATAACTTATGTATTCGGGTCCGCGTGACCCCCTTTATTGTAACATATTGGTTTATCCTTTTGTGTTTAGTGTTGTGCTGTGATATTCTCACCGTGGCACCCTAATCTCAGTCGTGTACCCTGCGTGTATGATTACTGTACACAGATTGATTTTGGGGGCGTCACATCCTCCGTCTCGGAAACACTGTTACCGGAACAATCATCAACATAGGGGGCAACAAATAAAGTACAATGCTCAAGCACATGTTAATGTTGTGACATGAGGTATAGGGTACTGGTTTGTGGCACATTCCATTTAATTGAAGTGTATTGCAAAGAATTTGCTAATTCAAACTCCAAATTCAATTTCAAATTATGCCATATACTCATTTTCTTCTGTTCACCCATTTTAAAATGGTCAAACATAAAAACAAATTGCATATTCATAATCCTTGCATTTTTCTGATAATTTTTCATATAGTATTTGTTTAATTTGGTGTTAGTATGATTTGTCTATGAATTTTCAAAGTTTAAATGATTTTCTGCAATTTCCTGGTTTTTCTTTTAACTTAAAATTCAATTTATGGCGTCATGCTGACATCAGCATGACATGGTGGCTGACCGGTGGGGCCCTGCGGTCAGTGGCTCAGAGGTTAACCTCAGTGGCTCAAATGGCGCGCCGGCCGGAGCTCTGGAGAACGGAGACGACGGCTTGGTGCACGGGAAGGAGCGGGGATTGGGGGGGGGGAAGGTCGCAGCCTCACCGTGATTCCAGCGGAGGCAACGGAGAAGGCTGGGAGGGCTCGGTGGTGACGTATTTGACGACGGCCTTCCTCGGCTCCGGCGAGTTGTCGAGGATAAATGCGACGGCTTGAGGGGGAATTAGCACTCGATCTTCTGCGCGGAGACGTAGAGGACGGCGGGGAGGAGGTAGGACACGACCGGGTGGCTTCCTGCCGCCGTTGGCCACAGGTGTGCACTACCGGCAGCGAAGCGAGCTCTCTGGTGCGGGGAGAATACGACGAGAGAGAGGGGAAGGGCGAACGACGAGAGAGGGAGATGACAGGGGCCTCTCTGGGCGTCTCCGTGGCGTGCAGAGGAGGCCCGAGGTGGCCTAGAGGTGCCTCGATGGTGTGCGCGGCGACGAGCTCGCCACCGAGGTGCTTGCCGACGCCGGGAAAGACGACAAGGTGCTGGGGGTGGGCCTGGGCCGTGCGCGTTAAGTTGGGCCTACGGCCTGCCCGGGGTGGGCTGTTTTCCTTTTTTCTAATTTCTTCTGTATTTGTTTCTGTTTTCTATTTCTGCTTTGTGTTTTGCTCCGGATAAAATAGCAAAGCATTTTTATAAATGCCCAAATATTTTATGTGGCCTTACTAGACACATAGCTAGCCACTCACAAGTTTTGGGCATTTTAGAAATTCAAATAATTTGAATTTCAAATCAAATAGGGGTATTATTTAATTTCCATGCCCTGTTTGGAATTTTTGAAAAATCTTGGTGCATGAAGTGGGACCCACTTCACTTTATATGTGATCATGCATATTTATAAGACTTTTCAAAAATAACAGAGGAATTTTTGGAAGAAATTTTTGTCTGGCCATTTGAATTAAATTCTTTAGGGCTTTTTTCCCCAATTGGATTTCTTTTGAAATTTTTGCATGATGCAAACGAGCACTTGAACCCTAGCACATACCTAAACTTGGGTTGTGACATTGCCATGATATTAGTTCCCCGCCGGAACTTGACGGCTGTTAAGTAATCATCGAGCCATGCCTCTGGCTCCTCCAATCCTTCGTATTTGTGCGTTGTGGAGTTTAACTTAAAGCCTTTGGTCATCCGTGTCTCGCGTATGGCTCACGCGAAGCATAGTGCGCCGCATGGTTCGAGATCTTCGTCGGATGCTTGCTCGTCTGAGTACTCTTCGCGGCCTGCGCGCCCGCGTCTTCCTCGGTTGATTTTGTTTTGCGTTATGTCGTCGCGTGCGTCCCGTCGATCGTCGCTACGTCGGTTGCCGTGGTCGTCCCTGCCGTTGTCTTTGCTTTTGTCTAGACTCTTGCGACGGTCGTCGTTGTTTTGGTCGTCATCGTCGTCTGGTGAACTGGGGTCCATGTCCGGTGTCTGCTCACGGGGCGCTCGCCTTGTGCCTTCTTTTTTGGGTGCTGAAGCGGCAATGGCGTCGCTCATTACCTTGAGTGCTATCGCCGTGTTGCGATCTGATTTGTCCTTTTTGCCCTTCGGAGCATGATGGAGATATGCCTGGGCAGTTATGAGGGCTTCTGCTGGTGTGAGTTGTTCTTCTTCTTCGACACCTTCTTCGAGCCTGAAGTCATCGTCCAGTTTGCGGGTGACTTTCTTCTTGTCTGTACATCTTAAGTTGTCGAATCTGGATTTGCCTCGAGAGGGAGAGCCGTGGTCGGAGGAGTCACTCGGTTGTTCGGGCAGTGCTTTGCGGTTGGTTCTCGAGTCGGTAATGGTTTTTCCTTGCTTCTCCAATTCGAGTCGCAGCTGTCTTACTTTCTTGGTGATGTTACTCGCCACCTTGTTGTATGCTCTGAGCTCATCGCGAGTTGCATCTTCTCGGAGTAACTTTCCTCGCTTTACTGCGTCTTTTACTCTGGCGATTGCTTCTTTAGATAGGTAGATTTTATCTGTGGCTTGATCCTCTCTTGCCGCTTCCGAGATCTGGCGCCTGCTGCTTTCCGGTTCGTCGTTCTTGTGGTTGTTGTGCTCCTGTCTTCTAACTTCCTTCCTTGGTATGGTTCCTGGTTCGCCAAGGGTGACAGTAAGTTGTCCAGTGTTGTCAGGAACGCTTCTTCTACTCTTTGAGCGTGCGCCTCTGTGACTGTTCGGGTCATCATCTCTACCTCTGTCTTCTGAAGTTGGCTCGCGGGTGTCTTCCATGAACACTTGGAACAGTGCCTCAGTCGATAGCTCTGTCACGCCCGTGTTGCGTCTCTTCCTCGCTAGTGCCCCACTCGTGCAGTCGCGAGAGGTGCGATGTCTTGTATTGAGGTGGGAGTCGCGGCTGACTCGCGAAGTTGTCGCATGGGAGGGTTCTTCGTCTTCGGCCACTTTTACTGTAACAATTGTTGTTGCGGGTGCTCGAACACGATCTGTGAGGCGGAGAGTGCCCCACTGGTTGGCGTAGATCTGGTACCCACCGAAGGTCAGGTCCACGCCAGTGCGCAGGTCCGCGAAAACTGGTCGCATGATCGGAAGGTGTGCGATGAAGCCGAGGGACCCGAACAGATCGGACTCTGCTCGAGCCATGGAGACGTCGAGTGCTGATGGAGTCGTCGACTTGCTGATTGCTGATGAAGGGGCCGCCGAGATCGCTGATCCAACCTGCGTAGTCCCCACGGTCGACGCCAATTGACGAGGATTGACCTCGGCAAATCCCATGGTCAGGGACCCTGGGTTAGATCGTAGAGAGGATGAGCAGGTTGGCGATACTCGTCGGCTAACAGGAGACAATACTTCCTGCTCGATTGTATTATGCGGGAGGTGATTACAGTGGCGGTCGAGGCGAGTTCGCTCAAGACGGGAGGTGTTGATTGAAGATTGGATGCCCTGAACCGTCACCCCTCCCAGCTTTTATATACTAGGCCGGGTCTCGGGGAGTCCGACTCAGGTTACAGGGACGATTTCCTAATCTAGATTTGCCTTGGATGCCAAGTCTTGACTTCCATGCTGGTCGCGGACTCCTACGTCGGTGCCTTGAGTGGGCCAGTCGTGGGCCTGTCGAGGCTTCCAGCGGGCCTTCTGTCTTCATATGCACCAGGTATCCTTACACGCAGGAGTCGTGGGGTCACCCCCTCGTCAGGTACCAACATGGGGTTTGCGACCCACTTGGCCTTCTTTGTTTCCCGGATGAATTTGGCGTCGAGTATCCTATTTACTTCTTCTCCTATGGCTCTGCGTTTTGGTTCGAAGAATCATCATAGGGCTTGTTTTACTGGTTTGGTGTTTGGGTAGATCTGAAGTGCGTCTTCGGAGAATTCCCGTGGGATTCCTGGCATGTTGGATGGGCACCAGGTGAATATTTTCCAATCTTTGCGGAGAAGTTTTAGGAGAGCACTTGCCTGTTCTTCGGGTAAGTGGGCTTAGATTCATACCGTCTTGTCTGGGTCAGTCGGGTGCACCCGATGAGGTATCGTGTCGCTATCGACACTGAAGTCCTGAGTGTTCTCCTTAAGCTCATTGCGATAGGCTAGTGGGAAAACGCTTCTGTCTACTACCATGGATATCTCCGGGAGTACATGTTGTGCTCTGAAGGTGTCGTAGACTTGATGGAAATCTCGATCACATTTGTCTGATTTGAGGAAACATCCGTTGATCGTAATGACCCCTAGTGGCCCTGGCATTTTGATCTTGAGGTAGGCGTGGTGTGGGATGGCCATGAATTGCGCGAACGTTGGTTGGCCCAGTATGGCATGGTATTGCGATTGCCAGTCGACTACTTCAAATTCGAGGATTTATCTTCGGAAGTTTTCCTGTTCCCAAAGATGACGCTGAGACTGATTCTACCGAGGGGGTGAACTGCTTCACCTGGTACGACACCATGGAAGGTGATGTCTGAGGCCTTTAGCGCGGATTTTGGGATTAGCATCTTGCGTACGGTGTTGGAGAAGATGATGTTCATGCTGCTGCCACCGTCCATGAATATGCGCTACATTTCTTAACCTCCTATCTGTGCTTCGAGGACCAGTGGGGCATGTCCTGGCCTTGGGATGACTGGTGGGTGCTCCTTTTGTGAGAAGGTTATGCCAATGTACGAGCCCCAAAAGTAGTATGGTGCGTCTGGTTTGAGTTCTCTCGCCATGTAAATTTGGAGGGTGGTTGCTTCTTCCTTCTTTTTTGGTGGGCACATTTCTTGGATAATGTACACCCGACCGTGCGCTAGCGAGTAGGTTTGTTCGTCGGGTGGTGTTTCCAAGGTTGATTTTCGAGTGCATTCTGCATTACGTTGGACGTCTTTCTTGTGTGCTTTGGAGAGTTCATCAAAAAGCCAACACTTTCCGAGGTTATGAGTTGCTCTGAGTTCTCCTTCCTCCTCCACGTAAGAGTGGATCGTGCAAATCCCCTCTAGTTGTTCTTGGTGTCTGACAGTGTTTGAGTCGTCTTTTTGCCTTTGTCTTTGCTTCGCGGGTTTGTTGGGGGCATCTTGCTGTCTGGCCAAGAGAGTGCGAGAGCGGTACTTTTTCGAGAGTGGTTATTCAGAAATAAACATTAGGAGGATCCTAAAGAAACACTTGTTGAATCTGCGCAAAAAAACTTTAATGGAAAAAATGTTGTCAATCCGTTTCTTTAAGTTTGGTGATGGCAACACTAACTTTTTCCATAGGGTTGCCACAGAGAGGTGTAGGAGCAACTCGATTGCTTCTATGGAGGGTTTGTTACCGACCATGTCGACAAAGAGGCTGTGCTTTTTCAGCCTTATAAGGACAGGCTTGGCCAATCTGATCCCGCGAACATTAGGTTGGACCTCAGTAACTTAATCAAGTGTATTGATGGTCTTGAGGCTCTGTCTTCTCCTTTCACCAAATAGGAGATAGATGATGTGGTGAAGAAGATGCCATCTGACCGTGCCCGGGGCCCTGATGGTTTTAGTAATGGTGGCTTTCTGAAATCTTGTTGGCACATGATTAAAAATTACTTCTATCAGTTCTGCTTGATTTCTATGATGGGGGTTTGAATTTTGAGAGTATGAACTCCGGTCTCATTAATATAATTCCCAAGGTGGGATCCCGAGAGACGGTCAATGATTACCGGCCGATCACTCTCCTCAACTATTGTCTGAAGTTGCTCACCAAAATCCTTGCTAACCGTCTACAACGACTGATTATTAAGATCGTCCATCTCAATCAATATGGTTTCTTGAAAGGGAGATTGATCCAAGACAGCTTGCCGTGGGATTTTGAGTATCTACACCAATGTCAAGATTCTGGTGGGAGTGTTGTGGTCCTGAAACTCGATTTTTTCATAGCTTTTGACACGGTGGAACACAAACCTATGATGGAGATTATGAAGAAGATGGGTTTTGATGATAGATGGCTGAATTGGATGATTGTCTGTTCTCCTCGGCTATGTCCTCGGTTCTGCTGAATGGGACCCCTGGAAGGCAATTTGTTTGCCGCAAAGGTGTTTGTCAGGGGGATCCCATGTCCCCCCTCCTCTTTATGTTAACTACGGGTCTCATGCAAGCTGCAATCAACGACGAATTCATGAAAGAGGATATTTTGATGCGCCTCAACACTAGAGAGGCGGACTATCCTGTGTGTAACACCCTTGGTGTCAAGCTATAGTCATTGCTTTCTGCTAATGACAAATAACAGTGATTAAGCTTGCCTTGATCATCTTTGAATCAAATTGTATTAAAAGTCTCCTTGGTTGGAATTAAAAACAAAAGTGGAAATTAAAGGTAAACTCAAAATTGTGCAACCAATTTTATTAAATATCAAATAATCATTGGGTCATATTAAAACAGACGTGGTAATTTATTACAATGTTTTAATAATATAAACAAACAAAAACAGTAGCAAAACAACCACTTTCGCCCTTTCTAAATAAAACAAAAAGGCAAATTATTTTTGTTGAGCACCAAAATTTTTGTAGCACTATAATTAAGTGTAACACAATTATCGGGACAGTTGACACATTTTGCTAAAAACAACTGATAGCTAAAATAAAATATAAACAGAAAATAAAAGAGAAAAGAAAATAGAACACCAAACAAAAAAGGAAAGCCTATTCTACACCTAGGGCAACCCCAAGCCGGCCCAGCCCATCAAAGCCTTCTTCCTCCTTTGAACAGTGGACGAGGTACTGGCTGTGCGTGGCGGCCATCCATGGCGCCATGGCCATGCCTTGCCACCTGGTCGACCATCCCCGGCTCCTCCTGGGGCATAAGACCACCATGTAACCCCAACCCTAACCCTAGATAGCCTTTACCCCCATCCCTCGCGCCATTCCCCTCGGCCCCGAGCTCCCCCTCGCCGCGTCGTCGTTACCACCGTGGCCACTGGCCATGCCCCACCACCCCACCATGTCCAGGAGGAAGCCCGTGGTCCTGTTTGTCGCCTGCACCGTTTAATTGGAGCCGGGAGTCGGTACTGACGTCACCATCGTCTTCTTCCTCTCACCTGCATGCGCTGCCGACCTCGTGTCGGGACCCGGAATATGCGTATGTAATTCCAGTCATAACTCAATCACATGGAGAGCCGAGAGCCGTACCCACTTGTCTAAGAAGACAAGGCCAAGCACAAAACACTCTCGGAAGGCATCGTACGTGAGGGGCATCCCTCCCAGGCCGGATGATCAACTGAGATGGGTCCTCATCGCCCGCTCACAAGTCTAAATGATTATGGGTGGTGAATCATAGACAAGTCGCCTCAACCATGTTATCGATTGAATCATAACCCTTACATAAACATACTCCAGCCCGATCACTTAGTCGGGGTCTAGGGCGGGCTCGATCATACAACAAAGTGTGCACGTGACAGAGTCACGAGCAATCGCATCGCGATGCCCCAAGCTGCGCACATCTAAGGGCCACTTGGTGTATAAAAGACCGCCAGCCAGATATAACTAAGGTCTCAAAAACCCATACTAAGACATGCATGTTATAATCATACACGCAGCACACATGTCTAGTATGAACAACAGGTATCATCACATAACTCTACAAAGTACTTCTTTATTGACTTACACATAGATCATACAAAGATCACATGTCTGTGATCAACATTACATCATACAATGGAAGCAAATTAGGTCTGAGTACAGACAAGTTTAACAAATGGCTTAGAGAAGCCTTGTTCAACAAACATGCCCTTCCCCGAGGGACCAAACAGCTGTTTGGAACTATACTACCAAGGTCAACGTCGAGCTCCAGGAAGGTGACTCCATCGGGGTCTGGGTTTCCATATAAAACATAGAATAAGCAAACGTGAGTACAAAGTCGTACTCAGCAAGACTTACATCAGAACTACACTACTCATGCTCAAGTTTCAAGGTAAAGGAGGTGGGGTTCAACATGCAGAAATGCCAGCTTTGACTTGGCGAGTCCTGTACTACGAGTACCAGACTTGAGGTAAGAAGCGTACACGAGTCCATTACCAAGTCTCCAACCAATACACCACTATGGATACTTCCTCGACTTCCCCACGAGTAAGCACACCATAGCACTCACGCTTATCTTGCGAGTTTTAGAGTATCCATTCAAGTTGTCTAATAATCAGGTACATGTTCCAAGTAGTCCTTAACCGCAGACGAGGCTATTCGAATAGTTTTGTTAACCTTGCAAGGGTGTAAACTACACACACATGACCATCAGTTACCGCCAGGTCTCGTCACCATTCAAGGGGTGCCGGCGAGGATGTTCACCACGACACTTCGCTCACAACCGTTCTATTCCAGGAGTCGACTATCTGAGGTAGATCCCGCTCGAGAGCCCGGCCAGATCAACGATACGGACTCAGACAATGTAGGCAACCGAGACGCCATCCAAGAAGATGGTTTCACTGCCTCACAGATCCACCCACATATCTATATGATGCAACCCTTCATCCATTCTTTTTCTATGCGTATGCCAAATGGAAATCCCGAACTAATGTGACTCCTGGACGTCAACACGGATCAAGGTACTAGGCCGAGATGGGTCAGTGAGCCCAATGTGTGGTTGTACTCTTTGTCTTGGATTACCATACAAGAACTCGGTGCTTAAGGCGGTGTTCAACGAGACAACCCACTGTGTACTCCTACACAGCCTCTCATCGATCAGCTTGTATTAGGGTGGATTCACCAACACAGTTTCACCTTCATCAACACCATGTTCACTATCATCCCGACTCACATCAAAAGTAACCTCATTGTAACACTAAGCATGCAATAAGCTATAACAGTTTCAGGGGCCACATGCTATCAATCAACTCCTATATCAGCTAGGATTGTGGTTTGCTGTAACAGCCCAGATTTCACAAAAATTAGAAAAATGTTTTCGGTGTGAATTGTTTGATTGCCTGTATTGTTTGCAGTGTTTGCTTCGCCGATTTATTAATCGGTGAATATTCCCCCCTCCTTCTCGTATCGGTTGCGAGTCCGGACCCTTTTCCCCAATGGCACACGACCTTGTTGCGGCATCGGGAAAGTCACCCGATCACCGTCGTAATTTTCGGCACAAGACCAGCCTTCACCATCGGTGCGGAAAACCCCATTTATATTTAAATGGTTTATTTTATCGGGAGGTGCTCGACGTTCTCTTTTGGCGTTAAACATTGTAGACGACGTGGTTATCGTGTTGCGACGATGTGTTTCGATTTTTGTGCGATTCCGACTTCGTCGGGTAGGTGAACGTTCGGATGTGCCAGGCATAGTAGCCGGTGTAAGTCCTATGGCGTATTTTACAAAATGCTGCGTGCGCTATTAGATGGACCCCCAGATCTCTCTCTTATCTTCGGAATTCTAGCCCACCCGAAAAACCGGACCATTTTGTGGCCGAATACAACCCCAAACAGCCACCTACTATAAATAGTAGGTGCTACCTACCAAATCTGGCAAACCCTAGACAGACTCCCTCCTATTCTGCGCCTGCCCACTCAACCGCCGCCACCTCCCCCACCTTGGGATCAACAGCCATCCAATTCCCCCAGATCCAGATTGGATCGATCTGGTCTGTCCGATTCGGATCGGACGATCCCAGGTGCGCCACGTCATCAGATGCCCAAGGCAGCCGTGGAGCTCCTCCCTCCTGAGCTCTCCTGCGACCCCGCCTACCCCGCCGCCTCCTCGTTCCGACCTCCGGCCGGCGAGCCCTAGCCGCGGCCGCACTCCGGCGACCTCGCCAGCCGCGCGCCTCCCTTCCTCTCTCTTCTGCTTCTCCTTCCCTCTCTCTCCCTCTCACCTTTTTTCTCGTTTTTCTGCGAGGTCGAGCCGCCATGGACGCAAGGATTTGGAGCTCGACGCGCCGCCCGATCTCCTTGCCCCGCACCCCTCCTGTGACCGTCGCGGCCGGATCCGGCGACTCCGGCGACCCCGCGCCCGTCCCCGACCATCCTTGAGCCTCGCCGGAGCTCCGGCCGATGGAAGCCGCCGCCGCCGCTGTACAAACCTCGTCGGGACGAGCCCCGCGGCCACGAACCGCTCGCGTGCGTGACCATGGGCCGGCTTCGCGCCCCACGGCCCCAGCCGGCCTGCCCAGCCGAGGCCCAGGCCGCCAGCCTCCTCTCCAGGCCGAGATGGGCCCTAGAGCCCATGGTGAGAGCCCCCCTTTTATTTATTTATTTATTTTTTTGCTGTTGTGCACTGTTGGGACGGCCAGTAGCTTTCGGCCCGTATAGTTTTTTTCTTTTCTGCTAGGTTTATTATTATTATTATTTAGGCAGATTGTATTGTTTTTTTGCGGTGCCCGTAACTTTTTAACCGTAGCTCCGATCGCGACGCGTAAAACATGAAACTTGCTTAGTTTTTCGTTTAGATTACTAAAATATGCTTTGTTGCCATGTTTGACTTTGTTTCATGCTGTTTACCTACTAATTACAACTGCTTGCCACTGCAAATTGTTTATTTAATAACTTTTTAACCGTACCTCTGTTTAAAATGTTTCTTATATGTAACTTGACTAGAATTGCATGTAGATTGTGTTTATGCTGCTCTTGCTTGCTAATAAAAATAATAAAATATTTTTTAGGGCAAAACAGTACCAAACATTATAATTATCGTGGGGTCCGTAATAGTTGGCATGTATAGGTTTTACCCCCACTTAAAATGACTAGATTAGATAGTTTACTTTGTGCTTCACCTCTGGCCATGTTTGTGTGCTATGCCATGCTTGCTTGAGTGAGATGCCATGGTAATAACCGTTGATTGATCACCTGTAGCTAAGCAACTTGAACCACCGTAAACGTGCGGTATTCGTCGTGTGTGACTGATACCCCACTTAAACTATTACAAACCGTTCTCGACGATAGATCCGTATCGCGTTGCCGTGCCTTGTGTTGTCTCTTTGATCTTGTATTGCTCCGTAGTAATAGTGGTGCACCGTTGATTGCTTTCCAGTGTTTCCTTCTTGTGTGCTACCGCGGGTACCTTTCGGAGACGATGCGAGCGTGCGATCGACTACACCTTCGGAACCCGACTTATCAACAGGCAAGGAATATACATTACTTATGATCCATTCTATTTCAACCAGCGGTTTTCATGCTAGTATAGGTTAGGTTCGATGTTTGATCCTACCACATGTTTACAGCCTCTTTCAAACCGATACAGCCATTTCCCCTCCCAGCAAACCTTGTACTGCTATGTTACTATTGCTCGTTGCTCAGCCCCTGCTTAGTATGCATGCTTAGGATGCTACCATGTTACCCTGTTACTCCTTGGTTTTGGGATATCACATTTTTATATTGTTTTTGATGATATGATTATTATAATGTTGAGTATATTCGACGAAGGATGGAAGGTCTAGGCTATCCCGCCCCGACGCTTTGTTCCATTCGAGTCACCTAGGATCCGAGTTCCGGGTATTGGTTTTAAGACTGAGCGTGCCTAACCGCGTGTGGGATTTTATGGGGTCCCCTTTTCTTACCTACCTAGCTTCAAACATTTCTAGAGGTGGCCCAAGCTGATTTACCATTTGAAACCGTGTGCGTAACTGGTCTGCAGCCAGTGGTTTTAAAACAACTCGGGCCAGCAGAGACATCGTTCCTTTGTTGGTCCACACTGGTGAGCTAGGGAAGTCCCCTGTTATATAGGTGAGGCTAACCCCGACCTTGGCCATACGGAAGAGTCCAATCCGAGAGCGTGGCCGGCTTTTGGGTTGGGTGTCGACTCCTCGGGGGCCACCCGGATTTGTTCGTTGTTAGTTAGAGGGACCTGTCATTTCGGATCTCTTGGGACTAAATCATAAAATGGTTGCCTGTTATGGGTAGCAACTGAGAGAGATGGGCGAGCGTGCGGAGCCTTGTAATGGGCAGTCGGTACACCCCTGCAGGGCTAAATCTTTTCGAGAAGCCGTGTCCACGGTTATGGACGACTTGAGACCTACTCCTTGTTCATAGACAACAACAACTGAGATAATCTTAATATAACTTGATCAACGAGTGTGTGCCTTGACTGCTTCTTCTTCGTTGGGATGCGAAGAGGAGGACAAGGATAGGATAGGTGTTATATTTGCGTAAGTAGCTGATAGTAAGACTTGTTGGAGGCGATTCCTCATCGAATTCTTGGCTTCTTATCTTACTCTCTAGATCGTTAGCCACTTCATAAATGCTAGTGCGGCAGCAACCTCACCACTTACCCCATCCCTACCGTAAACTACTAGTTGTCCTAGAATGACGAGTGATGAAGTCCTTGTTGGGCCAGATGACCACTACAGTTGGATGCTGAGTACCTCTGTACTCATGATACTACCCCAAACTCTTTTTAGGGTTCTTGATCGACAACAGGTATGGTGATCACGTTTCATGTGGAGACTCGACGACGACTAGTTAGGCGGATTCCGACGGAGGGCCTGGACCCGTGTGGTTATGGGATCGATGTTTTTCTCTTTGCCAGTAGGCATTTGATTGTAGTCTGTACTCAGACATGTACCTTCCGCTGTTGTATTGTATTTGAGGCAGTTGTATGCCGATTGTATGAGATGTTGTATCCTGTATCTGTAATGTTGTGATATCATGTTGGAAATCCGGGGCATATGGCTTTGTCATATGTCGCGGTGGGACCGATATGTGCTTCGTCCCCGGATCTGGGTGGAAACACCTAGATCTGGAACAGTACCGCATATCGGGCCTTACATTTGCTTACTACTGTGACAAGATGATAGGTCATGCATCTGATATGGGTTCAACTATGCGGTGGAATCGATAACAAGGTGATCATCCTAATCAATGCATAAGCGAGACTGAGAGGGTAATGGGTTTTTATAGACATTATCAATGGGGTTTGCTTGCCTTGCTGACGATACACGGGTCTTAACAGTGGTCTTCTTCTTCGGGGGTGATCACCGTCTCGGAGGCACTGTTACCAGCACAAACATAAACAAAGGGGGGGCAACATTGAATGTAAATGCACAAGCACATGCTTATGTTGTCACATGATGTGAAAGGTATTGATGTGAACTAGGTTCAATTTGTCACATGTTAATTGAAGTTGATTTGAAAAGTTAATCCAAATTCAAACTCCAAATGTTGATCAAATTAGCCAAGTTGCATTTGTTATTGTTTGTTCTTTGTAAACCATTTTGACATGTGTATGATATGCCTCTGATGTTCAAGTGAAATGGTTTGCATTGCTATGGATCAAATTAGTATATCATTTGAATTTAATTTGAATTAATTCCAATTAAGCCAAATAGCAAAAGATACTGGTCTCAATTTAAGATCAACTCAAACAAAGTTGAAAATTGGAAATTTGGATAGAGAATTTTCTGCTGATCATTTTTCATATATTATTTGTCCAATTTGGAGTTAATATGTATTTACTATGAATTTCCAAAGTTTAGCTATTTTTCTGCAATTTTCTCTGATTTCCTTATTTTTTTAAAATAGAAAATCTTTACTGCGTCACCACTACGTCATGGTGAAGTCAGTGGGGGCTCTGGCCAGTAGGGCCCTCCTGTCAGCCTCTCTGGGGTTAAACCTGAATTAGATTAAATTGACAGGGGGTTTAGGGGGCCCCTGGGCCCACTGTCAGCCACTGTGGGTTGGGTTAAGGAGTAATTAGCTTAGGGCTAACGATAGGCCACGTCATCTCGCCGCCGGCGAGCTCCGACACGGCGGAGACGACGCCGGGGTGACCAAATGGTCACGGAGAAGCACGGGAGAGGCATCAAATCGATCCCCGCGTGCCCCCGCATCCATCTGCGCTATTCGGGGTTCTTCGAGAGGGCTGTGGCGTTGCCGGCGCCATGAACTGCGGCGGACCGAGCTCGGCTCCGGTGGAAACGAGGGTCCCGGTGATAATTTGGAGCGCGGGGAGGGGCAAGCGGAAGAGGAGCTCACCCTGGTTCCTTTGAAGAGGACGGGGAGGCCGGGGGCTGTCCGGTGACGGCGGGATTTGAGTTCGAAGCTCCCGGTGGCCGGCGACGTCTCGATGAAGGTGGCGTTGCCTCCGGTGGACCCTTGGCTCGATTGAGGGCTCGGAACGACAAAGACGAATGCCGCGGAGACGAAGGACAAGGCGGTGCAGCGGCTCGTCGACGTTGGCCGCGCAGGGGCTCCTCGGTGTTCTCCGGGGTGCTATGGGTGCGCGTGAGATTCGCGAAGCAGAGGCGAGGAGAAGACCCGTGGCTAGGGGGAAAGGAGGAAGAAGAGTGTGGCGCTCTCTGTGGCACACGGATGAGGCCTCAGGAGGCCTAGAAGGCACCTGCAGTGGCGACGCGGCGTCGGCGTGCTCCCAGGCCGCCAGCGACCTGCTTCGGTGCGCGGGGGAGGAAGACGACACGGGGTCGTTGGCTGGGTCGAGGCCAGGTGGGCCGGGGGGGTTTAGTTGGGCCGGATGGCCAGGGGGGTTTCCTCTTTTCTTTTTCTTCTTCTTTTCTTTTTCTGTTATTTTGTTTTGCCTAAGTATTTAATACCTAGGCAATTTGTAAAAATGCTCAACTATTTTTATAAATCCTAGGTGACCAGAAGCAAGCCACCCTTAGGTTTTGAGCATTTTTGAAATTCAAACAATTTGAATTTCAAATCAAATAGGAGTAAAATTTAATTTCCAGAGCACCTTTTGAATTTTAGAAAATTTCATGAGCATGGGAATGAACCCAAACTACTTTTGAAATGATCACCATCATTTATAGGAATTTTCCAAATGTTCAAATGATTTTTGGAAAAGGATTTTTGTCTGGCCATTTGAATTAATTTCTCATGGCTTTTCTTTTCCCCATTTTTGAATTTCTTTTTGAAAATTTCACTTGATGCAAAGGGCACAATCAATACCTAGCACTTACCTAAATTGGGGGTGTGACAACTCGCCCCCACTCAAAAGAATCTCGTCCCGAGATTCAGAAATCGTCGGGAGGAAGGAGGGGTACTCGACACGAAGGCGGTCTTCTCTTTCCCATGTTGCTTCTTTCTCGGAGTGATGTGACCATTGCACTTTGAGAAACTTGATCTTCTGACAACGAGTGACACGCTCTGCGGAATCAAGAATACGAACAGGGTACTCTCGATAAGAAAGGTCATCTTGGAGATCAAGCGTTTCATGGTCGACTTCGCGGATGGGGTCCTTGAAGCAACGCCTGAGTTGTGACACATGGAATACATCGTGTACTCGGGAAAGGTGCGGGGGTAGTTCAAGTTGGTAGGCAACTTCTCCACGTTTAGCAATAATGCGGAAAGGTCCAATTTAACGTGGGGCCAACTTGCCTTTGATACCGAATCATTGGGTTCCCTTCAAAGGAGTAACCCGAAGGTAAGCCTTATCATCCAGATTGTAGCTTTCTTGCCTATGATGACGATCATAGTAGCTTTTTTGACGAGACTGAGCGGCTTTCAATCGATCACGAACAATGCGAACTTGCTCTTCTCCTTCCATGATCATATCCGGTCCAAAGAATTGTCTTTCACTGGTTTCTGACCAGTTTAAGTGTGTTCGACATCTTCGTCCATAGAGGAGTTCAAAAGGAGCCATGTTCAGACTAGATTGGAAACTGTTGTTATAAGAAAATTCGGCAAATGGAAGAGACTTCTCCCAATTCTTTCCGAAAGAGATAACACAAGCTCTGAGCATGTCTTCGAGAATTTGGTTAACCCTTTCAACTTGACCGCTAGACTGAGGATGGAAAGCTGTACCAAAGGAGAGATGAGTTCCCATAGCATTCTGAAAGCTTCCCCAAAATCTAGAGGTGAAAAGGCTACCACGATCAGAATTGATTTCCAAAGGAACACCGTGAAGAGACACAATTCTAGAGACATACAAGTCCCGCCAACTGACTAGCAGTTATAGACTCGCGAACAGGAAGTAAGTGAGCAACTTTTGAAAGTCGGTCAATGACAACGAAGATGGCATCATTTCCTTTCTGGGTTTTTGGAAAGCCAGTGATGAAGTCCATACCGACTTTGTCCCATTTCCACTCGGTAATAGGCCAAGGTTGAAGTGTACCAGCAGGTCTTTGATGTTCTGCCTTAATGCGATGACAAACATCACATTCAGCAACAAATCGAGCAATGTCTCTCTTCATCCTAGTCCACCAAAATCTCTGGCGTAGATCTCGGTACATTTTTGTGCTACCGGGATGAATCGAGAGGGGTGTGTCATGGGCTTCTTTGAGGATGAGTTGCCTTAGCTCCCTATTCTTAGGTACTACCAAACGATTTCCAAAGGATACCGTTCCTTTACTATATGTGGAGAAACATTTAGCAACTCCGCTAGCAATGTTCTCCTTGATCCGGCGAACATCTCGTGCACACCTTTGGACAACTATGATTTGATCCTCAAGGGTTGGTTTCGCCACCAAGGTAGAAAGAAAACCATGAGGAACAATCTCAAGATTGAGCTTGCGAAATTCCTCATGAAGAATTGGTTGACACTGTTGTAACATGTGGTTGTTACTATACGACTTACGACTTAGTGCATCAGCCATGACATTGGCTTAGCCTGGGGTGTAAGAAATTCCTAAGTCATAATCTTTTATCAACTCTATCCAGCGTCTTTGCCTGAGATTAAGATCTGGCTGGGTGAATATATATTTGAGGCTTTGGTGGTCGGAATAGATCTCACAACGATTACCAAGGAGGTAATTTCGCCAAGTTATCAGGGCATGAATTACGGCAGCGAGTTCAAGATCATGGGTAGGATAGTTCTCTTCATGTGGACGCAACTGGCGTGAAGCATAAGCTACCAAATGTCTATCTTGCATAAGTATGCATCCTAACCCTTGCCGTGAAGCATCACAAAAGATCTCGAAATCTCTTTTGGTGTCTGGAGGCGCAAGTACGGGTGCAGAAGTCAATCTTCTTTTTAGCTCTTGAAAGCTTTCCTCGCACTTGGGAGTCCATTCGAATTTCTTATCTTTCTTGAGGAGTTCAGTCAGAGGCTTTGCAACTTTGGAGAAGTTCTCAAAGAAGCGGTGACAATAGCTTGCTAAGCCAAGAAAACTCCTTACTTGCTTAACCGATTCAGGTGGAGTCCAGTCAAGGACGGCCTGAACTCTCTCGGGATTGACAGCAATGCCTTTCGCAGAAATCACGTGGCCTAAGTAGGCCACTTCTGGTAGCCAAAATTCGCACTTAGAGAACTTGGCATAAAGGCGATGCTCTCGAAGTTTCATCAATACCAGCCTAAGATGCTCGGCAAGTTCTTCTTCGTTCTTCGATTATATGAGGAAGTCATCGAGGTAAACCACGACAAACTTGTCCAAATACTCCATGAAGATCGAGTTCATCATGCGTGAAAAAGTAGCAGGGGCATTAGTTAGACCGAAGGACATGACAGTGAACTCGTAAAGACCATAACGAGTAGTGAAAGCCGTCTTGGCAACGCCCTCATTTCGGATCTTGATTTGATTATAGCCTAATCTCAAATCCATCTTGGAGAAGACCGAGGATCCAGCAAGTTGATCATAAAGATCATTGATCTTGGGCAGTGGGTACTTGTTCTTTATCGTCGCTAGATTTAGCGGGCGATAGTCTACGCATATCCTTTCTGTTCCATCTTTCTTCGTTACGAACAGAACGGGGCAACCCCATGGCGATGAGCTAGGGCGGATGAAGCCTTTTGCCAACAAATCTTCAAGTTGGATTTTCAGCTCAGCGAACTCACGTGGGGCCATTTTGTATGGGCGTCTGGAAATTGGGGTTGTGCCTGGCATAAGATCGACGATGAATTCTACACATCTGTCCGGGGGCATCCCTAGAAGTTCTTCGGGAAAGACATCCGGGAAGTCACGAACCACCGGAATATCTTCAAGGTCAGGAAGGGGAAGCACATTCAAAGTATGCATTTGGGTTCTAGAACTGGGTGAGATGTAGTCAATTGTCTCGCCTGAAGGATGGGTGAGTTTTACTGACTTGGCTTTAAAATCAAGGAAAGCATTCTGTCTTAATAACCAATCCATTCCTAGGATGACATCAATGTCTGAAGACTTGAGGGCTATAAGAGAAGCAAGGAATACTAAACCCTCAATTGCAATTTGATTGCCATGGCTTACTCTATTAGTTTGCCACTTGGAACCAGGAGTTTTGAATTATCATTGGAGAAAACATTTCTTCAAAGGGGAACTCATGACGAAGTGCATAACTCTCCGACATGAATGAATGAGAAGCTCCTGGATAGAAAAGAACGGAGGCGGGAACATGATTGACTGGGATTGTGCCAAGGATGACGTCAGAAGTACAGTGGTTTCCTCAACTGAGATTTGGTTCAAATATCCACTACTTGTGGCTGAAAGCTTTGCTGGGATGGTTTTGGTGGTGGATTTCTTTGAAGGCTTATGACTAGGTCGACGGGGTGCCACAAACACTGTAGGGCATTTTCGGAAGTAATGGCCTGGCAGACCACACGTGAAACACATCCTGCCTGAATTGCTGGGAATAGGATTACTTGACTGTACACCATCATTCCTGGGAGGAACAATGTGTTGAGGTGGATGGCATATATTGGATGGTGACCTCTGAAGAAGGTTTGGAGGTATGGCACTAGTTGGAATCCATATTCGGCGTTTCTGAGGGGCTGAACTTGAAGAAGGAGCAAACTCTCGAGCATGCTTGCGTGACTCTTCGAACACTTCATTTCCATGCTCAGCTCTGAAGGATCTGTTGACTAAATCCTCAAAGGTGGCAAATTCAAGGAGGTTGAGATCATGGCGAAGGATGGGGCTAAGTCCCTTACGGAACCTTGCCTGCTTTCTGGCATCGGTGGTGATCTCATCTTGGGCATACCGAGCAAGACGGTTGAACTCTCTCACATACTCATGAATGGACATCTCTCCTTGAGTCAGATTGCAGAACTCTTCCTTCTTGCGCTCCATTAACTCATCCAGAAGGTGGTACCCTCGAAAGGCATCACGGAACTCCTGCCAAGTCACTAGGTGACCATCAGGATGCATCGCAACATAGTTCTCCCACCATTCAGCAGCAACATCTTCCAGAAAGTATGCCGCAAAGATAACTTGATGATTGGGAGCAACATGTGTCGTGTCAAGCTTACGCTCGATGGAACGGAGCCAATCATCAGCTTCAAGGGGCTCAGAAGAACATCGGAATACCGGTGGCTTGAGGAGAATTAAATCCTGAATGCTCACAACCACATTGGGATGATGGGAGGTATTCTGCTCAATGAGCTCCAGAAGGCGTGTTTGATCACGTCTATTCCGCTCAGCTTCCATCATGATTTCCGCCGCAGAAGGCGGTGGTGGAGGTTCATCATCATCTTTGATTCCGAACACGGTCTCGATTCCGACGAACAGCACTACGACTTCCACCTGACATCCTGTGTGATAAAAATCAACAATCAGAACAGGTTGTACAATGGAATAAAAGATAAGAGGACATGATTTCTGAAGAAAGGATCATAATGCAAAGGCAAAGATTCATAGAAACACGAGATAAATCGGGCAGCATAACGGCTACATCGGGATGGAAAATGAAACAACCTTGAGGAGATTGGACAGAACTTCCCCAAGGAACTCAACAACACGATGACTCTAGACAACCGAACACAACTTTCCGACGGCTACAAGGAAGCAATCAACGAGATGTTCTAGCAAGACATAGAGGAGCCTAGTCCTATCTTCCCGTAGAAAAGAGGAGGGTGATCAGAACTTAGATCGATGAGGATAAGGAGAAAAAAGAAGTCTTACGTGGTTCCCTTATACCCAAGTAACTATATAACTATATAATGCTAGACTCGGCTTCGACCAAGGCTTGATAATCCTACAGACAGTCCTGCTCTGATACCAAGTCTGTCGGGACCCGGAATATGCGTATGTAATTCCAGTCACAACTCAATCACATGGAGAGCCGAGAGCCGTACCCACTTGTATAAGAAGACAAGGCCAAGCACAGAACACTCTCGGAAAGCATCGTACGTGAGGGGCATCCCACCCAGGCCGGATGATCAACTGAGATGGGTCCTCATCGCCCGCTCACAAGTCTAAATGATTATGGATGGTGAAATCCCATACTCATAGACAAGTCGCCTCAACCATGTTATCAATTGAATCATAACCCTTACATAAACAGACTCGAGCCTGATCACTTAGTCGGGGTCTAGGGCGCGCTCGATCATACAACAAAGTGTGCACGTGACAGAGTCACGAGCAATCGCATCGCGATGCCCCAAGCTACGCACATCTAAGGGCCACTTGGTGTATAAAAGACCACCAGCCAGATCACAACTAAGGTCTCGAAAACCCATACTAAGACATGCATGTTATAATCATACACGCAACACACATGTCTAGCATGAACAGCAGGTATCATCACATAACTCTACAAAGTACTTATTTATTGACTTACACATAGAGGATACAAAGATCACATGTCTGTGATCAACATTACATCATAAAACGGAAGCAAATTAGGTCTGAGTACAGACAAGTTTAACAAATGGCTTAAAGAAGCCTTGTTCAAAAAACATGCCCTTCCACGAGGGACCAGACTGCTGTCTGGAACTATACTACCAAGGTCAACGTCGAGCTACAGGAAGGTGTCTCCATCGGGGTCTGGGTTTCCATCTAAAACATAGAATAAGAAAACGTGAGTAAAAAGTCGTACTCAGCAAGACTTACATCAGAACTACACTACTCATGCTCAAGTTTCAGGGTAAAGGAGGTGGGGTTCAACATGCAGAAATGCCAGCTTTGACTTGGCGAGTCCTGTACTACGAGTACCAGACTTGAGGTAAGAAGCGTACACGAGTCCATTACCAAGTCCCCAACCAATACACCACTATGGATACTTCCTCGACTTCCCCACGAGGAAGAACACCATAGCACTCACGCTTATCTTGCGAGTTTTAGAGTATCCATTCAAGTTGTCTAATAATCAGGTACAGGTTCCAAGTAGTCCTTAACCGCGGACGCGACTATTCGAATAGTTTTGTTAACCTTGCAAGGGTGTAAACTACACACACATGACCATCAGTTACCGCCAGGTCTCGTCACCATTCAAGGGGTGCCTGCGAGGATGTTCACCACGACACTTCGCTCACAACCGGTCTATTCCAGGATTCGACTATCTGAGGTAGATCCCGCTCGAGAGCCCGGCCGGATCAACGATACGGACTCAGACAATGTAGGCAACCGAGACGCCATTCGAGAAGATGGTTTCACTGTCTCACAGATCCACCCACATTTCTATATGATGCAACCCTTCATCCATTCTTTTTCTATGCGTATGCCAAATGGAAAGCCCGAACTAATGTGACTCCTGGACGTCAACACGGATCAAGGTACTAGGCCGAGAGGGGTCAGTGAGCCCAATGTGTGGTTGTACTCTTTGTCTTGGATTACCATACAAGAACTCGGTGCTTAAGGCGGTGTTCAACGAGACAACCCACTGTGTACTCCTACACAGCCTCTCATCGATCAGCTTGTATTAGGGTGGATTCACCAACACAGTTTCACCTTCATCAACACCATGTTCACTATCATCCCGACTCACATCAAAAGTAACCTCATTGTAACACTAAGCATGCAATAAGCTGTAACAGTTGCAGGGGCCACATGATATCAATCAACTCCTATGTCAGCTAGGATTGTGGTTTGCTTACTATTGTGACAAGATGATAGCTCATGCATCGGATATGGGTTCAACTATGCGGTAGAATCGATAACAAGGTGATCATCCTAATAAATGCATAAGAGAGACTGAGAGGGAAATGGGTTTTTATAGACATGATCAATGGGGTTTGCTTTCCTTGTTGACGATACACGGGTCTTAACGGTGGTCTTCTTCTTCGGGGGTGATCACCATCTCGGAGGCACTGTTACCGGCACAAACATCAACAAAGGGGGGGGGGGAAACATTGAATGTAAATGCACAAGCACATGCTTATGTTGTCACATGATGTGAAAGGTATTGATGTGACCTAGGTTCAATTTGTCACATGTTAATTGAAGTTGATTTGAAAAGTTAATTCAGATTCAAACTCCAAATGTTGTTCAAATTAGCCAAGTTGCATTTGTTATTGTTTGTTCTTTGTAAACCATTTTGACATGTGTATGATATGTCTCTAATGTTCAAGTGAAATAATTTGCATTGCTATGGATCAAATTAGAATAGCATTTGAATTTAATTTGAATTAATTCCAATTAAGCCAAATAGCAAAAGCTAATGGTATCAATTTAAGATCAACTCAAACAAAGTTGAAAATTGGAAATTTGGATAGAGAATTTTCTGCTGATCATTTTTCATATATTATTTGTCCAATTTGGAGTTAATATGAATTTACTATGAATTTCCAAAGTTTAGCTAATTTTCTGCAATTTTCTCTGATTTCCTTATTTTTTTATATAGAAAAGCTTTACTGCGTCACCACTGCGTCATGGTGACGTCAGTGGGGGCTCTGGACAGTGGGCCCCTCCTGTCAGCCTCTCTGGGGTTAAACCGGAATTAGATTAAATTAACAGGGGGTTTAGGGGTCCCCTGGGCCCACTGTCAGCCAATGTGGGTTGGGTTAAGGGGTAATTAGCTTAGGGCTAACGACGGGCCACGTCATCTCGCCGCCGGCGAGCTCCGGCACGGCGGAGACGACGCCGGGGTGACCAAATGGTCACGGGGAAGCACGGTAGAGGCACTAAATCGATCCCCGCGTGCCCCCGCATCCATCTGCACTATTCGGGGTTCTTCGAGAGGGCTGTGGCGTCGCCGACGCCATGAACTGCGGCGGCCCGAGCTCGGCTCCGGTGGAAACGAGGGTCCCGGTGATAATTTGGAGAGCGGGGAGGGGCTAGCGGAAGAGGAGCTCACCCTGGTTCCTTTGAAGAGGACGGGGAGGCCGGGGGCTGGCCGGTGACGGCGGGATTTGAGCTCGAAGCTCCCGGTGGCCGGCGGCGTCTCGATGAAGGTGGCGTTGCCTCCGGTGGACCCTTGGCTCAATTGAGGGCTCGAGACGACGAAGACGAATGCTGCAGAGACGAAGGACAAGGCGGTGCAGCGGCTCGTCGACGTTGGCCGCGCAGGGGCTCCTCGGCGTTCTTCGGGGTGCTACGGGTGCGCGTGAGATTCGCGAAGCAGAGGCGAGGAGAAGACCCGTGGCTAGGGGGAAAGGAGGAAGAAGGGTGTGGCGCTCTCCGTGGCGCACGGATGAGGCCTCAGGAGGCCTAGAAGGCACCTGCAGCGGCGACATGGCGTCGGCGTGCTCCTAGGCCGCCAGTGACCTGCTTCGGTGCGCGGGGGAGGAAGATGACACGGGGTCGTGGCTGGTCTGAGGCCAGGTGGGCCGGGGGGGTTTAGTTGGGCCGGATGGCCAGGGGGGTTTCCTCTTTTCTTTTTCTTCTTCTTTTCTTTTTCTGTTATTTTGTTTTGCCTCAGTATTTAATACCTAGGCAATTTGTAAAAATGCTCAACTATTTTTATAAATCCTAGGTGACCAGAAGCAAGCCACCCTTAGGTTTTGAGCATTTTTGAAATTCAAACAATTTGAATTTCAAATCAAATAGGCGTAAAATTTAATTTCCAGAGCACCTTTTGAAATTTAGAAAATTCCATGAGCATGGGAATGAACCCAAACCACTTTTGAAATGATCACCATCATTTATAGGAATTTTCCAAATGTTCAAATGATTTTTGGAAAAGGATTTTTGTCTGGCCATTTGAATTAATTTCTCAGGGCTTTTCTTTTCCCCATTTTTGAATTTCTTTTTGAAAATTTCACTTGATGCAAAGGGCACAATCAAACCCTAGAACTTACCTAAATTGGGGTTGTGACACCTCGCAATCGATCTGCACCGCACCGACCACCCCTGCCTCGTACGAGCTCGCCACCGGCTTCCCCTTGGTGAGCTGCGCCCATTCCCCCCGTTTCCCACACGAAGTCGCCGCCGTAGGCCCCTTCCCCGTCGACACCGTGGCCGCCGTCCGCCATGGCCGGACCGCGCCGTGGCCGCGCCTTTCCTCGTGCCCGGTCGCGGCCTTCGCGCCCTAGGGGCGCCCGCCCACTTGCCTCCGACTGGCGGCCTCACCGCGCCCTGTGCCTCTCCTGGCCGCGCTCATCCTTGGCCTGTCGCTACCCTGCTGGCTGTGTTTCCATTGCTGCTGATGAAGCTTCAGCAGCTGCAACTGCTGTATATTACTACTAAGTATTGCCACTGCTGTTGAAGGTGCACCCTTGAACAACAACAAAAAAATGGCCAAACGCACTTTAATGCAACAAAATATGATTAGAAAGTACACTTATCAACCTCCTATTTACCCAACTGGACCAACTTCATTTGAGGCAAGGATTAAATCCTGTAAAATTCATAAAAGGCAACTTTCTGTTAACGAAAAGAATGACATAAAGCAGTATTGTGGTCATAGCTACATTACAGTGGATGGTGGACAGTTTCCTTGGATCTTTCATGCCACCTAAGGGCATGGCATGATTGTACTCTTGTTGTAGAACAAATCCCCTATAGGAAGAATGCCCATTTGAACTATGGATCAATAGAAATTATCCAGCAAACTTGACATCTTTTAACAATTTCTGTAGTTACATTTTGTAACACTTTTCCAATGATGATATCATCAAACCTTTAATCTTAACAGGGATGAGTGTAACACTATCATGTACATCACAAGAAAATTGCTCAAGATTGATATAAGAAAAAAAGTTATAGGATGAACAGAATGTTAGCTATAACCATTTGAAAACATCAAGTAATGCTTAATGAAGCAATTCTCAGACTTAGAAAATTTCTGCTAAGTCAGTAGTATTATCTTAACCACTTCATAAACCAAAAACTTTGTGTTATTGATTTTTATTAATAATGCAAATGACATGGGCATGTTGTATACATAAACCAGATCAGATAATGTGTTTGGCACATATTTGTTTGAGGCTTAATTAATTAGTTATTTAATTCTCAAAGGGGTTAAACAATAAAAAATTCTAGGACTTAGAAAATTTCAGAGAAATCAAAACGGGTCTATGACAAGTTGGACCCACTGGTCAGTTGACTAGTCAAAGGCCCAGCCTATGACATGTGGGTCCCCTCTGTTAATGTTGACCTGTTCAAAGTTACTATTTTGGATAATGTTGATTTAAATAATAACAGAATCCTAGATATTGATATAAATTGATTTAAACTATAAAAATTAATATCTTTTAAACCGTAGGTCCGATGGAAAATCTTTATACATGAAAGTTGATCATAAAAATATAACGAATAAGAATACGTTGCCCGTATACCAATCACCACCTCTATCATACTAAACACGAGACCGTCCCCTTCCGGATCATTTGTTCGGTAATTACCCGAAGTCGGTAAAATATCCAGTTGAATTCCCGTTTCGTCTGCAACGTGTACCACCGCGATAGTTCACCCCTAGATTAACGTATTGCCATGTCTTGAATTTGTATTGCTATTATTGTTGTGTATTTACTGTTTCTCCCCCCTTTATTCTCCAATAGACCCCGGTACTGCCGCTGACGACACCCTCGGGTACGACTACTACGTCGACGACCAGTCCCTTGCTACCGAGCTTCCAGGCAAGCAGAGCTATTCTCCTTCCCCAGATATCGCCTATATTTTCCGTACATTTCTAGCACTTGGCATTATTTCTGCTCCTATTACGTTAATTCATATTCTGTTGCATAGCCTATTTTTGTTGCCCCTTGATGTACCTTCCTTTATCCTATGCTTCCTATTATAATTATGCAATATCCAACAGTTGGCCCTGCGCATTGTTAGTCAACTAGGATTAGATAGCGGGCCATGATCACTCTGGGGAGTGAACGCGGATACAATGTATTATTCCTGCAATAGGTACGGTATAAAGCAAATGCTCAAGGGAACCTACAACGGCGAGACTCTGCCGAGTAGCTTCAAGTTTGACTTACGAGTGGATGGACTCGTATTTCTCTCTCGTCGTCGGCTCGGTAGCGAAGCACCACCGGGGTGATACGAGGATATTCCTCTTTAGTTCATTCCCGCTGATGTCTCTGTTGAACCACTTCAAGTGTACCATCGAGGTTTATTCCTCCTGGTTCCACTTGATGCTAGGCACCCGAATCAATTGGCACTACTAGACAAAAGCCTATACATGGAAATCTTATTAGTGGCACATCTTCAATGTAATGGGGCACTAGGATATAAGGGGTGGCGCACTGGTTAAAAATGCGCCACCTCTAATATCTTAGAAGTGGCGCATATTGTAAAATGCGCCACCCATAAGGGTGGGCCAGCCCTGGATCCTCTTATATGTGGCGCATTTGGAAAAATGCGCCATCCCTAAGAACCTTATAGGTGGCGCATATTGCTGATGCGCCACCCCTAAGAGCTTATGGGTGGCGCATATTGGAAATGCGCCACCCCTAAGAGCTTATGGGTGCCACATATAGAAAATGCGCCACCTATAAGCATCTTAGGGGTGGCGCATTTCCTATATGCGCCACCACTGACATGCAATATACGCCACCCCTAAGTATGGAGCTGCCCTTATCTACTCCACCCCACCTACCACCTCTCATTCACTCCTCACACTTCTCAAACTAGATCTATTCTTCTCACCTAGATCTATTCGGTTTTGTCCTCCTCCCCACCTCATTTCTTCCATTTATCCATCCATATTTGGCTTAAAATCTACTTTGTTTCATATTAAAGTAAGTGGGCCTCCTCCCCAACTCTTTTCTTCCATTTATCACCCATAATTGCCTTTATTAGCTTGGGGTTTCATGTATATGTGAATCTTGAGTTTGATGTATATGTGAAGTATATATGTGAATCTTGTGGTGGTTTGAGGTATATGTGAAGGCTTGAGGTGGTTTGATGTATATGTGAAAGATTGAGGTGGTTTGATGTATATGTGAAGCTTATGGTGGTTTGATGTATATGTGAAGTGTATATGTGAAGCTTATGGTGGTTTGATATATATGTGAATCTTGAGTTGCCAATGTTTTGCCGAAATGTTGATTCATTTCTGTTTCGGCAAATTTCTGGCGCACTCTCCGCATGCTCCCATGCATTATTAGGGAAGGTCAAGCCAAATTTTTCCGGCGACGACCGTGATATATAATTGTGTTGCTCTCTCTGTGCACGCAGGCAGTCATGGTCCGCGAGATGCTGAGCGGTATCACCACGACTAGGTGGATGCAATGTGCGACAAACGACATGCTACGGAATAATAGGACGGATATAAGATGTCCGTGTCGGAGATGCAAACTATAGTGCGTGATAGAGCCTGATTCCGGAATATTGGAAAGACACCTGAAGCGTAATGGTTTGATGGATGGCTACACACGGTGGATAAGTGATGAAGCTGGTGAGGAGGAGGACATCAATGCGCCAGTAAATGAGGAAGGGCAACCAGGAAATTACAACGGCGAGCGAGAAGACGAAGAGCATCCCGTACATGATCATGAAGAAAATACCGAAGCAGATCATGAAGATCAAGATGCCGGACAAGAGGATTCAAGCTGGGTGGGGGATGTTGGGGTTCGGGGCAGAAAACACAAATTTTTCATAACCTACGAGACCCATACCCAAGACCTATGCTATGGCGATGCAAGTAACGGACAGAAATAGATCACATACCAGTATGTAGTCCGTTAAGCGGGAAACATTCCCGCATGAACGTGGTTGGTGTAGTCGTACCGACAATCCTCGATGCCGCGCAGATCCACGATGACTCATGTAGCCACCCGATCCTTGTAGACCGATGACGGGATTACGTCCCCGTCGGAACGTTGCTGATGAAGACCTCGCGATACGACCACGACGATGAAGTAGCACCACAAGTGTAGTGCCTCGCGGGATTATACACATACAGTATACCCGACGTCCCTCCGGGCTCCGAACCAGTAGAGCAGCGGAATGAAGATGGATTCGGATCCCGATTCCAGCAGCACGACGGCGTGCGTATAGTGGAGAAATCCCCAACCAAGTGTAGACTCCAAACAAGGGGAGTCCACTCGAGGAAGGAGAAAGGAGGGAGAGAGAGATGAAAGAAACTTTTCTCAAATCAATTTGTATGAAGAAAAAGGGCACCCTACCCCTCCTTATATAGGCCAAGGAGGGGTGCCACCCTCCCTCCACTTTCGGGGTGGGACTAATCCCAAGGGAGGGGGGTTTTGGCGCAGCCCGAGGGGGGTGGGCCCCCCTCATGGCACCATGGCCCATGGGGAGGACTCCCTCTCCCCCTAATGGGCCCTATGAGGCCCATATGCCTTTTCTTCCATTTTTAATTATATTTAAATATATTTAAATATTTAATTCAGATAATTAAATAATAAAACATATATTGAACATTATTAAATATATTTTGAACCTTTCAAAATACCCGGAACAACTTCCGGCCTTCATCAGAACAATTCCGGTGTTCTCTCCAATTTCTCCGGTGATCCCGAATCAATCCTTACTGCGTCGAGTACCCTTAAGTGTAACACCCTACGGTCCGGGAAACTGCAGACATGATCGAGACAATTCTCATTGATCAATGACTAATCAATTGTACCTAGTTACAATCCTTGACAGCCCCTGCGCTTCCATCGAATGAACTTCAATCGCTGTTGGATCCGTTAACCGTGTGCCTGTTCCCTTTGTCCTGGGGTACTTTGCTTGTCCGAGGTTTGCTCATCGGTATCCATTATACCTAGTTCGTCCTTGTTCTCAACAAACAAGTTTACTCGTTCCCGTGATATTACAACTCCGTGACCTAGTCACACGTTATCAAACTTTATGATGTAACATCACCAAGTGGGCCCAGAGTACCTATCCGTTACACGGATGGACAAATCCCGCTTTGATCTATTTGCATACTCATCAACCATCTATTTCGGAATACCCAAAGTGCACCATTATGGCCAGCATATTTCAGTCAGGCGGTGGGATACAAATCAAAGTCTCCTCATAGATGACAATTACGTATGATCATTACAGTCAAAGGATCTGGTCACTACGTTATAGTTATCGCAATGTTGAACTATGTGACTTGATCACATCGCAACACTTCTGGTGGGTGTATGTCCATCATATCATTATCCAATGATACGACTCTATTGTCAACAGACGCCATTGTCTCATGATCAGGAAACCTTGATCATCAATCGCCCAATGGACTAGTATACTAGGGTTTACTAGGGACCTGGTTGTTTGTATACCACACCTGTATTAATGTTTCCGCTTAATACAGTTATAGCATAGTATCAAACGTATTATGAACTAATGGAATATGCTCGATAAAACATATTTTATTTGCCTCTAGGGCACATTCTCAATAGTCTCCCACTTGCACTAGAGTACAAATAATCTAGTTGCATTTTCTCTGGATCATAACTCCTTATTGATCATGCTTGCCCGTGGAGGAGGTTGTATCAACGGTCTGGGTACCATTCAGAATCGTATGTCCTTTTGCAAATCATAATGTCACCTAATTTTACATTCCTTCATTATCCACCATAATGATGAGTTATATATATTTGGCGTTGAAGTGAGACTTCGTTTGCTGTGTCATAGCAATGACATCCGGCGGGTCACGAGGACTTTCCCATAGTCATGCACACTTGAAACTCACTCAATCAGAAGTCGAACTTCTTAAGCCATAATATAACTCCTGCTACTTCTAAAGCAGCCACATCAATGTAGATTCAATCCTTAGTGCATTGTATGCAACTTTGATGTCTAACCATGTTTCTTTCAACTTAGGCATTAATTAGTATGATATCTCAATTTTCTAGGTTAGTGTCAAAACTTGAACCAGCATAACATTTATGGTCAAGTCCACTATCCTTTACAATTTGAGATGTATCCTCAGTTCTCTTCGGACACTGAAGGATAAACTTAACTCTTTGTTCAATGATTTACTCATAAATCATATCACAACATGTTCTTAGTACTAAGAACTTGGGTCACATTACGTCGAGTACATAACTCTGGTTTTATATGAAAGAACCTATGACAAAGGCATAGAGGATCCAACACATCCATTTCTTTCATTAACCATTAACCATTGTTCTTGTACTGAGATTAACTCAACACTTCTCTTGGATATACAAGTAAGGACCACTTCTTGACTTGTCTCATTCTGAACTCCTTCAGAATCTTATCCAGGAAATTATTACGACTCAATGTTATTAAACACATATCTATCTTAATAGATCTTCAATGCTTAATACTTATTCATCTTCATTTATGAAAGATTCAAATAATCATTAACACCAACTACACCATTCATAATATGTTATCCATATATGAGAATGTTATCATGCTCCCACTCAAATATGTCATGCACATATTAAGCTATAGGATAACACTCATATTGCTCCCATTCAAATATGTCGGCCACATATAAGACAAGGATAACATCCACATGGCTCCCAGTTAGATATGTCAGACACATATTAAGTTCAGGATACTAACCACATGGCTCCTACTCAAATATGTCATTTACATATAAGTCTAGGATAATACTCCCATAGATCCCACTCAAAATATGTCGTCTACATATTAAGTTTCAGGAAACTATTCATCTCCCACTCAGTTTCATGCAAATGCATGTTTCCTCGATATTTTGGTTAAGTCCAAAATCCTTTGATCATCCATCAAAATGAGAATTCAGTTTACGAGACACTAGTATCCATATGTTTTTCCAAAACCTTCTTGTTGTACCAATTACAACACTTCTTCAAATACATGATTTGAGGAAGTCACGGTATTGATAACAATCCTGGATCAATCGTAGTGAATATCCCTTTGACTCAAGCATTGCTACACATTGTAGTCATCCCATTGAATTTGTCAGAAACAATCTTCGTGACAAACCAATCTTGACGTCCCTTTGATGTTCACATTTATTCCTCATAACTCTGAAGTTATTGTGAATATCAAGTAACCTCCTTACTTGATAAGATTCAAGCAATCTTAAATGTAAATCAACATAGGATTTCATGACTCGTAGTCATATCTCGTACTTAGGTCCACCATCGCTTCTTTGTAGTTCGTAGGAATGTCTTGTTCCATTAACATGACAAGTGAATCATGAATATCATTTTGCACCAGGGGCAAATATATATTCTTGAATCCTACCTTTCTCAGTAAAAGCTCCCATCTGAAGATCATGATCATTATCATTAGTTTCTCCTCTTATTGTAGAGCTTTGCTTCCAGAACATATTCCGTTGCACTACTCTGACATTTGGAGGCAAGGTCAATTACCTTGGTTGAACTTTCACTTTTCTTCCATTACCACATTTATCAAGTACAATTCTTGACAAACACCAAACATAGCAATACAAGTTTTGCTCCTTTTGGTTCTAGTTGTGGAAGATGCATCCATAGTTGTCTAAGGATACACTACAAAGATAATTTATCTTACATAAATCAAGCTTCCTAGAAACCAAAACACACCATGACATATATAGTGTTGGTTTCCACGAACTCAGATGGTTCCCTATGCTGAAGTGAGTGTTTTCATATTAAATTAATAACTCTAAGCAATAATAACGTAACTTGGTAAGAGATAACTTAGACCATACACTTTTCGATAGAATATGATCACAATGTTCAGGCACGTCAATCATATTGAAGTGTCTCAAGACATTGCAATTTGTGGAATAACTTTCACACAAGTCTTTATGCCCAAGACTAACTCAAAACATTTGTCACTTTGATCAAATCGTAGAGACTTGTCTTTCTTGTTAATTTAATATCCATCTTTACTCTAAAATCCCTTTTGATCATATCAAATTATTTCAGACTTATGTTTCATTAGTGAATACAAATATTCATCTAAGTCCACATACGAAGTTCACGAAATAATGAAATTCACCACATGCTGACATACGATACATCACAATGTATGATACTCAACAATCAGTACACATTCCGTTTACTAGAATGCGAGGTTTTAGTCATCTCACCTAAAAGGTATGGTTTGTATGTGTCAAGAGATCAAGTATCTTAAGACATCATCATACCATTCATGACTTAAACTGTAGTGTCATTATCAAGCCTGGATATTTCTTGGCTTTACAATATTTCTTATAAATGATCAAACAACTATCATCAATATAAGAATAACTCATTCATAATCGTAATGTGACCATAAGAGATATCATTCATAAAAGGAGAACAACTGACTTGTTTCTCACTAATATGAATAATTGTCTTCGCGAGATGCAAGACACACTAATAAAGTCCTCATTCAAACGATCATAAAATTTATTCATATATTAATCAATTGATAGATGTAGAGGGAGAGTGTTTTCGACCATCAACTATCTTGATTGCCGTCAGCACACATTGTCACCTCATCCCTTCCAAGTCACTCTCAAGCAGTAAGTTCAAGCATCGAATACTTAATCAACCGCAATTAGTGTTTCGTGGGAAAGACATTTATAACTCGTATATCAAATATACCTTCTCCGTCAATGACCATTCCTGCATTGGTTCTACTCTTAATGTTCTTGACTTTAACCATGACCTCATGATAGGTGAACGATTCTCCTTCATGACATAGTCAAGACATGGTCTTTGTAACTGGGAGGAAGCGGATGCAACTCCCCAGTTATCGCAAAGTAACCAGTCATTCAGTAGTCCAAGTTATACACAAGGTGTTCCATGTATCTTATACATTTTCCAAGTGACTTTCTCAGCAGGTTGTTCCTTCCACCATAGTTGAAAGAAACCCCGTCCATATACTCATATTCCATTACTCTGATTTGTGACCAAGTGCTTTCAAGTTCACCTAGCACGTCATACGTGTTGGTTAACATGCATTCACAATTCAGATTCCATAGAATGAATTATGGTGTATTGGACAGTCATTCATAAGTGACGGTGAGTGCGATACTCATCATCATCTTCCTTGATTACGGAGTTGTCAGGTGTATCTCCTAGCAGTTCTTCGTATTATGTTTAGCAAGTCATTACTAATGAGTGTGTCTCTAATGGTGTTGGTACACATCAATGAAGTAAGACCCATTTACCTTAAGTTCTATCATACTAAAAGATCCATAGTTCTAAACATTGGTATGACGTTATCTACAATGATATTTGCTAAGACATGAAGATTAAGTTCATAATATGGAGTTCATGTTTCAAAAACAATTCTGGAACTCCCACTCAGACAAACATCCCTCATAGTTTGTTCTAAGTGATTACACGATCCTTGAAGAACATACCTCCCCAGTGTGACACGACCATCAGTATGTTGTTCAAGGTAAGCCATCATGCCAATCACATCATCCATGTGACTCATGCTCGACCTTTTGGACTCTTGTGTCCCGAGGCCATGTCTGCACATGCCAGGCTCTCCACAATAACCTTAGTGAGTATATGCCGCGTATGCAAGGCCATGTTTCTGGACATGCTAGGCTTGCTCCACCCATCTCTTGTGAACGTAAAAATGTTTGACACCCGTGTGACACATGATGCCTCCATAATGAAGAACTTTCCAGATGGTGCTTCACTAAGGAAGGACACTTTGTTATATTAGTGAGGGATCATCCTATTATGCTACCATCGTATATCTAACATATTAGCAAAACATGATGCAATAGTATAAATCATACATGCTATGATTCCCCCCGACATGCAAATTAAAGTTGAAAACGCCTTTCTACTTTATCTTTTGAAAATTTTACGTGGCTGCTAGGGGTTTCGAGAAAAGAACCGCTTTCTATCCTGCGAAAACAAGCCACAACACCAATCTCGCAATTGTCTCTATTACACCCCTGTCGGGGTCCTCCGTTGCAAACATCTTCGCATCGCTAATGCAGAGAGACAGACACCCCAGCCACTTTATATGGTACAAGCCATATGTCAAGCGTGGAACCAGTTTCGCATAAACGCGTAAGGTCGGTCGGGGGCCGCTTCATCAAACATTGCCGCAACGCTAAATGAGTACACTTGAGAGGGTAACAATTGGAGAGTTGATTCCCACATACTAGATGTGTTCTATCCGTACAACACATCTACGCATAGCCTTGCTCTGATACCACTGTTGGGGTTCGGGGCAGAAAACACAAATTTTTCATAACCTACGAGACCCATACCCAAGACCTATGCTATGGCAATGCAAGTAACGGACATAAATATATCACATACCAGTATGTAGTCCGTTAAGCGGGAAACGTTCCCGCATGAACGTGGTTGGTGTAGTCGTACCGGCAATCCCCGATGCCGCGCAGATCCACGATGACTCCTGTAGCCACCCGATCCTTGTAGACCGATGACGGGATTACGTCCCCGTCGGAAAGTTGCTGATGAAGACCTCGCGATACGACCACTCGAGGAAGGAGAAAGGAGAGAGAGAGAGATGAGAGAAACTTGTCTCAAATCAATTTGTATGAAGCAAAAAGGGCACCCTACCCCTCCTTATATAGGCCAAGGAGGGATGCCACCCTCCCTCCACTTCCGGGGTGGGACTAATCCCAAGGGAGGGTTTTTTTGGCGCAGCCCTAGGGGGGTGGCCCCCCCTCATGGCGCCATGGCCCATGGGGGAGGATTCCCTCTCCCCCTAATGGGCCCTATGAGGCCCATATGCCTTTTCTTCCATTTTTAATTATATTTAAATATATTTAAATATTTAATTCAGATAATTAAATAATAAAACATATATTGAACATTATTAAATATATTTTGAACCTTTCAAAATACCCGGAACAACTTCCGGCCTTCATCGGAACAATTCCGGTGTTCTCTCCAATTTCTCTGGTGATCCCGAATCAATCCTTACTGCGTCGAGTACCCTTAAGTGTAACACCCTACTGTCCGGTAAACAGCAGACATGATCGAGACAATTCTCATTGATCAATGACTATTCAATTGGACCTGTTTACAATCCTTGATAGCCCCTGCGCTTCCATCAAATGAACTTCAATCGCTGTTGGATCCGTTAACCGTGTGCCTGTTCCCTTTGTCCTGGGTACTTTGCTTGTCCGAGGTTTGATCATTGGTATCCATTATACCTAGTTCGTCCTCGTGCTCAACAAACAAGTTTACTCGTTCCCGTGATATTACAACTCCGTGACCTAGTCACACGTTTGCAAACTTTATGATGTAACATCACCGAGTGGGCCCAGAGTACCTATCCGTTACACGGATGGACAAATCCCTCTTTGATCTATTTGCATACTCATCAACCATCTATTTCGGAATACCCAAAGTGCACCGTTATGGTCAGCATATTTCAGTCAGGCGGTGGGATACAAATCAAAGTCTCCTCATAGATGACAATTACGTATGATCATTACGGTCAAAGGATCTGGTCACTACGTTATAGTTATCGCAATGTCGAACTATGTGACTTGATCACATCGCAACACTTCTGGTGGGTGTATGTCCATCATATCATTATCCAATGATACGACTCCATTGTCAACAGACGCCATTGTCTCATGACCAGGAAACCATGGTCATCAATCGCCCAATGGACTAGTATACTAAGGTTTACTAGAGACCTGGTTGTTCGTATACCACACCTGTATTAATGTTTCCGCTTAATACAATTATAACATAGTATCAAACGTATTATGAACTAATGGAATATGCTCGATAAAACATATTTTATTTGCCTCTAGGGCACATTCCCAACAGGGGACCCTCATGTTCAAGAGCTGCTTGTCAAAGAGGCGGTGAACGCAAGAGGTCCGGCTAGAGAGAAGGCCAAGATGGCGCAACTCGAGAAAGACGCGGTTACGAAGTTGTACGAAGGATGCAACGACGGGGATACCCGCTTGAATGTAACACTTGGGGCTATGGAGATGAAGGAAAAACACAAATGGATCGACGAAAGCTTCAATGATAACATGGCATTCTGGCACGATTGTCTTCCAAAGGGCAACACGTGCCCAACTAGTATCGCTGAGGCCAAGAAAGTCCTTTGCCCTCTCGATCTTCCGCACGTTAAATGTCACGTCTGCATAAATGATTGCATGATCTATCGGGGTGAGGACGAAGATAAAACCACATGTTCGGTGTGCGGTGTTAGTCGATACAAGAGAGGGAAGAAAGTTCCTAAAAAAGTGGTATGGTACTTTCCGATCACTCCTCGTCTGCAGAGGTATTTCGTAGATCCAGAGGAAGCAAAGCTCATGACCTGTCACGCAGATAGAAAGAAGCTAAAAGAGGATGACCCGAACCCGGATCCGGAAAAGGAGGACATGCTGAGGCAACCTTCAGATGGTAGCCAATGGACCGCATTGGACCTCAAATATCCAGATTTTGGGAAAGAACCAAGGAACCTCAGGATTGGTGTGAGCGCCGATGGAGTCAATCCGTTTGGCGGCCAGAGAAGCTGTCACAACCCCAAGTTAGGTATGTGTTAGGGTAAGCTTAGGCCTTTGCATCATGATAAAATTTCAAAAGAAATCAAAATGGGAGAGAGAACACCCCCCAGATGAATTAATTCAAAAGGCCAGATAAAAAATTTCTCCAAAAATTCCTTTTGCATTTTTGAAAAGTCTTATAAATGAGTGTGATCACATATCAAGTGATGTGGGACCCACCCCATGCTCATAGATTTTTCAAATATTCAAACAGGAGCATGGAATTAAATTTAAACCCCCATTTGAATTAAAGTTCAAATGATTTGATTTTTAAAAAGTGCCAAACTTTATAAGTGGCTACTCTATTATAATATGACGCCATATAAAAAGTTTCAGCATTTAAAAAAATGCCTAGCTATTTATTTTAGCATGGCCAACATATTGCAGGAAAGAAAAACAGAAGAGAAAATAGAAAAAGGAAAGTGAGCCCACCTACCTGGGCCTCGGGCCCAACTCACCTGTACCGTAGCCCAAGCCCGCCGGCGCTCTTGTCGTCTTCTCCCACGGCGGCAAGCAGCTCGGTGGCAAGCTCACCGCCGTGCACGCCACCGAGGAGCGTCTAGGCCTCCCCGAGCCCTGTCGCTTCGCAACGGAGACGCCCAGACCACCCCGCACCATTCCCCCTAGCTCCTGGACGCTCTCCCCCTCTTCCTCTCGCGAATCTCGCGCAGCCCGAGAGCCGCCGGAGCACGCCGACGCGCACAACCATGGCCAACGTCGACGAGACGACGCGTCGACCTGTCCAGAAGGAAGCCCGCCGTCCTCCTCGTCTTCCCGTGCTCTCAGTTGAGCAAAGGAGCCACTGTGTGCGCCGCCAGCTTCAAGATTTCTTCGCCGGACACCGAAGCTCCGACGAGCAATCGAGCGTCGCCCGCTCCATCTCCGGCTCCGACGAGGTCTCCGTCGCGCTCAGGGTGAGCAGCTGCGCCGTTCCCCCCTTCTCGTTGCCCTCCCCGTGCTTTGTTTTGCCTCGCCGTCGTCGTCAGTGGACAGCCGCCGAGCCCACGTCGTCGTCATCGTGCACTGGAGCGCTCTCGTGACCCCCCGGTGGCACCACTGGATGCGGAAGACGACGAGGAGCAAGCCCGTGCTCTCCAGACCCCTCCCCGCGCCCTAAATCCTAAGTCCGGCGAGTCTCCGGCGAGACTCCGGTGACCCCCTCCATTAGCAGCTAACCCCCGAGCTAAACCCCCCTAATCCCCTATGACAGGTGGGCCCCCCCAGGCCTTAACCCCCCTCTGTTTAATTTAAACAGAGGGATTAAGCTCTGTGTCACTAACAGCCTTGGCCCACTTGTCAGCCCCCCCTTGCGTCATGCTGACCTCATGATGACGCAGTAAACCTTTTTCCAGAGAATTAAAAATCCAGAAAATTCCAGAAAATAGCTTAAACTTCAATAATTCATAGAAAATTCATTTTAACTCCAAATTGGACAAATAATATGTCTAAAATTATCAGAAAAATACAACGATTATGAATATGCAACTTGTTTATATGTTTGACCAATTTAAAATGGGTGAACAGTAGCAAACATGCATATGGATCCTTTTCAAATTCAAATTTGGAGTGAATTTGCAAATGATTTTGCAACACATTTATTTTAGATGGATTCCTCCACACATCAGAAACTTTATCTCAACCATACCACATCACATCATGATCAACCTTTTCAAATGAACTTTCATGCATTCAAATGCATTTGAAATTCATCGATAAATCAAATGGAGTTTGAATTTGCATTTCAAATGAAATATACTCCTTTTAAATGGAATGCTCAACACATCAGTATGTTGAACATCACCATATACAATTGATCATGTGATTGTGCATTGTACTTTATGTTGATCACTTTGTTTGTATTGTTTGCTCGGATAGAAGTGGAGCCAGAACCCGAGGCCACCCCCTTCGTTGAAGACACCGTTATCGAAACCTCGTCAGCAAGGCAAGCAAACCCCCTTTGATCATGTCGATAAAATCCCACTTCCTTCTCATGTCTCGGTTATGCATTGTTTAGGAGATCACCTTGTATCGATTCTACCGCATAGTTGAACCCATATCCGATGCATGACCTATCATCTTGTCACAGTAGTAAGCAAACCACAATCCTAGCTGACATAGGAGTTGACTGATATCATGTGGCCACTGCAACTGTTACTGCTTATTGCATGCTTAGTGGTACAATGAGGTTGCTTTTGATGTGAGTCGGGATGATGGTGAATATGGTGTTGATGAAAGTGAAATGTGTTGGTGAATCTACCCTAATACAAGGTGAACGATGAGAGGCTGTGTAGGAGTACACAGTGGGTTGTCTCGTTGAACACCGCCTTAAGTCCGAGTTCTTGTGTGGTGATCCAAGAAGAAGAGTACAACCACACATTGGGCTCACTGACCCCTCTCATCCTAGTACCTCACCCCGTTCGAACCCCAAAAGTCGCAGTAGTTCGGAGTTCTGGTAGGATTGTGGCACGGTCTGCGAAGTGGATGAACGGCTTTTGAAGACCGGCTTGGGACCCTGCACACATCGTTTGAGGCTGTACTGGAACCTCGGCCGGACTTCCATACGGATCCCCCTCAGATAGGCGACTCTCTGGACTAGAGCGGAGCTGTGGGCGAAGTGTTGTGGTGGCATCCTCGCTGTCACCTCTTGAACGGTGACATGCAAAAGGCGGTAACTGATGACACGTGTGTGTAGCTGTACAACCCTGCAGGGTTAACAAAACTATTTGAATAGCCGCGTCCGCGGTTAAGGACTGCTTGGAAAGCTTAGCTTGATTATTAGACAACTTGAACTGGATACTTCTAAAACTCGCAAGATAAGCGTGCGTGCTATGGTGTGCTTCTCGTGGGGAAGTCGAGGAAGTAACCATAGTGGTGTAATTGGTTGGAGAAAGTAGTGGACTCGTGTACACTTCTTACCTCAAGTCTGGTATTCGTAGTTCAGGACTAGCCAAGTCAAAGCTGTCACTTCTGCAAGTGAAACCCCACCTCCCTTTATCTTGATACATGTGCATGAGTAGTATAGCTCCTACGTAAGTCTTGCTGAGTACGGCTTTGTACTCACGTTTGCTTATTCTATGTTTTAGATGAACCCACCTACCTGATGGTGGCTTCTACCCGATGCTCGAAGAATGAAGACTCAGACCAAGACCAAGCTAGTGTAGTCCCAGTCAGCAGACTGGTTCCCTCGTGGAGGGCTTGTTTATAGATAAGGCTTCTCTAAGCCATTTGTTAAACTTGTCTGTACTCAGACCTACTTTGCTTCCGCATTCTTGTTGTAATGTTGGATCACAGACTTGTGATCTCTGTGTGCACTCTGTAAGAGTTATCAATAAAGTATATACTTTGTAGAGAATTGAAATGATACCTGCTGTTCATACTAAACATGTGTGTTGCGTGTATGTTTATAACATGCATGTCTTAGTATGGGTTTTCGAGACCTTAGTTGTGATCTGGCTGGCGGTCTTTTATGCACCAAGTGGCCCTTAGATGTGCGAAGCTTGGGGCATCGCGATGCGATTGTTCGGGACTCTGTATCGTGCACACTTTGATGTATGATCGAGCCCGCCCTAGACCCCGACTAAGTGATCGGGCTGGAGTAAGTCTATGTAAGGGTTATAATACAATCAATAGTATGGTTGAGGCGACTTGCCTATAAGTATGGGAGTTCACCACCCATATCATTTAGACTTGTGTGCGGACGATGAGGACCCATTTCAGTTGATCATCCGGCCTGGATGGGATGCCCCTCATGTTCGATGATTTCCGAGAACGTTTTGTGCTTGGCCTTGTCGTCTTAGACAAGTGGGTACGGTTCTCGGCTCTCCATATGATTGTGTTGTAGCGAGGCTTGCATACGCTAACCCCGGGTCCCGAAAGACTTGGTATCAGAGCAGGACTGACTATAGGATTATCATCCTTGGCCGAAGTCGAATCTAGCTTGCTATAGTTATATAGTTACTCTGGGTATATAAGGGAACAACGTAAGGCTTCCTTTTCTCCTTACCCTCATCGATCTGAGTTCTGAGTCACCCTCATCTTATTCTACGGGAAGATAGGACTAGGCTCACCTCTGTCTGATTAGAACATCTCGTTGATTGCCTCCTTACCCTCAACAATCAGAACTCTGTTTTGAGTTCCTTGAAGAAGTTCTGTTCAATTTCTTCGAGGTTGTTTCAATTTCCATCCCGGTGTAGCCGTTATGCTGCCGTTATTGTTCCGTGTTTCTTTGAGTCATTGCCTTCGCATTATTATCTTTTCCACCTAAATAATATCCTTTTATCCTTGCCTCCATAGTACAACCTGTTCTGATTGTTGATTTTTATCACACAGGATGTCAGGTGGAAGTCGTAGTGCTGTTCGTCGGAATCGAGACCGTGTTCGGAATCAAAGATGATGATGAACCTCCACCACCGCCTTCTGCGGCGGAAATCATGATGGAAGCTGAGCGGAATAGAAGTGATCAGACACGCCTTCTGGAGCTCATCGAGCAGAATACCTCCCACCATCGTAATGTGGTGGTCAGCATTCAGGACTTCATCTTCCTCAAGCCACCGGTATTACGATGTTCCTCTGAGCCCCTCGAAGCTGATGATTGGCTCCGTTCCATCGAGCGTAAGCTTGATACAACACATGTTGCTCCCGATGACCGAGGTATTTTCGCGGTATACTTCTTGGAAGGTGCTGCTCTTCAGTGGAGGGAGAACTATGTTGCAATGCAGCCAGATGGTCACGTAGTGACTTGGCAGGAGTTCTGTGTTGCCTTTCGAGGGTACCACATTCTGGATGAGTTGATGGAGCGCAAGAAGGAAGAGTTCTGCAATCTTAATCAAGGAGAGATGTCCATTCATGAGTATGTGAGGGAATTCAACCGTCTTGCTCGTTATGCCCAAGATGAGATCGCCACCGATGCCAGAAAGAAGGCAAGGTTCCGCAAGGGACTTAGCCCCATCCTTCGTCATGATCTCAACCTCCTTGAGTTTGCCACCTTTGAGGATTTAGTCAACAGATCCTTCAGAGCTGAGCATGGCAATGAAGTTTTTGAGAAGTCTCGCAAGCATGCTCTTGAGCTTGCCCCTTCTTCCAGTTCACGCCCTCAGAAGCGCATGATCTGGATTCCTAACAGTTTGATCCACCAAAACAAACCACCGAGGCCATCCCTTGTGCCGCCTCGTCCACCAGCTCCACCAAACAACCCAGCTCCCCGCACTATCTTTGGAGCCTTCTTTAGATGTGGCCAGCCTGGTCACTACTCTCGTGAGTGCCCCGTCAATCAAAATGCTCCACCCCATGCCAAAGGAAACCCCACTGTTCGTGCCAAGCCACCCCCGAAGGTTTCCACTACCAAGCCATCCACCTCAGAAAATCTCGGACGTGTGAACCAATTCTCAGATGAGGAAACTGATAGTACTTCTGACGTCATTCTTGGTATGCTCCCAGTCAATTTTGTTCCCACTTCTGTCCTTTTCGATCCAGGAGCATCTCACTCATTCATGTCGGAAAGTTATGCACTTCGGCATGATGTACCCTTTGAAGAAATGTTTACCCCTATGATCATTCAAACTCCTGGTTCAAAATGGAAAACTAATAGAGTAAGCCATGGCAATCAAATTGCAATTGAGGGTTTAGTATTCCTTGCTTCACTCATAGCCCTCAAGTCTTCAGACATTGATGTCATCCTAGGCATGGATTGGTTATCAAGGCAGAATGCTTTTCTTGATTGTAAATCCAAGTCAATTAGACTTACACATCCTTCAGGCCAGACAATAGCTTACTCCTCACCAAGAACAAGAACCCAGGTGCATTCTTTGAATGTGCTTCCCCTTCCCGACCTTGAAGATGTTCTGGAGGTTCGTGACTTCCCGGATGTCTTTCCTGAAGAGCTGCCGGGAATGCCACCCGACAGGTGTGTAGAATTCATTGTAGATCTTGCCCCAGGAACCGCACCAATTTCCAGGCGCCCATACAAAATGGCCCCACGTGAGTTAGCTGAGCTTAAAACCCAACTTGAAGCTTTGTTGGAAAAAGGCTTCATCCGCCCTAGCTAATCGCCATGGGGTTGCCCCGTTCTGTTCGTAACGAAGAAAGATGGAACAAAAAGGATGTGCGTAGACTATCGCCCGCTAAATCTAGCGACGATAAAGAACAAGTACCCACTTCCCAGGATGAATGATCTTTATGATCAACTTGCTGGATCCTCTGTCTTCTCCAAGATGGATTTGAGATTAGGTTATCATCAAATCAATATCCGAAGCGAGGACATTCCCAAGACGGATTTCACTACTCGTTATGGTCTTTACGAGTTCACCGTCATGTCCTTCGGTCTAACCAATGCCCCCGCCACTTTTTCACGCATGATGAACTCGATCTTCATGGAGTATTTGGACCAGTTCGTTGTGGTTTACCTCGATGACATCCTTATATACTCGAAGAACGAAGAAGAACATGCCGAACACCTAAGGCTGGTATTGATGAAACTTAGAGAGCATCGCTTGTATGCTAAATTCTCCAAGTGTGAATTTTGGCTACCAGAAGTGACCTACTTAGGCCACGTGATTTCTGCAAAAGGCATTGCTGCGAATCCCGAGAGAGTTCAGGCCGTCCTTAACTGGACTCCACCTGAATCGGTTAAGCAAGTTAGGAGTTTTCTAGGCCTAGACAGCTATTGCCGCCGCTTCGTCGAGAACTTTTCTAAAGTTGCAAAGCCTCTGACTGAACTCCTCAAGAAAGATAAGAAATTCCTATGGACTTCCAAGTGCGAGGAAAGCTTTCAAGAGCTAAAAAGAAGATTGACTTCTGCACCCGTAGTTGCACCTCCAGACACCAAAAAGGATTTCGAGATCTATTGTGACGCATCACGGCAAGGGTTAGGATGCATACTTCTGCAAGATCGACATGTGGTAGCTTATGCTTCACGCCAGTTGCGGCCACATGAAGAAAACTATCCTACCCATGACCTTGAACTCGCTGTCGTAGTTCATGCCCTAACAACTTGGCGACATTACCTCCTTGGTAATCGTTGTGAGATATATTCCGACCACCAAAGCCTCAAATACATTTTCACCCAGCCAGATCTTAATCTCAGGCAAAGACGCTGGATTGAGTTAATAAAAGATTACGACGTAGGAATTTCTTACACCCCAGGCAAAGCCAATGTCATGGCTGATGCACTAAGTCGTAAGTCGTATTGTAACAACCTCATGTTACAACAGTATCAACCACTTCTTCATGAGGAATTTCGAAAGATTAATCTCGAGATTGTTCCTCGTGGATCTCTTTTCAACTTGGTGGCGAAACCAACCCTTGAGGATCAAATCATAGTTGCCCAAAGACGTGCACGAGGTGTACGCCGGATCAAGGAGAACATTGCTAGCGGAGTTGCTAAATGTTTCTCCACAGATAGTAAAGGAACGGTATTCTTTGAAAATCGTTTGGTAGTACCTAAGAATAGGGAACTAAGGCAACTCATCCTGAAAGAAGCCCATGACACACCCCTCTCAATTCATCCTGGTAGCACAAAAATGTACCGAGATCTACGCCAGAGATTTTGGTGGACTAGGATGAAGAGAGACATTGCTCAATTTGTTGCCGAATGTGATGTTTGTCGTCGCATTAAGGCAGAACATCAAAGACCTACTGGTACACTTCAACCTTTGTCTATTCCAGAGTGGAAATGGGACAAAGTCGGTATGGACTTCATCACCGGCTTTCCAAAAACCCAGAAAGAATATGATGCCATATTCGTTGTCATAGATAGGCTTTCCAAAGTTGCTCACTTCCTTCCAGTTCGCGAGTCTATAACTGCTAGCCAGTTAGCGGACTTGTTCGTCTCTAGAATTGTGTCTCTTCACGGTGTTCCTTTGGAAATCAATTCTGATCGTGGTAGCCTTTTCACCTCCAGATTTTTGGGAAGCTTCCAACATGCTATGGGAACTCATCTCTCCTTTAGTACAACTTTCCATCCTCAGTCTAGCGGTCAAGTCGAAAGGGTTAACCAAATTCTTGATGACATGCTCAGAGCTTGTGTTATCTCATTCGGAAAGAATTGGGAGAAGTCTCTTCCATTTGCCGAATTTGCTTATAACAATAGTTTTCAATCTAATCTGAACATGGCTCCTTTTGAACTCCTTTATGGACGACGATGTCGAACACCCCTTAACTGGTCAGAAACCGGTGAAAGACAATTCTTTGGACCGGATATGATCAAGGAAGCAGAAGAGCAAGTTCGCATTGTTCGTTATCGATTGAAAGCCGCACAATCTCGTCAGAAAAGCTACTATGATCGCCATCATAGGCAAGAGAGCTAAAATCTGGATGAGAAGGCTTACCTTCGGGTTACTCCTCTGAAGGGAACCCAACGATTCGGTATCAAAGGCAAATTGGCCCCACGTTACATCGGACCTTTCCGCATTCTTGCTAAACGTGGAGAAGTTGCCTACCAACTTGAACTACCCCCGCACCTTTCCCAAGTACATGATGTATTCCATGTGTCACAACTCAGGCGTTGCTTCAAGGACCCCATCCGCGAAGTCGACCATGAAACGCTTGATCTACAAGATGACCTTTCTTATCGAGAATACCTTGTTCGTGTTCTTGATTCAGCAGAGCGTGTCACTCGCCGAAAAAAGATCAAGTTTCTGAAAGTTCAGTGGTCACACCACTCTGAGAAAGAAGCCACTTGGGAAAGGGAAGACCGTCTCAGTGCCGAGTACCCCTCCTTCCTTCCGCAGACTTCTGAATCTCGGGACGAGATTCTTTTGAGTGGGGGCGAGTTGTCACAACCCCAAGTTAGGTATGTGCTAGGGTAAGCTTAGGCCTTTGCATCATGATGAAAATTTCAAAAGAAATCAAAATGGGAGAGAGAACACCCCCAGATGAATTAATTCAAAAGGCCAGATAAAAAGTTTCTCCAAAAATTCCTTTTGCATTTTTTAATAGTCTTATAAATGAGTGTGATCAGATATCAAGTGATGTGGGACCTACCCCATGCTCATAGATTTTTCAAATATTCAAACAGGAGCATGGAATTAAATTTAAACCCCCATTTGAATTAAAGTTCAAATGATTTGATTTTTAAAAAGTGCCAAACTTTATAAGTGGCTACTCTATTATAATATGAGGCCATATAAAAAGTTTCAGCATTTTTACAAATGCCTAGCTATTTATTTTAGCATGGCCAACATATTGCAGAAAAGAAAAACAGAAGAGAAAATAGAAAAGGAAAGTGAGCCCACCTACCTGGGCCTCGGGCCCAATTCACCTGTACCGCAGCCCAAGCCCGCCGGCGCTCTTGTCGTCTTCTCCCACGGCGGCAAGCAGCTCGGTGGCGAGCTCACTGCCGTGCACGCCACCGAGGCGCGTCTAGGCCTCCCCGAGCCCTGTCGCTTCGCCACGGAGACGCCCATACCACCCCGCAACGTTCCCCCTAGCTCCTGGACGCTCTCCCCCTCTTCCTCTCGCGAATCTCGCGCAGCCCGAGAGCCACCGGAGCATGCCGCCGCGCACAACCACGGCCAACATCGACGAGACGACGCGTCGACCTGTCCAGAAAGAAGCCCGCCGTCCTCCTCGTCTTCCCGTGCTCTCGGTTGAGCAAAGGAGCCACTGTGTGCGCCGCCAGCTTCAAGATTTCTTCGCCGGGCACCGAAGCTCCGACGAGCAATCGAGCGTCGCCCGCTCCATCTCCGGCTCCGACGAGGTCTCCGTCGCGCTAAGGGTGAGCAGCTTCGCCGTTCCCCCCTTCTCGTTGCCCTCCCCGTGCTTTGTTTTTCCTCGCCGTCGTCGTCAGTGGACAGCCGCCGCGCGCACGTCGTCGTCACCGTGCACTGGAGCGCTCTCGTGACCCCCTGGTGGCACCACTGGATGCGGAAGACGACGAGGAGCAAGCCCGTGCTCTCCAGACCCCTCCCCGCGCCCTAAATCCTAAGTCCAGCGAGTCTCCGGCGAGACTCCGGTGACCCCCGCCATTAGCAGCTAACCCCCGAGCTAAACCCCCCTAATCCCCTATGACAGGTGGGCCCCCCCAGGCCTTAACCCCCCTCTGTTTAATTTAAACAGAGGGATTAAGCTCTGTGTCACTGACAGCCTTGGCCCACTTGTCAGCCCCCCCCTTGCGTCATGCTAACCTCATGATGACGCAGTAAACCTTTTTCCAGAGAATTAAAAAACCAGAAAATTCTAGCAAATAGCTTCAACTTCAATAATTCATAGAAAATTCATTTTAACTCCAAATTGGACAAATAATATGTCTAAAATTATCAGAAAAATACAAGGATTATGAATATGCAACTTGTTTTTATGTTTGACCATTTTAAAATGGGTGAACAGTAGCAAACATGCAGATGGATCCTTTTCAAATTCAAATTTGGAGTGAATTTGCAAATGATTTTGCAACACATTTATTTTAGCTGGATTCCTCCACACATCAGAAACTTTATCTCAACTATACCACATCACATCATGATCAACCTTTTCAAATGAACTTGCATGCATTCAAATGCATCTGAAATTCATCGATAAATCAAATGGAGTTTGAATTTGCATTTCAAATGAAATATACTCCATTTAAATGGAATGCTCAACACATCAGTATCTTGAACATCACCATATACAATTGATCATGTGATTGTGCATTTTACTTTATGTTGATCACATTGTTTGTATTGTTTGCTCGGATAGAAGTGGAGCCGGAACCCGAGGCCACCCCTTCGTTGAAGACACCGTTATCGAAGCCTCGTCAGCAAGGCAAGCAAACCCCCTTTGATCATGTCGATAAAATCCCACTTCCCTCTCATGTCTCGGTTATGCATTGTTTAGGAGATCACATTGTATCGATTCTACCGCATAGTTGAACCCATATCCGATGCATGACCTATCATCTTGTCACAGTAGTAAGCAAACCACAATCCTAGCTGACATAGGAGTTGACTGATATCATGTGGCCACTGCAACTTTTACTGCTTATTGCATGCTTAGTGGTACAATGAGGTTGCTTTTGATGTGAGTCGGGATGATGGTGAACATGGTGTTGATGAAACTGAAATGTGTTGGTGAATCTACCCTAATACAAGGTGAATGATGAGAGGCTGTGTAGGAGTACACAGTGGGTTGTCTCGTTGAACACCACCTTAAGTCCGAGTTCTTGTGTGGTGATCCAAGAAGAAGAGTACAACCACACATTGGGCTCACTGACCCCTCTCATCCTAGTACCTCACCCCGTTCGAACCCCAAGAGTCGCAGTAGTTCGGAGTTCTGGTAGGACTGTGGCACGGTCTGCGAAGTGGATGAACGGCTTTTCTAGACCGGCTTGGGACCCTGCACACATCGTTTGAGGCTGTACTGGAACCTCGGCCGGACTTCCATACGGATCCCCCTCAGATAGGCGACTCTCTGGACTAGAACGGAGCTGTGGGTGAAGTGTTTTGGTGGCATCCTCGCTGTCACCTCTTGAACGGTGACATGCAAAAGGCGGTAACTGATGACACGTGTGTGTAGCGGTACACCCCTGCAGGGTTAACAAAACTATTCGAATAGCCGCGTCCGCGGTTAAGGACTGCTTGGAAAGCTTAGCTTGATTATTAGACAACTTGAACTGGATACTTCTAAAACTCGCAAGATAAGCGTGAGTGCTGTGGTGTGCTTCTCGTGGGGAAGTCGAGGAAGTAACCATAGTGGTGTAATTGGTTGGAGAAAGTATTGGACTCATGTACGCTTCTTACCTCAAGTATGGTATTCGTAGTTCAGGACTAGCCAAGTCAAAGCTGGCACTTCTGCAAGTGAAACCCCACCTCCCTTTATCTTGATACATGTGCATGAGTAGTATAGCTCCTACGTAAGTCTTGCTGAGTACGACTTTGTACTCACGTTTGCTTATTCTATGTTTTAGATGAACCCACCTACCTGATGGTGGCTTCTACCCGAAGCTCGAAGAATGAAGACTCAGACCAAGACCAAGATAGTGTAGTCCTAGTCAGCAGACTGGTTCCCTCGTGGAGGGCTTGTTTATAGATAAGGCTTCTCTAAGCCATTTGTTAAACTTGTCTGTACTCAGACCTACTTTGCTTCCGCATGCTTGTTGTAATGTTGGATCACAGACTTGTAATCTCTGTGTGCACTCTGTAAGAGTTATCAATAGAGTATATACTTTGTAGAGAATTGCAATGATACCTGCTGTTCATACTAGACATGTGTGTTGCGTGTATGTTTATAACATGCATGTCTTAGTATGGGTTTTCGAGACCTTAGTTGTGATCTGGTTGGCGGTCTTTTATACACCAAGTGGCCCTTAGATGTGCGCAGCTTGGAGCATCGCGATGCGATTGTTCGAGACTCTGTCTCGTGCACACTTTGATGTATGATCGAGCCCTCCCTAGACCCCGACTAAGTGATCGGGCTGGAGTAAGTCTATGTAAGGGTTATAATACAATCGATAGTATGGTTGAGGCGACTTGTCTATAAGTATGGGAGTTCACCACCCATATCATTTAGACTTGTGTGCGGACGATGAGGACCCATTTCAGTTGATCATCCGGCCTGGATGGGATGCCCCTCATGTTCGATGCTTTCCGAGAACGTTCTATGCTTGGCCTTGTCTGCTTAGACAAGTGGGTACGGTTCTCGGCTCTCCATATGATTGTGTTGTAGAGAGGCTTGCATACGCTAACCCCGGGTCTCGACAGCAGCACACACAGTACCTGACCCGTGTTTGTATGCATATACAACCTCCCGCCTGGAAGTGCATGAAGAAAAAGTGCATAACAATGTGTATGCTAGTTCAAGGGCCGAAACAACAAGGTACGGACCTCAATCTATATCTGCAGCTGTTGAAAGAGGAGCTAGAAACGTTATGGAAAGACAGAGTCAATACGTGGGACGCCGCGACAAAAGAATATTTCTCAATGAAAGCCGTGGTGATCACGACGGTGCACGACTATCATGGGTACGGATATTTCTCAGGGCAGGTGGTTCAAGGATTCTGTGCATGCGTTAGGTGCATGGATAATACAACGTACCGCCAGCTACCAAAAGATCCCGGATCTTCAAGAACCGTGTTCCAGAGGTCTCGAGGTGGCTTCCCAAGAAACTCGCGTGGAGAAAACAGGGACATCTGTTCGATGGAAGCGAGGAGCTCCGAGCACCCCCAGCTCGAAGGAGCGGCAAAGAAATCGACAACTTGCTGAAAACTTGGAAAGAGTGCCCCGTGCCGGGAAAGAAATAAATTAAGACTCAGCCGTTAATGAGGGTATGTAAAGCGACGTCTGTTTTCTGGGATTTGGAATACTGGAGTCTCCTCCGCAGTCCTCATAGCCTTGATCTCATGCATATCACAAAGAACATGTGCGAGAGCTTGTTTGGCACGCTGCTCAACATGCCGGAGAAGACCAAGGACGGGCCAAAAGGATACGGAAACGCAAAACTCTCGCAAACGAAAAAGGGAGACCAAGAAGAAGACCGGTATTGATCACTGCCCCCCCGTCATGCTTCACTCTGTGCGAGGAGGAGATCAAGCGATTTATCCATTGCCTCATAGGAGTAAAATTTTCGAACGGCTACGCGGGGAAGATAAGCAGATAACTAGACGAGGCGAAGCAGCGTTTCAGCGGGATGAAATCTCACAACTGTGCCATGCTGATGACACAGATTCTCCCGGTTGCGACCCGAGGGATAATGGACGAGCACGTCCGTAAAACGTTGTTTGGCCTTTGCAACTTTTTTGAGGTCATCTCTCGGAAGTCGATTTGCGCTACGCAACTCAAAAGGCTACATGAGGAGATCGTGCTCATACTATGTGAGCTTGAGATCTATTTCCCGCCCACGTTCTTCGACATTATGGTGCATCTGCTGATCCATGTCATGGAGGATATCATCCAACTCGGGCCTGCATTTCTGCTCAGCATGATGCCGTTCGAAAGGATGAACGGACACATCAAAAAATACGTTCGTAACAGGTCCCGTCCAGATGGAAGTATAGCGAAGGGCTTTCTAACCGAAGAGTGCATCTCTTTTTGCACGAATTATCTAAACACCGAGAACCCTGTTGGTCTGCCCGTCAACAAGCACTTTGGCAGGATCGATGGGTGTGGTCACCAGGAGGGAAGCCGTGCAATGCATGTCAACTTCGAGGGTCGAGACATCGACTTTGAAAGAGCAAGCCTAGTCGCGCTACAACACATCCAGCTGGTCGATCCTTGGATAATAAAGCACAAGGATGTAATCAGGAAGAAGTACAGTGATCAGGGCCTGCAGATAACGGACAGAGATCCACGGCTAATCAAAGAGCACAACTCCGGTTTCATGACTTGGTTCAGGGACGAGCTTCGTGTTAATCCCCCGCGAAGGAACGCTTCCGAGGAAGAAAATATGATATTCACCTTGTCACAGGGTGCCGCACGCAACTTGATGACCTATCAAGCGTATGATATCAACGGCTACACATTCTACACGGAAGAAAAGGACAATAACTGCGATTACCAGAACTCAGGGGTAACGGGGATATTCTACACCGATGACATCAAGGAAATATTCTACGGAAGGACCGAGGACATATGGGAGCTCGACTACTGTGGAGAGAAGGTGCCGATGTTCCGTGTGAGATGGGCCAAGAGCGTCGTAAAAGAAGACCGGTACTTCACCACCATGGTTATACCCGAAGCCAAATCCAATCCTGTGGGCGCAAACGTCACCGCAAAAAATGAGCCATGGGTACTGGCTAGCCAAGTGGACCAATGCTTCTTCATTACCGACCCATCAAAGCCGAGCCGCGTTGTAGTGAGGAGAGGCAAAAGAAAAATAATCGGAATGGATGGAGTCGCCAACGAGCAAGACTTTGACAAGTACGGCGACACGAAGATGGAAGATGACTACGCCGCTCAGGATACATACACCACAACCCTACCGAAGAAAGGTCTCCCGTTCAAGAGGAAAAGTGAAGGCGTCCCGGGCCTAAATTATTCAACCACGACAAAGAAGGGCAAGAACAAGATCGTGAGGAAACGCTAGCTAGATATCTAGCTCCAAATTTACTCTGCATGGATTTACTCTGCACTTTGTAATTGATGATCACATTCTTAGGTTTGGATCATATAGTTTGAAGTGTATGAATGTCAATGATACACAATTGAAGCATCATGCCTAACTCCTTAAAAAAGATGAAATGGCCAGCTACACCTTGTAATTGACGATCACATTCTTATGTTTCCAAATGCCGCTACACCTTGTGTTTGTGGATCTTGGTTTGGCGACGACACGGTTAAGGCATGGTACGTGGATCGATAGGATGAGTAACACACCGATGGGAAGGAAGGCCATGACCTTGCTAAAAAACCAGATATTTAGTAGCGATAAAAAAACTAGTAGCGATAAAAAACCAGATAGATAGCGCCACTAAATGTGCTTAGGGGTGGCGCATTTTGCCAAAATGCGCCACCAAGAGGTTCCTTATGCGTGGCGCATTCTGGAAAAATGCGCCACGCATAATAAACCTCTTGGTGGCGCATTCTGGCAAAATGCGCCACCCCTAGGACATGACCTCCAACGGCCCCCTCCCCTTGCTCGTCACAATCCATTCATCCCCATCCTCAGGACCTAGCCGCCGCCGCACAGGAGTCGCCCTAGCCGTCACCGGAGGACCCGCCGTCGACCACCAGAGCCGCCCCCGCACCATTGGAGGAGCCCCCGCCCCCGCCGCCGACCACCGGAGCCGGCCCCGCGCCACTGGAGGAGCCCCCGCCCCCACCGCTCCATCGGAGCCGCTGCCTCCGCGCCACCGGAGCCGCCTCCGTGCCACCGGAACCGCCGCCGCGCCATTGGAGGATCCGCCACCACCGAAGCCGCCGCGCCGCCACCGGAGGACCCCCTACCCCTCTGCCTCGACGTCGGCCGTATTCTTCCTCCCCGTGCTCCCTAGGTCAGTCCTCTCTTCCTCCTTCTTGCTCCCCGTGCTCCCTAGGTCCAACTGCTAGTGCCCCTGTTCAGATCTAGTGCTACTAAATTATGGTGTAGATTAGGGTTCTACAGGTCCAAAATTCAGAGAACACAAGTAAAAATAAAGTGGAGGATTTTGGATTTTTTAGACAAGTGCTAGTGCTACTAAATTCAGAGCTAGTTCCCATGTTCTTCACTTGTGTGTGTGCCCCTGTTTTGTATTTTTGGCACAGGAGAACAAATAGAACTCCTAGGAACAAATAGAGCACCTAGGTCCAAATTTTCTATTTTTTAGGTGTTTCAAAGTAGAACGTGCAAGTAGTATAGATAAATTCAGACAAAATAGGTTATAGATATTGTAACAAAGGTAAATTTTCTAATATGGTTTGACTCTTATATGCTTTAGAAAATTTTGTAAAGTTACTTCCATCAAATGAAGTTTATAGCTTAATGAAAACTTTTGTAGATAAACGGATGTATATGAAATTTTGGGAAGATCTACTCATCTTTTTTTATATTGTAGTGCAAATTTTGGGAAGAACTCCAACAACTGTTATAAGTACTGTTAAACTAGAAATTTGATATGAAAAACATCCCTGTGTTTAACTACTGTACAAATACCTTGTTTACCATATGAAAAAACCCAAGCAAGTGTAGAATTTGTTCTTAACATAATTAAAAGAGAGAGGAGGAAAACTAGTAGGTAATGGGTGTGGCAATGTGTTTACAAAGGAACACAATTTTTTTGTTTTGTGTGGTAGCAATGGAATAGAATTTTAGGCTTTTAGCTAGCTATATGCCTCTCTATTGCTGAGAAGAATTTTTTTATAGACAAGTAGTTGCTACGTACTGCTGTTGTTGTAAATGATCAAGCACAGTGACAAGTAGTTGCTACTTCTGTTGTTGCTTTTCTTATCAATATTTTTATGCACTGTTTAGTGCATTGCTAGAATATGTACTGTTCTACAATATATATATGTTGCTTGTGCCTATATGGGACTGAGATCCATTGACATGCCGTGGGCATGTCACCGATGAACAGTACCGTAACATGCGGCCTTGCATGACCTTTCAAACCCTATCCACAATAAAAAAATGTTGTTTGTCTCAGTAGTAAATTTGCTACTGTTTATTATTTGTACGTAAACGGAGGCACGACCTCATATAAAACGGAGGCACGTTTATATAAAAAACGGAGGCACGATTATGTAAAAATGAAGGCACGACCTCATACAAAACGGAGGCACGACTTCATATAAAACGAAGGCACGACCTCATACAAGTCGTGCAGGTCGTGCCTCCGTTTTGTATGAGGCCATGCCTCCGTTTTATAAGAAGTCGTGCCTTCATTTCATATCAGGCCGTGCCTCCGTTTTGTATGAGGTCGTGCCTCCGTTTACGTACAAATGGCAAACAGTAGCAGATTTACTACTGAAACAAGCAATAATATTTTATTGTGATAGTTGTTGACCGTTGGATAGGATTTGAAGGGCTGATACATGGCCGCATGTTATGATGCTGTTCACCGGTGACATGCCATGGGCATGTCAATGGATCTCTGTCCGCCTATGTAGGCATTTTTTTGTGCAGGTACAAATCATTATCCTCTTTCTCCCAAAATGTTGATTAACTTCATTTCGGTTGAGAATGGGACACTCTCATGTTAAGAAAAATAGCAAAGGTCATGCCAATTTTTTCCGTGAATTCGTGCATGACCTTTGCTATTTTTCTTAACATGAGAGTAGTTGCATTTATTTATTGTGCTAATTAATTAAGTAGTTGCATTTCTTAATATTGTACTAGTGCAAACATGTCGACCGGAGCCGACGCCGGTCCTTCTTCTTAGCCGGGAAAAAAAGGATGCAATTTTGGGAATACTCCCAGGAAGAGGTTAAGGAGCAGAGAGAAGAGGAAGTACCTTCGGGCGAGGAGGAGTATGAGGAGGAGATAGAGTCGGAGTCCGACTCATTGGAGGATGATGACATGGAGGAGGAGGGTATAGAAGGGGAGAGGAACACCGCCGACGATGATGATCATGCCGGTGGATCAAACAAAGATGGTAGCCAGTCGAGGAAGAGGAATCGGAAACCAACCAAGGTCGGCACCATCAGGCAAGAGTTTACCGTTGTGACCTCCGTTGGGATTCCTACCGAGCCCCAACATTTCTCGGAAGGGTACGGCCGTCAAGTCGCGGCGATCCTCCGGAACACCGTCCCGATCACCACAATAAACCTAAGGAGTCGTGACAACACTCATTATTGTCAGCTCCTTCTCGACAAGTTGCACAGACGATACAAGTTCCCGGACCCGTACGACAACAAAAACCTCAAAGGGAACAAGGTAAAGAAATGGGACCTCAGGAGGATGAGCAAAGCCTTGTCCAATTTGAAAACCCGGGTGAAGGAGGAAATTATGGAGCACGGCAAATCCTGGGAGGAGCTCAAGGAGAAAGAGCCGATGATCGACGAAGCTACCTACGACCTTTTCAAGGCTAGGTGTGAGTCCGAGGATGCCAAGGCCACGAGTGCAAAGGTCAAGGCAATGCGGGCGCAGGTCATAGGTAACCACCGTCTCGGAGCTGGCGGTTACAGACATTCCAAGCCTAAATGGGACAAGGAGGATGCCGAGTATGCCACTGCGGGCCTACCTAACCCCTTTGAGAAATACAAAGTTGATCCACAGACTGAATTCTTTGTGAGGGACCGGAGCCATAAGGACAAAGAAACCTCAAACATAGTTCTCGATCCTAAGGTTCAGGAGTTTACGGCTGCCGTGGTAAGTAGTTCACCACGTGACTTCCTTGTCGATTGAATTCTAGTTCATGAAGTTCAGCTTCTTAGTGTTTCACATTCTTTGTGCAGGAAGATGAATTCGCCACAGCCTCATCGCAGGGCTCGTATATTAAGCCGGCCGGCCCGTGGGACACCTCTTTTAATAGGGCGATGAACAAGGTCAAGAAGGTTGAGAACGTGTCGGCGAAGCAATCGTCAGCCGGCCGTGTGGTCGGCTTTGGTGCATACCTAAATTTGTCCGAATATTATGGGAAACCGGCAGAGCAGTCGGGTTCGAGGGGGCGCAAGGCGAGAAGGACCGAAGAATACGCCGCTTATGTTCGTGGACTGGAGTAGAAAGTGAACTAGCTTCCGCAGCTTGTCCAGGACGAAGTGGCGAAGACGCTGAGCGCCCTTCTTCCTGATATGATGCAGTCACTCACGAATTGGCAAGCACGTGGTGGACAAGGGCCCATACCGGTCCCGAGCATGGTCGGCAGCAACTCGGGCACCGCGGTGGCCGCAGTACCTGCTCCCGCACCGACTCCGGCTCCCGGACCGACTCCGGCCGCCAACACCGCGACGCCGGCGCCGGACGTGATGGTGAATCCTCCAGCCACGATCGAGCAACCGAGGCATAATAATAATGCACCCGCCGGTAGCAAAAAAGGGCGACCGACGCCACGGGAGGCACCGCACCCTCCGTCTCTTGCATGCCCGCCGTCGTCGGCGGGGTTTCTTCATTGGCCGACCTCGACGCCCTCAAGGTAACTATAAGCATCCACAACTCAAACGAGAACTTCATCTCCTTGCCTTTTATTACTGGCATCTCTCTGATCCCTAAATGCATATGTCTCTTTCACAGGAGGACACTCCATGCATTCTACTACAAGTCATGGACGACGAGTTGAAGGATGTTGCCAAAGGTAAAATCCTTCAACCCCAAAATCGAGTGATGCACAATAGGCCGATGGCACCGGAGATGCATAGGGTTCAAATCTCTCTCGTGATTTCGGGCTACGAGAGAGTGGAACCTCCCATTCAACCCCCCGGATACGATGAGGACGAGACGGCAGTCCTCAATGATTGTTTCGGCCAAATATGCCTTTGACCGAAGACCCAAATGCGTTTGATGACGGGGGAAGGGGGCACCACACCAAGGACAACTTCGGTAGTAGTCGTCGTGCCGGCGCCACATGATCCCATCGGCGCACAACAAGAAGACGACGATCTTGATGATGATATCAACGCCGACGAGTTCATCTATACTTTGTATGATGCTGATGACTTATTCATGCCTCCTGCTGAAGGAGCCTATCAGCATGACGAGGAAGCTCGCGGTCCAGCTGATCCTGCGGCGAAGCCTGCTTGCTCTACGTGTCTCTTCGCTGCTTCTCAGGAGATGTCTCCAGCAGCTTGCGCCTTCACCGAGCCTCAAGCAGATGCCACAATGAGATCTATTCTCAGCCCGTCCACACTCCATAAGGCGGCCACTGAGCAGATAAAGGCCGGTGCAGACTGCTCAAAATCATAAAAGAAGAAGGGACGGAAAAGAAAGAAGGGCGCTTCGAGTAACCAACCTCTGATGTCGATCAGGTTTCAGGACGGGCCACCGAGACCCAAGGATCTCTCGTTTGAAATCCATGTGGCGGGTAGGGCGATGCTACCTAATGACATGCTCGACCCTGCAACTTCGGATATGCAGAGTGTTCATCATAGTGTTATGGCATTAGAGAAGATGCTTCTTCGAGAGAAGAATCCCTCGTACCCAGTTTTCATGCCCAAGGTGCCACTCAACATGGGCTTCATCAACAGTGTCCCCGCGGATATGATAATCCTGCGGTTCTCAGAGATCTTCAATTTGTTTCATCTCAAGCGGCTGGGCCATTGCCTTATCCGTCTGTTCTCGTTCAGCCTTTCTATGAGTATCAGGAGAGATAAGATCCCAAGCGTTGCGATATTGGACCCCTTCTACATGCGTGAAAGCATCTTGATGGATGATGGGGACGCGACTCTTGCGGCGGGGTACATCAGAGAATTCATGCTACAGAACGCCGACAAGGATTCATTTCTCATGACCTACTCTCCCAAGTAAGTCATTCGCTCGCCGCCGTAACATATATGCTTTCTTAGCTTTCTGCCATTGTCCTCTTCCAACATTCCTTTTGGATTGTTTTAATTATGCAGTGAGGATCAAGACTGCGTGCTCATCTGCTTTTCACCGCAACACTCGCATGTCGTGTATTTAGACTCGGGGAGTGTGAAGAAGAAAGATTAAAAGTATATAATGAGAGTTTTGGATGATGCTCTCACCGGCTACAAAGAAGCCGGAGGCAAGATTGTGAAGCACAAGTACAGGAAGAATCAACCTGGCGTGAGCGTGTTCAACCACGTGACGCAGTTCCCGTGCATCAAGAAGTCGGCTGACAGTGTGAGGGATGCGCACTACGCCCTCCATCACATGCGGGAGATTGTACAGGAAGAGCGCAACCTTACGCTGCCAAGTCATCTGAAAGCGTGGGCCGAAAGGAAGGCGGCAATCGCTGATGCAAATCTTAGGCAAGAGTTCTTTCACATCCAAGGGGAGATGGCGACTATCATCCGTCATGAAACACGGATGAAGGGGTCGATCTTCCACTACAACATTGCACCCTCCAATGGGGAGATAGAAGCCCGCCTAAAGGCCTTGCGTGACACAAGGCCTTTCATCACGAAATAAGGATGCCGCCCATTCTCTGAGCCGGGTCACAAGTGATGGCGATCGATGTGAATTTCATGCCACATTGTTTAATGCTTAGCGTTGTTAGTTCCGAACAATATTGATGATTTGTGTTCTAAATAACTTTATCTCTATTGCGCAAACACTTTTCCATCTTTGTATAAATGTATCAAGCATCATTTTGGCTATGCTACTAGTTTAGCTGAACAATTTTTATTGAAGTTGTGTTGTGTGTATGTATCTTCCTATATGCTTAAACGATAAATGTGGTCATTGATGCCATTGTCATTCACACTCACTTGTTTGCTGCAACAGATCGATCAAAATGATCAACATTATCAAGATGGAGTGAAGAAAACAATACTCGAAGATTAGTTTTAGAGTTTTCTTTTATTTCATTTGTAATAACCTGTATTCGATACTTGTAAACAATACTCGAAAACATGTAATGCTTTCTCTAGTTCTGTAATGCTTCTATTTATGTAATAATTTCTGTGATTCCATTTATGTAATTGTTTGTGTATTTTGTTTTCTTTTTCTGTAATTTTGTTTTTGTTTTCTGTAATAAATATTTGGTGGCGCATCTGCAATGCGCCACCCCTAAGGACCCCTAAGGAACCTTATGGGTGGCGCATTCTGAAATGCGCCACCCATATGGTCTTAGGGGTGGCGCATTTCGAAATGCGCCACCCATAAGGGTCTTAGGGGTGGCGCATCCAGAATGCGCCACCCCTAAGCCCTTATTAGTGGCTTGTCCTTAGTGGCGCATCCATAATGCGCCACTAAAGGATAAAAAGGGCGCCACCATAAGCCCTTTATCTAGTAGTGTGGTGTCGTTAAAGGTAAGTAGTCAGGTGACCCAAAGGTGCCCGCGAGAGGTATTGTATCAGGACGGCAGGACAGGCAGATACCATCATGGGCATGTTCCTTGCTCGTTGGCCGTGAGATACCAAACCACTTAAGTCGAGCTCCTCCAGGAGCACACACGAGATAAGGTAAGGAGATGGTTCACCTTGTTGGTAACCGCGTTCTTTGACGGGACGACAGGGCAGGCCCCGATGCACTGGTGGTCCTGATTGTTGTTCGTTGTCCGTTGTGTGAATTAGTCGGGTAACGATAACAGTTGTCTGCGAGATAATAAAATGACTAAGGGTTCGGTGGATGACTTGAGTGGCTTGATGCTTATACGCGTTGCCTACACGTGGGACAATGAGTTATGGGCTCCCCCGCTTCGTAGTCTCGTTCAAGAACTCTTCAGACGTCAGCAGTGCCGTGGGATGATCGCCGGGAAGTGGTGTGTATTTTTCACTCGAGCGGTGGTATTTACTTTTGCCTCACCGGCCAGTCTCGCACCATGCAGGAGTACGTCATGGTTGGGGTCCAAAGCCCTGTGTACTTAGGCGAATTAGACCGGAGGATGGCCTCTCTATTGATTTTGAAGGATGGGCTATGGTGTGTCGGATAGCCTCGGTGGGGCATTCCCTAACAAGGTGTACGCCACCCTAGAGATCCCTGCGTTGTCGTGTAACAGAAGTGCACCCCTGTAGGGAAGATTAATCTATTCGAATAGTCATGTGCACGGTAACAGGACGCTTTATGCTGAAGCCAGATCCTACTACTACAAACTACTACATTACTAAACTGTTGGTTCCGGGTTTTCTTCCTCTCAGGGAAGTCGAGGAAGGAATCTCGGAGGCATTGATAATTATTACAACTTACTATTATACAATGCTGCAGCAATTTCTGCTGCATTGTGGCTTTATGATTTATATATAACTGTTGGCTATTCTCTTCTCATGCTGCAAGAATCGTTGGAAGATGCTTGTCTTCGATAGGCCTACCTTATTCCCCCTTACCCCGGTATTTCTGTCTTGCAGTCCACTATACAGCCTCCCCTTCCATTTTGATACCAATGCATAATGTTTAGTAGCCTGGGTTTAAGTCTCGTTGAGTATGCTAGATACTCACCCTTGCTTTATTCCCCCCCTTTGTTTATATGGCCGGATTGCTCCAATAAGACATCGGAGCCCAGGAGCAGGAGTACCCTAGAGGCGCCTACTACGACGTCGAGTTCCTCGTTAACCAGGAGTTGTTCGGAGGTTCCCAGGCAGGAGGCCTTGCCTTTTCGATCGAGTGTTGATTTTGTGCTAGCCTTCTTAAGACAACCTTGTATTTCTTCTGTCTGTACTCAGATACTATTTCTTCCGCTAACTTTGTGCTCCCGAGATGTTATATTGGAGCCCTCGTGGCTCCTGGCTTGTATTATATAGCTTGTATTATTTTATTTTTAGTGTTGTGTTGTGATATCTTACCATGAGTCCCTGATCTCGATCATGTACCTTGCGTGTATGATTACTGTACATGATAGTAAATCAGGGTGTCACACTTTGATACAGTTTGCTGACGATACGATCGTAGTTCTCCCCGCGGATGCCACCCAGATCTGAAAATCAAAAAGATCCTGCAGGACTATGCTGACTCAGTGGGTTTGCGTATCAATTCATAGAAATCCACCTTGGTGCCCATTAATACCCCGGATGATCATGTTTCTTCTCTAGCTACCCTGCTTGGCTGCTCCGTAGGAACTATGTCGTTCAAGCATCTAGGGCTCCCCACGGGGACTACAAAACACTATGTTAATGATTTTCTCCCGATGATTGTGTCCGTTGAGAGGAGACTATTTACTGTGTCTGTGCTTCTGGATTGTTGCTCCAAACTCACCCTGCTTAATTCGGTGATCACCTCTCTGTCCATTTATGCAATGTGTTCACTGAAACTCCCCCCAGGGTTATCGGGCATTTGGACAAACTGCGTAGGTACTGTCTATGGGCCAAAACTGATGAGCTGGGTACCATAATGTTCTCCCTTGCTGCATGGTCTATGGTGTGCAGACCTAAAAAATAAAGGAGGGCTTGCTCCAGGATAGATTTGAAGCTCCAAATCATGGATTGATGCTAAAACAGTTGCACAAATTCTATAACCACTGGGATGTGTGTCGGGGGGGGGGGGGGTGGTGATGGTTCAAGACCATAACCCGGCTTTTAGCAATCCAGGCCGACTCTTGGGAGGAAGGCCTAGCAGGAGACTCGGCAATGGGCCGAGTCTGCCAAGTGTGAAGATCGAAGGCTTCAGAAGGAAGTTATCTTACCTCTTAGAACAAGGAAATTATTTGTAATTAGACTAGGATTCTATTTCGTGTAGAAGTCGGATTGTGTAAACCCTAGGACCCGACATCTATATAAGTCGGCGTCCTGGGACATCAAGGGGACAACTCAACTTAGAACCTCTCGAGGCATTGGTACCGATTCCGCACCCTTGTAATCCAGAAGTTGACACCCAATAATATAAAAGCAGGAGTAGGTCTTTACCTTAAGAAGGCCGAAACCTGGGTAAACTCTTGTGTTCCGTGACTTCGCCGACTCTCTCATCGAATCCACCTTGTAGCAAAGGTCCCGCCTTAAGTCCTCCAATGAGGACATCTGCCATGAATTTCCCACGACAGTTGGCGTTCACCGTGGGGGAGACGCATGGAAGGTTTCTTCACCGGCCGGATCACCAGAAGCCGGCGCGGGAAGTGCTACATCGACGACACCACCTGGGGTCCCGAGGCCAACTCCGTTGAGTCGGTATATTGGGTCCCAATCGGCTCCATCCACCTATTCATCGGCAAATTGAACGGATCTGAGCCGGAGCCAGATTGTTATGTCCCCATCGAAGCTGCAAGCCGGCTAAACACCGACTACATGCACGCCTTTGTCGGGTTCACCAATGGATCTCCAGAGCCGGCGCGCTTTGTCGAGACTTTGGTTCACATCGAATCAACGGAACTCTCTGACATGGACTCGTACCCGAGTGAAGGAAAATTCACATATACTGGGTCAATTCGCTCCATCGGGAGTGATAGACTTGGGCCAGGACCAGATGCGTACGACCCAGATTTCCCCTAGTTCCAGACGCCACTTTGTGCCACTGTGTACATGGCAGATACTCAAATACCACAGCAAAACCATAATACGATGGCAAACACGATCGTGAACCCGGCCGGAGCGTCATCCGCCCATGCGGCAGAGCTGGCCCTGACCGGTACAGAGGCCCTCGTAGCTGACGTTAATGCTTTACATAAGGTTCTCGCCACACCAATCATTGCGGAGAATCAAGAGTAACGGAAGGAAGAGATTGACGAGCTCGAGAAGCAGGTGTCGAGAATAAGTGGGGAAATCCAGATGGAGAAAGAAAAGATGGCGGAAGAAGAAGGTCGGCTTGCACGAGAAGCCAGGCGCGTGCGGGAAGAGTGTGCATAGTTGAACGCTCATATAGCAAACCTCACCGCTACCCGCCAAGGCAGGCAGCGAGTCAGATTCCGCCAGGTATGGCAGGGCAAGCAATCTTCCAAAGTCCGTAGCAGGCAACTACCCCGCCAGGGTTCACACCTCCACGAAAACCTGCTAGGTTTCACACGCCGCCTATGTGACACCCTGGATTTTGGAACTTTCTTTTTCCAAAAACTTCTCTGATTTATTTCTGGATTTGCTATTGGATTTGATTTTGATCACCTCTTTGGACTTGAAACTTGAGCATATTTTCTTTCCATTCTCAAGTGACCCTTGATCCAAGCCATTTTTATTCAAACCATATATTCCTTTTCCAATAAAAGGAATATTCCTATTATTTGAGGTTTGTGAAGCAACCCCTATTTATATTTCTCCATAAATCCCCAAATAATTCCCTCATGTCATTGACATCATATCTTGCCAATTTCTCCAAAACCATTTCATAGCCCAAGTGGATTTTCCTCTGGAAAAATTCATTTGTCTGTGGGGGCAGAATGGAGCTTTGTGAAGGGAGTGCCATTTATATTGATCCATTGCTGGTGAAACTTTTTGTGCAAGCTCATATGATCATGTAATTGATCTCCACCAAATTCCACCACATTTTCCCTAGCGCAACTCTCACAATAAATTCTCAAAGTTTGGGTGCAGCAAGGGGGCATTGTGAAGCAAGTGCATGATAGGGGATCCCAATTGCCTTGAAACTTTTTGAGCATGATCCTACCACCAAATAACTCCACCAAACCAGATTTGAGCCAAATCCCATTACCCATGTGAGTGCATTGTCAATATTAAGTTTCTGACCAGTGGGCCACATTGTGAAGCAAGTGCTAGCTATGTGTGTCCAATGGCTATGGAATTTTATACACATGTGCACCAAGACAAATAACCCCAGTACACAAATTTTCAGCCAATTCCACTAATCCTATGAGATGCTAGCTTCAACTTTGCATTCTGCCCTAATTGGACATTTGCAAAGGAAGTGCTAGCTAGCTTGATACATTTGAGCTGAAACTTGGCACACATACTCACCCTAGTGTATGATTATGCTCTGCCAGATATCATGCATGGGGGAGCAATGTGCTAGCCACAGCCCCGTACAAACACCTTCAGCCTCCATGGTACATTTGCAAAGGAAGTGCCATGTGCCTTTACCCATTTGACCCCAAACTTTCCAGATCACTAGTCCTTCCTATCCTAAGCCCAGAAGACAACCTGGCACCACCCCAAACCTCACCATATGAGCCCAACTTATGCTCCAAGTTTGATGTATCCAACTTTACAGTGAAGATAAGGTCACCCCCTTCACCCTTTTGACCATCCAATGACACCACTGTGCTCAGCGTGCGAAGGACTACACGGTGGACACATTTGGCCACGAGAAATCTTATCCATAGTTTGGAGGCCACACTCTTGGACGCACAAGGCGTGATCTGGCCGCGCCCCGCGCGTGCCCGACGCGTCCATGTCGTGCCACAGTACGTCCCCGTCGTCTTCCTCGTGTCCCTCTGCGCCGCATGACTTTGCTCAGGCCGCGTGCTCCACGCCACCCTCTCTGGAATCCTCTCGAGCTCGCCAACTAGCCCACGCCATGGCCGCACCCCACTTGTCGCAGCCCGAGCTCGGAATCAGCCTCCCCCCTATATAAACCATGTGCCCCTAAGCTCCAGCAGCACCCACCAGCTTCCCACTCCCACTTAGTCACTTCTCCCTCTCCAATTTGCTCGCCGGAGCCCGCCATTTCCCCCACTATCGCCACGGTCGCCGCCGGCCTCCTCTGGAATTCCGGCCACTGGAGCCCTATTCTCGCCTCAATCCGCGGCTGCAGCCACCCCAGGCAACCGCGCCTCCGACGCCACCCCGCCAGCGCCCCACCGCAGCCTCGCCGCCGAGCACCAGTAGGACCGTGGCCGTCGTCCGTCGCGGCCACAACCCGCTCACCTCGCCCCGGCCTGCGGGAACGGGTGAGGGCGGCGCCGCTCGTGACCTGGAACCTGCAGGCGACCGTGGTCCGGCCGCCATGCCCTCTCCCTGCCGGCGCGGGCTCTGGCCTCGGTCCCTCCTCTGTCTCGTGGCGAGAGGAAGAAGAAGACAGAGGAGGAGCGGCTGCCAGGAGGGTCCCATGTGTCAGCAAACCCCGAGACGTTTTCTTGTTCTGAAGATGCATTCCACCGAGATACGTTTTCCCAGTTGGAAATCGTATTCCACTTCTCTTCGGGTGAAATTACTCTTTCAATCACAGAAGGCGTATTTCTCCCTTTGGCGCCAAAAAATACATTTTAGCTTTCAAAAAGCGTATTTCCACCTAAATCCAGCCCCGACTCCGTTTCGGTCATATCTCCGCAACCGTAAGTCCAAACAAGGCGATTCTTTTTGCGTTGTTTTCGTATCGAGCTCCTCTTAAGTTTGGCACAGGTTTCATGCCATGTTTTTATGGTGTTATTTTTTGGTCAAACCAAAGATGGCATTTGACTTTTTCTCCATTGCTTTATTTCAAAATATTTTTAGGGCTTTGCTTGTGTTGAAGACTCGGAGCTTCTTCACACCCCTTTTGGTGAAGGCAAACCACAATACCCTTTTCACCTTTTCAAATATTTGACGTGCTTCTAAAATTTTCTTTTCGATGATATGCTTATATCGGTGATCATGATCCTGTTACCGTTGTATGATTGATGTTCTCATTGCTATGCAATCCTTGATTATGCTACTACTATGCTATGTTTTTCCATGTTACATCCATGACATACTTTGATTATGTCATTGCCATGTTATGTCCTGAATCATCATAACCACGACATACCAACACCATGTTAAGTTGCCCATGTTATCTTTATGCTAGTTCATGCTATGCCTAAGTTATGCTCAACTGCATTCATAATGTTGCCTTGTTAAGAACTTAATCATTGTAACACGGATAAGGTCACCATCTAAAATGTGCTTGATCATATATGGAATTGTTATACTAGTATGCTATGTATTGTTATGATCTGATGCTACTCATGTTGCACATGATACTTGTGTTTGCTGTTGGAGACATGCTTCATGACAAGTTGATCAGGTGCCACCGAACCGAACTTATCCGTGCAACCACATTTGCCTGAATGGGAAGGCCTTGATTTGGTCTACCGGTGTGCGTCTCTTATGCGTATCACCAAAGAGGGAAGGCTATGCGCGGCAGTTGCCTTTGTCCACGTAAACAGCGATAGTCTTGACAACCAGTTTGTTGATATGAGCTCAGTCCCCGTTTGGGACAAGTTATGGACCATGCGATGGTTAGGGCCAATAGGTTGGCCGGTGTAAAGAGGACACCGGGCTACCCAAGACAAGATGTCGGTGATACGGTAAGGGAGACACGCGGTAGCTCGGTCTCGTTGGAGAAGTCCTAGTTCACTCCTGCGGTGCGAGTTCCAAGGATCCTGTGGGACAAGTACCGGGGTACTATACGGAGGAAGAACTCCATAGTGTGGGTAACATGCACAAACTCTGCAGAGTCACACAAATCTATTCGAATAGCCGCGTCCACGGTAGTGGACATAGTTCGTACTAGGTCACACCATATGATCAACATGAGTCCGGTGGTATGTCTGTGGTAAGTGGATGGTCATGCGATGACCGGATTAGTTGGGTGGTAACAAAGGTCACCTAACCCGTTGATTGGTCACGCGATGACCCGTTTGGTCGTGCGACGACCCGTGGAAGTGATTGGTCACGAGGTGACCCGGCGCTTGATTCTGTAACGACTCCGAGGTAAGCCACGTGATCATGTGATAATCATGTGGGGTCCATGTGACCTTAAACGATGATTGTGTGTGAATTATTCTTAATGTTGATAATATGCTTGCTGAATATCTGTTTGCATGATAATGTTGCTCACCTGTTTAATCCACTAATATACCTTAACCTGTTGCCATGTTATTGTTTTGCCTTGATGCATGGTTGTTGTGAGCTTGCAAGTACATTCAATGTACTGACCTGGCGTGTCATGCCGGATTTTCATTTCGTGCTTTGGATGCGTAGGACGACGTTCCCGGTGTTTGCGAGCTAGGAGGTGTCCCAGCCAGTGTCCCTGTGGATTGGAGTTCATCATCGCCGTTGTTGTTCCGCTGCCTTCGTTATTCCGCTGCTAGAGAGTTATGCTGCTGCTTGGTGTAGAGATGAGGCTAGCCTGAGGAGCAAGCTGTGTCTCCGCTATTGTTGTAATAGACCTCGTGTACCCCTATCTTCGGTAATAGAAAGTTTTTCAGTTCTATATCAAGCAGTGCCGTGTTCCAGAAGACTTGATCTCTGGGCTGGTGCATGGGGCGTTCCGGTCCTCTGAGCCGGGGTGCTACAGCCTAGCCACTACAAGAACCCCATGGAGAACATCTTGGCTGCGACGCACTATCTGACCAACATCCCCATGCATGGAAACACCCCCGTGGACCTCGCCACGCGAGAAGCAGTGGCGATGCTCAAAACTGCAGCCGCCCAACAGGCGCAATACTCTCAAGGCTTCTCGTATCTACACGGGACTCCTTATCAAAGTGTAAGTCGGCAAGTAGAATCACGGGCTCCTGTAGCTTCCAGCAGCCATCGTTAGCAGAGAACACAAACGCGCCTCAAGCCAAAACAGACAGGCATACTTGCTAGCCAGCCCGCTACCATCGCCCCGAACGTAACCGGGAGCCGGCGGTTCAGCCCCCACCTCGGGACGAGGATACAAGATTCGTCAGCCATTCAATCAAGAACCGATATTTGGGTCCGGCTCTGCGAACACCCGTCTCCCACCAGATTTCAAAGGACCTCGCAAGATCCTGAATTACACGACAAACATGGACCCAACGGCATGGATCAAGAGCTATGACCTAGCAATGGATATGTTGCAAGTCAGTGACGGGGTTTGTGGGGTTGTTCCAGATACCTGGCAATGATGATGGAAGGGTCGGCTCGCTCCTGGCTCAAGAACCTCCCAAAAAACTCAATCTATTCTTGTTCAGAGTTGAAAGAGAAGTTCATCAAATCCGAGGCACATGCCGACGCGTCACCACCATCGTTGATCTGGAGCACTGTGTTCAGAAGGAAGGCGAGTCGGCCCATCACTGGGCACGGCGAGTCACCGAGATAATCCACTCTTCGGACAGCATCACTGCCCAGACTACTGTCTTGGTCCTAGAGAAGAACTACAAATTTGAGCCTCTAATCCATAAACTCGGTCGTATCAAAATAACGGTCAAAGATATGGGAGAACTCATGGATGTAGTCACCAAATACGCCGAGTCTGATAGGACTAATGATGGCGACTCTAATGAGGACAATACCGGCCAGGGGAAGAAGAACGGTGGTAAAGGACAAAAAAGTGGTGGAAATAAAAATCAGCAAAACAAACGCCGACTTGATCCGAATGCTTCTGACTTGGTTGCCAACACGAATTTTGGCTTCCAAAGGTAGAAGCAGGGGGCAACTATCGGAAGCAAGGGGAGAACTTTCGTCCAAGAAGTTACGAACAAGCCATTAAAGGACAATGCCCAAGCTATAGCAAACCCGATCGACCAACCAACCACTCCTGGGAGGATTGTTTCTTCATGCAGGAGTTTAAACGACGAGGAGGCAATGGTGGACGACACCAAGGACCCCCCGGGTCAGGAGGATCCGGGTACAAAAATGGCAATCGGCAATCCGGCCAGCAAGGAGCCGACATAGGACCTCAGCATAAAGGACCCGGAGGAGGGCAACAGATGCAAGCTGGGCTTGCCAGATTCCAAGCAAACCCGAAGCAACTCAATGACCACGGAGCGTACCATGTTTTCACCACCAGTAGTTTTCGGAGAGACAAAAAACTCGAGCAACAAGCTGCCCTGTCCGTGGCTACGACACTAGCTTGTCCCAGATGGCTCAATTGGTCTGAGCAACCTATAACGTGGACAAGAGTCGACCACCCCCTGGTGGTAGATAACCGGAGGATCAAGCTCTTGTAGTGGAATCACAAATTAGAGGGTACACACTGGACAAGGTAGTCGTGGACGGAGGAAGAAACATCAACATCCCTTACTATGAGACCTTTCGGAGGATGGGCCTCACTCATAAACAGCTGCAACCCTCCAACACGGTTTTCCATGGAATTTTCCCAAGCAAGTTGGCATGACCCATAGACAAGGTATATCTTGAGATGGCCGTTGGAAACTCTGAGAACTTTCGCTCAGAAATTATACCTTTCGAAGTGGTCAAACTCGAGAGACCATTTCACGCCATTTTGGGAAGGTCGGCCTACGCTCGATTCATGGCCCGCCCTTGATACATCTATCTGAAGCTCAAAATGCCGGGTCCAAACGGGCCGATCATGGTCGAGGGAAGACGGTCCATGGCAATTGAGTGCGAGGAACAACATGTCAAGTATGTCGAGTCGGCTTGTGGTAAAGAGGATTTGTCGGCGTATCAGGAGAAAGTAGACCCAGTTGATCACATGATCTTGAAAAAGCCAACTCTTGACTCATATCCAAAGTTTCAGCCTGCTCAAGATACTAAGAAAGTCGACTTCGTCCCTGGTGACTCTTCACAACAGTTCACCATTGGGACAAGACTGTCTGATAAATAGGAAAGCGCACTCATCGAGTTCCTCCATGAGAATCGAGACATCTTTGCATGGGAACCTTTAGAAATGCAGGTGTCCCAAGGGAACTCGTTGAGCACCACCTTAACATAGATCCAAATCTGAAGCTGGTAAAGCAATTCCTTCACCGTTTCAACAATGAAAGAAGATATGCTACCGGAGAAGATATAGCCCGACTCCTTGCTGCAGCGTTTATCATGGAGGTCTTCCATCCTAAAAGGTTGGCAAACCCGGTCCTCGTTTTGAAAAAGAACGAGACTTGGCGTATGTCCATCGACTACACCGACCTGAATAAGGCTTGCCCAAAGGATCCATTTGCTCTACCTCGCATTGACCAGATTATAGACTCAACTGCAGGGTGTGAGCTCTTATGTTTTCTTGATGCTTACTCTGGGTACCATCAAATTAAGATGGCCATTGAGGATCAGGAGAAGACCACACTCATTACCCCCTTTGGTGCTTTCTGCTACACTTTTATGCCTTTTGGTTTGAAGAACGCAGGAGATACTTATCAACGAACGGTGCAGAACTGCCTCAAGGAACAGATTGGGCGCAATGTGCATGCTTATGTGGATAACATAGTGATAAAGTCCCAGCTGGCCGACTCATTGATTAGTGATCTACAAGAAACTTTCAAAAATCTGCGTACATACCAGATGAAGTTAAACCCGACCAAGTGTACTTTTGGATTCCCCATAGGAAAACTCCTTGGATACATCGTATCTGAGAGAGGCATTGAGGCGAATCCAGAAAAAATCAATGCTATCATGACACTCCAGAATCCGGCTTCGGTCAAAGGGGTTTAGCGACTCATGGGGTGCGTTGCCTTCCTAAGCCGGTTTATAAGTCGGCTCGGTGAAAAAGTTGTCCCATTGTATCGACTTTTCAGAAAGATAGAGAATTTTTTTTGGGATGCAGAGGCTGATGAGGTGCTTGAGTCATTAAAGAAACAATTGTCCCAAGTACCCATCTTGGCGGCTCCCAAGCCAATGGAACCTTTGCCCCTCTACATTTCGGCTAACAATCAGACGGTCAATGCTGCATTTGTTGTTGAACGCAAGGAAGAGGGCAAGGAACATCCCCTGCAGAGGCATGTTTACTATGTCAGCGAAGTCTTGACATCATCCAAGCAACGCTACCCTCAATGTCATAAGTTTGGTCATGGGCGTGTTTATGGCGAGTCGGAAACTGAAACGCTATTTTCAAGAGCACCCTATCACAGTGGGCAGCTCAGCAGCGCTCTCCGACAACATCCAGAATCAAGAGGCCAATAGAACAATTGCTAAGTGGGCTATTGAACTGGGAGCTTATCACATCAAGTATGAGCCACGCACATCTATCAAGTCCCAGGACCTGGTCGACTTTATCAATGATTGGACGGAACTAGAGGCACCCCTGGACAAACCGACTACCAAGTACTAGACGATGCATTTTGATGGGAGTCGGCAACTCCCGGGATCAGGAGCCGGTGTGGTCCTCACCTCACCAAAAGGAGAATTTTTTTGCTACGTTTTGTAGGTACAATTCACTTGGACCAATAACGCAGAAAAATACGAAGCTCTACTCCACGGCCTGCGGTTGGCACGAGAGATGAACATAAGCCGAATTCAGTGTTTCGGTGACGCTGATCTTTTTTCTCAACAAGTGTCGGGAACATGGGATTCCAAAGACCCCATAATGGAAGATTACAGGCGAGAAGTTTCGAGGCAAGCCGAGTTCTTCTCGGGTTATCAAGTGGACCACATTGACCATAGATAGAATGAGGCAGCTGATGCTCTGTCTCGACTTGGGTCACAACGAAAGTCGGTTCCGCGAAATGTTGTCCTTGATGTTTTGATGCACCTGTCTGTCTAGCCCCTATGGAGCAAGACATAGCAGTGCCAGACCAGGAGATGGCTTTGGTAGCTTCAATACATGCCACTCCCTCATGGGTTGAACCCTATTTGGATTATAAAACCCGAGGTATCCTCCCAACAGATGAAGTATTGGCCAGGAATATCATTAGACGTAGAAAGTCTTTTGTGTTAATCAACGGCGAGCTGCATCGCCTCAGTCTCACACAAGTTTTCTAGCGATGAGTCTCACCAGAAGAAGGGCGAGCCATATTGAATGAGATACACTCTGTAGATTGTGGTCATCATGCCGGCTCTCGCTCCCTTGTGGCCAAAGCCTACCGTCATGGATTCAATTGGCCAACACCTCACACAGATGCGGAGGCATAGTAAGGAAGTGCGATGGTTGCCAGCGTTATGCCAAATAGGATCATGTGCCTGCTCAGGAACTCAGGATGATTCCGATCACTTGGCCTTTCGAAGTCTGGGGGCTTGATATGGTGGGACCTTTCAGACGTTCCAAATGTGGGAACACTCAACTCTTAGTCGTAGTGGATAAATTCACTAAGTGGGTCAAAGCAGAGCCGGTCAGCAAATGCGACGCGGCAACAACACTCAAATACTTGAAGAACATCATCTTCAAGTTCGGTTACCCCCATCGCATCATCACTGACAATGGAATTAACCTGTCATAAGGTTTCATGAAACTTTTATGTGAGAAGGAGCATATCCGGCTTGATCTTGCGTCTGTGGCTCACCCGCAGTCCAATGGACAGGTCGAGAGAGCTAACCAGGAATTATTGTGCGTCATCAAACCCCGACTTTGTGTTCCTTTAATAAGAACACCGGGTTGTTGGGTTGCGGAACTACCCTCTGTTCTTTGGAGTATCATACTACACCCAACAGGTCGACTGGTTATATGCCTTTCTTCCTCGTCTATGGAGTTGAAGCTGTTCTCCCAAGTGGCATCCGTCACCATTCACCCTGAGTCACCGCTTATGTTGAGGCTGACAATGAGGAAGCAAGATAGGACTCCTTGGATGTCCTCGATGAAGAACGAGATTTAGTGGCCTCCAAGTCATCTATCTATCAGCAAGACATGCGACGTTATCATAGTCGCCGCATCAAAAGTCAAACTTTTCAGGAAGGGGACTTAGTGCATCGCTTAATACAGAAAAGGAAAGGTACGCACAAGTTATCCCCACCTTGGGAAGGACCGATTGTGGTAAGCAAGAATTTATACAATGGATCCTACTACCTGGTTGATATACGAGAGCCGACAGCCACACGCACTTCCGAGGAAGAGACTCACAGGCCGTGGAATATTTCTCAGCTCCGTCCATATTATACTTGAGTAGATCAAGAATATTCTTGTACACCCATTTGAAAATATCAATAATAGTAGTAAAGAGGACTTTCTTTCATGCCGACTTCCTTTTCCTTTTTAATTTTTTTTTCTTTTGTCTTGCATTGCATTACATTCTTGCATTAATTATCTAGAGACCTAGAGGGCTTGATCACCCCTCTTATTGGTACCAGGCATATATATGACTTTATTAAGGGAACCTAGGGGCTTGATATTCTTTGAAATCAGCTCTTTATCTGGTGACTCGACATATATATGTAATTGGCCTACTGTGGCATTATTTTGGCCTATACAGCTGATGCAAAATCGCACTCATATGACCCGAGTGACCCGTTTTTTATTCAGTCATCTGCCGACTCTATAAGATGTTCACTTAGACTGAATCTTCAACGGGGAACACTAGAATAAGTCATGCGATGCCTGCTTACAGAGAAGTTTCGACCTACACGCAAAAAAGACCAACAATCCTTTTTTCTACAAGTCAATCAGCAGCCTCCTATTAAGGAGTCGACTGACCTTGAACTTGTATGATTAAAGGATGTTGTATAAGTCACGCGCACGGCCGGCTTCTATATGAGATTTTACATTTTTTGTATACATAAACATATTTTTTAGCATATATTGCATCATGTATTTCTCTTATACCATAAGAATGCTGAGATTCCAGTATTTTAGGTTTTTACTTATCTCCAACTACCGGCTTCTATATTCATCATCAGAGCACTAAAAGTCGGTACTTGGGGGTCAGATATTTCCTCTACTATGAGTCGGCATGACATAAACTGTTCATACCGACTCATGGGGGCTACATATTTGCTCTACTATGAGTCGACATGACATAAATTTTCCATACCGACTCATGGGGGCTACATATTTGATCTACTATGACTCGGCATGACATACAATTGTCTATACAGACTCATGGGGGCTACATATGATCAAGAGATTAACTTCTCGCAAAATGGATTTTTGACATATTAGTCGGTTACAAAAACCGGCTAACTGGCATTTTGGAAAATGAAAAGTTTACAAGCCACCAATTTTTTTTCTTACAGACCAAAAAGAAGGATTGCCAAATGTTCAGATACCCCTTTTAAAATTTATGGATCCATAAGGTAAACATTACACTCATGGACAATGTTTGGAAGAAAACTACTTGGCAAAATAAAAAATTCAAGAAGATCATGGCGTGATCTCTTGAACTTCATCATCACTGCCGAAGCCACCATCACCATCAGTTGATGAAGAACTATGGGATTCATTTTCCCCATTGCAAAATTCACTATCACCGCTACTGGATCTCCCATGCAGCACTCCACGCGATCCCCGTCAGAATCAAAACATCTTGCCCATAGGGTTTCATCTCCGTCATACCTGAAGACAATGCTATCTCTCTTTTTAAGGTTGGGAGAGCGGATGAAAGTTTTCAACCTTTCTCCAAGAACATGGAGCCGTTGCTGGAGAAGCTTGTGGCCACTCAGACATGCCCATGAGTACAACCATTAGATCGAAGCCACAACCCTGAGGGCTTAGAGTTTTCCATGATTTGAGCAAAGGAGTTAGGGAGATGAACCCATCGGCGAGGTTTTAAGCGGAGTATTATAAGGAACTCGTGACTAAGATCTCCCTCATGAGCAGCAACACGAGAGGAAGAAGAAAATATCCCCCGCGGGTTCCACGCCCTTGCGCTCCGCGGCCACCTCTACCTCTTCGACCTCGACCTCAACCAAGACCGCCATGGGAACCAACACCTCCGCGAGTGTTGGGATTTGTACCATCCATGGCCGCGGATTCACGGTTGCGAATCTTGGGAGCCATGAGAAGGACAACTTACGGAATGAGAAGGAAGAAAGAATAAGGGGGTATACGATTCATTTAGCACCATGGTCAGTTATATATTGATGAGAGGTGATGTAGTTAAAGAAATATCATTGTAGCGTTGCAGATTACCCATGTCAGGAGGCATTAAAGAGAAAGTCTCTTAGATTTCTACCATGACAGGAATTGGACATTTAGTGGCGATGCATCGGTTTTTAAATGCATTTTATGAAGATGTATCAGCTAAAATAGTGGCGACCTTTCGATTCCCACTAGAGTAAAAAAATTGTTGACTGGAAAATAGATTCATAAGGAAAGTCGGTTCACCAGAAGAGCCGGTCATTATTATGAAGATGAAGCCATGAAGACTGTTTTTCAGGAAGAATTACTTGCTAAGCAAATCACAAGAGTCGGTGTCGATATTTGCAAATGAATCTAGGAAGATCATCGTGAAGCTAAAGCGTTGCGCCAATCTTGGGGGCTAATGTCGGGGGGATGGTTCAAGACCATAAACTGGCATTTTAGCAATCTAGGCCGACTCTTTTGAGGAAGGCCCAGAAGGATACTCGGCAATGGGTCGAGTCTTTCCAAGCATGAAGATCAAAGGCTTCAAAAGGAAGTTATCTGACCTCGAAGAATAAGGAAACTATTTGTAATTAGACTAGGATTCTATTTCATGTAAAAGTCGGATTGTGTAAACCCTAGGACCCGACATCTATATGAGTCGGCGTCCTGGGACATCAAGAGGACAAATCAACTTAGAACCTCTCGATGCATAGGTAGTGATTCCGCACCCTTGTAATCGAGAAGTTGACACTAGTAATAGAAAAGAAAGAGTAGGTCTTTAACTTACGAGGGGCCGAAACCTGGGTAAACTCTCGTGTTCCGTGACTTCGTCGACTCTCTCCTCGAATCCACCACGTAGAAAATGCCATGCATGAAGTCCTCCAATGAGGACATCTGCGTGACTTTCCCACGACAATGTGCCGTGGGTCGACCTGATTTGGAATACTTATTAAACTGACATGATCCCGCATGCTGTCGATGTGGGTGGTTCCTTCTGGTGGAGGGATGTTTTTTTGAATTTTAAGGACCGTGAAGCATGAGCTCCACAGTATTTTATTGCAAAGTAAAATAGTACAGGAGGGGGAGAACCTCAGTTCTCAAAGTAATACATGGATAAATACAGGGGATCTACTTACCTACTCTACCTAGTGCAGACTATTAATCCAATCTAGCAACTTTGATCTAGTATCTCCCTGAAATCTATGTGAAAGTTGGGTGATCTCATGCACAAAGTGCCTTCTCCAGGTATGAAAAGTAACTCGGAAGGTCTTCCCATTCCTGACCAGCCAAACACCCGAAGCAGCAGTGAGCATTACTTCCATGAAGAAGGGGTGTCCAAAGGAATGGCTGACATGTTGGAGACAATGATAGAGATGCCCAGCAGCTAACCATTCAATCTGCAGGTAGTTCCACACTCTTGTGCTCAAATTACAAGTAAAGAACAAATGCAATCTGTCCTCAAAAACCTGAGTAGGGCAGATCACACAACAGTTGTCTTCTGCAGAAGATCTCCAATATCTCCTCACCAAGAGATCTTTAGTGTTCAGTCTATTAAATAGTAACAACCAACCAAAGACCTTGATCTTCATTTTAAATTTACTTTTCCACAACTTGATGCAAGATTTGTCATTCTGGATGTTGGAGTGCATAAGTGTATAGAAACCTTTTGCAGTGTACCCATGCTTTCCAGGCCAAACCCAAGAGTCATGGGGGTAGGTAGGTCTTTGCATCACACTCAACCAATCCCTGAGAGCAAAGTATCCAGTTGCTGCCTATTGAGAAAGTGGTAAGTGGAAGAGGTGCTTCTCACCCTCAGTGGTGAGAAAATCATGCACAGAGATCTTGTCATCCAGAACAAAAGAGAACAGATGTGGAAGTCTGTCTCTGATAGGTCTATAGGAGTTGTTGATGATCCAACCATTAGACCAAAAAAGCAATGAATCTCCAGAGCTTACCCTGACTGTTGCCACATGTCTGTATAGATCAGAGAGACACATGATATCCCTCCACCAAAATGATCCACATAGAACAGTGGCATGGGGCACAGTACCTTCATAGTAGGAGTTCCATATGAGAGAAACCCAATGGATGTCCTCTTTGTTGTAAAACTTATGGAGGTTCTTTAATAGAAGAGCTTTATTTTGCAACTGAAGATTGATGATTCCCAGCCCTCCTTTGTTTTTTGGCCTACAGACCAAATCCCAAGCGGCAAGAGACTATCCAGGTGTTTCGAAGTTACCCCTCCACAGGCACTGTCTCTGAATGCGCTCAAGCTGTTTGAAAATACCTTGAGGGATAGCTAGACTGCCAAGGTGATAAATGGGCATGGAAGATAGGACAGAGTTCAGCAGCTGCAGTCTTGCACCTTGATTAAGCATTGTAGAGCTAGCATATAGTATTCTCTCCACCCTATCCACAAGTGGCATCAGATCCTGAATTTTGGGTTTAGTGGTGCCCAAAGGCAAGCCAAAATAGGTGAAAGGCAGTTGTCCAATACTACAACCCAAAACAGTAGCCAAGCTAGCAGTAACCTCCTTAGACACATTGAGTGGAATCATGGATGACTTGCTGAAATTAACCTTAAGTCCAGTTGATAGGTGAAAGTCATTCAACATCTCTTTCAGAGCCAGAGGCTGTCTCTCATCAGCAGGGACCACTAAAATGTTATCATCAGCATACTGAATAATGGGAAAGTATGGATCATGAGATGGAATAGGCAAGGATAAAGTGCCATTGTGCAGCATGTTGTTCACCACAGATTGTAGCAGATCAGCTGCCAACACAAAAAGCAGAGGGGAAAAAGGGTCACCCTATCTGACCCCCTTCTGCAATAAAATTGTTTGCCTATAACTCCATTGAGAAAAATGGAAGATGATCCGGAGCACATGATTTACCTGATCCAACCAATCCACTTATCTGAAAAGCCTCTGTGCTGGAGAACTTTGAAGATAGTCTCATGCTCAATTGTGTCAAAAGATTTAGCAAAATCAAGCTTGAGGATGAGAAATGGTTTCTTAGATTGATTACACTGATGTATATATTCAAAATCCCAGGCAATGTAGTCCTATATGGATCTTGATTTGAGGAATCCATATTGGTTCATGTGGATGCATCTCAGGATGACCTGCTGAAGCCCGTTAGCAAGTAACTTAGTCAAGAACTTGACACAAGTATTGGTTAAAGCCTAAAATCATTAGGGCAGACAGGGGCAAGCATCTTGGGGATCAATGCAATAAGAGATCCATTCAAGCATTCCAACTTTCAATTACCAGAAGAAAACTGATTAACAAGGTACATGAAATCAGATTTGATAATAGGCCAACATTTCTTCAGAAACAAGCCATTAAAGCCATCAGGCGCAGGTGCGCTATCCACAGGCATATCTTTCAGTACAGTCTCAATTTCAGCTTGAGTGAATGGTGCATCCAGATCTTGCAGGCCATCCACAGGAGATACAAGGAGAGCTAAATCAAACTTCATTTGGATTTCCTGAGAAACACCCATTCTGTCCCTGAAAGAATTCCACAGTAACCTTGCCATTTGCCCATGGTCAGTGAGAGTAGACCCATTAGGAGCCTGAAGACTGGATATTGAATTTTTCCTCAACCTTTCAGATGCCATAGCATGGAAAAAGTTGGAATTTTCCTCACCAACTTTGATGTCTCTCATGGTGCACCTTTGCTTCCAGTATAGGAACTTTAGCTTGAGGAAGTGTTCATGATGTGATTTCACAATTTGTCTGAGATTGAACTCAGGCCTAGTTAAAGTTCTCAACTCCTCCAACTTTTCAAAAGCAAGCACAACCTGAGAGCACCTTGCAATGTTCCTTTTAAGGGAGGCAGTATTCGTGGCCCATTTTTCCAGGTGAAATCCCAATCTCTTAACTTTTTGGAGAGGATGCCATCAACAGAGCTGAAACCAGTCAAAGGTGCATTCCAAGAATTGGCTACACATTCAGAAAACCCAGGTAGTTCAGCCCAAAAGTTTTCAAACCTGAATAAGTTACTTTTAGGGATTGTTGTATCAATGGATAGAATGCAGGGAACATGTTCAGATGAAGTTTTTGCCATAGGAAGAACAATTGTGTTGGGGTAAATTGATATCCAAGAGCTAGAAGTAAAAAACAAGTCCAATTGTTCGAATAGGGGATCTTCCTGCATGTTAGACTAGGTATAGGCTCTTCCCTTGAGTGGTAACTCAAGAATCCCCAGATGGCCAATGATCTAATTGAACAAGAAAATATCATTGATGTTTCCTCCTGGCCTGTTCCTATTTTCAAGAGATCTGATGAAATTAAAATCCCCAAGCAGAAACCAATTCTCATCATCAGGTATATGAAGGTTCTAGAGACAATGGACAAAATCATCACACAGAGGACCCTGACAGGGACCATACACCAAGACCAAAGTCCAGGTCTCAGCGTTATGCACCAAAGTAAAGGAAAAGTGATCCCAAAACGCTGGGAGTCAATTAACAACCCGGAGAACATTGAGGAGCACCACACCACAATTATCCCACCCTGCGCCCACAGAGGGGGAGAATGCAAAATGATCGAAACGTCTTGGGAAGAATTTCCTCACAAGTCGTAGATCGAAGTTCTCACATTTGGTTTCCTAAAGGAAAATGATAGAGCAACCAATTTCCTCAATTTTTATGCGAACAACACGTTGTCTAGCTTCAGAGTTTAAACCAGAGACATTCCAACAGAGCACACGCCAATTACAATAATTTTTGCTATTCATTAAAACTATATAAACCAGTAGGAGCAGCCATCTCTGCGTAACAGAGAGCTAAAAGTAAGATGCTGAGAGTTTGAGAACTAAAGGTAAGAAAAACCCGGTACATAGAACAAAATTACCCCTCCCTAACAAGCAGAACTAAAATTAAACTAATCATGAGTAACATTAGGGTTTTGTTCAGCAAACGACCCATCCATAAGCTTAGCCGTGGTTAGTTCTTCAGGGGCTATGCCCAGGGAAGCGCCCAAGTCTTGCATGGTGCGAATGGGCATCGGTGGAGGAATCCCATCTTCAGAAGAAGCTTTATCACCTTGATCATCAGAAGCAGGATCCAGACGTTGATTTTTGGCCTTTAGTTGCCTCAGTGGCGTGCGCTTTAGAGGGACTACAGAGACTGGCTTAAACCCCGATTTCTTGGCACAACTTCTCGTGATGCGACGTGTGGAGAAATCTTCATCCTCACAAACCAGCGAAGACCTGGTCTGTCGCCGGCGTTTTGCAGGTGCGGACTTGCAGACAGCAGCAAACTGAACTGGATCTTGCATAGGAGCAGAAACACTTGGTGTGTTGGCCGGAAGTTCTAGAAGCAGAGGTGCAGGTTCAGAGGTAGTTTCCTCCAGGATGACATTTTCAGACGGCATGAACTCAACTCAGTCTCCCATAGGGGGCATTGAAGCATGTAGAGGAAAGAGTTCCAATCCTCTTGGGATGATGTTCATAGAGAGAGCTGGCATCAGATTGACAAAAGATCTCTCCCATATCATATGCGGGGGGAGAACTGGTCCAAGAACTACAGGGATCCGCTGAAAGGGGTCCAAATCAATCACTAGGGGATGATATACAACCATAGCCCAAGCATTTACCACATCATCAGAATCAGAGAAGATGCTACTATCCATGGAAGGTTTGAGCACCATGGAGTTTTGATCTTGTGGGGGCATCAGATCCTGCATGACATTAGCATTATCAGCAGCCTCCTCATCATTCCATGCAGGCCAACCCTCATCCATATGCATTGCAACATCATTGGGGGCAACATTGTTCCCCGGATCGTCCTGTTGTTGCACTTGGGCCTCGTTCCACCCAAGAGCAGGGTAGGGTGGTAATCCCCATATAGGCGCAGGAGGCACAATGTGACCAGGCATTGGGTGAGGATTGCCATCCAAGGGCATGAAATCCTCATCAACGGGCAGAGCAGCATCAGCGAAATTAGCAGTCAATATGAAAATTGGCGGCCGTCCATGAAACCACAGTTCCTCCCCAAGCAGCAAATTCGCGAAAAACCACATCTCTTGGCACCAGAGCATGGTCAGGGAAGGAAGCGTAAACAAGCGATCAAACCAAGCGTCTGTCGGCTGAGTCCCAGGAGAGGAATTGACCAAAAGTGCTGACCACCTCAGATAGAAAGCGAGTATTAAGATAATCCAGAAGGACTCCAATGAACATCAACCAGCCAGTTCGGTGGCCATGAACTGCACGGAAACCCTCCCCTTCGTTGTGCGGGATGAAACGGACAAAGATTTCAGCACCCTCCTCATCAAGACCAAGTGCAAACGGGGCGTGCTGGGTGAACGAATCTCTAATGACCGGGCTCTGAACCTCAAAAAGACCGACTCCCTAAAACCAAGTTTGGGCAGAGGGGACAATCACCTGAAGCTCTTGGGTGAGGAAGTGCAGAACTTGCTCTCTTCGAACCCAAACCGAATGAGCCGGCGGGTGCGGTTCAACGATGGCCACCATATATTGCTCATGCATCCTTGGAGGCGGCTAGGATGCAGTGTAGAACATCCGAGGGAAGCGCTCGGGCCCGCCGTTAACAATATCATGGCCCTCCGGCAAGAAACGACGCAGGTCAAGCTCAAAGTTGGCCATGGAAGCTCTGTTGCACGAATCGTTGGATGGTGGATCGGAAGAGGGTTGCAGGTCGATGTGCGCAGGCGATGGGGCGGCGGCCGGGGGGTTGGGGTTTTTTGCTGCGGGCTGCTACAAGGGGGGATATATGAATCGGTGAAGAGGAAGCCGAATCGTCCTAAGAGGACAAGGAGGCGGCGCGAGACTCAAATTTTTTCGATGGGACTTTGGGCACCCAGACGGTAGAAGCATTGATGATGCCTGGGCATTCCTTTTTCACATGGCCCGATCTGAAACAGAGTCGGCAACGCACACGGTTAGTACACGTCTTCGTTGCATGTCCCATGCTGATACAATTCTGACAGCCCCAAAAACTAGCAGCCATATCTTCAATCATTTTTTCAAAACTTTTCAAACCCCTAACCGCCTCCTCCGGAGACGGGAGTTTAACCGGGGGAGAATCATCCATATCATAATCCACAAGGCGCATATGTGTGGTCGGTGTTGGTGACCGGAACGAGTCAGGCGTTACAGGATCAGACGCATCAGATATGGACTTTAGGCCGTCCGAACCATAGGGGGAATCATAATTCAAATTTGACACTGTGGCCAGAGAAGATGGAATGGATCCCGTGGAACCAGGGCTATCAGAGATACGCACCGGGCTAATAGGGCATGTGGGAAAACTACCAAACTGAATTTTCAGCGCCGCCGGAGTTGGCGGCGGCGGCAGGGTGAGCGATCAACCACCAACGTGTTAACATGGAGGTGGGAAATCTCATGGAGAGAAAAAGAGTAACCCCCTTCCAGGATAGTTTGAACATCTCGACCAGTGGGAAAAAATCTATAACCCTTGCACGCCTCATAATTCATGAACATAGCAAATTTAACCTTCTTCTTCTTCCTAGAAGCTGAAGTTTTTATTGCTGAATTTTAAGGAGTTTGCTTCAGGTATGCTATTCAGCTAGCACCTGTCTATCGAGCGATCACGACTGCTCAGGTTGGTGATGGGTCTGTAGTATTGTTCTGGTAAGACAAATGGCTACAAGAGATCTTGTGTGACCAGTTTCACAGGCTGTTCTCTTTCGTTAAAAATGAGGATGTCTCTGTCCAAAGGCTCCTGACGTCCTCTATGCTGAGTGATAATTTCTGTCTCCCCTTGTCTCAGCTAGCCAGATCTGAACTTGATGAACTTCAAGTGGCGTGGGTGACACTGAGTTGGATAGGGATAATAAAGATGGCTGGAATACTATCTAGGGCAGTAATAACTTTACCTCCCACAGATATTATGATCACTGTTTCAGGGAGGTCTTGGTAGATGAGGCTTTTGTTGGATTTGGCATTCCAAATGCACTAATACTACTGCTTACTAATAGGATGAATACTAGGAACATGCTTAGAAGGAGACAAATTAGGTTTCAAAATAATGACTATGGTTGCCTTCTGTGCTCTGATCGTCCTGAAGAGACTGTGGAACATCTATTTTACATGTGCCCGGTTAGCAGGTTGTGCTGGGAGAAATCGGGAGTCATCTAGCCGAAAGAAGTGGGTAGGTTGAGTCCGATTCATGTGGCCAAGGAGGCTTGGTCAATCTTCGTATTCATGGAGGTTTTCATTGTCTCTTCTTGGAGTTTGTGGAAGGAAAGAAACAATTCACACTTCAGAAGGATTCCCCCCACTTTTGAATCTTGGTCTCTCAAATTTAAAACTGACTTTGATATGTTAAGAGATAGGATGAAAGAGAGGCTAGGACCCTCTATTGCCCAAATTGTAATCTCTATCTGATTCTACCCCTTGTACTCCTATAACCCTCCCTCCCCTCTCTCACCCTCCCTCACCATGTAAATACACCTTGTATATTTCTTCATCTTTACATAAAATGGTAGAAGGCATTAGGGTGTGATCCTACTGTCATAAAAGCTTCAAAAAAAGAGTGGTTACTTGGGCAACGCTCGATTCCGTCGCCGACGCAAAAATCTCTGATTTGCTTGGCAAGGTCATGGGGCCTGTCGGTGAAGTCATTGCGGTCGATGATGTTTGCTCCTCATCGAGTGGCACGACTGACTCTTGGAGTAGTTGTGTGGTCGGATGCTTGGTCTACCAAAAAATTGATGTCGATTTCCGGCATCGCAATTGAAGTTGATTGTGATCTCGCGGGTGCTTGGTTTTCCAATCGGAGGGTGGTGCGCCGCTTGATGTAGCTATGGAATCCTTCGAAAGCTTGAGCCGGTATTGTGTGTTGAGTGAGCTCGTTCGATCGCGAGATCGGAAAACGTGCGGTGAAGTTGAGGGTTCCGAGTATACCGGTTCCCACCTGAATTGTCAGCGAAGTCGTCAAGTTGTCGGCTGCTGATGATGGGATCGCCGAGATCGTGAATCCAACCTGTGTATTCCCCACGGTCGGTGCAAATTAACGAGGATCGGCCTCAGAAAATCCCATGGTTAGGAACCCAGAGTTTGTTCTTAGAAGAAGTAGTGCAAGGTTTCCGATCTCGTCGGCTAACAGGAGACAGGGATTTAGCCAGGTTCAGGGCCCTCGATCGGTAAAACCCTGACTTTTTTCTAGATATATTATATGGTGGAGGTGATTACAGTGGAGTATCTGGCGAGATTGAACAAGCCAGAGATGTTGCGGTGGATATTGGATGCCCTAGACGTCCCCTCTCCCAGCATTTATATACTAGTCTAGGTCTCGAGGAGTCCAACTAGGTTTACAATTAGAGTTTCCTATTCTATCTATTCTTGAGCGCCAAGTCTTGGACTCCATGTCCGTTGGGACTCAATGTCGGTGCATTCGTCGATGCTTCGGTGGGTCGATCTTGGGCCTCCGGAAGCATTTTGTGAGCTGCCAGCTATGACACGCACCAGGTACCCTCATGGTGAGGAGTCGTGGGGGTATCCCCTCGTCACCGACGAAGTCATGTAGTTCTAGACAACAGTCTGGTTCCTTCGGAGGGTCGTTGTATTTTCTTTCAGGCTTCTTAAGCCATTTGTTAAACTTGCCTTTACTAAGTCATAATGTCATGAATGATCCCCTGGATAGGGTCACCCAGGGTAAATAATCTGTCAAGACAAAGATCGCCGATCTAACGACCACTGATCTAAGTATGGCCGAGCCGATCTAGGCCGACCTGAAGACCGGCATTCGGACGAAGGCCGATCTAATCAAGGCTGACCTGAAGATCGCCGATCCAAAGACCGCTGATCTAAAAAGAAGACCAAGAAAGCTTAAGATCGAGCTCTAGAAGGCCGAGCTGAGCAGGTCGATGGCCGATTGCTCTAAGGAGAGAGCAATCGGCCTCACCTAAGTTCATTCAGCCCATGAGGACACAAGACCATCCGAGCTAACCACGAGAGTTGACCTTGGGACGGATGGGCGCACCCAGCCCGAGGTCAGCAGTAGGTGATCCCGAGAGATCCGCGTGGCAGACAGAATAGTACCATGCCGATCTGTCAGGCGTATGATGTTCCCTTGACACATGAGCTGACAAGGCGGCGGAGGCGACAAGGGGCTGAGGCTACCGCACGGCTAGGCGTAGAGCACTCCAAACCTACATAGAGAGATTCCACGACAAAGTAGGGCTACAACTTTCCGCCGCCTGGCACCCGTAAAGGGCGCAGTCGGCGGGGCCCAACAGCTCTGCAGAGAATTACAGCTGGGCCCTGGGCCAACTGGAGATTACTGTATTATCCTGGGCTCAGTGTATAAGAGCTCGAGGGATCCCTCCTGCGTTGGGGACGACTGCATTTACTTCACTTCACCCACCAGAGAGAGAGAGCAAGGAGACAGTTGTGCTTAGAGCTCTCTTCTCCTTCCTCTCAATCAGCTCACGGAGCATTCATTATAGTTCGATTTATTGCTTATAGGTAGCTCGGTAGGACTAGGGGTGTTATCTCTATGTAGAGCTTCGAACCTGGGTACATTGCGGTGTCTCACTATGTTTGTTCCCATTATCGATCCCGGCACCATCGACACTCACCTCGGTTTGTCCCTCTCTTTAGCCATCCCCATGGCATCTGCCATCACATATCGACGACAGTTGGTGCCTACCATGGGGCAGGCCGAGGCGTCGACTGGAGTTATGATCCGAATGAGACCATCCTCTGCGTCGAGCACACACTTTGCTTCCGGCCTGGTTCTCAGGTACGGGGCTTGGGACTATGTCATCGATAACGCCTCGCGGTTCGGGACAGAAATGCCCCTGCCGCGTGGCTTCATTGTTCCATTCGGCAGCCATCGCATTTTCCTTGCGGCCTTCCAGAGGTTTGTCCCAGGGAGGTAAGGGTGTTATCAGGTCTCACAGACCCGCTGCCTCACAGTGAGTGCTCTATGGAACCGGGGGCACGAATTCGCACATCCGTGCGGAGGTCATGATGGCGGGTGCATTGAGTCCCCACAGCTCCACTAGCACTGCAGCCCGAACTGCGAGAGGTGTATCCAACGCTGCCCTAGGCCCGAGCAATCCACAGGACGTGCTCCGCACTCCCGTGGGAGTCGGCACAGATCCAGCAGTGGCTCACACCAAGCTGCAAAGAGCTCGCCAAGCTTTGGCCGAGCATTCAGATCGGATGGACGTTGAGAAACGTCGTCTGGAAGACACAGTCCAGGAGTACAATGCTGCGCATGGCATTGTGCCACGTGTTATCCCACCACCTATGTTAGAGGATCTTTGTGCCACTGGCCGAGAGGTCGGCAGAGAGCTGGCAAGGGCCCAACAACCAGTAGCATCCACTATTCCACAACTCGTGTATAGCTCTCCTGTGAAGAACATGAGAGTTGCCGGGAAGATTGCCTAAGAGCTAGAGCACTTGCAGGGAGAGGAGCTGCGAGAGAGGACGCGCCTAATGCGCAATCATCTGGCAGCAGCAAGCCATGAAAAGAAGGCAGTCATCGAGCAACCCCAAAGGCCCATGGCATCTAAATCAGTTCGTCCAACTGCGGGTGCAGTCCAGCAGCCAAATGCGCCACCTCGGTAGCAAAGAAAGTATGGCACCCCGACTCAGAGGACCGGAACGCCCCGTGCTCCAGCCCAGAGATCAAGTCTTCTAGAACACGGCACTGCTTGATATAGAACTGAACAACTTTCTGTTACCACAAATACGGTACAAGAGGGTTTATTCCAATGTTGACGGAGCGAGACGAAGAACAAGCTTGCTCCTCAAGCTTGCCACGGATCTACATCAAGAAGCAGACTAACTCTCTAGCAGCGCAATATAAATCGGCAGTGGAACCACGGCGATGGTGATGAACTCCACTCCACAGGTACACTGGCTGGGACACCTCCTAGATCGCAAACACCTAGATCGTCGTCCTACGCATCCAAAGCATGGCCTGCAAATCTGGCATGACACGCCATGTCAGTACATCGGATGTACTTGCAAGCTCACAACAACCAAAGCACCAAGGCTAAACAATAACATGGCAAGCTGGTTAAAGTATATTAGTGAATTAACCATATGATCATCAACATCATGCAAACAGATAATCATCAAGCATCATACCAGCATTAAAGCTAATGCACACAACCCCACATGATCATCGCCCGGTCATGTGGCTTACCTCGAAGCCATTACAGACTCAAGCACCGGTCGTCGCATGAGCATCAACATACCTGGGTCGTCGCACGATCCTTCAACGGGTTAGGTGTCCTTCTGTTACCACCCAACCAATCCGATCATCGCATAATCAACAGGTTATCGCATGACAGACAACTTAGCACAATCATCCAACCGAACTCATGTTGATCTCATGGTGTGACCTACTGTGAACTGTGTCCAATACCGTGGACTCGGCTATTCGAATAGATTTGTGTGACTCTGCAGAGTTTCTGCACTTTACCCACACTATGGAGTTCTTCCTCCATCCAGTACCTTGGAACTTGTCCCGTACCATAGGAGTGGACCAAGACTTCGCCAACGAGACTTCTCTACCGCATGCCTCCCTTACCGTATCACCTAGCACGCTTCGCAAGTCATGCCCTCGGTATCCCACGTGTCCTCCCGACACACCTGGCATCGCATGGCAACTGATCATCGCATTTTCCCAAACGGGAACGGAGCTCCATACAAACAACCCGACTCTCGAGACTACGTCGCTTACCAGGACAGGGTAACCGCGCGCGCGTAGCCTCCCCTCCTTGGTGATACGAATAAGAGAGCACACCGATAGACCAAGCCAAGGACTTCCCATACATGCAAGTGTGAATGCACTTGGTAAGCTCGGTTCGGTGGCACCTGATCAACTTGGCACGGAACATATCTCCAACAACATACACAAGCATGAGGTGCAACATGAGCATTTAAATTTATGGCATTTCAACATAAGTGGAACAAACCAAGATACGATTTTAGTCACACCAGGATGCAAATCATATTTTAGTGGATTAACTTGGTTATAAAAACATGATTGAGATCTTATCATGCCATAGCAATACCAAGATGAGCGAAGTCAGATACGTTAATAACATGGTTAAAACTTATCATGAGCATAACATGGCATACCATGTATGAAAGCATATGGACATATCGGAATCATAACATGGTCAAGCATGGCATTGCAAAATCAAACATGATATAGTTATGTGGCATCAACAAAGTGATCATAGCATATGAGCATCACATGATCAACACGTATCAAGATAATCATTATTCAACGAAGCATAAGGCACGTTTTAAAACACGTCAAAGCTTTGCAAAGGTGCAAAAGGGTATTGTGGCTTGCCTTTCACCAATAAGGTGGAGGGGAAAGCTCCTGGTCTTCACAAGAAAAACCCTGAAAAATATTTTTCCAACAAAGCAAATGGGCACGAGGGTCAAATACCATTTTGACTTGACTAGAAAATATCAGCAGAAAAACATGACACAAGACCTATGCCAAAATAAAGAGGGGAACAATAGAAATCCAATGAAAAAAGTTTCATCTCATTTAGACTTATGGTTTAGGAGATATTCATGGTCAAAGTTTGGTAAAACTTAATTGATTTAAAATGATTTAAATCAATTTTTTTCTAGATTTTCAGAGGGCCTGACGTCGAAGGCGGTTTTCCTGGAGTACACCTCCACTTGAAAACGGTTCGGGGGAGGAAGATACACTGCCAGGTGGGGCCTAGCTGTCATATGACTCGAGGGGGAAGAGAGAACAGAGTCGAGAGCTCACCGACGGCAACAACTCCGGCGAGCGGCCAAATCGGAGGTTGAGACCAGGGGGAATCGACGGAGGAGCTCTCGGGAGTCACGCCCGTACCCGCCGCTCTCCAAACGATGGCCTTTGAGGGGGGGACGTTTCGCGGTGGTGCAGAGCTTCGGGACTCCGGCGATGTCGATGCCGGCGTCGATTCTGGCAGCCGCTCGACCCGGGCCTGGTCGGGGAGGAACCAGGGGAGATGGGGGAGCCTTCTGGTGGCCGTGGAGTAGGCTGGGAGGCACGGGAGGTGGCTGGCGAATGCGAGGGCACCACAGCGGTAGTGGTGGCCAGAGATGGGGAAGAAGGGGGCTAGGCTCCGATTGCTCGTACCGGAGGCCGATAGGAGAGGAGGAGGGGCTGCTGATGCGGCTGGACGAGCTCGAGCACGCCTTTTATAAGCTGGCGGCGATGCTCGGGCTCAAATGCCGCTGAGGGGAAGAAGACAACGCCGGCGGGATGCTTGGGTGAGGTGGCCGGCTCGAGCAGGTTCTAGAGGGTGTGGAGAAGCACACGTGCGCGTGAGGAGCGAGGGGGAAGCAGGGCGCCCGAGGGGCGATGGCGACGGGATAGGGCCACGCGTGCGTCATGTTCTCGCTGGCGGCGGGCTGCCGGCGAGATTCCTGCGAGGGTAAGGTGCTGGGGAGTGGGCGCGTGTTAAACGGACGCGTGCGGTGCGGGTGGACACAAGGAAACTGCCAGGGGAGCACTGGTGCGCGAGGGCGACGCGTCGGGGTGGCCTCAGGCGCGGCGAGAGCGCACCATGTGCATGCCGAGAGCCTGCCAGGGGCGTGGCCACCCTGTGCTGGGGCATCCAGTGTTGGGCTTGGAAGGACTAGCATTCTGGAGGTTTGCAGCTCAATTGGCCCAAGGAAAAATATACTTCCTTTGTAAAGTGCCAAATGGGCTAGAATTTCATGGTTGAAGCTAGCATCTCTTTGGCTTGATGGGTGGAGATGAATTTTGGTGTGGTAGGGTCATTTGGAGTGGTGCCCAAGTGTGTAAAGTTTCACGGCCATTGGACCAAACTAGCTGGCACTTGCTTCACAAGGTGGCCCACTGGTCAGAAGCTTGGACATGATGATGCACTCACATGGGTGATGGGATTGGGCTCCAACTTGGTTTGGTAGATTTATATGGTGGTAGGATCATGCTCAAAAAGTTTCAAGGCAAATGGGATCCACTGTCTTGCACTTCCTTCACAATGCCCCTTTCTACATCCACACTTTTGGAATTTATGGTGGGAGTTTGGCTTCGCAAATGATTGTGGAATTTGGTGTAGGCTTATGATATGATCATAAGAGGTTGCACAAAAAGTTTCACCAGCAATGGATCAAAAGAAATGGTACCTCCTTCACAATGCTCCATTCTGCCTCCTCAGACAGATGAATTTTTCTAGAGGAAAAATCCACTTGGTCCATGCAATGTTTCTGGAGAATTTGGCAAGATATAATGTCAATGTCATGTGGGGATTATTTGGGGATTTATGGAGCAACACAAATATGGGTAGCTTCACAAACCTCGAATAATTGGAATATTCCTTTTATTGGAAAAAGGAATACATGGATTGAATAAAAAGTGGGTTGGATGAGGTGGATCAATGGATTGGCACGGGAAAGGGCTTGGGAACAATGGATACTTGAGCATGGAAAAAAATATGCTCAAGTTCAAGTCCGATGAGTTGCTCAAAATCCAAACCAAGTGGAATATCCAGAAATAAATCAAAAATGTTTTTGGAACAAGAAAGTTCCAAAATCCAGGGTGTTAAAGGCAGGCATCTTTGCCGCATGAGATTCAACTTCGCAGTCGGAAGAATCAAGGGGTTGGGCACAGTCGAATGGACGAGCCAGAAATGAATAGCCGGCGCCAAGAGCAAGCGACATCATCAGTTCGGCCAGAAATGAGTCAGCGTTTGGGCCCTCGAGCAATCGCAGACAATGATGGAAGGCATTGCATTGAGCAGCTGCAGCAAGATCCGCAACAGGAGGAGGATGCACCAGCTGTTCTATCATGCTTTGGTCCGCGTATTCGGCAAGAGCAGTTCCCCAAAGGCTTCACATTTCCCAGGGACAACCCCAAGCACAATGGCTTAGTCAAACCGTAGGATTGGTTGATCGATTATATGACCGCAGTCGGTGCCGCATGAGGCAATCGGTGGGTCACAGTTCGCTACACACCTCTCATGCTCCATGGTTCAGCTCGGTCCTGGTTGAACAACTTGCCCAGCAACAACATCAATTGGTGGGTGGATTTTAATGATGCATTCATGCGCAACTTCACTGGCACATATGAGTGACCAGGTCTGCCCAGACACTTGGCGTTATGTGTACAAGGAAAGGACGAGCTCCTTCCCGATTACCTTCAGCGGTGGATCAAACTCAGGAACACTTGCGAGGGAGTTCATGAAATCCAAGCCATCTAGTACTTCACTGATGGCTGCTTGGATGGGTCAATGCTGAAGCACAAGCTCTTGCGCAAGGAGATCACATTTTTGGCCGATGTCAGAACCCTCTGTTAGGTAATGTGCTAGGGTTAGCCAGTACTCTTGCATCATGTTAAATTTTCAAAATAAATCTTTGAAATCAAATTCAAAAGAAAAATGGGAGAAGGACCCCCCCAGATGAATTAATTCAAAAGGCCAGATAAAAATCTTCTCCAAAAATTCATGTTAGATTTTTGAAAAGTCTTATAAATGAGTGTGATCACATATCAAGTGATGTGGGACCCACCCCATGCTCATAGATTTTTCAAATATTCAAACAGTGCCTTGGATTTAATGAAAAACCCCTATTTGAGTTAAGATTCAAATTATTTGAATTTTAAAAATGTTGAAACTTTATAAGTGGCTAGTCTATATTGTTATGAAGCCATATAATTTTTTTAGCATTTAATAAAATGCCTAGATATTTATTTAGCTAAGACAAAACAAATGTCAGAAAAGAAAATAGAAAAGAAAAAAAAGGACTTACCTTGCTTTCGGCCCAACTAGTTTCCCAGCCGGCCCAGCCCACCTCCCGGACTGTCGTCTTCCTCAGGCAGCCAGGCAGCTGCGTGCCCGGCATGCCACGGCCGCCACGCCACCTGCTTGCCTGGCGCCTCCCCGGCCTCCTTAGCGCTTCTGGACACGTCCTGGAGACGCCCACGTCCATTCCCCTCCCTCCAGTGCACTTGCCCCCTCCGTTCTCGCCGGATTTGAAGAAGACCGAGAGGATCGCCGGAGCGCGACGCTGAGCACGCACAGCCAACGACGACGAGGACCTTCACCGAGCTGTCTCCCGTGTTCCCATTCAAGCTCTTCATCGATCTGCAGAAGAAGGCGAGCCCGGAGCCCTCCTAGCCAGCGAATTCGAGCTCGAGCCGCCGCCGGAGCCGAAAGAGATCGACGTCGATTTCGTCGCCGTCGAGCCACCCCAGCCCTCGCCGCCACCTCCGTTGAGTTCCTGGTGAGCTCACGGTCAAAACCCCTAACCTCCCCCCCTCGATTTCTTCCTCTGTCACCGATTGACATGGTTGCCGGAGTACCGAGCCGCCACGGTCGTCGTCGGCGGGCATCTGTTAGGCAATCATCCTCGCCGTCTTGTCCATCACCTCCGCCGTGAACTGCTGCTTCGAACGCGCCCAACGGTGGCTCAAATGGTGCTCTGCAGCGAGATCCACCCCGAGCCCGTGCCACGGCCGCTGCCGAAGGTCGTCGCCCGCGTCGCTCCGGTGGCCTCCTTAGTCACCTGGAACCTCCCCGAGACGCGCGGCTCCACGAGCTTGCGTTTGGTGCCTCCAGCGCTTCAAACGGACCACGACAGCCTCCTCCCGTGCAGCGCCAACGCGGTTCTGGTCGCCGGCGTTTAACCGCCGGCCTGTCAGGCTGAGCACCGGGATTAATCACCCCCTAATGACCCCCTGAGCCACTGACCAGTGGGCCCAATGGCTTAATTAAGCCACTGGACTAATTTAACCAGCCGGATTAAATTAACCAGCCACTGACAGGTGGGACCCCCTTGTCAGCCCCCCCTGACTCCAGCATGAAGTCAGCATGACGCAGTAATTCAATTCCAGAAATGAAATTGAATTAAAGAAATTCCAGAAATTCCAAAAAATAACCCAAACTTTGGAAATTCATAGAAAATTCATATCAACTCCAAATTGGACAAATAATATATGAAAAATGATCAGGAGAAAATAAGCTATCCAAAAATGCAACTTTCAACTATGTTTGGGTGGATTTTAAAATGGGACCAGTAGCATATGTCATTTGATTTATTTGAAATTAATTCAAATTCAATTCAAATGATTTTTGCAACTTGGACCATGGAATTATACTATGTTTCAACCACACTTCAGAGGCATATCATACACATTTCCAAAAGGTTCAAAATGATCAAACAATGTCACATGTAACTTGGTTAAGTTTGAATTCAAATTGGAGTTTGAATTTGCAATTCAATTTGCAATATACTCCATTTAAATGGAATTGCTTCACACATCAAAGCATATACATCAAGTTTCAACCTTCCATCATGTGATTGTGCATTGTATTTACTTTGCTACCTTGTTTGCTGTTTGTCGAGTAGAGGTGGAACCGGAGCAGGAGGATGCCCCCTTCGTTGAAGACCCAGAACCCGAACCTCGTCAGCAAGGCAAGCAAACCCCCATTGATCATGTCGATAAAATCCCACTTCCCTCTCATGTCTCTCTTATGCATTGTATAGGATGATCACCATGATAACGATTCTATCGCATAGATGAACCCATTCCTTTGCATGACCTATCTTTTTGTCACAGTAGTAAGCAAACCACAATCCTAGCAAATGTAGGAGTTGTTTGATATCATGTGGCCCCTACAAATGTTATCGCTTATTGCATGCTTAGTATGATACCATGATGATACTGTGATGTGAGTCGGGATGGTAGTGATCATGTTGATGATGGTAGAAAAGTGAAGGTGAATCGACCCTAATACAAGGTGAACGAGGAGAGGTTGTGTAGGAGTACACGGTGGGTTGTCTCGTTGAACACCGCCCTAAGTCCGAGTTCTTGTGTGGTGATCCAAGATGAAGAGTACAACCACACATTGGGCTCACTGACCCCTCTCAACTTACTAACTCATCCCTTTCGATGTCCAGATGTCGCAATAGTTCGGAGTTCTGGTAGGTCTGTGGCCTGGCTGCTAAGTGAGAGAACGGCTCACCCGAGACCGGCTTCTGCACCACGCACACATCACTTGGTTCCACTTCGGTAAACCGCCCGGGTTCACGATAGTGGTAGCCAACCCAAGTAGGCGGCTTTCTCGGACTAGATCGGCTATTAGGTAACAGTTGTGGTGAGCATCCTCGCCGACACTTCTTGAACGGTGTCGAGTACAAAGGCGGTAAATGATGATCATGTGTGTGTAGCGGTACACCCCTGCAGGGTTAACAAAACTATTCGAATAGCCGCGTCCGTGGTTATGGACTGCTTGGAAAGCTTAGCTTGATTATTAGATAACTTGAATCGGATACTTCTAAAACACACCAAGATAAGTGTGAGTGCTATGGCGTGCTTTCTCGTGGGGAAGCCGAGGAAGGCACCATAGTGGTGTATTGGTTGGAGAAAGTAGTGGACTCGTGTACGCTTCTTACCTCAAAGTATGGTACTCGTAGTTCAGGACTAGCCAAGTCAAAGCTGGCATTTCTGCAAGTGAAACCCCACCTCCCTTTACCTTGATACATGTGCATGAGTAGTATAGCTCCTATGTAAGTCTTGCTGAGTACGACTTTGTACTCACGTTTGCTTAATCTATGTTTTAGATGAACCCACTGACCCCGAAGGTGGCTTCTTCATCGAGCTGGACGACTGAAGATTAAGCTAGTCTAGTCCCAGTCAGACGACTGGTTCCCTCGTGGAGGGTTTGTGTTTAAATAAGGCTTCTTAAGCCATTTGTTAAACTTGTCTGTACTCAGACATAATTTGCTTCCGCTTATGTTGTAATGTTGGATCACATGTTTGTGATCTCTGTTTGCACTCTATAAGAGTTATAAATAAAGATGTATACTTTGTAGAGAATTGCAATGATACCTACTGTTCATACAAGGCATGTGTGCTGCGTGTATGTTTATAACATGCATGTCTTTGTATGGGTTTTCGAGACCTTAGCTGTGATCTGGCTGGCGGTCTTTCATACACGAAGTGGCCCTTAGATGTGCGCAGCTTGGGGCATCGCGATGCGATTGTTCGAGACTCTGTCTCGTGCACACTTTGTGGTATGATCGAGCCCGCCCTAGACCCCGACTAAGTGATCGGGCTAGAGTAAGTCTATGTAAGAGTTATGAGATAGTCGGTAGTATGGTTGAGGCGACTTGTCTTTGAATATGGGAGATCACCACCCATATCATTAGACTTGTGTGCGGACGATGAGGACCCATCTCAGTTGATCATCCGGCCTGGATGGGATGCCCCTCACGTACGATGCTTTCCGAGAACGTTCTGTGCGTGGCCTTGTCTGCTTAGACAAGTGGGTACGGTTCTCGGCTCTCCATATGACTATGTCTTAACTGGACTTGCATACGCTAACCCCGGGTCCCGACAGACTTGGTATCAGAGCAGGACTGACTGTAGGACTAGTAGCCTTGGCCGAAGTCGAGTCTAGCTTGCTATAGTTATATAGTTACTCTGGGTATATAAGGGAACAACGTAAGGCTTCTTTTTTTCTCCTTACCCCCTTCGTTCTGAGTTCTGAGTCACCCTCATCTTATTCTATGGGAAGATAGGACTAGGCTCTCCTCTGTCTGATTAGTACATCTCGTTGTTTGTTCATTATAGCCGTAGGAAAGTTGTGTCCGGTTTTCCTAGCATTGTTGTAATGCTGATTTCATACATCGTATTATGTAAGTGCTGTTTTTCATGATTGGAAGAAATTGTCATTTCTTACAATTACAGCCGTTATGTTGTCCGAGTCATTCCAGGTTTATCTCATAATCTGATGTATTTGCAAACTCCTTCTTCTGTTTCAGATGGCAGATCTTCCCCCTCGGCAGATTGTTCGTTTGACCAGGTGCCTTGGTGTGCGTGGCCATCCTGCCACGTTGATCGAGATGATGTCCTATGTGGGATATCGATGGTATCCTGAGTATACCGTTGAGGAGCAATTCCTTGACTTCAACCAGACCCAGTTCCACTGCATTGTCAGGATCTACCCGCACCACCTTGGAGTCACTCAGCCTATCCACTTTGGACATGGCATTGGCATGACTGAGAACATGGCTGTGCAGGATGCTGCATATTCATGTATTACACTGCTGAGAGAGGAGCACACTATGCTGAGAGAGACCTCATTCCGCTATATCCCTGCTGCACTTCCAGGAGAAGAGGGATATTACACCGGACTCTACTCAGATCACTCTGCAGAAGATCCAGCACTTCAGATGACTGCTAGGTTTTCTAGTGATCGAGATCGTGATGCACGCGCTCTCCGTTTCGAGCTTTACGCCACTCGTGTTCGTCTGTATCGAGCACTGACGCTCTTGGCACCCTTTGTGAGCGTGGGATCAGTTGAGTATGATGCTATCTACCCTGTGAGGACTCAGATGCCTTCTCGAGTTGCTTGGCCCGAGATTGGAGGCATTTTTCCTCCCCGTGGTCCTTTGCTTCCACCCTACGCCGGACCTAGGCCCCATCCTTGCCCAAATGGATATCAGGGTCCACAGGCCTCCGTGTTTTCCGATGGTCACCTTCAGCTACCGGGATACGCGGGTAACTTTTATGAGGACTACTATGGAGATGGAGATGAGTGAGACCGCCTGTGGTCTTACTTAGTGAGGATGTAGTAGTATCTTAGTATATTGTACGCAAGGTGTCTAAGTTCCAGAGGCTTAGATAAATAATGTATAGGAATTCAGAGTGCCTCTGAAGGATATATCATCTTCATCACGTTTGTATTAGCTTGGTGCTTGTACTAAAACGATGTATGGTTTGTATGACAGCTTGTAAATATATGGCTTGTATGCTTTATCACCATGTTGTCAAGATGATTACTTCCTTTGCTTTGTAATCCTTCCAGTACGTCAATACCTTGATTAGACTCTTCCAATCAACTCTGTTTGTCTTTGGTTTTTCACCTTCAGAATGTCTCAAGGAACCCGTGGCCAGCTTGGTAGTAACCAGGGTCGTGGGAATGAACAGGAGGAAGGCAACCTTCCACCCCCACCAAAGATGGCTCAGGTTCTGATGGAGGTTGAGAGGAACCGCCGAGACTCTCACCATCTGCTGGAAGTCATTGCTCGCAACACCACTCAGCAGCGCAACGAGTTGGTGTCCCTGAACGACTTCATCCCCCGGTTTTTAGTTACTCCACCGAGCCCCTTGACGCCGATGACTGGCTTCGCAGCATCGAGAGGAAGCTCCAAGCAGGCCATGTTTCAAATGGCGACAAGGTCAGCTATGCCACCTATCACCTTGAAGGTGCAGCTAGCTCTTGGTGGGAGAACTTCCTGAACATGCGTCCCGTTGGACCGCCCATATCTTGGGATGAATTCTGCACTTCTTTCCGTGAGCACCACATTCCCAAGGGTCTTATGGACTGCAAGCGTGACGAGTTCTGCAACCTCACTCAAGGCAGAAGTACTGTTGACGAGTTTAGTCGTGAGTTCAACCGACTTGCTCGTTATGCTACCGAAGAAGTCTCCACCGACTCCAAGAAACAAGAGAGGTTCCGTCGTGGCCTCAACTCTGGACTTCGTCGCGAGCTCAACCTTCATGACTTTTCCACCTTCCAGGTCCTTGTCAACAAGGCCATCAAGGCCGAGGACATGAACACCCCCAACGATTTCCGCAAACACCCTAGAGACGACAGTTCATCCAGTTCTGGCTCCCAGAAGCGCAAGATCTGGATCCCCAACAGTATGTTCCGCCAGAACAACCCACCGAGGCCATCCTATGTGGCGCCTCGTCCACCAACCCAGTTCCACCCAGCTCCACCAAACAACCCAGCTCCACGCATTGTTTTCGGAGCCTGTTACAAGTGTGATCAGGCAGGCCACTATTCTCGTGAGTGCCCCCAGAACCAGATCCAGCATCAGAATGCTCCACCCCGTGCCGGAGGCAACAACAATGGTCGTGGCAAGCCACCCCAGAAGGTCTACACTGCCAAACCCGCTCCTCCCGCCACTCGTGGACGTGTGAACCAGATCGCCGCCGAAGAGACTGACGACACCACTGACGTCATTCTTGGTACGCTCCCAGTCAATTATGTTCCTACTTCCGTTCTTTTCGACCAGGAGCATCTCATTCATTCATGTCGGAAAGTTATGCACTTCGTCATGAGTTATCTTTTGTTGAACTGTCCACTCCAATGATTATTCAAACTCTAGGGTCAAGATGGCAAACTAATAGAGTAAGCCATGGAAATCAAATTGCAATTGAGGGTTTAGTATTCCTTGCTTCACTCATAGCCCTCAAGTCTTCAGATATTGATGTCATCCTTGGCATGGATTGGCTATTAAGACAGAATGCCTACTTGGATTGCAAAGGAAAATCCGTGAAACTCACCCACCCTTCAGGCAAAACCGTCAACTATACCTCACCTAGAACAAGAACCCAAGTGCATTGTTTGAATGTACTTCCCCTTCCCGAACATGAAGATATTCCGGTGGTTCGTGACTTCCCGGATGTCTTTCCTGAAGAGCTGCCGGGCATGCTACCCGACAGATGTGTAGAGTTTATAGTGGATCTTGTGCCAGGAACCGCACCAATTTCCAAACGCCCATATAAAATGGCCCCACATGAGTTAGCTGATCTAAAAATCCAAATTGATGTTTCGTTGGCAAAAGGCTTCATCCGCCCTAGCTCATCGCCATGGGGTTGCCCCGTTCTATTCGTAAAGAAGAAAGATGGAACAGAAAGGATGTGCGTAGACTACCGCCCGCTAAATTTAGCGACGATAAAGAACAAGTACCCATTGCCCAGGATCAATGATCTTTATGATCAAGTTGCAGGATCCTCTGTCTTCTCCAAGATGGATTTGAGATTAGGTTATCATCAAATCAAAATTCGAAACGAGGACATTCCCAAAACGGCTTTTACTACTCGTTATGGTCTTTACGAGTACACCGTCATGTCCTTTGGTTTAACCAATGCCCCCGCCACTTTCTCACGCATGATGAATTTGATCTTCATGGAGTACTTAGATAAATTTGTTGTGGTTTATCTCGATGATATTCTCATCTACTAGAAGAACGAAGAAGAACATGCCGAACACTTAAGGCTGGTATTGATGAAACTTAGAGAGCATCGCCTGTATGCTAAATTCTCCAAGTGTTAATTTTGGCTACCAGAAGTGACCTACTTAGGCCACGTGATTTCTGCAAAAGGCATTGCTGTGAATCCCGAGAGAGTTCAGGCCGTCCTTGACTGGACACCACCTGAATTGGTTAAGCAAGTTAGGAGTTTTCTTGGCCTAGCCAGCTACTGTCGTCGCTTCGTCGAGAACTTTTCTAAAGTTGCAAAGCCTCTAACTGAACTCCTCAAGAAAGATAAGAAATTTTTATGGACTTCCAAGTGCGAGGAAAGCTTTCAAGAGCTAAAAAGAAGATTGACTTCTGCACCTGTACTTGCACCTCCAGACAGCAAAAAGGATTTCGAGATCTATTGTGACGCATCACAGCAAGGGTTAGGATGCATACTTCTGCAAGATCGACATGTGGTAGCTTATGCTTCACGCCAGTTGCGGCCACATGAAGAGAACTATCCTACCCATGACCTTGAACTCGCTGCCGTAGTTCATGCCCTAACAACTTGGCGACATTACCTCCTTGGTAATCGTTGTGAGATTTATTCCGACCACCAAAGCCTCAAATATATCTTCACCCAGCCAGATCTTAATCTCAGGCAAAGACGCTGGATTGAGTTGATAAAAGATTACGACGTAGTAATTTCTTACACCCCAGGCAAAGCCAATGTCATGGCTGATGCACTAAGTCGTAAGTCGTATTGTAACAACCTCATGTTACAACAGTATCAACCACTTCTTCATGAGGACTTTCGCAAGCTCAATCTTGAGATTGTTCCTCATGGCTATCTTTCTACCTTGGTGGCGAAACCAACTCTTGAGGATCAAATCATAGTTGCCCAAAGGCGTGCACGAGGTGTTCGTCGAATCAAGGAGAACATTGTTAGCGGAGTTGCTAAATGTTTCTCCACAGATAACAAGGGAACGGTATTCTTTGGAAATCGTTTGGTAGTACCTAAGAATAGGGAACTAAGGCAACTCATCCTTAAAGAAGCCCATGACACACCCCTCTCAATTCATCCCGGTAGCACAAAAATGTACCGAGATCTACGCCAGAGATTTTGGTGGACTAGGATGAAGAGAGACATTGCTCAATTTGTTGCGGAATGTGATGTTTGTCGTCGCATTAAGGCAGAACATCAAAGACCTACTGGTACACTTCAACCTTTGTCTATTCCAGAGTGGAAATGGGACAAAGTCGGTATGGACTTCATCACCGGCTTTCCAAAAACCCATAAAGGAGATGATGCCATCTTCGTTGTCATAGATAGGCTTTCCAAAGTTGCTCACTTCCTTCGGGTTCGCGAGTCTATAACTGCTAGCCAGTTAGCGGACTTGTACATCTCTAGAATTGTATCCCTTCACGGTGTTCCTTTGGAAATCAATTCTGATCGTGATAGCCTTTTCACCTCTAGATTTTGGGGAAGCTTTCAGAAGGCTATGGGAACTCATCTCTCCTTTAGTACAGCTTTCCATCCTCAGTCTAGCGGTCAAGTCGAAAGGGTTAACCAAATTTTTGAAGACATGCTCAGAGCTTGTGTTATCTCATTCGGAAAGAATTGGGAGAAGTCTCTTCCATTTGCCGAATTTGCTTATAACAATAGTTTTCAATCTAGTCTGAACATGGCTCCTTTTGAACTCCTATATGGACGACGATGTCGAACACAACTAAACTGGTCAAAAACCGGTGAAAGACAATTCTTTGGACCACACATGATCAAAGAAGCAGAAGAGCAAGTTCGCATTGTTCGTAATCAATTGAAAGCAGCCCAGTCTCGTCAAAAAAGCTACTATGATCGTCATCATAGGCAAGAGAGCTACAATCTGGATGAGAAGGCTTACCTTCGGGTTACTCCTCTGAAGGGAACCCAACGTTTCGGTATCAAAGGCAAGTTGGCCCCACGTTACATTGGACCTTTCCGCATTATTGCTAAACGTGGATAAGTTGCCTACCAACTTGAACTACCCCCGCTCCTTTCCCGAGTACATGATGTATTCCATGTGTCCCAACTCAGGCGTTTCTTCAAGGACCCCATCCGCGAAGTCGACCATGAAACGCTTGATCTCCAAGATGACCTTTCTTATCGAGAATACCCCGTTCGTATTCTTGATTCCGCAGAGCGTGTCACTCGTCGTCAGAAGATTAGGTTTCTGAAAGTGCAATGGTCACACCACTCTGAAAGAGAAGCTACGTGGGAAAGAGAAGACCGTCTCAGTGCCGAGTACCCCACCTTCCTCCCGCAGACTTCTGAATCTCGGGACGAGATTCTGTTGAGTGGGGGCGAGTTGTCAGAACCCTCTGTTAGGTAATGTGCTAGGGTTAGCCAGTACTCTTGCATCATGTTAAATTTTCAAAAGAAATCTTTGAAATCAAATTCAAAAGCAAAATGGGAGAAGGAACCCCCCCAGATGAATTAATTCAAAAGGCCAGATAAAAATCTTCTCCAAAAATTCATGTTAGATTTTTGAAAAGTCTTATAAATGAGTGTGATCACATATCAAGTGATGTGGGACCCACCCCATGCTCATAGATTTTTCAAATATTCAAACAGTGCCTTGGATTTAATGAAAAACCCCTATTTGAGTTAAGATTCAAATTATTTGAATTTTAAAAATGTTGAAACTTTATAAGTGGCTAGTCTATATTGTTATGAAGCCATATAAATTTTTTTAGCATTTAATAAAATGCCTAGCTATTTATTTAGCTAAGACAAAACAAATGTCAGAAAAGAAAACAGAAAAGAAAAAAAAAGGACTTACCTCGCTTTCGGCCCAACTAGTTTCCCAGCCGGCCCAGCCCACCTCCCGGACTGTCGTCTTCCTCAGGCAGCCAGGCAGCTGCGTGCCCGGCATGCCACGGCCGCCACGCCACTTGCTTGCCTGGCGCCTCCCCGGCCTCCTTAGCGCTTCTGGACACGTCCTGGAGACGCCGACGTCCATTCCCCTCCCTCCAGTGCACTTGCCCCCTCTGTTCTCGTCGGATTTGAAGAAGACCGAGAGGATCGCCGGAGCGCGACGCCGAGCACGCGCAGCCAACGACGACGAGGACCTTCACCGAGCTGTCCCCCGTGTTCCCCTTCAAGCTCTTCATCGATCTGCTGAAGAAGGCGAGCCCGGAGCCCTCCTAGCCAGCGAATTCGAGCTCGAGCCACCGCCGGAGCCGAAAGAGATCGACGTCGATTTCGTCGCCGTCGAGCCACCCCATCCCTCGCCGCCACCTCCGTTGAGTTCCTGGTGAGCTCACGGTCAAAACCCTAACCTCTCCCCCTCGATTTCTTCCTCTGTCACCGATTGCCATGGTTGCCGGAGTACCGAGCCGCCACGGTCGTCGTCGGCGGGCATCTGTTAGGCAATCATCCTCGCCGTCTTGTCCATCACCTCCGCCGTGAACTGCTCCTTCGAACGCGCCCAACGGTGGCTCAAATGGTGCTCTGCAGCGAGATCCACCCCGAGCCCGTGCCACGGCCGCTGCCGAAGGTCGTCGCCCGCGTCGCTCCGGTGGCCTCCTTAGTCACCTGGAACCTCCCCGAGACGCGCGGCTCCACGAGCTTGCGTTTGGTGCCTCCAGCGCTTCAAACGGACCACGACAGCCTCCTCCCGTGCAGCGCCAACGCGGTTCTGGTCGCCGGCGTTTAACCGCCGGCCTGTCAGGCTGAGCACCGGGATTAATCACCCCCTAATGACCCCCTGAGCCACTGACCAGTGGGCCCAATGGCTTAATTAAGCCACTGGACTAATTTAACCAGCCGGATTAAATTAACCAGCCACTGACAGGTGGGACCCCCTTGTCAGCCCCCCCTGACTCCAGCATGAAGTCAGCATGACGCAGTAATTCAATTCCAGAAATTAAATTGAATTAAAGAAATTCCAGAAATTCCAAAAAATAACCCAAACTTTGGAAATTCATAGAAAATTCATATCAACTCCAAATTGGACAAATAATATATGAAAAATGATCAGGAGAAAATAAGCTATCCAAAAATGCAACTTTCAACTATGTTTGGGTGGATTTTAAAATGGGACCAGTAGCATATGTCATTTGATTTATTTGAAATTAATTCAAATTCAATTCAAATGATTTTTGCAACTTGGACAATGGAATTATACTATGTTTCAACCACACTTCAGAGGCATATCATACACATTTCCAAAAGGTTCAAAATGATCAAACAATGTCACATGTAACTTGGTTAAGTTTGAATTCAAATTGGAGTTTGAATTTGCAATTCAATTTGCAATATACTCCATTTAAATGGAATTGCTTCACACATCAAAGCATATACATCAAGTTTCAACCTTCCATCATGTGATTGTGCATTGTATTTACTTTGCTACCTTGTTTGCTGTTTGTCGAGTAGAGGTGGAACCGGAGCAGGAGGATGCCCCCTTCGTTGAAGACCCAGAACCCGAACCTCGTCAGCAAGGCAAGCAAACCCCCATTGATCATGTCGATAAAATCCCACTTCCCTCTCATGTCTCGCTTATGCATTGTATAGGATGATCACCATGATAACGATTCTATCGCATAGATGAACCCATTCCTTTGCATGACCTATCTTTTTGTCACAGTAGTAAGCAAACCACAGTCCTAGCAAATGTAGGAGTTGTTTGATATCATGTGGCCCCTGCAAATGTTATCGCTTATTGCATGCTTAGTATGATACCATGATGATACTGTGATGTGAGTCGGGATGGTAGTGATCATGTTGATGATGGTAGAAAAGTGAAGGTGAATCGACCCTAATACAAGGTGAATGAGGAGAGGTTGTGTAGGAGTACACGGTGGGTTGTCTCGTTGAACACCGCCCTAAGTCCGAGTTCTTGTGTGGTGATCCAAGATGAAGAGTACAACCACACATTGGGCTCACTGACCCCTCTCAACTTACTAACTCATCCCTTTCGATGTCCAGATGTCGCAATAGTTCGGAGTTCTGGTAGGTCTGTGGCCTGGCTGCTAAGTGAGAGAACGGCTCACCCGAGACCGGCTTCTGCACCACGCACACATCACTTGGGTCCACTTCGGTAAACCTCCCGGGTTCACGATAGTGGTAGCCAACCCAAGTAGGCGGCTTTCTCGGACTAGATCGGCTATTAGGTAACAGTTGTGGTGAGCATCCTCGCCGACACTTCTTGAACGGTGTCGAGTACAAAGGCGGTAAATGATGATCATGTGTGTGTAGCGGTACACCCCTGCAGGGTTAACAAAACTATTCGAATAGCCGCGTCCGTGGTTATGGACTGCTTGGAAAGCTTAGCTTGATTATTAGATAACTTGAATCGGATACTTCTAAAACACACCAAGATAAGTGTGAGTGCTATGGCGTGCTTTCTCGTGGGGAAGCCGAGGAAGGCACCATAGTGGTGTATTGGTTGGAGAAAGTAGTGGACTCGTGTACGCTTCTTACCTCAAAGTATGGTACTCGTAGTTCAGGACTAGCCAAGTCAAAGCTGGCATTTCTGCAAGTGAAACCCCACCTCCCTTTACCTTGATACATGTGCATGAGGAGTATAGCTCCTATGTAAGTCTTGCTGAGTACGACTTTGTACTCACGTTTACTTAATCTATGTTTTAGATGAACCCACTGACCCCGAAGGTGGCTTCTTCATCGAGCTGGACGACTGAAGATCAAGCTAGTCTAGTCCCAGTCAGACGACTGGTTCCCTCGTGGAGGGTTTGTGTTTAAATAAGGCTTCTTAAGCCATTTGTTAAACTTGTCTGTACTCAGACATAATTTGCTTCCGCTTATGTTGTAATGTTGGATCACATGTTTGTGATCTCTGTTTGCACTCTATAAGAGTTATAAATAAAGATGTATACTTTGTAGAGAATTGCAATGATACCTACTATTCATACAAGGCATGTGTGCTGCGTGTATGTTTATAACATGCATGTCTTTGTATGGGTTTTCGAGACCTTAGCTGTGATCTGGCTGGCGGTCTTTCATACACGAAGTGGCCCTTAGATGTGCGCAGCTTGGGGCATCGCGATGCGATTGTTCGAGACTCTGTCTCGTGCACACTTTGTGGTATGATCGAGCCCGCCCTAGACCCCGACTAAGTGATCGGGCTGGAGTAAGTCTATGTAAGAGTTATGAGATAGTCGGTAGTATGGTTGAGGCGACTTGTCTTTGAATATGGGAGATCACCACCCATATCATTAGACTTGTGTGCGGACGATGAGGACCCATCTCAGTTGATCATCCGTCCTGGATGGGATGCCCCTCACGTACGATGCTTTCCGAGAACGTTCTGTGCTTGGCCTTGTCTGCTTAGACAAGTGGGTACGGTTCTCGGCTCTCCATATGACTATGTCTTAACTGGACTTGCATACGCTAACCCCGGGTCCCGACAGCCGATCTGATGAAGATAGCCAATTCATTCACCGCTTTCGATTCTGCAATGCGCCCGATTCAACGGAGTGCCAATGATCTCATTCAGGGGCAGTATTCTGGCCAGCAGCAGGAGGGGCAGGTACAAATCGGGGCGAGAGGCACGAGATGAAGAGCAACAACAACAACTTCAACAATAACACCCCCAATTTCAACAACAACAAAAACAACGGCTTCAACAAGAGGAAGGATGAGCAGCCGAATGTGTAATATGGCAATCGGCAGGTAGCTGCAGTTCAGCAGCAGGATGCACCAGGGGCTGCGGGAGGCAGTCGGAGGCAGAAGCCTGCAGAAAGACCGCAAGGGCCAATTCGGTCGCCATACACGTTCGAGGACATGATGAACCATCCATGCAAGATGCAAAGTGGAGTGGGAAAGACCGCATCGCATACCACTCGGCAATGCATTTGGGTAAAGCATCTGTCGAAAGGAGGAGCAGGAAACCTCCCACCACCGCCACCACCACACCCAGGTCCACCACTTCCGAATAAGCGCAACCAGTTCCCGCGCCAAGACATAACATATATGATATTCACCAGCGAGTCGGACGACAAGGGTAGTCGGAGGGCCCGTGACCATGCAGTCAAGGCCACCATGGCAGCAGTTCCCTAGTACATGAATTGGTTGGACAACGTGATCACATGGAGAAGAGATGACCACCCAGGATTGATGCCGAATCCGGGAAGTTATGTGCTAGTTGTGGATGTCATTCTCGCAGCACCAAAGTACTCGTGCCGATTCACCAGAACCCTTATTGATAGGGGTAGTGCAATCAACATCCTCTACCGTGACTCCAAGATCAAGCTCGGCATCAGCGAGAGTGAGCTGCAGCCCAGTCGGACCACCTTCCATGGCATTGTACCCGGCCTTTCATGCACCCCACTGGGACGCATTCGGCTGGATGTTGTGTTTGGCACGGAGGAAAATTTTTGTCGCGTGCCGATCTGGTTCGAGGTGGCCGATCTGAGTAGTCTGTATCATCTTCTAATCGGATTGCCCGCAATCACCAAGTTCATGTTGAATGTCTTCCAGCCATACCTGAAGATGAAGCTCCCAGGTCCAAATGGTATTTTCACTGTATGCGGCGACTACAAGAAGTCCCTCGAGTGCTCATCTGTCGGTTCCAAGTTGGACGATTCCCTGATCATCAATGCATAGCGGCGTCATCTCGACAAGGTCGTGGCAATGGCTCAGGCTCAGATGAAGGCACCCCTGCCGAGTGCAAAGAAGAAAAGTTCAGATGATTAGAGCTCTTTCAAAGCGTCCAAGGACAACAAGACATGCCTGGGGTGCCGAGTGAACTCGCCGAGCACAAGCTTCACATCCGACCTGGATCCAAGCCGACCAAGCAGCCTCTTCGACATTTTTCCGAAGACAAGAGAAGAGCAATCGGCAAGGACATCGCCAAACTTCTCGCAGCTGGTTTTATCATGGAAGTGTTCTATCCGGATTGTTTAGCTAACCCAGTTCTGGTTATGAAGAAGAATGGAACTTGGTGCATGTGTATCGATTAAACTTGCCCGAACAAGGCCTGCCCCAAGGATCCTTTTGCTTTGCCCCGTATCGATCAAGTAATTGACTCTACGGCCGGCTGACAGATTTTATCTTTTCTGGATGCCACAACTGGCTATCACCAGATCAACCTTGTTGTAGAGGATCAAATAAAAACTGCATTCATCACCCCTTTTGGGGCGTATTGCTATATCACCATGCACTTTTTCCTGAAAAGTGGCGGTGCAACTTATCAGCGTACTATGCAGCGATTTGTTGGACCTCAGATCGGATGGAACATTCACGTTTATGTAGATGACCTTGTGGTCAAGTCAGTCCATGGGTCGACTGAAGAGGGGGTGACCCCACGACTCCTGCGTGTAAGGATACCTAGTGCGTATGAAGACAGAAGACCCGCAAGGAGCACTGATGGGCCCGCGGCTGGCCCTCCCAAGGCACCGACGTAGGAGTCCATGAATGATATGGAAGGCACGACTTGGTGCACAAGGAAAGACTAGGGTTAGGAAACTATCTCTGTAATCTAGGACGGACTCCCCGAGACCTAGCCTAGTATATAAAGGCTGGGAGGGGAGACATCTCGACATCCAATATCCAATCTACTCTCCTAGTCTTGCGAGAACTCGCCTTGGCCTCCCTTGTAATCGCCCCCTCACGCAATAATATCGAGCAATAAGTGCTTCTCCTGTTAGCCGACGAGTATCGTCCAACCTATTCCTTCTCTATGATAAACCGAGGGTCCCTGACCATGGGATTTGCCGAGGCTGATCCTCGTCATCGACCTTGCTGGAAGATCTCCGGGAGACATTTGAAAATTTGCGTACTTACAAGATCAAGCTCAACCCAGAGAAGTGGGTATTCGACGTTCGAGCCGGCAAACTGCTCGTATTCCTAGTGTCTGAGAGAGGAATCGAGTGCAACCCCGAGAAAATTGCAGAAATCGAGCGGATGAACAAGCCCAGAAATCTAAAGGACGTCCAGAAGTTCACTGGAGGCTTGGCATTGCTCAGCGATTCCTTAGTCGGCTGGGAGAGAAAGCAATCCCTCTGTACCAACTGATGAAGAAGAGATACAAGTTTACTTGTACTCCGCAAGCGGATGAAGCATTCAAAGAACTAAAGCGCATGCTGTCCACGGCCCAAGTGCTAGAAGCGCTGATTGAGAAAGAGACAATGATGTTATACATGCAGCTACCAGTCGGGTGATCAGTATTGTGATGGTGGTTGAGCGTCCTGAAAAGGATAGAGCACAGTCGGTCCAGAGACCAGTATATTATATCATTGAAGTGCTCTCAACCTCCAAACAAAATTACCTCCACTACCAGAAGATGTGCTACTGTGTGTACATGGCGGCAAAAAGACTGAAACCTTATTTCCAGGCACATCAAATCACGGTCGTCAGCTCGGAACCGCTGGAAGAAAGCATAGGCAATCAGGATGCATCTGGTCTAGTGAAAAAATGGGCCATTGAAATTGCAAACCATGGCATCAAGTATGAGCCGCGCACTTCAATCAATTACCAAGCACTAGAAAATTTGTTCATCGATTGGGCCAAAACTCAGTATGAGCCCCGCTTTCCAGACTCAAAATTCTGGAAAATGCAATTTGATGGCTGATGGCGGTGAAGTTAATAGGTTTAGTGGGTTGCCTCCCCTGTCAACCGCGCCAATAAACGATTCTTGATGACCCACAAGTCTAGGGGATCAATTGTAGCTATTCGATAAATAAGTATGTCGATCCCAACGAGGAGCACAAGGTATTGACAAGTGACTCTGGATAAGGAAAAGGCTGCAAACACTGAAAGGTAAATATTTAGGGGTTTTTGGTTTAAGAAACAGAAAGGTAAAACACAAGAAAAGTAAACAGGGAAACAGAGGAGTAGCAAGTGGCCCAATCCTTTCACAAGGATAATCCTAGGAACTAAACTTATAAGAGCTAAAGCGTTCTCGAGGGCACATGGGAGAGATAGTCATGTGCTTTCGCCATATTCTGTATCGGCACTGTGTGTTGTGTTGATAAGTGTTGAGTGGGTGGATCAATGCTAGTACACCTTCTAGACTAAGATAAGTGTACTCTTATGATTACACACCTTGCAAGCATCCGCAAATACAAGGTAGTAATTAAGGCATAAGCCTAACCACATCATTACGATCGAGGATCATAACACCATTTTACAAAAGTATGTGAACTTGGGTTCAGGTTTCTGTCACTTCGGCAACCCACCATAAGAATCCTTTATGCACAATGTATTCCCCTAGGTCCTTAATAAGGCGAAGTGTTGAGTGTTCGAATCACACAACACCACTAAGAAAATAACAACACAACTTAAATATCAACCAACACATAATACTTCAACATCATATGACTACTAACAACTAGACTTCTCCCATGCCCTCAAGAACTAAAGTAACTAATCACAAGACATAAAAGAGATCATGATCAGTGGGGATAAATAGATGGTAAACAATCTGGACACAATGATAATTCTCCAACAAAACTCAATAGCATTCATCACACGGTAGTAATCAACACCGGTAGAGTAGAGAGGATAGATAATACGGATTACAACACAAGATAAACTTGTGAGTTGAGATTGGATGGAGGTGGAGATGGTGCTGATGTTCGGGATGATGTTGATGATGATTTCGATGATGCCCGTGATGATTATGATGACGATGGCGACGATCTACCCTTCCGGGATGTGATCTCCCCGACGGAATCTGCCCTCCGAAGATGGCTTTTTCGTCTCTGTAGGTTTCCTCCACAAGGCGGCGGCGAAACGGCAAAACTCCTCCTCTTTTAGGGTTTCGACCCCAGGGGGTAATATAGGCCAAAGGGGGCACCGAGGTGGGCCACCAGGCATCCAGGAGGGTGCCTGGCGCGCCCTAGGGGGGGCCACGCCAGGCAATCTTCTGGTTGCCTGGTGGGTCCCCTCTGGTCCCTCTTCGGTGACCCCCCGTGAGTCTTCATAAAAACAATCTCCGTAAATTTTCATCGAATTCGGAGTTGATCTGATTTAGCAACTTGATGTCCACTTTTCACCGCTGAATTCTGCTTTTGCTGCTTCGGCACCGGAAAGCTGCAAACAGTGTAAAACAAACCAAAACAACATATGAACAATAATTTAAAGTGGAATATATCAATGAATAGGGTTAAATTACAATATAAAATAGTGATGCATTTTGTACGTATCAGTGGCTCCAAGATGAAATACGGACTAGGGGATGGCATTATTCTCACATCGCCAAAGGGTGATCAGCTCACATATGTGTTGCAGATCCACTTCGCAGCATCAAACAATGTGGCCGAATACGAAGCACTAGTGCATGGAGTCCGATTGGCAAAAGAGATTGTCATTCGGCAAATTTTATGCTATGGTGACTCCAATCTGGTGGTGCAGCAATGCACTGGAAGCTTGGATGCAAAGGATGCAAACATGGCAAGCTACAGATTCGTAGTGCAGCAACTATGTGGTTTCTTTGAGGGATGCTAATTTCATCATGTTCCCAATCTCAGAATGAAGCAGCACATACACTGTCCAAGTTGGGATCCACCAGAAATGGCATTCCAACAGGCATATCTTTGGAGCACATCCAGAAGCCATCTATCAAGCCTTCCCCAGAATCAGAGTCCATCTTTATTCCGTCCGACCTGAGGATGGCAGAGATTGAAGCAGCAAAATCAACCAAGAAGCCAAGTTCGGTGGAGCATTCGGCCACACCAGGGGCTGCCGATTGCACACCAGGGGTTGCTGTCGTCAGCTCGGGGACTGAAGTGGTCATGCAAGATGCAATCGGCTCCACTTTCTCTGACATTCCAGCAATTGAAGCCGAAGCACCTACACAAATAGCAGCAGCTGTGATGGTGACATCACCGCACCTTCATGGGCAGAGAATTTTTGTGATTTCTTGGTCGATGGCATTCTCCCCCAAGATGAAGTGGAATCTCGGCAAATCCAACGCCGATCTGGAGCATAGACAATCATCAACAACGAGCTAGTGCATCGCAGTGTGACTGGAGTTCTCCAGCGCTGCGTTGAAGAGGACAAGGGGTTGGAACTGCTGCGGGATATCCATCAAGGTGAATGTGGTCATCACGCATCAGCCACAACAATAGTTGCCAAGGCTTCCCTCCATTGTTTCTATTGGATGACTGCGAGAGTAGAAGCAGAAAACTTAGTGATGCATTGTAATGGCCGCCAGCGCTTCAAAGCCAAGACTCATCTACCAGCTTCAGCACTGAAAACCATTCCTATCACATGTCGCTTTGCAGTTTGGGGACTGGATATGGTCGGAACGTTCAACATAGCCAGAGGTGGCATGGCACATTTTCTAGTGGCAGTCAACAAGTTTACCAAGTGGATCAAGGCAAGGCCGATCAAGAAACTAGATGGGCCGACTACAGTTAGGTTCATAGCAGACATTGCAAGCAGATATGGGTTGCCACACAACATCATCACTGACAACGGCACAAACTTTGCCAAAGGGGCATTAGGTCGGTATGCATCCCAGCAGGCATTCTGCTGGATGTGGCATCCATAGCTCACCCGCAATCAAATTGTCAGGCAGAGTGAGCAAATGGCCTCATTCTATCTGGGATCAAGCCAAGATTGGTCGAACCACTTCAGAGAACACCTGGAGCATGGATTGACAAGCTTCCAGCTGTGCTTTGGAGTTTGCGCACCACACCAAACCGTTCAACTGGTTCACTCCCTTCGTCCTCGTATATGGTGCGGAGGCTATCATTCCCTCCGATATCGATTTTGACTCACCTTGCCACACCATGTACATGGAGGCAGAAGCCAAAGAAGCTCGCGAGGAAGGCGTCGATCTGAAAGAAGATGCATGCCTCCTGGACTTGTCCAGGTCGGAAATATAACAACAGAACTTGCATCACTAACACTAAAAACAATCTCCGTCAATTTTCATCGAATTTGGAGTTGATGTGATTCAGCAACTTGATGTCCACTTTTCACCGCTGAATTCTGCTTCTGTTGCTTCGGCACCGGAAAGTTGCAAATTGTGTAAAACAAGCCAAAACAACATAAGAACAATACTTTAAAGTGGAATATATCAATGAATAGGGTTAAATTACAATATAAAATAGTGCTGCATTTTGGACGTATCAACTCCCCCAAGCTTAGACCTCGCTTATCCCCAAGCGATTACTGAGCTCAGCAAACCTGTTCACAAGTTTGGAGAGTGAAGTGTCGATAAAAGAATACGGACAAGAAGCATCAAGATTTCTCACCAAACTGAAGCATCCTCAACAGAAACCTCAACTCATAAGGTCCTGATGAGAAAGTAGTAACAATTATAACAAAGTAGGACCAAGAAAACTCATCAAATCATACCAAACATAGCCTTGGTCAAGGAACAATTAATAAATTTTACTTTTGTTCTTTCACTTATAATGGAACCAGTTGAAACTTTTGAAAGAACATGTTATTAGTCAAGAAGTGCACATGTTAACACAAAGGAAGATATTTACTTGACATAAGCCTTGCAAAAAACTTACTTATCGAAAGATAATGTCAACAAAGATGTAACATGCTAACTCTCAATGCAGCTTTATATGCAAGAATCTTTATCAACATCAAGTGTCTGTTCTCTCTTAATAAGGAAGGAAGTAGGAAGGACTGACTCAGCAAAAAAGAAAGGATAAATCCCGTGCAAAAGAGTAAGCAGGGAAAACTCATGTGCTATCTCTAGATCAAACAGATTAAAAATAGACTTTGGGAGGTGCATGATCCGTCAACGACTGCTGATAGATAACTCACTCACTTCATGATTTAGACAAGTTTCGAGGAACGGCTCCCATGTGGGGTCGATCACATCCCCTTAAATTCCTTGTTTATCACTCATAAATGGGCAAAGGAACTTGTGTGTTAGTATTTATCTTTTACGAGCTGGGCACTCATGCCAGTCCCTTCTCATATTAGGGTTTTGCAGATTAGACATGCAATCCCAAGATAAAACTTGTCCAAATTAAGAAGATCATGGGGTACCCACCACTTCCTCATGAGCTGAATCAGAGGCACAAAACAGAAGATTTTGAAAATCTAAAGATAGCACATAAATTATATACTTTAGGAGTGGTATTGGAATACCACAAATAGGAAGGTATGGTGGACTCAAGTGGAAGATGTTGGTTCCAGGGTATGGAAGTACAAGCAGAATTCCGCTTGGTACAGAGTTTTGGCTAGGAAGGCTTTGAGAGACCAAAAAATTGATGATGACTTGGATGCAAGAACTATAAAGCATAAACATTAAAACTAGCATGGCACATCAAGTTGTCTTCCTTGTCAACATAACACTTGAAGCATAAAAACACAAAGGTTTTGGCTATGTCGCTACTTTGAGAAAAACATGCTTGTTGTTATGACCAAAGCTATACTTGCCAAGATTTAAATAAAGTTTTCGAAGCCATACCTGATATAAGGTCAATAATCCCCATAAAAATCAGCTCATAATGTCGATTGCGTGAAGAGAATACCGAGTGCAGCGAAGAAACCAATAGACTTCTCATTAATATTCCTTCATAGACGACTCCACACTCACGGATACAAAACGCTCCACAAAAAGGAGTGATAGACCTCGATGCAACACCTATTTCATAAATTACCTTCCCTAGACATGATACGACTCTACTTGACTTCTAAAGACAAAGATAAAGATAAAAATACCGGGCAATCCCCCAAGCTTGGAACAAGCTGAGGGGGTGCCATTACCCGAGGAGATTTACTCCTCATTCTTGTTCTTGTTGATCTCGTACTCCTTGGCGAAGCGCTTCCAAGGCAGAGGTTCTCCAGTCTCGAAGCACATTCCCGTCTCCAGGATCCTGCACTCAGCACCCAAACCTATGCGTAAGAACTTAAGTTCATACTCACAGTTCTGTTTCTGAAGCTCATAAACTTTTTCTTCTAGTGCGGCATAACATGACCACATCTCCTTCATCTCCTTCTTGTGGGAAGCCTCTATCTTGTTCATGATGTCGAAGTTAGCTTCAACACCATGCTCCACCATCTTCTTGAACTTGAACACCTCATGTTCCATCTCTTTCAGCCGCTCCTTGGTGCTCCCTCCCTTGAATGGTCCCTTCAGATCTTCCTTGTGGAGGACACCATCCTCCACATGAAGGATCTGGGGGTGCTTCCTCACCTCTGCGACGTAAGGATTGATGACGTTGACGACGAACTTGTCCTTGGGGGAACTTGGGGAAGTCATGGCACCTAGATCTGCTGAAATTTTTCCTGGCAGAAATAGACCGAGAAAGAAAACACGCGAAATCGAGAGTTACGTTGCCGGGACGATCCGGGAAAATATATAGAAAAAAATTCCGCAACAGAAGGAAGGTTGCAAGCCAAGGTGGAGTCGGAGTCAGAGTCCGGGGATCCCAGGAGGGTGCCTGGCGTGGCCAGGAGTGGGGGGGCGCCGGGAGGCCTCCTAGGGCCCATGGAGCTCCTCTCCGGCTCCACTTGGGCTTGGAATTTTCCTAATTTTTCAAAAAACTTCGAACAATAAACTTTTATTGATGTTCGCGATGTTTCCTTACCGTAATACATACCTTTTCTTATTCTTCTCCTGCCGGTGTCTGAAACTGAGCTGCAACATGTTCTTCATGAGTTGTTGTTTATATCATATTCACATCCACATTGATAGGATCACCTAGCATGTAATGTTTCAGTCTTTGTCCATTAACAACTTGAGGTTTGGTGCTTTCAAAATTGTTAATCTTGATTGCACCAGACCGATATAATTCTTCGATATGAAAAGGTCCCTCGCATCGGGAAATAGTTTACCTGGAGAAACACTGAAACGAGACCTAAACAACAAAACTTTATCACCAACATTAAATTCACGTTTCAGAATCCTTTTATCGTTCCACTTCTTTACGTTTTCTTTAAAAAAATTAGCGCTCTCGTAAGCTTCACTTCTCCACTCATCTAGAGAATTCAAGTTCATGAGACGCTTTTCACCAGCTATCTTTGGGCCAGCATTCAGCTCCCTGACAGCCTAGAAAGCTTTGTGCTCTAACTCTAATGGCAAATGGCAAGCTTTGCCATAGACCATATTATACAGAGACATGCCCATGGGGCTCTTGTAAGAAGTTCTATACGCCCACAAAGCATTTCCTAACTTCTTTGACCAATCCTTCCTAGAACTGTTCACTGTTTTTTGTAAGATCATCTTGATCTCTCTATTGGTGAGCTCAACTTGCCCACTAGTTTGAGGGTGGTACGGTGATGCAATTCTATGATTGACATAATACTTGGCTAGAGCTTTCCTAAAAGCTCCATGCATGAAGTGTGATCCTCCATCTGTCATGAGATACCTCGGTACACCAAACCTCGGGAAAATTACATGCTTGAGCATTTTCCAAGATTTCTTGTGATCAACACTCTCAGTGGGGACTGCTTCAACCCACTTGGTTACATAATCAACAAAAACTAAGATGTGTGTGTACTTGTGTGAAGGAGGAAAAGGACCCATAAAATCAAAACCCAAGCAATCGAAAGTTTCGATTACTAGTGAGTAATTCATAGGCATCTCATTTCTCCTGCTAATGTTACCAACTCTCTGACACTTATCACAAGATAAAACATACCTTCTGGCGTCCTTAAAAAGAGTAGGCCAATAAAAACCTGATTGTAGAACTTTATGTGCGGTCCTTTCACCGGCATGATGTCCTCCATAGGGACTATCGTGACATTGTCGAAGAATGTCTTTCTTCTCATGCTCCGGTATACACCTTCTTACGATCCCGTCCCCACCTTCTTTATAAAGATGTGGGTCATCCCAAAAGTAATGCCTCAAATCCGTGAAGATTTTCTTCCTCTGCTGAAATGTAAGACCCAGAGGCAAAAACTTTGCAACAATAAAATTAGCATAATCTGCAAACCAAGGGTCGGAATGAGATTGTACTTTTATAACAGCAAGCTGTTCATCTGGAAAACTATCGTTGAATGGAATAGGATCGTGCGGAATATCTTCCATCCTTGAAAGGTTGTCCGCTACCGGATTGTCTTCTCCTTTTCTATCGACAATCTGTAAATCAAATTATTGAAGAAGGAGTACCCACCTTATGAGCCTTGGTTTGGCATCCTTTTTCTGCATAAGATACTTAATGGCAGCATGGTTAGTATGAATAATAACCTTAGAATCAACAATACACTGCCTAAACTTATCACAAGCAAACACCACTGCCAAGAATTCCTTCTCGGTAGTAGCATGATTCTTTTGAGCACTATCAAGGGTTTTGCTAGCATAGTGTATAACATTCAACTTCTTATCAACCTTTTGTCCTAAAACAACTCCAACAGAAAAATCACTAGCATCACACATAATTTCAAAGGGAAAATTCCAGTCAGCTGGTTGTACTATAGGAGCGGTTATCAAAGCTTTCTTAAGAACTTTGAAAGCTTCCTTACAATCTTCATCAAATACAAAAGGAACGTCCTTCTAGAGAAGATTGGTGAGGGGTCTCGAGGTCTTAGAAAAGTCCTTGATAAATCTTCTATAGAAACCAGCATGACCGAGAAAACTACGAATACCTTTGATGTCCCTTGGATAGGGCATCCTTTCAATAGCTTCAATATTTTCCTTGTCAACTTCAATTCCCCTTTCGGAAATATTGTGACCAAGAACTATACCTTCGTTAACCATGAAATGACACTTCTCCCAATTAAGCAAAAAATTTGTTTCTTCAAATCTCTGCAAAACTTTGTTAAGATTGTGGAGACAGTGGTCAAAGGAGGTTCGATAGACGGAAAAGTCGTCCATGGAGACCTCCACAATCTACTCATAGAAACCATGGAATATAGCAGACATACACCTTTGAAAAGTAGCAGGTGCATTACACAAACCAAAAGGCATACGGCTATAAGCATAAGTACCGTAAGGACACGTGAAAGTGGTCTTCTCCTGATCCGCAGTGTTAACATGAATCTGAGAGAAGCCAGAATACCCATCAAGATAGCAAAAGTGGGTGTTTTGAGACAGCCGCTCAAGCATCTGATCACTAAATGGCAGAGGATAGTGATCCTTCCGGTTGGCCTTGTTTAACTTCTTGAAATCAATACACATTCTATATCCAATAATAGTCCGCTGAGGTATTAGTTCATTTTTATCATTAGGAACAACAGTCATACCTCCTTTCTTAGGAACACAATGAACTTGACTTACCCACTTACTATCAGCTATGGGATAGATGATACATGCGGCTAGAAGTTTGAGAACCTCCGTCCTAACCACGTCCTTCATCTTTGGGTTCAACCATCATTGATGATCAACAACCGGTTTAGCATCTGGCTCGAGATTGATAGTATGTTGGAAAATGGATGGAATGATACCCTTGAGATCATCAAGAGTATAGCCAGTAGCACCTCGGTGTCTGCGGAGTGTCTCCAATAATCGCTCTTCTTCATACCCTGATAGGTTAGAATTGATAATAACAGGATATACTTTATTTTCATCTAAATAAGCGTACTTGAGCGTATCGGGAAGTGGTTTGAGGTCGAAAACCGGCTCTTCTTTTGGTTGCGAGAGGATTCCTAAAGCTTCAACCGGGAGATTGTGCTTCGGGATAGCAGGTTGTCTTAAAAATATGTCTTCTAGCTCATTCCTATCCTGCATACGCATGTCATTCTCGTGGTCTTCCATAAATTGCTGTAGAGTGTCGTTAGGAGGAATAGCAATAGAAGCAATTTCTTCAATACTTTTGTCATTACTAGAAAAATCAGTACCATGAGGCTGCTTAGAAAACTTAGAAAAATTAAATTCATACGGCTCACTGTTGAATTCAACAGAAACTTTACCTTTCTTGCAATCAATTATAGCTCCACAAGTGTTGAGGAAGAGCCTACAAAAGATAATAGGGAAAAAACTATCTTGCACTGAACCAAGCACAAGAAAGTCAGTAGGATATTTTGCCTTCCCGCAGAGTACTTCAACGTCTCTCACAATCCCAATTGGAGAGATTGTTTGCTTATTCGCAAGATGAATCATGACATCCATGTCTTCGATCTCACACGGCTGAATCTCATGCATGATCTCTTGATAAAGTGTGAAAGGAATAGAGATGATACTGGATCCCAAATCACATAGCCCATAGTAGTTATAATCTCCTATTTTGACAGGTACAACAGGTGTACCTGAAATTGGACCTTTGTTCTTGGCTGTGACAATGTTAGTGGAAACAACACAAAAACTAATAATAGATTCTTCAATATCACTGGTTACCAGATCCTTAACCATTGCAACTTGAGGCTTGACCTTGATCAGGTCCTCAGGTTCATCAGTGGTCCTTCCATTTTTTTTAGAATACCTGTAACAAAAGAGTGATCCTTTATCCTTGAGGGATAAGGAGGCTGTTCATACATGACTGCAGGTAAAACAGATTCAGTAACATTAATCTCAGTAGGTGACTCCTTGAAAGGTTTATGATGTTGACTCTCCTTCTTCTTAGAAGAATCAACATGAGAAGCAAAGTCCTTGCAAAAGTCAATCATTAGCTGGGAATAAAGACCAATTTTAGAGAAAAAGGTATTAAAGTAATCAGTCTTCACATAACTCTCAATGTAGTCATGCTCATAGTTTATAGCGGGTTCAATACCTTTATCAATTTCCCAGTCTTCAGTATTCTTCTGGATACTTTCAATAAGATCCCATTTTTCTTCTATACTTCTAGTCTGGAATACCCCGCTAGAGGAGGCATCCAACATCTCCTTGTCCTGACGAGAAAGCCTGGCATAAAAATTTGTATGTATAATTTCCTTGGGGAGCTCATGGTTGGGACATTTGAGCATCAGGGACTTCAGTCTCCCCTAAGCTTGAGCGATGCTCTCTCCGTCGCGAGACCAAAAGTTGTAGATGTAGCTCCTGTCTTGGTGAATTTCACGAAGAGGATAAAACTTTGCATAAAAGAGAGACATAAGCTTTGGACATTCAAGCAAATCAGATTTATCGAGTAGCTTATACCAATCTAAAGCTTTATCTTTGAGTGATACGGAGAATAATTTCTTCATGAAGAACTCCACGGTTACGTCTGCAAGCTTAAATAAAGAACATAATTGTGACAAATATAGCAGGTGTTCTCCCGGATGTCCTTCTCCTGTATAACGATTAGCCAACACACAATCAATAATACCAGTTGGTATTTTATAGGGCACAATTTCAGTAGGGGTAGGAGTAACCACCACAGTCGTGGGGCGGCTCCTCACCAGCAACGGACCAACAGTAGAGGGGTCCATAAGGACTTAGGGTAGCAACATCAAAAATAAAAAGAGCAACACAAAGTAAAGGTTTCCTTACTGACGGGGATCAACCCCGGCAAATCCCATGGTCAGGGACCCTGGGTTAGTCATGAGAGGCACAGGTTGGACGATAGCTCGTCGGCAAATAGGAAGGCTCGCTCCTGCTCGATATTATTGATTAGGGAGATGCGATTACAATGGAGGCCAAGGCTGGAGCGCTCAAGGCTAGGGTTACAGGTGAGATTGGATTTCTTTGGCGTCGCCCCTGCCAGCCCTTTATATACCAGGCTAGGTCTCGGAGAGTTCATCTACGTGTACAGGTAAACTTTCCTAACCCTAGCTTGCTCCGTACGGCAGGTCTTTGCACCTTCCTTGTGAGTCGAGGACTCCTACGTCGGTGCCAACTAGTGGGCCGAGGCCGTATCTTCATGGGCCTTCTGCCTTCATGGACACCAGGTAGGCTCATCCGTAGGATTCGTGGGGTCACCCCCTCGTCAGTAGCCCCCGAGTGCCTGGGGGACTCGAGTACATTCATTTGTCATTTCATTGATATGCACGGTTCATCCGTGGTCGCTGGCAGTCTGGTGGCCATGACAAAAACCTGTTTCGAGGGATGCTAAGCTGAAAGGGCCCAAGGAGTCGACGGGTCGAGCCTTGGCGAATTGCACTAGGGCAAATACCACAGTATCCCAATCAAACCCACGTCCCTCGACGTGAGCTTGGAACACTGGTGTCGAGCAAAAGTCCGTCCACTTCAGGCCTTACGGTGTTCATTTGCCGCCAGTAATGTGTGTAGCCTAAGGCGCTTCCGCTCGGCTTTTCTATCATGCTCTGCGCATGGGAAAGGTTGGGAGTGAAATCGCTCTTCGGCAAGTCGCAGCCCGGACGTACTTCGCAGCGGGGTCTTACCTACACGCTAATCTTGCGTGGCATCTGGGCACAGTGTATCGTGTTCCAGGAATGTGTGTTTTTGAGGCGCGAAGCCTTATAGCATTGCACCCGCTTGGAACAAAACATCAAGCGAGTTGTTCACTCATTCACCCGAGGAGCTTTGTTTTCGAGTGCTCAGTCGGGGGCTTTTTCGCGAGTAATCACTCGAACGCCGTTTCGGCTCTTCATGTGAGGGAGCACCCGAGACTCTTAGCGCCGTGTGGTCTTGGCGAATGTTTGTTTGTCTTACGTCGGGTTGAGGGAGCACCCGAGACTCTCATAAGTGCGAGTGTTCACTCGAGCACGTGGCTGACCTTTGGGTGAGGGAGCACCCGGGACTCTTATGATGTACGCTCCTGATGGGAGTAAGATGTTTTTCTTCCTTGGGGAAAATATCTAAGAGATGGAATCTTAGGGTTTTGATGTCTGTTTGGTTTTCTTCGCCGCTTGTCAGGGGTAGCGATGCATCTGCCAGTGAACCGTCACATCTTCAGGACCGGTCATAATAATGGCCGCTGTGGCGTCCGGCAGGTGCCGGTTGAGTTTCGCATACGCGCGTTGGAAACACGCGCGAATTGACGTGTCTTGCGTCTAGTGCGTTCCGTGGGAAAGCATCTTTGTCTTGGATTCCGAGACGGCTGGGACGTTTGGTCTTTGAATTAATTGCTGCTGTCGTCTTGTCTTCTCTGTGTTTTGAGGATTATTGTTCTATAAATAGGCCTTTCTCTTCCACGCCTCTATCCAACTTGCTGCTTTGGCTCTTCCTTCATCTCTTCTTCTGCTCATGGTTCCCAGGCGAGGCGTTGGACGTGGCCGTGTTCGTCGTAGGCATGGTGGCCGCGCACCATGCTCCTGCCGCGGTGGTCACCATGGTGCGGCGCCTGTGCCTTCCTCCTCTCCCTTGGAGGAGGGATTCTGGCGCTATGATTTTATTTTACGTGTTCGTTGCCAAAGTGCCAATCGCATACTTCTTCCCTCTGCTTTTTCTGCCATTGTCTCTGAACGTGGCTTGGATGACTTGCTTTTGCACCTTCAAGGGAGCTGTCGGTCTCCTTCTTATGTTGACGTGGAGGTTGATAGCTCTCGCTTGATTTTTCTTGGCTCTGGTTGGAGTTTGTTTGCTCGGCGGTTGAATTTGCGAGATGGCGATATGCTCAGCTGCCGCTTTGACGGTGAGAGCACTGTCACTGTCCACGCATTCGATCCGAGTGGCAATAGTATGGATCCGCATGGGCAGGAGTCGAGCAGCGACAACTTCATAAAGTCGAGGAGTCCTTCGCCTGCGTCTTCAACTTCTTCTTCTTCCGGGGACTCTTCTGGTGGTGGTGGTGAGCCGTCTTCAACTGCTTCCACCTCTGCCTCTGAAGAAGACCTCGATGTCAAGCCACCAGTTAAACGAGCGCGGCAGGCGAACTTGTAGAACTGGAGGCAACGACGTCATCTTCGCCGGCAGCTTGGGCGGAGCTGGAGAAGAAGCTAGAGGAGCAGGAGAAGAAGCTGGTGGAGCAGCGTCCCCAATGTCCCGCAAATAAGTCGAGCTTCACCTTTTGTTATGTCATTGACATCATGAGCCTGCTGCTTCCACTCCTACTTTGTCTGTGATGATGCTCTTGTACTAGAGTCGATTACCCATCATGGGCACACATGTAGAAGTCATAATTCCTTGGGTGATTTCCTCTTGTAACAGGAGCTGCCTTCTATCCAAATGTAGTTGAGTCCTTTTTTTACTGAAGATGATATCTATGATGTAAACTGTACTTTATCCTTTGTAATGGAATTTATATTTGGGCCTTTATGCCACCGAAAACTGTGTCTTGACCATCAGGAGCTGTCTTTGAATCCTTTTGGAACTGAGAGTTATGTTTGAGTCTATTACTGCTGAGAAATGTCTTCGAGTCCATCCTATACTTGGTACTGTGGGTTCTATCGGGTGCGCGACAGCGCTCCCGATGGGTGTAGCCCCCCGAGGCTACGCTTGAGTCGAAGGGTCAGGCGCATGCTAAAATTTGTTTCCTTTGTTGTCTTTTATTGGGTGCGCGGCACCGCTCCCGATGGGAGTAGCCCCCGAGTCTTTAGGTGATCGTTGGCGATCAGGTGAAGACTAAATGAGCTTGTGCTTCCTCAAAAGTTTCTTCAAAAGTTCTTGGATGTCATTGGAGCGTTTATGGTCGTCTCTCGGGTGGGGTTTGTACTCAAGACCCCAAGTTCTTCATAAAGAAGATCGCGTAGGCGATAGTGTTGCTCGGGGGGATTTTATTCTTAAGCCCCCGAGTGCTTCGATTAAGATCGCGTAGGCGATAGAGTTGTTCTGGAGGAAGTTTCCTCTTCAGCCTCCGAGTGATTAAGATCGCGTAGGCGATAGAGTTGCTCGGGGGGGGGGAGTTTCCTCTTCAGCCCCCGAGTGATTAAGATCGCGTAGGCGATAGAGTTGCTCGGGGGGGAGTTTCCTCTTCAGCCCCCGAGTGCTTCGATTAAGATCGCGTAGGCGATAGAGTTGCTCGGGGGGGGAGTTTCCTCTTCAGCCCCCGAGTGATTAAGATCGCGTAGGCGATAGAGTTTATCAGGGGGGGGGGAGTTTCCTCTTTAGCCCCGAGTGCTTCGATTAAGATCGCGTAGGCGATAGAGTTTCTCGGGGGGGGGGGGAGTTTCCTCTTCAGCCCCCGAGTGCTTCGATTAAGATCGCGTAGGCGATAGAGTTGCTTGGGGGGGGAGTTTCCTCTTCAGCCCCCGAGTGCTTTGAGATGGCAGTATTTGGGCAACATTTATTTTATTGCGATCAAGCGATTTACATGAGTTTCCAGTCATGTCCGACCGATAGGGGTTATGGGTAGAACAGTCGCAAGTTTGCTACGTTCCATGGGTTGCCCACGTCCTCGTCTGTCTTTGGGTTCTTCAGTATGTAGGCGCCGCCTCCGATGACTTCTGAGATTATGAATGGTCCTTCCCATTGGGGGGCAAGTTTGTGGACCTTCTCTTGTTTTAGTTGTAGGACTAGGTCACCTTTGTTGAAGGTTCTAGTGCGCAGTCGACTGCTTTGGTAGTTACGTAGTTTGTCTTGGTACCCTTATGATTTTGTTAGGGTTGTGTCTCTTGCTTCGTCAGCCGTATCTTTATCGTCTTGTAGTGCTTCTTCTGCTTCTTCTTCCTCGTATCCGGTGACCCGGGGTGCTCCGAACTTGAGGTCATGTGGTAGGACTGCCTCTTCCCCGTACACCATGAAGAAGGGTGTGTATTGGGTCGCAGTGTTTGGTGTGGTTCGTAAGCTCCATAGGACCACGGGGAGTTCCTCTACCCAGTTGCCAGCGGCTTGCTCGAGTGGTGCGAGGAGCCGTTTCTTGATTCCCCCACAGACAAGGCCGTTTGCTTTTTCCACCTGGCCGTTGGACTGTGGGTGCGAGACTGATGCATAATTGATTTTGATGCCTAGTTCTTCGCAGAAGTTCTGAAATTCTGCGGCCGTGAAGTTCGTGCCGTTGTCCGTGATGATGTTGTGTGGCACTCCGGATCTGAAGATGATCGACTTGATGAAGTTGACAGCCGTGAGAGCTGTAGAGCTGGTGATGGGCACTGCTTCGATCCATTTGGTGAACTTGTCGACTGCGACGAGCAGGTGTGTCCTTCTGCCCATTGATGATTTGTTTAGTGGGCCCACCATGTCGAGTCCCCAGGTGGCGAACGGCCAGGATAGTGGTATGGTCTTGAGCTCTGATGCGGGAGCGTGTGGCCTGTTAGTGAATTTTTGACAGGCGACGCAACGTTGCACGATTTCCTCTGCGTTTTTCATGGCTGTGGGCCAGTAGAACCCAGCTCGGAATGCTTTGGACACGAGCACGCGAATGCTCACGTGGTGCCCGCAGGTGCCTTCGTGGATTTCGAGTAATAGGGATTTTCCGTCCTCTTCGTGAATGCACCTTTGGAGTATCTGGGTGATGCAGCGCTTATATAGTTGTCTGTTGATCACCGTGAATGCCTTGGATCGTCGGCTGATGCGTCGTGCTTCGGCCACATCTTGTGGTACGTGCCTTCGATTAGGGATCGAAGGAACGGTTTTGTCCAGAAAGGTCCTTCGAACTCTGTCGGGGCTGTGCTGACAGGTCCTTGGTGATGTAGTTGAGCTCACAAGCGTCGAAATTTCCTTCGAGTTCGTTGTAGAGCTTTTGATAGGCCGCCATGTTGTCGGCTATTGCGTTGCAGTTTCTTATTGTCTGCTAGACGACGAGATTGGAGTCCCCGTATATTATGAGGCGAGTGGCTCCGCATGTTTTGGCCATGCGCATGCCATGGAGGAGTGCCTCGTATTCTGCTTCGTTGTTGGAGGCGTGACTGAAGTTGATCTGGAGGACGTATTTCAGCTTTGTTCCTTTGGGGGAGATGAGTACAACTCTTGCCCCAGCTCCTTGTTGTCTTTTGGATCCATTGAGGAACATTGACCATCAGCTTGATAGGTCTGGGGGGCCTGGTGTTTGAACCTCCGTCCACTCAACCAGGAAATCTAGGAGTACTTGAGCTTTGATAGATGTTGGGTGCTTGAACTGCAGGTCTCGTGGGCTGAGCTCGATGTTCCACTCGGCGACTCGCCCGGTTTCTCCAGGGTTGTTGAGTATGTCGGCGAGTGGCGCGCTGCTCACGATTGTGATGGGGTGCTCGTCGAAGTATTGGGACACCTTTCTTGAGGTCATGACGATGGCCAGTAGTAGCTTCTGATAGTGCGGGTACCGCTGCTGGGATTTGGTCAGGAGCATGCTGAGGTAGTGGATTGGTCTCTGGATGCTCTGGACCTTGCCTTCTTCTGTGCGTTCGACGACGAGCGATGTGCTTACTACATTGCTGCGTGCTGCCACGTAGAGGTATAGCTTCTCTCGTTCCTTGGGTACCGCCAGGATTGGTGGGGTCGAGAGTGTCTTTTTCAGGTCCGTGAATGCTTGGCGGGCTTCCTCTGTCCACTCGAATTTCTCCGCTTTCCTAAGCAGTTTATAGAAAGGCAGTGTGCGTTCTCCTAGCCTGCTGATGAAGCGGCTTAGGGCTGCGAGTTTTCCAGTGAGCTACTGTACTCCTTTGACGTCGGTTGGTTCTTGCATGCGGCTGATGGATTGGACTTTCTCGGGATTTGCCTCGATTCCGCGGGCAGAGACCATATAGCCAAGCAGTTTTCCCGCCGGTACGCCGAATGCGCACTTCTTTGGGTTGAGTTTGATTCTTTATTTGTTGAGTGCTGCGAAGGTTTCGCGCAGGTCGTCGAGTAATGTGGCTGCTTTGTAGGTCTTGATGACGATGTCGTCCACGTAGACTTGTACGTTTCTTCCGATTTTCTCCTTTAGGCAGGCCTGCATCATTCGTTGGTAAGTGGCGCCTGCGTTTTTGAGCCCGAAGGTCATGGTACTGTAGCAGAATACTCCATAGGGGGTGATGAACGATGTGTTCTCTTCGTCTTCTTCCTTCATCCTGATCTGGTTGTATCCTGAATAAGCGTCAAGAAAGGAGAGTAGATCGCACCCTGCTGTTGAGTCGATTATCTGATCGATTCTAGGCAGGGGGAAGTGATCCTTCGGGCAATGTTTGTTGACTGGTCCGTAGTCGACACACATGCGCAACACGGTCGTGTCTTTCTTGGGCACCAGCACTGGGTTGGCTATCCAGGTGGCTTTCTTCGTTTCTCGGATCAACTGAGCGTCGAGTAACCGGATGACTTCCTATCCGATTGCGCTGCGCTTGGGCTCCGAGAATCGTCTCAGCGCTTGCTTCACTGGCCTCGTGTTTGGCTTGATGCGTAGGGTGTGTTCCGCGAATTCGCGTGGTATCCCAGGCATGTCGGCTGGGCACCAGGAGAATATTTCCCACTCGTCTCGAAGGAAAGTAACGAGAGCCGCCGCCTGCTCCTCTGGTAGGTGGGCGTACACGCGGACTGTTTTGTCCGGGTCCGTCGGTTGCACTTTGTGAGTGACTGTGTCGCTGTCGATGTTGAAGTCGCGTCCGTACTCCCTGGATTCGCTTCGGTTCACCAATGGGAAGGTACTCTTGTCCGTCATCATGGCTATTTCTTTGAGTTCTTGTTTGGCTCCGAATGTGTTGGAGATTTTGTGGAAGTCACGGTCACATTGATCTGATTTTATGAAGCTTCCGTTGATCGTGAGGACTCCTGATGATCCTGGCATCTTGAGCTTGAGGTAGGCGTAGTGTGGGACCACCATGAATTGCGCGAGTGCTGGCCGTCCCAGTATGGCGTGATACTGCGATTGCCAGTCGAGTACCTCGAACTCGAGGACGTGCTTTGCGAACTTACGTCGGTTGCCAAAGACGACTTCGAGTTCGATGACTCCGAGGGATGTGGCTGCTTCTCCTGGGACTACCCCGTGCAACTCGGCGCTTGCTTTTTTCCATACTGATCGTGGGATCAGCATCTTTTGCAGGTTGCTGCCGAAGATGATGTTCATGCTGCTGCCTCCGTCCATGAAGACCCGATCCATGTTGTATCCTCCGATTTGTGCATCGAGCACTAGGGGCGCATGCCTGGTCGTCCTGTGAGAACGTGATGCTGGTCTCCGTGCCATGTAATTGGTAGACTTCGACTATGTTTATGCTCTAAGCTGCTCTGGCCTGCAGGGTTTGGGCGTCGCGTTGTGCTTGCGGTGCCCTTCCTTATTGGATCATGAGCACCTGTGCTTGCGATGGGCTATGGCGTCCTTCCGGGTTTGAGGTCGGCGATTTCTCGGGTCGTTGCTTGCGTCTGTCTTCTTTCTGCTTCTCCGTATTGAGGTCGTCGGCTAGCGCGTTGAACAGGCGGCGGTATCTCAAAGTGTGGCCTGACCTGACGCGTCCCCAGTCATCCTCGAAGTTGAGGATCGTGCAGGGTCCTGCTAGCTACTCTCTAGCCGTGAGTTTGCTAGATCCGGCGTGCCTCTTCCTTCTTGAGATTCTGAAGATCTGCTCGTGATCCTCCGGGTGTTCGTGGAAGCGAGGATCGGTTTCGATTCCTCGACTCATGTCTTGGTTCTTGATGAGGTTGGTGAATTCATCCGGCCTTCAATCTGGGTAGTAGTACTCGCCTACAGGTGTCTCGGAGTCTCTGTCTTGGTTGGCGGCGAATGCTCGTGCGACAGCGTGTCGTCAAGTGGTCGTCTGTTGCGTGACTGCGTGATGTGGCTCGTTCATTAGGGCCCCGCCGTAGTTATCCCATGAGCGCCTTTTGGGTCGTTGATTCCCTCTGCTTTGGCGGCGGTTCTGCTGATCGCTGGATTCGATCTTGTAGTCATCGTCTTGATATGGGGCGGTTGCCCGGGCGGTGGTGGGTTGTCGGAAGATTTGCGAGTCCTATGATGCGCGTCGCAATTCATTGAGTGGGATTCCTTCGTAGAGGCCCCTCTCCGTTCCTCTGGGTCGTCGACTCCTTCAGTGTTGGCGCCGTGCTTGGCCGTTACGGTAGTATCGGTCTTGGCATGACTGTAGCTCGAGTGGTCTTGATGGGGTGGCGGAGATGTCCGCCGTGATCTTGAATCCTTCGAGTGGGCTAGGTCTGGTTCTTGCCCTTGAGTTGTGGCTTGCTGAAGACGAGACCGCCGAGATCGTGATCCCAACCTGTGTAGTTCCCACAGACGGCGCCAATTGACGGGGATCAACCCCGGCAAATCCCATGGTCAGGGAACCTGGGTTCTTCATGAGAGGCATAGGTTGGACGATAGCTCTTCGGCAAACAGGAAGGCTCGCTACTGCTCGATATTATTGATTGGGGAGATGCGATTACAATGGAGGCCAATGCTGGAGTGCTCAAGGCTAGGGTTACAGGTGAGATTGGATGTCTTTGGCGTCGCCCCTCCTAGCCCTTATATATCAGGCTAGGTCTCGGGGATTTCATCTACGTGTACAGGTAAACTTTCCTAACCCTAGCTTGCTCCGTACGGCAGGTCTTCGCACCTTCCTTGTGAGTCGAGGACTCCTACGTCAGTGCCAACTAGTGGGCCGAGGCCGTATCTTCATGGGCCTTCTGCCTTCATGGACACCAGGTAGGCTCATCCGTAGGAGTCATGGGGTCACCCCCTCGTCACTTACCGGCTTCACTTACCAATAGCGCTACACTCCCCGGCAACGGCGCCAGAAAAGCTCATTGATGGCGGTGAAGTTAATAGGTTTAGTTGGATGCCTCCCCTGCCAACCGCGCCAATAAATGATTCTTGATGACCCACAAGTCGAGGGGATCAATTGTAGCTTTTCGATAAATAAGGATGATGATCCCAACGAGGAGCAGAAGGTATTGAGAAGTGACTCTAGATAAGGAAAAGGCTGCAAACACTGAAAGGTAAATATTTGGGGTTTTTGGTTTAAGCAACATAAAGGTAAAAGACAAGAAAAGTAAACAGAGCAACTGAGGAGTAGAAAGTGGCCCAATCCTTTCACAAGGATAAGCCTAGGAACTGAACTTATAAGAGCTAAAGCATTCTCGAGGGCACATGGGAGAGATAGTCATGTGCTTTCGCCATATTCCGTATCGACACAGTGTGTTGTGATGATAAGTGTTGAGTGGGTGGATCAATGCTAGTACAACTTCTAGACTAAGATAAGTGTACTCTAATGATTACACACCTTGCAAGCATCCACAAATACAAGGTAGTAATTAAGGCATAAGCCTAACCACAACATTACGATCGAGGATCAATAACTCCCTTGTACAAAAGTATGCAAACTGGGGTTCAGCTTTCTGTCACTCCGGAAACCCACCATAAGCATCCTTTACGCACAATGTATTCCCCTAGGTCCTTAATAAGGCGAAGTGTTGAGTGTTCGACTCACACAACACCACTAAGAAAATAACAACACAACTTAAATATCAATCAACACATAATACTTCAACATCATATGACTACTAACAACTAGAGTTCTCCCATGCCCTCAAGAACTAAAGTAACTACTCACAAGACATAAAAGAGATCATGATCAGTGCGGATAAATAGATTGTAAACAATCTGGACACAATGATAATTCTCCAACAAAACTCAATAACATTCATCACACGGTAGTAATCAACACCGGTAGAGTAGAGAGGATAGATAATACGGATTACATCAGAAGATACACTTGTGAGGTGAGATTGGATGGAGGTGGAGATGGTGCTGTTGTTGGGGATGATGTTGATGATGATCTCGATGATGCTCGTGACGATGATGATGACGATGGCGGCGATCTCCCCTTCCGGGTGGTGATCTTCCCGGCGGAATCTGCCAGCCTAAGATGGCTTTTTCTTCTCTGTAGGTTTCCTCCACGAGGAGACGGCGAAACGACGAAACTCTTCCTCTTTTAGGGTTTCTACCCCAGGGGGTAATATAGGCCAAAGGGGGCGCCGAGGTGGGCCACCAGGCATCCAGGAGGGTTCCTGGCGTGCCCTAGGGGGGGGGGGGCGCCAGGCACCCTTATGGTTGCCTGGTGGTTCCCCTCTGGTCCCTCTTCGGTGATCCCTCGTCAATCTTCATAAAAATGATCTCCGTCAATTTTCATCGAATTTAGAGTTTATCTGATTCAGCAACTTGATGTCCACTTTTCACCACTGAATTCTGCTTCTACTGCTTCGGCAGCGGAAAGTTGCAAACTGTGTAAAACAATCCAAGACAACATAAGAACAATACTTTAAAGTGGAATATATCAATGAATAGGGTTAAATTACAATATAAAATAAAGATGCATTTTGGACGTATCAATGGTTCCAAGATGAAATCCGGACTAGGGGCTGGCATTGTTCTCACCTCGCCAAAGTGTGATCATCTCACATATGTGTTGCAGATCCACTTTGCAGCATCAAACAATGTGGCCGAATACGAAGCACTAGTGCATGGAGTCCGATTGGAAAAAGGGATTGGCATTCGGCAAATTTTATGCTATGGTGACTCCAATCTGGTGGTGCAGCAATGCACCGGAAGCTGGGATGCAGAGGATGCAAACATGGCAAGCTACAGATTCCTAGTGCAGTAACTATGTGGTTTCTTTGAGGGATGCGAATTTCATCATGTCCCCCAAGCTCAGAATGAAGCATCACATACACTGTCAAGTTGGGATCCACCAGAAATGGCATTCCAACAGGCATATCTTTGGAGCACATCCAGAAGCCATCTATCAAGACTTCCCCAGAATCAGAGTGCATCTTTATTCTGTCCGACCTAAAGATGGCAGAGATTGAAGCAGCAAAATCAGCCAAGAAGCCAAGTTCGGTGGAGCATTCGGCCGCACCAGGGGCTACCGATTGCACACCAGGGGTTGTTGTCGTCAGCTCGGGGACTGATGTGGTCATGCAAGATGAAATCGGCTCCACTTCCTCTGACATACCAGCAATTGAAGCCGAAGCACCTAAACAAATAGCAGCAACTGTGATGGTGATCATCACCGCACCTTCATGGGCAGAGCATTTTTGTGATTTCTTGGTCGATGGCATTCTCCCCCCAAGATGAAGTGGAATCTCGGAAAATCCAACGCCGATCTGGAGCATACAAAATCATCAACAACGAGCTAGTGCATCGCAGTGTGACTGGAGTCCTCGAACGCTGCGTTGAAGAGGACAAGTGGTTGGAACTGCTGCGGGATATCCATCAAGGTGAATGTGGTCATCACGCATCAGCCACAACAATAGTTGCCAAGGCTTTCCTCCATTGTGTCTACTGTCCGACTTCGAGAGCAGCAGCAGAAAACTTAGTGAAGCATTGCAATGGCCGCCAGCGCTTCAAAGCCAAGAGTCATCTACCAGCTTCAGCACTGAAAACCATTCCTACCAGTTTGGGGACTGGATATGGTCGTACCGTTCAAGACAGCCAGAGGTGGCATGGCACATTTGCTAGTGGCAGTCAACAAGTTTACCAAGTGGATCAAGGCAAGGTCGATTAAGAAGCTAGATCGGCCGACTTCAGTTAGGTTCCTAGCAAACATTGCAAGCAGATATGGGTTGCCACACAACATCATCACTGAAAACGGCACAAACTTTGCCAAAGGGGCATTAACTCGGTATGCATCCCAGCAGGCATTCGGCTGGATGTGGCATCCATAGCTCACCCGCAATCAAATGGTCAGGCAGAGTGAGCAAATGGCCTCATTCTATCCGGGGTCAAGCCAAGATTGGTCGAACCACTTCAGAGAGCACCCGAAGCATGGATTGACGAGCTTCCAGCTGTGCTTTGTAGTTTGCGCACCACACCAAACCGTTCAACTGGATTCACTCCCTTCGTCCTCGTATATGGTGAGGAGGCTATCATTCCCTCCGATATCGATTTTGACTCACCTCGCCACACCATGTACACGGAGGCAGAAGCCAAGGAAGCTCGAGAGGAAGGCGTCGATCTGAAAGAAGAAGCATGCCTCCTGGACTTGTCCAGGTCGGCAATATAACAGCAGAAGTTGCATCACTACCACAACAAGAAGATCCATCCCCTAGCTTTTCGAGAGGGTGACTTGGTGCTCCACAGAATCCATAAGTCGGCGGGCCAGCATAAGTTGTCCTCTCCTTTGGAATGTTCATTCATCGTCAGCCAAGCACTCAAGAACAACACATGCTACCTCATCGACTGGAGAAAGCCTACTCGATACGTGGACACTTTAGGAGAAGAAACGGAGCGTACCTGGAACACCGAGCTGTTATGCCCATTTAACAGTTGAGTGGTACAATTGTATTTTTATCATGCAATACAATCAATGAGAATCACCGTGCGTCCTTGAGACTGCATTCGTTTGATGCTACGAGTTACAATATGTGCATTAAGCATTCATGTCCTGTCCCGAGGTCGGCAAGAGCGGACCCGGGGACTGTTTGGCTACCCCATGCGGGTTTACTTTACCAATTTCGAGGAGTGGTGGCTTTGGTCGTACACCATCCCGAACCGAATGCAGACTGCAGGTCGGTTGTAATGTCGGGGGAGTATGGCTGATCAGAACCGCCAATCGAACAATTCTATTGTAAGGTATACTTTAGTGGGTTTAGCCAACATCAGACGCAGCCGACTGCGACCACACCGGCTGGCCAACAATAGGTGGGTAGCAATCGGCCCGTTCGCAAATCTCCACCTCTGCGCAAGAGATAAAAGTCTAGAAGTACTTGTCCAATTTCTTTGAGGTCTATTCTCTGATCCGACTGCAAACCGCAGGTCGGCTGTTTAGTTGACAGGAATATTTGACTAAGGAAGAAAAAAGGCAAAGAAAAACGCAATCGGCCTGAAAACGCAAAGGCAGGAGAGCGTTCATATAAGCAAATACCATGTTCACAAGCAAACCTGGCCGATTGGCCGAATGTTAATTATTACATGAAAGTGACCCTAGCGGGTGCACTCAGAGTTTGACCAAAGTTTTGCAAAGAGTAAGCAGGAAATGAGACGGACGCAAGTCAAGCAGCTGAAGCGTATGGAGCATCAGGAGCATTCAGAGCACTGGGAGGTGGCACGGTTGTCTCTGGTGCAGGAGCAGCCGTAGCACAGGAGTGTGGCACAGTCACCTCCGTTGTAGTAGCAGTCGGAGTGGTGGTGGCGGCATCTCTCGGGGTCGAAGTAGAAATAGCCTCAGGCTGAGGAACGATCGGAGGGTCCTGCGCAACACTCGCCGATTGTTCACTGGATGAACCTTCACTCTCAAAAGTGCGGGCATATTGCCCGGAAGTGGATGTAGAGGACCGCCGGCGAACGGGAGGAGCTCGGGCACCATCATCACTGCTGATGTACAGAAGCTCGCTGAGTGAAGGGGCAGGAATCGGATCACCATTTTCCTCGAAGTCTGGAGTGTACTCCAGCGGGTTGATAGCATCGGCCAGCTCTTCACCTAGTTTGCAGATCCGCACCCAGAATGCACCGAGACTTTCCTCCAAGCAGCGCGCAGGGCACCGAGCAAGCTTAGATCCAAGTTAGGACACCAACTCACCATCATGGAGAGGGCAGGCTGGATTCTAGATCGGATTGCAGAACCAACCATGACTGTGAGTTGTCAGGGTGCAACCTTTAGGTTGCGGACCACATCTTTAGTTGTTTTAGCAGCAATAGGCACCCGCCTGGCCGGCCCGAGCATGTCATTGAGCCTGTGCATGACAGTTTTGAATGCATAGAGGGCACCGTTCACCAGAGGCAATCGAGCGTCAATGGCTGCAACCAGCTCCTCAGAACTCTAGGGTTGTCAGAACCCCAACTAGGGTAAGTTCTAGGGTTTGAGTTCCCTTCGCATCATGTGAAAAATCCTAAAAGAAATTCAAAAATGGGGAAAAGAAAAGCCCTGAAGAATTTAATTAAATGGCCAGACAAAAATTTCTTCCAAAAATTCCTCTGGTATTTTTGAAAAGTCTTATAAATATGCATGATCACATATAAAGTGAAGTGGGTCCCACTGCATGCACCAAGATTTTTCAAATATTCCAAACAGGGCTTGGAAATTAAATAAAAACCCTATTTGAATTGAAATTCAAATAAGTTGAATTTCAAAAATCTTCAAATCTTGGATTGGCTAGTGTTATGCCATGTAAGTCCATATAAATAATTTGGGGATTTTATAAAATGTTTTGGTATTTTTTTATATCAAAACAGAACAAATGTCAGAAGATATAAAAACAAAAGAGGAGAGAGTTACCTGGCGCCTAGGGCAAGGCCCACCTTTATTCTGGCCTGGCCCAGCCCACCCTAGCTCCCTGTCGTCTTCTTCCCCTTCCCCCGAAGCTGCTCCGTGGAGAGCATGCCCGTGGCCGTGGCCACCTCCTCCTAGCCACGCAGCTACTCCCTCCCCTTTCTCCTCTCGCCGTGGACGCTCTGGAAGGCTCCTGAAGCAGTTCCCCCCTCTCCCTTGATCTCTCTCTCCCTCCCACGGTAAATTTCCGCGGAGACCCGAGAGCCTGCCGGAGCGCTGACGAGATCTCCCGTGGCCACCGTACCCTTCAAGCTCTACCGCCATGTCCAACGTCCTCCCCTCCTTCGACTTCGTCGCCCTGCACCGTTGATTCGAGCCGGGAGCCTTTGTAGACGACGCGAGCCTCGAGTCTTCACCGCCGGCCGCCGTGGAGTTCGTCGACGATTGCGCCGCCGTTCTGCTGCCTACGACCTCGTCGTCCCCTCCAGTAGCTCCAGGGTGAGCTCCTACGTCGTTTCCCCCATTCCGCGCATCCTCCCGTGCCCCTAATCACCGAGCCCGCCTGTGCCGTGCTCCGTCCGCCGCCGGGAAGCTCGCCGCCATCACGTTGGGCCTCCCCGTGGTCGCCTGACCCCTCCAGTAGCTGCACGTGGGCACGGGCTTCATGCTCGTGGTCTCAGCGCTGCGAACGATGCCCGGGAACGCCACCCCGAGTGGACTCCGGCGTGCCCAGTGGAACCGGCGGCTAGCCGCCGGCCACTTAGGCCTAATCCCCCCTTAACCACCCCCTAAACTAACCCCCACCCCACTGACACGTGGGCCCTGTCCCCTTAACTGTCTGGTTAAGTTAATTAACCACGGGTTTAACCCCACTGAGGCTGACAACAGGGCCCCACTGGCCAGAGCCCCTGTGACATCTCCGCTGCGTCACGATGACGCAATAATTAGAAAAGATTAAAAGAATTACAGAAAAATCCAGAAAATAGCTGAAACTTTGAAAAATCATAGAAAATTCATATTAACTCCAAATTAAAATATAATATATGAAAAATTATCAGAAAAATACAAGTATTAAGAATATGCAATTTTTTTTCATGTTTGACCATTTTAAAATGGGGCAACAGTAGCAAGTTTGCATATGGCTTAATTTGAATTCAAATTTGAAGTTTGAATTTCCAATTCTTTTGCAATACACTTCAATTAAATGGAATTGTCAACACATCAGTACCATGTACATCATGTTTTCACAACTTATCATGTGCTTGTGCTTTTCCATTCAATGTTGCCCCCCTCGTTGATGATTGCCTCCGATGACAGACGTTCCGAGACGGTGATCACCCCTGAAGAAGAAGTTCGATAAACCCATGTATCGTCAGCAAGGCAAGCAAATCCCATTGATCATGTCTATAAAATCCCAATTCCCTCTCAGTCTCGCTTATGCATGTTTAGGAGATCACCTTGCATCGATTCTACCGCATAGTTGAACCCATATCCGATGCATGAGCTATCATCTTTTCACAGTAGTAAGCAAACCACAATCCTAGCTGACACAGGAGTTGATTGATATCGTGAGGCCCCTGCAACTGTTACAGCTTATTGCATGCTTAGTGTTACAATGAGGTTGCTTTTGATGTGAGTCAGGATGATAGTGAACATGGTGTTGATGAAAGTGAAACTGTGTTGGCGAATCCACCCTAAGCAAAGGTGATCGATGAGAGGCTGTGTAGGAGTACACAGTGGGTTGTCTCGTTGAACACCACCTTAAGCACCGAGTTCTTGTATGGTAATCCAAGACAAAGAGTACAACCACACATTGGGATCACTGACCCCTCTCGGCCTAGTACCTTGATCCGTGTTGACGTCCAGGAGTCACATTAGTTCGGGCCTTCCATTTGACATATGCATAGATAAAAGAGTGAGTGGAAATGTTGCATCATCCTAGATATGTGGGTGGATCTGTGAGACAGTGAAACCATCTGTCAGAGGTGGCGTCTCGGTTGCCTACATTGTCTGGGTCCGTTTCGTTGATCCGGCCGGACTCTCGAGCGGTGACAAACTCAGATACTCGACTCTTGGAATAGACCGGTTGTGAGCGAAGTATCGTGGTGAACATCCTCGCTGTCACCTCTTGAACGGTGGCGAGACCTGGCGGTAACTAATGGTCATGTGTGTGTAGTTTAAACCCTTGCAAGGTGAACAAAACTATTCGAATAGCCGCGTCCGCGGTTAAGGACTACTTGGAACCTGTACCTGATTATTAGACAACTTAAATGGATACTTATAAAACTCGCAAGATAAGCGTGAGTGCTATGGTGTGCTCCTCGTGGGGAAGTCGAGGAAGTAACCATAGTGGTGTATTGGTTGGAGACTTGGTAGTGGACTCGTGTACGCTTCTTACCTCAAGTCTGGTACTCGTAGTTCAGGACTAGCCAAGTCAAAGCTGGCACTTCTGCATGATGAAACCCCACCTCCCTTTACCTTGATACTTGAGCATGAGTAGTGTAGTTCTGATGTAAGTCTTGTTGAGTACGACTTTGTACTCACGTTTTCTTATTCTATGTTTTAGATGGAAACCCAGACCCCGATGGAGTCACCGACCTGAAGCTCGACATTGACTAAGTTAGCATAGTCCCAGACATCAGTCTGGTCCCTCGTGGAAGGGCATGTATGTTTACAAGGCTTCTCTAAGCCATTTGTTAAACTTGTCTGTACTCAGACCTAATTTGCTTCCGTTGTATAATGTAATGATGATCACAGACATGTGATATTTGTATGCTCTATGTGCAAGTCAATAAAGATACACTTTGTAGAGTTATATGATGATACCTGCTGTTCATACTAGGCATGTGTGCTGCGTGTATGTTTATAACATGCATGTCTTAGTATGGGTTTTCGAGACCTTAGTTGTGATTTTGCTGGCGGTCTTTTATACACCAAGTGGCCCTTAGATGTGCGCAGCTTGGGGCATCGCGATGCGATTGCTCGTGACTCTGTCACGTGCACACTTTGTTGTACGATCGAGCCCGCCCTAGACCCCAACTAAGTGATCGGGCTGGAGTAAGTCTATATAAGAGTTAGGATTCAATCGATAACATGGTTGAACGACTTGTCTATGAATATGGGATTCACCACCCATAAGCATTTAGACTCGTGAGCGGACGATGCGGACCCATCTGAGTTGATCATCCGGCCTGAATGGGATGCCCCTCACGTTCGATGCTTTCCGAGAGTGTTCTGTGCTTGGCCTTGTCTGCTTAGACAAGTGGGTACGGCTCTCGGCTCTCCATGTGATTGTATCGTGACTGGAATTACATACGCATACCCCGGGTCCCGACAGACTTGGTATCAAAGCAGGACTGTCTGTAGGCTTATCAAACCCTTGGTCGAAGTCGAGTCTAGCATTCTATAGTTATATAGTTATTCTGGGTATAAATGGAACAACGTAAGGCTTCTTTTTCTCCTTACCCTCGTCGATCTGAGTACTGAGTCACCCTTATCTTTTCTATGGGACGATAGGACTAGGCTCATCTATGTCTGACTAGAACATCTCGTTGATTGTTTCCTTGTAGCCGTAGGACAGTTGTGGTTGTCCAGAGTCTTCGTATTTTGAGTTCCTTGAGGAAGTTCTGTTCAATCTCCTCGAGGTTGTCTTGTTTTCCATCCCGGTGTAGCCGTTATGCTGCCGGATTTATTCCGTGTTCCTATGAGTCATTGCCTTCGCATTATAATCTTTTCCGTCTTCATCATGTCCTTCTTGTCTTTGATTCCATCATACAACCTGTTCTGATTGTTGATTTTTATCACACAGGATGTCAGGTGGAACTCGTAGTGCTGTTCGTCGGAATCGAGACCGTGATCGGAATCGAAGTTATGATGAACCTCCTCCACCGCCTTCTGCGGCGGAAATCATGATGGAAGCTGAGAAGAATCGACGCGATCAAACACGCCTTCTGGAGCTCATCGAGCAGAATACCTCACGTCATTGCAATGTGGTTGTGAGCATTCACGATTTCATCCTCCTCAAGCCACCGGTATTCCGATGTTCTTCTGAGCCCCTCGACGCTGATGATTGGCTCCGTTCCATCGAGCGTAAGATTGATACAACACATGTTGCTCCCGATGACCGAGTTATTTTCGCGGTATACTTCTTGGAAGGTGCTGCTCTTCAGTTGTGGGAGAACTATGTTGCAATGCAGCCAGATGGTCACGTAGTGACTTGGCAGGAGTTCCGTGATGCCTTTCGAGGGTACCACCTTCTAGATGAGTTAATGGAGCGCAAGAAGGAAGAGTTCTGCAATCTGAATCAAGGAGAGATGTCCATTCATGAGTATGTGAGAGAGTTCAACCGTCTTGCTCGATATGCCCAAGATGAGATCACCACCGATGCCAGAAAGCACGCAAGGTTCTACAAGGGACTTAGCCCCATCTTTTGCCATGATCTCAACCTCATCGAATTTGCCACCTTTGAGGATTTAGTCAACAGATCCTTCAGAGCTGAGCATGGCAATGAAATTTTCGAGGAGTCTCGCAAGCATGTTCTTGAGCTTTCTTCTTCTTCCAGTTCAGCCCCTCGGAAACGCCGAATTTGGATTCCAACCCATGCCATACCTCAAAACCTTCTTCAGAGGCCACCACCAAATATATGCCATCCACCTCAACACGTTATTCCACCCCGGAATGATGGTGTGCAACCAAGTAACCCTACCCCCAGCAATTCAGGCAGGGTGTGTTTCACGTGTGGTCTGACAGGCCATCACTTCCGACAATGCCCTACAGTGTTTGTGGCACCCCGTCGACCTAGTCATAAGCCTTCAAAGAAATCCCCCACCAAAACCATCCCAGCAAAGCTTTCAGCCACAAGTAGTGGATATTTGAACCAAATCTCATTTGAGGAAACCACTGCTACTTCTGACGTCATCCTTGGCACACTCCCAGTCAATCATGTTCCCGCCTCCGTTCTTTTTGATCCAGGAGCTTATCATTCATGCATGTCGGAGAGTTATGCACTTCGTCATGAATTCCCTTTTGAAGAAATGTTTTCTCCAATGATCATTCAAACTCCTGGTTCAAAGTGGCAAACTAATAGAGTAAGCCATGGCAATCAAATTGCAATTGAGGGTTTAGTAGTCCTTGCTTCACTTATAGCCCTCAAGTCTTCGGACATTGATGTCATCCTAGGAATGGATTTGTTATCAAGACAGAATGATTTCCTTGATTGTAAAGCCAAGTCAGTTAAACTTACACATCCTTCAGGCCAAACCATTGACTACGCCTCACCAAGTTCTAGGACCCAGGTGCATTCTTTGAATGTGCTTCCCCTTCCCGACCTTGAAGATGTTCCGGTGGTTCGTGACTTCCCGGATGTCTTTCCTGAAGAGCTGCCGGGAATGCCACCCGACAGATGTGTAGAGTTCATAGTGGATCTTATGCCAGGAACCGCACCAATTTCCAGACGCCAATACAAAATGGCCCCACGTGAGTTAGCCGAGCTAAAAACCCAACTTGAAGCTTTGTTGGAATTAGGCTTCATCCTCCCTAGCTCATCGCCATGGGGTTGCCCCGTTTTGTTCATAACAAAGAAAGATGGAACAGAAAGGATGTGCGTAGACTATCGCCCGCTAAATCTAGCGACGATAAAGAACAAGTACCCACTGCCCAGGATCAATGATCTTTATGATCAACTTGCTGGATCCTCTGTCTTCTCCAAGATGGATTTGAGATTAGGCTATCATCAAATCAAAATCCGAAATGAGGACATTCCCAAAACGTCTTTTACTACTCGTTATGGTCTTTACGAGTACACCGTCATGTCCTTTGGTTTAACCAATGCCCCCGCCACTTTCTCGCGCATGATGAATTCGATCTTCATGGAGTACTTAGATAAATTTGTTGTAGTTTATCTCGATGACATCCTCATCTAGTTGAAGAACGAAGAAGAACATGCCGAACACCTAAGGCTGGTATTGATGAAACTTAGAGAGCATCGCCTGTGTGCTAAATTTTCCAAGTGTGAATTTTGGCTACCAGAAGTGACCTACTTAGGCCACGTGATTTCTGCAAAAGGCATTGCTATGAATCCCGAGAGAGTTCAGGCCGTCCTTGACTGGACTCCACCTGAATCGGTTAAGCAAGTTAGGAGTTTTCTTGGATTAGCAAGCTATTGTCGCCGCTTCGTCGCGAACTTTTCTAAAGTTGCAAAGCCTCTAACTGAACTCCTCAAGAAAGATAAGAAATTCCTATGGACTCCCAAGTGCGAGGAAACTTTCAAGAGCTAAAAATAAGATTGACTTCTGCACCCCTACTTGCGCCTCCAGAAACCAAAAAGGATTTCGAGATCTTTTGTGATGCTTCACAGCAAGGGTTAGGATGCATACTTATGCAAGATCGACATGTGGTAGATTATGCTTCACGCCAGTTGCGTCCACATGAAGAGAACTATCCTACCCATGATCTTGAACTCGCTGCCGTAGTTCATGCACTGACAACTTGGCGACATTACCTCCTTGGTAATCATTGTGAGATCTATTCCGACCACCAAAGCCTCAAATATATATTCACCCAGCCAGATCTTAATCTCAGGAAAAGACGCTGGATGGAGTTGACAAAAGATTATGACGTAGGAATTTCTTACACCCCAAGCAAAGCCAATGTCTTGGCTGATGCACTAAGTCGTAAGTCGTATTGTAACAACCTCATGTTACAACAATATCAACCACTTCTTCATGAGTAATTTTGCAAACTCAATCTTGAGATTGTTCCTCATGGCCATCTTTCTACCTTGGTGGCGAAACCAACTCTTGAGGATCAAATCATAGATGCCCAAAGGCGTGCACGAGGTGTTCGTCGGATCAAGGAGAACATTGCTAGCGGAGTTGCTAAATGTTTCTCCACAGATAGCAAGGGAACAATATTCATTGGAAATCATTTGGTAGTACCTAAGAATAGAGATCTAAGGCAACTCATCCTCAAAGAAGCCCATGACACACCCCTCTCGATTCATCCCGGTAGCACAAAAATGTACCGAGATCTACGCCAGAGATTTTGGTGGACTAGGATGAAGAGAGACATTGCTCGATATGTTGCCGAATGTGATGTTTGTCGTCGCATTAAGGCCGAACACCAAAGACCTGCTGGTACACTTCAACCTTTGCCTATTCCAGAGTGGAAATGGGACAAAGTCAGTATGGACTTCATCACCGGCTTTCCAAGAACCCAGAAAGGAAACGATGCCATCTTCGTTGTCATATATAGGCTTTCCAAAGTTGCTCGCTTCCTTCCAGTTCGCGAGTCTATAACTGCTAGCCAGTTAGCAGACTTGTATGTCTCTAGAATTGTGTCTCTTCACGGTGTTCCTTTGGAAATCAATTCTGATCGAGGTAGCCTTTTCACCTCTAGATTTTGGGGTAGCTTTCAGAATGCTATGGAAACTCATCTATCCTTTAGTACAGCTTTTCATCCTCAGTCTAGCGGTCAAGTTGAAAGGGTTAATCACATCTTGGAAGAAATGCTCAGAGCTTGTGTTATCTGTTTCGGAAAGAATTGGGAGAAATCTCTTCCATTCGCCGAATTTGCTTACAACAATAGTTTCCTATCTAGTCTGAACATGGCTCCTTTTGAACTCCTCTATGGACGACGATGTCGAACACCCCCAAACTGGCCAGAAACCGGTGAAAGACAATTCTTTGGACCGGATATGATCAAGGAAGTAGAAGAGCAAGTTCGCATTGTTCGTGATCGTTTGAAAGCCGCACAGTCTCGTCAGAAAAGCTACTATGATCGTCATCATAGGCAAGAAAGCTACAATCTGGATGAGAAGGCTTACCTTCGGGTTACTCCTCTGAAGGGAACCCAACGCTTCGGTATCAAAGGCAAGTTGGCCCCACGTTACATCGGTCCTTTCCGCATTCTTGCTAAACGTGGAGAAGTTTCCTACCAAATTGAACTACCCCCTCATCTTTCCCGAGTACATGATGTATTCCATGTGTCACAACTTAGGCGTTGCTTCAAGGACCCCATCCGCGAAGTCGACCATGAAACGCTTGGTCTCCAAGATGACCTTTCTTATCGAGAGTACCGTGTTTGTATTCTTGATTCCGCAGAGTGTGTCACTCGTCGTCAGAAGATCAAGTTTCTCAAAGTGCAATGGTCACATCACTCCGAGAAAGAAGCAACATGGGAAAGAGAAGACCGCCTCCGTGCCGAGTACCCCACCTTCCTCCCGACGACTTCTGAATCTCGGGACGAGATTCTTTTGAGTGGGGGCGAGTTGTCAGAACCCCAACTAGGGTAAGTGCTAGGGTTTGAGTTCCCTTTGAATCGTGTGAAAAATCCAAAAAAAAATTCAAAAATGGGGAAAAGAAAAGCCCTGAAGAATTTAATTAAATGACCAAACAAAAATTTCTTCCAAAAATTCCTCTGGTATTTTTGAAAACTCTTATAAATATGCATGATCACATATAAAGTGAAGTGGGTCCCACTGCATGCACCAAGATTTTTCAAATATTCCTAACAGAGCTTGGAAATTAAATAAAAACCCTATTTTAATTGAAATTCAAATAAGTTGAATTTCAAAAATCTTCAAATCTTGGGATTGGCTAGTGTTATGCCATGTAAGTCCATATAAATAATTTGGGGATTTTATAAAATGTTTTGGTATTTTTTTATATCAAAACAGAACAAATGTCAGAAGAAATAAAAACAAAAGAGGAGAGAGTTACCTGGCGCCTAGGGCAAGGCCCACCTTTCTTCTGGCCTGGCGCAGCCCACCCGAGCTCCCTGTCGTCTTCTTCCCCTTCCCCCGAAGTAGCTCCGTGGAGATCATGCCCATGGCCGTGGCCACCTCCTCCAAGCCACGCAGCTACTCCCTCCCCTTTCTCCTCTCGCCGTGGACGCTCTGGAAGGCTCCCGAAGCAGTTCCGCCCTCTCCCTTGATCTCTCTCTCCCTCCCACGACAAATTTCCGCGGAGACCCGAGAGCCTGCCGGAGCGCCGACGAGGAGGTCCCGTGGCCACCGTGCCCTTCAAGCTCCGCCGCCATGTCCAACGTCCTCCCTCCTTCGACTTCGTCGCCCTGCACCGTTAATTCGAGCCGGGAGCCTTCGTAGACGACGCGAGCCTCGAGTCTTCACCTTCGTCCGCCGTCGAGTTCGTCGACGATTGCGTCGCCGTTCTGCTGCCTACGACCTCGTCGTCCCCTCCAGTAGCTCCAGGGTGAGCTCCTGCGTCGTTTGCCCCATTCCGCGCCTCCTCCCGTGCCCCTAATCGCCGAGCCCGCCTGTGCAGTTCTCCGTCCGCCGCCGGGAAGCTCGCCGCCGTCACGTTGGGCCTCCCCGTGGTCGCTCGACCCCTCCAGTAGCTGCACGCGGGCACGGGCTTCATGCTCGTGGTCTCAGCGCTGCGAACGATGCCCGGGAACGCCACCCCGAGTGGACTCCGCCGTGCCCAATGGCATCGGCAGCTAGCCGCCGGCCACTTAGGCCTAATCTCCCCTTAACCACCCCCTAAACTAACCCCCACCCCACTGACAGGTGGGCCCTGCCCCCTTAACTATCTCGTTAAGTTAATTAACCACGGGTTTAACCCCACTGAGGCTGAAAACAGGGCCCCATTGGCCAGAGCCCCTGTGACGTCACCCCTGCGTCACAATGACGCAATAATTAGAAAAGATTAAAAGAATTACAGAAAAATCCAGAAAATAGCTGAAACTTTGAAAAATCATAGAAAATTCATATTAACTCCAAATTAAACTTATAATATATGAAAAATTATTAGAAAAATACAAGGATTAAGACTATGCAATTTGTTTTCATGTTTGACCATTTTAAAATGGGGCAACAGTAGCAAGTTTGCATATGGCTTAATTTGAATTCAAATTTGAAGTTTTAATTTCCAATTCTTTTGCAATACACTTCAATTAAATGGAATTGTCAACACATCAGTACCATGTACATCATATTCTTGTGCTTTTCCATTCAATTTTGCCCCCCTCATTGATGATTGCCTCCGATGACAGACGTTCCGAGACGGTGATCACCCCTGAAGAAGAAGTTCGATAAACCCGTGTATCGTCAGCAAGGCAAGCAAACCCCATTGATCATGTCTATAAAATCCCAATTCCCTCTCAGTCTCGCTAATGCATGTTTAGGAGATCACCTTGCATCGATTCTACCGCATAGTTGAACCCATATCCGATGCATGACCTATCATCTTGTCAAAGTAGTAAGCAAACCACAATCCTAGCTGACACAGGATTTGATTGATATCGTGAGGCCCCTGCAACTGTTACAGCTTATTGTATGCTTAGTGTTACAATGAGGTTGCTTTTGATATGAGTCGGGATGATAGTGAACATGGGGTTGATGAAAGTGAAACTGTGTTGGCGAATCCACCCTAAGCAAAGGTGATCGATGAGAGGTTGTGTAGGAGTACACAGTGGGTTGTCTCGTTGAACACCACCTTAAGCACCGAGTTCTTGTATGGTAATCCAAGACAAAGAGTACAACCACACATTGGGCTCACTGACCCCTCTCGTCCTAGTACCTTGATCCGTGTTGACGTCCAAGAGTCACATTAGTTCGGGCCTTCCATTTGACATATGCATAGAAAATGAGTGAGTGGAAATGTTGCATCATCCTAGATATGTGGGTGGATCTGTGAGACAGTGAAACCATCTGTCAGAGGTGGCGTCTCGGTTGCCTACATTGTCTGGGTCCGTTTCCTTGATCCGACCGGACTCTCGAGTAGTGACAAACTCAGATAGTCGACTCCTGGAATAGACCGGTTGTGAGCGAAGTGTCGTGGTGAACATCCTCGCTGTCACCTCTTGAACGGTGGAAAGACCTGGCGGTAACTGATGGTCATGTGTGTGTAGTTTACACCCTTGCAAGGTGAACAAAACTATTCGAATAGCCGCGTCCGCGGTTAAGGACTACTTGGAACCTGTACCTGATTATTAGACAACTTTAATGGATACTTATAAAACTCGCAAGATAAGCGTGAGTGCTATGGTGTGCTCCTCGTGGGGAAGTCGAGGAAGTAACCATAGTGGTGTATTGGTTGGAGACTTGGTAGTGGACTTGTGTACGCTTCTTACCTCAAGTCTGGTACTCGTAGTTCAGGACTAGCCATGTCAAAGCTGGCACTTCTGCATGATGAAACCCCACCTCCCTTTACCTTGATACTTGAGCATGAGTAGTGTAGTTCTGATGTAAGTCTTGCTGAGTACGACTTTGTACTCACGTTTGCTTATTCTATGTTTTAGATGGAAACCCAGACCCCGATGGAGTCACCGTCCTGAAGCTCGACATTGACTAAGTTAGCATAGTCCCAGACAGCAGTCTGGTCCCTCGTGGAAGGGCATGTATGTTTACAAGCCTTCTCTAAGCCATTTGTTAAACTTTTCTGTACTCAGACCTAATTTGCTTCCGTTGTATGATGTAATGATGATCACAGACATGTGATCTTTGTATGCTCTATGTGTAAGTCAATAAAGATACACTTTGTAGAGTTATGTGATGATACCTGTTGTTCATACTAGGCATGTGTGCTGCTTGTATGTTTATAACATGCATGTCTTAGTATGGGTTTTCGAGACCTTAGTTGTGATCTGGCTGGCGTTCTTTTATACACCAAGTGGCCCTTACATGTGCGCAGCTTGGGGCATCGCGATGCGATTGCTCGTGACTCTATCACGTGCACACTTTGTTGTATGATCGAGCCCGCCCTAGACCCCGACTAAGTGATCGGGCTGGAGTAAGTCTATGTAAGAGTTAGGATTCAATCGATAACATGGTTGAGGCGACTTGTCTATGAATATGGGATTCACCACCCATAAGCATTTAGACTCGTGAGCGGACGATGAGGACCCATCTCAGTTGATCATCCGGCCTGAATGGGATGCCCCTCATGTTCGATGCTTTCCGAGAGTGTTCTGTGCTTGGCCTTGTCTACTTAGACAAGTGGGTACGGCTCTCGGCTCTCCATGTGATTGTATCGTGACTGGAATTACATACGCATACCCCGGGTCCCGACAAGGGTACGGTGGCGTCAGCAACCTCTACACCTCAATCTTACCTATTTTCAGTTACAGCTTGGGCAGCGGCAGTCCGAGAGTTGGGCCAAGCATCTGGGGTGCACAAAGTCAAATCAGAAAAGATTTGATCGGAAGAAAGCAGAATCAGATCGGAAAGTGAGAAATGGGCAAAATAAAGAGCTCACCAGCAATATTAGCGTCAACCTTCTCCAAACTAGCAAGTGCCAGCTTGACATGTCTTTGGGAAGTTTGGAGTTCTCCCTGGTAGTGTTCAATAACTTCTTCAGCGCGCTTCACTGCGCCATCCCGCTCTTTCTGAAGATTTTCTTCAGTTTCATCTCGGGCATCCATCATTCTTTGCAGATCACTTGCATGGGAAGCTTTCAGAGTTCCAAGGTCTTTCGTAAGTTTCTGAGCCTTCGCTTGGAGCTCGGTCTCGACCATCAGTAGTCGGTCACGTTCTTTTTCAGCACTGCCGAGCTGGGCGGTCTTCTCACCGAGCTGGCTCTCTAGGTCGGACACCTTTTTCTGGGCCGCCTCCAGCTTGGGAAAATGAGCAGCATCAGCTAAGGATAGAATGCAACAGAGTTAGAAAACGGCAGCAATCGGAAGCAAGCAAGTAAAGCACGCGGAGAAAAAGCAATCGGCAGGTTATCACCTGTTAGCTCCTGAATCTGAGCAGGTTCAACATTAGTTTTCTTCTTTAGGATGGAAAGACTCTTCTGGCCCGCTGAATAAGCGGCCAGTAGCTCATCAAAGACACGTTGTCGCCTTTGGCCGACGGCCCAAAAAATTGTGCAAGCAATCAGAGCAAGTGAAGATCCAAGTTGATCGCAAGAAATCGGCCCGAATCTCGGGGACTACACTCAGTGGGTGCGCTAGCGCACCCCCACAAGATTACAAGCTTACCAAAGTGGAGTGGTTAAGGGACCCAGCTGGACGAGTAGGCATGGCGTCAGGATCTTGCGGACCGAAGCACTGGACTTGGGCACTAGGGCACTGGATAACTCAGGGACATCAGCACTAACCTGAGTGGTGGATGGAGGAGCAGTCGGAGGGAAGACCTGCGGGCCCACAAGAGGATCGGCAGTCAGATTGGCGGTGGCAGCAGTAGCTCCCTCTGATCTGGCTGCAGGAGGCAGATCCTGATCAACAGTGGCCCGAGCTGGAGAAGCCTTGGAGAATTGGCACCTGGATTAGTCAAGTGCACAACTAGCGCATCAGAATGCACCACCCCATATTGATCGATCAAGATCGGCTCAATATCAGTGGCAGTGCTAGCTGGGGTAGCCGACTGTGAGCCAGCAGTTGGACCAGTGGTGGCCGGGGAGCATGAGGAGGGAGGATTCCTTTGAGTTTGCCTTGAAGTAGAAGCATTCTATTTCTTGGCATGCTCAGCCTATTAGTATCAGCAGCGGTGACTCTTTTCCGCGAAGTATTGGGCTTGGAGGATGTAGATGACGCAACCGGGCGAGCTATCAAAGCAGCACCAACCACCGTGGTGCTGGCATCGCGGGGAGCCCTGCAATCCAGAGCACACCTATCAAATACCGCAGTCGGGCAACACAGTTAAAACAAGAACAAACAAAGATCAAATTACCCGGCAGCTCGGGGCTAGTTGGCAGCAAAGTTGGCCATAGTGTAGCACAAAGGAATGATATCCAGAGGCACCTCGTCTAGCACAGGGCCAGTCCTCCTAGGCGCAGTCGGCGGCGGAGCTTGGCCCATCGGACCCTTGCAGTCCTTCTTGGTAATTTTAGCTGATGGGCCAGGAGCATGGTCCACTTGGGGACGCTTCCCTTCGGCCACCGTTTGCGTAGTCGGGCGGGATTCTATGCCATGGTCAGCAGGGGCATCGTCAGCATCACTAGCACTCCACTCTTCCATGAAGCGTTTGACAGAGGAATCAGACATACCCGGCTGGTTGTAGCCAAGTCCAAGGGTGGCGGTGCGGGCCTCAGTCTCGGGGACCGCCTCCACCACAAGCTCCAGTTCCTCGGCGTTCTTTGCGGCACGGTCCGGATGATAGACGGATAGAGCTTGCCCGTCTTGCATCACGTCGGGCCAATGAAATGTTGCGAAAGCAGCCGATCAGAATCTACAGAGAGCAAATTCACAAGAAGAGAAGAAAAGAAACCAAGTCATACCAGGTGTCGGGACCCAGGGTATGCGTATGTAATTCCAGTCACAACTCAAGCACATGGAGAGCCGAGAGCCGTGCCCACTTGTCTAAGCAGACAAGGCCAAGCACATAACACTCTCGGAAAGCATCGTACGTGAGGGGCATCCCATCCAGGCCGGATGATCAACTGAGATGGGTCCTCATCGCCCGCTCACAAGTCTAAATGATTATGGGTGGTGAAATCCCATACTCATAGACAAGTCGCCTCAACCATGTTATCGATTGAATCATAACCCTTACATAAACAAACTCCAGCCCAATCACTTAGTCGGGGTCTAGGGCGGGCTCGATCATACAACAAAGTGTGCACGTGACAGAGTCACGAGCAATCGCATCGCGATGCCCCAAGCTGCGCACATCTAAGGGCCACTTGGTGTATAAAAGACCGCCAGCCAGATCACAACTAAGGTCTCGAAAACCCATACTAAGACATGCATGTTATAATCATACACGCAGCACACATGTCTAGTATGAACAGCAGGTATCATCACATAACTCTACAAAGTACTCTTTGTTGACTTCCACATAGAGCATACAAAGATCACATGTCTGTGATCAGCATTACATCATACAACGGAAGCATATTAGGTCTAAGTACAGACAAGTTTAACAAATGGCTTAGAGAAGCCTTTTAAACATACATGCCCTTCCACGAGGGACCAGACTGCTGTCTGGAACTATACTATCTTATTCAACGTCGAGCTTCAGGAAGGTGACTCCATCGGGGTCTGGGTTTCCATCTAAAACATAGAATAAGAAAACGTGAGTACAAAGTCGTAGTCAGCAAGACTTACATCAGAACTAAACTACTCATGCTCAAGTATCAAGGTAAAGGGAGGTGGGGTTTCATCATGCAGAAGTGCCAGCTTTGACTTGGCTAGTCCTGTACTACGAGTACCAGACTTGAGGTAAGAAGCGTACACGAGTCCACTACCAAGTCTCCAACCAATACACCACTATGGATACTTCCTCGACTTCCCCACGAGGAAGCACGCCATAGCACTCACGCTTATCTTGCGAGTTTTAGAAGTATCCATTCAAGTTGTCTAATAATCAAGCACAGCTTTCCAAATAGTCCAAGACCGCGGACGCGGCTATTCGAATAGTTTCGTTAACCCTGCAGGGGTGTACCGCTACACACACATGACCATCAGTTACCGCCAGGTCTCGGCACCATTCAAGGGGTGTCAGCGAGGATGTTCACCACAACACTTCGCCCACAGCTCCGTTCTAGTCCAAGGAGTCAACTGTCTCGGTTCCAAACCCAACTGGAGTTCCGGCCGAGCTTCCAGCCAGGATTCAAACCAAGTAGGCACGACTGACAAGCCCACCTCGACGGATGGTTCTCCGCTTGACAAGCCATGTTCCACAAGCCCTACCATGAATGCCACATTTCATTTCCTTTATCTTTCTATGCATATGCCGAATCGAAAACCCGAACTAGGTGCGACTCCTGGACTTGGATCGGGGTGAGTTACTAGGTCGAGAGGGGTCAGTGAGCCCAATGTGTGGTTTGACTCTTTGTCTCCGATTACCATACAAGAACTCGGGCTTAAGGCGGTGTTCAACGAGACAACCCACTGTGTACTCCTACACAACCTCTCATCGTTCACCTTGTATTAGGGTAGATTCACCAACACAGTTTCACATTCATCAACACCATGTTCAGTATCATCCTGACTCACATCAAAAGCATCCTCATTGTAAACTCTAAGCATGCAATAAGAAGTAACAGTTGCAGGGGCCACATGATATCAATCAACTCCTATGTCAGCTAGGATTGTGGTTTTCTTACTACTATGACAAGATGATAGGTCATGCATCGGATATGGGTGCAACTGGCCACATGATATCAATCAACTCCTATGTCAGCTAGGATTGTGGTTTGCTTACTACTGTGACAAGATGATAGGTCATGCATCGGATATGGGTTCAACTATGCGGTAGAATCGATACAAGGTGATCTCCTAAACATGCATAAGCGAGACTGAGAGGGAATCGGGATTTCATAGACATGATCAATGGGGTTTTCTTGCCTTGCTGACGAGGTTCAATACGGTGTCTTCAACGAAGGGGGTGGCCTCCGGTTCCTGCTCCACCTCTATTCGAGAAAACATCACAAACATTGCAATCAATATAATCTACAATGCACAATCACATGATCAAGTCGTAGAACATGATGTACATGGTACTGATGTGTTGAAAATTCCATTTAATTGAAGTGTATTGCAAAAGAATTGCAAATTCAAACTTCAAATTTGAATTCAAATTAAGCCATATGCAAACTTGCTACTGTTGCCCCATTTTAAAATGGTAAAACACGAAAACAAATTGCATATTCTTAATCCTTGCATTTTTATGATAATTTTTCATATATTATATGTTTAATTTGGAGTTAGGATTAAAAAGTTATTGAATTTCAAAGTTTACTCTATTTTCTGGAATTTTCTGGATTTTCTTTAATGTTTTTATTTCTGGAAAAAGGTTTATTGCATCATGCTGGCATCAACATGACGTGGGGGGGAGGGGGGTCTGACCTGTGGGGCCAGGGTGTCAGTGGCAGTGGGTTTAAACCCGGTTTAGTTTAAACTAAATAGGGTCATTAGGGGGGCTGGGCCCACTGTCAGTGAGGGTTAAGGGGTGTTAGTGAGTGGGTTAGGCCCTAATTAACTAGGCCACGCTGGCAGTTAGCCGCCGGTGACATCCAGCGCGGCAGCGCACTCCCTGGACGATGGCTCGGGGCGCCATTGGCCAAACGGAGGGCACTGCTGTGCTCCTCGAGCTCGCGCGCTTCGCGCTGGGCACTGCAGCGTCCTCGGGAGGCAACGGGGCGACGCCGGCGTGCAACGCGGCGGCGGCCGGAGCTTGGGTCACAGCGGCATGGCCCTACGGTGCACGGGAAGGAGCACGGAAGGGCTAGGGCGAACCAAAAGCTCACCCTGGTGCCAATGGAGCAGTCGGGGAGGCCAGAGGGTGGCGGGTGGCCGCGAATTCGGCGAGAGATCCCTGCGGGTTCCGGCGAGGTGGCGGTGGCGTTTGTGGCGGCTTCATCTCGAGGAGGCTCTCGATCCGGGGCTCGATGACGAAGTCGACGGTGCTAAGGAGGAAGGACACAGCCGTTGGGGCTATGGCGCACGGTGGCCGCGAGTTACCATGTGTGGGCACCCCGGACTATATGTCCGTAGCGGCCAGCTGTGCATACCGTCATGCTCCCATGATCAGTGTCGCATGACGCACAACTCGACAATGGATATCACAGTCACAAGTTCATACAGTACCGAATACAAAGTCATACATAAACATAGTCTTACACGGCCTCATCGGGCTCAAATGGCAGCGGAATAAGCAAAAGTAAGATAGATAGCAGCATCACAATCCACAGGCAAAGCTCAGAGCGTAGCACATCCTAGTAATCGTCAGTTGCGTCATCGTCAAATACCTGCTCCTCCAAGCCTGGACGATTGAATAACCAGGGACAAAGACGTGAGTACATACAAAGTACTCGCAAACCACCTAAAGAAATGAACAAGATTTTGTACAAGAAAATAATAGGATGGCTATATGGTGGAGTTTACCAAGGGAAATCCTAACTACTCATTATTAAGTAAGTTGGCAATATTTTAATCTTGACAAATTTTTAATCCCACAAATGTATTTGATTTAATCATGTCCAACTCTTTTCATAATACCAACCTCATCATCGTGAACCATAATCTCAGTACTAGAATTTCTCATCTATTCCCCACAAAGTGTGGCCTCACTAGCTGTCCATGACCGTGGACTCCGGCTACTCGAATAGATTTACACTCTGCAGAGGTTGTACACTTTACCCACAACATTCGGTACATCCGCCATGAGTCCCCATGGTTCGTCATACGTCAGTATGCGGTTTTCGGATAATCGACCGTAGTCTTCCCCTTGTCTATCCTAGTACAGGTGAATCTACCCCTTGCGTACTACATGGACTGTCCGCGTGCCAGCTCATGCTCCTCTTGGACTCAAGCCTGTACTGTAGTCGAAGAGCACCAAGGTTCCCTCTGACGCCAAGGGCTATCAGATTCGTGGAATCAAACATCCATGTGTAGTTATAAGACCCCAGTACTAAGATAAACAAGCTTCCAACTAGCCCTGTCCCATACCAGAGTATTGTGGTTGTACTGTAAGACTAGGTTTCGACGGCACTTAGAGAGAGTCCCTCCTGACTTTGAATATGTTCAACGATGTTTCCAACAACCACAATCTTGGCCATCACATCTTCTTAGATGTATGCCAATTCATTAGGGTGGAGCAAGATTAATCAAGTTATTATGTTGTCATTAGTTCTTTAGCAAGGCTAGGGATCAGGATCATCGGTGTCTAATTTATTTCTCCCAAATAGGTAGGCTTACAAGGTATGTGGTGTTTCACCTACTAAACTAATACAATCCCATCCCCAAAATGATATAACAGTAGCATGATATATAATATGGTACAAAGAAAGTAAAAATGTAGGACAAGGGTTTGAGTTTTTGAAGATGGCTTGCCTTCCTCGACGGTGTCTCCTGGTACGGCTTCTTCGGCTTGGAAGGAGTCTTCACCTGCAACGCCAAGCGGTTCGTCTACACGTTGCGGAAAATAGCACTCAATTACCATCACATCATTCAAAACAAACATTCAATCCAACAAAACAACCATTTAACACTCAATAAAATTATCACATGAGTCATACCAATCAATCATGTTAGTATTACACATGTGAGCAAAAAAATTTAATGGTGATTTAACAAGCTTAAAGGGGTAAGCAAAATTATGCAACACACCACATATGATTTTACACCAGTCATTTTTGTATTGCTTTAGATCATGTTTAAATTCATCTCAATAGTAATCATAATTAGCTACTATCCAAGACAAGTATAATAAATTTTTAACATAAATAATTGATTAACAAGGGATAAACAAGAATTACTTTATTCATGAAATACGAGTAATAATAATAACATGGTCATTAATTTTATTTAAGCAATCAATAATTCTACTTATACAGAAAAATAATTCCTAATTACTGGATCACAACAAATTTTATTTCACATTTTTCTAATAAGTAATTATTTTTCTAATATTGTTTTAGTTCTGTACATAAACAAATAAAGATAAATTTCTCAGCCAAGGCCCAGTTAATATTGTGCTTAGGGTGTATGTTTGATACAGTGGGTTGGCCTGTGTATTTGTCCTGTTTATTCAATTTTTCTTATATACAAGACTTTATATTTAAATGCATAACAAATATCTAATAACATAATAAGTAGCTACTGTTTATAACATTATCATAGGAATTTTGTATCTAACTTATTTAATTATTAAATTTTTTAACTAAATGTATATGTGAAATTAATGTGTACAACTATAGATAAACTATTTTTTTATACTTTTATTATAATAGTTATTATTATTATTAAACTATACCTTAATTAGATATTAAACAAGGTAATATAACTTTTATTTTTACTAAACCCTTAACAGGAAATTTATTTATATTAACTAAGCAACAAGTAAACCAGACAACAATAATAATAAAAGAATTGACCAATATAATACTTCTGCAAATAACAAATGTATCTAAGGAGGAAAATAGGGCATAAATATAGGAGCACAGAAAATTTTGTTTCATATTTTTCTAGGTTGTAAATATTTTTAAACAATTATTTATGTGCTGCTGGTTTAACAAAACTTAAAAGAAAAAGAAGTTGGCCCGGACTATTTGTTCGTCTCGCCCCTGGGGCATTTTTTTTCTGCGGGCTGGGCTTGGTAGGGGGGCCGATGTGTGTGTGTTTTTTTAAACGAAGGGGTACGGGTGCCCCCTGGCCGTCGGATCAAGTCAGATCTGACGGCTGGGGGATCGTCTTCCCCAGCGAGCCTGGGAGGCTCGGTCTCCCCAGGCCATGGCGGCCAAAGACGAGGGAGAGCCTCGCCGGCGGCCCTCCGGTGGCCGGAGGCCGCAGTTAGGGGCCGGCGGAGGTAGGGGAGACTAGGGGGGTTCCATTTTTGCCCTAATACGGGCCATGCAACGCGAAAAATGTCGGCGGCGTCAAGGCGAACAGAGGGACGGGAGCTCACCGTAGGGAGCGTTCCGGGAGGATGTAGGCGACGGCGAGGGGTGGCGTGCGTGAGGCTCGGGCAGGGGAATCCTTTTTTGCGGAAAAGGGGCGGCTGCGGACGTCGGAAGTGGCGACGGCTCGCGGTAGACCATTGGGGCAGTGGGGGTGCTTGGGGGCGGCTCCTCTGGCTCCTTGACGGCGGCTCCGGCGTGAGCGAGGCAGAGGGGCGGGCTCGCCGGCCGCCCCTCCTCCTCCTCCGGTCTCCCTCTTCCTCCTCTTCTCCTTCCTCTCTTCCTTTCCTTCTGCTCGGGCTAGCGGGGTTGCGGTGGAGTGGTGTTGTGGTGGGGCGAGTGTGGAGAGGAGGGCTGGGGCGGCCTCCTTTCATAGCCGAGCGGAGCGGGGCAGCAACGGGAGGGAGAGCCATGAGGCCACGTGGCGCCATTGGTGAAGGTGGGCGGTGGGAGAGCTCGTGAGGGGGCTCCGGTGGGTCGTTCCACCGTGGAGGTCGCCAGTCACATCAAGGGCTTGGGTTGGGGGTAGGAATCGCGCTGGAAATCCACGGGGGCGATCCTCGGGGTCGTCTCCGGTTGGGCAATGGGGAGCGAGGGTGACATGTGCGCTCGGGAGAGAGAGGTTCGCGGGAGAGAGAGAGAACGAACGAGAGAGAGAGAGGCAGAGAAGTTTCTCTGCGTGGGGGGGGGGAGAAGAGATCGTGAGGGAGGTTAGAGAGAGATTAGAGGGGAGGTGGTTAGGGTAGTTTCCCCCTCTCTCTTTTTTAAACAAACTCCTTTTTTTCTTATGTTGATAATAATATTTCTCTTTTATTAGTATTATTATCCAATACTATTATTATTAGGTTAAGTATAATGGTCATGCATACATCTCATAATGATTTTATGTGTTTAGGCACTTTTATTGGTAATTGTTGTTGGTATTCCTAATCAACAAAAGTTTAATGCCCAAGGGTTTTGTGGTGGCTAAAATTATTAATAATAATATTATACAGAAACTTTATTAGGTTTTAGCAATAATGGTTTTAGGATTTATCAAGTTGCCATTATATGATCATCTCAAGATGAGTTGCATGCACCCCAAAATGATCATCACCACAAGTTCATCATCAAGCAACAACATAGCTAACATTTCATGCAAGGTTTTTTGGTGGCCCTAATTTTTGGTTATCTAAATTTACTAGAGAGTAAAAGTTGGAATGTGACAGACCTTCCCCCCTTAAAAAGAATCTCGTCCCCGAGATTCACAAGCTAGCGAAGAGATGCGGAAACTCGCGCTTGAGGTATTCCTCCCGTTCCCAGGTGGCTTCCTCCTGTGTGTGATTTGTCCACTAGACCTTGTGGAACTTGATCGCGCGCTTACGGGTGACTCGAGTGGCTTCTTCCAGGATACGAAGGGGTGTCTCGCGGTATGTGAGATCCTGGTTGATGTCCACTGTGCGGTGATCGATGTTCTTGAAAACATCGGGTTTGTCCGGCACCTCCAGACACTTCCGGAGCTGCGAGACGTGGAAGACATCGTGCACATCGGATAGCTCTACTGGCAGTCTCAACTGATAGGAAACTTGACCTCGTCTGGCTATCACCTCAAATGGTGCGATGTAACGAGGTGCTAGCTTTCCCTTCACATGGAATCGCTTCATTCCCTTCAGTGGGGTGACTCGGAGATACACAAAGTCTCCAACTGCAAAAGTCACCTCTCGACGCTTCGGGTCGGCATAGCTCTTCTGGCGAGACTGAGCGGTCTTGAGACGCTCACGAATCAACTGGAACTGCTCTTCGGCCTCCTTCAGAACATCGGGTCCGAAAATTTTCCCTTCTCCGGTTTGAGACCAGTTTAGGGGCGTGCGACACTTCCTCCCATACAAAGCTTCAAATGGGGCCATCTGCAAACTCGACTGGTATCTGTTGTTGTAGGAGAATTCTGCATAGGGCAAGCAGTCCTCCCACTTGGAACCATAGACTAGAGCACATGCGCGGAGCATATCCTCTAGTATCTGGTTTACTCGCTCGGTCTGGCCTCCAGTCTGCGGGTGATAGGCTGTGCTGAATGCGAGCTTGGTTCCTAGTGCCTCCTGGACTTTCTTCCAGAACCTCGAGGTAAACTGGGTACCTCGGTCTGACACAATCTACTTCAGAACTCCGTGCAGGCATACGATCCTTCGCATGTACAAGTCTGCCAGCTGATCTCCTCGATAGGTGGTTCGCACTGGAATAAAGTGCGCTACCTTGGTGAGTCGGTCGATGATGACCCAGATAGAGTCATGACCCTTGCTCGACTTCGGTAGTCCTGTGATGAAGTCCATGCCTATCTTTTCCCACTTCCATTCAGGAACTCGGAGTGGTTGCAGCAATCCCGCAGGTCTTTGGTGCTCTGCTTTCACTCTCTGGCAGATGTCGCACTTCGCAACATACAAGGCAATCTCACGCTTCATACCGTGCCACCAAAACAAGTCCTTCAGGTCTTGATACATCTTAGTCCCTCCGAGGTGGATGGAGTAAGGTGTATCGTGAGCTTCCTTCAGGATAGTGAGCTTCAACTCCTCCACATCAGGCACACACAATCGGCCATCAAACCAAAGAACTCCTTCATCATCTGTCATGAACTTCGGGGCCTTGCCGAGGGGCATCTTCTTCTTGATTCCCTCGATACTGTCGTGTCCCTTCTGTGCCTCCTTGATCTGATCAAATTGAGTCGGAGTCAGCTCGAGGTGAGCCAGAAAACCGGGTGTAACAAGCTCCAAACCCAGCTTCTCGAACTCCTCGTGCAGAGCTGGTTGCGTCTATCTGATAATTGCATTAAGTGTGCAGGGCTTGCGGCTGAGGGCATCTGCTACCACGTTGGCCTTACCAGGATGGTAATGGATTTCGAGATCATAGTCTTTGATCAGCTCGATCCATCTCCTCTGCCTCATGTTCAACTCCTTCTGTGAGAAAATGTACTTCAGGCTCTTATGGTCTGTGTATGTCGCAACGGTGACCCATCAGGTAATGTCTCCATCTCTTGAGAGCAAGCACAACAACGGCTAGCTCCAAGTCATGTGTGGGGTAGTTCAACTCGTGCGGCTTCAACTGCCTAGACAGGTACTCAATGACTTTGCCGACTTGCATCAGGACACAACCAAAACAAACCTTCGATGCGTCGCAGTACACATCAAAACTCTTGGTCAGGTTAGGCATCGTCAACACTGGGGCAGATACCAATCTCCTCTTCAATTCCTGGAAACTGGCTTCACACTTCTCTGTCCATACAAACTTCTGGTCCTTCTTTAGCAGTTGAGTCATGGGTCGGGCAATGCTAGAGAAGCCTTCCACGAATTTGCGGTAATATCCCGCTAATCCGAGGAATCCTCTGACTTCGGTATGAGTGGTCGGAGCTGTCCAGTCCATGATGGACTGAATCTTGGAGGGGTCGACGGATATTCCTCCTTCAGACAATACATGTCCCAAAAATTCGACTTCCTTGAGCCAGAACTCACACTTGCTGAACTTGGCGTACAGCTGGTGATCTCGCAAAGTCTCGAGGACTAAGCGCAGATGCTCGGCATGCTCTTCCTCCGTCTTAGAATATATCAGGATATCATCAATAAACACCACTACAAACTTGTCAAGGTACTTCATGAAGATCTTGTTCATGAGGTTCATGAAATAGGCCGGGGCATTGGTAAGTCCGAAGGACATCACAGTGTACTCAAACAAACCATAGCGTGTCGTGAAGGCTGTCTTGGGGATGTCCGACTCACGGACCTTCAGCTGGTGGTATCCGGTCCTTAGATCAATCTTGGAGAAGACTCGGGCTCCGTTCAACTGGTCGAACAGATCCTCGATCTTGGGGAGAGGATACTTGTTCTTGATGGTTACTTCATTCAGCTTACGGTAGTCCACACACATGCGTATGGTGCCGTCTCTCTTGTCCACAAAGAGAACTGGCGAACCCCAGGGTGAAGCACTGGGTCGAATCAGTCCCTTCTGGAGCATATCATTTAGCTGCTTCTTCAACTCAACCAGCTCTTCGGCATTCATCCGGTATGGTCTCTGGGCAATTGGGGCTGTGCCAGGCACTAACTCGATATCCCGATCAGGCGGCATACCGGGTAACTCCTCCGGAAAGACATCCGGGAATTCACATACAACATTCACTTTCTCAAGGGATGGCACCGAGACACTCTGATGACAGCAGGCTCGGGTCTTGTCGGGCTTATCTGTGTACTCTACCTGAACTCCCTTTGGGATGGTGAGGTTGACTGTCCTCAAGGTGCAATCTAACCGACCTCTGTGCTTGGACAACCAATTCATGCCAAGTATCACATCTATCCCTTCGGTTCCCAGCACTATCAAGTCTGCTGGAAATATTTCTCCGCTGATCTTTATTGGAACTCCTGAGAAAGTTACGCTGGCCCTAAGTTTGGATCCAGGTATTTGGACTATCATGGGCTTCTTCATTCGGCTAGGTATCAACTTACTTCTAGTCACAAATGGCTCCGTAATAAAAGAGTGGGATGCACCAGAATCAAACAGAACTATGGCAGGTACTGAATTTACCAGGAACGTACCCAAGATGACGTCTGCCGCCTCCTGAGCTTCCTCGGCTTGCACATGATGCAGACGTCCCTTCGCGGCATTAGATGCACCGCGCTGGGCATTGCTGCGTCCGGGGTTCCCTCTGGCGGGTGCTGGTGCATTGGGGCGCGGAGCAGTGTTCTTCTTGTTGGGACACTCTGTCGAGTAGTGGCCCTTCTGTCCACATCCGAAGAAGATCACTCCAGGGTTGCGGGGAACTCCGCCTTCTGGACGCGGAACTCCAACAGGGCGGGTAGGAGCATTGGGGCGTGGCGCTGGGTAAGGGCTCCTCTGAGGCTGGGGTGCTGGCCTTGGCGGCTGTGTCGGACGCAGTCGAGGGTTGCTGGATCCACCCTGCTGCATCATGCGGCGCTTGCGGTTCTTAGCGGCCATCTTGAGCTTTCCCTCCATCATAATAGCAGCATCAGCAAGAGACTCAAGGTCAGGGAACTGCATGGCCACCAGGACAACCTGGAGCTCATCGTGCAGCCCATCCAAGAAACGGTCCTTCCGCTTCTCCTCGGTGTCCACCTCCTCCGGGGCATACCTCGACAACTGAGTGAATCGGTCAAGATAACCGACCACGTTCATACCCCCTTGCTTGAGGTGGAGGAACTCATCCTTCATCCTCCTGATCAGTGCGGTGGGGATGTGCGCCTTCTTGAACTTTGCGGAGAACTCAGCCCAGGTGAGTACTTGCCCTTCAGGAAGACGGGCACGCACTCCTTCCCACCAGCTCCTGGCGGTGCCGGCGAGGTAGTGGGTGACATACAGGACCTTCTCGTTGTTGCCAACAGCGGCGACAGCAAGGTTGTTCTCCATGGTGCGGAGCCAATCTTCAGCATCCAGAGGCTCCTTCGTCTGCGAGAACACGGGCGGGTTGGTGTTCTGGAAATCTCGGAGCCGAGACCTGGGCTCCTCATTCCCACCAGCTCCTCCGCCTCCTTGGTTGGCATTGGTGGCGGCCTGGACTAGCTGCTGGAGTGCAGCCATGTTTTCTTGGCGCTCGTCACGAGCAGCCTGGCGCTCCTCCATAAGCAGTCGCAGAAGTTGCGCCATGCTCGGGTCAGGTGGTGGCGGTGGCACATCACCGGATCCACTTGGGTTGGCGCGGGAGCTCCTCGCGGCATCCTGAGGTGGTTGCGCAAGATAAGTGGGAATTTAGTCTACAAGGGGGGGGGGGGGTAAGTCCCTAACAATTTAGTTATCATACACAAGCAAGACATATAAGATAGACAATAGACTTGCAACTAGCAAATCAACACATGGTAGCATAACGATAGCATAAGTCTCATACATAACCAAGTCTTACAGATAACCAACCACACAACATCAAACTGAGCCACGACTAAACCCAAAAGTGGCAACTACACAATGGGACACCTCCTACGCGTCACTCTCCTCCTCATCGTCGATGAAAGGACGATCCTCGGAGTTCGAGACGTCCTCCTCCTCGTCGTGGTCCTTGTCAACACTAAGGTAGGCGTCATCCTCCTTCCGGATGTCCTCGCCATCATCCAGAGCAGCAATCTCGTCCTCCAAATCCACGCACTTGCGCTTCAGGCTCCTGGTCCTCTTCCTCAGCATCTCATTACTCCCCTCCAGACGGGCGACCTGGCCCTGCAGCTCCTCTATAATCCAGTCCCGGGACTCTAGGTCGATGGGGTCGTGACCCCCTATCTGGAGGTTGTAGTCGTGCTTAAACCGGGATTCATCCAGCTGAGCCTCAGTCAAAGCCCAAGTGCTTCTCCATAGCGATCAGGTGATCCCCCATGATCGGGTGAGGAATGCCGGAAGTGGGATCTCCCTCGTCATCGCGCATCCCGTAGTGACGGAACCGCGTGGATCTTAGCTCGTACTGGTGGAACCTCACAATGCGAGCAATCTCCTCCTGACAAGCTCGACGCAGACCCTCCTCCCAAGTACGGGCGTACAACACAAAGGCGATGGTGTCCGACCGCGGAGTAACCTCCGATCCTCGAAGTGCACACCGCACAACCAGGCGAGCCTCCACATCCTTCCTCCCAGAGATCTCGTAGGCCCAGAACTCTTCAATGGGTCGGTGAACAAGCTGAAGCAGCTCGATCAGATCCTGAGCAAAGAGCGTATCCCCAGCCTGAGTCAGCTGCAGGTGGTGCACCGGAACTCCAGCCATCTACAATTTTTATAAGTTTAAGTTAGATGACAAGTGTGCAATATAAGTGGTTTACTATAGAAGGGATAAGAGAGGTAAGCATTTTATACTATGCAGATTACCATCTCTTTATTTTAGAAAATAGTTTTTTGATTTTCCCCCATCCTATCTATCGTCCATTCTAACTAGGCTGCTACGGTCGGAACAGGGGCTCTGATACCAAGTCTGTGGACACCCCGGACTATATGTCCGAAGCGGCCAGCTGTGCATACCGTCATGCTCCCATGATCAGTGTCGCATGACGCACAACTCGACAATGTATATCACAGTCACAAGTTCATACAGTACCGAATACAAAGTCATACATAAACATAGTCTTACACGGCCTCATCGGGCTCAAATGGCAGCGGAATAAGCAAAAGTAAGATAGATAGCAGCATCACAATCCACAGGCAAAGCTCAGAGCGTAGCACATCCTAGTAATCGTCAGTCGCGTCATCGTCAAATACCTGCTCCTCCAAGCCTGGCCGATTGAATAACTAGGGACAAAGCCGTGAGTACATACAAAGTACTCGCAAACCACCTAAAGAAATGAAAAAGATTTTGTACAAGAAAATAATGGGATGGCTATATGGTGGAGTTTACCAAGGGAAATCCTAACTACTCATTATTAAGTAAGTTGGCAATATTTTAATCTTGACAATTTTTTAATCCCACAAATGTATTTGATTTAATGATGTCCAACCCTTTTCATAATACCAACCTCATCATCGTGAACCATAATCTCAGTACTAGAATTTCTCATCTATTCCCCACAAAGTGACTAGCTGTCCATGACCGTAGACTCCGGCTACTCGAATAGATTTACACTCTGCAAAGGTTGTACACTTTACCCACAACATTCGATACATCCGCCGTGAGTCCCCACGGTTCGTCATACGTCAGTATGCGGTTTTCGGATAATCGACCGTAGTCTTCCCCTTGTGTATCCTAGTACAGGTGAATCTACCCCTTGCGTACTACATGGACCGTCCGCGTGCCAGGTCATGCTCCTCTTGGACTCAAGCCTGTACCATAGTTGAAGAGCACCAAGGTTCCCTCTGACGCCAAGCCTAGAGAATTTCACCACTCGACTTCGAGGGCTATCAAATTCGTGGAATCAAACATCCATGTGTAGTTATAAGACCCCCGTACTAAGATAAACAAGCTTCCAACTAGCCCTGTCCCATACCAGAGTATTGTGGTAGTACCGTAAGACTAGGTTTCAGCGGCACTTAGAGAGAGTCCCTCCAGACTTTGAATATGTTCAACGATGTTTCCAACAACCACAATCTTGGCCATCACATCTTCTTAGATGTATGCCAATTCATTAGGGTGGAGAAAGATTAATCAAGTTATTATGTTGTCATTAGTTCTTTAGCAAGGCTAGGGATCAGGATCATCGGTGTCTAATTTATTTCTCCCAAATAGGTAGGCTTACAAGGTATGTGGTGTTTCACCTACTAAACTAATACAATCCCATCCCCAAAATGATATAACAGTAGCATGATATATAATATGGTACAAAGAAAGTAAAAATGTAGGACAAGGGTTTGAGTTTTTGAAGATGGCTTGCCTTCCTCGACGGTGTCTCCTGGTACGGCTTCTTCGGCTTGGAAGGAGTCTTCACCTGCAACGTCAAGCGGTTCGTCTACACGTTGCGGAAAATAGCACTCAATTACCATCACATCATTCAAAACAAACATTCAATCCAACAAAACAACCATTTAACACTCAATCAAATTATCACATGAGTCATACCAATCAATCATGTTAGTATCACACATGTGAGCAAAAAAATTTAATTGTGATTTAACAAGCTGAAAGGGCTAAGCAAAAATTATGCAACACACCACATATGATTTTACACCAGTCACTTTTGTATTGCTTTAGATCATGTTTAAATTCATCTCAATAGTAATCAGAATTAGCTACTGTCCAAGACAAGTATAATAAATTTTTAACACAAATAATTGATGAACAAGGGATAAACAAGAATTACTTTATTCATTAAATACGAGTAATAATAATAACATGGTCATTAATTTTATTTAAGCAATCAATAATTCTACTTATATAGAAAAATAATGCCTAATTACTGGATCACAACAAATTTTATTTCAAATTTTTCTAATAAGTAATTATTTTTCTAATATTGTTTTAGTTCTGTACAGAAACAAATAAAGATAAATTTCTCAGCCAAGGCCCAGTTAATATTGTGCTCAGGGTGTATGTTTGCTACAGTGGGTTGGCCTGTGTATTTGTCCTGTTTATTCAATTTTTCTTATATACAAGACTTGATATTTAAATGCATAACAAATATCTAATAACATAATAAGTAGCTACTGTTTATAACATTATCATAGGAATTTTATATCTAACTTATTTAATTATTAACAATTTTAACTAAATGTATATGTGACATTAATGTGTACAACTATAGATAAAATATATTTTTATACTTTTATTATCATTATTATTATTATTATTATTAAACTATACCTTAATTAGATATTAAACAAGGTAATATAACTTTTATTTTTACTAAACCCTTAACAGGAAATTTATTTATATTAACTAAGCAACAAGGAGGCCGCCCCAGCCCTCCTCTCCACACTCGCCCCACCACAACACCACTCCACCGCAACCCCGCTAGCCCGAGCAGAAGGAAAGGAAGAGAGGAAGGAGAAGAGGAGGAAGAGGGAGACCGGAAGAGGAGGAAGAGGGAGACCGGAGGAGGAGGAGGGAGAGCCATGGGGCATTCCGTGGCCTCGGGCGCCATTGGTGAAGGTGGGCGGTGGGAGAGCTCGTGAGGGGGCTCCGGTGGGTCGTTCCACCGTGGAGGTCGCCGGTCACATCAAGGGCTTGGGTTGGGGGTAGGAATCGCGCTGGCAAGCCACGGGGGCGATCCTCGGGGTCGTCTCCGGTTGGGCAATGGGGAGCGAGGGTGACATGTGGGCTCGGGAGAGAGAGGTTCACGGGAGAGAGAGAGAGAAGGAACGAGAGAGAGAGAGGCAGAGAAGATTCTCTACGTGGGGGGTGGGGGGGAGAAGAGATCGTGAGGGAGGTTAGAGAGAGATTATAGGGTGGGTAGTTAGGGTAGTTTCCCCCTCTCTTTTTTTAAACAAACTCCTTTTTTTATGTTGATAATAATATTTCTCTTTTAGTATTATTATCCAATTCTATTATTATTAGGTTAAGTATAATGGCCATGCATACATCTCATAATGATTTGATGTGTTTAGGCACTTTTATTGGTAATTGTTGTTGGTATTCCTAATCAACAAAAGTTTAATGCCCAAGGGTTTTGTGGTGGCTAAAATTATTAATAATAATATTATACAGAAAATTTATTAGATTTTAGCAATAAGGGTTTTAGGATTTATCAAGTTGCCATTATATGATCATCTCAAGATGAGTTGCATGCACCCCAAAATGATCATCACCACAAGTTCATCATCAAGCAACAACATAGCTAACATTTCATGCAAGGTTTTTTGTTGGCCCTAATTTTTGGTTATCTAAATTTACTAGAGAGTAAAAGTTGGAATGTGACACCATGGCAGCGTGCTCCGGCGGGCTCTCTGACGGCGACAAAAACGGGCGGAGGAGAGGTGGAGGGTTAGCCAGAGGAGAGGGGGAGTGACGGGGGGCTTCTGGAGACCTGCGTGAGAGCAGGGGAGGGTCTAGGGGGGACGTGCCCCTCGCCGGCGTCGGCATGGCAGCCACCGAGCTGCTTGCCACGCGCGGGGGAAGACGACAAGCCCCCAGGTGGGCTTGGGCTGGGGAGGGATAAATTGGGCCCGAGGCCCAGGTAGGTGGGCTCACTTATGTTTTCCTTTCTCTTCTGTAGTTGTTTCTGTTTTTCTTTTTCTGGCTTGTGTTTTGCTCTGGATAAAATAGCAAAGCATTTTATAAAATCTTCAAAACTTTTATATGGGCTTATAATATAAATAGCTAGCCACTCACAAGTTTTGGAGATTTTTGAAATTCAAATAACTTGAATTTCAAATCAAATAGGGGTTTAATTTAATTTCCAAGCCCTATTTGGAATTTTTGACAAATCTTGGTGCATGTAGTGGGACCCACTTCACTTTATATGTGATCATGCATATTTATAAGACTTTTCAAAAATAACAGAGGATATTTTGGAAGCAATTTTTATCTGGCCAATTAATTAAATTATTTAGGGCTTTTCTTTTCCCCATTTTTGAATTTCTTTTGAAATTTTCACATGATGCAAAGGGGCACTCAAACCCTAGCACTTACCCTAGTTGGGGTTCTGACACCAGGGGAGGGGGATGTTACCGATCATGGGTTTTCAAACCAAACTTCCACGGGCTAGTGATGCGGGCGTCAATGCACGCGCACCCGCCGAACTAGATCTTCGTTTGACAGGATATGGGTGGTGATTCGAGTCGGGTCCCGCCGAGTGCCCATGTCGCAGATCCTGTGACATCGGCGTTGCAACAGAAGCACTCAGCAGCACACCAACGCTCCAACCAAATCGGCGGGGCACAGTCCTTTCTTAACCAGCTAGGCAACCTGAGCAGACTGAGCATCTAGATCGGTGTTGCCATGCCCGGGTTTCTCATCCCAATTATGTTTTATAATCGGCCGCGGCGGGGAGAAAGTAGGCAGGTTCAGGCAATCGTTTTGTCCATCCGGCGTCCGAACATAAAATCAGCTAGTTTTCCAATCTTTGATTGACTGCAACGCCCGAGGATTGGGATAGGAAGTCATGTTGGAGTAAATGATGGTGGCGCCGCATTCGGCCATCACCTTTTCCTCTATGGTGGAGCCAGGGTCAGCCTTCGGATCTGGGACGAAGACTCCGTTGCCGACCCGGAAGGAGCGTAGGTGGAAGAATCTTCTCCAGAGACCAATGCTCGGCCGCACGCCGAGGTAGCCCTCACACAAAGTGACGAAGGCAGGAAGCAGCATCAGGGAGTTGGCGCCGAGATGGTGCGACTGCAGTAGGAAGAAATCCAAAAAATCGCGGAAACTTTTACTCACGGGGAGTCTGAATCCGCGCTCAAAGTGCGCAAGGAAGACGACACACTCGCCGGAGAGTGGCTCCCGCACCACCTCAGGTCTGGGGACGCGGTACTAAATGTTCGCCGGAATCTTGCGGGCGTGGCGGAGTTGAAGGATCTCCATCTCATTGACGACGGAGCCCTTCTAGGCGCCACGCGTGGCGCAGGCGGGAAGATCCTGGTCTCCCAAGGAGGCGTCGGAAGCTGTAGCGGAGGACGACAACGATTTTGGCGATGGTGCTCGAGAACCGTGAGCACCAATGGTGGCGGCGACGACGCGGAAGGCGATAAGCGGTGGCGGCAGCGGCGGTGAGAAGCAAAGAGCTGAAGTGCTCGCGGCAGATCCAAGCCTGCAGCGGCGGCAACAACGGCGGTGAGGTGTTCGTCGCTACGGCGATGAGAGCAGAGGAAGCGTGAGCGTGAGGAGGAAGAAGCAATGCGGGCGGGGGCGAGCCCAATCCCCAACCCCTTGGCTATTTATTGGGCCAGGGGACGATGGTGGGATTGTTTCCTACATCCGTGTGGCCGGTGTGGCCTCGTGTATCGCCGAAGAAGCACATAACCGTGGAACAGAGGATCTAGCGGAGGGGACGGGACATGCGCGCGTGGCCCGAGGCCTCCGTTACGTCTCATCAAGCGTGGCCCATTGCCCCGTACTGCACGGAGAATTCGAAGCGACGTGGTTCGGTCAACATTCTAGTCAAAGCAACCGTTGAGCAGATCGGTCGAGCTGAAGAAGAAATCGGCAGAACTGATGAGAGCAATTGCCCGAATAAGGTGCAATCGTCCAATTGAGAGCAATCGGTCAGGAAAGCAAAGCAAACACAACAAGACTCAAGGAAAGTATGGGAGGAAACTGTGCAGGCCCTTCTATCATTTCTCTCTGCGGGACCTTGATGACCCTCAACTGAAGGGGATCGATTGTAGTGTTCTCGTAGGCAAGTTAACCCAATTTATTGATTTGACACAAGGGGAACCAAAGAGTATTTATAAGCTTTGACAGTTGAGTTGTCAATTAAACCGCACCTGAAATATGCTTGCTTACAACAAAATATTAATAACAACTTTGATATGATAGAAATAGTGATGATAGCGAAAGTAAAACAATGAAACGTAACAATTAGTGACCAGCAGGATTAAAACACTGTAGTCTAGGGAGATGGATGGTCGGGCGCTGCATGAATAAGAATGAACATGTACTAAATTCTAACACGGGGCAAGGCACACAGAAAAGCAATGATCATCTAGGAAAATATCAAACATTAGGCATGTATCCCGTAGGTAGTTGTGCGTGGTTGCAATAAGAACTTGCACAACATCTTTTGTCCTACCATCCCGCTGCGAACGGGGCCAAAAGGAACTTATGGAGATTAAGGTGCTCCTGTCAAAGAGCACCGAAACAAAGCAATAAACTCAATGGATACATGGAATCCTCAAATTATGGACCATCCCCTTTGGTGTCCCAAGCTGTCACCTTTGGGATCGCCGGTTCTGGACCATAATAGGTGCATACACCTCATAGATAGGATCTTGAACATAGATAAACTCATGAAAACATAAGTGGTTCAGATCTGAAAACATGGCACTCAGGCCCAAAGTGACAAGCATTAAGAGCAACAAGTTGTAGCAAAGATGATAAACACCAAACTAGATGATAGGCAACATGCCCCCAACAATCTAAGGAACTATTACATGATCAATCTCATCCAATCCCTACCATCCCCTTTTCCTACAACAGGGAATTACTCACACATGTGAAGAGAAGTCATGGAGGAAGGATGGAGTGGTGATGGTGATGCCGATGGCGACGATCTCCCCTCTCCGGAGGCAAAATCAGCCTCGAGATTAGCCCTCCCGAGGAAGAACAGAGGTTGGCGGCGGCTCCGCGACGGGTTCTGGAAAAGCGACTTCTGTTTCGGAGTTTTTCCATCACGGGAATAAATAGGAGTCGAAGTAGGGCACCAGGGGAGGGGGCAGTCGCCCAGGCGGCCAGAGGGCGCGGCCCCACCCCTGGCCGCGGCAGCAGGGCTCCTGGGGCCCCCTTGGCTGCCCTCTGGCCCCCCTTCTGGCTCCGGGCTCCTTCGGGTGCGTGGATGTTTTGGTATTTTTCTGAGAATTTTCTGAGATGCCCAAAAATCCATTTTCTTGCGCACAATAAAACCATATAGGTAGCTCTGCTGAAAACAGCATCAGTCCGGGTTAGTTTAGCTCAAATCATGCAAGAATGAGGGAAAAATAATGGCAAAAGTGTTTGGAAAAGTAGATACGTTTGAGACGTATCAACTCCCCCAAGATTAGACTATTGCTTGTCCTCAAGCAATTCAATTCAGCGAACTGGACGCGACAAAGAAAACTTTGACAAACTCTTTTGCTTCATACGATGTATATAAGCCGGTACTACGAAAAGAGTTTAGCAAATATCAAAACAATGCTATGAGGACAATGCACGAAGCAATCCTTCTTTCAAGTGATCAATCACAAACAACCTAAAGTAAATAATATGCTGCTGACAATCATGACAAGATCACAATGCACATAGCCTGAACATATCAGAGTTGTATCTCGCTAGCCTCCATGAGTGAAGCAAAACATAAATGCAGAAACTCCTCCGGAGTTTTGAAGGAGACTAGAACTAAGAATTTCAGACTAGCAATATAACAAGCATTTAGAAGACAATATAATACTTTGGGACAATGCATGTTACACTAATAATGACAATTATGCTCTCAATAGTTGGTGCTTTGAAGAAAGAAGGTGAGACTCTTGAACCGTGGATTTTTTATGGCAAGATTGAAAACCCGTGAAAGGAAGCAAAGACTAAACATGTTCCAGAGTTCTTGGTTTTGAAAACAAAGATAAAATTATTTTGAGAAGTGCAACTTTCCAGTCAACGATGAACGGTAAAGGTCTCTCAATATCTACCATACCAACCATATTAATGCTTTTTTCTTACACTTGTTCCCTTATCCATAAATCCTTTGATGGTCTATGGAACCTTTTATTTTGCCTCAAGTATGGAAGGAGGGTATCGTTCCATCTATCATTAGCAGAATTTGGTCCATTTCATTCCATCATCAAGTATGGGGGAAGGTGTAAATCTCTATCTCTTCTTTTTATTTTCTTGTTAAAACTTCCGTCAAAATATTTTTGGCATGGTAGATACTGATTTTCCCTCACCGCACCATGAGCATGTACGGTTAAAAAAGGTAAGCTTTTGAATAAATTTCGAGATGGCACAAGAAAGTCTAAGTTAGGAGTGGCCGGTAAATACCACATATATGAAGGTATGGTGGACTCAAGTGGTATAACTGCTTTGAAAAGGAGTTTGGATGGACAAGCAGAATTACTCTTAGTGCGAGTGAAGGCTAGCAAAAGACTGGGAAGCGACCAACTAGAGAGCAATAATTGTCATAATCATGCTGAGCGACAAAGCAACATTGAATCGGGCATGAAAGTGATATGACTATTCTGAAAAAAAGGTCATCAAGGCATGATAGACATTATAGTCATAAACATGTGTGAACATGTGCCAAGTTAACCCAAGATTTCTCCGAAGGGAAATACCACTTCAATATGCCAAACCATGAACAATGCAATGCATGTAAATCATTCCAACAACATATTATGCACCCTAGCTATTTGAGATCAGCCACAAAAAAAGCTTGAACACTGGGAAAGCATTGTAAACATAGCACTATGTCGCTACAAGATGGTCTATAGATCATAAGTACAAACATATGTACAAAAGTAGAAACAAGAAGAGTTTATACCGGTTTTCCTTGTTGCTTCCCTTTCGTCGATCTTCGTCATTACTGCCTTGTCACTTGCATGATCGAACGTGGAAAATATAATCAAATGCCATCACGGACTCGAGCTGAACTCTGAAAACAAAGCAAACTAAAGAGAAAAAGGAAATCTTTTTGGGTTTTTTAAAGGGTTTTACGAAAGAAAAAGAAAAGAGAAATCTTTTTGTTGTTTTTGCAAAATAAAAGAACAAAGATGAACGGCAAAAACTTCAAAAAGATCAAAGAAAACAAATTAAAAACGGATAATACAATGGAAAGGTGAGAAGGGCACGTACTCCCCCAAGCTTAGGCTTTTGGCCTAAGCTGGTAACAGCTACTGCCCCCAGGGGCCTCCTGCTCCGGGGTAATTGTAAGTCCAGGAGTCGTATGAGCCCTCCAGTGCGTACACCGAAGTCCTCGGGTCCTCCCATGAGGAAGGTCCTGCGCTCCAAGCGGAAGAAGACCCCTCTCCATGCTCGGTGAAGGCCTCTCCCTGGAAAGGTGGGAACTCACCATGCTCCTCCTCGTCGGGCACAACCCCCTCCATGGGGTTATGCAGCTGGTGGTGAGCCATGAACTCATCGAACTGAATATCGTTGAAGGACCATCTGTTCCAGCGAGTGTTATCAAAAAAAAGCGGTGCAGGTAAACGGATCTCAAGAGTAATGGTCCTCTCGAACCTCAAAATATAAACAAGGTTACCAAACTGGGAAGTCATGGTAACAAACTTATGCCTCTTCATAGCAGCAAGATCAAGACTTGCGTATGAAAAGGGAACATCATCAGGATGCGGGGTGCGCTCAAGAGACTCAAGGATAAGTGTGGCGTAAATACCACCATATAAATCGCCCTTGTTACTGTTCATAACAAGGCGCCGAGCAATTAAGGCACCCAAATTGTAGTCATTCTTATCAGAGAGGGCGTTCGCATAAATAGCGAAATCTGGTGCAGAACCACTGCTCGTGTTATCACGATCCAACACCCTTCTAGCAACAAAATACGCAAAATACCTGAGGTGTGGAAACAGAATGCTGTAAATCTTCGTACGCCGAATGTCGGTCTCCTCCTGGAAACAGAGGGAGTTGAAGAGGGTCCTCAACTCAGAAGGCTGAGTGGTCATCTTTGTCGTCTGACCAGCATTCGGCACACCTATTATATAACAAAACTGTGCCAAAGACATAGTTATGAGATCATTATAAAGTTTGAACTCGACAGTTCCAGCATCATGGTTATAACAAAAACTGTTAACAAAGCAAGAGGTGAGCTTCTTGTATTGTACCACACGGCATAATGCTAGCCGTGTCAAACCTGCACTAGAGCAAAGGCCATAGAATTCCTCCTTAATTCCTGTAGCTGTAGGAAAATCATCGCACGGACACATCATTGCACATGCTGGACTTGTGTCTTCCAACAACTCCAGGGACACATGATCTTCATTGTAGCTCACCCTAACTGCTGAGGGTGAAGATGCAACTCTAGTAACTCGATCGGAGCGCTCGGGATTCTTCTTCCCAAGCCACCCCTTTGCTTTTCCTAGCAAACTCATTTCTGAAATTTTTGAGAATTCACAAAAACAAGGAGTTAAACAAAGTGAGTTGAGGCAAACTACTCTACCCACTTATCTAAGGCATCAACTTGCATCAAAACTTGGAAAATAAATTTCTACACATGCATGCAAGCTCAACTAAATAACACCAAGAACTACTAAATACTCACAAATGAAGCCACCAATCAAAACCTATTTGGAGGGGTGGAGGAGTTACATACCAGGGAGTATTTGCCCAAAATCTCAGCTCAAATGATGGGTCATAGAGAGAGATCGAAATTCTTGATGGGGAGCAGCAAGAACGCAAGTTCCAGGTGCAGAACTCATGTTTTGGGGAGAAAAGAAAGAGAGAGGAAGAAGACTCACCTGGAGATGGGGCCTGTGGGCCCCAGGCGCCCTGTGGGCGCGACCAGGGGGCTGGCTGCGTCAGCTGGCCGCCTGGGCCACAGGTGGCCCCCCCTGGTCAGCCCCAGGTGCCTCTGGGTCACTCCCGACATGTAAATTTTTAATATAATTTTTCTCGATTTTTTCTGAAAACTTCACTGTTGAAATTTTTTCCGAAGTTCAAAAAGCTGCAAAACTATCTGAAAACATGAAGCACTGATTAGAATTGTGAATCTTCAAAAACATATAAACTTGGTACAACAAGGAGAATAAAAGCTAAATCAAATGAAAACATAACAAGCTCCACTTTTTGCCTATATAAAAAATGCCCACTAGCAAGGTTGATCAAGTCTTACCAACGAACCGGCGATATATAGAACAAAAATTCTCACCTCTTATGAAGTGATCATTTAACCTTGACTTTAATGGACATTGTCCCCACCATGATGGTTTAGTATTTGTGGTGCACGTGTAGAGGAAAATAGCATAACACTCACCCCTGCTCCGAGATCACATAAGGTAGTCCTGACATAATTTTTTTATGGAACAAGGAATGGTGGGTATACCTGGATCACCAAGCTTCTCGGGAATCTTTCCACTGAAAGAGTAGTTAGCAAGCATAGTAGATATTTCCTCATTAGGAACTTTTCTTTTGTTAGTGACAATATCTTTCATATATTTTGAATAAGGAGGTAACTTGATAGTATCAGTCATGGGAATTTGAAGAAAAAGAGGCTTCATCCATTCACAAAATTTATTATAATGCTCTTCTTCTTTAGATTTGAGAGACTTACCTGGAAAGGGCATGGGTTTTTGTACCCATGGTCGTCTTTCCTTCCCATGTCTTCTTGCTATGAAGTATTCTCCTATGTACTTCTTGCGTTTATCCGGTGCTTCTTCTTCTCGCACCTCGGGAGAATCACCCTTCTCCTTATCATTTTCTTTGGGTTCAGCACCGTCTTTAGTTTCAGCATCGGAGGTAGATATGTTGTTAGGATTAACAGCAGGTTCTTCACTTGTAATAGGATCATTGGAGTTGTCAGCTTCCTTGTGTTTCTTCTTCTTCTTTTTCTTCTTTGGAGAGATAACAATCTTGTCTTCTACCTGCACTTGATAATCTTGCTCGATCCTCTTTGGATGCCCCTCAGGATAGATTGGGTCCTGGGTGTGTGTTCCACCCCTTGTTTTGATGCCATAAGCTTGTATATACTATTTGGCATTGTTAGCAAGCAAATATATTTGCACATTAGAAATTTGTTCAAGCTGAGTTTGAACCATATGAAAATTCTTAACAAGACATTTAACATCATTGGCTGTTCTTTCAAGAAAACCAAGCAAAGTTTTGATAGCAAGAGAATTATCATGCAACTGACTTTGTATCCTCCTATTGAAATTATCTTGCTTAATAATAAAATTACCAAGCTCATCTAAGCATTGGTTGGGAGGCTTACCTTTAGGGATGTCACTTTCAGTAAAGTCTAGAGTGTACCTCTACCAAGGGAGGGTGAGTAGTAGGCTCACACAACTTCTCGATAGGCGGTAGATTATTCACGTCTTCGGCTTTAATGCCTTTCTCCTTTATAGACTTCTTTGCTTCTTGCATATCTTCGGGGATTAGAAAAAGCATGCCCCTCTTCTTTGGTGGTGGAGGTGGTTCAGGGAAGGACCAATCTTCATGGTTCTTGGCAATCTTGCCCATTAATTCTTCAGCATCGGCCGGTGTTCTTTCCCTGAAAATACAACCAGCACAACTATCAAGATAGGACCTGGAATCATCGGTTAGACCAGCATAAAATATATCAAGTAATTCATTCTTTGGGACTTCATGTCTCGGTCTAGCCTTAATTAAGTCAAAATACCTCCCCCATGCTTTAGGGAGGTGCTCATCCTGCAACTCTTTAAAGTTATAGATTCTTTGCAAAGCAGCATGTTGCATATGAGCAGGAAAATATTTATCAAAAAATTGAACTAAGTCATGAGGACTCTCAATGGAACCATAGGGTAGTGCATCGTACCAGGATTTGGCGTCTCCCTTCAAAGAAAAAGGAAAAAAGCTTGGCCACATAGAAATTTCGTATCTTCTCATCAGTAGTAAATACGTCACCTAACTCAGCGAGTTTGGTCAGGTGTGCTATAGCATCATCATTTTCTCTGCCATAAAAATGGTCAGCCTCGACTGTAGATATAAGTGAAAGATCAATAGAGAAATCATAATCAGGATCATTGATGCATATAGGAGACGTGCAAAATTTAGAATCAGGAATATTCTTGTTCTTCATGGAGTGCTTCTCGAGCAACTCCTTAATAGCATCAGGGTCAGAGTCGGTAAACTCTCTGAGTTCCCTGCAAAGATCATCATCAAGAGTAATATAATCATCATCAAGGAGTCTATCCTTGAGTTCATCTAAATCTGGGTAACCAAAGGTTTTGCAAGTAGGAATATAGCTATGTCGGGACCCGGGGTTAGCGTATGCAAGTCGCGCTACGACATAGTCATATGGAGAGCCGAGAACCGTACCCACTTGTCTAAGCAGACAAGGCCAAGCACAGAACGTTCTCGGAAAGCATAGTACGTGAGGGGCATCCCATCCAGGCCGGATGATCAACTGAGATGGGTCCTCATCGTCCGCACACAAGTCTAATGATATGGGTGATGAACTCCCATATTCAAAGACAAGTCACCTCAACCATACTATCGACTATCTCATAACTCTTACATAGACTTACTCCAGCCCGATCACTTAGTTGGGGTCTAGGGCAGGCTCGATCATACCACAAAGTGTGCACGAGACGGATTCTCGAGCAATCGCATCGCGATGCCCCAAGCTGCGCACATCTAAGGGCCACTTGGTGTATGAAAGACCGCCAGCCAGATCACAACGAAGGTCTCGAAAACCCATACAAAGACATGCATGTTATAAACATACACGCAGCACACATGCCTTGTATGAACAGCAGGTATCATTGCAATTCTCTACAAAGTATACATTTATTGATAACTCTCACAGAGTGCACACAGAGATCACAAGCATGTGATCCAACATTACAACAGACAAGCGGAAGCAAAGTAGGTCTGAGTACAGACAAGTTTAACAAATGGCTTAAGAAGCCTTATTTATACACAAGCCCTCCACGAGGGAACCAGTCGTCTGACTGGGACTGGACTAGCTTGATCTTCAGTCGTCGAGCTCGATGAAGAAGCCACCTTCGGGGTCAGTGGGTTCATCTAAAACATAGAATAAGCAAACGTGAGTACAAAGTCATACTCAGCAAGACTTACATAGGAGCTAAACTACTCATGCACATGTATCAAAGTAAAGGGAGGTGGGGTTTCACTTGCAGAAGTGCCAGCTTTGACTTGGCTAATCCTGAACTACGAGTACCAGACTTGAGGTAAGAAGCGTACACGAGTCCACTACTTTCTCCAATCAATTACACCACTATGGTGCCTTCCTCGACTTCCCACGAGAAAGCACGCCATAGTACTCACACTTATCTTGGTGTATTTTAGAAGTATCCAGTTCAAGTTGTCTAATAATCAAGCTAAGATTTCCAAGCAGTCCTTAACCGTGGACGCGGCTATTCGAATAGTTTTGTTAACACTGCAGGGGTGTACCGCTACACACACATGATCATCGGTTACCGCCATCGTACTCGACACCGTTCAAGAAGTATCGGCGAGGATGCTCACCACAACTGTTACCTCATAGCCTATCTAGTCCGAGAAAGCCGCCTACCTGGGTTGGCTACCACTATCGTGAACCCGGCCGGTTTATCGAATTGGACCCAGGTGATGTGTGCGTGGTGCATAAGCCGGTCTAGGTTGAGCCGTTCCCTCACTTAGCAGCCAGGCCACAAGCCTACAAAAACTCTGAACTATTGCGACATCTGGACATCGAAAGGGATGAGTTAATAGGTTGAGAGGGGTCAGTGCGCCCAATGTGTGGTTGTACTCTTCATCTTGGATCACCACACAAGAACTCGGACTTAGGGCGGTGTTCAACGAGACAACCCACTGTGTACTCTTACACAGCCTCTCATCGTTCACCTTGTATTAGGGTAGATTCACCAACACATTTCCACCATCATCACCATGATCACTACCATCCCGACTCACATAACAGTAACTTCATTGTATCGCTCTAAGCATGCAATAAGCAGTAACAATTGCAGGGGCCACATGATATCAATCAACTCCTACATTTGCTAGGATTGTGGTTTTCTTACTACTGTGACAAATGATAGGTCATGCAAAGGAATGGGGTCATCTATGCGGTAGAAACGTAGCATGGTAATCATCCTATACAATGCATAAGCGAGACATGAGAGGGAAGTGGGATTTTATCGACATGATCAATGGGGGTTTGCTTGCCTTGCTGACGAGGTTCGGGTTCGGGATCTTCAACGAAGGGGGCAGCCTCCTGTTCCGGTTCCACCTTTACTCGACAAACAACAAACAAGGTAGCAAATTAAATACAATGCACAATCACATGGTTGAAGGTTGAAACTCGATGTATATTCTTTGATGTGTGAAGCAATTCCATTTAAATGGAGTATATTGAAAATTGAATTGCAAATTCAAACTCCAATTTGAATTCAATTTAGCCAAGTTGCACATGACATTGTTTGATTAAGTTAAATCATTTTGAAATGTGTATGATGTGCCTCTGAAGTTCAAGTATAGTGTGGTATGTTGATATGGTTCAAATTGCAAAAGCATTTGAAATGAATTTGATTTAATTCCATTTAAACCAAATAGCAAATGCTACTGGTCACATTTTAAATTCAACTCAAACATGGTTGAAAGTTGTATATTTGGATAGCTAATTTTCTCCTAATAATTTTTCATATATTATTTGTTAAATTTGGAGTTAATATGAATTTTCTGTGAATTTCCAAAGTTTTAGCCTTTTTATGGATTTTCTTGAATTTCTTGATTTCTTTTTATTCTGGAAAAATGACTTATTGCGTCAGCACTGAGTCAGCATGACATCAGGGTTTTTTGACCCAGTCAAACTGACATGGGGGCCCCATCTGTCATGGACTCAAGGGCTAATCCCCTCTTTGTTTAATTAAACAGAGAGGATTAGGGGGCCTGGGGCCCACTGTCAGCCTCACTGGGGGTGGATTAGGGGGTTAACTTAACCCGGCCATGTCGGACTTGCCGGCGGCTAGCCGCCGGTGACCAAAACCGCGGCGGCGCTGCTCGGGATTGCGCATCCGGCCACCATCTGGCACGCTGTGACCACCAAAAGGCGGCCTATGCATGCCCGCTTCACCCAGCACCAACGGGGAGGCTCGGGAGGGGCCGGAGCCTCGTCGGCGACGTGCTCGGGCGGCGGTCGTGGCGCGTCTTTGAGGCAGACGACGGTGTGGTGCACGGGATGACGCCATAGATAGCCCGTTCGGCTCCTGGAGGGCTCAGGAACGTGATGCACTCCAAGACTCGGACGGGGAGGCACAGGAGCGAGCTTGAGCTCAACCATGGCGGGGTCGTGCTCGGCTCCCATGGCGGAATCGGCTAGAAAGGTTGCGGGGCGCTGTAAGCTTGGGGGAAACACGCAGTAGCTCACCGCGAATCGAACGGAACCAACATCAAGCTCGGGAGGCTTTAACGGTGGCGAATCGACGACGGTGAGCTCGCGGGTCCGGTGAGTTCTCGGTGAAGCTTGTGTCTCGTCTGGTAAGATTGATGCGTCTCCTTCCGCTAGTCGACGAAGCCGAGGACGGAGATCACGCTGGACATCTTGGATGGGCTCCTCGGCGTCGATGGCCACGCGGGGGCGCTTCGGTGCTCCGGCGAGTTCTTCTGTCGACGACGAACACGGCGAGGGAGGAGGGGGAGGTGGCTTTGGAAGGAGGGGAATGGAGCTGGGCGTCTCCCAGACGTGCGAGGCGAAGGGATAAGGGCTCGGGGCAGGCAGGCAGCTGCCTGTCGTGCCCACGGCGCTCGCCGGCGAGGTGCTTGCCTGCCTGGAGGGGAAGAAGACGCATGTACCCCCTCCAGGTGGGCACGGCCGGTTGAGGTGAGTGGGCCTCGCCCCTGGGCGAGAGGTAAGTCCTTCTCTTTTATTTTTCTGTTTTTCTTTTCTGTCATTTGTTTTGGCTAGCTAAAAAAATAACAAACCAATTTACTAAATTCTCATAATTTTTATATGGCCTCACAAAATAATATACTAGCCACTTATAAATTTTGAACATTTTTAAAATTCAAATAATTTGAACTATAAATCAAATAGGGGTTTTTGATTAATTCCAAGGCACTGTTTGGATATTTGAAAAATCCATGAGCATGGGGTGGGTCCCACATCACTTGATATGTGATCACACACATTTATAAGACTTTTCAAAAATCTAACATGAATTTTTGGAGAAGATTTTTATCTGGCCTTTTGAATTAATTCGTCTAGGGGGGTTCCTTCTCCCATTTTGCTTTTGAGTTTTATTTCAATGACTTCTTTTGAAATTTTTATCATGATGCAAGGTGACTTGATCCTAGCACATTACATAACAGAGGGTTCTGACAACTCGCCCCCACTCAACAGAATCTCGTCCCGAGATTCAGAAGTCTGCGGGAGGAAGGTGGGGTACTCGGTACTGAGACGGTCTTCTCTTTCCCACGTAGCTTCTCTCTCAGAGTGGTGTGACCATTGCACTTTCAGAAACCTAATATTCTGACAACGAGTGACACGCTCTGCGGAATCAAGAATACGAACAGGGTATTCTCGATAAGAAAGGTCATCTTGGAGATCAAGCGTTTCATGGTCGACTTCGCGGATGGGGTCCTTGAAGCAACGCCTGAGTTGGGACACATGGAATACATCATGTACTCGGGAAAGGTGCGGGGGTAGTTCAAGTTGGTAGGCAACTTCTCCACGTTTAGCAAGAATGCGGAAAGGTCTGATGTAACGTGGGGCCAACTTGCCTTTCATACCGAAACGTTGGGTTCCCTTCAGAGGAGTAACCCGGAGGTAAGCCTTCTCATCCAGATTGTAGCTCTCTTGCCTATGATGACGATCATAGTAGCTTTTCTGACGAGACTGGGCTGCTTTCAATTGATCACGAACAATGCGAACTTTCTTTTCTGCTTCCTTGATCATATCCGGTCCGAAGAATTGTCTTTCACCGGTTTCTGACCAGTTTAGGGGTGTTCGACATCGTCATCCATAAAGGAGTTCAAAAGGAGCCATGTTCAGACTAGATTGAAAACTATTGTTATAAGCAAATTCGGCGAATGGCAGAGACTTCTCCCAATTCTTTCCGAATGAGATAACACAAGCTCTAATCAGAATTTATTTCCAAAGGAACACCGTGAAGGGATACAATTCTAGAGACGTACAAGTCCACTAACTGGCTAGCAGTTATAGACTCGCGAACTGGAAGGAAGTGAGCAACTTTGGAAAGCCTATCTATGACAACGAAGATGGCATTGTTTCCTTTCTGGGTTTTTGGAAAGCCGGTGATGAAGTCCATAACGACTTTGTCCCATTTCCACTCTGGAATAGGCAAAGGTTGAAGTGTACCAGCAGGTCTTTGTTGTTCTGCCTTAATGCGACGACAAACATCACATTTGGCAACAAATTGAGCAATGTCTCTCTTCATCCTAGTCCACCAAAATCTCTGGCGTAGATCTCGGTACATTTTTGTGCTACCGGGATGAATCGAGAGGGGTGTGTCATGGGCTTCTTTGAGGATGAGTTGCCTCAGTTCCCTATTCTTAGGTACTACCAAACGATTTCCAAAGAATACCGTTCCCTTGCTATCTGTGGAGAAACATTTAGCAACTCCGCTTGCAATGTTCTCCTTGATCCGGCGAACACCTCGTGCACGCCTTTGGGCAACTATGATTTGATCCTCAAGAGTTGGTTTCGCCACCAAGGTAGAAAGATAGCCATGAGGAACAATCTCAAGATTGAGCTTGCGAAATTCCTCATGAAGAAGTGGTTGATACTGTTGTAACATAAGGTTGTTACAATACGACTTACGACTTAGTGCATCAGCCATGACATTGGCTTTGCATGGGGTGTAAGAAATTCCTACGTCGTAATCTTTTATGAACTCAATCCAGCGTCTTTGCCTGAGATTAAGATCTGGCGTGGTGACAATGTATTTGAGGCTTTGGTGGTCGGAATAGATCTCACAACGATTACCAAGGAGGTAATGTCGCCATGTTGTTAGGGCATGGACTATGGCAGCGAGTTCAAGGTCATGGGTAGGATAGTTCTCTTCATGTGGCCGCAACTGGCGTGAATCATAAGCTACCACATGTCGATCTTGCAGAAGTATGCATCCTAACCCTTGCTGTGATGCGTCACAATAGATCTCGAAATCCTTTTTGGTGTCTGGAGGTGCAAGTACGGGTGCAGAAGTCAGTCTTCTTTTTAGCTCTTGAAAGCTTTCCTCGCACTTGGGGGTCCATAGGAATTTCTTATCTTTCTTGAGGAGTTCAGTTAGATGCTTTGCAGCTTTAGAAAAGTTCTCGACGAAGCGACGGCAATAGCAGGCTAGGCCAAGAAAACTCCTAACTTGCTTAACCGATTCAGGTGGAGTCCAGTCAAGGACGGCCTGAACTCTCTCGGGATTCACAGCAATGCCTTTTGCAGAAATTACGTGGCCTAAGTAGGTCAGTTCTGGTAGCCAAAATTCACACTTGGAGAATTTAGCATACAGGCGATGCTCTCTAAGTTTCATCAATACCAGCTTTAGGTGTTCGGCATGTTCTTCTTCGTTCTTCGAGTAGATGAGAATATCATCGAAATAAACCACAACAAATTTATCTAAGTACTCCATGAAGATCGAATTCATCATGCGTGAGAAAGTGGCGGGGGCATTGGTTAAACCAAAGGACATGATGGTGTACTCGTAAAGACCATAACGAGTAGTAAAAGCCGTTTTGGGAATGTCCTCATTTCGGATTTTTATTTGATGATAAACTAATCTCAAATCCATCTTGGAGAAGACAGAGGATCCTGCAAGTTGATCATAAAGATCATTGATCCCGGGTAGTGGGTACTTGTTCTTTATCGTCGCTAAATTTAGCGGGCGATGGTCTACGCACATCCTTTCTGTTCCATCTTTCTTCGTTACGAACAGAACGGGGCAACCCCATGGCGATGAGCTAGGGCGGATGAATCCTTTTTCCAACAAAGCTTCCAGTTGGGTTTTAAGCTCAGCTAACTCACGTGGGGCCATTTTGTATGGACGTCTAGAAATTGGTGCGGTTCCTGGCATAAGATCTACTATGAACTCTACACATCTGTCGGGTGGCATGCCCGGCAGCTCTTCAGGAAAGACATCCGGGAAGTCACAAACCACCGGAATATCTTCAAGGTCGGGAAGGGGAAGTACATTCAAGGAATGCACCTGGGTTCTTATTCTGGGTGAGGTGTAGTTGACGGTCTTTCCTGAAGGGTGGGTGAGTTTCACTGATTTGCCTTTGCAATCAAGGTAGGCATTCTGTCTTGATAGCCAATCCATGCCAAGGATGACATCAATGTCTGAAGACTTGAGGGCTATGAGTGAAGCAAGGAATACTAATCCCTCAATTGCGATTTGATTACCATGGCTTACTCTATTAGTTTGCCATCTTGACCCTGGAGTTTGAATAATCATTGGGGTGGACAATTCAACAAAATATAACTCATGACGAAGTGTATAACTGTCGGGACCCGGGGTTAGCGTATGCAAGTACAGTTAATACATAGTCATATGGAGAGCCGAGAACCGCACCCACTTGTCTAAGCAGAAAGGCCAAGCACTGAAAATTCTCGGAAAGCATCGTACTTGAGGGGCATCCCATCCAGGCCGGATGATCAACTGAGATGGGTCCTCATCGTCCGCACACAAGTCAAATGATATGGGTGGTGAACTCCCATATTCAAAGACAAGTCGCCTCAACCATACTACCGACTATCTCAAAACTCTTACATAGACTTACTCCAGCCCGATCACTTAGTCAGGGTCTAGGGCGGGCTCGATCATACCAAAAAGTGTGCACGAGACGGAGTCTCTAGCAATCGCATCGCGATGCCCCAAGCTGCGCACATCTAAGGGCCACTTGGTGTATGAAAGACCGCCAGCCAGAACACAACTAAGGTCTCGAAAACCCATACAAAGACATGCATGGTATAAACATACACGCAGCATACATGCCTTGTATGAACAGTAGGTACCATTGCAATTCTCTACAAAGTGTACATATTTATTGATAACTCTTATAGAGTGCACACAGAGATCACATACATGTGATCCAACATTACATTACAAACGGAAGAAAATTATGTCTGAGTACAGACAAGTTTAAAAAATGGCTTAAGAAGCCTTATTTAAACACAAAGCCCTCCACGAGGGAACCAGTCGTCTGACTGGGACTAGACTAGTTGGTCTTCAGTCGTCCAGCTCGATGAAGAAGCCACCTTCGGGGTCAGTGGCATCATCTAAAACATAGATTAAGCAAACGTGAGTACAAAGTCGTACTCAGCAAGACTTACATAGGAGCTATACTACTCATGCATATGTATCAAGGTAAAGGGAGGTGGGGTTCATTTGCAGAAGTGCCAGCTTTGACTTGGCTAATCCTGAACTACGAATACCAGACTTTGAGGTAAGAAGCGTACACGAGTTCACTACTTTCTCCAACCAATACACCACTATGGTTCCTTCCTCGACTTCCCTACGAGGAAGCACGCCATAGCACTCACACTTATCTTGGTGTGTTTTAGAATTATCCGGTTCAAGTTATCTAATAATCAAGCTAAGCTTTCCAAGCAGTCCATAACCGCGGACGCGGCTATTCGAATAGTTTTGTTAACCTTGCAAGGGTGTACCGCTACACACACATGACCATCATTTACCGCCTTTGATCTCGACACCATTCAAGGGGTGCCAGCGAGGATGCTCACCACAACTGTTACCTCATAGCCGATCTAGTCCGAGAAAGCCGCCTACTTGGGTTGGTTACCACTATCGTGAACCCGGCCGGTTTACCGAAGTGGACCCAAGTGATGTGTGTGTGGTGCATAAGCAGGTCTCGGATGAGCCGTTCTCTCACTTAGCATCCAGGCCACAGACCTACCAGAACTCCGAACTATTGCGACATCTGGACATCGAAAGGGACGAGTTAGTAAGTTGAGAGGGGTCAGTGAGCCCAATGTGTGGTTGTACTCTTCATCTTGGATCACCACACAAGAACTCGTATTAGGGCAGTGTACAACGAGACAACCCACCGTGTACTCCTACACAGCCTCTCATCGTTCACCTTGTATTAGGGTCCATTCACCAACACTTTTCTACCATCATCAACATGATCATTCCCATCCCGACTCACATCACAGTAACAACATGGTATCATACTAAGCATGCAATAAGAAGTAACATTGCAGGGGCCACATGATATCAAACAACTCCTACATTTGCTAGGATTGTGGTTTGCTTACTACTGTGACAAAATGATAGGTCATGCATAGGAATGGGTTCATCTATGCGGTAGAAACGAAGCATGGTAATCATCCTAAACAATGCATAAGCGAGACATGAGAGGGAAGTGGGATTTTATCGACATGATCAATGGGGGTTTGCTTGCCTTGCTGACGAGGTTCGGGTTCGGGGTCTTCAACGAAGGTTGCAACCTCTTGCTCCGGTTCCACCTCTATTCGACAAAAAAAGCACGAAGTAGCAATCAATATGAATGCAATGCTCAAGCACATGAATGAATGTTGAAACTTGAAGTATAAGTTTTCATGTGTGAGGCAATTCCATTAAAGTGGAGTATATTGCATTTGAAATGCAAATTCAAACTCCACATTTGAATTCAACATTAACCAAGTTGTATGTGATATGGTTTGATCATTTTGAATCATCTTCAAATGTGTATGATATGCCTCTGATGTGTGATTGAAATGTAGCATGTTGCCATGGTTCAAGTTGCAAAAATATTTGATTTGAATTTGATTTAATTCCATTTAAATCAAATAGCAAATTCTACTGATCACATTTTAAATTCAACTCAAACAGAGTTGAAAGTTTCATATTTGGAAAGATAATTTTCTCCTGATCATTTTTCATATATTATTTGTCCAATTTGGAGTTAATATGAATTTTCTATGAATTTCCAAAGTTTGGGGTATTTTCTGGAATTTCTTTAATTCAAATAATCTCTGGAAAATCATTTAAATTGATTTATTGCGCAAGTGCTGACGTCAGGGGGGGGCTGACATGTGGGGTCACCTTGTCAGCGACTGGGTTAAGTTAATCCAGTGGCTTAATTAAGCCACTGGGCCCACTGGTCAGTGACCCAGGGGTCACTAACTGGGTGCTTAACAGGGGGGGGTTAGAGCTGACACGCCGGCAGCTAAACGCCGGCGACTGGACCACGGCGGCGCTGCACGGGGAGGACGAATCCGGCCACGGGAGGGGAAACGGAGGGCACCGGCTTGCTCCTGGAGGTCGTCTGCGTCTTCTGGAGGCAACAGGGGGTCGCGGGGTGGTCGGGAGCGACGACGGCGACGTCCTTGGCGGCGACAAAACCACGGCGAGGTCGTAGTCGACGTTGTAGTGCAAGACTTGAGGCGATTCGGGGCGCGTTCGAACGCTGGAATGTTCAGGAGCCAAACGCACGCACTGGGGGTTCACGATGAGCACTGGAGCGAGGAGGACGGCGACCATGGCGGCGACGAGCTCCTGCGTCCATGGCGGAATCGTCTAGGGGGGGATTGAGGGGCCGCAAGATTAGGGGTTCTGCTCACCAGGAGGTGGTGAACGTAACGGCGCAGGCGGTGGAGACGGAGAGGCTTCAACGACGACGAATTCGCCGGAGTTGGCTTGCGGGTCCGGCGGCAACGTGGAGAAGATTCCGGCGGCTACAGAGAGTCCGAGCTCGATTCCTTATGCACGGAGTCAAGTCGAGGATGGCGAGGAGGATGGACAACACGGCGCAGCTCGGGGACGTCGTTGGCCACGCGGGCTTCAAGCTATGGCGACGGCGGCGTCCTGTTCTACTCGGGGCTCATCGAGAGAGAGGAGGATAGGCACTGGGGAGGGGGGAATGAGCTCACGGCGTCTCCAGGGCGCGTCCAGGTGCGAGAAGAGGCCACGGGGGGGCCTGGAAGCTCCTCGACGACGACGTGTCGTCCCCGGCTAGCTCGGTGGCATTCCACCGAGCAGCTTGGAGGCGCGGGAGGGGGAAGAAGACCCCGCTGCCCCTGTGGGCCGTCTGGGCTGGGGTGGGCCGGCTTCGCCTGGGCGCCAGGTAATGATTTCTGATTTCTTTTCTATTTCTCTTTTTTGACATTTGTTCTGTTTAGCCAAATAAAATAGCTAAACATTTTATTAAATGCTGAAATTTTTTATGTGGCCTCATAACAATATATACTAGCCACTCATAAATTTTCAACATTTTTAAAATTCAATTAATATGAATCTTAAATCAAATAGGGGTATTTCTTTAATTCCAAGGAACTGTTTGATTATTTGAAAAATCTATGAGCATGGGATGGGTCCCACATCACTTGATATGTGATCACACTCATTTATAAGACTTTTCAAAAATCTAACATGAATTTTTGGAGAAGATTTTTATTTGGCCTTTTGAATTAATTCATCTCGGGGGGTTCCTTCTCCCATTTGGATTTTGAAGTTGATTTCCTTTGAAAAATTGACATGATGCAAGGTTACTTGATCCTAGCACATTACCTAACAGAGGGTTCTGACAACTCGCCCCCACTCAACAGAATCTCGTCCCGAGATTCAGAAGTCTGCGGGAGGAAGGAGGGGTACTCGGCACTGAGACGGTCTTCTCTTTCCCACGTAGCTTCTCTTTCAGAGTGGTGTGACCATTGCACTTTCAGAAACCTAATCTTCTGACGACGAGTGACATGCTCTGCGGAATCAAGAATACGAACGGGGTATTCTCGATAAGAAAGGTCATCTTGGAGATCAAGCGTTTCATGGTCGACTTCGCGGATGAGGTCCTTGAAGCAACGCCTGAGTTGGGACACATGGAATACATCATGTACTCGGGAGAGGTGCGGAGGTAGTTCAAGTTGGTAGGCAACTTCTCCACGTTTAGCAATAATGCGGAAAGGTCCGATGTAACGTGGGGCCAACTTGCCTTTGATACCGAAACGTTGGGTTCCCTTCAGAGGAGTAACCCGAAGGTAAGCCTTCTCATCCAGATTGTAGCTCTCTTGCCTATGATGACGATCATAGTAGCTTTTCTGACGAGACTGGGCTGCTTTCAATTGATCACGAACAATGCGAACTTGCTCTTCTGCTTCCTTGATCATATCCGGTCCAAAGAATTGTCTTTCACCGGTTTCTGACCAGTTTAAAGGTGTTCGACATTGCCGTCCATAAAGGAGTTCAAAAGGAGCCATGTTCAGACTAGTTTGAAAACTATTGTTATAAGCAAATTCGGCAAATGGAAGAGACTTCTCCCAATTCTTTCCGAATGAGATAACACAAGCTCTGAGCATGTCTTCAAGAATTTGGTTAACCCTTTCGACTTGACCGCTAGACTGAGGATGGAAAGCCGTACTAAAGGAGAGATGAGTTCCCATAGCATTCTGAAAGGTTCCCCAAAATCTAGAGGTAAAAAGGCTACCACGATCAGAATTGATTTCCAAAGGAACACCATGAAGGGATACAATTCTAGAGATGTACAAGTCTGCTAACTGGCTAGCATTTATAGACTCGCGAACCGGAAGGAATTGAGCAACTTTGGAAAGCCTATCTATGACAACGAAGATGGCATTGTTTCCTTTCTGGGTTTTTGGAAAGCCGGTGATGAAGTCCATACCGACTTTGTCCCATTTCCACTCGGGAATAGACAAAGGTTGAAGTGTGCCAGCAGGTCTTTGATGTTCTGCCTTAATGCGACGACAAACATCACATTCAGCCACAAATTGAGCAATGTATCTCTTCATCCTAGTCCACCAAAATCTCTGGCGTAGATCTCGGTATATTTTTGTGCTACCGGGATGAATTGAGAGGGGTGTGTCATGGGCTTCCTTGAGGATGAGTTGCCTTAGTTCCTTATTCTTAGGTACTACCAAACGATTTTCAAAGAACACCGTTCCTTTGCTATCTGTGAAGAAACATTTAGCAACTCCGCTAGCAATGTTCTCCTTGATCCGGCGAACACCTCGTGCACGCCTTTGGGCAACTATGATTTGATCCTCAAGAGTTGGTTTCGCCACCAAGGTAGAAAGATAGCCATGAGGAACAATCTCAAGATTGAGCTTGCGAAAGTCCTCATGAAGAAGTGGTTGATACTGTTGTAACATGAGGTTGTTACAATACGACTTACGACTTAGTGCATCAGCCATGACATTGGCTTTGCCTGGGGTGTAAGAAATTACTACGTCGTAATCTTTTATCAACTCAATCCAGCGTCTTTGCCTGAGATTAAGATCTGGCTGGGTGAAAATATATTTGAGGCTTTGGTGGTCGGAATAGATTTCGCAACGGTTACCAAGGAGGTAATGTCTCCAAGTTGTTAGGGCATGAACTACAGCAGCGAGTTCAAGGTCATGGCTAGGATAGTTCTCTTCATGTGGCCGCAATTGGCGTGAAGCATAAGCTACCACATGTCGATCTTGCAGAAGTATGCATCCTAACCCTTGCCGTGATGGATCACAATAGATCTCGAAATCCTTTTTGGTGTCTGGAGGTGCAAGTACGGGTGCAGAAGTCAATCTTCTTTTTAGCTCTTGAAAGATTTCCTCGCACTTGGGAGTCCATAGGAATTTCTTATCTTTCTTGAGGAGTTCAGTAAGAGGCTTTGCAACTTTAGAAAAGTTCTCGACGAAGCGACGGCAATAGCTGGCTGGGCCAAGAAAACTCCTAACTTGCTTAACCGATTCAGGTGGAGTCCAGTCAAGGACGGCCTGAACTCTCTCGGGATTCACAGCAATGCCTTTTGCAGAAATCACGTGGCCTAAGTAGGTCACTTCTGGTAGCCAAAATTCACACTTGGAGAATTTAGCATACAGGCGATGCTCTCTAAGTTTCATCAATACCAGCCTTAGGTGTTCGGCATGTTCTTCTTCGTTCTTCGAGTAGATGAGAATGTCATCGAGGTAAACCACGACGAACTGGTCCAAATACTCCATGAAGATGGAGTTCATCATGCATGAGAAAGTGGCGGGGGCATTGGTTAAACCAAAGGACATGACGGTATACTTGTAAATACCATAACGAGTAGTAAAAGCCGTTTTGGGAATGTCCTCGTTTCGGATTTTGATTTGATGATAACCTAATCTCAAATCCATCTTAGAGAAGACAGAGGATCCTGCAAGTTGATCATAAAGATCATTGATGCTGGGCAGTGGGTACTTGTTCTTTATCGTCGCTAAATTTAGCGGGCAATAGTCTACGCACATCCTTTCTGTTCCATCTTTCTTCGTTACGAACAGAACGGGGCAACCCCATGGCGATGAGCTAGGGCGAATGAATCCTTTCTCCAACAAAGCTTCCAGTTGGGTTTTAAGCTCAGCTAACTCACGTGGGGCCATTTTGTATGGGCGTCTAGAAATTGGTGCGGTTCCTGGGGCAAGATCCACTATAAACTCTACACATCTGTCGGGTGGCATGCCCGGCAGCTCTTCAGGAAAGACATCCGGGAAGTCACGAACCACCGGAATATCTTCAAGTTCGGGAAGGGGAAGTACATTCAAGGAATGCACTTGGGTTCTTGTTCTGGGTGAGGTGTAGTTGACTGTTTTTCCTGAAGGGTGGGTGAGTTTCACGGATTTGCCTTTGCAATCCAGGTAGGCATTCTGTCTTGATAGCCAATCCATGCCAAGGATGACATCAATGTCTGAAGACTTGAGGGCTATGAGTGAAGCAAGGAATACTAAACCCTCAATTGCAATCTGATTACCATGGCTTACTCTATTAGTTTGCCATCTTGACCCTGGAGTTTGAATAATCATTGGGGTGGACAATTCAACAAAGGGTAACTCATGACGAAGTGCATAACTTTCCGGCATGAATGAATGAGATGCTCCTGGGTCGAAAAGAACGGAAGTAGGAACATAATTGACTGGGAGCGTACCAAGAATGACGTCAGTGGTGTCGTCAGTCTCTTCGGCGGCGATTTGGTTCACACGCCCACGAGTGGCGGGAGGAGCGGGTTTGGCGGTGTAGACCTTCTGGGGTGGCTTGCCACGACCATTGCTGCTGTTGTTGTTGCCTCCGGCACGGGGTGGAGCATTCTGGTGCTGAAGCTGGTTCTGGGGACACTCACGAGAATAGTGGCCTGCCTGACCACACTTGTAACAGGCTCCGAAAACAGTTCGTGGAGCTGGGTTGTTTGGTGGAGCTGGGTGGAACTGGGTGGGTGGACGAGGCGCCACATAGGATGGCCTCGGTGGGTTGTTCTGGCGGAACATGCTGTTTGGGATCCAGATCTTGCGCTTCTGGGAGCTAGAACTGGATGAACCATCATCTCTGGGGTGTTTGCGGAAATCGTTGGGGGTGTTCATGTCCTCTGCTTTGATGGACTTGTTGACAAGGACCTGGAATGTGGCAAAGTCATGAAGATTGAGCTCACGACGAAGTCCCGTGTTGAGGCCACGACGGAACCTCTCTTGTTTCTTGGAGTCGGTGGAGACTTCTTCGGTAGCATAACGAGCCAGTCGGTTGAACTCACGACTAAACTCATCAACGGTTCTTCTGCCTTGAGTGAGGTTGCAGAACTCCTCACGTTTGCGGTCCATGAGACCTTTGGGAATGTGGTGCTCGCGGAAGGACGTGCAGAATTCCTCCCAAGATGCAGGTGGTCCAACGGGGCGCATATTCAGAAAGTTCTCCCACCAAGAGCTAGCTGCACCTTCGAGGTGATAGGTGGCATAGCTGACCTTGTCACCAGTTGCAACACGGCCTGCTTGGAGCTTCCTCTCGATGCTGCAAAGCCAGTCATCAGCGTCAAGGGGCTCGGTGGAGTAACTAAAAACCGGGGGATGAAGTCGGATGAAGTCGTTTAGGGACACCAACTCATTGCGCTGCTGAGTGGTGTTGCGAGCAATGACTTCCAACAGATGGTGAGAGTCTCGGCGGTTCCTCTCAACTTCCATCAGAACTTGTGCCATCGTGGGTGGGGGTGGAAGGTTGCCTTCCTCCTGGTCATTCCCACGACCTTGGTTACGACCAACCTGGCCACGGGTTCCTTGAGACATCCTGAAGGTGAAAAATCAAAGTCAAAAAGAGTTGATTGGAAGAGTCTAAACAAGGTATTGAAGTACTGGAAGGATTACAGAGAAAAGGAAGTAATCATCTTGACAACATGGTGATAAAGCACACAAGCCATATATTCACAAGCTGTCATACAACCCATACATCGTTTTAGTACAAGCACCAAGCTAATGCAAACGTGATGAAGATGATACATCCTTCAGAGGCACTCTGACTTCCTATACATTATTTATCTAAGCCTCTGGAATCTTAGACACCTTGCTTACAATATACTAAGATACTACTACATCATCACTAAGTAAGACCACAGGCGGTCTCACTCATCTCCATCTCCATAGTAGTCCTCATAAAAGTTACCCGCGTATCCCGGTAGCTGGAGGTGACCATCGGAAAACACGGAGGCTTGTGGACCCTGATATCCATTTGCGCAAGGATGGGGCCTAGGTCCAGCGTAGGGTGGAAGCAAAGGACCACAGGGTGGAAAAATGCCTCCAATCTCGGGCCAAGCAACTCAAGAAGGCATCTGAGTCCTCACTGGGTAGATCGCATCAAACTCAACTGATCCAACACTCACAAAGGGTGCCAAAAGTGTCAGTGCTCGATACAGACGAACACGGGTGGCGTGGAGCTCGAAACGGAGAGCGCGTGCATCACGATCTCTGTCAGTAGCAAACCTAGCAGTCACCTGAAGTGCTGGATCCTCTGCAGAGTGATCTGAGTAGAGTCCGGTGTAATATCCCTCTTCTCCTGGATGTGCAGCAGGGATATAGCGGAAAGAAGTCTCTCTCAGCAAAGTGTGCTCCTCTCTCAGTAGTGTCATACATGAGTATGCAGCATCCTGCACAGCCATGTTCTCGGTAACGCCAATGCCATGTCCAAAGTGGATAGGCTGAGTGACTCCAACGTGGTGCGGGTAGATCCTGACAATGCAGTGGAACTGCGTCTGGTTGAAGTCGTGCAACTTCTCCTCAACGGTGTACTCAGGGTACCACCGATATCCCACATAGGACATCATCTCGATCAACGTGGCGGGATGGCCACGCACACCGAAGCACCTGGTCAAACGAACAATCTGCCGAGGGGGAAGATCTTCCATCTGAAACAGAAAGGAGTTTGCAAATGCATCAGATTATGAGATAAACCTGGAATGACTCGGACAGCATAACGGCTGTAATTGCAAGAAAAAGACAATTTCTTACAACATGGAAACAACACTTACATACGATGTAATAAAACAGGGAGCATAACCACTCTAACAAACCGATCACAACTTTCCAACGGCTATGAGGAAGCAAACAACGAGATGTTCTAATCAGACAGAGGAGAGCCTAGTCCTATCTTCCCATAGAATAAGATGAGGGTGACTCAGAACTCAGAACGAAGGGGGTAAGGAGAAAAAAGAAGCCTTACGTTGTTCCCTTATATACCCAGAGTAACTATATAACTATAGAAGGCTAGACTCGACTTCGGCCAAGGCTACTAGTCCTACAGTCAGTCCTGCTCTGATACCAAGTCTGTCGGGACCCGGGGTTAGCGTATGCAAGTACAGTTAAGACATAGTCATATGGAGAGCCGAGAACCGCACCCACTTGTCTAAGCAGACAAGGCCAAGCACTGAACATTCTCGGAAAGCATCGTACGTGAGGGGCATCCCATCCAGGCCGGATGATCAACTGAGATGGGTCCTCATCGTCCGCACACAAGTCAAATGATATGGGTGGTGAACTCCCATATTCAAAGACAAGTCGCCTCAACCATACTACCGACTATCTCAAAACTCTTACATAGACTTACTCCAGCCTGATCACTTAGTCGGGGTCTAGGGCGGGCTCGATCATACCACAAAGTGTGCACGAGACGGATTCTCGAGCGATCGCATCGCGATGCCCCAAGCTGCGCACATCTAAGGGCCACTTGGTGTATGAAAGACCGCCAGCCAGAACACAACTAAGGTCTCGAAAACCCATACAAAGACATGCATGTTATAAATATACACGCAACATACATGCCTTGTATGAACAGTAGGTACCATTGCAATTCTCTACAAAGTGTACATATTTATTGATAACTCTAGTAGAGTGCACACAGAGATCACATACATGTGATCCAACATTACATTACAAACGGAAGCAAATTATGTCTGAGTACAGACAAGTTTAACAAATGGCTTAAGAAGCCTTATTTAAACACAAAGCCCTCCACGAGGGAACCAGTCGTCTGACTGGGACTAGACTAGTTGGTCTTCAGTCGTCCAGCTCGATGAAGAAGCCACCTTCGGGGTCAGTGGCATCATCTAAAACATAGATTAAGGAAACGTGAGTACAAAGTCGTACTCAGCAAGACTTACATAGGAGCTATACTACTCATGCATATGTATCAAGGTAAAGGGAGGTGGGGTTCATTTGCAGAAGTGCCAGCTTTGACTTGGCTAATCCTGAACTACGAATACCAGACTTTGAGTTAAGAAGCGTACACGAGTCCACTACTTTCTCCAACCAATACACCACTATGGTACCTTCCTCTACTTCCCCACGAGGAAGCACGCCATAGCACTCACACTTATCTTGGTGTGTTTTAGAAGTATCCAGTTCAAGTTGTCTAATATTCTTTGATGTGTGAAGCAATTCCATTTAAATGGAGTATATTGCAAATTGAATTGCAAATTCAAACTCCAATTTGAATTCAATTTAGCCAAGTTGCACATGACATTGTTTGATCAAGTTAAATCATTTTGAAATGTGTATGATGTGCCTCTGAAGTTCAAGTATAATGTGGTATGTTGATATGGTTCAAATTGCAAAATCATTTGAAATGAATTTGATTTAATTCCATTTAAACCAAATAGCAAATGCTACTGGTCACATTTTAAATTCAACTCAAACATGGATGAAAGTTGGATATTTTGATAGCTTATTTTCTCCTGATCATTTTTCATATATTATTTGTTAAATTTGGAGTTAATATGAATTTTCTATGAATTTCCAAAGTTTCATCCTTTTTCTGGATTTTCTTGAATTTCTTGATTTCTTTTTATTCTGGGAAAATGACTTATTGCATCAGCACTGAGTCAGCATGACATCAGGGGGTTTTGACCCAGTCAAACTGACATGGGGACCCCATCTGTCATGGACTCAGGGGCTAATCCCCTCTCTGTTTAATTAAACAGAGAGGATTATGGGGCCTGGGGCCCACTGTCAGCCTCACTTGGGGTGGATTAGGGGGTTAACTTAACCTGTCCATGTCGGACTTGCCGGCGGCTAGCCGCCGGTGACCAAAACTGCGGCGGCTCTGCTCGGGATTGCGCATCCGGCCACCATCTGGCGCGCTGTGACCACCAAAAGGCGGCCCTTGCACGCCCGCTTCACCCAGCACCAACGGGGAGGCTCGGGAGGGGCCGGAGCCTCGTCGGCGACGTGCTCGGGCGGTGGCCGTGGCACGGCTTTGAAGCAGATGACGGTGTGGTGCACGGGATGACGCCATAGATAGCCCGTTCGGCTCCTGGAGGGCTCAGGAACGTGATGCACACCAAGACTGGGACGGGGAGGCACAGGAGCGAGCTCGAGCTCAACCATGGCGGGGTCGTGCTCGGCTCTCATGGCGGAATCGGCTAGAAAGGTTGCGGGGCGCTGTAAGCTTGGGGGAAACACGCAGTAGCTCACCGCGAATCGAACGGAAGCAACAGCAAGCTCGGGGAGGCTTTAACGGCGGCGAATCGACGACGGCGAGCTCGCGGGTCCGACGAGTTCTCGGTGAAGCTTGCGTCTCGTCTGGTCCGAATTGATGCGTCTCCTTCTGCTAGTCGACGAAGCCGAGGACGGCGATCACGCTGGACATCTTGGATGGGCTCCTCGGCGTCGATGGCCACGCGGGGGCGCTTCGGTGCTCCGGCGAGTTCTTCTGTCGACGAAGAACACGGCGAGGGAGGAGGGGGAGGTGGCTCTAGAGGGAGGGGAATGGATCTGGGCGTCTCCCAGACGTACGAGGCGAAGGGATAAGGGCTCGGGGCAGGCAGGCAGCTGCCTGTCGTGCCCACGGCGCTCGCCGGCGAGGTGCTTGCCTGCCTGGAGGGGAAGAAGACGCATGTACCCCCTCCAGGTGGGCTGGGCCGGCTGAGGTGAGTGGGCCTCGCCCCTGGGCCATAGGTAAGTCCTTCTCTTTAATTTTTCTGTTTTTCTTTTCTGTCATTTGTTTTGGCTAGATAAAAAAATAGCAAACCAATTTACTAAATGCTCATAATTTTTATATGGCCTCACAAAATAATATACCAGCCACTTATAAATTTTGAACATTTTTAAAATTCAAATAATTTGAACTTTAAATCAAATAGGGGTTTTTGATTAATTCCAAGGCACTGTTTGAATATTTGAAAAATCCATGAGCATGGGGTGGGTCCCACATCACTTGATATGTGATCACACTCATTTATAAGACTTTTAAAAAATCTAACATGAATTTTTGGAGAAGATTTTTATCTGTCCTTTTGAATTAATTCGTCTGGGGGGGGTTCCTTCTCCCATTTTGCTTTTGAATTTGATTTCAATGACTTATTTTGAAATTTTTATCATGATGCAAGGTGACTTTATCCTACCACATTACCTAACAGCGGGTTCTGACAAGCTAGTAGGAGTCTCGGTCTCGGGCTTTGTTGCAACCTTAGCAGACTGATTTTCAATATAGTGACCAAGAAAATGATCATCATCAAGAGTAGTGGAAGCATCATCAAAAGTATCAAACATAGTGACAGACTTAGTAGAAGTAGCATTTGGTGGTAGCGGTGAAGCAAACTTACTTATAACGGAAGGTGAATCAAGCGTAGCACTGGTACTCAGAATGGTACCTTTTCTTGTAGTAGATGGTAGGATCGGAAACTTGGGGTCTCCTTTCTTATTCATAGCGGATGAAGTGTGGCAGGAAGGATACTTCAAGTAGACTTGTAAATATTGTTGTGGTCCCCGGCAACAGCGCCAGAAAACAGTACTTGATGACCCTCAACTGTAGGGGATCGATTGTAGTGTTCTCGCATGTAAGTTAACCCAATTTATTGATTCGACACAAGGGGAACCAAAGAGTATTTATAAGCTTTGAGAGTTGAGTGGTTGACGGGGATCAGCCGCGGAAAATCCCATGGTCAGGGACCCTGGGTTAGTCATAGAGAAGGAACAGGTTGGACGATACTCGTCGGCTAACAGGAGAAGCACTTCCTGCTCAATATTATTGCGTGAGGAGGCGATTACAGAGGAGGCCAGGCGAGTTCTCGCAAGACCAGGTGAGTAGATGTGTATTGGATTGATCTGGACGTCTCCCCTCCCAGCCTTTATATACTAGGCTAGGTCTCGGGGAGTCCGTACTAGGTTACAAAGATAGTTTCCTAGTTCTTGTCTTACCTTGTATGCCAAGTTGTGCCTTCCAAACTAGTCGCGGACTCCTACGTCGGTGCTTGGCCGGGTCAGTCGTGGGCCTATCATGGCTTCCTAGTGGGTCTTCTGTCTTCATACGCACAGGGTAGTCCCATACGCAGGAGTCGTGGGGTCACCCCCTCGTCAGTAGCCCCCGAGTGCCTGGGGGACTCGAAGAGTCGCGCAGGGACTCAAATTCGTCCATGCTTTATCGTTTGTAGGCGCGGCATCGCCGCGGGTCGCTGGCATTTTTGAGCCATGACAATATCTGTTTCGAGGGATTGCTAAGCTGAAAGGGCCCAAGAAGTCGACTGGTCGAGCCTTGGTGAATTGTGCTAGTGGAAAATACCGCAGTAGCCCAAGCAAGCTCACGTCCCTCGACATGAACTTGGAACGACCGGTGTCAAGCAAAGTCATGCCGTTGCAGGTCTTATAGGATCAATTGTTGCCAGTCTAAGCACATAGCTTGAGCGCGTCCGCTCGGATTTTTCTATCATGCGAGCGCATGGAAAAGGTCGGGAGTGAAATCGCTCTCCGGCATGTCCCGGCCCGGCCGTTCTGCGCAGCGGGGTCTTACCTACATGCTAAGCTTGCGTGGCATCTGGGTACAGTGTGTCGTAGTCGTAGCCCAGGCATAATTGTTTTTCTAGAGGCACGGAGCCTGGTTAGCGATGCACCCACTTGGAATAAATGATCAAGTGAGCTATTTAGCAGTCACTCGCGGAGCTTGTAATGAACTCAGGCGAGGAAAATAAAAAGGCACCCACTCGGAATGTCGTCGAGTGCGCGAGTAAGTCATATTGTTGAATTGCTAAGTCTTTTTTGCTAGTAGTCACTCGAATGCTTTACTGTCTTTGGGGTGAGGGAGCACCCGAACTCTGAGAGTATGTTGTTTCTGCTGGTGCGAGTGATTACTCGAGCACACCTTTGCTTTATGGGTGAGGGAGCACCCGAACTCGAATAAAGGTACTCCCGATGGGAGTAAGAGATTTTTGGAATCAGAATTTTTTTCCCCAAGAGATAGGTAGCCTTTGATGTCGTTTGCTTTTCCCTTGTATCCTGATCCTTCCTTTCTTGAGATGATTCTTTGATAAGTATTGGCATGATTTGTGATGACCTAAGATGACGTTTAGCCTTCGAACCATCTCGTCTTCTGGCCAGTCATAATGATGACTTGGGCGCCATGCTGCCTGGTGCCTGTTGGATTTCCAACGCTTGTATGGGAAACGGGCGAGATTTGACGCGTCTTTTAAATAGTGCTGACCATGTGAAAGCATCTTGTCTTGGAATTCGTAACGCCCGGCGTGCTTGGTCTTTGATTTAATGATGGTGTCGTCTGGGCTTCTTCGTGTTTTCCTGGTTTGCCCTTGGATTGTGTTATAAATACCTCCTTTGGTTTTCCTGTTCTGGGCATTCATTCTTCGCATCTTTCTCTTCTGCTTCTTCTTCATATGGCGCCCAAGCGTGGTGGTGGTGTGACTGGGCGAGGTCGTGGCCTCCGTGGTCATGGTGGCCTCACGCCTCGTTCTTCACACGGTGGACGTCATTGTACCACGTTGGTGCCTTCTTCTTCTTCCTCCATGGAAGAGGGTTTTTGGCGCTATGATTTTGTTTTGCGTGTTCTTAGCCGGAATGCTGCCCGGATTCCTCTTCCATTCTCGTTTTCCTCCCTTGCTTCTGAGCGTAACTTGAGGGGATTCTGGCTCCGTCTTCACGGATGCGATCGATCTTCTTCTTGGGTGGAGCTAGAAGTTGATAATTCATCCTTGATTTTCCTTGGGTCTGGCTGGAGGGCGTTTTCTCGTCGGTTGAATCTCCGCGACAGATATAGCCTTTGTTATGGTTTTGACGGCGAAGATACTGTTATTATCCGTGCATTTGATGCCGGTGGCAATCGTCTGGATCCATACTTGGAGGGAACAAGCAGTGGTGATTCCGATGGCTCGAGTGGTGGTTCGCCTGCTTCTCCCGTGTCTTCGTCTTCGGCTGATTCCTCGGCCGATGGTGTTTGCTCTTCTAGTTATAAGGATGAACTGGACGTCAAGCCTGTCGTCAAGCGGCTGCGTCAATAGGTGAGGCACCTTTTAGAACTGGAGGACGGCGACCTTCTTCTTCACGGGTCGGGTTTCTACTTTGTTTGTGGTGATGCCCGTCAGGTTGTGGCACGAAAGTTCCAATTATCTCAGCATGAGCACACATGTAGAAGTTGAATGTAGCCCATCTTGTAGTTCCACGGGTCCTTCTGTAGTGGCAACTGTCGTTTCGACTTCTTTGTAATGGAAACTTCTTTGGTTCCTATGTACAGGAAAAACGACTCCTTTGTAATGAAATGACTGTCTTCGACTCCTTTGTAATGAAATGACTGTCTTTGAATCCTTTGTAATGGAATGACTGTCTTCGACTCCTTTGTAATGAAATGATTGTCTTCGACTCCTTTGTAATGAAATGACTGTCTTCGACTCCTTTGTAATGGAATGATTGTCTTCGACTCCTTTGTAATGAAATTGTCTTCGACTCCCTTGTAATGAAATTGTCTTCGACTCCCTTGTAATGAAATTGTCTTCAATTTCTTTGTAATGAAAATACTGTCTTCGACTCCCTTGTAATAAAATTGTCTTCTCGGGTGCGCGCCAGCGCTCCCGATGGGAGTATCCCCCGAGGCTGTGTTTGATTTGTAGAATCAAGCGTAGGCTTTATGAATTTTTTTCTCACTAGTTTGTCTCTTCTCGTAGCTGTTTTTTTTTCCAAGTTTGGATCGGGTGCTCGCCAGCGCTCCCGATGGGAGTAGCCCCCGAGTCTTTAGGTGATCGCTTGCGATCGGGTGAAGACTAAAGAACCATGCGCTTTTCGATGCGACTTTCTTTGCAGGAGCTTTTGTTTTTTGGAGGGAGTCTTGCGTTCTGGCCTCCTGATGGTTGTAGATAAGGTCGCGTTTTTTAGCGAGGATAGCGTCTCTCGGGGGGAAGCTTATGCTCGAGCCCCCGAGTGTTTTTAAGTAAAAGTCGCGTGAGCGAAGGTAGTGTCTCTCGGGGGGAGTTTATGCTTGAGCCCCCGAGTGCTTTTTAAGTAAAGGTCGCGTGAGCGAAGATAGCGTCTCTCGGGGGGAGTTCATGCTCGGACCCCCGATTGCTTTTTAAGTAAAGGTCACGTGAGCGAAGATAGCGTCTCTCGGGGGGAGTTCATGCTCGGACCCCCGAGTGCTTTTGAGTAAGATGCTTTGGGCAACATTATTTTATTCCTTCGAATTTTACATGGGTTGCCGATCGGTGCTGCTGCCGATGTCTCTGATAATGCCTAGAGGACTATGGGTAGAATAGGCGTAGGTTCGCTACGTTCCATGGATTTTCCACGTCCTCATTGGTCTTCGGGTTCTTCAATCTGTATGCTCCTCCTCCTATGACTTCCGAGATAATGAACGACCCCTCCCATTGTGGGGCAAGCTTGTGCACTTTTTCCTGTATCAGCCGTAACACGAGGTCTCCTTTGTTGAACGTTCTGGTCCGCAGGTGACTACTTTGATATGTGCGTAATTTGTCCTGGTATACTTCAGATCTTGTGATGGATGTGTCCCGTGCTTCGTCTGCTATGTCTTTGTCGTTCTGCAACGCTTCTTCTGCCTCTTCCTCTTCGTACCCTGAGATTCTGGGTGCTCCGAATTTTAAGTCGTGCAGCAGTACTGCTTCTGCCCCGTATACCAAGAAAAAGGGCGCATACTGGGTTGAGCTGTTTGGGGTGGTGCGCAGGCTCCATAGCACTGCGGGAAGTTCCTCTATCCAGTTTCCTGCAGCTAGTTCTAGTGGTGCTAGGATTATTTTTTATTCCTCCGCATACTAGACCATTGGCTTTCTCCACTTGGCCGTTGGACTGCGGGTGTGCGACTGATGCGTAGTTCATTTTGATGCCTAGCTCGTGGCAGAAGTTTTGGAATTCTGCTGCTGTGAAGTTTGTGCCGTTGTTTGTGATGATGTTGTGTGGTACTTCGAATCTGAAGATGATTGATTTGATGAAGTTGACTGCCGTGAGGGCTGTTGAGCTGGTGATTGGTACTGCTTTGATCCATTTGGTGAACTTGTCGACTACGACCAGTAGGTGAGTTCTTCATCCTTTTGAGGATTTCTTGAGTGGGCCTACCATGTCGAGTCCCCGTGTGGCAAATGGCCATGATAACGGTATGGTTTTGAGTTCCGATGCTGGAGCGTGTGCCCTGCTGGCGAACTTTTGGCAGGCGATGCAACGCCATATGATATCCTCTGCATTTCTCATGGCGGTTGGCCAGTAGAATCCTGCCCGAAAGGCTTTTGCCGCGAGTGCTCGACTGCTGGCATTATTTCTGCAGGTGCCTTCGTGAATCTCGAGTAGTAGGGCTTTGCTGTCTTCTTCGTCTATACACCTTTGGAGGACCTGAGAAATGCTGCGCTTATAGAGCTTTCTGTTGATTACTGTGAATGCTTTAGATCGTCGACTGATGCGTCGGGATTCTGCAATGTCTTGTGGTAGAGTGCCTTCGATTAGGAATCGAAGGAAGGGTCTTGCCCAGGTCGGGTATTCGAGTGCTGCTAGTTTTTCGACTTCGATTGCTTGCCTGTTTGTGCCGCCAGCTGTGCTCGTTGCTGCCACTTGTGCTGGCTCATTTGTGTCGTCTTCCTCTGCGACTACCTTGGGTTCCGCTGGATTTGCTTTTATTGATCTCTGTTTGATGCTTTCGAGGAAAATGCCTGGTGGTATTGGTCCTCGAGTCGATCCGATGTTCGCGAGTTTGTCAGATTCTGTATTAATTGCTCTGGGGATGTAGTTGAGTTCACAGCCGTCGAATCCTCCCTCTAGTGTGTTATAGAGCTTCTGGTAGGCTGCCATGTTGTCTGCGACTGCGTTACAGTCTCCCATCGTCTGCTGGACGACGAGGTTGGAGTCGCCATAGATCGAGAGGCGAGTGGCGCCGCAAGTTTTTGCCATGCGCATGCCGTGGAGTAGTGCCTTGTACTCTGCTTCGTTGTTGGAGGCGTTGCTGAAGTTGATCTAGAGGATGTACTTGAGCTTCGTTCCTTTGGGGGAAACCAGTACAACCCCTGCTATGGCTCCTTGTTGTCTTTTGGATCCGTCGAAATACATTGTCCATGAGTTGGATAGGTCTGGAGGGCCTGGCGTTTGGACTTCTGCCCACTCGACCAGGAAGTCTGGGAGTATTTGGGCTTTGATTGCTATTGGGTGTTTGAACTGCAGGTCTCGCGGGCTAAGCTCCATGTTCCACTCGGCGACTCGGCCAGTCGCTCCGGGATTGTTGAGGATGTCCGCGAGTGGTGCACTGATGACAATTGTGATGGAGTGTTCGTCGGAGTAGTGCGATACTTTCCTGGAGGTCATGATGACGGCGAGAAGGAGCTTCTGGTAGTGTGGGTATCGTTGTTGTGGCTTTGTGAGCAGCGCGCTGAGGTAGTACATTGGTCTTTGTATGCTCTGGATTTTGCCTTCTTCTGCGCGCTCGACGAAAAGCACCGTGCTTACGACACGGTTGCGTGCTGCGATGTAGAGGTACAACTTCTCCCTTTCTTTAGGCACCACCAAGATTGGTGCGGTAGAGAGGGTTTTCTTTAGGTCTGCAAATGTGTTGCTGGCTTCTTCGGTCCACTCGAATTTTTCTCCCTTTCTAAGAAGTTTGTAGAACGGTAAGGTCTTTTCTCCTAACCTGCTGATGAAATGGCTTAAAGCTGCGAGTTTTCCTGTGAACTGCTTCACTCCCCTGATGTTGGTTGGCCTTTCCATCTTTGCGATTGCTTGGACTTTTTCTAGGTTTGCTTCGATTCCTCGGGAAGAAACCATGTACCCGAGTAGTTTTCCTGCTGGGACGCCGAACACACACTTATTTTTTGGTTGAGCTTGATTCTGTACCTGTTGAGGGTCGCGAATGTTTCACGGACGTCGTCGAGTAGCGTGTTTGCGTTGTAGGTTTTGATGACAATATCGTCTACATAGACCTGGACGTTTCTGCCAATCTGGTCTCTCAAGCATGCTTGCATCATCCGCTGGTACGTGGCTCCGACATTTTTTAGTCCGAAGGGCATTGTTTGGTAGCAGAATACTCCGTAGGGGGTGATGAACGAGGTGTGCTCTTCATCTTCTTGCTTCATCCTGATCTGATTGTATCCTGAGTATGCGTCGAGGAAGGATAGGAGGTCGCATGCTCCTGTGGAGTCGATTATTTGATCGATTCTTGGTAGGTGGAAGTGATCCTTTGGGCAGTGCTTGTTGATGGGCCCATAGTCGACGCACATCCTTAGTGCATCGGTATCCTTTTTAGGGACTAGTACTGGGTTTGCTATCCAGGTTGCTTTCTTTGTCTCTCGGATGAACTGTGCATCTAGTAGTCGGTTGACTTCTTCTCCGATTGCTCTGCGCTTGGGCTCTGAGAATCTCCGCAGTGCCTGCTTTACTGGTTTGGTGTTTGGCTTGATGTGGAGCGCGTGTTCTGCGAATTCTCGCGGTATTTCGGGCATGTCGGCTGGGCACCAGGCGAAAATTTTCCACTCTTCACGAATGAAGCTTATGAGAGCGGTTGCTTGCTCTTCTGGAAGGTGGGCATATACCCGGACCGTCTTTTCTCGGTCTATTGGGTGGACTTGGTGTGTGATTGTGTCGCTGTCGATGCTGAAATCGCGGTCGAATTCTTTTGACTCGCTTCGGCTTGCCAGCGGAAATACGCTTTTGTCTTTCACCATGGATATTTCTTTGAGCTGTAGCTGGGCTCCAAACGTGCCGGACACTTTGTGGAAATCGTGTCGCACTGGTCCGATTTGATGAAGCTCCCCTTGACTGTGATGATTCCTGCGGGTCCTGGCATCTTGAGCTTGAGGTATGCGTAGTGTGGAACCTCCATGAATTGTGCGAACGCTGGTCGCCCTAGTATGGCGTGATACTGCGACTGCCAGTCAACCACTTCGAACTCGAGGGCTTGATTTGCAAAGTTGCGCTTGCTGCCGAAGATTACATCGATCTCTGTTGTTCCGATGGAGGTGGTTGCTTCGCCTGGAACTACGCCGTATATTGTAGTGCCTGACTTCTTCCAAACTGATCATGGGATTAACATCTTGCGTAGGGTGCTGGCGAAGATTATGTTTAGATTGTTGCCTCCGTCCATGAAGACTATGTCCATGTCGTATCCTCCGATCTGGGCTTCGAGGACCAGGGGTACATGCCCCAGCCTTGGGACTGCGGGCGGGTGGTCGCTCTGAGAGAAGGTGATGCTGGTTTCAGCGCCGCGTAGTTGGTAGATTTCTGTTATCTTTAGGCCTTCGGCTGCTTCGGCCTGCAAGTTATAGGCATCTTGCTTTGCTTTTGAGGGTCTTCCTTCTTGGATCATGCAGATTTGTCCATGGGACGTGGGGTATTGCCTTTCTGTACTTGGTGCTGTCGAATGCGCTTTTCTTCGAGTGCGTTTGGCTTCACACTGCTTCTCCTACTTGAGGCTGTTGGAGAGTTCAGTGAATAGGCGACAATCTCCTAGGGTGTGGCCTGCTCTGAGGTGTCCCCGACTGTCTTCGAAGTAGTGGATCGCGCAAGGTCCTTCCAGTTGCCCTTTTGCTGTGAGTTTACTGGAGCCAGCGTGCCTTCTTCTCCTTGAGATTTGGAAGGTCTGCGAGTGGTCTTCTGTTCGGCTGTGGAATCTTGGGTCAAGTTCTATCCCTTTGCTGAGTGATTGTCTCCGGATGAAGTGTGCGAATTCATCTGGTCTTTGATCCGGGTCGTAGTATTCTCCGGTCTAGGTTTCGGAGTTGCTGCCTTGACGCGTGGCGGGATTCCGGGTGGCGGCGGGTCGTCGACTGGCGGGCGAGTCTCCTGTTACGCGCCACGACTCATCGAGTGGTGTCCCCGAGTGGAGTCCTCACGTTTGTCTTCTGAGTCATCGAGTTCTTTTCCGTCGGCGATGGATCTGATGGTCGTCGACGTGTTGGGCTTGATTCGGCTGCAGGCTAGATGATCTTGACGAGATGATGGAGATGCTTTTGGTGAGCTTGAGTTCCTCGAGCGGGCTAGATCTGGTTCTAGTCCTTGAGTCTTGATTTGCTAAGGGAGGGACCGCCGAGATCGTGATTCCAACCTGTGTAGTTCCCACAGACGGTGCCAATTGATGGGGATCAGCCCCGGCAAATCCCATGGTCAGGGACCCTGGGTTAGTCATAGAGAAGGCACAGGTTGGACGATACTCGTCGGCTAACAGGAGAAGCACTTCTTGCTTGATATTATTGCGTGAGGAGGCGATTACAGAGGAGGCCAGGCGAGTTCTTGCAAGACCAGGTGAGTAGATGTGTATTGGATTGATCTGGGCGTCTCCCCTCCCAGCCTTTATATACTAGGATAGGTCTCGGGGAGTCCGTACTAGGTTACAAAGATATTTTCCTAGTTCTAGTCTTGCCTTGTACACCAAGTTGTTCCTTCCATACTAGTCGCGGACTCCTACATCGGTGCTTGGCCGGGTCAGTCGTGGGCCTATCGTGGCTTCCTATTTGGCCTTCTGTCTTCATACGCACCGGGTAGTCTCATACGCAGGAGTCGTGGGGTCACCCCCTCGTCAGTGGTCAATTCAACCGCACCTGAAATATGCTTGCTTGCAACAAAATATTAATAGCAACTGTGATATGATAGAAATAGTGATAATAGCGAAAGTAAAACATCGAAAAGTAGCAACTTGTGACCAGCAGGATTAAAACACTATAGGCTAGGGAGATGGATGGTCGGGGGCTGCATGAATAAGAATGAACATGTCATAAATTCTAACACGGGCCAAGGCACAATGAAAAGCATGATCATCCAGGAAAATATCAAACATTAGGCATGTATCCCGTAGGTAGTTGTGCGTGCTTGCAATAAGAACTTGCACAACATCTTTTGTCCTACCATCCCGCTACGAACGGGGCCAAAAGGAACTTATGGAGATTAAGGTGCTCCTGTCAAAGAGCACCGGAACAAAGCAATAAACTCAATGGATACATGGAATCCTCAAATTATGTACCATCCTCTTTGGTGTCCCAAAAATCCACCTTTGGGATCGCCGGTTCTGGACCATAATAGGTGCATACAACTCATAGATAGGATCTTGAACATAGATAAACTCATGAAAACATAAGTTGTTCAGATCGAAAAACATGGCACTCAGGACCAAAGTGACAAGCATTAAGAGCAAAAAGTTGTAGAAAAGATGATAAACACCAAAGTAGATGATAGGCAACATGCCCCCAACAATCTGACGAACTATTACATGCTCAATCTCATCCAATCCCTACCATCCCCTTTTCCTACAGCAGGGAATTACTCACACATCTGAAGAGAAGTCATGGAGGAATGATGGAGTGGTGATGGTGATGGCGATGGCGACGATCTCCCCTCTCCGGAGGCGAAATCAGCCTCCAGATTATCCCTCCCGAGGAAGAACAGAGGTTGACGGCGGCTCCGCGACGGGTTCTGGAAAAGCGACTTCTGTTTCAGAGTTTTTCTGTCACGGGAATAAATAGGAGTCGAAGTAGGGCACTACGGGAGCGTGCAGTCGCCCAGGAGGCCAGAGGGCACGGACCCACCCCTGGCCGCGCCAGCAGGGCGCCTGGGGCCCCCCTGGCTGCCATCTGGCCCCCCTTCTGGCTCCGGACTCCTTCGGGTGCGTGGATTTTTTGGTATTTTTCTGGGACTTTTCTGAGATGTCCAAAAATCCATTTTCCTGCGCACAATAAAACCATATAGGTAGCTCTGCTGAAAACAGCGTCAGGCCGGGTTAGTTTAGCTCAAATCATGGAAGAATGAGGGCAAAACAATAGCAAAAGTGTTCTGAAAAGTAGATACATTTGAGACATATCAGACCTCCACAGCTTTAGGGGTTACTATCGTGGGAATGACCCCCGGCTAGTGTCACCCAGGGTAAATAATCTATCAAGACGAAGATCACCGATCTAATGACCACCGATCTAAGTATGACCGGGCCAATCGGGGCTGACCTAAATATCGGCATCCGGAAGAAGGCCGATCTGATCAAGGACGACCTGAAGGCCGTCGATCCGAAGCTCTCCGATCTAAAAAGAAGACCATGTAGGATTAAGATCGATCTCCAGAAGGCCGAGCTGAGAAGGTCGGTGGCCGATTGCTCTAAGGAGAGAGCAATCGACCTCACCTAAGTTCATTCGACCCATGAGGACACAAGACCATCCGAGCTAACCACGAGAGTTGACCTTGGGCCGGATGGGCGCACCGGTCCGAGGTCATCAATAGGTGATCCCAAGAGATCCGCGTGGCAAACAGAACAATACCATGCCGACTTGTCAGACGTATGATGTTCCCTCGACACATCAACTGACACGGCGGCAGAGGCGACAAGGCGCTGAGGCTGCCGCACGGCTAGGCGTAGAGCACTCCAAACCTACATAGAGAGATTCCACGACAAAGTAGGGCTACATCTTTTCGCCGTCTGGCACCCATAAAGGGCGAAGTCGGCAGGAACCAGAAGCTCTCCAGAGGCTTACAGCTGGGCCCTGGGCCAACCGAAGATTACTGTATTACCCTGGGCTCGGCCTATAAGAGCCCCAGGGATCCCTCCTGCGTGGGGGATGACCGCATTTAATTCACTTCACCCACCAGAGAGAGAGAGAGAGAAAGGATATAGTTCTTCTTAGATCTCTCTTCTCCTTCCTCTCAAGCAGCTCACGGATCATTCGTTGTAGCTCGAGTTATTTCTTATAGCTAGCTCGGCAGGACTAGGGGTGTTATCTCTATGGAGAGCCCTGAACCTGGGTACATGGCGGTGTCTCACTGTGTTTGTCCCCATTCTCGATTCCGGCACCATCGACACTCACCTTGGTTTGTCCTTCTCTTCAGCAATCCCCATGGAATCTGCCGTCACATATCGACGACACATAATTTGCTTCCATTGTTGTTTGACGTAATGTTGGATCACAATCATGTGATCTCTACTTGTCCTTACTTGTAATACAACTACCATGTCTGCTCAGTTTAGTATATTCAATAAAGTCTATGAGTTTGTTGAGTTCATGTGGTGATAACCTGCTGTTATACACTTGGCATGCATGATGCGTGTATGTTTATATCATGTATGTCATGTGTGGGGTTCGATAGCTTGGTTGTGCTCTCGCTGGCGGTCTTTCTTACAGCCAGGTGGCCCTGAGTTATGAGCAACTCGGAGCATTGCATTTCGATTGCGCGTACATACATGTCCTCATCTGATCGTTACGTGTCACACTTCGTTGTACAATCGAGCCTGCCCGAGACCTAACTAAGTGAATTGGGCTGGAGTTGATTATGTAAATGCTAAGGTTCAATTGATAATATGGTTGAGCAGACTTGTCTATGAGTATGGGAGTTCATCCCCCATAAGCATTTAGACTTGTGAGTAGACGATGACGACCCCATTTCAGGATCATCCGGGCCTAAATGGGATGCCCCTCACGTTCGAGCTTTCCAAGAGAGTTATATACCGGGCCTCATCTGATAAGTCAAGTGGGTATGGCTCTCGGCTCTCCATATGATTGAATTGAGGCTAGAATTACATACGCATGTTCCGGGTCCCGACAGACTTGGTATCAGAGTAGGACTGTCTGTAAGACTATCAAAGCTTGGTCGATGTGGAGTCTAGCATTCTATAGTTATATAGTTACTTAGGGTATATGGGAAGAACGTAAGACTTCTTTTTCTCCTTACCACTTCGATCTTAGTTCTGAGTCATCCTTATCTTCTTATAAGGGAAGATAGAACTAGGCTCTTCTTTGTGTATACTAGGACATCTCGTTGATTGATTCTTTGTAGTCGTAGGAGTGTTGTTGTCCCAAGTATCATCATTCTATCGAGTTTCTTGAGAAAGTTTTGTCCAAATTCTTGCAGGTTATCTCATTTTTCATCTCGGTACAACTGTTATGTTGTTTGAGTTATCCCATGTTTTGTGTGAATATGATCCATTTGAAAAAAATTCTTCCCACTACGGATGTCTTTTAGCCAGAGTAACCATGCTAACCATTGTGTCAGGGTACTTTGTTACTCTGACATATTTGTTGTAGTTCTTAGGGAGCCATGATCATCCACAAGAACACCACCTAGTATTCTAGCTCTGTATGTATACAGTTTTACTTGTGCGGTAAACCTAGCCACCATTCTCGAAAGGATCCGCAAATGCCATTCATTAGTAGCCACTTCTCCATGAGGATAATATATGACTTATTCTAGAGTTCTTATGGATCCTTTGTGTCCCTAAGTCCGACCTTTACATGATGAATATATCGATGCTACTTCAAAGCATGATCATGGTATCTAGAACATCAAGAATAACATTAGAAGCGGAGTGCTAAGTGTATCTCGATCGATCATCCAGTGTCAGATTAACACGCGGTAAGATTTTCAGCTAGTGTCGCGCTGATCTGGTGAGCATAAACTGTACATACTGGATGGCGGTGACCTGAGAGCCTCCTTGGAATTTGACTGTTTTAAGGTAGTATTCAAGCCATCCCTTGGGTTCTTTGAGTCTGTTATACTTGGGGTTTGCTGAAGTGAGTTTGAATCCATGGGGCATCCGACATTGGCGTACTTCTCGTGTGAAGCAAAGTGCTCCAGAAGGACCGGAGTATCAGTCTGATTCTGATTCTTCCGAGTAGTCGCCTCTAACTACGTGCTTGCGGGGTCCTCGGTTGACTTTGTTCTATGTGATGTCATCGCGAGCGCCGTGCTGGCGGTCGTCGCATCCCCGGTATTTGTCACGGTTATCGCGTCCACGGCCTTTGCTGAGATCATGGAAGCCACGGTTGCGCCGGTAGTCATCGTCGTCATAGGGTGAACTTGGGTCTCCTCCGGGTGATGATTTGAGAGTCCTTCGACTTGTGGGTTCCTTCTTGGATACTGACATGGCGAGTGCTACTCTTCTCATATACTGATTCTCCGCAAATGATCAAAACCACTTACGCCAAATCATGGGGGTTGGATACTTATAAAAGAAGGAAATAAGGCAGAGGAGAAATACCTCATAAGCACATTTCATCTTCACCATTAAATTTTGTTGTTCCCAAAATGGGCCATCACACCCGTATACATGCTAGGAAATGACGTCTCTCCCTGAGTCGGCGCCTTTCCTAGAGAGATAAACTGATGTGTCAGTGGCATCATGGCATGATCATCCACTGATCCACCAGTCCTTTCGATGACCACAGGGACTGACACCAAAGATGTCATTGATGTCCCTTGGCACAAACTAGTAGAACCTCCAACATCAGTGTTGGTTTCATGTCCAGCTGGTACAGATCCACTGACAGAAAAAGAGACCACGTTCTCAAATCAGACGGCTCATCTAGTATGACTCGTTCCCTACGCATAAACCAACAAGTCAGTAAAAAATACAACAACTAGCATGAAAAAGTAGGCAGGAGGAAGAAAGATTACCCGATGGCCACTTTAAAGTCATCAAAATCTTCGTCTTCCAACTCATCGGATGATGATGCACTAATTCGGCTACTACCTCTATTCAAGTTAGAGTCCTCATGACTCGACAAGCGGGAACGAACCTGCCTATCAATAGGCTGGGGGCTTGCGCCTGGTGAATAAACCGAACCCGTTTCATATCAATGGTTCCTTCCTCCCACTACCGGCAAGGGCGGTAAGCAAGAGGAATTTACGAAAACAGAAAAATGGAAACACAAAAGAGAAAGCCTATCGGTGTAATACATCTTCGTCCAAAGGAGTCAGATCCGACTCTTCGCCACCATCCGTTGGTTCACACTGCCGTCTTCTTGATCCTCCTAAAAATTAACCACATACGGTCATTGTTGCGATCCAAAGGAGAAGTCGGTAAAAGGAATGACCGAAGAAAGAAAAAGGAAAAAACAATGGACCCTTTCCTACTCCTCCTCCTCATCTTCATCATACTCTCCGATTCCCTCAGCAGAAGTGGTGGAAAGAGTAGCTGACCACCACAGATCATCAATCTGTGGAGCATGGGAAGCAGTGAGAAAATTGTACTTTGTCGAAAGTCGGAAATAATAAAACATGGCACCTGAATGGCCTGGTTACGATCCCAAAAAGGATTCAAGTCCTCTTGACTTATCGCGGCCACTAACTCCCCAAGGAGCTTCTTCACGGACTGAATCACTTCAGTTCGCCCTAGGGCCATTTGGGTAAACCCCATATCATCTCCCGGACCAGAGTACTCACACATGAGCCGGGAGCGCACGCTTCAGGGCTGGACTTGCCAACCAACCCAACATTTCGTCAGATCAATGGCACTTAATCCATGAGACAGAAGGGCATTGACCCGCCGAAGAACCGGCTCAAACCCCTTCTTGTCCTCTATGCTAGGCAAGGAATTCAGAATTGGAGAATATACAAATTGATCCTCACGGAAGCCAGGAAGTGGCGGCTCATCCTCTGGGCTAGTATCCTTGCAATATAAAAAGGACCTCTGCCATTCCTTGACAGGACTATGAAGCTTCATCTTGGGTAAAATGCGGCGAGCACGTCGCTGGATGGATATGGCTCCACATTCCACGAGACGGCCTCCAGTTTGTTCTGTCTGCTTGTTCCCATAAAAAAATTCCTAGAACAAAGGAATTGATGGCTCCATCTAGAGGTACACCTCACAGAAACGGTGAAATTACTGATGTTGAGAACTGAGTTGGCTGGTAAATCTTGAGGGCACAACCCGAAGAATCTCAGAAGATTTCTAGAGAAGCGAGACCAGGGAGGACGAAATCCATGGGTAACATGATCCGCAAATACAACAACCTCATTCTCCCTAGGCTGAGGCCGAGTCTCGGTAAGAGGAAATCGCCACCCAATGGACTCTTGGGAAGGGAGTAACCCACGAGTGTGCAGCTCGGTAAGTCGATCTAGGCCCACTGAAGACCTGATTGATCGATTCTCGCCCCTCGTAGGTTACCCCATGTGGAAGGTTGAGATGTACCTAGAAGTAACTTCCCCTCGGTGAAGATACCAAGTTTTATCGTACAAGTAGAACTCTGAATTCTGCAAATAGGTGTCAACGGCGCTAGAGATTAATTTGCAGAAATGAGATAAGGTTGACGTGGACCTACAAACAAAAAAAAAACTTTGCTCCCAACGAGTTCAGAGAGTTTGTCAATCTCTCCGGCCTTCTCGTTTACAAAGGATCAAATGTACGGTGGAAATAATGATGGTGATTGCAACTGAAAGTAAATAAACGAAGTAAAGAGTTGAGGTGTAAACAATGGTGGAAATATGGACCGGGGTCCCATGATGTTCACTAGTGATGTCTCTCTCCCAAAAGACGATAAAATAGCTAAGATGGGTGAACAAATTACAGCTAGGCAATTGACCGAATTATAAACGCACAACAATGCTAATTGTGCTGCAAGAAAGTTAGAGGCTCAAACGTACGGGCAGTACGCCAAAACAAGGAGACCGTTTATCCATCAACATCTATTCACTAATCATCCACCTTGAGATATCTATCTAGAACATCTCGCTCGTATTAAGTTATGGGCCCCACCCAGAGTGTAAACACAAAGCAACAGACAACTACATCAACAAACTTTGCGTAAGGTAAATAATCCTTGCAACCCCGGTACCAAGCACCGTTGTTTTCTCCCTGGTGGCAACAACACATCCCCTAGTCTCATGTTTCTGTCACTCAAGCTAGACATCGGGGGGCATAAACCCACAATCAAGCATAAACGCTCCCTCTTGTAGTTACTGTCTACTACTTGGCCAAAATAATCAAAAAAAAGGAGAACATGCAAGAATTGCTCAAGAACAGAATATAAAAGGAGAACCAAATATATAACTCATCACAATCTGAACATAATCTCATAATCCATCGGATCCCAGCAAACACATCATAGCAACAACAGGAATATTACATAGGTGCATTGATCATGTAGGGAAGCTCACAAGGGCTAAGAATTGAAGCACAAGATTGGCGAGAAGACATCAAATAGCTACTGGTCATGGACCCATGGTCCAAGGGCGACTACTCATGGTGGTGGAGAAGCTCCCGGAGGTCAATCCTCCCTCCGGAAGGGTGCAGGGAAGAGTTCTTCTGGTGCACCCGATCTTGGGATCGCGACAATGGCGGAACAGAGGTGAAAATCGCGATGTGGTGTCTCTTTTCAGGGTTTTCTCATTGGGGGTTAAATATAGGCCGAAGGGGGGCACCAGGGGAGGGCCCCACCTACCAGGCGGCCTCCTCGCGCTGCCAGGAGTGGTGCCGCACCCCCTGGATAGCTGGGAGGGCGATGGACCCCCTCCGGCTCTCCTTCGGTCTTCCGGAAAGTTGCGTTGCGCTGATTTTTTATATATTTTTCTTGGAATTTTTTGGGCTCTCTAAATATGGGTAAAAACCTGCAATTCACAGACATCAGCAAACAGAAACTAGCACTTGGTGCACTGAGTTAGTAGGTTATTCCAAATATGTGTAAAAAGGTATGAAAGTGTAGCAAAACACATAACAATGTCACCAAAATAAGCATGGAACAACCAGAAATTATAGATACGTTTGGGACATATCGACATCCCCAAGCTTAATTCCTGCTCGTCCTCGAGTAGGTAAATGACAACACAGATAATTTCTGTGGTGACATGCTAACACACATATAAGAAATTCAAATTAAATCAAGTAATATATGCAATTCAAGTCAAGACAATAACAAGCAAGAGTCTATATCTAGTATTGAAACTAGCAAAGTAAGAACATAAAGGTGCAAGAGCTCTCGCTGTCCGTTACTCGAATCTATCCAAATGGTGTTTTACTCCTATAAGCATTATTATTAAATTTGTTCCTAGAAATAAAATGAACATCAACTTGCTCTCTTTCTTGAGCAACCAAAGAATTCAAAGGAACATCATGACGATCAATACGAGCTTTCTTAGTAAGTAGAGACATGATCAAGTCAATCTTTTCATTTAAATAGGAGATCTCCTCAACAGAGTTTACCTTCCTACCTGTTGCAGATCTTTCGGTGTGCTATTGAGAATAATTTTTCATCATCTCGTCCAATAGCATTGTGGCAGCACCAAGTGTAGTTGAAATGAAGGTTCCTCCCGCGGCCGAGTCCAACAGATTCCGCGAGGTAAAGTTTAATCCTGCATAGAAAGTTTGGATAACCATCCAAGTAGTCAAACCATGTGTAGGGAAATTCTTAACAAGAGATTTCATACGGTCCCAAGCTTGGGAACTGTGTCCATTATCAAGTTGCCTAAAATTCATAATATTACTCCTCAACTGGATAATCTTAGCAAGTGGGTAGTACTTTCCAATAAAAGCATCATTGCACTGATCCCAAGAATCTATGTTATTCCTAGGCAAGGATTGGAGCCACTCCTTAGCTCTTCCTCTCAAATAAAAAGGAAAAAAGCTTAAGTTCAAAAATGTCACCATTTACTTCTTTGTACTTTTGCATATCACAAATCTCAACAAAATTATTTAAGTGCAAAGCGGCATCATCTCCTGCACCGAAGAATTTTTCTTTCATAAAAAGATTCAAGAAAGTAGGTTTGATTTCATAAGAAGGTGCTGAAGTGGAAGGTGGAGCAATAGCAGTGCTAATAAATTCATTGTTGTTGTGACTAGTGAAGTCACACAACTTGGTCTTTTCAGTGGAACCCATAGTAACAACATCAAGCAAGAGCAAAGTAACTAATTTTTTGTGGTTTTTGGTATAAGACTCTAAAGAAAAAACTAGAAAGTAAACTAACAAGACTAAAAAGAAAAGGTAAAATATAGCGTGCAACTCCCCTGTCTTGAAGATTGGAGTCCCCGACAACAACGCCAGAAATTGTCTTGATGGCTTCTCGCCCCTCGTTGGTTACCGCAAGTGGACGGTTGAGATGTAGCTACCAGTAAATTTCCCCTCCGTGAAGATACCAAGGTTTATCGTACAAGTAGGACTTTGAATTATGCAAGTAGGTGTCAACGGAGCCAGAGATTAAGTTGCCGAAATGATACAATGTTCACGTGGACCTGCACACGGAAACAAATAACTTTTCTCCCAACGCGTTCAGAGAGGTTGTCAATCTCTCCAGCCTTGTCGTTTACAAAGGATCAAACGCACGGTGGAAATAATGATGGTGATTGCAACTGAAAGGAAATAAAAGCAGTAAAGAGTTGAGGTGTAAACAAAGGTGGAAATATGGACCGGGGTCCCATGATGTTCAGTAGTGATGTTTCTCTCCCAAAAGACGATAAAACAGCTAAGCTGGGTGAACAAACTATAGGTGGGCAATTGACAGAATTATAAACGCACCGCAATGCTAATTATGCTGCAAGAAAGTTAGAGGCTCAAAAGTATGGGCAGTATGCCAAAAAAATTAGACCGTTTAGCCATCAGCATCTACTCAGTAATGATCCACCTTGAGATATCTATCTAGAACATCTCGTTGGTATTAAGTTGTGAGCCCCACCCAAAGTGTAAACCCAAAGAAACAGACAACTGCATTAACAAAATCTGTGTAAGGTAAACAATCCTTGCAACCGCGGTTACAAGCACCGTTGTTTTCTCCCTGGTGGCAACAGCACATCCCCTAGTCTGATGTTTCTGTCACTCAAGCTAGATATCGGGGGGCATGAACCCACAATCAAGAATAAACGCTCCCTCTTGGAGTAACTATCTACTACTTGGCCAAAGCAATAAAAACAACGGAGAACATGCAAGAATTACTCAAGAACAATTTTGAACATAATCTCATAATCCATCAGATCGCAACAAACACAACATAGCAAAAGCAGGAAAATTACATAGGTGCCTTGATCATGTAGGGCAGCTCACAAGGGCTAAGAATTGAAGCACGAGATTGGAGAGAAGACATCACATAGGTACTGGTCATGGACTCATGGTCCAAGGGGGACTACTCACGGCGCAGGGTGCCAGGAAGAGGTCTTCTGGTGCTCCCGATCTCAGGATCTCGACGGTGGTGGAACAGAGATAAAATCGCAATGCGGGGTCTCTTTTCAGGGTTTTCTCTTTGGGGGGGGTAAATTTAGGCCGAAGGGGGGCACCAGGGGTGGGCCCCACCTCCCAGGCAGCATCCTGGGGTGGCCAGGACTGGGGCCGCGCCCATTGGCTGCCTGGGAGGGGTGTGGACCCCTTCCGAATCTCCTTTAGTCTTTTTGAAACTTCCGTTGCGGTGATTTTTTTATATATTTTTCTTGGAATTTTTGGGCTCTGTAAATATGGGTAAAAACCTGTAATTCATAGACATCAACAGACAGAACCTGGCACTGGGTGCACTGAGTTAGTAGGTTAGTCCAAATATGTGTAAAAAGGTATGAAAGTGTATCAAAACACATAGCAATGTCACCCAAATGAGCATGGAACAAGCAGAAATTATAGATACGTTTGGGACGTATCACCGACCCTGTCGGCGTTTAGATTAGCCTTGGCCTGGAATTTAATCCTTCTGGCGGCCCCTTTTTTTTTGCTATCTCGACCTTCTTGGTGGCGACAGTTCCGGACGTTGTCAAATTTTTCTGGAGCAGATCTCAAATTGAAACAACGGAATAAGAGATTGAAGGAAATCGTAATTTAACCCTAGGAGAGTAATAAAAGTGTCATAAATTAGCCATGGATAGATATCATGGCTAGATTCGACCAATAACTCTTTGGGATTTGGATGTAGAAAAGACAGAATCAGCAGATTGTTTAGTCAAATAAAGATCTGCTAAGAAGAATTACAGCTACTAGAAGAATACGAACGAGGTGGCCCAAGATCGGAAAATAAGTGGGCGGACAAGAGTTTAGCAAAAAGGAAAACTTACAAATAGGAAGATTGGCGCAGGGCCCTTGTTGATTATAACAGAAGAGAATCGTCGTCCAATCAAGGAAATTCACAAAGTACAGTGCCTTCTCTCGGAACTCTTGAGCAAGAACATGAGGAAGATGAAGGATGAGAAAAGAATGGGAAGGACATGGGGAAATAGATCCTATTTATGAGGACCCCGATTCAACCAATAGTACAAAAAACCAGCATTATGAATAAATTGGGCTCCTCGATCCTCGTGCATGATGAGATGGGGAAGTGAGGGCGACACCTCGATTTTGGTGTGAGGAAAAAGATTGCATGCAAGATTTTATGGATATAACCGTTAGAAATCGGGCGACACGGGTGCTCCCGGAAGGTCCTTTGACTCATTTGACCATCTCTACGAAGCATTTCATTCTCGAGGAAAAGATTTTATGCCAATCTTGGGGGCTACTGTCGGGGGGATGATTCACATACCCGGAAGTATTAGCAAGAAGGCATCCATGATCAAGATGAAGAGAGAGTCAGCCTATGGGCTGGCTTCTCAAGAATAAGGCCCAGAAGAAGATTCAGGTTATGAGCCAACCGACTTAATAGATGAAGACCAACGCCCGAAGGAAGGAGTCCAAGCTACCTTGAAGGACATGACAAGTCATCGAAGAGATAGAATAGGACTCCACCTCGTTTGATAGTTGGTCTCGTTATAAAACCCTGGGGCTCGGTGTGTATATAATCCGAGACCTTGGGACGTCCTAGAGGCGAATCAATCTATTATAGTTCTTAAGACACGAGCGACTTCTAGCACCCTTGTAATCGAGATCTCCGACATATAATACAAGAAAGGCAGGAAGTAGGTCTTTACCTCATCGTGGGGCCAAACCTGGGTAAATCCCAGTGTCTCTCTCGTCCCGATCTTCGTTCCGACTCTCCCTCCTCGTACGCACTCGTAGGCAAGTCCCCGCAATCAAGATCTCTATGAGGACATCTGGCGTGTTTTTCCCCGACAAGACTGGCAATCTCAATATCACGTCATACTTGGTCGACCAACATTTGCTCAATTTATGGCTGTCATCCCACACTACGCATCCCTCAAACTCAAGATCCAGGACCCTCGGGGATCATCGCAGTCAGTGGATGCTTCCTTAAGTCAAACAACTGCGATCGTGATTTTTTCCAAGTCTGTGACACCCTCGGAGCACAACAAAAGCTCAAATAAATAGCCATGGTGGTGGACAGAAGCGTCTTCCCACTTGCAAATCGAAGCAAGATAAAGGAAATCACTCGATACCTCAGTATCGACAGTCACATCGTCACCCATCAAGTCCACCCAACAGACCCAGAAAAAACAGTAAGGATCTATGTTCACCTACCCGAATATCAGGCAAGTGCCCTACTAGCCTTCCTCTGCAAGGTGTGGAACATTTTTTCCTAGTGCCCGGCCGACATGCCTGCAATACCACGGGAGTTCGCAGAGCAAGCACTACAGATCTACCCGAACACTAAATCGATGAAGCAAGCGGTGTGCCGATTCTCTGAGCCAAAACACAGAGCCATTGGGTAAGAAGTCAACAGACAACTCGATGCAAAATTCATCCGAGAGGGGAAGAAGGCCACGTGGGTTGCAAACCCTGTGTTGTTACCTAAGAAGGACATCGACGTACTACGCATGTGCGGCGACTACGGACTCGTCAACAAGCACTGCCCGAAGGATCACTCCCCCTTCCCAAGGATCAATTAGATCATCGACTCAGCGGGATGTGATCTTTTATCTGTCCTCGACGCATACTCAGGATACAACCTAATAAGGATGGAAGAAGAAGACGAAGAACACACCTCGTTCATCACCCCTTACGGCATATTCTGCTACAGGACAATGCCTTTCGGGTTGAATAATGCGGGAGCAACATACCAATGGATGATGCAAGTATGCCTAAAAGACCAAATAGGCAGAAACACCAAAGTCTACGTAGACGACATCATGGTCAAATCCTACAAAGCAGACACACTACTCGAAGACCTTCGAGAAACTATCAGAGCACTCAACCACTACAGCCGACCATCCGGCAAGATATTAGGATACATGGTGTCCGCTCGAGGGTTTGAAGCCAACCCTTAAAAGGTTCAAGCACTCACCAAGATGCAGGATCCAGTCAACATCAAAGGCGTACAACAACTCACAAGACGACTCGCCGCCCTTAGTCTCTTAATCAGCAGGCTAGGAGAAAGGACCCTAACAGTTTACCAGCTACTTAGGAAAGGTGGGAAGTTCGAGTAGACAGAAGAAGCATGAAATGCATTCGCCCACCTCAAAAAAATCCTACCAACACCCCCCATCCTTGCAGTGCCAAAGGAGCGAGAACCGCTATACCTCTACATCGCCCCCAGGAGCAGCGTGGTAAGCACCGTACTCGTCATCGAGCGCACCAAAGAAGGCGAAGTAAAAGACATCCAGAGGCCAATCTACTACCTCAACTAAGTACTCACACGCTCACAACAAAGATACCGACACTACCAAAAGCTCGTCTACGCCATCTTCATAACCTCTCGCAAGGTATCGCATTACTTTGACGAGCACCCAATAACAAGTCGTCAGCAACACACCACTCTCGGACATCCTGAACTACCCAGGCGCTACAGGATGCGTCGCTCGATGGAACATCGAGCTCAGCCCTCGTGACCTAAGTTTCAAGCACCCGACATCTATCAAAGCCCAAGTTGTAAGAGAAAAGTTTTGCCCCCATGTGTTTTGGATATTGTTGGACAAGACAGTAGAGGAACTAACAATGTTTTCTAGTGTAAACAGTTGAATAGGTTCCTGAAGGACAAGCTAAGTGATAAAGCTTCAAGAAAGGTTTTCAAGTTATCGAAGAACTAACCCTTGAGCGAAGCTAAGTTACGGAGGATGACCCCCAAAAATGAAGGTGTCCTGAAGTTCAACTCATCGAAGGAAATGAAGAAGACGGCGCAAGACTTAGATGTTTTTGTGTAGTTCTTTTTCTGTTCTTTGAGTCATAGGACAAACCGTACTATCAAGAGGGGTCTTTAGTTTGTGGACACCGAAGTTTTTGAGGAAATGCTCAGATCAAATCTAAACCAAGTGAGAAGCCAGAGTGAATAAATCTCATGTGCACTGAGTTAAGTTTCGGTAGCAAAGACTTCGTTCTCTGGCTTCCGCAGAACTAAGTCCATGAGTCAACTTTACTTGTTCCGCAAGTAAAGTTGCGCAGTAATGACAAATCCGACCGTTGTGGACACGTGTCTAGCTATCACATCGGGTCAAATCGGTCATTTCGCACCTCGGGATCGCAAACTATAAATACGGCGCCCCCTCCTCCATTTGTGGGTGGCTGCTCTGAGAATATTCCTGAGAGAGACTGAAGAGAGCACCCCAAGAACGCCATCGAAGACAAACCCAAAACCCAGAACACTTAACCGTCTAGGAGAATTGCAGTTCTCCAAGATAAAAAGGCTAGCAAGATTTCACCTAAGTCAACTCGAATCTACTCGGATCAATGGGAGAGAGTTTAGCTCCAGGTGTTCAATCACCAGTCCCTCCAACCAGACGTAGTGCTTTGTAGAGCGTGAACTGGTCGAACAAACATCGCCGAGTCACAGTTCATTTTACTTCAAGCTCTTACATTCCGTATTGCATTTGCTTCCCAGTTATGCTTCAATGTATTTTGATTCGCTGCATTTATTTTTGCTTCCAGTTTTACTTCCCCGTTACTTGTTTCTGCTAGCCTTTTCTGCTTAGCTTATGCTTCACTTCAAAGCTTCAGTCAAAAATTTGAAGTGATCATTCACCCGCTCCCCCTATGATTACATAGTTGGACTTTCAATTGGTATGAGAGCTAGTCACTCCCTACACTCTGTGTGTTTTTGATTAAAATCCTGGAGTGTTTTCAAGTATGTTTTTCACAGCTATTCGCTCCAGCGAACCTATTCGTATTTTCAATGGGAAGGACTACCCTTACTGGAAGGACAAAATGAAGAGAAATATCATGGCTATCAATTCAGATTCCTGGCAAGTTGTCTTGAAAGGAGTCACAATCAAGGATGCCATCACTCCCGCTGAAGCAAAACTGATGGACCTCGATTCTGAAGTCTGGGTATTCATTACCAACCATTTGACTACAGAGAAGTATCATGAAGTGAAGAATATCCCATCTGCTAAAGGTATCTGGGACTATCTTGAAAAGATTGGAGAAGGAGTATCCACTCAGAAAGATGCCAGAATTGACACTCTTCGAAGAAAATTATATCGATTCAAGAGAAACGAGGGCGAGAAATTCAACTCCATTTACAGCAGCCTCACTGCACTTGCAAATGAGCTAATTTCGCTCGGTGCTGAAGACATTACTGCCCACTCAGTTGTAAGAACTTTGCTTCGCTCATTGGATGATTCTTTTGATCACATTGTGCTGATGATCAAGGAAAGGACTGATTTCAGAAATCCTCTTGCCGCTGATATCCTTGAGAGACTCACTACTTTTTAAATGGATGAAGATGAGAAACGTGATATAAACGGCTCTCGAAGAATATCACATGCTCTAAAAGAAAAAGCTTCGCATCACTCTTCACCTGAAGTTAGTTCTGCTTCCGGTGTCGAATCCGATGATCCTGCAAGCATTGGGAAGGCTTTGGATTTGATCATGAGACGATTCAACTGCTTCCGTAGAAAAGTTTTTTCTTCACCGAAGAAGAACTAATCGTCAAGGAACTCAAGTTTTTCATCTCACTATTCATCCTCAAGAAGTTCTCTATCTAAAGACAACTGTTGCTACAAGAGCAAGAAACCAGGCCACTACATTGCTGACTGGCCATTTCGGGAAAATGAAATCAAATCAAAGCAGACGCTCAGAGATTCTTCAAGTAAGCCCCACAGATCCTCCAGAAACTACGAGTCCAAGAGACATGATTCCAGTTCAAGAAGAGAAAAGAAGAAAGATTCTGATGATGACAAGAGAAAGAAGTATCACAAGAAGCGTGAGAGTTCTTCTATGAAGACACACTCTTCTCGTCGAAGCAATTCTCATCGTCCTAAGGCCTATCTGAGAAAGGAGATGAACTCTGAAGAAGAAGCCTCTGGATCCGAAGCTGAATCAGGCTCAAGATCTCCATCTGGATCCGAGTCTGATGGTGTTGCTGGATTGGCATTTTCTTCGGACGGTGCTTCGAGCTCATTCTTCACCAACCACAACAGTGAAGATGAAACTTATGCGTACTGCTTCATGGTTAAAGCAAAGGTATCTTCATCCAAAGTTACCTATGATACTTCTGATTTTTCTTCATATGACAATGATTCCAAAATAAGCTATGCTAAACTGGCTAAAATTGCTTCAATCCAACAAGATGAACTTGATTCGCTAAGCAAAACCATTAAGAAATCAGAGACCTTTTCATCGATGAGATAGAGAAAGGTCAAACTTTAACTAATGAACATGCCACCCCCCCCCCCCCCCGAAGGAGAAGTTTGAAGAATTATCCTCTCTGCATGATCTTCTTTCAGTTGACTATGAGAAGCTTACCTATGAATTTCTTGAGAGGAAAATAGCTCTTGAAAAACTGAAAGAGGCTCATGAAGAGTTGGAAAACATCAATATCTCTCTCATGGCTCAACAAGGTTCTGAAGCAAATCATAAATCTGATTCGCCTTGATTAACTTTCTTGGAGCGAAGAAAAACTGATTCCAAAGGAAAAGCTGCTATTATTATTGATGATACTAATACCTCAGATGAGGAAAACTTTGTTGTTACCGAGGAACTCCTCAGGTTGAAAGATTTGTTTGAAAAAGGTTTGTTCAAAAGTGTCCAGGGACACCAGCACCTTTGTGATATCCTGAAGAATGAACTACTTCACAGGAATCCTAGGAATGAAGGTGTTGGCTTTGAAACGAAGCTAAACCCTGATGGCACTTACTGGGAACCTGAGCAGTACCCGAAAACTGTATGGGTGCTAGCGAAGGATAAACCTATAGATATTGCTAATATTTCAGGTTACAACTGCAAAATTGATAAGGCTATTGTTGACGAATCACTTGATTCTGGCTACAAGCTTATCAAGAACTAGGAAGGAAAGGTTTCAGCCGAATACATTGGGGCCCCTGCAAAGAATGGTTTCTATAAGAGACAAATCTGGGTGCGCAAGTCACTCATTGAGAAATTGCCTGCTAACCATTCTATGCAGGGAAAGTCTTCGGTACCACCGAAACACTTCTATTCTCTTGAGGAGAGAAATGATTCACTGGTGCCCGAATCAAATGTTCCTCAAAAGGAATACTATCGCACTAGTCGCTATACTTACCGTCACCGTGATATCAATGATAAGATTGCATATGCTCATTCAGATCCTAACCCTTCGCAGAGGACTTATATCTATGGTGTACTTGATGGTCCCCCCAAGGCAATATAACCCTGTTCGATTTGATATTGCTTCAACAAGTGCTTCCACCTCTTCTCAGTCACCTGCTCGTTTGTGGGTGGTTAAGAAGAACTAATTCTTCTGCAGGGCTATGTCTCCAGTGGATCCGAATGGGTCATGGACAGTGGTTTCACAAATCATATGGCCAGAGACAAGGAGTTATTCACCGAAGAAAAATTATCTCAATCTTCTCAGAAGTACATTACCTTCGGTGATAACAACAAGGGTAAAGTTTTAGGTTTGGGTAAGGTTGCCATATCAAAAGATAAGCACATTGACAAGGTTATGCTAGTTCAGTCTCTTGGTTATAACCTTATGTCTATTTCTAAGTTATGCGATATGGGTATGCTTGTTATTTTTTCCTCTTCGCGCTGTGTTGTCTTTTCAGAGGATGACTATACGTTTTTCTTTGAGGGTTACCGAAAAGGAGATTTATACATTGTTGATTTTTCTTCGGGCCCTGCTGTATCCACATGCTTAATGGCTAAAGCTTCATCTAGTTGGTTATGGCATCGAAGACTTGGTCATGCAGGAATGAGAAATCTTCAAACTCTAGTGAAGAATAAGCATGTTATCGGCCTTAGCGAAGTGAAATTCGATAAGGATCGTCTCTGAAGTGCTTGTGAAGCTGGCAAAATCACGAAGAAACATCATTCAGCGAAGACTATCATGAACACTACTCGTCCCCTTGAATTGCTTCACATGGATCTTTTTGGTCCTCAAAATTATGCAAGTCTGGGAGGAAACAAATATGGTCTCGTCATAGTTGATGATTTTTCTCGTTATACTTGGGTTTTATTTCTGGATGACAAGAGAAAAGTTGTTGAAATCTTCAAGTCATACGCTAAGAGAGCTCAAACTGAATATGAATTATCTCTGAAGCATATCCGAAGTGATAATGGAACTGAATTAAAAAATACTCATATTGAAGAATTTCTTGATGATCATGGTTTTACTCATGAATTCTCTGCTGCTTATACACCTCAACTGAATGGTGTAGTTGAAAGGAAGAATAGAACTCTTATTGAAATGACCAGAACTATGCTTGCTGAATACAAGACTCCTATCAGGTTCTAGGGAGAAGCAATTAATACTGCATGCCATATCATCAACAAGCTTTACCTTCACAAATTTCTGAAGAAGACTTCACATGAGCTTATCACTGGTAACAAGCCAAATGTTTCATATCTTAGGGTATTTGGTGCTCCTTGTTTTATTAGAGATATGAATCATAGCTCCAAATTTTCCCCTAAGGCACATGAAGGTTTTCTACTAGGTTATGGCTCAAACTCTCACACTTACAGAGTGTATAACTCCCACTTTGGGAAGGTTATGGAAACTGTGAATGTGAGGTTTGATGAAACTAATGGCTCTCAAAAGTCGCATTTGCCTCATGATCTAGATGAACCTCCTCTTGATGAAGTGATCAGGTCCATAGCTATTGGAGAGATTCGTCCTATCGAAGAAAATTCACGACAAGCAAATCAAGATGATGATGATCCAATGTTCCCACACATAGCCCGGGGCGCTGGAGATCAACATCCTGAAGCTAATGATGTACAGGATGAAGAAGAACCTGTGAACAAAGAAAATGCAGATCCTGAAGGAAATGCAGATCCTGAAGGAAATGTTGGTCCCGAAGGAAATGCTGATCCTGAAGAAGAACCAGAGCAACAAGTCATTGAAAATGCACTGACTCGAGTGCGAAGAAGAGTTGATGTTGATTCGATCCTTGAAGAAATTCAACGACTAGGTCGTCCCACAACTCGTTATCGTACACGTTTGGCTACCTTCTGTGGAAACTTTTCGTTTTTCTCCATGCTAGAACCTTCAAAGTTTGATGAAGCCATGAAGGACCCAGATTGGTTAACTTCTATGCTCGAAGAACTTAACCAGTTCGAGCGAAAAAAGTCTGGTCCTTAGTTGAGAGGCATGATCCCTCGAAGCACAACATCATTGGTACAAATTGGATTTTTCGCAACAAGCAAGATGAGGATGGTATTGTGGTAAGAAACAAAGCTCGACTGGTACTTCAAGGGTACACCCAAATCAAAGGTATCGATTTCGGCGAAACTTATTCTCCAGTTGCTCGTCTCGAATCCATTCGTGTTATGCTTGCTTTTGCAAATTTCAATGGTATCCTACTTTATCAAATGGATGTGAAAAGTGATTTTATTAACGGAGAAATCGAAGAAGAAGTGTATGTTATGTAGCCTCCAGGTTTTGAAGACTCGAAGAATCCTGACATGGTGTACAGATTGCACAAGGCCCTTTATGGGTTGAAGCAAGCACCTCGTGCTTGGTATGACACCCTGAAGGATTTCCTTCTGAAGAAAGGCTTCAAACCATGAACAACTGACCCAACTCTTTTTACTCGATTTTATAATGGTGATTTTTTTGTGTGTCAAATTTATGTAAATGATATTATTTTTGGCTGCACTAACACTGAACTCAGCGAAGAATTTGCCAAAATGATGTCGAAGAAATATGAGATGTCCATGATGGGTGAATTGAAGTTCTTCCTTGGACTTCAAATTCGTCAACAGAAGAATGGCACCTTTATCTCTCAAGAAAAATATCTCAAGGATTGCGTGAAGAAGTTTGGACTCACTGATTGCAAAACAATTAAGACTCCAATGCCTACCAATGGCTTCCTAGATGCAAATGAAAAAGGCAAATCCTTCGATCAACAAAAATATCGGTCTATGATTGGCTCTTTCTTATATTTATGTGCATCTAGACCTGACAATATGCTTTCAGTATGTATTTGTGCTCGTTTTCAGGCCAATCCAAAAGAATCACATCATACTGCAGTAAAGCGAATACTACGGTATCTTTCTCACACACCAACCTTGGGCTTGTGCTATCCCAAGGGATATCAGTTTGATCTTATTGGATATTCTGACTCGGACTGGGCTAGTGATCGAGTTGATAGGAAATATGATTCAGGCACTTGTCATTTCCTCGGAAGTTCAATTGTGTGTTGGGCTTCCAAGAAGAAAAACTGTGTATCAATATCTACTGCTGAAGCCGAATATATTGCTGCTGGGACTTGCTGTACTCAGATTCTCTGGATAAAGCAGACGCTGAAGGATTATGGTATTCATGTGAAGAAAATTCCCCTTCTATGTGATAATGAGAGTGCAATCAAAATTGCTCACAATCTTGTGCAGCACTCTTGCACGAAGCATATTGACATTCGCCATCATTTTCTTCGTGATCATGTTCAGTGTCAAGATATTGTGATTATTCATGTCAGAACTGAAGATCAACTGGATGATATTTTCACAAAACCATTGGATGAGAAAAGGTTCTGTGCGTTACGATGTGAGCTCAATATTTTGGACTCACGAAATGTACAGTAAGACCGAACCTTTACCTCCTTGTATATATTCATTTATTTCGTTGTTTGTTTTTGGTTTTGATATTCGTTTTTGATTCGATTTCCATCTTTTATTTTTGATTGGATTTAGTCCTTCATGCTTATCACCTTTAGCTTCGTTGTTAGTTTTTCTTCGAGGTGATAAGTTTCGCACCCTACCCCTTATGTTCCTTTTCTCTCTTATTCTATCTGTCTAAAATGGTTAAGAACATTTGAAATGGAAAGTATTATTCTTCGAACGTCATTAAGTTTCGAATCATATGCTTCCAATTTTATCGAAGTTTTTACTCAATACCAAGACTTTTTCTTTGGTCATTGAGATCCCATCTATTCCGGGTCGTTGAGATTTTCTCGCGAAACGCCACAAAATCCTCACCGCAGAATCCGGAGAGTCGGCCGCTGGTAGCCGTCCGATCTGACCTGACACCCCCTGTCAGGCCAGCCCTAAATATATACCCCTTACCCAGCGACACCAAAGTCTTCCCATCGTTCCCCAGATCTCCGGAACACTATTCCCTCTCGCGCGCCGCCGTGCTCCTCGTCCCCGCCAACGTTCTCGCGGCTTCACCGCCGGAAGGACACCGCCGTGGACTTCGCGCCGCCGTCGAGCTCTTTCTCCGCTCGTCGCCGCCGTAGAAGCCCTTCTTGCCGAGTTAGGGTACGTTGGGCCCAATCCGATCTGTTTCTTCTCAGATCTTGTTCTTCCTGAAAGATCGAATGCGTTTTTCTTAGAGATTTTAAGTTGTTTTTGATAGGTTCTCTCGATTCGCTGGATCTTTGATCCCTTGGGAATCTTTTTTGAGCAAAATCTTCCCTCTCCGATTCAGTTTAGTAATTAGGTCTTCGATGACCTCTGTTCTGTGCTAGGGTTTGCTGATTAATTGTAACTAAATTGATGTTGCTAAGTCTAGCTCAGAACAGGCCGGATCCATCGCCCATATTCACTGAATCTCTTGTCAAAATCTTTTGTTTGGTCGAAACTTTTGCTGGTGCTCAGTCCATACTTGTCTAGTTTTCCCTCGTTCCCTTATGCTTCCTCAGAGGATTCCGAAGATTTTGGCTTCGGTAATGAGTCCCCAGTTCTTGACCACATCAACGAAGCCGAACAAGATGCTCCCAGGAAAAGAGGAGGCATAACAAAGGAAACGAACAATCTAGAGGAATTCCATAATCCATTCGGAAGGATCTTGGTTATGACACTCCTGAAGAAGAAACAAAAGATCAGCGAAAGATTCTCTTACAAGGAATTCAGCGCTACTGGGCCATCAGGTGGTACAAATTCAAAAGTATCCCTGACTAGAAATGGGCAATGCAATTTGCCTTCAGCCCGCCATACCGATATACTTCTCACATGTGCGACAAGTACACTGAAGAAAATCTCCATCTTTATTACCAAGTCCCACCGAAGTTCCCTCATCCCAATACACTCAAAACTCCGGATGATTATCCTGAAGAGCAAAAGCGGTTGAGAATTGCTGCTGAAAAGAAAAGGCTCAAGGCCGAGAAAAAGGCAGCCAAGTTAGCTGCTGCCAAAGCTCTTGGAGAAGGCCCTAGCACGAAGAAAAAGCGGAAGCTGAAAAATAAGACAACTTCAACTCCTCATGCCTTCACTGATGAGGAAGAGCGTGCTAAGCAGGAGCAAGCCGCTCTTGAGGATTCTGACTCCAAGGCCTAAGCAGATGATGAATCAGATGCTGAAGCCGATGATGAGTCCAAAGATGTTGCACCTCCTCCCAAGAAACCAAAGATTCGGATTCCCTTGAAGAAGAAGCCGAGAGAGAAACCTGCTGCAAAAAGGTTGAAGATCCAAGACCCAACTGACAAGCCCGCAGCTCGCCCACCATAGACATGAAAAATTTGGTGGTAGCGAAGCCCTTGGCCTCCAAGACACCGGCTGAGACCCTCAACACTGAGAGGCGCTCGAAGCAAAGGCATGACCCTACTAACCAACAACAAACTGCAAAGACAGCTGCACCAGCGAAGCCTAAGAAGTCTGCAGCTCCAAACCCTTCAGTGAAGCGAAAACCCACTGAAGCAGAATTGCAACAGAAAGACCTCGAGGAGGCACTTAATCGCAACGTGCTTGCCAGAGAATCTGCTGAGAAGCAGAAGGAAGCAGAAGCAGCTGCACGGAAAGAAAGGGAGCTTGACTCCGCAAAGTTTGCTGCTGAGAAGGCTGAGACGAAGTGAAAGCTCGCCGAAGCCGAGAAAAACGAAGAAAAAGCTGCTGCTGAAGCTAAACAGCTAGCAGAACATGAAGCAAAATGCAAGGCTACGCTTGATGGCCTCAGAACTAAGAAGGCTGAGAAAGCAGCCAGGGATGCCCAGAAGAAGCCGTGGTTGACATGAACCCTTCTGTTGAAGCAAATCTGCCGAAGCAGAAAGGCATTTCACTCACTGAAGCTCAAGCTGAGCAAGATCTCCATAGTGAACATCAATTCCCTGACCCGCGTGAAGGAGAACTATGGGATCAATTGGGCGTGACTGAAGCCCTTTGGAAGAAATGTGAGGCAGAAGACCCTAAAGTTGTTGATCTCGGTGAAGTCTACATATCAGGCTCCATCGAAGTAATGATCACAACTATGATCAGTCAGCTGAAGGATTTGCATTCCAGAGATAGGGCTGAAACTGAAAAGATTCATAACTATCAAAAGCGTGCTGAAGCCGAGACCGATGAAGACTTCGAACATCACGCCTTGAAACTGCTTTAGAAGGTGACAGATGTGAACACCACCACCAAGGACAATATCAAGCTCTACAAGAGCAAGATAAAAGCTGTTGTTGATGAGATGGTCAAAACTCATAATGCTTCGATTATGGAAAGAGATTCCAGGAAACGTAAGGCCCCACTGGAAGCTGAACCAGCTGCAGCAAAGCCTACTGAAGCAAAGCCATCTGACCCGTCCCCGAAGAAGAAGACCACCAAGAGGCGGAAGGTTACTTTGGCCTCGGCTGCTGATATGGACACAAGTGATGAGCCTAACAGCAAGCCAAAGGAAAACTCTGATGGACATCCCACTCCTGCTCCTCAACCAAAGCCTTCCAAGCCCAAGCCTAAAGCTTCAGCTCCACCCACCAAAACCCCTACACCTCCACCAACCACATCCACTCCCAAACAAAACCCCGCTCCACACACTCCCACACCGCCTCCAAATGCTCCAACTCCCAAGCGAACCCCAACACCAAATCCAACACCAGTTCCACCTCGTGATCCATCACCATCACATGTTCCATCCCCCGCACCGCAAAGGTCTCCTACCCCATCTGCTGCTCCTGCACCACCGCCATCACCTCGCACGGAAGCAAATGAACCCTCTCCCTCCAACTCCAGAACGTGCAACTCGCGTGATTATTCTTCAGCTCGAACTGCCCAAGAGTCTGAAGCCAATGTGCCTCGACCTGAAGCACATGAAGATGAAGATGAACAAGTGCAGATTCTAAATCCCTCGCAAGAGCAATCGCTGATAGTCGCTCAGACTATTGGATCTTCAAGAGCTTCCCCAATCGCTCCTCTGCAAAGGATTAGTGCCCGTTCCCAACCCTGCCAAGACACCCAGCTCGAATCAAATTACCCTCATGAAACTATTCCTATTTTCAAGGGCGTTGGCTGTTCTTCTCGGCACGGACAAGAGTTCAGTTTGGAACAACATCAGAAGCGTCACCGATTCTTTGGCGTAAGCCCATATGCTTCAGACAGAACTGTTGATGATCTTCGCTTCTGGACAGCAGAATAGCAGATATTGTATACCAAAGTCTATTGCCAGAAAGGTGTGATGTTTCTCCACCGATATCTTGATATGATAAGTCTTTCAACTGCCACTTGCTTCCAAAACATCGCCGGAACTATTGAGAATCAGAACTTGACTCGCTTGTTTGCATTGAGCACTCCCTTCCATTCTGAACTCATTAAGCAATTTTATGACACATTATATGTTTCGGGCGATGCTAATGAACGCCACACTTGGATAATGGAATGGATGATTCAAGGAGAAATCTTCCGAATGTCTTCAGCAGAATTCTTGGAGATTGTCAATATCCCAAGGCACACTGGCGAACTTGAAAAGATTCATATGGAGACAGATCTGGCCGAAGAACAATTTTCCACCTTGCTGGATACTGAAGTCACAGCCGATTACATTCCTGCAAATATTCGCCCGAAGCACTTGAATTTCATCTCCAAGACTTGGTTTTATATATTGTCGAAAGCTTTGATCCCATTGAGTACTGCTTCGGAGGAATCCAATCTTTATCCCGAGACAAGGCATGCAATTATGAAGCTTACACATGGTTTGGTATTTTACTTCGAAGATTGTTTCATTCGCAATTTGGTGCATGCTGCTGAACTGCCCTTCACGCTGAAGCCATATGCTCCTTGGCTCCACCCTGTTTGAAACTATGGCAGAAATGATGACTTTTGTGGATAGACATCATCCGAAGCTTATCACACCTCCTGTGTGCGATACTTTGGAATTGCTGAGGAAACCCAACGACATATTTGCTACATATGTTGGGGTGCGCCATGAAGTCAATGAGCGCAACATCTCGTATAAATTCCAGAAGGACTGCCATCATTTCAAAGTAAATCTTTGGTCGTAGCAATTGCTCGAAAACTTCATTGAAGCCAATCAACGCCAGATGCAGTTCCTTGCAAATGAAATAAATCGAGTTTGCAACATTGCTCTCAACAACAATCAGTATCTTTGTGTGATCAAGTGTCAATCCTGGAAGGGACTCCGAAAATTCAACTCTGTTAAAGGCCTTCGCAAAGATTGCATTTACAAAGAGTATGAGCACCTCCAACGAAACTTTTCCTGAGATGTTACTGTTGATAACCCGAATCAAAAGCTTCCACCCCTGCACAAGATTGATGAAGTTTTCTTCGTCAATGAGCCCGATCCAATCAGGCCGGACACCGTCTCCCAGAACGACTCCATTACTTCGAAGGACGACGAAGGCCTCGACAAAAGCGACCTCGACATCAACCTCATCACCCAGACGAACCTCGAAGCTCTTCCTTCGCCTGCGTCGGAAGAAGAATCTTCAGGAGATCAAACTTCTTCGGATGATTCATCGTCAAGTTCCGCTTCATCGGGATCCAAGGGTGCTGATGCAGCGAAATAGATCTCTCGAGCCTCTTCCCAACCTTTCGTCCAATCATTGAAAAAAAGGGGGAGAATGTTGGCATCGATGAGTTAGATTTGCTTCGGGAAAGTGCTTTTGCTATTCGTATTTTGCTTCACTTGGTTTAAGTTACAACAAACATTCCATTCTCTTCAATTGGGTTGTAACTTAAGTTTACATTCGGCTATGCTACTCCTGTGCTACACTTAAGTTTTAATAACCCTTTGCTCGCAAGTATTGCTTCGTATCCTCTATCTTGCAGGTGGTTATTATTTTTCTAAGTCACACGTCATTGGAAGCAATTGCACATATATCTGGATATCTATCCTTAAATGCAATTGTCTTCACTAAGATATTTGTTTTTATCTCCACCGAAGAACTATCTCTCAAGCATTAAGCTTGATTATATAAATTTTTGATGCTTGCATTCAGGGGGAGCCAAAAACTTCATATCTTAGAGTTTTCCCATCACTTCACAAAAACTTCAATATCTTGTATCGATGTCTGTTTTGTCAACAATAGTGCAAAAAGGGGGAGATTGTAAGAGCAAAGTTTTGCCCCCATGTGTTTTGGATATTGTTGGACAAGACAGTAGAGGAACTAACAATGTTTTCTAGTGTAAACAGTTGAATAGGTTCCTGAAGGACAAGCTAAGTGATAAAGCTTCAAGGAAGGTTTTCAAGTTATCGAAGAATTAACCCTTGAGCGAAGCTTAATTACGGAGGATGACCCCCAAAAATGAAGGTGTCCTGAAGTTCAACACATCGAAGGAAATGAAGAAGACGGCGCAAGACTTAGATGTTTTTGTGTAGTTCTTTTTTATGTTCTTTGAGTCATAAGACAAACCGTACTATCAAGAGGGGTCTTTAGTTTGTGGACACCGAAGTGTTTGAGAAAATGCTCAGATAAAATCTAAACCAAGTGAGAAGCCAGAGTGAAGAAATCTCATGTGCACTGAGTTAAGTTTCGGTAGCAAAGACTTCGTTCTCTGGCTTCTGAAGCGGAACTAACTTCATGAGTCAGCTTAACTTGTTCCGCAAGTAAAGTTGCGTAGCAATGACAAATCCGACCGTTGTGGACACGTGTCAAGCTGTTACACCGGGTCAAAACGGTCATTTCACACCTCGGGATAGCCAACTATAAATACGACGCCCCCTCCTCCATTTGCGGGTGGCTACCCTGAGAATATTCCTGAGAGAGACTGAAGAGAGCACCCCAAGAACACCACGGAAGCAAAACCCAAAACCCAGAACACTGAAGCCTAAGTCCCATTGATCTGAGTAGATTCGAGATGACTTAGGTGAAAGCTTGCTAGCCTTTTTATCTTGGAGAACTGCAATTCTCCTAGACGGTTAGAGTGTCTACTTCAGAGAGAGAAGAGTAATTGTTGCCTCGAAGATCAAGTTTGTCAAAGGTTTCGAAGATTTCCTTGATAATCTACCCCGAGTCAAAACTGACCAAGCTCAAGGAGATTGGTGCCGTGGAGCAATGGAAGGAGAGAGTTTAGCTCCAGGTGTTCAATCACCAGTCCCTCCAACCAGACGTAGCGCTTTGCAGAGTGTGACCTGGTCGAACAAACATCGTCGAGTCACAGTTTGTTTTACTTCAAGCTCTTACATTCCGTATTGCATTTGCTTCCCAGTTATGCTTCAATTTATTTTGATTCGCTGCATTTAGTTTTGCTTCCAGTTTTACTTCCCTGTTACTTGTTTATGCTATCCTTTTCTGCTTAGCTTATGCTTCACTTCAAAGCTTCAGTCGAAAATTTGAAGTGATCATTCACCCCCTCCCCCTCTGATCACATACTTGGACTTTCACAAGTCCTCCCATATTTCATGGTCGAGTGGATGGAAGTACAGACAACTGGCCCCCCCGGACCTCTCCAACTCTTGGAAAATGTTCTTTGATGGATCAAAAAGACAGAAAGGAGCAGGAGCTGGCGTTGTGCTAATCTCCCCCAAAGGATAAAAGCTAAATTATATACTCACTACAAGGAATCGGGTCTATTGCAACAATGGTATTCGCGGCAATAAGTGTCGATTTGTGGTAATAGGTACCTATTGCGACGACATGACTTTCGTTGCCAAGCGTTGCGATAAGACGCATGGTAATAGGTTATTGCCAAAAACAAATGTGGCAAGAAAGAGTGCTATTGCAACGGCGATGTGACAAGTTGCCACATTTTTTCTCGTAGCAGCATATGTTTATTGCCACAATTTGGTTCATGGGGATAGCTTAGCGCAACAAGCATCAAAACCGTGGCAATTGGCCATTCGTGGTGATAGACATTTGTGGTGATAGCCTATTCCAACAACATTTGTTTCGTGGCACATGTCCTTCCTTAGCAATAGCCAATTGTTGCAATAGGCCCGAACCCTATAGCAACAACTCTTGTATTCGTGGGTACACCTCTTTCGCCACAAACTTTTTATTTGTGGCATTAATTTATGGTAACAACTCTCCAAATGTGGTAACAAATTTTTTTCAACATACTTGTTTTCGTGGTGACAGATATTTGTCACAACGACCAACATGTTTGTAGCGAGAAGCTATCACAACAATACAAACGATTTGTGGCGAAAGGCCTATTTCAACAAAGCTAAACTTCGTGTTGCCAAGTGGTTATCACAATGGCCGAAATGATTGTGGTAAGAAACTATTACGACAATACAAATGATTCGTGGCAAAAGGACTATTTCAACAAAGGTGGTTTCCGTGGCGCCAAATGGTTATCGCAACATTCAAAGAATTGTGGTGCCAAGTTACTTCGATAGTAGAAAGTGTCACGTGGGAACATCCTTAGGTATATAGGTATATATATATATATGATGTAGATTCATAAAATATCATATTTCGCATAGCAATATCCATAAAATAATTTAGAAATCATTCAACACACTGAATGTGCTATCCTAATTAAGTGCAAAGATTAAAATATCCGTGGTCCATAGTCCAGTCTAGTTAAATATTTGGATCCTGCAATAAAAAAATGAAGAAAGTATTTAGCTCAAGTTAAACAATAAATCATGGACCGATGCCAATAGAAAAAAGAAGGTACTGTAATCAGAGACAACAGAACTCAGAACATAGTACACAAGAGTGGAACTGTAGCAAGAACTAATGATCTTGTGTATATGAAACAGAGATGCACCACATGCAACAATCCTGCATTTTTTGTGGAATCAACAAGCCTACTTGAAAAGCCTAATCCAACTCAAAAGGGCAACAGTTGAGAGCCATAGCCTAGGCCCATCATGCATCATGATACAATCACATGATTTGGCAGCAGCATGCCACTCACAATAACACCTTCGCCAGTGGCGGAGCCAGGATTTGAGATAGCCCCGGGCCAAAAATCAAAGACTTATAAATAACCTAAAAACAATTCATGCTAGATTTGTTTCCCCGAGTCAATTGCACCATTATTATAGATCTTAATAATCTAATGAAATAGAGAAAGCATACATACTAGTACAGGAATAAAAAATAGAAATGGTTTGTCGAATTTGAGCCTCGCCAACACATCAACATGCAATTGGTTGTATCAATTAAAAGCATCCAAAAGGGAACAAACAGAGGATGACATCTTAGAAAAATAGGCAACTTGTTGGTGATGCTAGCTGTTAATAGCAAGAGTACCCAGGACTGGGATCGCTGTGGCTGTGCTGGCCCATGCATGCCTATCGGGAGTGTTGGACCAGGGATGACAGTGCGATGTGATGTGATGAAAACAGAGTGGTGGCGAGCATGTCACAATAGATTTTTTTAGGCTTAGTTGGGCTAATAGAGCTAAGAGAGACCGACTGAGTTAGGCTTATACTGAGCTGGCTAGCAAACTTACTACTGAGGACAACCATAACAGGAACATACATGCAACGAAGGAAACTTCCCCACGCCCCAGGCCATGGACCTGGTTGCCCTTGAGAACACCTCTCCCCTTCTTCTTACGTACATCAGTTTCTACAACCCAAATCATCCAAGAAATATTGCATTAATCGGTATTCGATTGTAAGAAAGTAGGACAGAAATATAGAACCAAATTCTTACCATTATGTAGTCGTTCATGGTTGCGGCGAGCATGGGATGGCCACTTATCCAGCGCACACATGTCATTAGCACACACTGGAGTGTCAGATTGTTCTTTAGTTCCTGTATATGTTTAAACAGTTGTGAAGAATAAGCAATCTGGGATTTTCTGCATTATAGCAAATGGTAGACATCTTAAAAGGTCATAATTTTTTTACCAGATCCGTGTTGTCCATGTTATTTGTGGTATGCCGCTATACTTTCCGTCCTCGTTACGAGAACAAATCCTTTCTTTACTGAACACCAGAAAAATTAATGGACTTAGCATTATCAATGTGCACCATTCAGAACAGTGATTAAGAAATAAGGAAGTTGTGTACCTTGCAGAAAGGAGTAATGTGAATCATCTCCTTCCTCCGAAGCTTGCACTCGGTGATGTTGTAATGTCATCGGTCTCCCACCAGCAGTGCGTTGCGTTGAATTCATTGTTGTGCCCTTGTGTCGGTAATATCAGAATTATTGTTAATTTCAGAGGAAACACAATATTTAAAGCAGGCATAAATTATTACATGTCCAAGTTAAACTTTGCCCAATCACTAACTGAGATATATGAGAAGATGCACATGCATATCCGCACATATAAAGAATAAGGTCGTTGGAATAATTACAACATGCAAGTACTGCTCTGGATACTGAAGTTGGGTAGCGTGTGTGGGTTGCTCTTCTTTTGAGTGTTTAGAAAGTGGGCTATGTGGCCTAGCCACCAAAATGTCCATCGCCAAAGCATAATCTTGACTACGATATAATAACCAAGCAACAACATGGATCATGCAAATTGCTAAAACTAAAAAGGAGTAAGCAATGCATTCAAATATTCATGTGAACATATGTGAATTCAGAGTCACTTTAAATTTAATAAAAGAGTGAAATTGTTCGTTTCATGAATTATGAAGTGATATCAGCTTCCCAAAGTAGGCTTGAGACAACAAACAACCATTACATGTCCAGATTAAATCATTTACAATTTCAACCAGATCAATAATACTGAGGCAATTACTTAGCAGGTATAAATGAACAGGTATCTTACTTAGCATAGCCAATCCTTTTTCAGTTAGTATCACAGTACATGCTAGTAGTCTGAAGCAAAAGTAACTAAATTCACTTAACTTAAGTGGTAGAAAAAATGGTGCATATCGCCCCTAACAAAACTATAGATTTAGTTATCATAAATATAGAAGGAAAAAGAGAAAATAGATCTATAAATTAAGTCATGATCTGCTTTTATGCATGAGGATTGAATCGCTTGATGTGAGTTGTTGTCAAGGAAATCATAGCAATAATAACCAAAAGCAATCACAGGCACTGTTGCGTCTTAGGTTCACTGGACGCGCGACCTGCAGGGCCACCACTGAGGCTCCTCGAACCGAAAGTGGAGGGACCAGCGCTGGATCAAGATCGCTGGATGCGGAGGTGCACAAGGCGGGTCGGCTGCCATAGGTCGAGCCGCTCTCGACCCAACAGACGCCGGACACCAGCCGCGCGCAGATGCAGCCGCCCTCGACATGACAGTTGGCTCGGACGCCGTCCACGCGCGGATCCAGCCGCCCTCGACTCGGGGTTGCCAGCGACGCCGGCGATGCGCGGATCCAGCGGCGCCTCGGCCCGGTGGTTGGCTGGAACGCCAGGGACGCGAAGATCCAACGTGATCCATGCGCGGGAGGATGGCGACGGGAGGAGGTGGTGCGGTGGCGCGCGGGAAGAAGGTAGTGCGGCGGCGGGATGGAGGCAACCATCGGGGGTGGGGAGGGCTCGATGGTACCCTGTGATTAGGTTTAGAGCGGTAATCGCGATTAGTTATAATGGTTGTTTAGCGGGAAAGTTAAAATAAAAGGCGCAAGACACATGTAATTATTTGGTGGGAAATTACAAAAAAATTGGAGGGACGCTAGGAGTTTAGCGGGAGATTTTTGGCTAGGTGGAAACTATTACTTTTTAAGAAAAATGCTTAGAATAATGAAATAAATTGCAAAATTAATATTTTGAAGCAATACGAAATATATATGCTGCCGAAATAATATAACTATTTTTTTTGCTAAACGTTATCTCAGAGGGTGAACCGGGGCCCTCCCCTCTAACGTTGCCGCGCCGGTCATACCTAGTCTTCATCCTCCCCTCGACCATCCTCTTCAGTTGCTGAGAAGGGAGAATGGGAGATGATGAAGAACACTATGGAAAACACAAAAACATATAGACATAAAACGACGAAGGATACCCATAGATTTGAAATTGGCTAAGGAACAATATCCATGTGCTAAGGAATATTTCCACATCTTTTGTTTTCATTAAATTCGACCAATTAATATGCGTTCACAAATTAAAAAAACTAACAAGGAAACGCATCAATAAAGATAATGTGAGATGAAGCATGATGCATGACCAATCAAAAAGAAGAAATTAAGATGGAAAATTAGCTGAAGGAAAAAAAATGCAAGCATGACCAATCAAAAAGAAGAAGTTAAACATCACAATTCGCTAGACGTATTAGTAAATCTTGATGTGAAAATGAGCCTGAGAAAAAGAGTGACCGCTCTATCAAAATTACTTTAAACAAAATTATATTTCCTTAATAAGCCTACTTTTTTTAGAATAAAAAAAACATCAATTATTATTATTATTATTAATAATATTAGGTATAGATTTAAGCATGCGCTCTAGCCGATCAGCATGTTATCTCCCTTCAAATTTCACCTCATTGGCATAGACATCGTTGCATACCAGAGTACCTTCTCCTTTACCTGCTTAACCTATCTAACTTGCATGCGCACGCCATCACCGCCCATCACTCGGGGAATGTCATATCGTACTAGCTCCTACGGAAGCACAGTACCAATGATAACGATGATCGTGAGTTGCACATTAGAAAAAAATGGTACAACATATTCTTTTTCTTTGGTATGGACGACCTAACATCGGTTTTATTATATACAAGTTCAAATTATCTTTCTCCTACCACAAACCATAACCACTCACTTCAAGCCACCGACAATATAAAAAATGGGCGATGAAGGCATCAGTCGTGACCCCTGCTAGACAATAGGTCTTTCTCTAAGAGAGTTGTCATACGGGTGAAGCACAAGATGTGATATGAAAGAGTCGATTTATTTTCCCGTTACAACGCGCAGACACATTTGCTAGTCCCACTAATAATAATTTGGACTTTTGGATAATTTTGGGATATCTTTTTTTCTAAGAAAATCAATAAGGCTACGGATAAGAATTCCAGGGAGGAAAAGAAATCCTTATTTCTTTCCTGAACCTACGCTGAACAGGGCCTCCACGCCCAACCCTCGTAGCAATCGCCGCCGCCACCAAGGGGTCTTTGCTCCTGCCGATACCGGAGTCGTCGCTGATTTGCGGCCGCCATCGCCGGAGTCGTCGCTGATTACATCCACCATCACTGGAGTCCGCCGTCGGTGGAGTCCGTCATATGCAGCCGCCGTCGCCGGAGTCCACCGCAGGAAGCTGCCATCTGACCGAAGCCTGTCGTGGTGGTCCTCAAGTCGTAGCCATCAGGGTCGTTCGTTTGCTGCTGGATTTTGACGAGGTACCTGATTCATCCTAGTAGTTTCGTCTCGTTCGTGGAGATTTTTTTTTTTGAAAAACTGATTCCTGTTAGAGCTAGCAGTTGTACTGAGTAGTAGCAACCTGATGGATTGCTTGGTGAAAACGATGAGCTAGCTCTATACATGAGTAGACAATGTGGTTGAAGGATTGTCTATTTTGGTTCAGATATTAACCTACTAGGAGCAACACACTGTATCTTAAATTCAGTAAAGATCAATCTACCTTGGGTCTGAGAAATTAATAAGATTGTGGGATTTGCATCAGACGACACATATTACTGAATCTTGGTGCTACACTGGTTCCCAACAAATTAATCTCTTTGCAATTTGTAACAGCCTATGTGTGGTATCCCTGTTGATATGTACATATCTCTGTTGTCTTGTCTTGTAATGCAGCTGTTATGTTTTTTTAACAGGTCTGGCTTTGCGGAGGTAACACAAAATTACACGAGATAAGAGCTGGATGGACAGGCAAAGAGATTCTAATGAGTGATAAAACGGCATGTGTGTTAGCTTCGTTTTGGAAGATTCCATCAAGGTCGTATGCGGAGTTGCTTCTATGTCGTTCGTATGTATTGGCCTTGTTGTAGTAAAATCCAAGATATTCCAGTAGCAGATCGTTAGCTTGTGTTTGGTTTTAGACGCTTTCACTTGCATCCTTAAAAGCTAGCAAACTATTTAGCCGGTCAGATTTGGATGATGTGAGTGGCAGCCATGAATACTCATTTAGTTCTTATCTTGCATTTTAGTCCTTTGATACTGTCTATATTGTTATACGTCATCATACCATTTTAGTTGTCCTAGAGATTACAACTCACTGTTTGTGTTACTGATTATCAAGTTCTAATCGGAAACATGGTTATGTTCTCAGGTACCTGAAGTGGTTGACCAAGAAATACTTGAAGAAACATAATGACAAAGCAAGCTTATAGTTCATGAACTGCGGCTAAGTCTTATTCTTCGAATAGTTAATCTGATGCTACTATTTTATATGAAATCAAAACTAGATTTTCTTGTTCTATTTAATTCTTTTGGAGTTTCTGTAATACTGTTGGTCATGATGTGCTTCTGAAACTGTGTGCCCACGACCCAAATTAAAATTGAATCTCTATTATTCAAATGCAAGACTATGATTTTGGGTTATCTTGGTGTTTCATGTTTGGGTTATCTTGGTGTTTCTCCTGAAAGAAACACCCACAAGTGTACGTGTATGTTTTGGTTTTGAATTACATATTTTATTGGTATGCATTTAACTGAGTCAAATAATATAATCAGTATATGCTACTTATTTATATTATGAGAGAATCTGCATGCTATATCTCCATTGATCCCGAAAAAAGCTTCGCTCCACTTGAAATATTCAAATTTATTTGAATTTAAATGTCTGACTGAGGTAAAATAGCGTATGCATGTGGTTCTTTACAAGATATAGGTCTTCTCCTAGCGGTATAGTGTGTTGTGATGCTCGTGCGTCTGCGGGGCGCAAAATCGAATCCCTGTTTTTGCAATCTGCTTTTCTTTTACTATTTTCAAAAAAAAATTACCTGCATGCAACAAGGGGTATCAAACCAGGCGCGCTGACAAGTTGAACACATATCACTTCATGGTTAGGAAGCACTTGAATTTAATATATTTAGTAGTTAAAAATTTGAATTTTAAATTCATTTGACTTTTTCAGGCGAAAAAATTCGAAAACACTGAGATTTTCTGAAAACCAGGTTTTTCGGTCCCTACCGAGAAAAAACGAAATCGAAAAAAAATCTTGATCTCCAATTGACCTTTTGGCATACTTGAGTGCATGTTGAAACTTGTATCCGTCCATGATTAATTGCAAGACTGCGAGTTAATGATTTTTTTTGCATATGTGGCCGTCCATGCTAGTGAGGTAAGAAACAACCCATGTACTATGGCGTCCCTGGACCAGGGCAAGAAGGGCGACAACCCAGGCCCAGGCGAACTAGGGGCTCAGACCTGGTGTGGTTTATGTACTACGTGTACTAAACATCACACTAGAAAAAAAACAGTCTAAAGGGTTCAAGTTTAGATGGACTAAGAAGAAACAAAAAAGGCGAATAGTACACACCAGATCGTGAGGCAAAGCAATTCACGCTTCCGGAATCCAGACTTCTCGCCTTCAGTACTACTGCAGCCCCATGCTAGTTGCTGATACGAGTTGTGTGATGCCTATGATGGCTCATACTAAATTTCCTAGGCTCCTATCTTCTATGATTGGCGTAACAAATTTGTTTGCCCTTGTGAGCGTGAATTTCTTCTAGACAACTTACATATTATAAGCTACCATTTCTGGGATGGCTTGTTTATTAGAGAAATCCCCAAGGTTTATCTTGATCTACCAATTAAAATACGACGATGAACCATTTCTCGTATTAATTCCAACCTGCGGTTTCTCTGAAGGGACAAAAAAATGCTCATATCATGATCCTCTTTTAGCTAATGCACCATGGGAAATGCTCGAAGATGTGTAATTCGTTGCAATATATTGTTCTCTATTGCAACAGTAATAGGTTGTTGTAATATGCTCCACATATTGCCACATATACGCAACTTGTTGCAGTAAATAATAGTTATTGCAACACGGTGAAATTGAGGCAAAAAATATGTGCTATTACAAACAATACGTGTTTTCTTGCAATAGGTGGCCAATTTTTTGCAACAATATATGTGCCTACCGCAACGTGACATAGTTGTTGCAATATATGTATGAATATTACCACGGATGTCTATTTTGTTGCGACACCTAGTTTGTATTGCAACAAAATGGCTAAGTCACGCAACGAAATTTGGTTGTCGCAATATCATGGCCATATTGCAACGCCCGTGCGTATTGTTGCAATACACGACCTATATTGCAACAAAGTGTGAACTAATCGCGACAAAACTAAATCATTGCAATATGCGGAGCCTACTACTACAAACTGGGAATTGGTGGAAATATTGCATTTTATTGCAACAAAATATGGTTGTAGCAATAAATATTGTTTCAATAGACCAAATTTCCTGTAGTACTACATATCACTTTCGAGAAGGCATCCAACAATGAAGCAGAATACGATGCCCTCCTCCGTGGAAAGCGCATGGAAAAATCCTGCGGTGCAACTCGCCTGCTAATCTACGGCGGCTCCAACCTCGTCGTCCAACAAACGATGAGAGATTGCGAAGCAGTCGCAGACAACATGTCCGCGTACCAGAAGCTCTACAACATCTTAAAAGGCGATTCCGACGGATGCGAGGTCAACTACGTCATAAGAGAAAATAACACAGAAGCGGACGAACTCACAAACATCAGATCCACCCGCGGACCAATACCACCCGGACTCTTCCTCAAGAGCATCCAGCATCGCTTCATCAAAGAGGCAAAGACACTCGAACAAAATGCGACCAAGGAAGAAAATTCTACAAGCGCAACAACAGACCAGGCCACCGGGCCTGAGCACGTAGCAGCAGTAGATCCAGACATCAAAGGAGAAGCTGATGACGCAGTCGAAGAACAAGAGCCTCCACCATCCGAAGGGCTAGCATGGACAAGACCTTTCCTAAACTACTTGAAACCCAACATCCTACCACAGGACGTCACAGAAGCACGTAGCATCACTCGACGCTCCAAAGCCTTCACCATAATCAACAGGGAGCTCTACAAGTGCAACATCTCCCAGGTGCTCCAAATATGCATCAAAGAAGAAGATGGCAAGGCACTACTACTCGATATTCACGAAGGAACCAGTGGCCACCACGCGAGCAGTCGCGCCCTGGTGGCCAAAGCATTTCGGGCAGGTTTCTACTGGCCAACCGCCATGAGAAATGTTGAATACATCGTGCGGCGCTGCGTAGCCTACCAGAAATTCGCCAGCAGACCTCACACACAAGCATCGGAAATCAAGACAATACCATTGGCCTAGCCTTTCACAAGCTCTACATGGTAGGACCTCTCAAGAAATCTTCAAAGGGCGGTCGCACCCACCTACTTGTGGCAGTCGACAAGTTCACAAAGTGGATTGAAGCAGTACCCATCACCAGCTCGACTGCTCTCACACCAGAGAACGTTATCAAATCCATCATCTTCCTCTTCGGAGTACCACACAATATCATCACCGACAACGACATAAACTTCACAGTTGACGAATTCTAAAACTTCTGCAAAGAACTAGGCATCAAAATCAACTGCGCGTCAGTCGCACACCTGCAGTCTAATGGCCAGGTCGAGAAAGCCAACGGTCTGGTATGAGGCGACATCAAGAAACTTCTACTCAAACCAACTCGGGCAAGTCGCAGGCAACTGGGTCGAAGAGCTACCGGTTGTCCTATGGAGCTTACGAACAACACCCAACACCTCAACCCAATACACTCCCTTCTTCATGGTGTATGAAAGCAGTACTCCCACATGACCTAAGGTTTCGTGCCTCGCGCATCACTGGATACGAAGAAGAGGAGGCGGAAGACACACTCGAGGACGACAAAGACGTAGCAGATGAAGTACGAGACATAGCCCTGTCACGATCAGAAGGGTACCAAGAGAAGATGCGCACATACCAAAGCAGTGGACTCCGCACTAGTGTCTTCAGCGTCGGGGACCTTGTGTTGCGACTGAAGCAGGAAAAAGTACATAAACTCGCCCCACAATGGGAAGGGCCCTACATAATCTCCTAAGTGATCGGAGGAGGAGCCTACAGGCTGAACAACCGGAATACCGACGAGTACGTGGGCAATCCTTGGAATGTGGAAAACTTATGCCTTTTATCCATAGATCGCCTACAACCACTCTCCCCACCTCTCCTTTAAGAAATCAGAGTATTTCTCGAGGCTGCCTAAGCCACTCATGTAAGAACCGAGCAATAAAGATATGCATTGACGCAGCACGCAAGTCATGGCAGTCGAGGGCTAGAGTGCGGATTGACCCACTCCCCCGAGGCGTTTCCGCATACAATTACACTCGGGGGCTAGAGAGCGTCTTCACCCTCTCCCTCAAAGTGTTTTTGCTTACGCGACTTCTTACATAATTACACTCGGGAGCTAGAGCATGGTTTCACCCTCTCCCCTGATGCATTTTCTCATACGCGACTCCTTATACAATTGCACTCGGGGGGTAGAGTGCAGCTTCACCCTCTCCCCCGAGGCATTTTCGCATACACGACTCCTTATACAATTACACTCGACGGCTAGAGTGTAGCTTCACCCTATCCCCCGAGGTGTTTTCGCATACGCGACTTCTTATACAATTACACTTGGGGGCTAGATCTCGTCTTCACCCTCTCCCCCGAGGCATTTTCTCTTACGCGACTCCTTATGCAATTACGCTCGGGGGCTAGAGAGCGGTTTCACCCTCTCCTCTGAGGTGTTTTCGCATACGCGGCTTCTTCTATAATTACACTCGAGGGTTAGAGTGTGGCTTCACCCTCTCCCCGGAGGCGTTTTCGCTTACGCGACTCCTTATACAATTACACTCGGGGGCTGATAATACAAAAGTGTAGGGGATCGCAATAGTCTTCGCGGGTAGGTATAACCCAATTTATTGATTCGACACAAGGGGAGCCAAAGAATACTTATAGGCCTTAGCAGTTGAGTTGTCAATTCAACCACACCTGAAAAAGCACTAGACAAGATATAAGTAGCAACAGTGTGTTGACGGGTGTATTCTTTAAGACTTCCCCAATCACCAACACCACAAAGTAGTAACAAAGTAGTACTAGCAAAGAGAGCAATAGTAACAACGAAGGAAATGAAGATGAAAGATAGATCGGGGTTCAAGGTTTCACTAGTAGTAAATCTCTAGGAAAAAGAACAAGGTGTTCGGTGAACAAATTACAGTTGGGAAATTGACAAAATAGCACTGACTCTAGCCAAAGAACAAACTAGAGCATCCTAGTCTAAGAACCAAACATAGGCATGTAATCGGTATGTAGTTGTACATGCTTGCAATAAGAACTTTGCACAACATATTTTGTCCTACCATCCTGCTACCAACGGGCCCAAAAGGAACTTATGGAGATTAAGGTGCTCCTGTCAAAGAGCACCGGAACAAAGCATTAACACTCTATGAACACATGTAATCCTCAAATTATATCCAATCCCCTTTGGTGCCCCAAACTGTACCATTGAGATCGCCAGTTCCGGACAATAATAGGTGCATACAACCGTAGATAAGATCTGGAACAACAATTATAATCATGCAATCATAAAGTCCTCAGATCTGAAATCATGCTACTCGTGCACTAGTAACAAGCATTAAGAACAACAAATTGCAGCAACAATAATTCATAAACTTCTTAGGATTGAACAAGGCAACAATTCACCGGATCCGAACGAACACAACACCAATTACATCATATGGATCTCAATCATATAGGGTAGCTCATGAGAACTTTATATTGAAGATCTAGGGGGAAGATACCACATAGATACTGCCAACAAACCGTAGTTGAATGGGGAACTACTCAAGATGCTTCATGGATCGAAGAGGGGTTGATGAAGGTGACCCCGGGGGCCAAGGCCCTCTCCGGCAGGGTGCCGGAGTAGGATCCTGGTGAACCCCGAAGCTAGGTTTCGATGGAGGCGGAGATCGGGATGGCTTATTGTCACAACCCCAAGTTAGGTATGTGCTAGAATAGCAAGTCACTTTGCATCATGATAAATTTCAAAAGAAATTGAAATGGGAGAGAAAAACCCCCCAGATGAATTTAATTCAAATGGCCAGAAATAAAGTTGCTCCAAAAATTCCTTTTGTATTTTTGAAAACTCACATAAATGAGTGTGATCACATATAAAGTGATGTGGGACCAACCCCATGCTCATGGATTTTTCAAATATTCAAACAGGAGCATGGATTTAAATTTAAACCCCTATTTGAATTAAAGTTCAAATAATTTGAATTTTAAAAGTGCTCAAATTTTATAAGTGGCTAGCTCTTTATTTTATGAGGCCATATAAAAAAATTGTGGCATTTTATAAAATGCCTAGCTATTTTTATTAGCTAGGTCAACCTATATGCAGAAATAATAAAAAAGAAAAGAATAAACAGGAAAGGGAGAGCTTACCTGGCGCCCACAGGCGATGGCCCAACTCCACTGCCACGGCCCAGCCCACCTGAGACGTTTGTCTCCTACCTCCCCGCAGCTCCAAGCAGCTCGGTGGAGGCAGGCAGACCACGGCGACGCCACCGCGACGCCTCGGCCCTTCTAGGCCTCCCCAGCGCTCCTCTGCACGCCACGACATGCGCAGAAGCCGCCCGCGCCTTTTCCCCCTCTCGTGTGGCTCGTCCCCTTCGTCACCGGCGAGATCCCCCCCCGCACCCGAGCAACCGAGCTCGCCGCCCTCCTTCTTTCGCGTGGCCACTGGCCGAACCAGCGAGCGCCGCCGTGTCTACTCGCTCCGCCGTAGCCGTCTACTTCGAACCACGGCGTAAATTTGGACCAGGAGCTAGCAAGGACGACGTCCCGTTCAAGGTTTTCGTCGCCGGCCACCTAAGCTCCGACGAGCGATTACTCGCCGCCGAGTTACTCCCTGACGACTTCGCGCCCGTCTTCGTTTTCAGGGTGAGCACGCGCATCTCTTTCTCCTAGCACAACTCCATACCGTAGCCTCTAGCGCTGAGCTCGTCGAGGACAGAGCTTCGGCCGCCGCCCCCATTGAAGCCGTCGCGCTCCAGAGCACCTCCTTGACCCTCTGATGGCTCCAGCAGACGCGCGACTTTACGCAGCGCGCGCCCGTGCCCTCCAAGTCCTCCCCCGTGCCCTATTTCGTATTCCGGCGAGCTCCCAGTCGCCGCCGGCGACCTAGGTCATTAAGACCTTAACCCCTGCCTAAACCTACCACTAAACCTAGCCCTAACCCACTGCCAAGTGGGGCCCCAAGCCCCTAAACCCTCTGTTATTTTTAAACAGAGAGGGATTAATCCCACTTCCACTGACCCCCTGGCCCCACATGTCAGCCCCCCTTGACATCATGATGACATCAGGCCTACACAGTAAATAGAAATGAATTAAAGAATTACAGAAAATCCAGAAAAATAGCCCAAACTTTGGAAAATCATAATAAATTCATTTTAACTCCAAATATAGCAAGTAATATGTCTAAAATTATCAGAAAAATACAAGGATTTTGAATATGCAACTTGTTTCTATGTTTTGCCATTTTAAAATGGGTGAACAGTAGCAAACATGCATATGGAAATCTTTTGAATTCAAATTTGGAGTGATTTTGCAAATGACTTTGCAACACACTTCTTTTAAATGTTTTCATCCACACATCAGAGACTTTACCTCACCTTTACAACATCACTTCGTGCTCAACCTTTTCAAATGAACATTCATGGATTCAAATGCATTTGAAAATCATCGATAAATCAAATGGAGTTTGAATTTGCAATTCAATTGCAAAATACTCCTTTTAAATGGAATGCTCAACACATCAGTACCATGAACTTATACAATTGATCATGTGCTTGTGCATTGTACCTTATGTTGATCACTTTGTTTGTATTGTTTGATCGGAAAGAAGTGGAGCCGGAACCCGAGTTCACCCCCTTCGTTGAAGACCCCGTGACTGAACCTCGTCAGCAAGGCAAGCAAACTCCCATTGATCATGTCGATAAAATCCCACATCCCTCTCATGTCTCGCTTATGCATTATATAGGATGATTACCATCATAACGTTTCTACCGCATAGTTGAACCCAATCCTTTGCATGACCTATCATTTTTTCACAGTAGTAAGCAAACCACAATCCTAGAAAATTTAGGAGTTGGTTGATATCATGTAACCCCTGCAACTGTTACTGCTTATTGCATGCTTAGAGTTATAATGAGGTTACTCTTTTGTGAGTCGGGATGGTAGTGATCATGTTGATGATGGTAGAAATGTGTTGGTGAATCTACCCTAATACAAGGTGAACGATGAGAGGCTGTGTAGGAGTACACAGTGGGTTGTCTCGTTGATTACCGCCTTAAGTCCGAGTTCTTGTGTGGTGAACCAAGAAGAAGAGTGCAACCACACATTGGGCTCACTGACCCCTCTCATCCTAGTACCTCACCCCGTTCGAACCCTAGAAGTCGCAGTATTTCGGAGTTCTGGTAGGGCTGTGGCACGGTCTGCGAAGTGGATGAACGACTTTTCAAGACCGGCTTGGGACCCTGCACACATTGTTTGAGGCTGTACTGGAACCTCGGCCGGACTTCCATACGGGTCCCCCTCAGATAGGCGACTCTCTCGACTAGAACGGAGCTGTGGGCGAAGTGTTGAGATGAACATCCTCGCCGACACCCCTTGAATGGTGTCGAGGCCAAAGGCGGTAACTGATGGTCATGTGTGAGTAGTAGTACACCCCTACAGGGTTAAGAAAACTATTCGAATAGCCGCGTCCGCGGTTAAGGACTTCTTGGAAAGCTGTGCTCGATTATTAGACAACTTGAACTGGATACTTATAAAACTTGCTAAGATAGGCGTGAGTGCTATGGCGTGCTTTCTCGTGGGGAAGTCGAGGAAGGCACCATAGTGGTGTAATTGTTGGAGACATGTAGTGGACTCGTGTACGCTTCTTACCTCAAGTCTGGTACTCGTAGTTCAGGACTAGCCAAGTCAAAGCTGGCACTTCTGCAATTGAACCCCACCTCCCTTTACCTTGATACATGTGCATGAGTAGTATAGTTCCTACGTAAGTCTTGCTGAGTACGACTTTGTACTCACGTTTGCTTATTCTATGTTTTAGATGAACCCACTGACCCCGAAGGTGGATTATTCCTGGAGCTCGACGACTGATCAAGCTAGTGTAGTCCCAGTCAGACGACTGTACCCTCGTGGAAGGGCTTGTTTATAGATAAGGCTTCTCTAAGCCATTTGTTAAACTTATCTGTACTCAGACCTACTTTGCTTCCGCTTGTTTGTTGTAATGTGGGATCACAGACTTGTGATCTCTGTGTGCACTCTGTAAGAGTTATCAATAAAGTTGTATACTTTGTAGAGGATTGCAATGATACCTGTTGTTCATAATAGACATGTGTGTTGCGTGTATGATTATATCATGCATGTCTTAGTAAATGTTTTCGAGACCTTAGTTGTGATCTGGCTGGCGGTCTTTGATACACCAAGTGGCCCTTAGATGTGCGCAGCTTGGGGCATCGCGATGCGATTGCTCGTGACTCGCACATGTGCACACTTTGATGTATGATCGAGCCCGCCCTAGACCCCGACTAAGTGATTGGGCTGGAGTAAGTCTATGTAAGGGTTATAATACAATCGATAGTATGGTTGAGGCGACTTGTCTATGGGTATGGGAGTTCACCACCCATATCATTTAGACTTGTGTGCGGACGATGAGGACCCATCTCAGTTGATCATCCGGCCTGGATGGGATGCCCCTCACGTTCGATGCTCTCCGAGAAAGTTTTGTGCTTGGCCTTGTCTGCTTAGACGAGTGGGTACGGTTCTCGGCTCTCCATATGATTGTGTTGTAGCGAGGCTTGCATACGCTAACCCAGGGTCCCGACAGACTTGGTATCAGAGCAGGACTGACTGTAGGATTATCAACCTTGGCCGAAGTTGAGTCTAGCCTTCTATAGTTATATAGTTACTCTGGGTATATAAGGGAACAACGTAAGGCTTCTTTTTATCCTTACCCTCATCATTCTGAGTTCTGAGTCACCCTCATCTTGTTCTACGGGAAGATAGGAATATGCTCATCTATGTCTTACTAGAACATCTCGTTGTTTGCTTCCTTGTAGCCGTAGGAAAGTTGTGTTCGGTTTGCTATAGTTGTTATGCTTCCTGATTTCTTACATCGTATGTAAGTGATGTTTCTATGTTGTAAGAAAATTGTTTTCTCTTGCAATTACAGCCGTTATGCTGCCCGAGTCATTCCAGTTATCTTCATAATCTGATGCATTTGCAAAATCATTCAACATCATTTGACTTGGATCTTGTCCTTCAGGATGTCTCAAGGAAACCGTGGCCACCTTGGTCGTGCCCAAGCTCGTGGGAATGATCCGGAGGAAGGAAATCTTCCACCCTCACCCACGATAGCTCAAGTTCTCATGGAGGTTGAAAGAAACCGAAGGGACTCTCATGAGTTGTTGGGGGTCGTTGCTCGAAACACTTCCCAGCAGCGGAATGAGCTTCTGTCGTTGAATGACTTCATCCAGCTTTATCCCCCAGTTTTCAGCTATTCCACTGAGCCCCTTGACGCCGATGACTGGCTTCGCAGCATCGAGAAAAAGCTCCATTCTGGACATGTTGCAGATGGTAACAGAGTCAACTATGCCACCTACCACCTCGAGGGTGCAGCTAGCTCTTGGTGGGAGAACTTTCTAAACATGCGTCCAGCTGGACAGTTGACTTCGTGGAATGAGTTCTGTGTCGCTTTTCGCGAGCATCACATTCCTAAGGGACTCATGGACCGCAAGCGAGAGGATTTTTTCAATCTCATCCAAGGAAGAAGGTCCATTGACGAGTTTAGTCGGGAGTTCAATCGTCTTGCCCGCTATGCTCCCGAGGAGGTCTCCACTGACTCCAAGAAGCAAGAGAGGTTCCGCAAGGGACTCATTTCTGGACTTCGTCGCGAGTTGAATCTCCATGACTTTGCCACATTCCAGATCCTTGTCAACAAGGCCATCAAGGCGGAGGATATGATCACTCCCGAGGATTCCCGCAAGCACCCTAGAGATGATGGTTCATCCAGTTCAGGCCCTCAGAAGCGCAAGATCTGGATCCCCACTAGCATGTTCCTCCCGAACAACCCACCGAGGCCATCCTTTGTGGCGCCTCGTCCACCAGCTCCGTTCCAGCCAGCTCCACCTAACAACCCAGCTCCCTGCACTGTCTTTGGAGCCTGCTTCAGATGTGGCCAGCCTGGTCACTATTCTCGTGAGTGCCCCATCAATCAGAATGCTCCACCTCATGCCAAAGGGAACCCCAATGTTCGTGCCAAGCCACGCCCGAAGGTTTCCATTGCCAAGCCATCCACCTCAGAAAATCTTGGACGTGTGAACCAAATCTCAGCTGAGGATACTGATGGTACTTCTTACGTCATTCTTGGTACGCTCCCAGTCAATTATGTTCCCACGTCTGTCCTTTTCGATCCAGGAGCATCTCACTCATTTGTGTCGGAGAGCTATGCACTTCGGCATGAGATATCCTTTGATGAAATGTTCACCCCTATGATTATTCAAACTCCTGGTTCCAAATGGCAAACTAATAGAGTAAGCCATGGCAATCAAATTGCAATTGAGGGTTTAGTAATCCTTGCTTCACTCATAGCCCTCAAGTCTTCAGACATTGATGTCATCCTTGGTATGGATTGGTTATCAAGACAACATGCTTTTCTTGATTGTAAAGCCAAGTCAGTTAGACTTACACATCCTTCAGGCCAGACAATAGATTATTCCTCACCAAGAACAAGAACCCAGATGCATTATTTGAATGTGCTTCCCCTTCCCGACCTTGAAGATATTCCAGTGGTTCGTGACTTCCCGGATGTCTTTCCTGAAGAGCTGCCGGGAATGCCACCCGACAGATGTGTAGAATTCATTGTGGATCTTATGCCAGGAACCGCACCAATTTCCAGACGCCCATACAAAATGGCCCCACGTGAGTTAGCTGAGCTTAAAATCCAACTTGAAGCTTTGTTGGCAAAATGCTTCATCCGCCCTAGCTCATCGCCATGGGGTTGCCCCGTTCTGTTCGTAACGAAGAAAGATGGAACAGAAAGGATGTGCGTAGACTATCGCCCGCTAAATCTAACGACGATAAAGAACAAGTACCCACTGCCCAGGATACATGATCTTTATGATACCCTTGCTGGATCCTCTGTCTTCTCCAAGATGGATTTGAGATTAGGTTATCATCAAATAAAAATCCGAAGCGAGGACATTCCCAAAACGGATTTTACTACTCGTTATGGTCTTTACGAGTACACCGTCATGTCCTTTGGTTTAACCAATGCCCCCGCCAATTTCTCGCGCATGATGAATTCGATCTTCATGGAGTACTTAGATAAATTTGTTGTGGTTTATCTCGATGACATTCTCATCTACTCGAAGAACAAAGAAGAACATGCCGAACACCTAAGGCTGGTATTGATGAAACTTAGAGAGCATCGTCTGTATGCTAAATTCTCCAAGTGTGAATTTTGGCTACCAGAAGTGACCTACTTAGGCCACGTGATTTCTGCAAAAGGCATTGCTTTAAATCCCGAGAGAGTTCAGGCCGTTCTTGACTGGACTCCACCTGAATCGGTTAAGCAAGTTAGGAGTTTTCTTGGCTTAGCAAGCTATTGTCGCCGCTTCGTCGAGAACTTTTCCAAAGTTGCAAAGCCTCTAACTGAACTCCTCAAGAAAGATAATAAGTACCAATGGACTCCCAAGTGCGAGGAAAGCTTTCAAGAGCTAGAAATAAGATGGACTTGTGCACCCGTACTTGCGCCTCCAGACACCAAAAAGGATTTCGAGATCTTTTGCGACGCTTCACGGCAAGGGTTAGGATGCATAATTATGCAAGATAGACATGTGGCAGCTTATTCTTCACGCCAGTTGCGTCCACATGAAGAGAACTATCCTACCCATGATCTTGAACTCGCTGCCGTAGTTCATGCCCTGACAACTTGGCGACATTACCTCCTTGGTAATCGTTGTGAGATCTATTCCGACCACCAAAGCCTCAAGTACATATTCACCCAGCCAGATCTTAATCTCAGGCAAAGACGCTGGATAGAGTTGATAAAAGATTATGACTTAGGAATTTCTTACACCCCAGGAAAAGCCAATGTCATGGCTGATGCACTAAGTCGTAAGTCGTATTGTAACAACCTCATGTTACAACAGTATCAACCACTTCTTCGTGAGAATTCCGAAAGCTCAATCTAGAGTTTGTTCCTCGTGGATCTCTTTTCAACTTGGTGGCGAAACCAACCCTTGAGGATCAAATCATAGTTGCCCAAAAGCGTGCACGAGGTGTTCGCCGAATCAAGGAGAACATTGCTAGCGAAGTTGCTAAATGTTTCTCCACAGATAGTAAAGGAACAGTATTCTTTGGAAATCATTTGGTAGTACCTAAGAATAGGGAACTAAGGCAACTCATCCTCAAAAAAGCCCATAACACACCCCTCTCGATTCATCCCGGTAGCACAAAAATGTACCGAGATCTACGCCAGAGATTTTGGTGGACTAGGATGAAGAGAGACATTACTCGATTTGTTGCCGAATGTGATGTTTGTCGTCGCATTAAGGCAGAACATCAAAGACCTGCTGGTACACTTCAACCTTTGCCTATTCCCGAGTGGAAATGGGACAAAGTCGGTATGGACTTCATCACCGGCTTTCTAAAAACCCAGAAAGGAAATGATGCCATCTTCGTTGTCATAGATAGGCTTTCCAAAGTTGCTCAATTCCTACCCGTTCGCGAGTCTATAACTGCGAGCCAGTTAGCGGACTTGTATGTCTCTAGAATTGTGTCTCTTCATGGTGTTCCTTTGGAAATCAATTCTGATCGTGGTAGCCTTGTCACCTCTAGATTTTGGGGAAGCTTTCAGAATGCTATGGGAACTCATCTCTCCTTTAGTACAGCTCTCCATCCTCAGTCTAGCGGTCAAGTCGAAAGGGTTAACGAAATTCTTGAAGACATGCTCAGATCTTGTGTTATCTCATTCGGAAAGAATTGAGAGAAGTCTCTTCCATTTGCAAAATTTTCTTATAACAATAGTTTTCAATCTATTCTGAACATGGCTCCTTTTGAACTCCTCTATGGACGAAGATGTCGAACACCCCTTAACTGGTCAGAGACCGGTGAAAGACAATTCTTTGGACCGGATATGATCAAGGAAGCAGAAGAGCAAGTTCGCATTGTTCGTGATCAATTGAAAGCAGCCCAGTCTCGTCAGAAAAGCTACTATGATCGTCATCATAGGCAAGAAAGCTACAATCTGGACGAGAAGGCTTACCTTCGGGTTACTCCTCTGAAGGGAACCCAACGTTTCGGTATCAAAGGCAAGTTGTCCCCACGTTACATTGGACCTTTCCGCATTCTTGCTAAACGTGGAGAAGTTTCCTACCAACTTGAACTACCCCCGCACCTTTCCCGAGTACATGATGTATTCCATGTGTCACAACTGAGGCGTTGCTTCAAGGACCCCATCCGCGAAGTCGACCATGAAACGCTTGATCTCCAAGATGATCTTTCTTTTCGAGAGTACCCTGTTCGTAATCTTGATTCAGCAGAGCGTGTCACTCGTCGTCAGAAGATTAAATTTCTGAAAGTGCAATGGTCACACCACTCTGAGAGAGAAGCCACGTGGGAAAGAGAAGACCGTCTCCGTGCCGAGTACCCCACCTTCCTCCAGCTGACTTCTGAATCTCGGGACGAGATTCTGTTGAGTGGGGGCGAGTTGTCACAACCCCAAGTTAGGTATGTGCTAGAATAGCAAGTCACTTTGCATCATGATAAAATTTTCAAAAGAAATTGAAATGGGAGAGAAACCTCCCCAGATGAATTTAATTCAAATGGCCAGAAATAAAGTTGCTCCAAAAATTCCTTTTGTATTTTTGAAAACTCACATAAATGAGCGTGATCACATATAAAGTGATGTGGGACCAACCCCATGCTCATGGATTTTTCAAATATTCAAACAGGAGCATGGATTTAAATTTAAACCCCTATTTGAATTAAAGTTCAAATAATTTGAATTTTAAAAGTGCTGAAATTTTATAAGTGGCTATCTCTCTATTTTATGAGGCCATATAAAAAAATTGTGGCATTTTATAAAATTCCTAGCTATTTTTATTAGCTAGGTCAACCTATATGCAGAAATAATAAAAAAGAAAAGAATAAACAGGAAAGGGAGAGCTTACCTGGCGCCCACAGGCGATGGCCCAACTCCACTGCCATGGCCCAGCCCACCTGAGACGTTTGTCTCCTACCTCCCCGCAGCTCCAAGCAGCTCGGTGGAGGCAGGGAGACCACGGCGACGCCTCGTCCCTTCTAGGCCTCCCCAGCGCTCCTCTGCACGCCACGACATGCGCAGAAGCCGCCCGCGCCTTTTCCCCCTCTCGTGTGGCTCGTCCCCTTCGTCACCGGCGAGATCCCCCCCCCCCCCCCCCCCCCGCACCCGAGAAACCGAGCTCGCCGCCGTCCTTCGTTCGCGTGGCCACTAGCCGAACCAGCGAGCGCCGCCGGGTCTACTCGCTCCGCCGTAGCCGTCTACTTCGAACCACGGCGTCAATTCGGACCAGGAGCTAGCAAGTACGACGTCCCGTTCAAGGTTTTCGTCGGTGGCCACCGAAGCTCCGAAGAGCGATTACTCGCCGCCGAGTTCCTCCCTGACGACTTCGCGCCCGAGCCCTAACCCACTGCCAGGTGGGGCCCCAAGCCCCTAACCCCTCTGTTATTTTTAAACAGAGAGGGATTAATCCCACTGCCACTGACCCCCTGGCCCCACATGTCAGCCCCCGTTGACATCATGACGACGTCAGGTCTACGCAGTAAATAGAAATGAATTAAAGAATTACAGAAAATCCAGAAAAAAAGCCAAAACTTTGGAGAATCATAATGAATTCATTTTAACTCCAAATATAGCAATTAATATGTCTAAAATTATCAGAAAAATACAAGGATTTTGAATATGCAACTTGTTTCTATGTTTGACCATTTTAAAATGGGTGAACAGTAGCAAACATGCATATGGAAATCTTTTGAATTCAAATTTGGAGTGATTTTGCAAATGACCTTGCAACACACTTCTTTTAAATGTTTTCATCCACACATCAGAGACTTTACCTCACCTTTACAACAACACTTCGTGCTCAACCTTTTCAAATGAACATTCATGGATTCAAATGCATTTGAAATTCATCGATAAATCAAATGGAGTTTGAATTTGCAATTCAATTGCAAAATACTCCTTTTAAATGGAATGCTCAACACATCAGTACCATGAACTTATAAAATTGATCATGTGCTTGTGCATTGTACCTTATGTTGATCACTTTGTTTGTATTGTTTGATCGGAAAGAAGTGGAGCCGGAACCCGAGTTCACCCCTTCGTTGAAGACCCCGTGACTAAACCTCGTCAGCAAGGCAAGCAAACTCCCATTGATCATGTCGATAAAATACCACTTCCCTCTCATGTCTCGCTTATGCATTGTATAGGATGATTACCATGATAACGTTTCTACCGCATAGTTGAACCCAATCCTTTGCATGACCTATCATTTTGTCACAGTAGTAAGCAAACCACAATCCTAGCAAATTTAGAAGTTGGTTGATATCATGTAACCCCTGCAACTGTTACTGCTTATTGCATGCTTAGAGTTATAATGAGGTTACTCTTTTGTGAGTCGGGACGGTAGTGATCATGTTGATGATGGTAGAAATGTGTTGGTTAATCTACCCTAATACAAGGTGAACGATGAGAGGCTGTGTAGGAGTACACAGTGGGTTGTCTCGTTGAACACCGCCTTAAGTCCGAGTTCTTGTGTGGTGAACCAAGAAGAAGAGTGCAACCACACATTGGGATCACTGACCCCTCTCATCCTAGTACCTCACCCCGTTCGAACCCTAGAAGTCGAAGTATTTCTGAGTTCTGGTAGGGTTGTGGCACGGTCTGCGAAGTGGATGAACGACTTTTCAAGACCGGCTTGGGACCCTGCACACATCGTTTGATGCTGTACTGGAACCTCGGCCGAACTTCCATACGGATCCCCCTCAGATAGGCGACTCTCTGGACTAGAACGGAGCTGTGGGCGAAGTGTTGTGATGAACATCCTCGCCGACACCCCTTGAATGGTGTCGAGGCCAAAGGCGGTACCTGATGGTCATGTGTGTGTAGTAGTACACCCCTGCAGGGTTAACAAAACTATTCGAATAGCCGTGTCCGCGGTTAAGGACTGCTTGGAAAGCTGTGCTCGATTATTAGACAACTTGAACTGGATACTTATAAAACTTGCTAAGATAAGCGTGAGTGCTATGGCGTGCTTTCTCGTGGAGAAGTCGAGGAAGGAACCATAGTGGTGTAATTGGTTGGAGACATGTAGTGGACTCGTGTACGCTTCTTACCTCAAGTCTGGTACTTGTAGTTCAGGACTAGCCAAGTCAAAGCTGGCACTTCTGCAATTGAACCCCACCTCCCTTTACCTTGATACACGTGCATGAGTAGTATAGTTCCTACATAAGTCTTGCTGAGTACGACTTTGTACTCATGTTTGCTTATTCTATGTTTTAGATGAACCCACTGACCCCGAAGGTGGATTATTCCTGGAGCTCGACGACTGATCAAGCTAGTGTAGTCCCAGTCAGACGACTGTACCCTCGTGGAAGGGCTTGTTTATAGATAAGGCTTCTGTAAGAAATTTGTTAAACTTGTCTGTACTCAGACCTACTTTGCTTCCGCTTGTTTGTTGTAATGTTGGATCACAGACTTGTGATCTCTGTGTGCACTCTGTAAGAGTTATCAATAAAGTTGTATACTTTGTAGAGGATTGCAATGATACCTGCTGTTCATACTAGACATGTGTGCTGTGTGTATGATTATATCATTCATGTCTTAGTATGGGTTTTTGAGGCCTTAGTTGTGATCTGTCTGGCGGTCTTTTATTCACCAAGTGGCCCTTAGATGTGCGCAGCTTGGGGCATCGCGATGCGATTGCTCGTGACTCAGTCACGTGCACACTTTGATGTATGATCGAGCCCGCCCTAGACCCCGACTAAGTGATCGGGCTGGAGTGAGTCTATGTAAGGGTTATAATACAATCGATAGTATGGTTGAGGCGACTTGTCTATGAGTATGGGAGTTCACCACCCATATCATTTAGACTTGTGTGCGGACGATGAGGACCCATCTCAGTTGATCATCCAGCCTGGATGGCATGCCCCTCACGTTCGATGCTCTCCGAGAACGTTCTGTGCTTGGCCTTGTCTGCTTAGACGAGTGGGTACAGTTCTCGGCTCTCCATATGATTGTGTTGTAGCGAGGCTTGCATACGCTAACCCCCGGGTCCCGACACTTATGGAAAATATGACTAGATATCTCGGGATTTTTGCGTCGGGGGGTAAATATAGGCCAAGGGGGAGACCGAGGCGGTGCCTTGTTCACCGGGGCGGGTCCTCGCGCGGCCAGGAGGGTACCGACATGACCAAGCCGCCCCGGTAATGCGAACCTTCCCTGGATATTCCCTTCTGGCTCCATGGATCTTATGGTAAATAAGAATTTTGGTGATTTTTTGGGAATTTTCTGAGCAACTTCATTTTTTGGACCTTTTTTGCATTGCAAAGACAAACGGGCAGAAACTGGCACTCGGCTCTATATTAGTAGGTTAGTACAATACATGATTCAAAAGCATGGAAAAAATATGTAGCAATGGCATAAAATGAGCATGGAACAAGCAAAAATTATAGGTAAGTTTGAGACGTATCAACATCCCCAAGTTTAATTCCTGCTCGTCCCTGAGTAGGTAAATGATAACAAGATAATTTTTGATGTGACATGCTACTTAGGATTAAAGGAATTCAGTTTAATGTAATGAAGATACATAAGAAAAATACAAAGTGATATGAAGCAATAGTCTATAGTTGATATTAAAGCAAGCAATGAAAGAAGATATAGACAATTGAGCTTTTGTTGTCGGTGAATCGAATGTCTGCAGTCGGAGTTCCCGTGCCAGGAGTGGGGAAGGTTTAGAGCATAAAAATACTGAATATTTGTTGAGAAATCAATCTACTAATTTTCACACATGGTCCCTTTGGAATCTTATTGTGACTCGTCCCCAGACCACTACTCCGGTACAAGTCAAACTAATCATCTCCCTTTCGACTTTGAGCACTCATGCAATGGATGAGCGCGAGCAAGATACGTCGGCACTAAGGATGGAAAAATAGAATAATGGTGGGGATAGGAAATAAAAAAGTGAGATAGTCTCACATCAATGAGGACAATTATAGGCGAGAGAAAGCCAAATGATAGATATGATGTAAGGAGTAGGGATTGCCATGCAACATGCGGATGCACAAAGATTATAATTGTATGAAAGCCCTCCAATGAAACTAGTGGGGGTGCATCCAACTTGCTTGCTCATGAATACCTAGAGCTCTTTTGAGTAGGCTCATCCTTGGAATATGCAAGCCAAGTTCTATAGTGTAAGGATCCCCACATAGTTATGCAGGAACAACATGAAAACTCTCCACAAACTAAAGTACATGTGCTACTTTGAAGAACAAGTGTGGAATAAAGGATAGTAGTGCTGCCCCCTCTCTCTTTTTTTATTCTTTTTTTCTTTTTCACCTTTTTGTATTTTTTTGATTTTGGGTGGCCTCCATGGCTCTTTATTCTCTCTCTTTTTTCTTTCTTCACTGTAGGGGAAGCACTCTATAACAACATCAACACACTTTTATTTACTTACAACTCTGGATCAAAAAGCAATGACTCTATATGAATGCCTCTGCTAGTGTAGCAGTATGTGCGATGATCAAGAGCAGCATGCAACAAAAATATGAAGTGGGCAAATGTAACAGCCCAGATTTCACAAAAATTAAAATTTTTGTTTTCGGTGTAAATTGTTTGATCATCTGATTTTTTTGCGGTGTTTGCATCCCCGATTTATCGATTGGCGATTATTTTCCCCCTCTTATCTCGTCCCGAACGGAGACCGACCCTTGCCACCCTGACACTCGACCTTTACGACACCGGGTTTCGCCCGATCACCGTTGCGAAAACCGCATGAGACCAACCGCAGCCAACGGAACGAAAAACACCGTTTAATAAGTAAACGGGATATTTTCATAGCGCGCCGGAAAGTGTTCTCGGAATGGTTCCAGCGCGAGGCGAACACCTCCAGATCGACGCGCAGTTCGAAGTTTTACCCGAATCGGAGGTACGGCGGACCCCCGGCGGTCAGAAACGTGAGCACCACGCACGCGAAAGAAAAACCGGGGATGTTTTTGCAAACTGCCAGCCACCTGGGCTATATAAATACCACCACACTCCCACCCATTTCTAGGGTTTCCCTAGCCAAAATTTTCAGCCACGCCCCTCTGTTTTGCCCAAATCTGCCTAATTTAGCCCCCAGGTCTAAAACCCTAGCCTCCAGCCCTCCAGAGCCGTCGGATCCGGAGATCAACGGCTCCGGAGGCCGCCACGTCGCCCTCCCAGCTCCTCCAGCCAGCACGGCCCCCGCAGGGCCCTGGATCCGCGCCGCCAGGCCCGCATGGGCCCATCTAGCGCCGCCGCGCCCGAGGGAGCCGCCGGATCCATGGCGCCGCAGCCGGCGACGAGCTGCGCGCCGCCCGAGTCACCTCCTTCCTTCCCGAGCCGAGCCTTCTCCTCTCCCTTCTCACCCCGCCTCCCTTCTCCTCCACGCAGGGCACCACCACCGCGCGCAGCGCCGCCGGCCGCCCCGACACCATCCGCCGCGGCCATGGCACCACGGCCACAAGCTTCGAGCCGCCGCCGCCTCCCACGGATCCGGCTGGATCCGGCGTTCCGGCCGCCGCCGCCCCAAGATCCGCGCACCTCCAGCCGCCTCCTTCTTCAAGCGTGTGCGCCGCCGCCTCTCCTTGACCTCCCCGTGTGGGATCGGGAGAGAGCCCGATCTGGCTCCTCCAACCGCCGCGCCAGGTGGGCCAGCCTACAGCGCCAGCCCGCGACGCCCACCGAGCAAGCCGGCCTCTCCTTTGCCCCAGCCGCCCGCAGTTGGGCCAAGCCCACTGGGTGAGAAGCCCAGCGCCCCTCTTTTTTTTATTTGTTTGTTTTTTTCTTTTTGTCTCTGATTTGGCAAAGTCTGTAGAAATCTGCTGCTGATTCAATTCTGCACCACGTGTATCGATCAAACCGTAGCTCGGATGAACGTGCCCTCAAAATGAAAATTGCTTAGTTTCGTGTGCACTTCAATTCATCTTTTGTGAGCATTTTCATTTGAGGTCATCTTGATTGTGTAATTGTGTGCTAAACAGGGAATCAGATCGTTAATTGCAACTGCTGCTGTTAAACTGTCTGAAAACTGTTGCTTGATTGAAACTGTCGGAATTGAGTGTTTCCTCTAGCGTTGCGTTAAGCATTGTTTCTACTTCAGTTTCATGCTTTCACATGCCATAATTGCTTGCTGCATCATGATTGTATCTTGCTGCAAAGTAGCTACCCTGCTGTTAGTGTGCTGCTGTTTATATTTTGTTGCAACTTCGGTCGACGAGTGTGTCGCGACCGTTTATCGGAATTGAGTGATTCCAATTGCATATTGTTAAGCATCATGTCTAATTTCATTACATGTATTGCATTGTCATGATATGCTTTCTGGTCATATAGTTATTGAGCTCCAAAGTTGGTCCCGATGCCATGTTGCATGCTTAATATCTTTTGATCTATGATGCCTTTTTGCATGATTATTTTTTCCATGCCTTCCCTATCATGTCTACTTTAATTCCATATCATTTGTGAGCATGTTTGCATTGATTATTCTGTTTATGCATTGCTCTAAAGTGTGCTTCGTGATGTTGGCAAATTGTGCCTGTAACTTGTTTTGCTTATATCTTTTTAACTGTAACTCCGTTTGGGGTGTTCTTTATATGTAACTTGATTAGTTTTTCGTGTACTTTGTGTTTATGCTATTGTTTTCTGTTGTTAACAAACCTAAAATATGGTTTAGGACAGAACATTACCAAATGTTTTAATCATCGTGCGGCACTTAGTGTTATGCCATGTTTATGTTGTGCCCCACTTAAATTGACTAGCATAGATAGTTTACTTTCTGCTTCACCTCTTGCCATGTTTGTGTGCTATGCCATGATTGATTGAGTTTCCATGTTAATAACCGTTGGTTGATCACCTGTAGCTAAGCAACTTCAACCACCGTAAACGTGCGGTATTCGTCGTCTGTGATCGATACCCCACTTAAACTGTTAGTAACCGTTCCCGACGATAGATCCGTATCGCGTTGCGTGTCGTGTGATGTCTTCTTGATCTTGTGTTGCCCTGTAGTAATAGAGTTCTTTCTCATTGATTGCTTTCAAGTGCTTACCGTATTGTGTGCTTCCGCGGGGTACCTCTCGGAGATGATGCGAGCTTGCAATCAACTACACCCTCGGAACCCGACTTATCAACAGGCAAGGACTATACATTACTTATGATCCATTCTATTTCGACCAGCGGTTTGCATGCTAGTCTAGGTTAGGTTCGATGTTTGATCCTACCACATGTTTACAACCTCTTTCAAACCGATACAGCCATGTCCCTTCCCAGCAAACCTTGTACTGCTATGTTACTATTGCTCATTGCTTAGCCCCTGCTTAGTATGCATGCTTAGGATGCTCTGATGTTACCCTGTTACTCCTTGGTTTGGGATATCACATTATTATATTATTGTTGATGATATGATTATTATAATGTTGACTATATTCGACGAAGGATGGAAGGTCTAGGCTATCCCTCCCCGACGCTTTGTTCCATTCGAGTCACCTAGGATCCGAGTTCCGGGTATTGGTTTTAAGACTGAGCGTGCCTAATCGCGTGTGGGATTTTATGGGGTCCCCTCTTCTTACCTACCTAGCTTCAAACATTTCTAGAGGTGGCCCAAGATGATTTACCATTTGAAACCGTGTGTGTGCTGGTCAGCTGCCAGTAGTTTTCAAACAACTCGGGCCAGCGGAGACAGAGTTCCTCTGTTGGTCCACACTAGTGAGTTAGGGAAGTCCCCTGTTATATAGGTGAGACTAAACCCGACCTTGGCCATACGGAAGAGTTCGATCCGGGAGTGTGGCCAGCTTTTGGATTGGGTGTCGACTCCCCGGGGGCCACCCGGATTTTCTCGTTGTTAGTTAGAGGGATCTGTCGTTTCGAATCTCTTGGAACTAAATCGTAAAATGTTTGCCTATGATGGGTAGCAACTGAGAGAGATGGGCGAGCATGCGACGCCTCGTAATGGGAAGTTGGTACACCCCTGGAGGGTTAAATCTTTTCGAGAAGCCGTGTCCACGGTTATGGACGACTTGAGACCTACTCCTTGTTCATAGACAACAACAACTGAGATAATCTTAATATAACTTGATCAACGTGTGTGTGTGTGCCTTGACTGCTTCTTCTTCGTCGGGATGCGAAGAGGAGGACAAGGATAGGATAGGTGTTATGATTGCGTAAGTAGTTGATAGCAAGACTTGTTGGAGGCGATTCCTCATCGAATGCTTGGCTTCTTATCTTACTCTATAGATCGTTAGCCACTTCATAAATGCTAGTGCGGCGGCAACTTCACCACTTACCCCGTAAACTACTAGTTGTCCTAGAATGACGAGTGATGAAGTCCTTGTTGGGTCAGATGACCACTACAGTTGGATGATGAGTACTTCTGTACTCATGATACTACCCCCAAACTCTTTTCAGGGTTCTTGATCGACAACGGGTATGGTGATCGACGTTTCATGTGGAGACTCGACGACGACTAGTTAGGCGGATCCCGGTGGAGGGCCTGGACCCGTGTGGTTATGCGATCGATGTTTTTCTCTTTGCCACTAGGCATTTGCTTGTAGTCTGTACTCAGACATGTATCTTCCGCTGTTGTATTGTATTAAGGAAGTTGTATGCCGATTGTATGAGATGTTGTATCCTTGTATCTGTAATGTTGTGATATCATGTTGGAAATCCGAGACATATGGCTTTGTCATATGTCGCGGTGGGGCCGATATGTGCTTCGTCCCCGGAGCTGGGTGGAAACACCTAGATCTGGAACAGTACCGCATATCGGGCCTTACAGCAAAGCCCAACTACATGCAGGATATGATATCATGCAAGGCAATATGAAAATGAAGGATAAGTCACATGAACATGAAGAACGATGGATGTTGCATGGAAATATATCTCGGAATGGCTATGGAAATGCCATGATAGGTAGGTATGGTGGCTGTTTTGAGGAAGATATAATGAGGTATCTGATGACAGAGCGTATCAAGCCAAGGGTTCGATGCACCGAAGAAGTTTGCACCAACTCTCAAGGTGAGAAAGGGAAATGCACGGTACCAAAGAGGATAGAAAAATATGGATGGTGGAAGTTCCAACAATCGAATACTCACATTATGTCACTAACTGCATACTGGGGTACCCCGTTTCCCTAGGTTCCGACCAAGCCTCTTGGACAGTTCGAGAGAAACCATGAAGGATTCCGGCAAGGAGATGCAGGGAACACCACACTAGGCACAAGGAGGAATGCCTCTGATTAGTTCTGGAAGGGTGGAGTCCTCCAGCTGGCTCCCACCGCCCGACAAAGAGCACAACACATTTCATACACTAGAGGACAAGCATGCACCGCTAACAGGAGGCAGCCTACACCTGGCGGGTTCTCTCGCGCCTACTAAGCCCATGCATGCTCCAGCCGTCCCTGTGACTCCACGGGAGCTTCCCAGAAGATCTCAGAACGCCTCATGTCCACAAGTATAAGATAACCACCCTTACTGTAGCTATCAGTGGGACTGTGGCGAGCCCCTTGCTCTATAAAAGGGAGACGCCAACCACATCAAAAGGGGAGACGGAGGAACGGAGGAAAGAAAATTAAGGAGAAAGAAGAAGAGAAAGAGAAGCAAGGAGGAGAAACGAAAGAGAAGAAGAAAGAACCACCGAAAGGAGAGGCCACCACCCGAGTGGGTTCATCTCTTGATGAATCCACCTTACGTGTTCCCCGTTTCGCACGGTCCCCGGGCCGTGCCCTTCTGGGAGAAGCCCTTCCAGAAGGTGTCCTCGGGGCAGCGTCGTCGCTATTCTCCCTGACTTCTGGTGCTAGGCGAGGGCTGGGCACTGATCCCCCGACATCTGGCGCTTGAAGGAGGGACTGAGAAACGTACCCCTGATAGAGGCGCTATAAGGAGGGATGGCGATCACGTCGGTTGCAACGTTTGTTCCATGTGAAGATTTTGGAGTTTATTCGCGTCTTCACCGAGCCACCGCAAGTGCCACCAAGGTGAGCATCGTCACGGGCTGGAGCTCGTCATGCTCCTCACGATGGCTATATGGTTTTCACGCTCGGGGGCTTCTCAACGCTTCCTAGTGAGAATTCCGAGAAACCTCACATCCAAGGTTCTCAGGGATGACATGTTGGATGGTTTTCGTTCAAGATGTTTATTCCCGAAAGGCTAGTTGATGCCTTCCCCGGGCGGCCTTTGGGCCACCAGGGGATGGCCATCTCATTATTCCCGGACGGTCGTGCCAGATGGTTTTCTCTTCCCGGAACACACCTGCCACCCAAGGCAAAGAGTGCACGAGGCCTCACCCTCGATTTTCCTTGGAAAGAGACTCACAAGAGACTGCGCCGTTCATCGACGTCGGCTCTCCGCGAGATAAACCTCACTCGAACGACTGAATCTGCTCTATGTGGATAGTACGAGCTATCACTATGGGTCCGTCCGATAAAGCTCAGTTCCGAGTATCCTGTGGGGGGATCCGTACCTGCCCAGGATAAGGTTCTAACGGTTGTTCCTCACCTCCCGGGATCCAGCCATCCCGGAGAGGCCGGCTGGAGTTCCTTTCAAGCATCCGTGCAGGAGGATGTACCAGTCTCACAGAAAGACTTGCCGGAACGAACCGCACAACTCGGACCTTGTGCCGAGGCACCACCACTGCACCCTTGGGGGATTGAGCTTCCATAGACCTCTTGGTTCTTTGGTTCGCTCTCTCCGTGAGATAACTGCTGGAAATGGGAACCCGTTGCTCATATTGCCACATGTTTTCTCATTAATTGCGCCTACCGCATGCAAAGGAGGATTCCTGCAATGCTCCTCCGATAAGCCGTGCAAAAGGTCAAGACAGATTTACCGGAATCCGCTTGTCGGATGTTCTCTCTCTGAAGCCGATAACACAAAAAGGTATCCAGCAGGTACGAAAAGAGACAAGATCTCTAAAGTTACTGCATTCATTACTACTACCCCGTAGGGGATTTTACCGGAACCAACGCACTTCTTGGGTTTTCCAGAATCTATATTTACATCTTGCGCTAACCAGATGGAGTGGTTACACCACTACCACATTCCACATACTGATAAGTACAAAAGTGCAGGGCCAAAATGAGAGCGCCCGACAGGGGTGAACCGTCGGATAGAAGTTGTAGCCCTCGTCCGGACCTTTCCAGCGGCGTCCCGCCTCCTCAGTATTCCGCGACGGGCTCAGCACAATGAAGTCGTGGACGAATCCTGCACAACCTTGCTCTCTGGGACCATCACCGACGACCTCCACGAAGCATTCCGCACGGGTCCCCCACGGATGGAAGACCTTCAGCCACAGGGTGTCCTGGCCATCGAAACGGAAAAGGATGGCCTGGAATTGCTGGATGTTCCTCCAGCGGATGAATGCCGCCTAGCCTTGGTCCAGGTACATGGCGCCACCATCGCCGAAGACAATGGCCACCCACGCAGAGCCATGGGGGAAGCCCTCCATCCATAGGTACAATCCCTGAGGCATGTGCCCCACCATAGCATGCGCAAATGGCTCCAACAGCCGAAGCCAACCACACACAGGGTCGGTTGACGCCACGAAGAACTCATGGGCCGGTACCACCATGTACGCCCTTGTCAGGGCCGAGGACGACGCTCCGCTGCGACCTCGACCACGGCCACGTCAGACAGCCGCGCCACCTCGACCCGAGCCGCCGCCTCGCACTCCCAAGATCGCCTTAGCCGCTGCACCTAGAGTGTTGGGGGACGTTGGGGGCTCCATGGGAGAACGAAGCCGGAAATAATAAGTGGGAGACGGAGAAGGGGAATGGACTCATCCGTTTCACACCAGCTCGCTTAAACTCCCAACGGACACTCGAAGGGGAGTAATTTTCTACTTTACCGTAAGAACATTAAATTACCGTGGGCTAGCCGCTGAATTACCAAGAGTCTTTTCATCTTTTGCAGGTGCATCATCATCATCCGTCAAATACGACTGGAGGCGCACCACGTGGCACGACCTGCTCTGTCCCCGTGACATGAAAGCCGATGCACAGACTACAAGACCTTCTCGGATGACTCGACTTCTATTTCGGGTCGTCTTCATCCGAAGCCGAGCCCGGGGGATACTTTCGGTAACCGGGTAGTGGGGTACCCCATATCCCTGGGTTCCGACCACGCCTCGCGGGCAGTTCAAGTGAAACCATGAAGGATTCCAGCAAGGAGATGCTGGGAACACCACGCTAGGCACACGGAGGAGTGCCTCTGATTAGTTTCGGAAGGGTAGAACCCTCCAGCCGGCTACCACCTCCCGACAAAGAGCACATCACATTCAATACGCTAGAGGATAAGCATGCACCACTAACAGGGGGAAGCCTACACCTGGCGGGTTCTCTCGCGCCTACTCAGCCCATGCATGCTCTAGCCCGTCCCCGCGACGCCACGGGAGCTTCCCGGAAGATCTCAGAACGCCTCGTGTCCACAAGTATAAGATAACCACCCTTACTGTTGCCATCAGTGGACTATCGAGAGCCTCTTGATCTATAAAAGGGAGATGCCAACCACATCAGAAGGGGGGACGGAGGAACGGAGGAGAGAAAATCAAGGAGAAACAAGAAGAGAAAGAGAAGCAAGGAGGAGAAATGAAAGAGAGGAAGAGAAGAAGAAAGAACCACCGAAAGGAGAGGCCACCACCCGAGTGGGTCCATCTCTTGATGAATACACAGAGAGAAGGAGGAGGAATTCATCCCTAGAACTTCTGGGGCGACCTCCCAAGGACCCCCCTTGGGAGGATGACTACACTAGTGTGCGCGACAGCTATCCAAATGGTTTTTGACCCCTATCTCCTACGGGAATCAGAACCGTCCCCTTGATCTCGATTGCGATAGGGGGGCCTATTCCACATGATAGCCAGAAACCGTTTCCTATGGATAGTCCGCGCAGACGCACAAGATAACTCGAACGTTTGAGATGACCTTTTTATCGCAAACACTTATCCACGAATGACCGTCTGAGATTATTATCCTATGCATACGTTTAATATAGAAACTACGTTTGTGTTGAGTTATACTATCCCAAATGCTGGTGTGTCAGGAACTGCGTGGGATACCCAAAGCTATTCCATACAGTTTTTATATAGTACACATTTGTGTTGTTGATAACTACACAAACGTTCGTGCACCAATGCTCGTGTGGTTTCAGAATTAAATCCCAAACGTTCTTTTCGTCCAAACTATGTGTGTTGTACGCTAAACATTACAAACGGTTGTGCACAAAATATTGTGTGGAATTATAAATAAACCCCCAACGCTTATTTCTTATCGAATGTGTGCGATGTACATACCTATCACTGACAAACTTATATGCAGAACCGTGTTCAATGATCTAATCGCTCAGAGTTTAATTATCATTGTATTTATCTTAAATATTTTAGAATATTTTTTTAATTGGTTATTTAAGCACATTCATATATATATATATATAACACAGTATGTTTCATATGCTTGTACTGGTCACCAGTATTTTCATAATTACTAAAATCACAGTACATCGTTGGGGCGTAACCCTCTTAGCGACGCGCCACATCGGAACACAGGTGTGGTGACAAATGAGCAAGGGCCGGGCCGTCACCCCCTTGGTGGCGCGCCGTATCTTGATCTGGATACGGTGACAAGTGAGCAAGGATCGGGTCGTCGCAGCCTTAGTGGCGCGCTACATCGTCGCCCGGGTGTAGTGAAAAATAAGCAAGGGTCTTCGCATTTGACTCGACGAGTGCGAAGGGTAAGGAAGCTAGCCGATCCTAAGAGGATTCGCATAGGTAGTTGGAACGTAGGGTCCCTGACAGGTAAGTTGCGGGAGTTAGTGGATGCAGCAGTGAGGAGAGGTGTTGATATCCTATGCATCCAAGAAACCAAGTGGAAGGGACGGAAGGCGAAAGAGGTAGAGGAGACCGGTTTCAAGCTGTGGTACACGGGGACCACTGCGAACAGAAACGGACTGGGTATCTTGATCAACAAGAGCCTCAAGGATGGAGTGGTAGACGTCAAGAGGAAAGGTGATCGGATTATCCTGGTCAAGCTGGTCGTTGGGGACCTAGTTCTCAATGTTATCAGCGCCTATGCCCCGCAAGTAGGACACAGTGAGAGCACCATGTTGGAGTTCTGGGAAGGCCTGGAGGACTTGGTTAGGAGTGTTCCCATTGGCGAGCGGCTCTTCATAGGAGGAGACCTTAATGGCCATGTGGGCACATCTAACACAGGTTTTGAAGGGGTGCATGGGGGCTTTGGATATGGCTGCAGGAATCAAGAGGGAGAGGATGTCTTAAGCTTCGCTTTAGCCTACAACATGATCGCAGCTAACACCCTCTTTAGAAAGATAGAATCCCATCTAGTGACTTTTCGTAGCGGACAACACTCTAGCCAGATTGATTTCATCCTCTCAAGAAGAGAAGATAGGCGTGCTTGCCTAGATTGTAAGGTGATACCTGGAGAGAGTGTTGTCGCTCAACGTAAGCTTGTGGTGGCTGACTTCCGCTTTCGGATTCGTGTCCAGCGGGATAAGCGCACCAAAGTCGCTAGAACGAAGTGGTGGAAGTTGAAGGGGGAGGCGGCTCAGGCTTTCATGGAGAGGGTCATGAAGGATGGCCCTTGGGAGGAAGGAGGTGATGCAAAAAATATGTGGATGAAGATGGTGACCTGCGTCCGGAGGATAGCTTCAGAGGAGTTTGGGGTAACCAAGGGTAGTAGTGTCGAAGCTAAATATACCTGGTGGTGGAACGAGGATGTACAGAAGGCTATTAAGGAGAGGAAAGTCTGTGTCCGACGCCTATACCTTGATAGGACTGTGGACAACATATAGAAGTACAAGGTGGCGAAGAAGACAGCGAAGCGAGCTGTGAGCGAAGCTAGGGGGCGGGCGTATGAGGACCTCTACCAGCGTTTAAAAACGAAGCAAGGTGAAAGGGACATCTATAAGATGGCCAAGATCCGAGAGAGGAAGACGAGGGATGTCGATCAGGTGAGATGCATCAAGGACGAAGCAGATCAACTTCTGGTGAAGGACGAAGAGATCAAGCATAGATGGAGGCAATACTTCGACAAGTTGTTCAATGAGGAGAATGGGAGCTCTACCATTGAGCTGGATGACTCCTTTGATGAGATGAACAGACGTTTTGTGCGGCGAATTCAGGAGGCCGAGGTCAAGGAGGCTTTAAAAGGATGAAAGGAGGCAAGGCGATGGGCCCTGACTGTATCCCCATCGAGGTGTGGAGAGGCCTTGGAGACAAAGCGATAGTATGGCTAACAAAGCTTTTCAATTTCATTTTTCGGTCAAACAAGATGCCTGAAAATGGAGGCGGAGTATATTAGTACCAATCTTCAAGAACAAAGGGGATGTTCAGAGTTGTACTAATTACCGCGGGATTAAGCTAATGAGCCATACAATGAAGCTATGGGAGAGAGTCATTGAGCACCGTGTAAGAGGAATGACACGCGTGACCAAAAATAAATTTGGTTTCATGCCTGGGAGGTCGACCATGGAAGCCATTTTCTTGGTACGACAACTTATGGAGAGATACAAGGAGCAAAATAAGGACCTGCATATGGTGTTCATTGACTTGGAGAAGGCCTACGATAAGATACGCGGAATGTCATGCGGTGGGCGTTGGAAAAACACAAAGTCCCGACAAAGTACATTACCCTCATCAAGGATATGTACGACAATGTTGTGACAAGTGTGCGAACAAGCGATGGCGACACTGATGACTTCCCAATCAAAATAGGACTGCACCAAGGGTCGGCTTTGAGCCCTTATCTTTTCACATTGGTGATGGTTGAGGTCACACGAGATATACAAGGGGACATCCCATGGTGTATGCTCTTTGCAGACGATGTGGTGCTAGGCGACGATAGTCGGGCGGGGGTTAATAGGAAGCTGGAGCTGTGGAGACAGACTTTGGAATCAAAAGGTTTTAGGCTTAGTAGAACTAAAACTGAGTACATGAGGTGCAGTTTTAGTACTACTAACCATGGGGAAGAGGAGGAAGTTAGCCTTGAGGGGCATGTGGTACCTCAGAAGGACACCTTTCGATATTTGGGGTCAATGCTGCAGAAGGATGGTGATATTGATGAAGACGTTAGCCATCGAATCAAAGTTGGATGGCTAAAGTGGCGCCAAGCTTCTGGTGTTCTCTGTGATAAGAGAGTGCCACAAAAGCTAAAAGGCAAGTTCTATAGAACGGCGATTCGACCTGCAATGTTGTATGGTGCTGAATGTTGGCCAACTAAAAGGCGACATGTCCAACAACTAGGTGTGGCAGAGATGCGCATGTTGAGATGGGCATGTGGCCACACAAGGAAGGATCGAATCCGGAATGATGTTATACGGGAGAGAGTTGGGGTGGCACCAATTGAAGAGAAGCTTGTCCAACATCATCTGAGATGGTTTGGGCATATCCAGCGTAGGTCTTCTGAAGCGCCTGTGCATATCGGGCGGTTAAGGCGTGCTGATAATGTCAAGAGAGGTCGGGGGAGGCCAAACTTGACTTGGGAGGAGTCTGTGAAGAGAGACCCGAAGGACTGGGCTATCAACAAAGATCTAGCTCTGGACAGGGGTGCGTGGAAGTTAGCTATCCACGTGCCAGAACCGTGATTTGGTTACGATATCTTTTGGGTTTCAGCTCTAGCCTACCCCAACTTGTTTGGGACTGACAGGCTTTGTTGTTGTTGTTGTTGTTGTACTAAAATCACAGTACATCCAACAGATAGTACAGTAGGCCGCATTACTTAAACACGAAATCTACGGTAACAACCAGCAGATAGTACACCAGGCTGCAATACAGAAACAACCTTTGCAAAGTACATCATCATAGTCGGTAGATAGATAGATGAATCTCATCTGGGAAACTGTCGAAGCGGAATGCGAAAATTGAGCCTTCGACAATGTTAAAGGCCTTTGCAACATTAGTCCAGCGCCTGTGGATGATTGCTTTCCCATCGTTTGCCCACTTCATGAAGGCTTCAATATTATAGCGCGGGTGTTGTACAAAAACCTTTCTTGCCTCTTGACCATACAGGTGGTTTGATAGATAATCATCGGTGAACTGCTTCGGGAAAGACTGAATACAAAGATATGCATAAATATAGTTTTCAGTATGGAAATTGTGTGCATAGGGGAAAATAAGGTTGGAATATAAATTAGTACCATCCTATAGGAGACTGAAGTCTTCTTCACTGTGCAGACAAAGAGTTTGTTGTCTTTCGTGGCCAATTTCTTAATCCTTACAATTTTTCTAAGTTTCTTGACTTGATTGATAGTCATGGTCACCTTGTTTCCCCAGATGCAAAATGGGTCGAACAGTGGAGCTAGTCCTTTGACAAAGGGAGCTACAAGAAACATGTAAATATTAGAACACGAGCAGTGGCATTTCTCCTTAATTTTTACAGTAATGGGATATAAGCCATGTAGACCATGTGCATACCTCGGTTGTAAATCTCAGAGTCACCCATTACTACCCTGAAATTTCATAAAGTACATAATGATTAGGTAATGTAAGAATTGGCATGCAGTCAGTGTTAACAGGTTCGTGCATACATAATACACCATACAATCCAACATATTGAAGACATGGAAAGTCCAGCTAAGTAGCTACAACATGCCTAAAAATATAGGAAATGAATAGGTTTTCATGTGTTAATGATAGCTGATTAACTTGGGTATCACTTTGCATGATAACATTATACAGAGTATGGTTTCAATTACTTGAAGTTTTAGGTGAAATCCAAACAAAATAATAATTTTCAAATGCAATCGAAAGAGAAAAAAATAGATGCAAGGCATGAGCAACGCATTTGGAAAGGGTGATCTGAATATAATTTAACTCTGTGGCATATCTAACTAAACATATGTATCTAGGAAGCTAATAACGACCTACTCGTCGCTCATGGAGAGGACAATGGGATCCTTGCCATTGGAAGGAAGGAAGTGAGGTTTCCTCGTCGTGGCTGCCCTCTTCACCGTCGTAGCATACACATCAAGTGTATCCTCCATGATGTGGTGTTCGGGCCATACATGATCTTATCGGAACAGGGCGAGCGGCGCGGCTAGCAGGGAGGGGCGGCTGACATACACAGTCTAGGCCGCTGCGCACGGTATATCAAACGGGGGGGGGGGGGGGGGGGTTGCTCCATGTAGGCCGCCGAGCCCGGTGTGCGGAACGTGGGAGGGGATGCCCCATGTAGCACTTCGCTGGAGTTTCCTGCGCCGTCTAGGTCGCTGCGCTAGGAGAAGCAGGGGAGTGTTTGAACAAGAATGGGGGGGGGGAATGCGGCCTTTGGTGGTGGAAGTAAGGAGGGGGCGGCTTAGATATTCCTGCGGCTGGCGAAATTTTTGGGTAGGTGGGGAGGATATAGTCGGGAGAAGTGGTATCACAGAAAAACTAGAAATAAATCCGTATGGGAACCTTCGAAATTCTGTGAGAATCATCCTGATTATAGCGAACATCATCCATGGCATTGAATATATTAAGAGCATCCGTTAATTTGAGAAAACAACTGAGTCATCAGCAAAGCTCACACTTGCTAAATCGAACCAGCTCAAGAGTTAAACAAGGTACTCGACTTAACATAACTCTTACTCAAGATCCATTGGAATAGCAAAAGACCATGGCCTAATTAAACAAATACTACTGGTCCAGACAGTCCAGAGAGGATTCCGAGGCATCGGCGTATGCCGCCGCCCTGTTGGCCTCCTGACCGTCGATGATCTGCTGGTCTAGAGAGGCCTCCGATGCATCGGCGTATGCAGCCGCCCTGTTGGCCCACTGAACGTCGCTGAGCTGTTGGTCCAGAGAGGTCGCCACGGCATCGGCGTATGCTTCCGCCTTTTTGGCCCGCTGAACGTCGATGAGCTTCTGGTCCAGAGAGGCTGCCGCAGCATCGTCATATGCCGCCGCCCTGTTGGCCCGCTGAATGTCGCTGAGCTGCTGGTCCAGAGAGGGCGCCGCGACATCAGCGTGTGCCTCCGCCCTGTTGTCCCGCTGAACGTCTATGAGCTATTGGTCCAGAGAGGCCGCCGCGGCATTGGCATATGTCGCTACCCTATTGGCCTCCTGAACGTCGATGAGCTGGTGCAGAGAGGCCTTCGCGGCATCGGCGTATGGTGCCGCCCTATTGGCGGCTTCCGACTTTCTTCTGGAGGCTACCTCCGCCAAGATAGCGACGTATTCCGCCCTCTTAGCGGCTTCCGTCGCCCTTCCCGCTTCTGTAGCTGCGCTTTGGACGGATGTGGTCAGGATGGACAAGACGGAGACGATCGGAGTCCTGTAGTAAAAAGGGGTCTCCAATCGGGAATGACCGGCCAGCAAGATGGAAATAGCCGGAAAATCGATGATGATAGATGATGAAGGAATTGGTCACCAAACGATTCCTTGCTCCAAACGCGCGCAAGGCCACGCTTAGGGAAGCATCGTCGGAACCATTGCCTCCGGCAGGCACCGGGGCGACGGCAAAGCCAGCCCTACGAGCCCTCTGGTAGCGAGTTGACGTCCCCATCCTATAGACCTAAGCCGGCTGATGGGTTGAGGAATGGATTGTGTGATTGAATCACCACAGGTGGGGAAATCTGGCTAGATTGATGTGGATTGAGTATAGCTTTGGACGGAAGCCACTTGCGTTCTCGCATCCCAAACGCTTCTTCATTGTAAACTGTGTGCATGTAATTTGATAAAAGCCAGTCAATCTGGTTGCGGAACTAGCTCCTCGCGGATTGCCATGAGATCTAACGACTACCATTCGGCGGTAATGTTACATCCAACGGCAACTGTTGTGCCCTATGGTTACAATATTTTTTCAGGATAGTTTTTGAGACGGTCAACGGGGTTTTTCAGTGTTTGACCAGCATTCAACTAATGCAGTTTGCACACTAAGTTTTTCTCATAATCCTCTCAATTTTTTACCACGTACCATGTTCGTGAAATGGTGACGGCATGCCAAATCCCATCCCTTTTAGAGGTTATTGTAATCGACTTTCAATTCCATGGGCATTTTGTTCAAAAATAAAGCACTAAATGCGTAATGTTTACCAACCGAGGTCCAAAATGCTTGAAATTTTAGGATGTTAGTGTCAATGCTTGGTGTTGAACACATAAAAAGATTGGGGTTCAAATCACTTACAAATAATATGTTGTACTTGTAATGCAGGTGTTTCCGGTAGAAACACCAATGCTTCGAGGTGAATGGTACAACTTCGTACACGGAGTACCATTGGTTTTTATCATACCCACCTTTAAATTTAACCACATACCTTGTTGGTGAAATGATGAAAACAAGCAAAGTTTTATACAATTTAGATACCATTTGAATTGTTTTCATTTGCAGGGTTGTTTTGCTCGAAAATGATTCACCTAGTACATGATATATGTCAAATGAAGTCAAAGATGTTTGAAATTTTGGGAACCCAGTGTGAGAGCCCATTGCTTAACACATAAAATACTGGGGCTGTAAAGGATTTGAGAATAAAATGTCGTCTTTATAATGTGGTTGTCTCACATAGAAACCCTGATATTTCGATAGGAATGGCCCATTTTGTACACAAAGTACCCCTGTTTTTTATCACCATAATCTCAAAGTAGAAACGATGAAAACATGGAAAGTCTCATACTGATTAATCATCATTTGAATTGGTTTTCGATTTCAAAGTCCTTTAGGGTTTATACCCACCAGCTCTTATGCCACAACCCTAGTTTTTGTCTGTGTTTTAATTACTAGAAATAATTGCACCATGTTTAAATTCTATGCTTTAAGAATTGGTGATTTGGAAAAGCCTCAAAAATAATTTAAATAAAAGGGCAGAGAAAAATCTTTTTCCAAAAATCTTCTGATGATTTTGAAAATCTCTATAAATGGGCATGATCACATTTTATGTGCTGTGGGTCCCACTGCATGCTCCAAGAATTTTCAAATATTCAAATAGAGGCATGGAAATTAAATTTAAATGCTATTTGAATTGAAATTCAAATGTTTTGAATTTAAAAAATCTTCAAAACATGGGAGTGGCTAGTACTATGTCACCTATGTCCAAGATAAATATTTGGGGATTTCTAAAAATGCTTTGGTATTTTTTTTCCAGAGCAAAACAAATAAAAACAGAAACAATGAAACGAAATAAAAGAGAAAGGGCAGAGCCCATCTACCTGGCCCAGCTGCAGCAGAAGGCAGCCCAGCCCACCAGGGGCACGCCCGTCTTCCTCCTGGCGCCAGGAGGACAGCGCCGTGGAGGGCATGCCCAGGCGGGCTGCCACCTCCTGCTTGCCACGCAACTGCTCCCCCCTTCCTCATCCGCGTCGTGGAGGCCCCCGTGCACCTCCCCTGTCCTTTCCCCCCTCTCTCTGCTCGTGCCCCCTCCTTCCTCGCCGTTTTGGCGCACACCCGAAGCTCGCCGCCGGCCGCCGTCTCGCGCACACGTGGCCACCGTGCCCCCCTCGCCGAGATAAGCTGTCCAGGAGCTCCGCCTCCTCCGTCTTCATCACCCTATGCAACCAATTGGACCAAGGAGCCCTGAGAGCCATCGTCCCCTTCGTAGTTTTCGTCGCCGGCTGCCGGACCTCGCCGTCAAATACGCCACCTCCAGCGCCTCCCCGAGCTCTCTGAGCTCTCCTTCATTCTCACGGTGAGCTGTCGCATCTTTTGCCCCTTCTCTCACTCCTCCATAAGTCCCCAGTCACCAGCTCCATCGAGCCCGAGCTCGGCCGCCGCGTCCCCTTTGCTCACCGGCGTGCTCCCCGGCCACCCCTGGCCCACCCGCATGCCCAGATGTTGCGGACGCTCGAGGGCTACGTCCCAGTGCCCTCGGCGCGGCGATTGGTGCCCGGAGCCGCCTCCTGCGTGGGCGCCGTCGCGTCAAGTGTCCACCGGCGGCTAACCGCCGGTCATGCCCACGTGGCCTGGCCATTAGGGCGCTAACCCCCTGGTTAGTTGGCCCTGAGCCACTGACAGGTGGGCCCTAGCCCCCCCTTAATCCCCTGTCAGTTTTATTTAAAACGGGGATTAACCCCTGGGCCACTGACCCCCCCACACGTCAGCATTGCATCAGCCTGACGCAATAATTCCAATTTCTGTTTAATTAAAATCCAGAAAATTTTAGAATACTATTAAATCTTTGAAATTCAATAACTTTTAAACCATAACTCCAAATCAAAAGTGTTATATATGAAAAATCATCAGAAAAATGCAAGGATTCCAAATATCATATTTTCATAGATGAAAAACACATCTATGATGATGGACCAGTAGCATTTAGCTATTTGGTTTATTTGGAATAATTCAAAATAAATGTTTAAATCATTTCAAATTAAATCTTTGCAATGCCAACCTTATCACATGAACATCAGAGGCATATCATACACATGACAACATAGTTTACAAAGACCAAAGCTTAGCAAATGCAACTTTGGCTAATTTGAACAACATTTGGAGTTTGAATTTGAATTTCTTATTCAAATCAACTTCAATTAACATGTGAAAAATTGAACCTAGATCACATCAGTACCATGCCATGATTCATTTCTTGAATGTGCATTGCAATGTGATGTTTACATTGTTGTTGTCTCGGTGTTTGCTTCTTCTCGATAGATCCATCGCCGGACGTAGTTCCTGTTTCTTCGAAGAGTGGCACCCAGAGTCCCGACAACAAGGCAAGCAAACCCCCTTTGATCATATCTATAAAAACCCAGTTTCCCTCTTGTTCTCTTATGCATGATTAGGTGATTCACATGTTACCGTTCTACCGCTAGTTGAACCCATCCTTTGCATGACCTATCATTGCTGCCACAATATTAAGCAAACCTCAACCTAGCAGATACAAGATTGTTTGTGTTCATCATGTGGCCCTTCATCCATGTTATGCTATGCCATGCTAGAGTTGTCTGCAATGAAGTTGGTCCATCTGGGTGATGTATCGGGATGGTAGTGAACACATGCAACAAGGTGGTAACGTGTTGATGAAGTCACCCTAATATCAGTGAACAATGAGAGGCTGTGTAGGAGTACACAGTGGGTATTCTCATTTACACTGCCCTACGCCCCGAGTTCTTGTGTTGTGATCCAAGACACAGATTACTACCACATGTTGGGCTCATTGACCCCTCTCGACCTATTAACTCACCCCGACTATGGTCCAGGATTCGCATGGGTTAATTTTCTTCTATTTGATTTCATAACGTAGCAGGGTTTTAGGCAAGCGCAGCACCATCCGTCGAGGTGGGCTTGTCGGACCGTCCATACATCGTCTGGGTCCTGAACGGAAACCCCGGTCGGATTCCCGATTGGGGTACATACTCAGATAGGCGATCCCCTGTACAAGAGTTGGAGCCGTGAGGTAAGTGTCGTGGTACTATCCTCGCCGACACCGCTTGAAGGTGACGAGTTCTAGGTGGTAAGTGGTAGCTACGTATGTGAAGAAGAAGTACACCCCTGCAGGGTTAATGAACTATTCGAATAGCCGTGTCCGCGGTTATGGACTACTTGGAGATCTTTACTTGATTATTAGACAACTCAAATGGATACTCTAAAAATCTCAAGATAAGTGTGAGTGCTTTGGGTTGCTTCCTCGCGGGAAGTCGAGGAAGGATCCATGGTGGTGTATTGATGTGGTGATCAATATTAGATGGACTCGTGTGCGCCTCTTATCTCAACTCTATGTAGTCGTAGTACAGGATAGCCAAGTCAAATCTTTCTGCATTACAACCCCACTTGCCTTTACCTTGATACCTGAGCATGAGTAGTATAGTTCTGACGTAAGTCTTGCTGAGTACAAATTTGTACTCACGTTTGCTTATTCTATGTTTTAGAGACGAGGCCACTGACCCTGATGGTGGCCTCCCCCACAAGCTCGACGTCGACAAAGTAATGTATTCCCAGACAGCAGCTTGGTCCCTCTGGAGGGTCGTTGTGTTTTCTTAAAGGCTTCTTAAGCCTTTTGTTAACCTTGTCTTTACTAAGACATAATTTGCTTCTGTTGTTGTATGATGTAATGTTGGGTCACAGTTATGTGATCTCTGCTTGTAACACTACTATATCTGCTCTGTTTAGCAGATGCAATAAAGCTATGAGTTTGTAGAGTTCATGTTGTGTTACCTGCTGTTTACACTAGACATGTATGCTGCGTGTATGATTATAACGTGCATGTCTTAGTGTGGGATTCGATAGCTTAGTTGAGTTCTTGCCGGCGGTCTTTTATACACCAAGTGGCCCTTAGATGTGCGCAGCCCGTGATTGCTCGTAACTCTGTCACGTGGCACACTTTGTTGTATGATTGAGCCCGCCCGAGACCCCGACTAAGAGATCGGGCTGGAGTCTTTTTATGTAAGTGTTATAATTCAATCGATAATATGGTTGAGGCGACTTGTCTATGAGTATGGGATTTCACCACCCATAATCATTTAGACTTGTGAGCGGGCGATGAGGACCCATCTCAGTTGATCATCCGGCCTGGATGGGGTGCCCTTCACATTCGATGCTTTCCGAGAGTGTTAAGTGCTTGGCCTTGTCTGCTTAGACAAGTGGGTACGACTCTCGGCTCTTCATATGATTGAGTTGTATCAGGAATTACATACGCAAACCCCGGGTCCCGACAGACTTGGTTTCAGAGCAGGACTGCCTGTAGGATTACTAAACCTTGGCCGAAGTCGAGTCTAGCATTCTATAGTTATATAGTTACTTTGGGTACAAGGGAACAACGTAAGGCTTCATTTTTCTCGTTACCCTCATCGATCTGAGTTCTGAGTCAACCTCATCTTTTCTACGGGAAGATAGGACTAGGCTCTTCTATGTCTATACTAGAACATCTCGTAGTTTTCTTCTCAATAGCTGTAGGAATGTTTTGGTCATCTAGAGTCACCATTCCTTCAAGCCTTTTGAGAAGGTTCTGATCATTCTTGCAGATTGATTAATTTTTCCACCCCGGTACAACTGTTATGCTGTCCGATTTGTCCCGTGTTTCCAGTCATTCCAATGCTTTTGCATTACAATCTTGTCCGCTCTTAAATTATGTCATATTTGCTTTGATTCCATTATAAATCCTACTCTGATTGTTGATTTTTATCACACAGAATGTCAGGTGGGACTAGATGTGTTGAATCTAGTCACGGTAATCAAAGTGGTGATGATGATCCTCCTTCACCGCCTTCTGCAGCGGAAACCATGATGGAGGCTGAGTGAAATCAACGTGATCAAACACGCCTTTTGGAGCTCATTGAGAATAATACTTCTCTTCAGCGAGATACGGTAATATCCATCCAGGTTTTCATCCTCTTGAACCCGCCAGTTTTCCGATGTTCATCTGAGCCCCTTGATGCCGATGATTGCCTCCGTTCCATCGAGCGTAAGCTTGAGACGGCGCATGTGTTCTCCAGATGATCGTGTGATGTTTGCGGCATACTTTATGGAAGGTGCTGCTGGTGAATGGTGGGAAAATTTTGTTGCAATGCAGCCTGATGGTCACGTAGTGACTTGGCAGGAGTTCCGTGATGCCTTCCAAGGGTACCACATTCTGGATGAGTTGATGGAAAGAAAGAGGGAAGAGTTGCAACCTATCTCAGGGAAATATGACTGTTCATCAGTACAGGACTGAGTTCAATCGTCTTTCTCGTTATGCCCCTGAGAAGATATCAAACGATGCCAAGAAGCAGGCAAGGTTCCGCAAGGGACTTAACCCTGTCCTTCGTCATGATCTCAATCTCCTTGAATTTGTCAACTTCGAGGATTTGGTCAATAGATCATTCAGAGATGAGCATGGAAATGAGATCTTTCAAGAGTCTCGCAAGCGTGATCGTGATCTTGCTTCCTCTTCTAGTTTGGGTTCTCAGAAACGAAGAATTTGGATCCCAACTAGTGTCATTCCTTCACACTTGATTCCAAGATCATTTCCACAAAGCAAGAAAACCCAGAAATATAGTAAAGAGCATGCCATACAAACTCCACCACCTAACATCCGATTGTGCTACAAGTGTGGTAATCATGGCCACATTGCACGACAGTGTTCATTGCATGAGAATGTTCCTCCTCGTCCAAAACATAAAGCCAAAGCTAAGCCACCAAAGCCTTCCAAAGCCAAGTCCTCTATTGTTGAATACGGACGTGTGAACCATGCCACCATCAAAGAAGCCCAAGAGGATACCAAGGTTGTAATCGGTACACTTCCTGTTAACTCCAAACCTGCTTCTGTTCTATTTGATTCTGGAGCTTCTCATTCCTTTTTGTCTGAAAAGTTCGCACTTCTGCATGACATTTCATTTGAGGAGTTGCCTAACCCTTTCATGATTGAAACTCCAGGATCCACATGGCGTACCAGTAGGGTAAGTCATGACAATGAAATTGCCGTTGAGGATGTTGTATTCCTTGCTTCTCTCATAGCCCTCAAATATTCAGATATCGATATCATCTTAGGTATGGATGGGTTGTCCAAACACCCTGCCAAGATTGATTGTGCCACTAAATCGGTTCAAGTCAGTCATCCTTCCGGCAGGATAGTCCATTTTGCATCTCAAGGTTCAGAAACCCGGCTATATTCGTCGAATGAACATCCCCTTCCTAACCTTGAAGATATTCTGATAGTCTGTGATTTTCCGGATGTCTTTCCAGAAGAGGTGCCGGGAATGCCACCCGACAGGTGTGTGGAATTCATAGTGGATCTTATACCAGGCACAGTCCCAATTTCGAGACGTCCATATAGAATGGCCCCACATGAGTTAGCTGAGCTTAAAATCTAACTTGAAGCTTCGTTGGCAAAAGGCTTCATCCGCCCTAGCTCATCTCCATGGGGTTGCCCCGTTCTGTTCGTAACGAAGAAAGATGGAATAGAAAGGATGTGCGTAGACTATCGTCCGCTAAATCTAGCGACGATAAAGAACAAGTACCCACTGCCCAGTATCAATGATCTTTATGATCAACTTGCTGGATCCTCTGTATTCTCCAAGATGGATTTGAGATTAGGTTATCATCAACTCAAAATCAGAAACGAGGACATTCCCAAAACGGCTTTCACTACTCGTTATGGTATTTACGAGTACACCGTCATGTCCTTCGGTTTAACCAATGCCCTCGCCACATTCTCGCGCTTAATGAATTCGATCTTCATGGAGTACCTAGATAAATTAATTATGGTTTATCTTGATGACATTCTCATCTACTCGAAGAACGAAGAAGAGCATGATGAGCATGTAAGGCTGGTATGGATGAAACTTAGAGAGCATCGCCTGTATGCTAAATTCTCCAAGTGTGAATTTTGGCTACCAGAAGTGACCTACCTAGGCCACGTGATTTCTGCAAAAGGCATTGCTGTGAATCCCGAGAGAGTTCAGGCCGTCCTTGATTGGACTCCACCTGAATCGGTTAAGCAAGTTAGGAGTTTTCTTGGCCTAGCAAGCTATTGTCGCCGCTTCGTTGAGAAATTCTCCAAAGTTGCAAAGCCTCTAACTGAACTCCTCAAGAAAGATAAGAAATTCGAATGGACCCCCAAGTGCGAGGAAAGCTTTCAAGAGCTAAAAAGAAGATTGACTTCTGCACCCGTACTTGCGCCTCCAAACACCAAAAGGGATTTTGAAATCTATTGTGATGCTTCACGGCAAGGGTTAGGATGCATACTTATGCAAGATCGACATTTGGTAGCATACGCTTCACGCCAGTTACGTCCACATGAAGAGAACTATCCTACCCATGATCTTGAACTCGCTGCCGTAGTTCATGCCCTGAAGACTTGGCGACATTACCTCCTTGGTAATCGTTGTGAAATCTATACCGATCACCAAAGCCTCAAATACATATTCACCCAGCCAGATCTTAACCTCAGGCAAAGATGCTGGATAGAGTTGATAAAATATTATGAGTTAAGTATCTCTTACACCCCAGGCAAAGCCAATGTCATGGATGATGCACTAAGTCGTAAGTCGTATTGTAACAACCTTATGTTACAACAGTATCAACCGCTTCTCTATGAGGAATTTCGAAAGCTCAATCTCGAGATTGTTCTTCATGGATTCCTTTCCACCTTGGTAGTGAAACCAACTCTTGAGGATCAAATCAAAGCTGTTCAACAACGTGCTCGAGGTATCCGATATATCAAACAAAACATTGCTAGTCGTAAGGCCAAATGTTTTACCCTAGACCATGAGGGTACAGTGTACTTCGAGAATAGGATGGTAGTTCCGAAGAATAGAAATCTAAGGCAGAAGATCCTTAAGGAAGCTCATGACACCCCTCTCTCGATTCATCCTGGTAGTACTAAGATGTATCAAGATCTACGCCAGAGATTTTCGTCGACTAGGATGAAGCGAGAAATCGCTCGATATGTTGCTGAGTGTGATGTTTGTCGTCATGTGAAAGCAGAGCATCAAAGACCTGCTGGTACTCTTCAACCTTTAGCCATTCCTGAGTGGAAATGGGATAAAGTCAGTATGGATTTCATCACTGGCTTTCGAAAATCTCAAAAGGGAAACAATGCCATCTTCTTGGTCATTGACCGTCTTTCTAAAGTTGCCCATTTTCTTCCTGCTCGCGAGAGTATAACTGCTAGCCAGTTAGCGGATTTATATGTCCCCCAGATCGTTTCTCTCCATGGTGTTCCTTTGGAAATCAATTCAGACCGTGGAATTCTTTTCACCTCTCGATTTTGGGAAAGTTTACAAAATGCTATGGGAACCCATCTCTCCTTTAGCACCGCCTTTCATCCCCAGTCAAGTGGTCAAGTAGAAAGAGTCAATCAAGTTCTCGAAGACATGCTCAGATCCTGTGTTATCTCATTCTGAAAGAGTGGGGAGAAATCTCTTCCATTTGCCGAGTTTTCTTATAACAACAGCTTCCAATCTAGCTTGGGCATGGCACCCTTTGAATTTCTCTATGGACGATAATGTCGAACACCATTGAACTAGTCAGAAACCGGTGAAAGACAATTATTTGGACCGGATATGATCCAGGAAGCAAAAGAGAAGGTTCGCATTGTTCGTGAGCAATTGAGAACAGCCCAGTCTCGTCAGAAAAGCTACTATGATCGTCATCATAGGCCAGAAAGCTATGAGTTGAACGAGAAGGCTTACCTCCGGGTTACTCCTTTGAAGGGAACCCATCGCTTCGGTATCAAAGGCAAATTGGCCCCACGTTACATAGGCCCCTTTCGCATTCTAGCTAAACGTGGAGAAGTTGCCTACCAACTTGAACTACCCCCGCATCTTTCTCAGGTTCACGATGTCTTCCACATATCTCAACTCAGGCGTTGCTTCAAGGACCCCATCCGCGAAGTAGACCAAGAAACGCTTGATCTCCAAGAAAACCTGTCTTATCGAGAGTATCATGTCCGTATCCTCGATGAAGCTGAGCGCACCACCCGACGTCAGAAGATCAAGTTCCTCAAAGTGCGGTGGTCCAACCATTCTGAGAAGGAAGCCACCTGGGAACGAGAAGATCATTTTCGAGTTGAATACCCCACCCTCTTTCCGAAGACTTCTGAATCTCGGGACGAGATTCTTTTGAGTGGGGGCGAGTTGTCACAACCCTAGTTTTGGTATGTGTTTTTATTACTAGAAATAATTGCATCATGTTTAAATTCTATGGTTTAAGAATTTGGGATTTGGAAAAGCCTCAAAAATAATTTAAATAAAAGGCCAGCGAAAAATCTTTTTCCAAAAATCTTCTGATGATTTTGAAAATCTCTATAAATGGGCATGATCACATTTCATGTGTTGTGGGTCCCACTGCATGCTCCAAGAATTTTCAAATAATCAAACAGAGGCTTGGAAATTAAATTTAAATGCTACTTGAATTGAAATTCAAATGTTTTGAATTTCAAAAATCTTCAAAACTTGGGAGTGGATAGTACTATGTCACCTATGTCCAAGATAAATATTTGGGGATTTATAAAAATGCTTTGGTATTTTTTTAGAGCAAAACAAATAAAAACAGAAACAATAAACAGAAATAAAAGAGAAAGGGCAGAGCCCACCTACCTGGCCCAGCTGCAGCAGAAGGCAGCCCAGCCCACCAGGGGCACGCCCGTCTTCTTCCTAGCGCCAGGAGGACAGCGTCGTGGAGGGCATGCCCAGGCCGGCTGCCACCTCCTGCTTGCCACGCAGCTACTCCCCCCGTCCTCATCCGCGCCGTGGAGGCCCCATGCACCTCCCCTGTCCTTTCCCCCCTCTCTCTGTTCGTTCCCCTCCTCCCTCGCCGTTTTGGCGCACACCCGAAGCTCGCCGCCGGCCACCATCTCGCGCACACGTGGCCACCGTTCCCCCCTCGCCGAGCTAAGATGTCCAGGAGCTCCGCCTCCTCCGTCTTCATCACCGAGGAGCCCCGAGAGCCATCGTCCCCTTCGTCGTTTCCGTCGCCGGCTGCCGGACCTCGCCGTCAAATACGCCCCTCCAGCGCCTCCCCGACCTCTCCGACCTCTCCTTCATTCTCACGGTGATCTGGCGCATCTTTTTCCCCTTCTCTCACTCCTCCATACGTCCCCAGTCACCAGCTCCGTCGAGCCCGAGCTCGGCCGCCGCGTCCCCTTTGCTCGCCGGTGTGCTTCCCGGCCACCCCTGGCCCACCCGCATGCCCAGATGATACGGACGCTCGAGGGCTACGTCCCAGTGCCCTCGGCGCGGCGATTGGTGCCCGGAGCCGCCTCCTGCGTGGGCGCCGCCGCGTCCAGTGGCCACCGGCGGCTAACCGCCGGCCGTGCCCACGTGGCCTGGCCATTAGGGCGCTAACCCCCTGGTTAGTTGTCCCTAAGCCACTGACAAGTGGGCCCTAGCCCCCCTTAATCCCCTGTCAGTTTTATTTAAAACGGGGATTAACCCCTGGGCCACTGACCAGCGGGCCCCGCTGGTCAGCCCCCCCCCCCACACACGTCAGCATTGCGTCAGCCTGACCCAATAATTCCAATTTCTGTTTAATTAAAATCCAGAAAATTCCAGAAAACTATTAAATCTTTGAAATTCAATAACTTTTAAACCATAACTCCAAATCAAAAGTGTTATATATGAAAAATCATCAGAAAAATGCAAGGATTCCAAATATCATATTTTCATAGATGAAAAACGCATCTATGATGATGGACCAGTAGCATTTAGATATTTGGGTTATTTGGAATAATTCAAAATAAATGTTTAAATCATTTCAAATTAAATCTTTGCAATGACAACCTTATCACATGAACATCAGAGGCATATCATACACATGACAACATAGTTTACAAAGACCAAACATTAGCAAATGCAACTTTGGCTAAGTTGAACAACATGTGGAGTTTGAATTTGAATTTCTTATTCAAATCAACTTCAATTAACATGTGACAAATTGAACCTAGATCACATCAGTACCATGCCATGATTCATTTCTTGAATGTGCATTACAATGTGATGTTTACATTGTTGTTGTCTCGGTGTTTGCTTCTTCTCGATAGATCCATCGCTGGACGTAGTTCCTGTTTCTTCGAAGAGTGGCACCCCGAGTCCCGACAACAAGGCAAGCAAACCCCCTTTGATCATATCTATAAAAACCCAGTTTCCCTCTTGTTCTCTTATGCATGATTAGGTGATTCACATGTTACCGTTCTACCGCTAGTTGAGCTCATCCTTTGCATGACCTATCATTGCTGCCACAGTATTAAACAAACCTCAACCTAGCAGATACAAGATTGTTTGTGTTCATCATGTGGCCCTTCATCCATGTTATGCTATGCCATGCGAGAGTTGTTTGCAATGAAGTTGACCCATCTGGGTGATGTATCGGGATGGTAGTGAACACATGCAACAAGGTGGTAACGTGTTGATGAAGTCACCCTAATATAAGTGAACAATGAGAGGTTGTGTAGGAGTACACAGTGGGTTGTCTCATTTACACTGCCCTAGGCCCCTAGTTCTTGTGTTGTGATCCAAGACATAGATTACTACCACATGTTGGGCTCATTGACCCCTCTCGACCTATTAACTCACCCCGACTATGGTCCAGGATTCGCATGGGTTAATTTTCTTCTATTTGATTTCATAACGTAGCACGGTTTTAGGCAAGCGCAACACCATCCGTCGAGGTGGGCTTGTCGGACCATCCATACATCGTCTGGGTCCTGAACGGAAACCCCGGCCGGATTCCCGATTGGGGTACATACTCAGATAGGCGATCCCCTAGACTAGAGTTGGATCCGTGAGGTAAGTGTCGTGGTACTATCCTCGCCGACACCGCTTGAAGGTGACGAGTTCGAGGCGGTACGTGGTAGCTACGTATGTGAAGAAGTACACCCCTACAGGGTTAATGAACTATTCGAATAGCCGTGTCCGCGGTTATGGACTACTTGGAGACCTTTACTTGATTATTAGACAACTCAAATGGATACTCTAATAATCTCAAGATAAGTGCGAGTGCTTTGGGTTGCTTCCTCGTGGGAAGTCGAGGAAGAATCCATGGTGGTGTATTGATGTGGTGATCAAGATTAGATGGACTCGTGTGCGCCTCTCATCTCAACTCTATGTAGTCGTAGTACAGGATAGCCAAGTCAAAACTTTCTGCATTACAACCCCACTTGCCTTTACCTTGATACCTGAGCATGAGTAGTATAGTTCTGACGTAAGTCTTGCTGAGTTCGACTTTGTACTCACGTTTTCTTATTCTATGTTTTAGAGACGAGACCACTGACCCTGATGGTGGCCTCACCCTCAAGCTCGACGTCGATGAAGTAATGTAGTCCCAGACAACAGCCTGGTCCCTCTGGAGGGTCGTTGTATTTTCTTAAAGGCTTCTTAAGTCATTTTTTAACCTTTTCTTTACTAAGACATAATTTTCTTCCGTTGTTGTATGATGTAATGTTGGGTCACAGTTATGTGATCTCTGCTTGTAACACTACTATATCTGCTCTGTTTAGCAGATGCAATAAAGCTATGAGTTTGTAGAGTTCATGTTGTGTTACATGCTGTTTACACTAGACATGTATGCTGCGTTTATGATTATAACGTGCATGTCTTAGTGTGGGATTCTATAGCTTAGTTGAGTTCTTGATGGCGGTCTTTTATACAAAAAGTGGCCCTTAGATGTGCGCAGCTTGGGGCATCGCGATGTGATTGCTCGTGACTCTGTCACGTGGCACACTTTGTTGTATGATTGAGCCCGCCTGAGACCCCGACTAAGAGATCGGGCTGGAGTCTGTTTATGTAAGTGTTATAATTCAATCGATAATATGGTTGAGGCGACTTGTCTATGAGTATGGGATTTCACCACCCATAATCATTTAGACTTGTGAGCGGGCGATGAGGACCCATCTCAGTTGATCATCCGGCCTGGATGGGATGCCCTTCACGTTCGATGCTTTCCGAGAGTGTTCTGTGCTTGGCCTTGTCTGCTTAGACAAGTGGGTATGATTCTTGGCTCTTCATATGATTGAGTTGTAGCAGGAATTACATACGTAAACCCCGGGTCCTGACATCTTACAACGCAAACGATTATATTCATGTATGTGTATGCTTTTCCATCTGTACGTACTGCAAAGCAAACCGTGAGAAATTTGGATAGCTTCGGGACGGAATCCTACGTTAGGAGGCGTGCCACTTGCGTTCTGGCATCCCAAACGCTCTTCAATGTAAACTGTGTGCCTGTACTTTGATAAAAGCTAGCCAATCAGGTTGCGGAACCATCTCCTTGCGGATCGCGCTGAGATCCAACGACTACCATTCGGCACTAATGTTACATCCAACAGCCACTGTTGTGTGCTATGGTTACGATATTTTTCCGGATAGTTTTTGACCAGCATTGAACTAATGCATTTTGTACACTAAGTGCCACCAGTTTTTGTCATAATCCTCTCAAACTGTTACCACGTACCATGTTCGTGAAATGGCGACGGCATGCCAAATCCCATCCCGTTTAGAGGTCATTTTAATCGACTTTCAATTTCATGGGCATTTTGCTCAAAAATAAAGCACTAAATGCATAATATTTACCAAACGAGGTCCAAAATTCTTGAAATTGAGAATGTTAGTGTGAATGCTTGGTATGGAACACATAAAAAGATTTGGGTTCAAATCACTTACAAATAATATGTTGTACTTGTAATGCAGGTGTTTCCGGTAGATACATCGATGCTTTGACGTGAATGTACAATTTTGTACACGGAGTACGATTGGTTTTTATCATAACCACCTTTAAATTTAACCACATACATTTTTGGTGATATGATGATAACACACAAAGTTTCATCCAATTTACAGACCATTTGAATTGATTTTCATTTGCAGGTTTGTTTTGCTCGAAAATGATTTACCTGGTACATCATATATGTCAAATGAAGTCAAGGATGTTTGAAATTTTGGGAACCCAGTGTGAGTGCCCATTGCTTAACACATAAAAAACTGGGGGTTTAAAGGATTTTAGAATAACATGTTGTCTTTCTAATGTGGTTGTCTCACATAGAAACCCTGATATTTCGATAGGAATGACCCATTTTGCACGAAGTACCCCAGTTTTTTATCACGATAATCTAAAATTTACACAACATTCCGGTCTGATGAAACGATGACAACATGCAAAGTCTCATACTGATTAGTCAGCATTTGAATTGGTTTTCGATTTCAAAGTCCTTTAGGGTTTATATCCACCAGCTCTTACAACATAAACGATTATATTTCTGTATGTGTATCCTTTTCCATCTATACGTACTTTAAAGCAAACCATGAGAAATTTGGATAGCTTCGGACATAACCCTTCCTTAGGAGGCGTGCCACTTGCGTTCTCGCATCCCAAACGCTTCTTCATTGTAAACTGTGTGCATACACTTTGATAAAAGCCAGCCAATCAGGATGTAGAACCAGCTCCTCGCGGATCGCGCTGAGATCCAACGACCACCATTTGGCGCTAATGTTACATCCAATGGCCACTATTGTGCGCTATGGTTACGAGATTTTTTTCGGATGGTTTTTGAGACGGTCAACATGGTTTTTCAGTGTTTGACCAACATTCAACTAATCTAGTTTGTAGACTAAGTGCCACCAGTTTTGTCATAATCCTCTCAAAATTTTACCACGAACCATGTTCGTGAAATGGTGACGACATGTCAAATCTCATCTCATTTAGAGGTCATTTTGATTGACTTTCAATTTCATGAGCATTTTGCTTAAAAATATCAGTGAGTGCACAATATTTATCAAACGAGGTCCAAACTGCTCGAAATTTAAGGATGTTATGTGAATGCTTGACGATGAACACATAAAAAGTTTGGGCTACAAAACACTAAAAAATAATATGTTGCACATGTAATCCCATGTTTCCAGTAGAAACACCGATGTTTCGAAGTGAATGGGACAACTTCGTACACGAAGTAGCATTGGTTTTTATCATAACCACCTTTAAATTTAACCACATACATTGTTTGTGAAATGATGAAAACACGCCAAGTTTTATCCAATTTAGAGACCGTTTGAATTGATTTTCAATGGCAGGGGTGTTTTGCTCGAAAATGATTGACCTGGTACATTTTATATGTAAAATGTAATCATAGATGTTTGAAATTTTGGGATAACGGTGTGAGTGTTTAATGCCGAACACACACAACAAATGGAGGTTAAAGGATATTAGAACGACATGTTTTCTTTGTGATGTTGTTGTTTCACGTCGAAACCCTCACATTTCTATGGGAATGGTCCAATTTTCTACACTAAGTGCCATCAGTTTCTGTCATAATCCTCTCAATTTTTTACCACTTATCATGTTCGTGAAATGATGACAGCGTGTCAAATCTCATCGTACTCGGAGGCCATTTTAATCGGCTTTCAATTTCATTGACGTGTTTCTCAAAAATAAAGAACTAAATGCGTAATATTTACCAAAAGAGGTCCAAAATGCTTGAAATTTTAGGATGTTATTACGAATGCTTGGTGTTGAACACATAAAAAGTTTGGGGATCAAATCACTTACAAATAATATGTTGTACTTGTAATGCAGGTGTTTCCGGTAGAAACACAGATGCTTCGAAGTGAATGGTACAACTTCGTGCACGGTGTACCATTGGTTTTTATCATGACCACCTTTAAACTTAACCACATACATTGTTGGTGAAATGATGACATCACGCAAAGTTTCATCCAATTTAGAGACCATTTGAATTGATTTTCATTTGCAAGGTTGTTTTGATAAAAAATGATTCACCTGGTACATCATATATGTCAAATGAAGTCAAAGATGTTTGAAAGTTTGGGAACCTAGTGTGAGTGCCCATTTCTTAACACATAAAAACTAGGGGTTCAAAGGATTTTAGAATAACATGTTGTATTTCTAATGTGGTTGTCTCACATAGAAATCCTGATATTTCGATAGGAATGACCCATTTTGTACACGAAGTACCCCTATTTTTTAACAAGATAATCTCAAATTTACACAACATTCTGGTCTGGTGAAACGATGACAACATGCAAAGTCTCATACTGATTAGTCATCACTAGTTAGTAACCCATGCGACTGAACGGGGTAGTGATTATACACCAAACATGTAAATAATGAAAGATTTATCATCTTTGATCATTCGAGGTAGATGAAAACATTTGTCATCTCATGAAGTTATATAGTGCAAAAAGAGTTGATGAAAGACATATTTTTAAGAAACATGCCCCATAAAATAATAGTCAAATTCAGGTATATGAGATCTGAACTTGGGTCGTCCAGTTGTACCTCCACTGAACCAATTAAGAAAATAAAATGGAGGTCCATACCCACTGTAGATAGATGGTACTGACGAATCATCCCATTGTTCAGTTTGAAGGAAGGGAATGTTTGGAATAAATTTCTCTCCCATTTTGGATGAAGCCATATCCAGTAAAATAGGGTCCGGGTCAGCTTCCATTTACCAATCTCACAATCTATTTAAATTTCTGGGTAGTATTCCTCACTTTGAGCCAACAACATATCATTACTAATTATAAAAATAAGAAGAAATGGCAAATATGTGTATTGACCAAGACGGAGATATTTAGAATAAATATATTCTAATGAGAACTCCAAATATCTATGTTACATGCATAGTTGGAAGGCACAATATATTTATGAGCCGTGGACATCTTTAAAGAATCAAACCTTATAAAGTTGTGGAATAAGACAACATCCATAAATTTGATGTTTTTATATATAAATACTATTAAATATTACGATATTCGTTGTTTTCTACTGGTTCCATTTTCTTCCAGAAGTGCAAAAGTTTAGTTATAAATTTCCTTTAAATTGAAGAAATGTGATATAATACTAAACATTTAATTTTTTTTGTCAACCAATAGCCATGTGAAGAAATATTTGGTGACCACTTGACTATGCTTTCATAATAGAATATGCTTGCCACTATAATGGTGTAACTTTCAATATGGTTTTGACAACATCAAACACAACACAACATCAATGTGAAACTCCCTTCGAAGAGATATTTACTCATGTGATCTTCCTTTCATACTGAACAAATGTGCAGCTGTGTTTCACTCTCAAGTTCAACCATCTTTCGATGGCATGATCTCCAATGAATTTTCTTTATATTCTTGAGGTAACTAATGAAGTTCCAAGATCAAACTATATTTTATTATATTTTATTAGCAAAAGACATATTATTGGATGTTTTAGAAAGTTTCGAGGACACAAAGGAAAAATATAAACATTGTGTTTTTCTTGTTATAGATCCAAAACCATCCAACTAATTTAAAATGACAAAGAGAACACACTTAATGTCAAAATGTCTTAAAAACAACTTCAGGTATATGATTCTACAAAATCACATGAGTGATTAATTATTTATTTAGTAGAAAATACATGTACATTTACTTCATTTGTTGTTGACACTTGTCAATGGTAGAGGTTTCCTGAAAGCGGGAGCATGGGCCAAACCTGATACCTTGGATCCACAATTGCATGTAGGAAAAACCGAGGCCAATAGACAAAAAATGAACATGGTAATATAAGAAAACTAAACCTTCCTAAACAACACTTTCACACATAGAATTCTGAGAATTAGTGATGTGAGGATGGCTTGATGGATACTGGAGCATGTGGGCAGTGAGGAACAATAACTGGAGTTTCGACGTACCCTGAATGGCTATCTTCCCGTTCTTTGCTAAACCCTTATACATCTGATCAATCAATCTAGCCTACCAAGAAAGAAGGTGTTAATATTTTTCTATTTAAATTATTAAAGGTCCAGATTTTCTCAGAGTACTTAAATAGCGTAGGTAGATATAGTAGATACGGAAGAAGATGAAAATGTGGAAAATAGTAATTTATTCCAAGGTTCATATCAAAGAATCCGAACAACTACATATACTAAGAAAATACCAAAAAAATCACATAAAATGTTTACATGTATCACTAGTGCAAAACAGGTCATTAGAACCGGTTCTGGGAAGCCATTAGAACCGGTTTTGGCAACCGGTGCTAAAGGTTCGGTGCTAGAGGGTGAACCCCTTTAGAACCGGTTTCTCACGAACCGGTTCTAAAAGCTCTGCAGCCATCCACGTGGTGGCAGGTCGGGCGCGAGGGCTCGGGAACCTTTAGCACCGGTTTGTAACACAAACCGATTCTAAAGGTTTAGAGGTTTAAGTTTTTTTAATTAATTTCTTTTTGGTTTTAATAGTTTAGGGTTTAGGGTTTATTAATTATTTTCTTCTGGGTTTAGGATTACTGTTTATTTTACACTATTACATAATGTACAATGCATATATATATATACATGTAGAATATCTCGTAGCTAGCTAGAACCATCATATATAGTAGAATTATCGTACCTCCAACATATATATACATCGATCATATATAGTACGTACTAGTGCCTCACCACCGCCCCTCTTTGCTTGCCTCGAGCCCACAACAGTGGAGGGCATTTGAATATACATACAGTTACATTATATGGACAACACACCAGTTTCCTATTACATATGGTAAGGGAATTCTCCGGTCGACTTATTTATGACTTCACGAAGAAGAAATCCCGCTATTTCCTCTTGAAGTGCTCGCATGCGATCATTTATGTCGAGTTTATCCCGCTTCTCCCAAATATTATTATTTAAAGAAGATGATCAATATATGAATATATTACATATGGTAAGAACAAAGTCTAGATAGTATTTACGTACCATCATTGTTCTTTGATTAAACTTTTGGGTCATATAGCGAATGTTCTCCATTACGATGTAAGCACAAGGTTCAGTCCCCGATGTCTGCCTCATACACTTCACAACAAAATAGAATTCAAACGGATTTAATAATCAAGCATATATATGATAATGGTATATTGAAACTAGAAATATAATTAAATCGAATGTTCTCTCACATATTTATCGTACTGCCACGTCAGATTCTCCTTCCATTCATCGCGCTCGAGTTTTTTGAACTTTCCCCAAACTCTGCCGTCAAAGAAAATGAATAAAGGAGTTAATTACTTGATATAACAAAAACTTAAAGTGAACACTAAAGAAGCCTACATGTGTGATAATGATTAAAATTACCTGGCGAATGAGTTCTTAATTTCTTTATACTCACTAATATCTTTACGTAGTGAGTCCATTACTGTAACCCTTCCTTTTTCCATTTCAATGTCTAGCAGGATGAAGTGATAGCTGCGCACATGTAAGCGGGTATCACTTATATAACAATATCGAGTAAGCAAAACTATAATTTGTAGTACAAAATAATGACACTCACTTGAAGTTGTAAGGAAATAGTATATGTTCTTCTGCATGTAGATCCCTCAAACTTTTAAGCAAAAGGGTCTCCGCGAATTCTTTATTATGTTTTACTGTTACTTCATGTATGGTATTTGGGTCAATGAACCCAATGCCAAAGACTCCAGCTTTTCTCATTTCGTACATCTTCATTCTGCGTAATACCACACACAAAAGAATATATATAGTGAGGATAATACAGTCAATGACGTACGAGCTGAGCTAGAAAGAAATCACTTATAGACAATACAAACTGACAATAGATTTGCCGAGTGCCAATTGATGGAATAACTGAAATAATTCTTCATTTGCAATCCACAAGTCACCAGTTCCATTGTCAAAATAATCTGGCCTCATCGGAATCCAGAAGCCGGTCATGTCGAACGGAATAGCTTCTGTGATGTACCACTTATGCAAGTTGCGCAATTGCGTTGATAATAGCTTCTCTTCTTCTTCAGTGACCATAGGCTCCCCTTTTGCATATTTCCTTTTTGGAGATGGCTCACCGGACAAGTCATCAAGGTTTAAAAATTGTTCAATAGTAAGACCCGCCTCTCTAGAAAATGCTCTTTGTTCGTCGGTTATCTCTTCCTGCTGCTTGGTATTCACCTTGAGAGGGGCTATCGATTGCATTGTCTGTTCTCCGAGTTGGGCAACAGTTTTCCCGCATTTTTTACTGCCTGAGTGGCTGCTTCTTGAACCCTTTTGCAGAAAAGACTTGTTAATAGAGCATTCGTAGTCCGAGAACACGGTCTTAACAGGGGGTTCAAACATCTTCAAGAAGTGTTGTACTGTTACCTCGGGTATTTTCTCCTTCGGTGGCGGGGGAGGTTTCGGTGCAAGGTGCTTCGCCACGGCTTCATCCACTATGGCATTGGTTTCAGCTACACTCCTATCCCAGGGTGGTGGTGAAATTGATGTCGAACGCGTTGGACTCATAATGGATGGAAATATGATCCATTGTTTTCTCCATAGATAGATACCACTTTTTTTGGCTTCTCTGAGGGTCTTCTGCCCTTCACCTCCAGGAATATCAAGGTTTAGTTCTTGATATTCTGTCACAACTTCATCCACCCCGACACGAGCATAGCCAGGTGGAATCGGATTGCAGTGGTGCAGTGCTCCAGGTGGATTCGTTAAAGCAAAGTCGTCCGCCACCTTAATTGATATATTGTTCGTTTTGAAGATTAGCTCGCAACGTTTCTGCTCTGTGATATCATCCAAGGGGTAGTGACCATCATCGACCCCCGTGGATCCCACACTGCTTTTCGTCATACATGGGACGGTAGTTGCTTCAGGTGGATCTTGAGTTGGCTGCGGTTGCTGGCTAAGTGACGCCTGTAGTCGCTCCTGCATATCCTTCATAGCATTTTCCAACTTTGAAAGACGGTCTGCTTCCATCTTCTTCTTTCTTGCACGGCTTTTGTAAGTATCTTTATACTCCGCAAACCCCTCATACCACGGAACAACGCCTACGCCTCGCGTTCGTCCCAGATGTTCAGGATTCTTGAGGGCGCGTGTAAGCTCGTCGTTCTCTCTCTCGGGGATGAAAATCCCATTCTTAGCATCATCAATTGCATTTAGTATCTCTTGATCGGCTCCTTTAAGACTTGCCTTTATAATCACCTTCCCTGTCTTTGGGTCCAACTTTCCCCCATGCCCAAAAAACCAACTCCTGCACCTGGGTGGAAAATATATTGTGACTGGAGTGACCCCTACAGCAATCAGCTTCTTCTCAAATGCATCCCACTTAGGCGACGCGGACTTGTAGCCACCTGTCCCCATGGTATGGAAAAGCTTATGCTTCTCAGCATTAATCTTGTTTATTTCCGACCGAAGTTTAGCTTCATCTGATTCGTTGTTCTCCACAAATTTGTCCCAATGTGCTTGTACCTTCGCTAGTGCTCCAGTGAAATTTGGAGTCTTCTTATTATTAGCGACGTATTTGGACCATAGCTTTACCTTCCAAGATCGGAATAGTTCTCCCATCTTCTTAAGAGCAGCATGCTTGACTTTCAACAAATCGTCTGGTGTCGCCCAATCAGGTAGGGTGAAATATGATAAGAGTTTATCCCAAAGATACTCTTTTGCTCTATCGCTGACAAAACTCTTGTTTCCACCTTCCTTTGGCTGATGCCATTCTTGAGTGCTAATCGGGATGTTATCTCTAACATCCATTTCTTCACGTGAGCTTCCGGAGCATTCGGCTGGCCACTCAAACCGATCCCATCGATGTTGTACTTTACATCATCCCGCGGAAATTTGGCCGGGCCACGTTTTGCTTTGCTTGAAGAAGATTTGCTCGATCCGGGTTTCTAGAAGAAGAAATATTTGTTAACTATTAGTGATAAATCAATTATTTGTAAATTTTATGATCACCAGAGGCCTTATATATTTATATATATACCTCGGCAGACTTTGTTGTTAATTGAAGATCTTGTTCTTGTCCTTCGTCGAACATTCCCTCACCGGAATCGTCCAGATATCGTGAGCCGTCATCATGAGGACCGATATTGGCTTCGGCGATAATTTCGTACATATCATCTTCTTGCTCTCTGCCGCTATTGAACACGTCGTCCATAGCTTAACCAATATCGACGAGATGTAGAAAAAGATAAATCAATTTAGTATAAGCAAATATAGAAAATGACATCTCAAATAATCAAGTTCACATGCAACAATAATATTAGAATAATAATCCAGCTTACATCTCGAATAATCCAGTTCACATATATGCAACACTAATATATATGTCTATCACTAGAGCTAGTACATATATATATATATATATATATATATATATATAACATATCACTAGCTAAAACAGTAAATGACGTCGGCTCCGGCTGGCGGTGGACACCCAAAGAGAAGGAACCATCACCCACTCGTAGCTAGGGTGAGATCCCTGAAGCACCTTCCATAAACTGTAGTACCCGACGTCCAACGCCTCCATGTAGCGATGGACGTGGTCGTCCTCCTCCATGATATACGTCAGCGTAAAACCTCCTCGGGGGCCGGCTCCCTCCGCACCGACTGTGGCCCACGCAACCGCCACCAAATAAGATCCGGGTCGACGACAAGACCCGGATTCCTCGCTAAGCGACGCACCCCGGAAACCACCTCCCAGTGCCATCCCGGCGGAGCCTAGTCCAAGACATTGCGCATCCCGTCAAGAAATCCCGGAGTGCGACGGTAACGAGGATGCGGGCCCGGCATTCTCACTAATGAAACTAAAATTACAACTAAAAATATCTTAATATTTTCATGTTAATAGCTATTGATCTATAGCTCACATTGTAGAACATCTCATATATATATACTAATAATATTTAGAACAATATATATACTAATAATATTTATAAAAATATATATACTAACAAAATTTCATATATATACTTGACTACAAGGCTTACAACAAAAAATTTCATCTAGCAAAATGTTCATGTAGCAAAAATGTTCATCTAGCAAAATGTTCATCCAACAAAATGTTCATCTAGCAAAGTCCATCTAGAAAAATATACATCCAGCAAAGTCCATCTAGCAAAATATTCATCTAGCAAAGTATTCATCTAGCAAAGTATTCATCTAGAAAAGTATCCATCTAGCAAAATGTATTCATCTAGCAAAGTATCCATCTAGGGGGGAAGAGGAGAGCTCACCAGCGGTGGCCCCGACGGAGACGAAGGCGAGGAACAGCGGAGACGGCGAGGGAGACGACGGCGGCGGAGTGAGGGCGACGACGGCGGCGGAGCGCAGCAGCCTGGCGGAGAGGGCGATGACGACGGCAGAGCGCAGCAGCCTGGCGGAGAGGGCAATGACGACGGCAGAGCGCAGCAGCCTGGGGGCGTGAAGTTCCGATCTGGGCGGCGGTGGTTTGCCCCGTGAGGAGGCGGGGTTATATAGCGGATACCTTTAGAACCGGTTTGTATCACAAACCGGTACTAAAGACCCTTTAGCACCGGTTGCGAACACAAACCGGTGCTAAAGGTCTCCAATTTACTCAATTTTTCGGGCAAATTTTCAGCGGGAAGAGTGGAGACCTTTAGCACCGGTTCGTATCACAAACCGGTACTAAAGATATATACTTTATATTTATTCATTATTTGTTTTTAGTAATTCTTTTGAAGTCATTTGGCACAAAATAAATCATTAAATGCATGGAAAATAGCAAATGACGTCAGAAACGGTTAAAATTTTAGTATGTGGCTTTGAATGGTGCATATTGAATGCACAAAAAGTCTTGAGTTCAAAAAAATTTCGAAAAATGAAATGCCTTTGTAACAGATGAGTTTTCGTCTAAAACCCTCACACTTTGAAAGAGATACTCCAGTTTGTACACGAAGTGCATCCAGTTTTTGTCGTAACCCTCTCAACTTTTGCACACATGTTATATGGGTCAAGTGATGATACCATGCCAAGTTTCAACCTTTTCTGAGTTCATCTATAAATGCTTTCCATTTTCAAGGTCATTTGGCACAAAATAAATCATTAAATGCATGAAAAATAGCAAATGAAGTCAGAAAGAGTTCAAATTTTAGTATGTGGATTTGAATGGTGCATATTGAATTCACAAAAAGTCTTGAGTTCAAAAAAGTTTAGAAAAATGAAATGCCTTTGTAACATATGAGTTTTCGTCTAAAACCCTCACACTTCGAAAGAGATGCTCCAGTTTGTACACAAGTGCATCCAGTTTTTGTCGTAACCCTCTCAACTTTTGCACACATGTTATATGGGTCAAGTGATGATACCATGCCAAGTTTCAACCTTTTCTGAGTTCATCTGTAAATGCTTTCCATTTTCAGGGTCATTTGGCACAAAATAAATCATTAAATGCATGAAAAATAGCAAATGAAGTTAGAAAGGGTTCAAATTTTAGTATGTGGCTTTGAATGGTGCATATTGGATGCACAAAAAGTCTTGAGTTCAAAAAAAATTATAAAAATGAAATGCCTTTGTAACAGATGAGTTTTCGTCTAAAACCCTCACACTTCAAAAGAGATGCTCCAGTTTGTACACGAAGTGCATCCAGCTTTTGTCGTAACCCTCTCAACTTTTGCACACATGTTATATGGGTCAAGTGATGATACCATGGCAAGTTTCAACCATTTTCAGGGTCATTTGGCACAAAATAAATCAGGGGAAACCTTGTGTTTTGTTCTACACATAGAAATATTTCAGTTCATGATCGACCGAATACAAATCATTCGGATTCCCTGCATACATCCGATGGTGCATTGATATGCTTGCACTCATGAGACACCGTCGGGCTGTATGCAGGGGAAACCTTGTGTTTTGTTCTACACATAGAAATCTTTCAATTCATCGACCGAATACAAATCATTCGGATTCCCTGCATACTATTTCTTCGCGTGTTTCCCTTTCTTTTTGCACCGTAACCATGGACAATCTTCTTCATTTAACACAATGCTTGGGTCAGTCTTTACTGTGAAGGGAGGAATTTCATGAAACTTTTCATAATCTTCTGACTTGTCTGTCTTGTCCTCCACTCCCACAAGGTTTCTTTTAGAACTATGTGGCGCTTTGGCTCACCGTATGATGCATTCGCTTCCTTATCTTTCCTTTTTCTCGTTTTGCGGGACGTGTCCTTCACATAGAAATCCTGAGCCACATCATTGGCTAGGACGAATGGTTCCTCTCTCTACCCAATATTGTTGATATCCACTGTTGTCATTCCGTACTGCGGGTCTACCTTTACCCCTGTCAGATTGAACCATTTGCACCGAAACAAAGGGACCTTAAAATCAGGTCCATAGTCAAGTTCCCATATCTCCTCTATGTAACCATAATATGTGACCTTTTTCTTATTGTTGAGTACATCATCAAAGCGGACACCACTGTTTTCGTTGGTGCTCTTTTCATCTTGGGCGATCGTGTAAAATGTATTCCCATTTATCTCGTACCCTTTGAAAGTCATTATAGTCAAAGATGGTGTGTCGGACAACAAGTACAACTCCTCTTCAATAGTGTCGTTACCCGTGAGATGTTCTTGCAACCAACCGCTGAAAGTCCTATTGTGTTCCTTCTTAATCCAGACTTCAGACTGCTCCGGGTTTTTTAAGCGTAGAATATTCTCGTGTTGATCGATATACGGGGCCACCAAGGCAGTATTATGTAGAACAATATTGTGTGCTTTCTTCCAAGATTCTGCGTCCCTACATATTATTGGGCGCGATGCTAGCGTGCCTTTTCCACCCATTCTCCCCTCATGCCGCGATTCAGGAAGACCAATCGGCTTAAGGTCAGGAATAAAGTCAACACAAAACTCAATGACCTCCTCTGTTTGATGGCCCATGGAGATGCTTCCTTCTGGCCTAGCACGGTTACGAACATATTTCTTTAAGACTCCCATGAACCTCTCAAAGGGGAACATATTGTGTAGAAATACAGGACCCAGAATTGCAATCTCGTCGACCAGGTGAACCAGCAAGTGCGTCATAATATTGAAGAAGGATGGTGGGAACACCAACTCAAAACTGACAAGACATTGGACCAAATCATTTCGTAACCTTGGTAGACTTTCTGGATTGATTACCTTCTGATAAATTGCGTTGAGGAATGCACATATCTTCACAATGGCTAATCGAACATTTTCTGGTAGAAGCCCCCTCAATGCAACCGGGAGCAGTTGCGTCATAATCACGTGGCAGTCATGAGACTTTAGGTTCTTAAACTTTTTCTCTGTCATATTTATTATTCCCTTTATGTTCGACGAGAAGCCAGACGGGACCTTGATACTGAGCATGCATTCAAAAAAGATTTCCTTCTCTTCTTTGGTAAGAGTGGAGCTGGCTTGACCCTCGTACTGCTTTGGGGGCATGCCTTCTTTTTCGTTCATATGTTTCTTGTCCTCTCTTGCCTCCGGTGTATCTTTTGTTTTCCCATACACACCCAAGAAGCCTAGCAGGTTCACTCAAAGATTCTTCGTCACGTGCATCACGTCGATTGCAGAGCGGACATCTAGGTGTTTCCAATAGGGTAGGTCCCAAAATATAGATTTCTTCTTCCACATGGGTGTGTGTCCGTCAGCGTCATGCGGAACAGATTTTCCACCAGGACCCTTTCCAAAGACTACTTTCTCTGGTAAATCCTTGACCATATCAAGTATATCATCACCAGTATGGCGGACAGGCTTCTTCCGGTGATCTGCCTCGCCTTTGAAATGCTTGCCTTTCTTTCTTCAGGGATGATTGGTCGGAAGAAACCGACGATGTCCTAGGTACACATTCTTATTGAAGTTGGGCAAATATATACTTTCAGTCTCATCTAAACAGTGTGTGCATGCCTTGTATTCCTTGTTTGTCTGTCCTGAAAGGTTACTAAGAGCAGGCCAATCATTGATGGTTACAAACAACAATGCTCGTAGATCAAATTCCTCCTGTTTGTTCTCATCCCACACACGTACACCTGGTTTAGCCCACAACAGTAAAAGTTCTTCAACTAATGGCCTTAGGTACACATCAATGTCGTTGCCGGGTTGCTTAGGGCCTTGGATTAGCACTGGCATCATAATGAACTTCCGCTTCATGCACTTCCAAGGAGGAAGGTTGTAGATACATAGAGTCACGGGCCATGTGCTATGATTGCTGCTCTGCTCCCCAAAATGATTAATGCCATCTGCACTTAAACCAAACCATATGTTCTTGGGGTCCTTTGTAAACTTGCCATTTTCCTTTTCTTCCATTCTCTCGATTTTTCTCCATTGTGACCCATCAGCGGGGTGTCTCAAATTCCCGTATTTCTTACGGTCTTCGTTGTGCCATCGCAACAACTTGGCATGCTCTTTGTTTCTGAACAGTCGTTTCAACCGTGGTATTATAGGAGCATACCACATCACCTTGGCAGCAACCCTCTTCCTGGGGCGCTCACCCTCAACATCACCAGGGTCATCTCGTCTGATCTTATAGCGCAATGCACCGCATACCGGGCATTCATTCAAATTCTCGTACTCACCACGGTAGAGGATGCAGTCATTAGGGCATGCATGTATCTTCTGCACCTCTAGTCCTAGAGGGCAGACAAGCTTCATTGCTTCGTAAGTGTTATCAGGCAATTCGTTATCCTTTGGAAGCCTCTTCTTTAATATTTTCAGTACCTTCCCAAATCTCTTGTCAGGTATACCATATTCTGCCTTCCATTGCAACAATTCCAGTGCGGCACGGAGCTTTGTGTTTCCCTCTTCGCAATTTGGGTACAATCCTTTTTTGTGATCCTCTAACATGCGATTGAACTTCAACTTCTCCCTTTCGCTTTCGCATCCTCTCTGTGCATCAACAATGACACGGCGAAGCTCATCATCATGCTCATGTGATGCCTTTTCTTCACCTTCTTGTTCTTTCTCTTGTTCTTCATTCTGTTCCCCCATTGTACCACCGTATTCAGGCAACTGGAACCCAGGATACCTGTCATCATCCTCATCTTCTTCATTCTCTTCCATCAGAACCCCTCTTTCTCCGTGCTTGGTCCAGCGTTTATAGCCGGACATGAAACCATGCTTAAACAGATGGAGGTGAATATCTTTTGAGTCAGAGTAGCTCTTATTATTCTTGCAGACACCACATGGACAACACATAAAACCATTCCGCTTGTTAGCCTCAGCCACTTGCAGAAAACTATGCAAGCCATTAATGAACTCGCCAGAGCGTCGGTCCGTCGTACATCCATTGCCGACTCATCTTCATAATGGCACAAACATCGAAAAGATAAAATTAATACAAGTAATTCATATACATAAAATTGATCATACATGCATAAAGGTTGTTCATACATAAAGTTCATACACATACTTATTATCATAAAAACAACATAAAACTATCTACCTAAAGCATTTAAATGCAATAATAAATGCGATCAATATCGCAACAAAGGTACCAATTGCTCCAAAAGCATAATGATACCAAGCCTCTTTAGTAAGGGCATATTTTCTAATTTTCCTAATCTTCATGCGCATTACATCCATCTTGTTCTTGTGATCACCGACGACATCGGTAACATACAACTCCAAAATCATCTTCTCTTCTTCAACTTTTTTCAATTTTTCTTTCCAATACGCGTTTTCTTTTTCAACTAAATTTAACCGCTCAACCAGAGGGTCAGTTTCAATCTCCGGTTCACATACCTCCTAGATAAAAATATCTATGTCAACATAATTGGTCATCATTGTCAAACACGAAAAATGGAACAAATTAATAGTTATAAAAGATAATATATATATACCACATCCGAATCATAGACAGGACGAGGGCCGACATGCGCGGATACCATAACCATCGCACTATGTATAACAAAGAATCATACAAGTAAGAAAATTAGACAAGTATCTATCTAAATCATACAAATAAAATTTCTTATATAAAAAAATAAGAAATACATATATAGAGGCTCACCAAGGTGGTGCCGGTGAAGAGGGACGATGGGGGCGATCGACGGTGGTAACTATACGTCCGTGTGCGGGAAGGCACTAAGAAATCACTACAAATATGCATACTAATTAACTTGAGCTCAAAGTGCATATAAATCAAATAAACTCCACATATCACTATATAGCTAGCTCCCAAACTAAATTCCACAAATCTACACATATAGAGCATAGAACAAGCTAATCTAGCAAAACTGAGAGAGGACAAAGCTGATAACCTTTGTGAACACTTGGATGTAGAAGGTTTTCTTCAAATCTTCACAAATCTTGGCCAAAATGGAGGATGAACTCAAGCAAAGAGAGAAGTGAGCTTCAAAAACAGAGAATGAGCTTGGCCGGATCATGTTGAAGAAGAAGGAGTATATATAGCTATACCTTTAGCACCGGTTGGTAGCTACCAGCCAGTTCTAAAGGTGGGACACTAGAACCGGCTAGTAGCACCAACCGGTGCTAAAGGTTCTAGCGGGCCCCCCAGCCCAACGACAATCTGCCGCCACACCTTTAGCACCGGTTTGTACTACAAACCGATTCTAAAGGTGTGGTGGCAGGTTGCCGTTGGCCTCGGGCCCATCACACGAACCGGTTCTAAAGCCCGACCTCACGAACCAGTGCAATTCGGCCAGTAGAACCGGTTCGTGTTCGGGTCGTGGCCTTTGCTCATATCCAAAGGCCTGTTTTGTACTAGTGTATGTAAATCATATTTATAAAAAACTCAATAGTCCATAATTTATTTTATTAATGAAATTTGTTTGTTTCTCTGGAAACTTCAAATGGTTCTACCTCTCTACTGAGGCACTACTTCAGAAAAAAAACTAATGCTTATATGACTAAAAATGAAACAGGAAAGTAAAAAAATGGTGTGAAAAAGTAATCACAAACCGGTCAGTGGTCTCCTTCTCAATGATTCATGTTGGACATAGTACAAAATAGGGGGGAAAGTAACATGAATAACAAACTGTAAATTTTCCACAGAACAATATTGTGTGGTAGGATTAATTCTTTGCACCGTAAGCAACTCTGACATTTTATCATATTTTTCACAGATCGGAAGCATGATGATTAGCATTAATTCTGAATGAGCTTATACTTATCACACGTTATCTAACTGATTAACTACCACAGAAATAACCAAGGAGTAGAGTGCCCTTTCTAATCCATTATATTACAGGTTATATGCACTAATGCACAACGTAGCGTCAAAGTTTCCATGTGAATTCTAAACTGAATGTAAGGTGTAATGGGTTCATGGCTGACCTGGAAAGACCAAACCATGCGGCCTTGTTAATGCAATCATGGATTGACGAAACTCATCTCACCAACGCAGTTGTAAATTTCATCAAAAACATAATAGATGTATACATAAGCATGATATGAATATTTCATATACCAAATGTGGGCACTGACTGTGAGTCCAGTAATATCAGTCAGAGATTTAGAGAAATGGAGTAATTTGTCAGAACCCTCTGTTAGGTAATGTTCTAGGATCAAGTAACCTTGCATCATGTCAAAATTTCAAAAAGAAATCTTGGAAATCAAATTCAAAATCAAAATGGGAGAAGGAACACCCCCCAGATGAATTAATTCAAAAGGCCAGATAAAAATCTTTTCCAAAAATTCATGTTAGAGTTTTGAAAAGTCTTATAAATGAGTGTGATCACATATCAAGTGATGTGGGACCCACCCCATGCTCATAGATTTTTCAAATATTCAAACAGTACCTTGGAATTAAAGAAATACCCCTTTTTGATTTAAAATTCAAATCATTTGAATTTTAAAAATGTTGAAAGCTAGGTTATATTATTATGAGGCCACATAAAAGTTTTCAGCATTTAATAAAATGGTTTGGTATTTTTTATCAGAGCCAAAACAAATTACAGAAAAAGAAAGGAAAGATTAAACAGAAGAAATTAGAAAACGTTACCTGGCGCCCAGGAGAAGCAGGACCACCCAGCCCAGCCGGCCCACAGGGGTAGGGGAGTCTTCTTCCCCACCCCGCGCCTCCAAGCTGCTCGGTGGAATGCCACCGAGCTAGCTGGTGACGCCACGTCGTCGCCGAGGAGCTTCCAGCCCTCCCGTGGCCCTTCTTGCACCTGGACGCGCCCTGGAGAACGACGCATCCATTCCACCCCTCCATAACTTCCTCCTCCTCCTCCCGTGCTCGTTTCCGTCGCCAACCGAGAGCGCCGCCGCTCGCCGTCGCAAGAACTCGTGGCCACTAACGTCGAGGAGCCGAACCAAGGTGTCCAAGCGCTTCGCCGTCGTCGTCTTCATCGACCTGCGAAAGGAATCGAAGCCGAGTGCCTCCACGAGCTCGCTAGCATCATCGTCTTCATCGCCGGCCGCCGCGGATCGACTTCGAATTCCGGCCAGCTCCGAGCTTCCCCGAGCCCACTAGCCATTCCGTCGCGTTCGTGGTGAGCTTCTCACCGTTTTCCCTAACCTAGCACCCTCCCTCTTGTTCTCTATCCGGATCCGCCATGGATGCCGAAGCACGTCGCCGCCATGGATGAGCTCGAGGTCGCCCCTGTGCCCCTTCGACTCAGCCAGCGCGCGCATTTAGCTCCTGGTCATGCTAGCTTTCGAACGCGAGCGAGATCAGCCCGAACCGTGCACGGTAACGTCGACTACGACCTCGCCGCCGTTCTGTTGCCGCCGGAGTCGTCGCCGTCGTCGCTTCCGACCTCCCCGTGAACCCCCGATGCCTCCAGAAGACGCAGGAGACCTCCAGGAGCAAGTTGGTGCCCTCCGTTTCCCCTCCCGTGGCCGGAATCGTCCTCCCCGTGCAGCGCCGCCGTGGTCCAGTCGCCGGCGTCAAGCCGCTGGCGTGTCAGTGCTAACCCCCCCCCCCCCCCCCGGTTAATCACCTAATTAGTGACCCCTGGGTCACTGACCAGTGGGCCCAGTGGCTTAATTAAGCCACTGGATTAACTTAACCCACGGGTTAAGTGAACCCAGTCACTGACAGGGTGGACCCACATGTCAGCCCCCCCCTGACGCCAGCTTGACGTCAGCCTGACGCAGTAAATCATTTAAATGAATTTCTAGAGATTATTTGAATTAAAAGAATTCCAGAAATTCCAGAAATTACCCCAAACTTTGGAAATTCATAGAAAATTCATATTAACTCCAAATTGGACAAATAATATATGAAAAATGATCAGGAGAAAATTATCTTTCCAACTATGCAACTTTCAACTCTGTTTGAGTTGAATTTAAAATGGGACCAGTAGCATATGTCATTTGGTTTATTTGAATTTAATTCAAATTCAAACCAAATGCTTTTGCTACTTGGACCATGGAATTCTGATGTAATTCAACCACACTTCAGAGGCATATCATACACATTTGAAGTTGATTCAAAATGATCAAACTATGTCACATTCAACTTGGTTAATTTGAATTCAATTGTGGAATTTGAATTTGCATTTTAAATGCAATATATTCCACTTAAATGGAATTGTCTCACACACATCAAAACTTATACTTCAAGTTTCAACATTCATTCATGTGCTTGAGCATTGCATTCATATTGATTGCTACTTCGTGCTTTGTTTGTCGAGTAGAGGTGGAACCGGAGCAGGAGGCTACCCCCTTCGCTGAAGATCCAGAACCCGAACCTCGTCAGCAAGGCAAGCAAACCCCCATTGATCATGTCGATAAAATCCCACTTCCCTCTCATGTCTCGCTTATGCATTGTTTAGGATGATCACCATTCTTCGTTTCTACCGCATAGATGAACCCATTCCTTTGCATGACCTATCTTTTTGTCACAGTAGTAAGCAAACCACAATCCTAGCAAATGTAGGAGTTGTTTGATATCATGTGGCCCCTGCAATGTTACTGCTTATTGCATGCTTAGTATGATACCATGTTGTTACTGTGATGTGAGTCGGGATGGGAATGATCATGTTGAGGTTGGTAGAAAAGTGTTGGTGAATCGACCCTAATACAAGGTGAGCGATGAGAGGCTGTGTAGGAGTACACGGTGGGTTGTCTCGTTGAACACCGCCCTAGTACGAGTTCTTGTGTGGTGATCCAAGATGAAGAGTACAACCACACATTGGGCTCACTGACCCCTCTCAACCTATTAACTCATCCCTTTCGATGTCCAGATGTCGCAGTAGTTCGGAGTTCTGGTAGGCTTGTGGCCTGGATGCTAAGTGAGAGAACGGCTCACCCGAGACCGGCTTATGCACCACGCACACATCGCTTGGGTCCACTTCGGTAAACCGGCCGGGTTCACGATTGTGGTAACCAACCCAAGTAGGCGGCTCTCGGAATAGATCGGCTATGAGGTAACAGTTGTGGTGAGCATCCTCGCTGGCACCCCTTGAATGGTGTCGAGATCAAAGGCGGTAAATGATGGTCATGTGTGTGTAGCGGTACACCCTTGCAAGGTTAACAAAACTATTCGAATAGCCGCGTCCGCGGTTATGGACTGCTTGGAAAGCTTAGCTTGATTATTAGATAACTTGAACCGGATACTTCTAAAACACACCAAGATAAGTGTGAGTGCTATGGCGTGCTTCCTCGTGGGGAAGTCGAGGAAGGCACCATAGTGGTGTATTGGTTGGAGAAAGTAGTGGACTCGTGTACGCTTCTTACCTCAAAGTCTGGTACTCGTAGTTCAGGATTAGCCAAGTCAAAGCTGGCACTTCTGCAAGTGAAACCCCACCTCCCTTTACCTTGATACATGTGCATGAGTAGTATAGCTCCTATGTAAGTCTTGCTGAGTACGATTTTGTACTCACGTTTGCTTAATCTATGTTTTAGATGACGGCACTGACCCCGAAGGTGGCTTCTTCATCGAGCTGGACGATTGAAGTTAAACTAGTCTAGTCCCAGTCAGCAGACTGGTTCCCTCGTGGAGGGCTTTGTGTTTAAATAAGGCTTCTTAAGCCATTTGTTAAACTTGTCTGTACTCAGACATAATTTGCTTCCGCCTGTGTTGTAATGTTGGATCACATGTATGTGATCTCTGTTTGTACTCTATAAGAGTTATAAATAAAATGTACACTTTGTAGAGAATTGCAATGGTACCTTCTGTTCATACAAAGCATGTGTGCTGTGTGTATGTTTATAACATGCATGTCTTTGTATGGGTTTTCGAGACCTTTGTTGTGTTCTGGCTGGCGGTCTTTCATACACCAAGTGGCCCTTAGATGTGCGCAGCTTGGGGCATCGCGATGCGATTGCTCGAGACTCCGTCTCGTGCACACTTCGTGGTATGATCGAGCCCGCCCTAGACCCCGACTAAGTGATCGGGCTAGAGTAAGTCTATGTAAGAGTTTTGAGATAGTCGGTAGTATGGTTGAGGCGACTTGTCTTTGAATATGGGAGTTCACCACCCATATCATTTGACTTGTGTGCGGACGATGAGGACCCAGCTCAGTTGATCATCCGGCCTGGATGGGATGCCCCTCATGTACGATGCTTTCCGAGAATGTTCAGTGCTTGGCCTTGTCTGCTTAGACAAGTGGGTGCGGTTCTCGGCTCTCCATATGACTATGTCTTAACTGTACTTGCATACGCTAACCCCGGGTCCCGACATAATTAAAAGATATAACCAAGATCAGAGATTGAGGATTCTTACGTCTTCACTGAGTCTCAATCTCACCATTACTCTAGCAGCCAAACTATAACCTAGATCAGACACTGAGAATTATTATATCTTGTGACAGAGAGCCGGCCGACCGATGGGCTCAATATTGTCTTTTCTCTGTTGGGAATCATCCTCACCATTACTCCATGATACTGATAACGTGAGGGAGGAAGGCACTGTGACACCTACAGATGGATTGGATCGATTTAATCATGTCCATCTTTGTTGAGTTGATGGATTTTAAACTTTTAATTTACTAATGACTATCGAGGGATAACAACTTGGGCGGCGTGGGTGTGGTAGAGGAGAATCAATGGCCGAAGAGAAGGGGGTCAGAGATGGGCTTGTTGAATGTTCTTTCACTAAACTGCAATGGGGAAGTTTAGATGGCCTGAAAATTGCAGAGGGGATGCGCGAGGAGGAAGATGAGGAGAAGCAGCGCTAGGATTCTCTCCGTGAAGGCAGCGATGGCTAGATGGGATTGGATCAACACGCAGACGTTTATTTTCCATAGCACGTGGAAGATTTTTCTTTTCTTTGGAAGCCAATGAAGAATCCGTGTAAGAGGCAGGTGGGACATTTTACGCTGATTCTTCGGAAGTTTCATCCTACGGCTGTACGTATCTATCGGGTAGATCCTACGGATAATTTTCATAACTTTTAAGAATTAACGTGAAGCCTTCTTTGGTGCTTCCAATTATTATATATAAGATTTGAATTGGTTTTCGATTTCAAATTCTTTTAGGGTTTATACCCATCAGCTCTTACAACGCAAACGATTATATTCCTATATAGGTATGCTTTTCCATCTGTACTGCAAAGCAAACGGTGAGAAATATAGATACGTGTGCTAGTGAACACTATATCGCAGCCCGCCCGCCCGCCCTATAGTAATGAACATTGAGTGTGGCCTTTTACGGTTCCTGTCCAGGAAAATATCCTCCACCCCGTACACTCCCCACTACCGACCCCGTCCTGCACCTTCACCACATCTCCCGTTCATCCTCCGGCCATATATTCCTGTCGTATTTCCTAGTCCTCTAAAGCCTACATCCATGTCGGGAGAAGGGGGAGGTGGAGGATGCGGTGGAGGAAAAAACCGACGACGTCATTCCGACCCCTCCGCCCTTTGTCGAGCCGTCGCTCCTTGCGGTCGGTGGAGGATGCGATGGGGGCAAAGCGGAAAAAGTTAGCTTGATTCCGCCGCTCGTCGATGAGTCGTCGAGCCTCGTGGGAGGTGGAGGATGCGGCAGAGGCATAGCGGACGACTGCAGCCAAATCATCCCTCAACCCGTCGACAAGTCGTCAAGCCCTGTGGGAGGTGGAGGACGGGGCGGAGACATAGCGGACAACATCGACGGCAGCAAAATCCCTCCGCCTGTCGACAAGACGTCGAACCTTCTGGGAGGTGGAGGATGCGGCGGAGGCGAAGACAGCTCGATCCCTCCGCCTGTCGTGGAGCCGTCGCACCGTGTGAAGAGGCCGCGCTATATTGACGCTGACGGCGAGGGATGGGTGACCTACTACCTCGAAAACACATCTATCCGTCATCCAAGATGTTGTACAAGGCTCGGATCGAGCTGGACACCACGAAGGAAGAGCTGTTAGCCGTTTCGGAGGGCGCCATCGCTGATCGCTTCGACAAGACGCTACACGACAACAGGCTCGCCTACACCCTCTAGAAGGCGGTGAGCTTCTCCTTCCTCGCAGCATGCAAGCCTTGAGTCTGCTTTAACCGCTGTCTTCGTGGCACTACTAGAGAAATAGCTATACATGGAAACCTTATAAGTGGCGCATATATTAAGCCATTAGTGCACCACCATCTGTTAGGGGTGGCGCACTGGTAAATAATGCGCCACCCATAAGCCCTTAGGGGTGGTGCATTATTTTCTAGTGTGCCACCCCTAAGAGTGGGCCAGCCTGGATGAGCTTATACGTGGCGCATTCTGAGAAATGCACCACCCGTAAGAAACTTATATGTGGCGCATTTCGGAGATGTGCGACCCCTAAGCTCTTATGGGTGGCGCATTTTGAGAATGCGCCACATCTAAGCTCTTATGGGTGGCGCATTCTCAATATGTGCCACCCCTGAGATGCAATATGCGCCAGTAAATACCTGGAGCTGCCCTTATCTACTGCACCCACCTATCACCTTTCATTCACTCCACACACTTCTCAAACTAGATCCACTCTTCTCACCCTAGATCAATTCGGTTTTGTCCTCCTCCCCACCTCATTTCTTCCATTTATCCATCCATACTTGACATTAAATCTACTTTGTTTCATATTACAGTAAGTGGACCTCCTCCCCAACTCTTTTCTTCCATTTATCACCCATATACTTGCCTTTATTAGCTTGGGGTTTGTTGTATATGTGAAGCTTGGGTTTGATGTATATGTGAAGCTTGGGTTTGATGTATATGTGAAGCTTGTGGTGGTTTGATGTATATGTGAAGTGTATATGTGAAGCTTGTGGTGGTTTGATGTATATGTGAAGTGTATATGTGAAGCTTGTGGTGGTTTTGATGTATATGTGAAGTGTATATGTGAAGCTTGTGGTGGTTTGATGTATATGTGAAGATTATGGTGGTTTGATATATATGTGAAGCTTATGGTGGTTTGATGTATATGTGAATCTTGAGTTGCCAATGTTTTGCCGAAAAGTCGATTCATTTCCGTTTTGGAAAATTTCTGGCGCACTCTCTGCATGCTCCCATGCATTATTAGGGAAGGTCATGCCGAATTTTTCCGGTGATGACTGTGATATATAATTGTGTTGCTCTCTTCGTGCACGCAGTCGATCATGGTCCGCGAGATGCTGAGCGAAATCACCGTGGCTAGGTGGATGCAATGTGCGAAAAACGACATGCTACGGAATACTAGGTCAGATATAAGATGTCTGTGTCGGAGATGCAAACTGCAGTGCGTGACTGAGCCTGATTCCGGAATATTGCAAAGACACCTGAAGCGTAATGGTTTGATGGATGGATACACACGGTGGATAAGTGATGAAGCTGGTGAGGAGGAGGACGTCAATGGTGGGGCGCCAGTAAATAAGGAAGGGCAACCAAACAACAACGTCGGGAGAGAAGACGAAGAGCATCCCGTACATGATCATGAAGAAGATGCCGAAGCAGATCATGTAGAACAAGATGCCGGATATGAAGATCAAGATGCCGGACATGAAGATCAATATGCCAGACATGAGGATTCAAGCTGGGTGAGGGACCCTCATGTTCAAGAGTTGCTTGTCAAAGAGGTGTTGAACACAAGAGGTGCATCTAGAGAGAAAGCCAAGATGGCGCAACTCGATAAAGATGCGGTTACGAAGTTGTAATAAGGATGAAATGACAGGGATACCCGCTTGAATGTAACACTTTTGTCTATGGAGATGAAGGAAAAACACAAATGGACCGACGAAAACTTCGATGATAACATGGCATTCTGGCACGATCGTCTTCCGAAGGGCAACACGTGTCCAACTAGTATCGTTGAGGCCAAGAAATCCTGTGCCCTCTCGATCTTCCGCACGTTAAATACCACGTATGCATAAATGATTGCATGATCTATAGGGGTGAGGACGAAGAGAAAACCACATGCTCGGTGTGCGGCGTTAGTCGATATAAGAGAGGGAAGAAAGTTCCTAGAAAAGTGGTATGGTACTTTCCGATCACTCCTCGTCTGCAGAGGTATTTCGTAGATCCCGAGGAAGCAAAGCTCATGACCTGACACGCATATAGAAAGAAGCCAAAAGAGGATGACCCGAACCCGGATCCGAAAAAGGAGGACATGCTGAGGCACCCTTCAGATCGTAGACAATGGACTGCGTTGGACCTCGAATACCCAGATTTTGGGGGAGAACCAAGGAACCTCAGGATTGGTGTGAGCGTCGATGGAGTCAATCTGTTTGGCGGCCAGAGCAGAACACACAGTACCTGGCCCGTGTTTGTATGCATATACAACCTTCCCCCTGGAATTGCATGAAGAAAAAGTACATAACAATGTGTCTGCTAGTTCAAGGGCCGAAACAACCAGGTACGGACCTCAAACTGTATATCCAGCTATTGAAAGAGGAGCTAGAAACATTATGGAAAGACGGAGTCAATACGTGGTACGCCGCCGCAAAAGAATATTTCCCAATGAAAGTCACGGTGATCATGACGGTGCACGACTATCTCGGATACAGATATTTCTCAGGGCAGGTGGTCCAAGGATTCTGTGCATGCGTTAGGTGCATGGATAATACAACGTACCGCCAGCTAGCGAAAGATCCCGGATCTTCAAAAACCGTGTTCCAAGGTCTCGGAGGTGGCTTCCCAAGAAACACGCGTGGAGAAAACAGGGACATCTGTTCGATGGCATCGAGGAGCTCCGAGCACCCCCAGCTCGAAGGAGCGGCAAAGAAATCGACAACTTGTTGAAAACTTGGAAAGAGTGCCCCGTGCTGGGAAACAAAAAAAAGAAGACTCAGCCGTTGATGAGAGTATGGAAAGTGAGGTCTATTTTATGGGATTTGGAATACTGGAGTTTCCTCCGCAGTCCTCATAGCCTTGATCTCATGCATATCACAAAGAACGTGTGCGAGAGCGTTTTTGGCACGCTGCTCAACATGCCGGAGAAGACCAAGGACGGGCCAAAAGCAAGGAATGACTTGAAATTTATGGGCATCAGGAGGGAACTTCACCCCCCCCCCTAGTGACGACGATGATGAGCCGGAGGAGGAGGAGGATATGGAAACGCCAAACTCTCGCAAACGAAAAAGGGCGACCAAGAAGAAGACCGGTATTGATCACTGCCCCCGGCATGCTTCACTCTGTGCGAGGAGGAGATCAAGCGGTTTATCCACTTCCTCATAGGAGTAAAATTTCCGAACGGCTACGCGGGGAAGATAAGCATATACCTAGACGAGGCAAAGCAGCGTTTCAGCGGGATGAAATCTCACGACTGTGTCATGCTGATGAAGCAGATTCTCCAGGTTGCAATCCGAGGGATAATGGACGAGAACTTCCGTAAAACATTGTTTGGCCTTTGCAACTTTTTTGACGTCATCTGCCGGAAGTCGATTTGCGCTACGCAACTCAAAAGGCTACAGGAGGGGATCGTGCTCATACTATGCAAGATTGAGATCTATTTCCCTCTCGCGTTCTTCGACATTATGGTGCATCTGTTGATCCATGTCGTGGAGGATATCGTCCAACTCGGGCCTGCGTTTCTGCGCAGCATGATGCCGTTCGAAAGGATGAATGGACACATCAAAAAATACGTTCGTAACAGGTCCCGTCCATATGCAAGCATAGCGAAGGGCTTTCTAACCGAAGAGTGCATCTCTTTTTGCACGAAATATCTCAACACCGAGAATTCTGTTGGTTTGGACGTCAACAAGCACTTTGGCAGGACCGATGGGTGTGGTCACCACGAGGGAAGCCGCGCAATGCATGTCAACTTTGAGGGTCGAGACATCGACTTTGAAAGAGCAAGCCTAGTCGCGCTACAACACATCCAGCTGGTTGATCCTAGGATAGTAAAGCACAAGGATATAATCAGGAAGAAGTACAGTGACCAGGGCCTACAGATAATGGACCGAGATCCACGACTAATAAAAGAGCACAACTCCAGTTTCATGACTTGGTTCAGGGACGATCTTCGTGCTAATCCACCGCGAAGGAACGCTTCCGAGGATGAAAAGATGATAGTCACCTTGTCACAGGGTGCCGCACGCAACCTGATGACCTATCAAGCGTATGATATCAACGACTACACATTCTACACGGAGGGAAAGGACAATAACTGCGATTACCAGAACTCAGGGGTAACGGGGATATTCTACACCGATGACGTCAAGGAAAGATTCTACGGAAGGATTGAGGACATATGGGAGCTCGACTACTGTGGAGATAAGGTGTCGATGTTTCGTGTGAGATGGGCCAAGAGCGTCGTAAAAGAAGACCGGTACTTCACCACCTTGGTTATACCCGAAGCCAAATCCAAGTCTATGGGCGCAAACGTCACCGCAAAAAATGAGCCATGGGTACTAGCTAGCCAAGTGGACCAATGCTTCTTCATTACCGACCCATCAAAGCCGAGCCGCGTTGTAGTGAGGAGAGGCAAAAGAAACATCATCGGAATGGATGGAGTCGCCAACGAGCAAGACTTTGACAAGTACGGCGACCCGAAGATGGAGGATGACTATGCCGCTCAGGATACATACACCACAACCCTACCGAAGAAAGGTCTCCCATTCAAGAGGAAAAGTGAAGGCGTCCCGGGCCTAAGTTATTCAACCACGACAAAGAAGGGAAAGAAGAAGATCGTGAGGAAACGCTAGCTAGATAGCTAGCTCCAAATTTAAGAAAATCTTTTGTAATTTATGATCACTTTGTGTATGCATGGATTTAATATGCACTTTGTAATTGATGATCACATTCTTATGTTTGGATCATATAGTTTGAAGTAGAACCATCTTTGGTCAGCAGCCCCAATTAATGCCTCACCACTCACGTACCCCTGCACTTTGACCTCATGTTATTCGATCGGAAGCATCAGGCACGCGTGCTACTCCATTCTGTTCAAAACGTTAAACATAGGGTACACCATAACAAACTATAAAGTGTCCACCATAGCACTTTGACCTCATGTTATTCGATCGGAAGCATCAGGCACACGTGCTACTCAATTGTGTTCAAAACGTTAAACCTAGGGTACACCAAAGCAAACTATAAAGTGCCTCGCCACTCACGTACCCCATGTCATTTGCATTGATGGGCTAGATAGATATATAGGCCAAACAATTTATTAAGAAAATTAAAAAACTATTAGGGGTGGAACATTTTGCCAAGTGGTTGCTTATGCGTGGCGCATTTTGAATAAATGCGCCACGCATAAGAAACCACTTGGTGGCGCATTTCGGCAAAATGCGCCACCCCTAAGCCTTAAACCCCATCGCCCCCTAGCCCCTTGGCCGTGCACAACAACCATTCCCCCCACACCACTACTCCAGCCCTAGCCGCCACCGTCACCGGAGCTCCCCTGTCTCCTCGCCGTTGACCATCGAAGCCACCCCACACCACCATAGGAGGCCCCCGTCTCCTCGTTGTCGACCACCGAATCCGCCCCAACCGCTCCGCCTATCCACGGCGACCTAGGCGACGCTCCTCCACCTCGCCGCCTCTACCTCGACGCCGGCCCCTCCCCTGTCGTTCGAGTCGTCGACGCCGGCCCCGCCCGTGCCGCCCAGCGTCCCCTGCCAGGTACATCCATACCCCCCCCCTCCTCTGCTCGCCCTCCCCTCCATGGCCTCCCCAACCCCCACTCGCCCTTTTGCTCAAATCACTTTGTTCAAACCCCAGAGAACAGAGGGGATTTGAGAATTTCTCTTTGTGCAATCCCTTTGGGGAATTTGATGACTAGTGTACTAGTGCAATTTAGGAGTTAGAGATGCTAAGTTGCAATTTCTTTTAGTGCAAACCCTAGAGAACAGAGAGAGATAGATAATTTGTTAGTGCAATTGCTTTGATCTTGATGATGCTTTTTAGGAGTTAGTATGTACTATTGATTTTCTCTGTCCACTAGCACTCTAAAAATTTGCAAACCACTAAATATTGTTATTGATTAAGATATGCAATAAAAATTTGCAAAGCACTAAATTTGCAAAGAACTAATTTTTTCCTTCTAAGTGTTACATGGTCCTCTGAGAAGATATGCAATGCTTTTTATTAAACTGATGAAGGTCGAGAGGATAGCTTTGTTTTTATTAAACTGATGAAGGTCGAGAGGGTAGCTCTGCTTAAATTAACTAGGGAGAGACAGAGATAGAGAGAGAGAGAGATTCTTGAGTTCCTAATTTTCTAGTTGCAAATGTTTGTATTTTCAGGAAAAAAAATAACAAGGCAAAAAATTCATACCTAGTTGAAATGAGTAGTAATGATCAACATCATCTATAATTTTGTGTGTGTGTGTGTGTGATTAGTGTTGATTGTTTTAGTAATGTTTTAGGGGTTTTGAAGTCGTTTTATATGTTAGTATAATATATTATATAGTACTTTTTGTGGCTAATATTAAATATTGCAATTTGGACGGCTCGTTAACGGAAGCCCAGAGAAGTAGAAGAAAAGAACCTATCTTCTTGTAGTCCTAGTTTCAATAAAAAAATTCATGTATATACAAAATGATTTTCTGGTTTCATTGTTTAATTGCATGGCAGATTCTTTTAGTCAAGCTCGTCATGTTTATCTCATCATGTTTGTCCACTGATTTAGTCAAGCTCATTTTTTTTCAAGCCAACAAGTGTGTTCTGGATTTATCAATTAAATGGTATCCATATATATCATTCAGTTTTTTAGTGCATTGTTCTACACTATATATGTGCTGGTTGTGCCTACATGTAGGCATTTTTTTGTGCAGGTACAAATCATTATCCCCTTTCTCCAGAAATGTTGATTAACTTCCGTTTCGGTTGAGAATGGGGCACTCGCATGTTAAGAAAAATAGCAAAGGTCATGCCGGATATTTCCGTGAATTCGTGCATGACCTTTGCTATTTTTCTTAACATGAGAGTAGTTGCATTTATTTATTGTGCTAATTAATTAAGTAGTTGCATTTCTTAATGTTGCACTAGTGCAAACATGTCGACCGGAGCCGACACCGATCCTTCTTGTCAACCGGGAAAAAAGGAAGCAATTTTGGGAATATTCCCAGGAGGAGGTCGAGGAGCACAGAGAAGAGGAAGTACCTCCGGGCGAGGAGGAGTATGAGGAGGAGATAGAGTCGGAGTCCGACTCATCGGATGATGACATGGAGGAGGAGGCCGGTACGACAGATGGAGAGAGGAACACCGGCGAGGATGACGCGACCGGTGGCTCCAACACAGATGGTACCCAGTGGAAGAAGCGGAATCGGAAACCGACCAAGGTCGGCACCATCAGGCAAGAGTTTACCGTCGTGACCGCCATTGGGATTCCTAAATAGCCCGAACGTTTTTTGGAAGGGTACGGCCGTCAAGTCGCGGCGATCCTCCGCAACACCGTGCCGATCACCACGATTAACCTCATGAGTCGTGAGAATAGTCATTATTGTCAGCTTCTTATCAACAAGCTACACGGACGATACAAGTTCCCTGAGCCGTACAATAACACCAAACTCAAAGGGAACAAAGTAAACACATGGGCCCTCAGGAAGATGAGCAAGGCCTTGTCCAGTTGGAAAACTCGGGTGAAGGAGGCAATTATTGAAAAGAACAAAACCTGGGAGGAGCTCAAGGAGAAAGAGTCGTTGATCCACGAAGCTACCTACAACCTTTTCAAGGTTAGGTGTGAGTCCGACCCAGCCAAGGCCGTGAGTGCAAAGGGCAAGGCAATGTGGTCGCAGGTCATAGGTAACCACCGTCTCGAAGCCGGTGGTTACAGAAGTTCCAAGCCTAAATGGGAGAAGGAGGATGCCGACTACGCCGTTGTGTGCATACCTAACCCCTTCGAGCAATACAAAGGTGATCCGCAGACCAAATTCTTTGTGAGGGCCCGGAGCTATAAGGACAAAGCAACCTCGAAAGTAGTTGTCGATCCTAAGATTCAGGAGTTTACGACTGCAGTGGTAAGTAGTTTACCACGCGACCTTGTCGATTGAATTCTCTAGTGAAGTTCACAATTTCTTAATGTTTTAGATTCTTTCTCCAGCAAGCGGAAATGAACTGCCTCATCACAGGAGTCGTCGGTTAAGTCGGCCGGCCCGTGGGACACCGCCTTTAAGAGGGAGTTGATCAAGGTCAAGAAGGTTGACGACGTGGTGGCGAAGCCATCGTTAGGCGGCCGTGTGGTCGGCTTTGGTGCGGACCTAAATTGGTCCGAATATTATGGAAAACAGGCGGAGTAGTCGGGTTTGAGGGTGCGCAAGGCGAGAAGTACCGAAGAATACGCCTCTTATGTTCGTGGACTGGAGGATAAGGTGAACATGCTTCCACATCTTGTCCAGGACGAAGTGGCGAAGACGATGAACGCACTCCTTCCAGATATGATGCAGTCACTCGCGAATTGGCAAGCGTGTGGTGGACAAGGGCCCATACCGATCCCCAACATGGTCGGCAGTAACTCGGGCACCCCGGCGCCTGCAGTCCCGAATCCCGCCGTATTGGTGGCTCCTGCGCCGACTCCCGGCTTATTGGTGACTCTGGCCACCAACACCGCGGCGGCGGCGCCAGACGTGATAGTAACTCCTCCAGCCACGACCGAGAAACCGGGGCATAACAATAATGTACCCAGCGACAGCGAAAATAGGGCCACCGACGCCACGGGAGGCAACGCGCCCTCCGTCTCTTGCATGCCCGCCGTCATCGGCGGGGTCTCTTCATTGGCCGACCTCGACGCCCTCAAGGTAACTATAAGCGTCTGAAACTCAAACGAGGACTTCATTTCCTTGCCTTTTTAGTGGAATCTCTCTGATGCCCTACATGCATATATCTCTTTCACAGGAGGACACTCCTTGCATTCTGTTACAAGTCATGGACGACGAGTTGAAGGATGTTGCTAAAGGTAAAATCCTTCAACCACAAAATCGAATCATGCACAATATGCCGATGGCACCGGAGATGTATAGGGTTCAAATCTCTCTCGTGATTTCGGGCTACGAGAGAGTTTAACCTCCCATTCAACCCCCCCGGATACGATGAGGACGAGCCAACAGTCCTCAGTGATTGTTTCAGCCAAATATGCCTATGGCCGAAGATCCAATTGCGTTTAATGATGGGGGAAAGGGGCACCACACCTAGGAAAACACCGGTAGTCATCGTGCCAGTGCCACATGATCCCATCGGCACACAACAAGACGATGATCTTGATGATAATGATATCAACGCCGACCAATTCATTAACAGCTCATTTGAAGGTGATGACTTATTCATGCCTCCTATTTAAGGAGCCTACCAGCTTGACGAGGAAGCTCGCGGTCTAGCTGATCCTGCGGCGAAACGTGCTTGCTCCACACATCACTTTGCTGCTTCTCAGGAGATGTCTCCAGCAGCTTGCGCCTTCACCGAGCCTCAAGCAGATGCTACAAGGAGATCTATTCTCAGCCCGTCCACACTCCATAAGGCGGCCACTGAGCAGATAAAGGCTGGTGACTGCTCGAAATTAGAAAATAAGAAGGGACGGAAAAGAAAGAAGAGAATCACTTCGAGAAGCCAACCTTCGATGCCGATCCGGGCTCAGACGGGCCACCAAGACCCAAGTATCTCTCGTTTGAAATCCATGTGGCGGGTAGGGCGATGCTACCTAAGGACATGCTCGACCTTGCAACTTCGGATATGCAGAGTGTGCATCACATTATTATGGCATTAGAGAAGATTCTTCTTCGATAACATAATCCCTCGTACCCGGTTTTCATGGCCAAGGTGCCACTCAACATGGGCTTCATCAACACTATCCCCGCGGATATGATAATCCTGCGGTTTTCGGAGATCTTCAATTTGTACCATCTCAAGCGGCTGGACCATAGCCTTATCCATCTGTTCTCGCTCATCCTTTCTATGAGTATCAGGAGAGATAAGACCCCGGGCGTCGCGATATTGGACCCCTTCTACATGCGTGAAAGCATCTTGATGGGCGACGGGGACGTGGCTCTCGCGGCGGGGTACATCAGACACTTCATGCTAGAGGATGCCGCCAAGGATTCATTTGTTATGACCTACTTTCCCAAGTAAGTCATTCTCTCGCCGCCGTAGCATATATGCTTTCTTAGCTTTCCATTGTCCTCTTCCAACATTCCTTTTGGATTGTTTTAATTATGCAGTGAGGATAAAGACTGCGTGCTCATCTGTTTTTCACCGAAACAATCGCATGCGGTATATTTAGACTCGGGGAGTGTGAAGAAGAAAGATTACAAGTATATCATGAGAGTTTAGGATGATGCTCTCGCATGCTACAAAAAAGCCAGAGGCAAGATCGTGAAGCACAAGTTCAGGAAGAATCATCCTGGCGTGAGCGTGTTCAACCACGTAACGCAGTTCCCGTGCATCAAGAAGCCGTCTGGCAGTGTGAGGGATGCGTACTAAGCCTTCCATCACATTTGGGATATTGTACAGGAACAACGCAACCTTACGCTGCCAAGTCATCTCGAAGTGTGGGCTGAAAGGAAGGCAGAAATCGCCGATGCAAATCTTAAGGAGGAGTTCTTTCACATCCAAGCGCATATGAAGACTATCATCCGTCATGAATTACAAATGAGGGGGTCGATCTACCACTGCAACATTGCACAATCCAATGGGGAGATAGAAGTCCGCCTAAAGGCCTTGCGTGACACAAGGCCTTTCATGGCGAAAGAAGGATGCCGCCCATTCCCCAAGCCGAGTCAGAACAAGTGACCAATTTATGTTATATATGGCAGTCGTTTGATGAATGTGTGCCCTACATGTAATTTGGATGTACTCTTTGTATAGTAGATGGTAGTGTCAAATACTCTTGGTGATCTTTGTGTATAAAGGTCACTGCATATGCATTTTTATGCATATGTGCATGCTCCTATCCATTGATCGACTTGCTTTATGTTGTTGATAAGAAAAGATGCTATATTGCGTTGTTGACCTTTGCTATGAATTCATATGGATGTGACCTCTAAATCTTTGTTTTGTGCACATTGAAGAATAAACAAGAGATGACGAAAAAAGTAGCTTTCTGTTTTCAAGAATTGTTGGGATCATTGTAACATTGTGATGGATGTAATATTGTGAATCTCGTTGGCCTCTAAACCTTAGACGATGATGGATGTAATCTTGTAAAGCTTTGTAATAAGAATTATAATGCAATTCTTTTGTATCAATAATTGTTGGGCTCATTGTAATATTGTCTTTTGAATTTATTTAATATGATAAAAATATCTGTAATGTTTGTAATTCTGTACTGTTTATTATTTCTATAATTCTTTTTTTTGTTTTCTGTAACCCATTTAGTGGTGCATTATGTCTGGCTTTAGTGGAGAACTAGGAATGCACCACCCCTAAGAGCTTATAGGCGGTGTATTTTGAAATGCGCCACGCCTAAGGGCCTTAGGGGTGGCGCATCCTGAATGTGTCACCTCTAAGCCCTTATTAGTGGCTTGACTTTAGTGGTGCATCCCTAATGCGGCACTAAAGCTCTAAAAAGGACGCCACTAAAAGGGTATTCCCTAGTAGTGAGCCGCTATCGATCATCGCCTCTAGGCGCCAGTCCTCTCTAGTTTAAGTTTGACGTTTTAAGTTTTTATGGTTTTAGTCGAGGAAGAACTCTAGTGTATCATTGCGATGAACTATGTAGCGGGTAACATGTAATAAATCTTTTGCATTGTTCGCATGATTTGTTCTCAGCTGTTGCAGACTTCACCACAAAATATTACTACTCGGCGTCTAGCTACTAGCAGCTAGCCTCGTGACTGTCCAGACGCACAGTACGGGGATTAGACGAGAGAGGTGTGGCGTGCGAACAGGTTTGACTCGACGGTAGTGTGGCAGGAGCATGCGCGCACCAGCGCTCCTCGCCGGGACTAGTGCTAGCTCACCCTGAGACATGGCATTTGATGTTAAACCCCTCCCCCTCACCTATCCCAAATACTACTACCTTTTCTTCCTTCTGTCACATCGCAAGCTCAAATCCACATGAACAAGTGCAATTATTTTTCCAAGCTAGGCTCGCTAGCTCTGCGATGATGAGACGGGAGAGGCGTGGCATGTGCTCAGGGTTGACTAGATGGCCGCATGCCAGGAGCACGCACCACCGATCCTCACCAAATCCTCCAAGCCTTCTACCATAAGGCAACTACTATTCCTCCTCGCAAAATGGAGCGAGAAATCTGCAATGAAAATCCTGACGAAGGAGGGCGCGCATTTCCAACAGTCTGTTTTAATGACCTGTGTGTTTTTCTAAATCTGTATCTGAACAAGGCTTTGCATCTAGCAATCAATCAAACAAGAGGAATACACGCATAGGATTCACTGACAACAGATTTTCATTGCCTAACATAGATCTCCATTGCATAAAGGAGCATGGTTCCTTTTCTCCAATTAGTTCAAATATAAGAACAAACCCAAAATAAACCCTAAACTTGCGTCAAGTACGTACTGAAATAACTTTTACCCTCGTATCTATCTCATTTCAACTACGCTATAAGTCCATCGACGATATATTGATGAACCCAGAATATTTACTACCAGCTAAAAGCTCCCTGCCATGCGTGCAGATCAGTTGGAGCCACCGGAGGAGTAACTCCTCCACCTACGGGCATCCTCCTCCATCTGCTCATGATTCCCTACCGCGAAGCACTTTCTTTCCTCGTACCTTGCCAGATCACGCTGACGATCTTCATCTTCACCTAGGGAAGCTGCCAGTGCCATAGCCATCTGTTTTTTCCTCCTCCTGCGGGAGGAAGGCATTGTAGCACTCGAGGGCGTCGCCGTTGTCCTCGCCGAAGCCCAGGGGCCCCTGGGTGGCGCTCTCCGGCGCCAGGATGGTGCTCGCCGGCACCAGGATGGTGCTCACCCACGCCTGAATGTGCTGACAGACGCTTGGATGTGCTTGTCAGCGCCTGTATGCTGCCCCCTTGCGCCTAGACGCTGCTCCCCTCCTCCTGTCGGTCTCGCGCCATCTCCCGTATGGTGCATGCCTCCGCCTCCATTGCGCGCGCCTGTGCCTGGGGGGCCCGCGCATGCATGACACCGCGGTGGGAGCGCGCGTTGCGCTCGGCGCATGCTGTGCGACTGGCGTTGCGGGAGAAAGCGTTCAGGCCTGCATACAGTGGGGCAATGCGGGTCACCCGCGGTACCACTGCAACTAGCAAGGAGTTTTCCGGCACTGCCGGCAGAGTCACTACCTCACCATCAGCTGCTGAGGTCAAGTTGGTTGTGGTACGGCGGACCGGACCCATTGTTGATCTGTGGGAAGAGAGGACAAAAGAAGGGGATGTGAATGCGGCTCCTGTGTCCCCGAAATTGACGCTCTTTATTGCCCGCATTGGGGTTCTTTGTATACGGGCGGGAAGGTTGCGCGGTTGCGCGCGGGAAGGTTGCGCGGTTGTGCCTGTGACCTAGCGCCTGCTCCAGCTGCATCGCGAGCATACGCGTGGCCATCGCAAACGATCAAACGGTGTTCGGTCTGTTTGACTAGAAGTCGCCGGCGGGTACAAGCCGAAATGAGGAAGAAGAAAGAGCGGTTGGAGCGTGGCGATCTATATCGCAAGGTTCTCGTTACTCTTTCCTTCAATTTTTTTAAAAAAGTGCACAAGGTATCACACACGTGGTGTTTGTAAATAGTCCAGGATTATAATCGTTTGGTTGCAGTGTGCCTACAAAGCTGACATTTTCTAAAACTTACTTGTATGTGTTACACCATCTCTTCACACAATTTTTTTTACCTCAGAACGTCTGCTAAGAGAAACTAGTGAAAATATAAATAAATAGAAAATACATAGAAGAAGCTAGGAGTTCATTTGAAGAAGTTGTCGGTGTTATTTACTGTCATCATGCACATTTGATTGTACAAACCGTGTGTTGTCCAACACCAACACTTAGATTTTCATAAGCGTTTCTGATAACGCACATATCCCACACATTTCAGTAACCACAACCGATTGGTAACAAGGGCTAGCGGTTCATTCTTTGCAACCGTGGGTTTTCTGAATATATATGCGGGCGGTTGCTTGGTCGAATTGTCAGCTTTGTTCCCGCCAGCAAAAGGATTTTCAGAAGCATTCCTGATTGATTAGGTATCCCAAACATTTGAGGAAACATTAGCGATTGCGATAAAGGGCTAGTGGTCCCTTCTTTGCAACCGTGGGCTTTCACTCTAGGTATCCCAGACCGATTTTCAAAGACCCGTCAGCCCTACATCACACACGCAATAATTTTTAGAATTGTGGCCGTTCGCGTACGTTTCCCAGATGGTTCAGTTTCGAGCACACGGTTTTTTATTTCTACCGTTTGTGTTGAAAGGATCGCAAACTGTTTCGATCAAGGGACTGGGAAAGGAGTATCGTGATAGCTACCTTCTAGACTAGTGCTAGTTCCACCAAGAGGAGAAGAGTGTAGTGGAGTGTAGCATAGGGTATCTTCTCGTTGAAGATCACCTTGTATTGTATTCTACTCCATCACCAGCAAAGAAGATCAGACATGCAGGAGTAGGGATTTTAGTCTCCGAACGGCCCAAACCTCGGTAAACCCATGTGTTTGCTCGCATCAGCTCATTGCCGTTTCGACGCCACGGCAACCTTCGTTCGTACCAAGCAAGAGGGAACCTTACGTGTTCCCCGTTCCGCACGGTCCCGGGGTCGTGCCCTTCCGACACGTGGAGCTAGAAGGAGGGCATGAGAAGCGTACCCCCGACACATTAGTCCGAAGAACTCATGCACTTATTCGGTAACTCTCTATCTAGTGAGCAGATTCAAAAAAAGACAAGTACCCCAAGGAGGAGTGTATGGGGGCCTGGTTATCCTTGCGCATCCTTGACCCATGGTACGTGAGGGTACTCTATATATTACAACCCCGCAATGATTAGTGATCCTTTTAGTAGCTAGAGTTCTGAACTTTTTTTTAGTTTTCGAAAATAAGGCATGGTTATCCAAGATATGACACCTATCACTAATGGGTGCAAGCTCAAATGCATAAACATTCATTAGTACTTAATAAATACCTCAACACTATTGCAAGATATCCTAAGCTAGACCTAGTGATTTAGATTACCTATACACCACATATAAATCATACCATGAGACATATAAACCATTGCAACAAAAACAACTCTCTAAACAAATATAAGTGAAGCACGAGAGGTCTAAACTTTCTAGAAAAGAAATTCATTTCTCTCAACAAGATCTAAGTGAAGAACAAGAGCTAACAAAACAGACAGTAGAAAAATTTAACACTCAACAGATATAAGTGAAGCTCTAGAGTGTTCTATGATAAAGTGGAGCGTGTATCTCTCCCAATCAATCATGCTAGGGTCCGACATTGTAATGACCAGCAAACAAAGCAAAACAAAATCTAAAATAAAAGCAAAGACGATCCAAGAACAACACATATCATGCGAAGTAATAAAACTATAGTATTGAGAGAGACAACCTGATAATTGTTTGATGAAGAAGGGGATGCACGGGGGCATCCCTAAGCTTAGATGCTTGAGTCTCCTCGAATACTTGTTGGGGGTTTCGGGGCTTCCCCAAGCTTGAGATTTTGCCTCTGGTTTTCCTTCACAAAAAACTTCTCATGAACTTATTAGAGCAATTAGTACACTAATAGATAATCTGCCAAAACAGAAAATATTGTAAAGGTTGATTTTTCAGGTGCACTTCTGTAGCTCAAATAAGAAAACTCAAAACATATGACATGTTAACATTTGTATAGAGCATATTTTTTAAGAAATTCTGGTCAAAAAGATGAACTGGTTATTTTTAAATATTTTTGCAATGAAGCAAACATAATCTTTTTTTTGGACAGCATATCACAACTTATGCTTCCCTTATCATAAGAGGCTAAAACTTGGCACAAAACTTGAAAATAAAGATAAATGCGTGTTGCTACAGTAGTAACAACATCCAAGACACAACAAAAGCAAAATATAAACCTAATCCGTTTTGGGATGCCTCCCAATAAGCGCTTCTTTAAAACCATTAGCTAGGAATGAGTGTAACGATGCTCAGAAAAGAATAAAAGTTGAAGCACAAAAGAGAGCATCAAAAGAGAAAAGATAAACCAAATTTTATTCTAACATGCTTCCTATGCATAGGCATCTTGTAAGAAAATAAATAAATAAATAAAGCACAAAGTATCAAGCATAGGAAGGTAAAACAAGAGAACCTTCAAGATTTTCAACATGGAGAGAGGCGTTTTCCTTACATGAAAGTTTCTACAACCATATTTTCCTCTCACATAATAATTTTCAGTAGCATAATGAACAAACTCAAAAATATAACCATGACACAAAGCATGCTTTTCATGATCTACAAGCACATAATCATATAAACTTTCTAAGAAAAACTCCTCATCATTAAGAATGTCCATGGTAGGCACAAATAGAGGATTATCATAAGACTTGTCAAAATAGCAAGGGTTATCATAAATAATAGTAGCAAAATCATCCTTGCAAATTTCATTCATAAGCATCAATTTGATCAAAAAGGGATATTTCAAAAGAATCAATAGGATCATAGCAATCAATATAGCATTCATCCTCCTTTGGTAAGCATGGAGGGCAATCATATAATGTAAGAGTCAAAGAGTTACTTTCATTAGTTGGTAGAGATGGGTAGCTACTCCATTCTTCCTCCTTTTGTGCGTCACTCTCATCCTCTTTTTCATCCAATGAGCTTTCAGTTTCATCAATTTCTTCTTCCATAGAGTCTTGCAAAGCATTAGTCTCTTCCTCTTGTGCAGAGAACCTTTTAAGATAGTCAGTAATATAAGAATTATCATTAAAATTCTCAAAGAAATATTTGAGTATAGCAAGACTCTCAGATTTGTAAGGGTCATCTTCAATATTCTCAACAATGGAAGGAATTTCATAGGCACCCTTAAAGACAACATATTCTTATATTTTTGCTACATCAAAGAAATCATAATGTCCCTTAGCATAGGAAGCCAAGGTTTCATTATCATTACACCAACATTGTAAAGGAAGGTGTTTAAACATCATGCAGCAACAAGATTCATCAGAGCAAAAAGATTTATCATAATCAGAGCTTAAGTTTCTAGCATATCTATCAAGTTGATTCATTATTTTCCATATAAATATCCATTTTTTAGAAAGTCAGTATTCCTTATAATATTTTTGTTGATCCTCTCTAAATCCATCTTGCCAATAAAATCTAGTCTCAGAGAAAGTAACCAATGTAAGCAAAGAGAGTAATAAGAAAATGTGTACTTATCAAGTGAACTTATAAGTAAAGCTATGGTCCGCGGCAACGGCGCCAGAAAATACTTGTTGGTGCGTTGTCGAGATTAGATTTTTGTAGAGGTCCTAGACAACAGCGCCAGAAAATAGTCTTGATAACCCACAAGTGTAGGGGATCACAACAGTCTTCGAGGGTAGGTATAACCCAATTTATTGATTCGACACAAGGGGAGCCAAATAATACTTATAAGCCTTAGCACTTGAGTTGTCAATTCCACCACACCTGAGAAAGCACTAGACAAGATATAAGTAGCAACAGTGTATTGACGGGTGTAGTCTTTAAGACTTCCCCAATCACCAACACCACAAAGTAGTAACAATGTAGTAGCAGCAAAGAGAGCAATAGTAACAACGAAGGCAATGAAGATGAAAGATGGACCGGGGTTCAAGTTTTCACTAGTGGTAACTCTCCAAGAAATAGAACAAGGTGTCGGGTGAACAAATTACAGTTGGGAAATTGACAAAATTGCACTAAATCTAACCAAAGAACAAACTAGAGCATCCTAGTCTAAGAATCAAACGTAGGCATGTAATCCGTATGTAGTTGTACGTGCTTGCAATGAGAACTTTGCACAACATCTTTTATCCTACCATCCCGCTACCAACGGCGCCAAAAGGAACTTATGGAGATTAAGGTGCTCCTGTCAAAGAGCGCCGGAACAAAGCATTAACACTCTATGAAAACATGTAATCCTAAAATTATAGCCCACCCCCTTTGGTGTCCCAAGATGTCACCATTGAGATCGCCGGTTCCGGACTCTAACAGGTGCATACAACCGTAGATAAAATCTAGAATGTGAATTATAATAATGCAATCATAAAGTGCTTAGATCTGAAATCATGCTACTTGTGCACCAGTAACAAGCATTAAGAACAAAAAATTGCAGCAGTAATAATTCATAAACTTCTTAGGACTGAATAAGGTAACAATTCATCGGATCCTAACAAACACAACACCAATTACATCATATGGATCTTAATCATGTAGGGAAGCTCATGAGAACTTTGTACTGAAGATATAGGGGGAGAAGATACCACATAGCTACTGCCAAGAACCCGTAGTCCAAGGAGCGAAGAGGGGTTGATGAAGATGACCCCGGGGGCCAAGGCCCTCTCCGGCAGGGTGCCGGAGAAGGATCCTGGTGACCCCTGAAGCTAGGTTTCGATGGCGGCGGAGATCGGGATCGCTTCTGGAAATATAACTGGATATCCCGGGTTTTTTCGTCGGGGGGTAAATATAGGCCAAGAGGGAGACCGAGGCGGTGCCTAGGTCACCGGGGCGGGCTCCCCGCGCAGCCAGGTAGGTACCCACATGGCCAGGCCGCCCCGGTGATGTGGGCCTCCCCTGGAGATGCCCTTCTGGCTCCGTGGCTCTTCTCATAAATAAGAATTTTGGTGATTTTTTGGGAATTTTTTGAGCAACTTCATTTTTGGACCTTTTCTGCATTGCAAAGACAAAACCGACAAAAACTAGCACTGGCCTCTATATTAGTAGGTTAGTCCAATAAATGGTTCAAAAGCATGGAAAAAAGATGTAGCAATGTCACAAAATGAGCATGGAACAAATGATCTCTACGCACACTTCTATTCTTGTAGACTATGTTGGGCCTCCAAGCGTAGAGGTTTGTAGGACAGCAGCAATTTCCCTCAAGTGGATGACCTAAGGTTTATCAAACTCAGGGAAGTAGAGGTTGAGGATGGTCTCTCTCAAGAAACCCTGCTAGTATTAAACAAGAAGTCTCTTGTGTCCCCAACAAACATAATACAATGGTAACACTAGTTCGGCGATGAGATGGTAAAATATGCGTGATAGGTGTGGCAAAGAAAGGTAATATAAATCTGTAATCAAAATTACAACAAGGTAGCAAGTAGTAAACGTGAGCACAAACGGTGTAACAATGGTGAGAAACAAGGCATGGGCTTCATACTTTCACTAGTGGAAACTCCAAACAACATTAACATAGTCTAATCACATGATATTTCCACTAAAACATGCAAGGAGACGTAACTCAGAGGTCATTCCTTTGTGATCAAGAGAGGACGAGAATTATGTAGGTATACAAAATCACACCTCAGAGTTCGTAGTTCTCATATATAGATTTCCCAATGTCACCGCGGCCATCCAAAGAGAGTACCACAATCACCACAACATATCTCAAGGATAGTCAAAGACAAGCACCAAGAGACTCTCAATCTTCAATCAATACACAAAAGAGTAAATCACTCATGAAAATATTCTTCTAATATACGTCCATTAGACCGTTGTCACCATGGTCTCGGAGATAATACTAGATAACATCAAGTGAGTACATCAATCCAATACATAGAAGAAGGGGAAACATCATGGGATCACCCTAGATTAACATAGCCTATTATCACAATCAAGATCACATCATGGGAGAGAGAATTAACCACATAGCTAATGTAGAAGACCTTAGCCCCAAGGAGGAACTACTCCCGCTTCATGGAGAGAGGAAGAAACGTCGATGGAGATGAATCCGGGGGCACTTTCCCGTCCCGCCAGGGTGCCGACACATGAATTTAGGTCCCCCGAAGCGATGGAGGCGGAGATCAGAATTGCTTCTGGAAAAAGGAATTCCATATCTCGGGTTTTTGCGTCGGGAGAATAAATAGAGCCAAAGGGGAGACCGAGGGGGTGCCTAGGTCACCCAGGCGGCCAGGTGGCGCGGGTCCCCCCTGGCCGCGCCTAGAGGCCGCCTGGGGGCTATGGGCCACCCCTTGACCGCATCCTCCGGCCGGAGGACTCTTCTGATGTAAAAGATTTTTGGTAATTTTTAGGGAATTTTCTAAGCAACTTCATGTTTGGACCTTTTCTGCATTCCAAAGACAAAACAGACAGCAACATGCACTGGGTGCACTGGGTTAGTAGGTTAGTCCAAATATGTGTAAAAAGATATGAAAGTGTAGTAAAACACATAGCAAAGTCACCCAAATGAGCATGGAAAGCAGAAATTATTGATGCGTTTGGGACGTATCAACATCCCCAAGCTTAATTCCTACTCGTCCTCGAGTAGGTAAATGATAACACAGATAATTTCTGTAGTGTCATGCTAACACACATATAAGAACTTCAAAGTAAAGCAAGTAAGACATGCAATTCAAGTCAAGACAATAACAAGCAAGAACATAAAGGTGCAACAACTCTCGTTGTCTGTGACTCGAATGTCTCCAAATGGTGTTTGCGTGCAAATGATGGCACTGAAGTAGTGCTCCTCGTTGATTATCCCAAGTGGAAAGTAGAGATGTAGATAGCGGCTAATTTCCCTTACACGAGGACTGTAAGGTTTATCGAATCCAGGAGGACTCCAAGGATCGACAAGTAGATGTCAATGGCGCAAGAGATTACTTGATGACGCGAGAGTTGACGTGGACCTGCACACAGAAAGAAATATCTTTGCTCCCAATGAGTACATATGGGTTTTCAATCCCTTCGGCCTTGTCATTTACAAAGGATCAAACACAAGAGGATATTGGTAGTGATAATTGCAGCAGAAAGTAAAAGCAGGAAATAAAGTGGAGGTGTAAACAATGGTGGAAATATAGACCGGGGTCCCATGATGTTCACTAGTGATGTCTCTCTCCCAAAAGACGGTAAAATAGCTAAGCTGGGTGAACAAATTACAGCTGGGCAATTGACAGAATTATAAACACACCGCAATGCTAATAATGCTACTTGAAAGTAAGAGGCTCAAAAGTATGGGCAGTACTCCAAGTCAAGTAGACCGAAATCCATCTGCATGTACTCAATAATCATCCACCTTGAGATATCTATCCAGAACATATCGCTGGTATTTAGTTGCGAGCCCCACCCAAAGTGCAAACTCAAAGCAACAGACAATTGCATTAACAATCTATGCGTAAGGTAAACAATCCTTGCAACCGCGGTTACATGCACCGTTGTTTTCTCCCTGGTGGCAACAACACATCCCCTAGTCTCATGTTTCTGTCACTCAAGCTATATATCGGGGGGTATGAACCCACAATCATGCATAACGCTCCCTCTTGGAGTTACTATCTACTACTTGGCCAAAGCAATAAAAAGCAACGGAGAACATGCAAGAAGTACTCAAGAACTAAATATAAAAGGTAAACCAAATATATAACTCATCACGATCTGAACATAATCTCATAATCCATCGGATCCCAGCAAGCACAACATAGCAACAGCAGGAAAATTACATAGGTTCCTTGATCATGTAGGGCATCTCACTAGGACTAAACATTGAAGAACATGATTGGAGAGAAGACATCACATAGATATTGGTCGTGGACCCATGGTCCAAGGGAGAATACTCACGGCACATCTGGGAATCGTCCATGGTTGTGGAGAAGCTCCCGGAGGTCAATCCTCCCTCCGGCAGGGTGACGGGAAGAGGTCTTCAGGTGCTCCCGATCTTGGAAGCGCGGAGGCGGAGAAAAAGAGAGGTATTTCTCGATGCAGGGTTCTCCTCGAGGGTTTTTGGAACGAAGAGGTAATATAGGCCAAAGGGGGAGCCAGGGGCCACCTGGGGCTACCAGGCGCCCTGGTGGCACGGTCAGGGGTGGGGCCGCGCCACCTGGCCGCCTGGGCGCTAGGAGGGGCCTCCCTGGCCCTCCTTCGGGGTTCCGGAAGCTTCCAAGATCGGGAGCACCATCAGGACCCTTCCCGGCAGCCTGCCGAAGGGAGGATCGACCTCCGGGAGCTTCTCCTCCACCATGGACGCTCCTCGGATGTCTCGTGAGTAGTCTACCTTGGACCATGGGTCCGTGATAAGTAGGTATGTGATGTTCTCCTCCCCTCTTTGTTCTTCATGGTATAGACCTCGTGAGCTGCCCTACATGATCGAGGCACATATGTAATTCTTATGTTGTTGCTATGTTGAGTTTGATGGGATCCGATGGATTATGAGATTATGTTCAGATCGTGATAGAGTAATATATTTGGTTTTGATCTCTTATATTTTAGTTCCAAAGTAATTCTTGCATGTTCTCCGTTGCTGTTTATGGCTTTGGACAAGTGGTGGATAGTAACTCCAAGAGGGAATGTTATGCTCGATTGTGGGTACATGCCCCCTGATGACACGCTTGAGTGACAGAAACATGAGTCTAGGGGATGTGTTGTGGCCACAAGGGGGAAAACAACGGTCCTTGTAACCGCGGTTGCAAGGATTGTTTACTTTATGCAAAATTCTTTTAATGCAGTTGTCTGTTGCTTTGGGTTTACACTTTGGGTGGGACTCGCAACTTAATACTAGCGAGATGTTCTGGATAGATATCTCACTTTGGATGATTAGTAGTAGATGTACATGGATTTCGGTCTACTTATTTTGGCGTACTTCCCATGCTTATGAGCCTCTTCCTTTATTTTGTAGCATAGTTAGCATTGTGGTGCGTTCATAATCCTGTCAATTGCCCATCTGTAATTTGTTTACCTCGCATAGCAGTTTTATCGTCTTTTGGGAGAGAGACAACACTAGTGAACATCAAGGGACCCCGGTCCATATTATCATTATTGTTTACAAGCCTATTTCCTTTTCCAGTATTTACTTTCAGTTGCTATTATCATTATCATTATCCCTTGTGTGTTTGACCCTTTGTAAACAACAAGACCGGAGAGATTGACAACCCCTCTGAACTTCGTTGGGAGCAAACTTAATTGTATTGTGTGCAGGTCTAGGTCAAGGAAGCAACGTTCGTAAACGATGCCATTGTTTTCTTGCCACCTACTTATCATCTCCGGAGTCCTACGGGAGACAAACCCTATCCTCTACATAGGGGAAATTTTCTACTATCCTACATCTCACCTTCCACTTGGGGTAACCAACGAAGGGAAAGAAGCCATTACCACTTCCACGCCATCAAGCAAATTTATGGCGCCGTTGTCGGGGACTCCGAGTGATAAGATAGGGGAGTTTCCCACAATCCTTTACCTTTATTTTTAGTCTTGTTTGTTTACCTTTTTGTTTTTATCTTTGTGTCTTATATAAAAAATTACAAAAAAATCTGCCACACCTGCTGCTACTATGGGTTCCACTGAAAACACAAAGTTGTGTGACTTCACCAGTCACAACAACAAAGACTTTATCTGCACTCCTATTGCCACACCTGCCACTTCAGCTACCTCTTATGAAATTAAACCTGCTTTACTGAATCTTGTTATGAGAGATCAATTCTCTGGAGCTGGAGATGATGCTGCTTTACACTTGAATAATTTTGTTGAATTATGTGATATGCAAAAGTATAAAGAAGTAGAAGGTGATGTTGTTAAGCTCAAGCTTTTTCCTTTCTCTTTGAGGGACGGAGCTAAAATCTGGTTTCAATCTTTGCCTAGGAATAGCATAGATTCTTGGGATAAGTGCAAAGATGCTTTTATTGGGAAGTATTACCCACCTGCTAAAATTATCCAATTGAGGAGTAAGATTATGAATTTTAGGCAATTGGATAATGAACACGTTGCCCAAGCTTGGGAACGTATGAAATCTCTTGTTAAGAAATTTCCTACACATGGTTTGACTATCTGGATGGTTATCCAGACTTTTTATGCAGGCTTGAACTTTACCTCGTGGAACCTGTTAGATTCGGCCGCGAGAGGAACATTTATGTCAACTACACTCGGTGCTGCCACCAAACTCCTTGATGAGATGATGACCAACTATTCCCAATGGCACAATGAACGAGCTCCAATAGGTAGGAATGTAAATTCTGTCGAGGAAATTACCTCTCTCAATGATAAAGTTGACTTAATTATGTCTCTACTTACCAAGCAACCCTCTATTGATCCTCATGATGTTCCTTTAAATTCTTTGGTTGCCCAGGAACAAGTAGATGTGAACTTCATTGCTGGAAACAACTTTAATAATAATGCTTATAACGGCAACTTTCCTAGTAATCCTAGACCGTTTCCATCCACTTATGGGAACAACAACACCTACCTTAGCAACAAGAACCCCACTTCTGAATTAGAAAACATGCTTAGAGACTTTATCACTACCCAAAAAGCCTTCAACAAGAATGTGGAAGAAAAGCTAGCTAAATTAGATAATCTTTGTTTGAAGGTAGACAGCTTAGCCCTTGATGTTGAGATGTTAAAAATTAGAACCTCTCCCCTTGAGGAGAGCAAGGCCACTCCTATTAATGCTATCCAGTTACAAATTAATGAAAATAATAGGATGATGGCTAAACTTAAAGAAAGATGGCTAGAGAAAAAGAGGAAGATGGTAGAATTAAGAGCCTTCCTACACACCACACAGTTGCCACTATCCAAATTGTTGAGGACACTGAAACTATTAGCACCCAATGCACCCCTAGTCCCATTGGACCTATTAATGGTGATGCTAATACCTCAACCGTAGAATAAGAAACTCCTATGAACATAGAGGGTTTCAAACAAGTGAGCTTAGATGACACTACTACCACCTTTGATAGTAGTGATATTGATTTTGATAGTTGCACCCTCTCAGAAGTTATCAGCTTATTACACAAAATGTCTAGAGACCCCCACACTAGCACACTTAATCTTGCCATCACGGAGCATATCACTAATGCTCTTATAAAAGCTAGGGAGGAGAAGCTTAGGATAGAAGCCTCCATACCTAGGAAGCTAGATGATAGTTGGGACCCTATGATAAAAATTAAATTAAATAACTTCTCTTGCTATGCTATATGTGACGTTGGAGCTAGTACCTCCGTCATGCCCAAAAGAATGTATGATATGTTTGAATTGAAACCTTTTGATTCATGTTCTTTTGGTGTTCGCCTTGTCAACTCTTCCGTAAATAAACCTTTGGGGAAGATTGACGATGTTCTTATCATTGTCAATGACAACTATGTTCCCGTTGATTTTATTATTATGGATATAGAGTGTGAACCTTTATTTCCAATTATTTTGGGCCGTCCTTTTCTCCGCACCGTTGGTGCTGTTATTGACATGAAAGCGCGGAATATAATATTACAATTCCCTCTCAAAAATGGGATGGAACACTTCCCTAGAAAGAAAGTCAAGTAACCTTTTGAGTATGTTACACGGGCTAGCTATTGTAAGGCCCGATATGCGGTACTGTTCCAGATCTAGATGTTTCCATCCAGATCCGGGGACGAAGCACATATCGGTCCCACCGCGACATATGACATAGCCATATGCCCCGGATTTCCAACATGATATCACAACATTACAGATACAAGGATACAACATCTCATACAATCGGCATACAACTGCCTTAAATACAATACATCAGCGGAAGGCATATGTCTGAGTATAGACTACAATCAAATGCCTACTGGCAAAGAGAAAAGCATCGATCCCCATAACCACACGGGTCCAGGCCCTCCGCCGGGATCCGCCTAACTAGTCGTCGTCGAGTCTCCACGTGAAACGTCGATCACCATACATGTTGTCGATCAGAACCCTGAAAAGAGTTTGGGGGTAGTATCATGAGTACACAGGTACTCAGCATCGAACTGTAGCGGTCATCTGACCCAGCAAGGACTTCATCACTCGTCATTCTAGGACAACTAGTAGTTTACGGTAAGGATGGGGCAAGTGGTGAGGTTGCTGCCGCACTAGCATTTATGAAGAGGCTAACGGTCTAGAGAGTAAGATAAGAAGCCAACCATTCGATGAGGAATCGCCTCCAACAAGTCTTCTATCAACTACTTACACAAGCATAACACCTATCCTATCCTTGTCCTCCTCTTCGCATGCCGACAAAGAAGAAGCAGTCAAGGCACACACACGTTGATCAAGTTATATTAAGATTATCTCAGTTGTTGTAGTCTATGAACAAGTAGTAGGTCTCAAGTCGTCCATAACCGTGGACACGGCTTCTCGAAAAGATTTAACTCTGCAGGGGTGTACCAACTTCCCATTACAAGGCTCCGCACGCACGCCCATCTCTCTCAGTTGCTACCCATGATAGGCAACCATTTTATGATTTAGTCCCAAGAGATCCTGAACGATAGGTCCCTCTAACTAACAACGCACAAATCCGGGTGGCCCCCGGTGAGTCGACATCCAACTCAAAAGCCGGCCGCGCTCTCGAATCGGCCTCTACCGTCTGGACGAGGTCGGGTTAGCTACCCAAACAGATGTGGGCAGCCCCCTAGCTCCCTGGGGTGGACCAACAAAGAAACCATGTCTCCGCTGGCCCAAGTTATTTTAAAGAATATCTGCCAGGAGCGACCCACCAGACACACACACGGTTTTCAAATGGTAAATCAGCTTGGGACACCACTAGAAATGTTTGAAGCTAGGTAGGTAAGAAAACGGGACCCCATAAAATCCCACACGCGGTTAGGCACGCTCATTCTAAAAACCAATACCCGGAACTCGGGTCCTAGGTGACTCGAATGGAACAAAGCGTCGGGGCGAGATAGCCTAGACCTTCCATCCTTCGTCGAATATATAGTCAACATTATAATAATCATATCATCAACAACAATATAATAATGTGATATCCCAAACCAAGGAGTAACAGGGTAACATCGTAGCATCCTAAGCATGCATACTAAGCAGGGGCTGAGCAACGAGCCATAGTAACATAGCAGTACATGGTTTGCTAGGAGGGGACATGGCTGTATCATTTTGAAAGAGGCTGTAAACATGTGGTAGGATCAAACATCGAACCTAACCTAGACTAGATTGCTAACCGCTGGTTGAAATAGAATGGATTATAATTAATGTATAGTCCTTTCCTGTTGATAAGTCCGGTTTCGAAGGTGTAGTTGATCGCAAGCTCGCATCGTCTCCGAAGGTACCCGCGGAAGCACACAAGACGGTAAACACTGGAAAGCAATTAACGAGCAAGCACTCTATTACTACGAAGCAAACACGAGCAAGCATCAACAAGAAGGCAACACGACACATCGCACCTACCGTCGAGAGAGGTTACTAACAGGTTAAGTGGAGTACTCGGCACACACGACGATACCGGACGTTTACGATGGTTCAAGTTGTTTAGCTACACAAGGTGAGCAAAGTTTATTAACATGGCATCTCACCCAAGCATGGCATATCACACAATCATGGCAAGAGGTGAAGCATAATGTAAAATATCTAATGTAGTCACTTTAAGTGGGGGGTAAAACCTACACATGGAAACTATTACGGACCCCACGATAATTATAATATTTGGTACTGTTTTGACATAAACAATATTTTATTATTTTTATTAGAAATCAAGAGCAGCATAAACACATTCTACATGCAATTATATTCAAGTTACATATAAAGCACACTCCCAACTGAGTTACGGTTAAAAAGTTATAGCAATTACGGTTTACAGTGGCAAGGGGTGTAATTAGCAGGAAAACAACATGTAAACAAGTTCAAACATGGCAAAGGAGCACAATTTATTAAACTAGACAAAATTTTAAGCAACTTTCATGTTTTACGCTTTGCGATCCGAGCTACCGTTGAAAAGATATCGCCATCGCAAAATAATAATACAATCAGCCAAATTATAAATAAATTCCTAGGAATAAAAACTATTCGGGCCGAAACTGCGCTGAACTGGGCCTATCAGGGGGCGAGCGCTAGCTGCTAAATCGCGCATCACGAGCGCTATATAACCGAAACAAGCTAACTGGGCCAAGCCCAACAGCAAGGCCAAAAAAATAAACAAAAATAAAAAGAAAAAGGGGGGCGCTCACCTAATGGGCCGTGGGGGCGCTGGGCTGGTGCTGGGCTGGGGCGCGTGGCCTACGCGCTGGAGGCGGCCCAGTCGCAGCGCCTCCGATACCGATCGGATCGATGCCGACGACGACCGCGGCGGCGCTCCGGCCGACCGCGCGACGAGACGGCGAGGTGGCCCTGGCCAGGCGGCGACGCGCGCGGGGCCGAGGGGCGCTGGGTGGAGGCCGGCGGTGCCGAAGACGATGTGGGGTGGTCGCCGACGTCGAGGTCTGCAGGGGCGGAGGTCCGAGCTCCGCTCGGCCTTCCATGGCCGTCGGCGGCCGTGAACAGAGAGATGTAGAGGGGGATTAGAGGAGGAGGGAGGCACAGAGGAGAGGAGATGCGAGGCGGCGGGGAGCCAGGCCGGCGCGCGCGAACGCGGCGGTTGTGCTCCACAATGAGGCGACGGGCGGCGCGGGATGACCACGGGCGGCGCGGAGGCCTAAGGAGAGAGAGGAGGGAGGTGCTGACGTGGCACATCCAGGGTCGTCAGATCAGCCGATCTGACGGTCCAGAACCCATTGGGCTGGATCCCAGATCTGGATTTAGGGTTTGGTGCGAAAATTGGGAATTTTTGGGCCAAATGTGAGGGGGTGGCTGAAATTTTGGCTTAGGGGAACCCTAAGTGGGGGTGGGAGAGTGGTGGTCTTTATATAGCCCAGGTGGCTGGCAGTTTGCAAAAACATCCCCGGTTTTTCTCTCGCGCGCGCGGTGTTTACGTTTCTAACTGCCGGGGATCGGCAGAACCTCCGATTCGGGTAAAACTTCGAACTGTGCGATCAGCGTGTCGAGCTGGCGGCGTTCACCTCGCGCTGGAACCGTTCCGAGAAGAATTTCCGGTGCGCTATAAAAATATCCCGTTTAATTATTAAACGGGGTTTTTTCGTTCCGTTGGCTACGGCTGGTCTCGTGCGGTTTTCGCGACGGTGATCGGATGAAACCCGGTGTCGCAAGGTCGAGTGTCAGGGTGGCAAGGGTCGGTTTCCTTCAGGTACAAGATAAGAGGGGGGAAATAATCGCCGATCGATAAATCGGGGATGCAAACACCGCAAACAAATCAGACGATCAAACAATTCACGAGAAAACAAATTTTTTTAATTTTTGTGAAAACTGGGCTGTTACAATACAACACCACCAACAAGGGATCTCGTCCCGAGATCCAAGAGGATCCGGGGGAGAGGGGGGCAGAAAAGAGAGTCGACAATCTTCAACACCACCAACAAGGAACTCTGCTCCATGTCGACGTCGAACTTCCATCGAGAAACTTTTCGCAGGGAGATGGCGACGTCGCAGAACGAAACCATCGAGAGATCGAGAGGAAGAACGACAATTCAAAACAACGATCAAGGGAAATACTCTCACTCAAATTGTGAGGATACTAGGAAAAAGGAATGAAGTCAACAGACGACCAAGATGTTTACCCAGAGTCGGAAGAACTAAAGTTACTATAGGATTTCCCAAACCTGAGACCGGAATCGAGACAATACGCTGCAAGCAAGGCATTGTAACGGTTCTGATACTCCACACACTCGATAACCTAAAGTTTGAAGGGGGTAAGATGAGGATTAAAACACTTAAGACACTTGTCCTGACCAGAGAAAAGATAAGGAGTAAAAAGATTCCTACTCTCCGATAACTAACTTAGTAACTACAAAATAGTTTTTGTCTAGACTCGACTTCGGCCAGAGAAGGGATCCTACGGTCGGTAAGGCTCTGATACCAAGTTGTAAGGCCCGATATGCGGTACTATTCTAGATCTAGATGTTTCCATCCAGATCCGGTGACGAAGCACATATCGGTCCCACCGCGACATATGACATAGCCATATGCCCCGGATTTCCAACATGATATCACAACATTACAGATACAAGGATGCAACATCTCATACAATCGGCATACAACTGCCTTAAATACAATACATCAGCGGAAGGTATATGTCTGAGTATAGACTACAATCAAATGCCTACTGGCAAAGAGAAAAGCATCGATCCCCATAACTACACGGGTCCAGGCCCTCCACCGGGATCCGCCTAACTAGTCGTCGTCGAGTCTCCACGTGAAACGTCGATCACCATACCTGTTGTCCATCAGAACCCTGAAAAGAGTTTGGGGGTAGTATCATGAGTACAGAGGTACTCAACATCCAACTGTAGTGGTCATCTGACCCAGCAAGGACTTCATCACTCGTCATTCTAGGACAACTAGTTGTTTACAGTAAGGATGGGGTAAGTGGTGAGGTTGCTGCCGCACTAGCATTTATGAAGTGGCTAACGGTCTAGAGAGTACGATAAGAAGCCAAGCATTCGATGAGGAATCGCCTCCAACAAGTCTGCTATCAACTACTTACGCAAGCATAACACCTATCATATCCTTGTCCTCCTCTTCGCATCCCGACGAAGAAGAAGCAGTCAAGGCACACACACGTTGATCAAGTTATATTAAGATTATCTCAGTTGTTGTTGTCTATGAACAAGGAGTAGGTCTCAAGTTGTCCATAACCGTGGACATGGCTTCTCGAAAGGATTTAACCCTGCAGGGGTGTACCAACTTCCCATTACAAGGCCCCGCACGCACGCCCATCTCTCTCAGTTCCTACCCATGATAGGCAACCATTTTATGATTTAGTCCCAAGGGATCCGGAACGACAGGTTCCTCTAACTAACAAGGCACAAATCCGGGTGGCCCCCGGTGAGTCGACATCCAACTCAAAAGCCGGTCGTGCTCTCGAATCGGCCTCTACCGTCTGGACGAGGTTGGGTTAGCTACCCAAACAGATGTGGGCAGCCCCCTAGCTCCCTTGGGTGGACCTACAAAGAAACCATGTCTCCGTTGGCCCAAGTTATTTTAAAGAATATCTGTCAGGAGCGACCCAACAGACACACACACGGTTTTTAAATCGTAAATCAGCTTGGGCCACCACTAGAAATGTTTGAAGCTAGGTAGGTAAGAAAAGGGGACCCCATAAAATCCCAAATGCGGTTAGGCACGCTCAGTCTTAAAACCAATACCCGGAACTCGGGTCCTAGGTGACTCGAATTGAACAAAGCGTCGGGGCGGGATAGCCTAGACCTTCCATCTTTCATCGAATATAGTAAACATTATAATAATCATGTCATCAACAACAATATAATAATGCGATATCCCAAACCAAAGAGTAACAGGGTAACATCGTAGCATCCTAAGCATGCATACTAAGCAGGGGCTGAGTAACGAGCAATAGTAACATAGCAGTACATGGTTTGCTGGGAGGGGACATGGCTGTATCGGTTTGAAAGAGGCTGTAAACATGTGGTAGGATCAAACATCGAACCTAAGCTAGACTAGAATGCAAACCGCTGGTTGAAATAGAATGGATCATAAGTAATGTATAGTCCTTGCCTGTTGATAAGTCGGGTTCCGAAGGTGTAGTTGATCGCAAGCTCGCATCGTCTCCGAAGGTACCCGCGGAAGCACACAAGTCCACTACTGGAAAAATGGCCTTTAATGGCGCACCTTTTTTTGCTAGTAATGGCGCACATCCGGTGCGCCATTACTAACACTTAGTAATGGCACACATTCGGTGCGCCATTACTATGGCGCACCACATATGCGCCATTACTACCTCTACTGGTGCGCCACTGAACACCCATTTTTTTTATTTTTTTTCTAATTGTTTTGAATTTGGAAGGCGGGAACATAGTTGTGGCGCACATTGCTATCTAAGGTGCGCCATTACTAACTTTTTTTCATTTTTTTGTAATATTTTTTTTCAACTTTTTTATTTTTTTATTTCTTAATCTCGATGCACTACGGCTTAATCTCAAGTCAAATTGCACTCCATGGTCAAACTTCCCGGAGGGTCACCCATCCTCACACTACTCCAGCCCCAGCACGCTTAACTTCTTAGTTCCATTCACCTCTTGCCCCACCTCACCTCACAAGAATTTGTTGATATATGTATCATATCAATCCTATTAAACCTTGTTCATGTCTAGGACCTTGTTCATGTCCATGGGTGTGATGAAATGGTGAACTTTTTTTTGAAACTTACCGACCAGTGTCCTATCATATTTTGAACTTTTTTCAAAAAAAATTCAATTTTTTTCCTGTTACTAGTGGCGCACTTTTCAAATAGTGCGCAATTAGTAAGTTTGAATTATTTTTCATCTTTTTGCCCTCTAGATTTTCAAAGCCCCGTAACTTTTTTTCCTTAGGTTTTTGAGGATTCTAAAAATGTTCAACGGGTTACACCCAGTTGAATTTGGATATAACTTTTCGAGTAGATGATTTTTCATATAAAAAACTTTTTCATCGGAGGTCGTATGCAAAAGTTAAGCCCATTTTACACAATTCTCGAGAGATTTTGCAAAAAAATTCAAAATTCATGTTTCTAAATTTTCCTAACAACTAGACCACATATCTCATGGGAATCTTATTTTATTTTATTTTTTTGACATTTCTATCATTTTCATTTTTTTAATTGAAAAGGCGGTCCACGGGGGGGGGGTGCATTTGGTAAAAAAAATGGCCACCTCAGAAAGTTAGTAATGGCGCACCTTCACAAAGTGCGCCATTACTATGCCTTTGACTGGGTCAACCTTGGTCAAAGACATAGTAATGGCGCACTTTGTAAAGGTGCGCCATTACTAGGTTTGACATAGTAATGGCGCACCTTTACAAAGTGCGCCATTATTATGTCCCTTGGTCAAACATAGTAATGGCGCACGCTTCACCAGGTGCGCCATTAGTATGTCACCTTACTAATGGCGCACTTATAAAAAGTGCGCCATTACTATGTCCAGCAATGGGTCAAATCTTGGTCAAACATAGTAATGGCGCACTTTTCACCAGGTGCGCCATTACTGTTTAGGTTACTAATGGCGCACCTGCACATGGTTTGACCCATTGCTGGACATAGTAATTGCTCATGTTTACTAAATAGTAATGGCGCACCACATGTATAGTGCGCCATTAGTATCAATATTATCTATAGCTGTTTTTCCAGTAGTGGACGGTAAACACTGGAAAGCAATTAACGAGCAAGCACTCTATTACTACGAAGCAAACATGAGCAAGCATCAACAAGAAGGCAACACGACACATCGCACCTACCGTCGAGAGCGGTTACTAACAGGTTAAGTGGAGTACTCGGCACACACGACGATACCGGATGTTTACGATGGTTCAAGTTGTTTAGCTACACAAGGTGAGCAAAGTTTATTAACATGGCATCTCACCCAAGCATGGCATAGCACACCATCATGGCAAGAGGTGAAGCATAAGGTAAAATATCTAATCTAGTCACTTTAAGTGGGGGGTAAAACCTATACATGGCAACTATTACGGACCCCACAATAATTATAATATTTGGTACTATTTTTCCCTAAACAATATTTTATTATTTTTATTAGCAATCAAGAGCAGCATAAACACATTCTACATGCAATTCTAGTCAAGTTACATATAAAGCACACTCCCAACGGAGTTACGGTTAAAAAGTTATAGCAATTAAAGTTTACAGTGGCAAGGGGTGTAATTAGCAGGAAAACAACATGTAAACAAGTTCAAACATGGCAAAGGAGCACATTTTATTAAACTAGACAAAATTCTAAGCAACTTTCATGTTTTACGCGTTGCGATCCGAGCTACCGTTGAAAAGATATCGTCATTGCAAAATAATAATACAATCTGCCAAATTATAAATAAACTCCTAGGAAAAAAAACTATTCGGGCCGAAACTGCGCTAAACTGGGCCTAGAAGGGGGCGAGCGCGAGCTGCTAAGTTGCGCTCACGAGCGCTATATAACCGAAACAAGCTAACTGGGCCAAGCTCAACAGCACAGCCAAAAAATAAACAAAAAGAAAAAGAAAAAGAAAAAGGGGGGCCGCTCACCTAATGGGCCGTGGGGGCGCTGGGCTGGGGCCCGTGGCCCATGCGCTGGAGGCGGCCCAGTCGCAGCGCCTCTTGATCCCAATCGGATCGATGCCGACGACGGCCGCGGCGGCGCTCCGTCCGGCCGCGCGACGAGATGGCGAGGTGGCCCTGGCCAGGCGGCGACGCGCGCGGGTCCAAGGGGCGCTGGGTGGAGGCCGGCGGTGCCGAAGACAACGTGGGGTGGCCGCCGACGTCGAGGTCTGCAGGGGCGGCGGTCTGAGCTCCGCTCGGCCTTCCATGGCCGTCGGCGGCTCCGAACAGAGAGATGCAGAGGGGGATTAGAGGAGGAGGGAGGCGCAGAGGAGAGGAGATGCGAGGCGGCGAAGAGCCAGGCGGGCGCGCGCGACCGTGGCGGTTGTGCTCCACGGTGAGGCGACGGGCGGCGCAGAGGGCTGAGGAGAGAGAGGACGGAGGTGCTGATGTGGCACATCCAGGGCCGTGAGATCGGCCGATCTAACGGTCCAGAACCCATTGGGCTGGATCCTAGATCTGGATTTAGGGTTTGGTGCGAAAATTGGGGATTTTTGGGGCAAATGTGAGGGGGTGGCTGCAATTTTGGCTTAGGGAAACCCTAAGTGGGGGTGGGAGAGTGGTGGTCTTTATATAGCCCAGGTGGCTGGCAGTTTGCAAAAACATCCCCGTTTTTTCTCCCGCGCGCGCGGTGTTTACGTTTCTGACCGCCGGGGATCCGCAGAACCTCCGATTCGGGTAAAACTTCGAACTGCGCGATCAGCGCGTCGAGCTGGCGGCGTTCACCTCGCGCTGGAACTGTTCCGAGAACACTTTCCTCTGCGCTATAAAAATATCCCGTTTAATTATTAAACGGGGTTTTTTCGTTCCGTTGGCTACGGCTGGTCTCGCGCGGTTTTCGCGACGGTGATCAGGTGAAACCCGGTGTCGCAAGGTCGAGTGTCAGGGTGGAAAGTGTCGGTCTCCGTCCGGTACGAGATAAGATAGGGAAAATAATCGTCGATCGATAAATCGTGGATGCAAACACCGCAAACAAATCAGACAATCAAACAATTCATGCAGAAAACAAAAAAAAAATAATTTTTGTGAAAACTGGGCTGTTACAGCTATTCTCTCTCTCTTGATAAAACTTGATTCTCTTTTGCCTTATGCCTAGTTAAAGGCATAAAAGAAAGCGCTTGTTGGGAGGAAACCCAAGTGTTTTTACTTCTGTTTTTAGTGGTCTTGATGATTGTTACTATTGTAGCAACATCACTGTATCTTTATTTTCAAGCTTTGTGCGAAGTATAGCCTCATATGACAAGGGAAGTGAAAGTTGTGACATGCTGTCCAGAAAACAGATTCTGTCCTCGTGACGGGAAAAATCAGACTAAATCACCAGTTCATCTTTTTGAGCTGAATTGTTTACACAGCGTGATCTATACAATCACAGAACTTTCGTATGTTCTGAGTTTTTTGATTCGGGTTGCAGAAGTACCCTTAAAAATTTCTTTACTACCTGTTGTTCTGTTTTTCACAGATTCTGCCACGTTTTGTCTCTCCTAACTTTTGCAAAACTCAAGCTTGTTTTTTCTTTGAAAAAACCATTTGGAAATCTTGAGAAACAATATCTCTTCAAGAATATCTTTATATCCAGTGGGGAAAAATTATTTGTTAAGGATACTAACCTCTCTAATCAGCTTATGATGAGTTGTGTATGAAGGGATTTTTCAAGTGTGCGATGGAAGATGATGAAAGAAGATTCGGGAGTGTCAAGCGCTCAAGCTTGGGGATGCCCCCATGCATCCCCAATAAATATTCAAGGAGACTCAAGCGTCTAAGCTTGGGGATTCCCCCGAGCATCCCCTTCTCCATCAAACAATCATCAGTTCGTCCTTCGTCTCACTATATTTTTATCATTTCATGCGTTATGTGCTATGCTGGAGCGTCTCGCTCTTAGGTTTTATTTTTAGTTTTCTTTAGCTTTGCTTGCTGTTCATAACAAGTTAGATCCCGTCTTACTTTTTGTGGGAGAGAAACACGCTCCACTTTTAAAATCTAGAACACATCATAGGATTCTTCATGCCTATTCTTTTGATGTTGTGTGTTCTTTATCTTTTCGTAGCTACTTCCCTATCTAGTTTTAGTCTTAGTTTGTCTTAGCAAGAGCCTTGGCTTTTTTCTAGTTTGTCGCTGGAACTCTCTTTAGTTTTCATGTTTATCTTGTTAAGAGAGTTGGTTGTTGCATTGAGTTATGTACTTTCTTTGAGAAGTAGGTAATTGAGGTTGCTATTTAATTTCAGTAGTAACTTGTAATAGTTTTGTGGTATTGATGTGAGTAATGTTTGAACTTTTGGTGTCAAGAGATCTAGCCTATTAGTGATAGGTGTCGTATTTTTGGCAATCCGTGTGTATTTTAAAAAACCTACAAAACTAGTTGAGAACTCTAGCTACTAGATGGATCACTACTCTTCTGAGGGGTCGTATATTAGAGTACACTCAGGTACCATGAGTCGAGGATGCGCAAGGATAACCAAACCCCCATACACTCCTCCTCGGGGTACTTGTCTCTTTGCGAACCTCCTCATCAGATTGAGAGTTACCGATAATAAGTGCATGAGTTCTTCGAAATAATGTAAGTATTGAAAGTTGACACTTCCACCTCCTCATATTTGCTAGCCTCTCTTGTGCCGTGCATTTCCTCCTTCTCAGTCCGAGAGTTGGCATCCACCTTCTCCGGTACATCCAAACCCTTGGCATGATACTCTCTTTCATCATAAACCTCCTTATATCTTTCCTCAAAATAGTCACCATACCTACCTATCAAGGCATTTCCATAGCCTTTCTGAGATATATTGCCATGCAACTTCCACCTCTTCATGACTTGATCTTCATGTCATACATGTTGCTGCTACACTGGCAGCGGCATACATTGCATACATCATGATAGCTACATATTCTTTATGATTTGATTACCTTGTAATGTGTGAAAGATCTTCTATATCCTCTTGTAAATTAGACTGTTGCCCTTAAGTGAGGAAAAGATCCCAAAGAGGACAAAATAAAATATCCCAAAGAGGACAAATGAGAGTTAAATAGAAAGAGCCATTGAGGCCACCAAAAAAATACAAAAAAAGAGAAAAAAGAGAAAAATAAATAAAAAGAGAGAAAGGGGCAACACTACTATCCTTTTGAAAGATCCACACTAGTACTCCCTCTTATCCTTGTACTCCATAGATATGATCATGCATATAGCTATGTGGGGACCTTCACACTATAGAACTTGGCTTGCATATTCCAGGGACGATCCTCCTCAAAAGAGCTCTAGGCCTTCATGAGCGAGCAAGTTAGATGCACCCCCACTAGTTCCATTGGAGAGCTTTCAGCTCATATGTGCATCGGCTGCATGGCAATCCCTACTCCTCACATCATATCTATCATTTGGCCTTCTCGCCAATGATTGTCCTCATTGATGTGAGCCTTTCTCATCCTTTTTGACTTCCTCCTCCACCATATTCTCTCTTTGCCATCCTAAGTGTCAACTCTCGTGCTTACGCTCATCCATTGCATGAGTGCTCAAAATATCGAAAAGGAGTGGATCAAATTGACTTGTACCTAGCTAGTGATCTGGGGATGAGTCAAGATAAGATTCCAAAGAAGACCAAGTGTGAAACTTTGGTAGATTGAGTTCTCAACTCAAAAATACTTTTTTCTCGTATTCCCTATCCCCCTTCTTGCACGCAAACATCATCTGGAGACATTCGAGTCATGGACAACGAGAGCTCTTCCACCTAATGTTATTTCCTTGCTTGTTTCAATGCTAATATAGACTCTTGCATGTTATGACTTGAATTGAATTACATACCTTGATTTATTTACTTTTCAAAGTTCTTATATTGTTGCTAGCATGTCAGCACAGAAATTATGCCTGATACCATTTACCTACTCGAGGACGAGCAGGAATTAAGCTTGGGGATGTTGATACGTCTCAAACGTATCGATAATTTCTGCTTGCTCCATGCATATTTTGTGTGATATTTCTATGATCTAGATACATTTTCATATACTTTTGATCATATTTGGACTAACCTACTAACTCAGTGCACCCCAGTGCCAGTTTCTGTTTTCTGCTGTTTTTCTATTCCAGGTTTCCCCCATATTAAAAGTGCTCGAAAAATTTAGGAAAACTCGGATAAAAAGTTAGCGTAACGGAGTCTTCCAGAAGCACCCAAGTCGGGCCAGAGGGCCACCACAAGGGGCCCAGGCGGCCACCTAGCGCGGCCAGGGGCCTGGCCACGCCAGGGGGCCCCCTGGACCCCTGGTGGGCCCCCCTGGCTGCCCCCTTCTCCTATTTATTTCTCGTGACAGGAAACTCCAAAGACAGAACCCTATTTCGCAATCTCGCCTCTGTTCCTCCGCGGCCGCGCTTCCAAGTTCGGGAGCACCGTCAGGACCCTTCCCGGCACCCTGGCGGAGGGATTATCGACCTCCGGGAGCTTCTCCTCCACCATGGACGCTCCCCGGATGTCTCGTGAGTAGTCTACCTTGGAGTGATGTTCTCCTCCCCTCTTTGTTCTTCATGGTTTAGACCTTGTGAGCTTCCGTACATGATCGAGGTACATATGTAATTCTTCTGCTGTTGCTATGTTGAGTTTGATGGGATCCGATGGATTATGAGATTATGTTCAGATCGTGATAGAGTAATATATTTGGTTTTGATATCTTATATTTTTGTTCCTAAGTAATTCTTGCATGTTCTCCGTTGCTGTTTATTGCTTTGGCCAAGTGGTGGATAGTAACTCCAAGAGGGAACGTTATGCTCGATTGTGGGTACATGGCCCCTGATGACACGCTTGAGTGACAGAAACATGAGTCTAGGGGATGTGTTGTGGCCACAAGGGGGAAAACAACGGTGCTTGTAACCGCGGTTGCAAGGATTGTTTACTTTACGCAAAGTTCTTTTAGTGCAGTTGTGTGTTGCTTTGGGTTTACACTTTGGGTGGGACTCGCAACTTAATACCAGCGAGATGTTCTGGATAGATATCTCAAGGTGGATGATTAGTAGTAGATGTAGATGGATTTCGGTCTACTTATTTTGGCGTAATGCCCATGCTTATGAGCCTCTTCCTTTCTTTTGTAGCATAGTTAGCATTGCGGTGCCTTCATAATCCTGCCAATTGCCCATCTGTAATTTTTTACCTCGCATAGTAGTTTTATCGTCCTTTGGGAGAGAGACATCACTAGTGAACATCATGGGACCCCGGTCCATATTTTCATTATTGTTTACAGGCCTATTTCCTTTTCCAGTATTTACTTTCAGTTGCTATTATCATTATCATTATCCCTTGTGTGTTTGACCCTTTGTAAACAACAAGACCAGAGAGATTGACAACCTCTCTGGACTTCGTTGGGAGCAAAGTTAATTGTAATGGAATCAACGTTCGTAAACGGTGCCATTGTTTTCTTGCTACCTACTTATCATCGCCGGACTCCTATGGGAGACAAACCCTATCCTCTACATAGGGGAAATTTGCTGCTATCCTACATCTCACCTTCCACTTGAGGTAACCAACGAAGGGCGTGAAGCCATTACCACTTCCATGCCATCACCTCACAGCCAATTGACTTAATTGTCCATGATCGCGAAACCACGATCATCAGTTGACCATGAACTAGTTATATAGAGGCTAACTAATAACGTTGGTTGTTTCTATACCACACATGTATCATTGTTTCACTGATACAGTTCTAGCACAGTATGAATCTGGTTATGAACTTGCTTATATATAGTGGAATAATCACATATTATTTGCCTCTAGAGCATATATCCAACAGTCTCCCACTTGCACTAGAGTGCTAATAATCTAGGTGCATTTTTCTTATCATAATAATCTTATCACATAAGTGTTTATTGATCATGCTTGCTCATGGAAGAGGTTTCATCAACGATCTTTACTGACTCGGATTCGTATGTTTCCTTTGCGACTGTTATTTATCAACCGGCTTTATATACCACTTATTATCATATAATGTATGGATATAAGTTTCGCGGGAGAGTGAGACTGTTATTTCACAGCATTCTCTAATGACCTTTTGATTAAGTCTTCAGAAGACTATTCATAGTCATGTATACTACGAAATACACTCAGCTAGAAGTCTAAACTTCTTACGCTAAACTTTATCCATACATCTACTTCCTTAAGTAGTTTTATGTTTTGTAGTGTTATGATTCGTGAATCTCTGGCTCACATTTCTGTCATTTCTTTGGTGATGTCTATAATTTATATACACCCATAATAAGGCTTGCAATTGTAATCCGGTATTACATTCTAGTCTATTATCACTTCTATATTTTAGAGTATCGTCCTCAGTATTCCTCATATATTGAATGCATGGACTTTATTCAGATTCTGTGTTTTACTCCTAAAACACATCGGAATATGTTCTTCTTCTAAGACTCTTAAGTCATTCTATTGTTGGATTCACAACACATGTTTTATGGTGGAATCATATATCATATGAGAGCACATGTCTAAGGACATGGCGCATCCCTATTATTCCATTAAAACATTTCTTTTGATATTTGGATCCATTATATAATTTCTAGCCACAAGAACATGTTTCTTCTCCAGAAAATTATTCCAACTCTACTTTGGTTCATCAGACGTATCTTGATCTATCATCATATATTTCAACGTGTAATGCGTTAGTACTTCATATAAAAGAAGATTCTTGCAATCTTATGTTTTATATGCCTCTATTCTCTATATATAATAATGCATACAAGTATAGGAGACGGTTCTCCATATACACATATCAATGCATATTTATATTCACACGAGATCATTCTCAACACATATCAATGCGCATATGTTTGAGATAATGATTATGCTCCCACTCAAATATATCCATCATATATATTTGTGGTTTGGCTTTTATTAAGATACTCTTTTATCTTATGTCTTACATAATAATATTGCTCCCAAAGCTCCCACTCAAAAAATTCCCTCTACATTCCAAGTTTCCAGGAAGTCTTCAAAGCTCCCACTCAGTTTCATGAAACTACATGCCTACTCAATATTTTGATCATCACAAAATCACTTGATCAAATCAAGGTTGAGAGTTCCCGTCTTGAGGTACTATAATCCATCTATTCAAAGAAAATAATCTTTCGTCATGCCCATCACAATTCACTCTTCAAATCCTAAGTTCAAAAGAGATGAAATTTCAGGCTATGGCCTTATTAGAATATAAATGAAATATTTTATTGATTAAAGCATTCCTACCCTTCTGTAGTCAATCATTATTGAATTTTTGTCATAACAGTTTTATGAGCCAAATAATGCCTTTTGTCCGTTACATCATTCTCGATAATTTTCCTGTTTATCGGGAATATGAAATAACTGATTTATTCCACGGGACGTGAGCCATCCTTTATGTAACTCGATATTATTTCATTTCTCCTCGTGTTTTAGGCTACCATCAATCCTTTGCATTTTGTAAGAAATTTTATTCGTTTTGTTTTATTAAGAAGACTCATGATTATTGTTTTGTACAGAACGTATTCATGGTAACCTTCTAAATTCAACAAAGGCTTTAACTCATACGCCATGATCATCATCTATGGCATACTTCCTTCTTCTAAAGTGTTGTTACAGCGGAACATGTTTCTGTTGCATCACTCTGATATTACGAAGGCAAGGTCCAGTACCTCGTTCAAAGTTTCCACTATCTCCTATTGGTTTATGTGCCGAGAACCTTCTTCTCATACTACCAATCCAGCAATACTATTTTTCTATTCGGGAGAATGTGTTATTTTAATTGCTTGCAATTCTTGATACAAAGAGATTCTTTCTTTCGATACTTTCTAACACCATCATCATATGGAGTCATCTGTCTCACTAGGTCCGGGATGATTTCCCTATTAATGAAGTGGGTGTTTTAACTTAATGAATTAAACAATCTTGTTCGTTAATATTATTAGCGGAAGGGGAAAACATTTCGACCATACTATACTTTAGTATGATTACGAATGGTTTTAACTAATTGATCACTATAAACTTTTATTGTAATTTGTGGCATCCTTTTCCACAAGTCTCCCGTCAAGTCAACTTTCATATATATCACTTAGATCATAGCATAGTGATTTGTATCCTTATATTCTACTTCATACTGTGATTCCTGAATCTCAGTTTCATGATCTCAATGAAATACAATATTCAATTAATCATGTGAAGTATTTAATGATAATCCACATGCTTAATTAATACATCATTCATGTATAATTATTAGCACAAGTTCTACTTGCTAAAACTTTGTCATCTTAAATGCACAAGTTAATAGATCGCGTATCTAATGACTTCATTAATTATGAATTCATCGTATGCAATTAAATTACGACTTCCTTGTCATTGGCCATCTTATTCGATAATAAATGCACAAGTTAATAGATCGTGTATCTAATGAATTCATCAATTATGAATTCATCTGATGTAATTAAATCTTAATCATGACTTTTGACTTGTTATTCAAGACAACTTTATCATTAAACATTGAATATCATTTGACAATAACGGTATTTTAAAAACGCTTCTATCATAACATAAATCAAGATGTAATCAAAGTATCACTACGAGAATTGGCCATCAGCAGCGCGAGGTACCCGCGTTGTAGCTATCGAGCGCGGGGTATATACCCCTCTCTGCTACTAACTAATTAGGAATTAAAAAATAAAATTCACAAATTCTATTTTATGCATACAATTCATATAATCATTCACAGTAGGTCCATAGCACAAACCATTACTTTTTCAATCCTCGTATTAACATCAAACGGTTCTTCAATATACTTATGTAATATTCATACAATGGTTATGGACAACATACAGTTCGTTCTACATGCTAGTAAAAAAAAGAAATTAGACTATTAGAGTGTGATGCATTGTGATGTTGTGAACTTGGCACAGTAGCTGCGATGGCATGCTCAGATAGTTGGGGATCCGGGACTTCGATGTCTTCTTGGTGGTCGCCGCGACCTGCCGGATCAACAAAAAACTTAAGCAATCCATGTGTGAGCTGAACTCGAGCGATCTAAATAAAAAGGATGGACATAGCAAGTACTCCCTCCGTTCTAAAATAAGTGTCTCAACTTTGTGCTAGCTTTAGTATAAATTTGTACCAAGGTCAAGACACTTATTTTGGAACGGAGGGACTAGTATTGTACTTTTTGTTCTCGTCAATACAGAGTAAATACTTGCAGATTTGCAAAATCAGAAATATCTAGCTTTTGAGACAACAGAAATGCACGACTTAGAAACTTTGGCTTGGCATGCAGCTTGGCACCATGGCTAAAGAAAAACAGAGCATGCATGGAAGAGTGGTGTACCGAGGTAGAAGGTCTTGGCATACTCGTCGCAGCTTGAAGACCCGCAGCGGCAGGAAGCCATCCCCGGTGTAGTTGAGTCGCGCCCTGCGCGTGCACCCCGCGGAGCCGTCCCTCAGCGACCACTGCTTATGCGAGGCCGGCGTGAACCTCCTCCACCTCCGCCTCCGAGGCCCGAAAATCTCCCCGCCATCCGCATCTCCTCGGATCCCGGCATCACCTGCGGCCGTCAGCTTCCTCCCTGATGGCGTGGGCGTCCTCGATCCACCTGCGGGCAGCGTCGGGCGGCCATCAATGCGGGCGGCGCCGGGTTAGCCGTGTGAGCTAGTAGGAGGGGGCGAGGAGGAGGGTGACGAGGTGGTCAGCCGTGAGGGGCGGCTCACCGGTGGCTGGGAGGCACGGCTGTGAGTGATGTGTGTGTGTGGTTGTGGTGAGGATAAGGTTAGGTAGCGGGTGTGGCTGGCCGGCCCGTAGTATAAGAGCATTGAAAAAATAAACATTCGTACATCGCCCAGTAGCTATAGCGCAGTTTATTTGCACCCGCGCTGTTGCTATAAATTTAGTAGCAGCACAGGATTTATACATCGCGCTGCTATTATTGATTGCCTCGGGGGCTATGATGGCTACCGCTTACTAGCAGCGCGGATTTTATATCCCGGCGCTGCTACTGTCAGTTTAGTAGCAGCGCATGTATATACCCCACGCTGCTAATACGCTGCTACTCTTCATTCTTGTATGAGCATTATCCTAGAAATGTATAAGCACACTTTATTCATAAACTGGACCAACTGATTTATCTCATACTCCGTACATCAATAACTTTGTCTCACGAGGTGTAAGACATACTACTAAGTGTTCATACTAAAACGATTACATAAATTTTATCTAATACTCTAAGTGTATTCCTATGATAGATGTCTTGGTGAAATCTTGCTGGCCATCAACTGTCTTGGTTGCCATCAATACTCGATCGCACCTTTTCCCGTCCATGCAACGGCAGGTCCTGTTTTTACAAAACAGAATAAGTATCAGATACTCATTAACTGCAAGTGTTGTATAAAGTGAACAAAACATTTATAACAAGTATATCAAATATATACCTTTTCCATCCACAATCTCTCCTTCCTCAATGAGAACAACTTTTGCGGCCAAGAGATTAATCATGAAATTCTGGAGACTCATATGGGCTCCTCTTATGACATAGCTATGAACATAATCTTGATAACTTGGACGAAGTGAATGCAGTAACGTGTTTATGGCAAACTCCTCTGTGGTAGATTCGTTCTTTGTCTAATATTCAAGGTCCTCCACTAAGGTCAGGTACATCCCATGCATCATGTCTAAGTGATCATTCAAGCAAGTGGGTTCTTCCATCTTTATAGATAGAAATTGTTTTTCTAACTCAAATCTGGCCACTCTGTATTGACTTCTGAACATTTCCTTTAGCGTGTCTATCATGTCATAAGAATCAGTTTCCTGAAACTGAATGCTCAAATCTTCTAACATGCTATATTCCATGATATTCTTGACTATGGGGTACTTTTGAGTGTACAAATTAAACACATCATAAAAATTGTGATCTGAATGGTCTTCTGTTCGCACATCTATCGTGAACAAGATGTCTGCTTTTGCGTGATCACGTGTTTCGTTTCACGGTTGCCAACAAAAAGGTTGGTTTTCTCCTCACAGATCGCCGCAAATACGTCTCTCCAAATTTTATTTGCTATTTTTATCTATGGAATTATGGGGGACCACAATGGATGTATGAGTTCAAGCTTTGGCAAAACCAATCTAAGGAGGAAATGACCTTGGTTTGTCCATACAAGAAAAGAGCACGCCTAGGGATCAATGCTATGCGTGCTGCACCTAAGAAATCTGCTATGAAGAGCAACACTGCCCAATCCAAGTCTGTTCGTTTTGCCACTATAATTGATTATGATATTTGCAAATCTTATGGCATGCGGCTGCAGCCCGAGACTAGACTTGAATTTCTTAAGGCTGTCTATGATCTTCTCCAGGATGAGTGTCCTCCGCCGTCGCCGGTGCCGGAAGTTCGCCTCATTCAGTTTGGCACGGTCCCTATTCAATGAGATCTGATTGCTAATTCCGATTTTCCAGCAAGTACTTTACAAACGGACTATGCCCGATCGGCGGATCCTATCCTAGCCGTTGAGGCTGAGTATCATGTGCATCGGACATCGCACAAGGACCCTGCCACCTCCACGTCCGCTGTTTTGCATGCATGTGGACCAGTGGTTCCATCTAGCCAGTAGTCGCCATGCATTCATCCATCTGGACATAGTTTGAATGCTATCTCTTGCTCGGAATCTTCGGGATTGCCTGGTGTGGTTGCAACAGATGGCACCTTGACCCAAGTCCAAGAGCCCCTGGCGATACCGATTCCCGAGCCAACCCTTCCATCCACGCAAGAGGCAGCCGACGCGTTTGAAGCCATGGTAGATGACATGGTGGCCCGGATTATGACATGTTCCATCTGCAACTGCCAGGGCCACCTGTCATCCAGCTGCACTGTCAATTTAATTTTCTTGATTTGCTCTCGTCCTGGTTACCATCGACGTGACTGTGAAAGGATTGCGCGGTAGGAGGGACGCGTGTGGAAGGAAACCCAAAGGGCAAGTGCGGCTTCCCATAATGATGATATAGAGCTGGCCCCAAATCCATCGCCCACACCATCGCCTCCAAGCAACACAGAAAAAACCCCGCCACCACCGCCCAAGCTTCACCAGATCTTGCTACTCTAGCGGAAGTAGCCGAGCGGCAGCGCATGGAGGTATACGAGGTGGATCCTTATCGCTTCCTGGTGGCTAGGCGACTTCCGCGCACCTTTGTCACGCCTGTTGTGCGCCCTGCGCGCAACCATGAGAACTACATGGTGGCCGAGGTGGTGCCGCAGCCGGCGCCTGAGGAGATGGGCGCAATGCGGGAGCAGGTCGTCGACTTATTGCATGACAGAGGAATCCAGGTTCTATCTACTCAGCCCTGGTTCATGGGAATTGGTCTTTTTGAAGTTCGCAGCGCGGCTGTGAGATACTCTCTGACCCAGCACCCACCCTTCAATCTTGGAGCACAACACTTCCTTAGATTCTTCAACCATGCTGAGGGCGCTAGGTACAGGTCAGCCAACGATCACCGGTCGGGCTGGCTCATGTTCATAGGAGTTTCGTTGGATATGCGCAATGGGAACAATCTCAGGGAGATGGTTAATATTTTCGGGAAGTTTCACCATTGGGATGCTGAGGACCCCTACCTGGTTTGAGCAATGGTGTATGATTCCTTCCCGGATGTTGCCCGTGTACCCAGGGATGTTTTGTTTCAGGACTTTGCAGAGTATGGTGGAGCACGAGTCAATTGGAATGTTGCATGTTATGTGCTTGGAGAAAACTGGGCAAATCAGCTCCCTGATGACGAGGATCCCATGCCCCTAGATGGCAATCTACATCCCCTGCCTGGGAAACTGCATCTCAACAACCTCAATTTTGTGCTGCCACCTTACCCAGCCCTGGGATGGATTGATGCCCCTCAAGAACCTCCTGTAGAAGATCCTCCAGTTGCCCCTCAAGATCAGAATTGGGGAAATGCTCAATGGGGTGATGAACCCATCATAGAAGAAATCCAAGATCCTGAGGCAGAACAGGAGGCCGAGGAACAGATGTCCATGGTGCTTGATCACCGTGCAGAATCGGATTCTATTGATCAGGTTCTTGAGGTGCCGGTGATTGATGTAGATGACATTGCAGAAGACAATGTAGATGCTGAAGACCCCATGCTGGCCATTGTGCCTTTTGTTCCACCCCCTGCTGAACAACACAACATCATTGTGGCTATGATCAGAGTGCCGGTTGTACCTCCTCTGCCCCCAGAGATGATCTGGAAGAGAACCTTTGACTCTCTCTATGAGGAGATCTGCACAAGGAATGTGCCTAGAGCTCTGACGCTCTCCCCCCCGAAGTCAGTTGTCTGCTCCAAACGCTCCTGGAGTATTGCTTTTACGAGGACACGATGGCCCCCTCTTTGATATTCATTGAGTATCATGATCATATAGTAGAGGCCACGGCCAAGAATGATGTGCCAGTTGATGGGCTACAGGTGAATCCTGCCCCCCCCCCAAATTCTACTAGAGAAACTGCCCCCATTGGAGGGGATTGTTTTTAGGCTCCTCAACTCAAGATCAGCAAGAAACGTGTCAGGAAATCTTCCACCCCTGTTGTGGAGTCTTCTGTCCGATGCTGCACAAGGAGCCTGGCCAAGAAAGATGGTTTCAAGGCGGGAATAATGTTGGAGCTCTCCTCTCCTCCTAAAAAGAAGAGCCCTAGAACGAAACCACTTCCTATGGTCCAACAGCCCATCTTTGAGGAAGAGGCCCACCAAGAGAATCCTGAAGCAAGCCATGGGGTTCCAGATATACCTCCAACTCCCATCAGGGTGCTGCAACACATAGGCACTGATCTGGAGATTGAGGAATCTCTCCTCACCAAGGAAAAGCTTGAAGCTGCTCCTTCTGCTGCATCTGCATCCCAGAATTCCAATGACCAGTGAACTTTTTATTATCTTGGTTTGGCAAGCCTTAAATTGGCTAGTTGTAAGAACAAGTTATGATGGATATGTTTTTCTTTTGCTGTCATGCTTTATGCTATCTTTAATATTTACAGTAGTATTTTTTGTGCTCCACCACAAGTCCTATGGATAACCATGCTACTAGAAACTGGAATGTACTGCGTTGGAATGTTAGGGGACTAAATGCTGCAGCCACGCAAAGGGCTGTGAGGGAGAAAATTGAGGTGACCAAATGCAGGTCAATTGATGCAACATTTATCAAGAGAAGGTGTCCCAGAAGGTTTGACCAATTTTCTTATGTACCATCTGTGGGGGCCTCTGGGGTTTAATTACTATTTGGAATTCCTGTATTTTTGATGGGGTATTGGTGGACACCCAGCAATTTGGTCTTATCATCAAGTTCACTTCTAAGTTAAATGTTGAATCCTCGACTGTAGTGAATGTTTATGGGCCATGTGATCAACAGAGGAGAGATCTCTTTGTTCAATGGATTTACCATCTACTAATTCCTTTTGATGCCAATTGGCTGCTCTTGGGGGATTTCAATTTAATGAGATCAGTGGAAAATAGGAATATGGCTGGAGGGGATATTAATGACATGTTCATCATTAATGAGATTATTGGACATCTGGGTCTTTTGGAATTACCTATCAAAGGAAAGAGCTACACTTGGTCTAATATGCAGAATGACCCTCTACTGGAGCAATTGGATTGGTTTTTTACTTCTGCCAACTGGATCTCATGCTACCCCTTCTCCCAAGTCCTACCTTTGGCTAAAACTGCTTCTGACTATCTCCCTTGTGTGGTATCTATTTCCACTTCCATTCCCAAGGTCAAGCTTTTTAGGTTTTAAAAATATTGGATTGAGCAGCCTGGATTTATGGATTGTGTTAGGGAGGTGGGGAATTTTCCCTCTGCTAAAAGCCACATTACTGTTGTGATCATGGACAAATTGAAAAGGCTCAGGGGAGCCCTCAAAGCTTGGCAGAAAAATATTTCAAAGATTAAGTGCCTCAAAGCTTGGCAGACAAATTGAAAAGGCTCAGGGGAGTCATTTTTGTCTTGGATTGCTTGGAGGAATTCAGACAACTCACAAGACCTTAATCCAATTTCAGGAAGATTGTGAAGCTTCATCATGAGAAATTGTTGCATTGGCAATTACTGTACTGGAAGAAGAGATGTACCAAGAGATATATCAAGGTGGGAGAGGAGAATTAAAAAAAAATTCAAGCCATGGCCTCTGAGAGACTTAGGAGGAACTCCATTGCATCTTTGAATCTCTCTGATGGTACCCCATGCTCTGATCATGGCCTTCTAGCTGCTGCTTTCTGGTCTTCCTTTAAGAATAGAATGGGGGATCTCTAGAGGTATCAATATGGAATTTGATCTCCATGAGCTGCTGACAGAAGTGGAGGATCTAGATTGTCTCACTTTTCCTTTTGAACAAAAGTAAATTGATGACACCATTAAACACATGCCCATTGATAAGGCACCTGGGCCTGATGGTTTCAATGGTTAATTCCTCAAGAAATGTTGGAACATAATTGCTGAGGATTTTTATAAGTTGACTGCAGAATTTTATGCTGGATCAGTTCAGTTGGAGGGACTCAATGGGTCATTTATAACCTTGGTGCCAAAGAAAGTCAGCCCAGAATCTTTCAATGATTTCAGGCCAATATCTCTCACTAGCGTGGGTATTAAATTCCTCACCAAAATGGCTGCTAATAGATTCCAAAAGGTGTTCACCATATGCATTCATAAGAATCAGTATGGATTCATTAAAGATAGGTCTATACAGTACTGCATTGCTTGGAATCTGGAATATCTGCATCAATGTCACCATTCTAGAAGACCTCTGCTTATCTTGAAAATTGATTTTTAGAAGGCTTTTGATTCTATTGAGCATGAGGCAATCTTACAGATTTTAAAGTTCAAAGGATTCAATCTGAGGTGGAAAAATTGGATATCTGACCTGCTTTCATCTGGGTCATCTTCTGTATTGTTGAATGGGATACATGGTAAACACTTCAAATGCAGAAGAGGGGTCAGAAAAGGAGATCCTTTATCTCCTCTCTTATTTGTCCTTGATGCAGACTTAATTCAATCAGTAGTGAATGATCTTTTGAGAAGGGGAAGACTTCAGTTACCCATTCCATCTCATGATCAGGATTTCCCAATTGTTCAGTATGCAGATGACACACTTCTGATAATGCAAGCTGATGAAGAGAAAGTTGTTGTACTCAAAGAGGCTCTAAAGAAGTTTTCTCAATCCACTGGACTTGATATCAATTATCATAAATCCTCCATGTACCCCATTAACTTATCTGCAACTGAGTTGGCTGATTTGGCTTCTGCTTTTGGTTGCCAAACTGGTACTTTGCCTTTCACATACCTGGGACTACCTGTTGGCACCACCAGGCCAAAAATGGTTGATCTCTTGCCATTAGTGGACTGTTTGGAGAGAAGGTTGACTGCCAGTTCATGTTTTCTTAATCAGGGAGGGAAGTTACAACTTTTGAATTCAGTGATCTCCTCCATGCCAATATACTATCTCTGCTCTCTTCAAATTCCAGCTGGGATCATTAAGAAACTTGAAAGAATTCAAAGACAGTGTCCCTGGAGAAGTTATGGCAAGAATTCTGGTAAATCACTTGTAGCTTGGGATCTAGTGTGCAGACCTAAAAATAAGGGTGGGTGGGGCATCCTTAACCTACCTTTGCATAATAAAGCTCGTCTGATCAAACATGTGCACAAATTCTATAACAGAGCTTCAGTGCCCTGGGTCCAACTTGTTTGGGATACCTACTGTCACAACAGAGTCCCTCATGCTACTGAAATTTGTGGTTCCTTCTGGTGGAAGGACATTTGCAAACTGATGGATAAATATATTGCAGCTTCCAAATGTATTTTTGGTGATGGAGTAACTACTCTATTCTGGCTGGACATTTAGATGGACAATCAGAATGAACTGATGGCTGCCAAATTTTCTTGATTGTCTCCTTTGTTTCTGATAGCCAAATTGCAGTACAAGAAGTATTGTTGTCTGATGACCTGCTGTCTCTCTTCCATTTACCCTTGTCCAATGAGGCTTTTGAGGAGCTGCAGTTGCTCATTCCACATTGTAACATCCCAATTTTCTAAATTCGGATGTTAATAGATCATCATATGCATCTCATGCTGCTTCCGAATTTTCTGGAGTTTTAAAATATTTTTAAACATTTTTCAACACATGGCAGTTCGCTGGAGATGATATAAAAGGACTTATCCCCATTTTTAATTTGTTTTAAAATAGTTTAAAATATTTTTGGGAGAATTTTTATTTTTACTTTGCGGTTATAAATATTTTCTAAAAATAATTTGGGAACTTATTTATGCTCCGGAAAAGTTTTTTGATCAATTTTCAGAGTTTTCGGTATTTTTAAAATGCCAGAAAAGTATTTTAAAATATTTAAAAATAAGTTGCAAAGTTTTTATTTTTGTTTAATATTTTTGTAAAGCCAAAAATTCATTTTCATTATTTTAAAAATATTGGCGAAGACAGAATTTAAAAATAATTTTTCGTGATTTTTCTATAATTATTTTGGGCCTAATGGGCCTGTTCTGTTTTTTTTCCGCTGATCGATTTTGTATTTATCTCGGATTTAAAAAGAAAAAAAAGGATTAGAGGCTGTCTATAAATAGCTCCGTTTAGGGTTAGATTATTTTGTTTTAGCGTTTTAGGTTTAGCCCTAAACTAATCCGCGGGACCCGCCGCCGCCGACGTCATCGCCGGAGTTCGCCGGAAAATTCGCCGGAGTCGCGTTTTCGCCGTTTCTTTTTGCGGTGGTTTTATTTTGACAAGTACTTTAAGATTAGCTACTGTTAGGCAAGTTTTTCTACTGTTCTTTGAATGTTTATTACTGTTTGAGCATATTTGTATTGATTATATGTTGATTGGTGATATCTTTGCTCGTATAGATTGTCCGGAGTGTGCCACCTCGTATTGTGAGGATTGTGACCGTCAGGAACAGCAAGAAGGCAAGTGATGCTTTGACCATACTCATACCTATATTTTCTATATGCATTATGTTAAGAAATATCACCCTATTGCATGATAGGTAGTTTACTTTACTGTTGCTGGAAAACCAGTTAGGATAGCCACATGTCTTGACTTGTCTACCGTAGATCAACCTAGCCCGTGTTGTTACCTTATTGCTATGCTTTGTAGACGTGGTTTGGGTTGTGAGAATTCATGGAGTGCATGTGAGCTATTTAATAAACTGTGTAGCAACTTTATAATAAATAGAAATCACTTCTGGATGGGCGGGTTGCATCCCGGTAGTTGTGCCTTGTCTAAGGACAGTGCCGGGGTTAAATGCACCCAATGGTTGTTTGGTGGTGAACCGGGTGCGACATGGTGTCTACCCTCTGAACGCAGTGGGCGCCGTCCAGCCTCAAAAAGATCAGACATGCAATATTACTAGTAGCTTCCGTGTACAACCACTGGCTATATGGGCTCTGGCTTAGCACGAGTACGTTGTGGGGAACCTGGCCCTGGTAGCTAGCTGATGTAGATGTGTTGTTAGGTGTACCGGCTACCAAAGGGTGGAGGCAACCTCTTCAGAAAGTCTTTGTCTTAATCTTCGGGTTGAGTCCAATGGGGAACGTGTACAACCTCTGCAGAGCGTATAAACTGATCATGATTAGCCGTGTCCACGGTTACGGACGAACTTTGAGCAACTAGTCAGTACTGTTGATGAATGATCTTGACATATGAGCACTTAATAATAATATTGGTGGGAAAGAGTAGCATGGGTTGCTGTGTGTTTCGGGTAGAATTCAACTTAAAATTTTGACTAGTTTAGTTCAGGAGAAAATTGGCTTTCTGCAAAACAAAACCATAAGCCTTTCCTTTGACTTACCTTGCATGTAGTTGTAGGTCCTTTATATAAACTTTTCCGTGTCACTTGCCGTACAAATCAGATGTACTGACCCATTGTCGGGCTGTAACCTTCGGTGTTGCAGGTTTTTCAGACGACCAGTAAGGTGCGTTTAGGGATTGCGAGTCTACACTCAGCATGTTCGCATGTGGCTGTTGATGGGACTCCACGTTACTTGCTTTTTCTTCCTCTATACTTATATTGAATAAGCTAGCCTTGAGCTATGCAACTTGTTATTTATTTACTCTGGATCATACGTTGTAATAATGATGCACTTGTACTTTGATATACATCTATAATACTGTGTGTGCCAGCGAGTTCGATCCAGGGACTGGCACTTGAGCACAGAGACTCCAATTCTGTGTGAATTGGGTCGTTACAGATGGTATCAGAGAAGTGTGTTGACTGTAGGACGTGACCCTAGAAAATGGACTAGAAAAGCCATAGGAATCAAAATATTAATTTATATCACTCTGTCTTGTACTTACTTACCTTCTCTATCTTGTATTCATACCTGTTCTAATTCTTGCCTTACCTCTCTTTGATTATAGATGACCACTTTGTCCTACCGCGCTATGGCGTTTGGACCTGAGCTCAGGGGGATTTGCCACTTCCTGAACATCTACGCACCAGTCTTTCAGCCGGACATCGTCGAGACAAGGGGAGCTGATGACTACTGGCAAGTGGAGGCTTTCATCCTTGGAAGCATGGAGAATGAGGAAACGATGATCACGGAGTCATTCGAGGTGCATGCCCAGGAGAAGGAGTGGTGTGTGCGCATGGCCGCTCACATAGCTCTTGGACGCATTGTGGAGACGTATGCCGCCCGGCTAAAGGGTACGGTGTACGCGGAGATGGCCAAGGTTCTCCCATCGGGGAACATAATACCAAAGAGGTTCAGGTATGTCACTGGGGCCATTTGGCCAGGTACAACCAGCTACATCATCCAAAGCCTGGAGAAACACATCCATTGCCCGGAGAAGTGCACTCAGTCAGACCTCTACACCATTACTGAGTTGCAGCAGAAGAACACCAGGCTCAAGAGGGACAACAACAAGATGAAGAAGGAGAAGTTGGAGATGCAAGCAGATATGACAAGGCTGAAGGAGAAAATGAAGGCCAATGGAATTGAAGAACCAGAAGAGGAGCCAGAAGTAGAGACCTCGGCAGAAGAAGAGGAGCCGAGTCCCAAGAGGCGCAACCGCATTAGCGGGCGCGAATACCGCATGCTGTTTAGCAAAGACAACATTAAGAATTACTTCACCGGCTATTAGTTTACTATCGTTATCGTGTTAGCATATTTGACCATGTCGACTTATTCGGTGTGGCAATACTAGGTTGCTCGATATACTCTTATGTTATTCGTGGTTGTTGAGGATCTTATATTACCCGTGGTTGTTTTGAGGATCTTATATCAGTTATAAAATACATTTTAAACTATATGGTGTGATATGTGATGGTTTTCCGTATGAGTGCATTGGTTGATGATTGTTATATGTTTGATGCCATGGTGATGTTGTTTGGTGAAGTTGATTGGTGATATATGTATTGTATAAATAATGCTTGTCATGATCATCATAAGCATATGGGTAGGAGTATATTTCCCTAGCTACTTTCTGTCTACAACTTACCTATTCTTACCCAACAGATGCCGCCGAGATGTGATCCCATGGGGAATGAGAACAACAACAATGGAGTGCCAGCTTATATGCAGCAGTTACTTCAAGGACAGGCTCAGTTGATCCAGTTGCTCACGCAGAACATGGGCAACAACAACAATGCGCCACCACCACCACCCGTGGACACGCTTGCAAGGTTCCTGATGTTGAATCCTCAGAGGTTCTCTAGCACTCCTGAACCCATAGTGGCGGATGACTGGCTTCGTTCAGTGGGCCGGAATATGGAGACAGTTGGCTGCACTGAGGCAGAGAGAGTGAGGTTTGCCTCCCATTTGCTGGAGGGTCCTGCCGCTGCTTGGTGGGACAACTATTTGTTGACTTACCCCATCGACACCATCACTTGGGCGCAGTTCCAGTCTGCTTTTCGCGCCGCACATGTTTCAGCAGGCGCCATGAGCTTGAAGAAGAAGGAGTTCCGCAGTTTACGCAAGGGAGGCCGTTCAGTGGCCGAGTATGTTGAGGTGTTCAACAAGCTTGCCAGATATGCTCCAGATGATGTCAGGAATGATGCAGCAAGGCAAGAGAAGTTCTTGGAGGGGCTGAATGATGAGTTGGGAGTCCAGCTGACAGTGGTTACTTTTGCTAACTGCCAGGCGCTCATAGACAAAGCTATTGTGTTGGAAGGCAAGCAGCAGGCCATTGAGAGCCGCAAGAGGAAGTACAACAACAACAATGGAGGCAAGTACAACTCTGGACCGCATCAGAAGCCACGCAATTCCTATGCTGGCAATGGAGGACATAACCATGGACATAACCACAATGATGGGAATGGCCATGTTCACAATGGAGGACACAACCATCATGGTGGGAATGGTCACAACCATAATGGCCACAACCACCACAATGGGAACAAGAGTGGCAATGGCAATGGAAGGAACAATGGGAATGGGAGAAGCAATGGAGCCAATGGAGGCAATGGAAACAACCGTCAGAATGGCCAGGCACCAAAGGACTTGAGTCACATTCAGTGTTTCAGGTGCAAGAACATGGGACACTATGCCACAGACTGCCTAGAGTCCAATGGGAATGGAGTCCCCAAGCCCAATCCTTTCAACAAGGGGCCTGTGAACCATGTCAATGTGGAGGAGATCTATGATGAGACTGATGCTGTGATTGGTAAGTTCTTTATCAATTCAGTACCCGCACTTGTTCTTTTTGATTATGGTGCATCACATTCATTCATATCGAGGGTATTTGTGGATAAGCATGAGTTACCTACCGTAGTTCTTAAGTCATCTATGCTCATAAGTTCACCGGGAGCGGAGATGTCAGCTAGTTTGGGATGCTATCAGTTGAGCCTAGCCATAGGGAAGCATGTTTTTCCTACAGATTTGATTGTATTGAAGTCACAAGGTTTGGATATTATTTTGGGCATGGATTGGTTAACCAAGTACCAAGGTGTTATTGATTGTGCCAGTCGGTCTATCACTCTCAGTACACCGAGTGGACAGAAGATCAGATATGTGTCCAAGTATAAGCATCAACACGCTCAGGTGAATTCTCTTAAGGGGGGTAGCCGGGATGATGTGCGTGTTGTGAGGGATTATCCGGATGTGTTTCCGGAGGAGTTGCCAGGTATGCCACCGGATAGGGAGATTGAGTTCCTTATTGATTTAATACCAGGTACTGGGCCTATTGCTAAGAGACCGTATAGGATGCCCGCTAATGAACTTGCAGAGTTGAAGGAACAGATCCGAGAGTTGCAGGCAAAGGGGTTCATTCGCCCAGGCTCGTCACCTGTGGGATCTCCAGTGTTGTTTGTTGAGAAGAAGGATGGAACCCAGAGGATGTGTGTGGATTACCGTTCTCTGAATGATGTTACTATCAAGAACAAGTATCCTTTACCTGTGATTAATGATCTATTTGACCAGTTGGAGGGAGCTTGTGTATTCTCTAAGATTGATCTTCGTTCTGGTTATCATCAAGTGAAGATTCAGGAGAAAGATATTCCGAAGACTGCTTTTACTACAAGGTATGGGTTGTATGAGTATACTGTTATGTCATTTGGATTGACTAATGCTCCTGCATACTTCATGAATATGATGAATGAGGTGTTTATGGAGTTCTTGGATAAATTCGTTGTGGTGTTCATTGATGATATATTGGTGTATTCCAAGAATGAGCAAGAGCATGAGGCACATCTGCGTTTGGTATTGGAGAAGCTCAGGGAGCACATATTGTATGCCAAGTTCAGCAAGTGTGAGTTTTGGTTGAAGGAGGTCGGATTCCTTGGACATGTTGTGTCAGGAGAAGGAGTAGCTGTGGACCCATCCAAGGTTTCAACAGTTACGGAATGGGAGACACCCGCGTCAGTTGGAGACATTCGCAGTTTCTTGGGTCTTGCAGGATATTATAGGAGGTTCATTGAGAATTTCTCCAAGCTTGCAAAACCAATGACTGAGCTGTTGAAGAAAGAGAATAAGTTTGTTTGGAGTGAGGCATGTGAAGCCAGCTTTCAGGAGTTGAAGAAACGGTTAATAACTGCACATGTTTTATGTTTGCCTGAAATACATAAGGATTTCCAAGTGTATTGTGATGCATCTCGTCGAGGACTTGGTTGTGTTTTGATGCAAGGAGGTAGAGTTGTTGCTTATGCTTCCCGTCAGCTTAAGAACCATGAGCAGAACTATCCTACACATGATTTGGAGTTAGTTGCAGTTGTTCATGCATTGAAAACATGGAGGCAATATCTTGTTGGTAATCATTGTGATGTTTATACTGATCATAAGAGTTTGAAGTATATCTTTACTCAAAAGGATTTGAATCTCAGGCAGAGTAGATGGCTGGAGCTTATTAAGGATTATGATTTGAATGTGCAGTATCATCCTGGTAAAGCGAATGTGGTTGCGGATGCATTGAGCCGGAAGAGTCATATCAATGTTACTAATGTTGAGGATATGCCACGTGAGTTATGTGAGCAGTTCAAGAATCTCAGGTTGGAGATAGTTCCTAAGGGATATGTGGCAACATTGGAAGTGAAGCCAAATCTGTTGGAGAGAATCAGAGAGGCTCAGAAAGGTGATGCAGAAATTGATGAGACAAAAGTGAATATGACCAAGGGAAAAGCAGAGGGTTTCCGTAAGGATAAGCATGGAGCCATTTGGTTTGAGAAGCGCATTTGTGTACCGCAGGATGCAGAGATCAGGAAGTTGATTCTTCAGGAGGCACATGATTCACCTTATTCTATTCATCCCAGAAATACCAAGATGTATTTGGATTTGAGGGAGAGATTTTGGTGGCCTAGCCTGAAGCGAGAGATGGCCCAGTATATTGCTTTGTGTGATGTTTGCCAAAGAGTCAAGGCTGAGCATCAGAAGCCAGCAGGGTTGTTGCAGCCTTTGCCTATACCAGAATGGAAGTGGGATCAGATAGGTATGGACTTTATTACTGGTTTACCCAGGACTCGGTCAGGATATGATTCGATTTGGGTGATTGTTGATCGTTTGACCAAGGTTGCTCACTTCATTCCAGTGAAGACAACTTACAACAGTGCCAAGCTAGCCAAGATTTATATGTCCAGGATCGTGTGTTTGCATGGAGTTCCAAGCAAGGTTGTGTCTGATAGAGGTACTCAGTTTACTTTGAAGTTTTGGCGTCAGTTGCATGAGACTTTGGGCACTAGGCCGGAGTTCAGTACAACGTTTCATCCTCAGACAGATGGGCAGACCGAGAGAGTCAATCAGATCTTGGAGGATATGTTGAGAGCTTGTGCGTTGGATTATGGTTCGAGTTGGGATGACAACTTACCGTATGCTGAGTTCTCATACAACAATAGTTACCAGGCTAGTCTTCAGATGGCACCATTCGAGTTACTGTATGGCAGGAAGTGCAGGACTCCGTTGATGTGGGATGAGGTAGGAGAACGTCAGTTGTTTGGACCAGACCTGATCAGAGATGCCGAGGAGAAAGTCAAGTTGATCCGTCATAGACTGAAGACAGCACAGTCCAGGCAGAAGAGTTATGCAGATGCAAAGCGCAAGGATGTGACCTATGAAGTTGGAGACCGTGCATATCTCAGAGTTTCACCAATTCGTGGAATCAAGAGGTTTGGAATCAAAGGCAAGTTAGCACCACGTTTTGTGGGGCCTTACAAGATCTTGGAGCGCAGAGGAGAGGTAGCTTATCAGTTGGAGTTGCCAGAAGCTTTGTCAGGGGTTCGTGATGTGTTTCACGTATCCCAGCTGAAGAAGTGTCATGCAGAGATGGCAGATATTCCTTTGAGAGATACAGTGCCACTTGAGGCAATTCAGTTGGAGAGTGATCTGACTTATGAGGAGAAACCGGTGAAGATTCTGGAGACTGCAGAAAGAGTTACCCGCACCAAGACGATCAGGCTATGCAAGGTTTAGTGGGATCATCATACCGAAGAGGAAGCAACTTGGGAGCGTGAAGAAGATCTGAAGCAAGACCACCCGCATCTCTTTGCTAGCAAGACCGAATCTCGAGGACGAGATTCATCTTAAGGGGGGTAGGTTTGTAACATCCCAATTTTCTAAATTCGGATGTTAATAGATCATCATATGAATATCATGTTGCTTCCGCATTTTTCTGGAGTTTTAAAATATTTTTAAACATTTTTCAACACATGGCAGTTCGTTGGAGAAGATATAAAAGGACTTATCCCCATTTTTAATTTTTTGGAAAATAGTTTAAAATATTTTTGGGAGACTTTTTATTTTTACTTTAGGGTTATAAATATTTTCTAAAAATATTTTGGGAACTTATTTATGCTCCGGAAAAGTTTTGAAATCAATTTTCGGAGTTTTCGGTATTTTTAAAATGCCAGAAAAGTATTTTAAAATATTTAAAAATAAGTTGCAAAGTTTTTATTTTTGTTTAATATTTTGGTAAATCCAAAAATTCATTTTAATTATTTTAAAATATTGGCGAAGACGGAATTTAAAAACAATTTTCTGTGATTTTTCTATAATTATTTTGGGCCTAATGGGCCTGTTCTATTTTTTTTTCGCAGACCAATTTTGTATTTATCTTGGATTTAAAAATAAAAAAAAGGGATTAGAGGCTGTCTATAAATAGCTCCGTTTAGGGTTAGATTATTTTCTTTTAGCGTTTTAGTTTTAGCCCTAAAATAATCTGCGGGACCCGCCGCCGCCGACGTCATCGCCGAAAAGTTCGCCGGAATTCGCCGGAAAGTTCACCAGAGTCGCGTTTTCGCCGTTTCTTTTTGCGTTGGTTTTATTTTGACAAGTACTTTAAGTTTAGCTACTGTTAGGCAAGTTTTTCTACTGTTCTTTGAATGTTTATTACTGTTTGAGAATATTTGTATTGATTATATGTTGATTGGTGCTATGTTTGCTCGTATAGATTATCCGGAGTGTGCCACCTCGTACTGTGAGGATTGTGACCGTCAGGAACAGCAAGAAGGCAAGTGATGCTTTGACCATACTCATACCTATATTTTCTATATGCATTATGTTAAGAAATATCACCCTATTGCATGATAGGTAGTTTACTTTACTGTTGCTGCAAAACCAGTTAGGATAGCCACATGTCTTGACTTGTCTACCGTAGATCAACCTAGCCCGTGTTGTTACCTTATTGCTATGCTTTGTAGACGTGGTTTGGGTTGTGAGAATTCATGGAGTGCATGTGAGCTATTTAATAAACTGTGTAGCAACTTTATAATAAATAGAAATCACTTCTGGACGGGCGGGTTGCATCCCGGTAGTTGTGCCTTGTCTAAGGACAGTGCCGGGGTTAAATGCACCCAATGGTTGTTTGGTGGTGAACCGGGTGCGACATGGTGTCTACCCTCTGAACGCAGTGGGCGCCGTCCAGGTTCAAAAGATCAGACAGGCAATATTACTAGTAGCTTCCGTGTACAGCCACTGGCTATATGGGATCTGGCTTAGCACGAGTACGTTGTGGGGAACCTGGCCCTGGTAGCTAGCTGATGTAGATGTGTTGTTAGGTGTACCGGCTACCAAAGGGTGGAGGCAACGTCTTCAGAAAGTCTTTGTCTCAATCTTCGGGTTGAGTCCAGTGGGGAACGTGTACAACCTCTGCAGAGCGTATAAACTGATCATGATTAGCCGTGTCCACGGTTACGGACGAACTTTGAGCAACTAGTCAGTACTGTTGATGAATGATCTTGACAGATGAACACTTAATAATAATATTGGTGGGAAAGAGTAGCATGGGTTGTTGTGTGTTTCAGGTAGAATTCAACTTAAAATTTTGACTAGTTTAGTTCAGGAGAAAATTGGCTTTCTGCAAAAAAAACCATAAGCCTTTCCTTTGACTTACCTTGCATGTAGTTGTAGGTCCTTTATATAAACTTTTCTGTGTCACTTGCCATACAAATCAGATGTACTGACCCGTTGTCGGGTTGTAACCTTCGGTGTTGCAGGTTTTTCAGACGACCAGTAAGGTGAGTTTAGGGGTTGCGAGTCTACACTCAGCATGTTCGCATGTGGCTATTGATGGTACTCCACATTACATGCTTTTGCTTCCGCTATATTTATATTGAATAAGCTAGCCTTGAGCTATGCAACTTGTTATTTATTTACTCTGGATCATACGTTGTAATAATGATGCACTTGTACTTTGATATACATCTATAATACTTTGTGTGCCAGCGAGTTCGATCGAGGGACTGGCACTTGAGCACAGAGACTCCAATTCTGTGTGAATTGGGTCGTTACATCTTGCTCCTTATCAAGACAGGGAGGCCAAGTTGGATGAGTGGACATGGAAATTTGGGAAAGGTGGTCCTTATACTGCTTCAAAGTTTTACAAACAAGTCCATGATCCCATTGTTTCCAATCCATTGCTGACATGGATATGGAAGTCATGTTGTACTCTTAAGGTTAAAGTTTTTTCATGGTTGGTCATAATGGATAGGATAAATACCAAAGACATGATCCTTAGGAGACATTGGCACATTGATGATGGCCCTAATTGTGTGGTTTGTGCTGTTCAAACACTGGAGACTAGGGATCACCTCTTTTTCCAGTGCATATTCAGTCACAGGATATGGAACTATTTGCATATTGACTGGTCCCAAGGTACTACCATGGTGGAAGTCACAAATGCTGCTAGCACAGAGTTTGCAAAACCCTTCTTTGCTGAAGTAGTCTTCACTTTCTGGTGGAACATTTGGATCATCCGAAATGACAAGGTTTTCAGTAATGATAGACCCACTTTTGCTAAGTAGCGTCAAGGTTTCATCCATGACCTATCTTTGCTTGGATACAGAATCAAGCCTAGGTTTAAGGATGAGTTGTATAGATGGATAGATTTTTTGCCACCCTGAGGGGTGTTTTTGTTGTAATCTTTTTTCCCCTGTTGGGCTTTGCCCTTATGTAACCTTTGTAAATACTGGTGATGAGCAGTAAAGTGTTGTGGGGTGCTTTACCCTGCAGTTGTACATAAAAAAACAAGATGTCTGCTCTCTTGAGCGAATTCCTGAGGCGTATGTACGAATCAAAAAAGTTTGACCCATATGCTCTAAGTCTCTCACCCTCCATGAAAAAAGATAATTCATGTTGCTCGAGTTCATTCATTTTCTACAAACATAATTGCAAGGAAAAATTATTAAGACTAGTTCACAACAATGAGTCAATAATATGAGCTCACACTAAAACAATAATCCCTAAGAATTTTTAGTGATTACATGATCCAGATTCACTATCCTCCCTCGAATATAACACGGCCTATGGATTAGTTTCAGAGGTACACAACTACTTGTGTGATCACATCATGCATGTGACTCATGCTCGATCTTTCGATCTCTAGTATTCTGAGGCCATATCGACATATGCTAGGCTCGCCAAATCGACCTCTGTGTTATATGCTGTTCAGCATGGCCATATCTACATATTCTAGGTTTTCCAAACCCAACCTTATGTGAACGCTATTTATTATGTGTGACACCCGATATGTACGAAATGTCGGCCATAAGGGAGAACCTTCCAGGTGGTGCACACTTTGGTAGAATACTTGTGTTTGGTATTTGTTAAGGGATCATCTTATATAATGCTACCATCGTGTATCCTATACTAGCAAGTTTTAAGATGTTTGACCATGGTGGCACTAAGTCTACAGTGTCTCCATTTGAGTTTGTTTTATCAAGATGAACGTTTACTACTTTCTAGTAACACATAGCAAAGCTATCACTACATCAAGATCAAACAAAACGATATTCCCACAAACCAATATAAAGTTAGACGCCTCTATTTTGTATATTACATGTTTTACGTGGCTGCTAGGGCTTTCATGGATAAACATATTTTAACCTACGAGTGATACGTCCAAAACGTATCTATAATTTCTGCTTGCTCCATGCATGTTTTGTGTGATATTGCTATGATCTAGATACACTTTCATACATTTTTGATCATATTTGGACTAACCTATTAACTCAGTGCACCCCAGTGTCAGTTCCTATTTTCTGCTGTTTTTCTATTTCAGTTTTCCCCCATATAAAAAGTGCCAGAAAAATTCGGGAAAATTCAGATAAAAAATCAGCGTGACGGAAGCTTCCAGAATAGCCCGGGAGGGGCCAGAGGGGAGCCAGGGGGCCCCCGGCGGCCACCCGGCGCGGCCCCACCCCTGGCCGTGCCAGGGGGGCGCCTGGGGCCCCTGGTCCACCTTTGGCCGCCCCCCTTCGCCTATTTAATCTACGTCACGGGAAAACTCCAGAAGAAGAACCCTATTCCGCGAACTCGCCTCTGTTCCGCCGCCGCCGCGCTTCCAAGAACGGGAGCACCAGAAGATCTCTTCCCGGAATCCTGCCGGGGGGAGGATTGACCTCCGGGAGTCTCCTCTCCACCATGGATGCTCCCCGAATGTCTCGTGAGTAGTTTTCATTGGACCATGGGTCCGTGATCAGTATCTATGTGATGTTCTCCTCCCCTCTTTGATCTTCATTGTTTAGACCTCGTGAGCTGCCCTACATGATCGAGGCACCTTTGTAATATTTCTGCTGTTGCTATGTTGAGTTTGGAGGGATCTGATGGATTATGAGATTATGTTCAGTTTGTGATAGAGTAATATATTTGGTCTTTATCACTTATATTTTTGTTCCTAAGTAATTCTTGCATGCTCTCCGTTGCTGTTTATTGCTTTGGCCAAGTAGTAGGTAGTGACTCCAAGAGGGAGCGTTGTGCTAGATTGTGGGTTCATGCCCCCCGATGACACGCTTGAGTGACAGAAACATGAGTCTAGGGGATGTGTTGTTTCCACAAGGGGGAAAACAACGGTGCTTGTGACTGCGGTCACAAGGATTGTTTACTTTACGCAGAGTTATTTTTAATGCAGTTGTCTGTTGCTTTGGGTTTACACTTTGGGTGGGGCTCGCAACTTAATACCAGCGAGATGTTCTGGATAGATATCTCAAGGTGGATGATTAGTAGTAGATGCAGATGGATTTCGGTCTACTTATTTTGGCGTTCTTCTCGTGCTTTTGAACCTCTTCCTTTCTTTTGTAGCATAGTTAGCATTGCGGTGCGTTCATAATCCTATCAATTGCCCTTCTGTAATTTGTTTACCTCGCATAGCAGTTTTATCGTGTTTTGGGAGAGAGACATCACTAGTGAACATCACGTATCCCGGTCCATATCCTCATTACTGATTCCAAGCTATATTTACTTTTCTGCATTTACTTTCAAGTTGCTATTATTATCCCTTGCGTTTTATCGTTTGTGAACAACAAGACTGGAGAGATTTACAACCTCTCTGAACTTCGTTGGGAACAAAGTTATCTGTGTCTGTGTTTAGGTCCGCGTCAGTTGCGCCGCTGACACCTACTTATCATCTCTGGAGTCCTACTGGAGACAAACCTTGGTATCTTAACCGAGGGAAAACTGCTGCTGCACTGCATCTCAAACCTTCCACTTGGGGTAACTAACGAAGGGCGAGAAGCCAATAAGCAAGAGTATTTCTGGCGCCGTTGCCGGGGACTCCGAGTGCTAAGATAGGAGAGTTTCACACTACCCTTTACCTTTGTTTTTTTAGTCTTGTTAGTTTACCTTTCAGTTTTTATCTCAGTGTCCTTTATGAAAAACCACAAAAATAGTCGCTACCTTTTGCCTTTGTCTTTCTTTGCCTATTTATGCTATCCTCACCATGGGTGATGAACCACCCAAATATGGTAGGATGGACATGTTTCACTTGGATCATCTTCGATCAATTTGTGCTCGTGCTAAAAACCCAACCGACTTGGTCGAGGGAAAATCATTGGATGATCATGCTCATTATACGCGGCACCGCCTATCTCAGAAATGGAAACACTTATGGGATCAAATACATGTTTCTTATTGCCATGCTAAACTTTTGTGCCACATTTATGATTTCACTTGCTGTTCTAATATAGATCATAAACACCTCCCTTTCCAATGTGAGTTTAATGAAAATGAGATCTTATCTTCTTATGCTAAAGGTGTTTATGATTACTTTGATGTTGAAAAGATTGAAGAGTTTGTTGCTTTTAAAGGTGCTTATGAGATTGCTTCTTTGATTGAAAAGTATCACGATACTATTTTCGAGTCTGAAAACTTTGCAGTTCTTGCTTATTGCTTCGACAATTATACTTCCAATTCTTATATTGAGTATTTTAAAAATAAAATGTTTGTTGCCCAAGAAGAGGCCAATGATTCCTTTGAGGAGGAATCCCATGATTCCGAGGACTCACTTGAAATACCCCTTTCTGAAAATTTTGATACTTGCTTTGTTGATGGCCAAGATGCCACTATGGATGATGCTAACAAAAATGAACTCTCTATAGTTCCTTATGTTAAGCATGAAATTGTTGATATTGCACCCACACTTGATTTTCCTATTATCCTTTTGAAATCTCCAACTCCGGAGAATTTTCCTCTTATCAAAGCTCAATGTGATGGGTTGCATTTATCTTATAATCCTAAAGACCGTGTTGAAACTATACATGTGTGCTTGCAGTTCATGAACAACATGATTTATGTGATAGTTATATTCTTGATGTTGTTCATGATACTACTGAAAATTATTTTGAGAGAGGGAAGTTTGGTTGTAGAAACTTCCATATTACTAAAACTCCTCTCTTTATGTTGAAAGTTTTGAAGATGTTCCTGTTCCACCTTTCTATGCATGTCACTTTGTGCTTCTTTGACTTATTTTCTTACAAGATGCCTATGCATAGGAAGTGGGTTAGGCTTAAATGTGTTTCATATTTGTTTCTTGATGCTCTCTTTTGCTTCAAATTCTTATTCTTATGAGAGCACCTTCTACAATCTTTATGCCTAGCTTAAAGGCATAAAAGAAAGCGCTTTCGGGAGGCAGCCCACAACGAATTTAGGTTTTTCTTTTTTATTTTGTTGTGTCTTGATGATTTTTACTACTGTAGCAACATCATTGTATCTTTATTTTTCAGCTTTGTGCCAAGTTATAGCCTCTTACGGCAAGGGAAGTAAAAGTTGTGACATGCTGTCCAGAAAACAGATTCTGTCCTCGTGACCAGAAAAATTCCAGAAAAATCCCAGTTCATCTTTTTGAGCTGAAATATTTACACAGTATGCTCTATACAATTAAGAAACTTCCGTGAGTTTTTTGATTTGAGTTGCAGAAGTGCCCCTAAAAAATTCTTTACTATCTTCTGTTCTACTTTTCACAGATTCTGCCACGTTTTGTCTCTCCTAACTTTTGCAAACCTTAAGCTTGCTTTTTCTTTGCAAAAACTTTTTGGCACTCTTGAGAAACAGTAGCTCTTCAAGAATATCTTTATATCCAGTGAATTTTATTTATTTATTAAGGGTACTAACCTCTCTAATCAGCTTATGATGAGTTATGTATAAAGGGAGTTTTCAAGTGTGTGATGGAAGATGATGAAAGAAGATCCAGGAGTGTCAAGCGCTCAAGCTTGGGGATGCCCCCATGCATCCCAATAAATATTCAGGGAGACTCAAGCGTCTATGCTTGGGTATGCCCCCATGCATCCCCTTCTCCATCAACAATCATCAGTTCGTCCTTCGTCTCACTATATTTTTATCACTTCAGGCGTTATGTGCTATGCTTGGAGCGTCTCGCTCTTAGGTTTTGTTTTTAGTTTTCTTTAGATTTTCTTGCTGTTCATAACAAGTTAGATCCCTTCTTACTTTGTGTGGAAGAGAAACACGCTCCACTTTCAAAATATAGAACACATCATAGGATTCTTCATGCCTATCTTTTTGCTGTTGTGTGTTCTTTATCTTTTCATAGCTGCTGCCATGTTTAGTTTTAGTCTTAGTTTGTCTTTAGAAAGAGCCTTGGCTTTTGTTTAGTTTGTTGCTGGAACTCTTTTTAGTTTTCATGTTTATCTTGTTAAAGAGAGTTGGTTGTTGCACTGAGTTGTGTCTTGTCTTGAAAGTAGGTAATTGAGGTTGCTATTTAATTTTAGTAGTAGTTTGCAATAGTTTTGAAGTATTGATGTGAGTAATGTTTGGACTTTTGGTGTCAAGAGCTCTTGCCTATTAGTGATAGGTGTCGTATTTTGGGCAATCCGTGTTTATTTTCAAAACCTACAAAACTAGTTGAGAACTCTAGCTACTAGATGGATCACTAATCCTTGGAGGGATCGAATATTAGAGAACACTCACGTACCATGAGTCGAGGATGCGCAAGGATAACCAAACCCCCATACACTCCTCCTCGGGGTACTTGTCTCTTTGTGAACCTCCTTATTAGATTGAGAGTTACCGGTAATAAGTGCATGAGTTCTTCGGACTAATGTAAGTATTGAGAGTTGACACTTCCACCTTCCCATATTTTGCTAGCCTTTCCCGTGCCGTGCATTGCCTTCTTCTCACTCCGAGAGTTGGTGTCCACCTTCGCCGGTACATCCAAACCCTTGGCATGATACGCTCTGTCATCATAAGCCTCCTTTTATCTTTCCTCAAAACAGCCACCATACCTACCTATCAAGGCATTTCCATAGCCTTTCTGAGTTACATTGCCATGCAACTTCCACCTCTTCATGACTTGATCTTCATGTCATACATGTTCCTGCTACACTGGCAGCGACATACCTTGCATACATCATGATAGTTACATCTTCTTTATGATTTTGAGTACCTTGTAAAGTGTGAAAGATCTCCTTTACCTTCTTGTAAAATAGAGTGTTGCCCTTAAGTGAGGAAAAGATCCCAAAGTGGACACAATAAAAGATCCCAAAGAGGACAAATGAGAGTTAAATAGAAAGAGCCATTGAGGCCACAAAAAAATACAAAAAAATAGAAAAAAGAGAAAAATAAATAAAAAGAGAGAAAGGGGCAACACTACTATCCTTTTGAGAGATCCACACTAGTACTCCCTTTGTATCTTTGTACTCCATAGAGATGATCATTATGCAGATAGCTATGTGGGGACCTTCACACTATAGAACTTGGCTTGCATATTCCAAGGATGAGCCTCCTCAAACGAGCTCTAGGTCTTCATGAGCGAGCAAGTTAGATGCACCCCCACTAGTTCCATTGGAGAGCTTCTTAGCTCGTATGTGCATCCGTTGCATGGCAATCCCTACTCCTCACATCATATCTATCATTTGGCATCTCTTGCCTATGATTGTCCTCATTGATGTGAGCCTTTCTCATCCTTTTTGTCTTCCTCCTCCACCATATTTCTCTCTCTTGCCATCCTAAGTGTCAACTCTCGTTCTTACGCTCATCCATTGCATGAGTGCTCGAAATATCGAAAAGGAGTGGATCAAATTGACTTGTACCTGGCTAGTGGTCTGGGGACGAGTCAAGATAAGATTTCAAAGAAGACCAAGTGTGAAACTTTATTAGATTGAGTTCTCAACACAAAAATACTTTTTTCTCGTATTCACTATTCCATTTCTTGCACGCAAACACCATTTGGAGACATTCGAGTCACGGACAGCGAGAGCTCTTGCACCTTTTGTTCTTTTGTTACTTGTTTCAATGCTACTATAGACTCTTGCATGTTATGACTTGAATTGAATCTCTAACCTTGATTGCTTTACTTTTCAAAGTTCTTATATGGTTGCTGGCATGTCACCATAGAAATTATGCTTGTTATCATTTACCTACTCGAGGACGAGCAGGAATTAAGCTTGGGGATGTTGATACGTCCAAAACGTATCTATAATTTCTGCTTGCTCCATGCATGTTTTGTGTGATATTGCTATGATCTAGATACACTTTCATACATTGTTGATCATATTTGGACTAACCTATTAACTCAGTGCACCCCAGTGTCAGTTCCTGTTTTCTGCTGCTTTTCTATTTCTGTTTTCCCCCATATAAAAAGTGCCAGAAAAATTTAGGAAAATTCAGATAAAAAATCAGCGTGACGGAAGCTTCCAGAATAGCCCGGGAGGGGCCAGAGGGGAGCAAGGGGGGGCCCAGGCGGCCACCCGGCGCGGCCCCACCCCTGGCCGCGCCAGGGGGGCGCCTAGGGCCCCTGGTCCACCTCTGGCTGCCCCCCTTCGCCTATTTAATCTACGTCACGGGAAAACTCCAGAAGAAGAACCCTATGATCTTCATTGTTTAATCTACGTCACGTGATCAGTAGCTATGTGATGTTCTCCTCCCCTCTTTGATCTTCATTGTTTAGACCTCGTGAGCTACCCTACATGATCGAGGCTCCTTTGTAATATTTCTGCTGTTGCTATGTTGAGTTTGGAGGGATCTGATGAATTATGAGATTATGTTCATATTGTGATAGAGTAATATATTTGGTCTTTATCTCTTATATTTTTGTTCCTAAGTAATTCTTGCATGCTCTCCGTTGCTGTTTATTGCTTTGGCCAAGTAGTAGGTAGTGACTCCAAGAGGGAGCGTTGTGCTAGATTGTGGGTTCATGCCCCCCGATGACACGCTTGAGTGACAGAAACATGAGTCTAGGTGATGTGTTGTTGCCACAAGGGGGAAAACAACGGTGCTTGTGACTGCGGTCACAAGGATTGTTTACTTTACGCAGAGTTACTTTTAATGCAGTTGTCTGTTGCTTTGGGTTTACACTTTGGGTGGGGCTCGCAACTTAATACCAGCGAGATGTTCTGGATAGATATCTCAAGGTGGATGATTAGTAGTAGATGCAGATGGATTTCGGTCTACTTATTTTGGCGTTCTTCCCGTGCTTTTGAACCTCTTCCTTTCTTTTGTAGCATAGTTAGCATTGCGGTGCGTTCATAATCCTGTCAATTGCCCTTCTGTAATTTGTTTACCTCGCATAGCAGTTTTATCGTCTTTTGGGAGAGAGACATCACTAGTGAACATCACGTATCCCGGTCCATATCCTCATTACTGATTCCAAGCTATATTTACTTTTCTGCATTTACTTTCAATTTGCTATTATTATCCCTTGTGTTTTATCGTTTGTGAACAACAAGACCGGAGAGATTGACAACCTCTCTGAACTTTGTTGGGAACAAAGTTATCTGTGTCTGTGTGCAGGTCCGCGTCAGTTGCGCCGCTGACACCTACTTATAATCTCTGGAGTCCTACTGGAGACAAACCTTGGTATCTTCACCGAGGGAAAACTGCTGCTGCACTGCATCTCAAACCTTCCACTTGGGGTAACCAACAAAGGGCGAGAAGCCAATAAGCAACGAGTCAACCACAACGCTGATTAGATGATTGTCTCTATTACACCCCATACGGGGCCCTCCGTTGCAAATGCCATATATGCTAAAGTAAGAGAGACAGACACCCCCCTAGAGACACTTTATACGGTTCAAGCCGCATGTCAAGCGTGGAACCAGTCTCGTGTAAGCTGTGCTTAAGGTCGATCGGGGGCCACTTCATCAAACAATGCCACATATATGAACAAGTGCAGGTGAGAGGGTAACAATCAAAGAATCAACGCCCACATCCCCGATATGTTCTATCCGTACAGTAATACTAAGCATAGACCTAGCTCATGTTACCACTGTTGGGGTTCATATCAGAAAACAATAATTTTTCTAACTAGCCTTCCCGATTGGCCAAGATCTATCTTGCCGTATTACCGTAACGGAGAGACTTGCGGATAACATACCTTGGGGTGTAGTCCGTTGCGCGGGAAACGTTCCCGCAAACATGGTCGATGTAGTCAATTGAAGTTCACAGCCCCCTGGCTATGTTAGCACACTGCCGGGTGGAGTGCCACACGTTTAGAACCTCGTAGTACTCGCACACGTACGGAACTCGATGACGACCGCCGATCTCCGCTCCAGCGAAGGTGGCGGAGGTAGACCTTCAGAACCGGAGTTTCAGCAGCACAACGACATCTGTTTGGTGGAGAAGTGTAAATCCCACTACAGGCTCCAAACAAGGGGATCCCACCGTGGAAGATACGAGGGAGTGGAGAAGACCAGAGAAAACCGATCTCAATTCGGAGTTATATTTATTTTCTCACAAATTTCTGTGTATTAAATATGTGCACCCTTCCCATACATATATATATATATATATATATATATATATATATATATATATATATATATATATATCGGCGGAGGGGAGGGAGTCAACCCCTCTCCCCTAGCAAGGTGGGACTAAAGTCCCTTGCTAGGGGGAGGTGGCCGGCCAAGGAGGGGAGGGGGGCACCCCTCATGGGCCCTAGGGCCCATGGCGCCTCCCCCTTCCTTTTCTTTTTTTTCTTTTTCCTTTTTTCCCTTTTATTCCCCTAATGGGCTTCTTTCATAAAGTCGGCCCATTGCACTTTTTAATTATAAATGAAATGTTTTTAATTATTAATTCATTTAACTAATAAATAAAACATATTATTTCTTCTCCCGGTGATTCCGAACACCTTCCGGCTCACTCAGAACATCCTTCGGACAAACACGGAACTTTTTCGGTATTTCTTTCCCTTATTCTCCGGTAACTCCTATAGTTCTGAAAAGGTCTCCGATAACATAGAGCCCTTAAGTGTGTTACCCTACGGTCCGAGAACACTCCAGTCATGACCGAGATGAGGCTACGGTCAATGATCATCAGCGGGACCTGGATGCCCATAATGACCCCTGTGCATTCCGGATATTAACACTGATTGGACCTTAGGTCGTATAGCATTCCCTTTGTCATCCATACCAGATAAGAATGAGATTCGATCAATGACATCCTATGTCTGGTTCTATCTCTTTACCGACAAATCTTATTTCACTCATTCCGTGATATTCATCCCCGTGACCTAGTCACACGTTGCGCAGCTTTATGGATGTATCTCACCGAGTGGGCATGTAGTATCTTTCCATTTATATGGATTGACAAATCCCACTCTTGAATCAAAACTCCTCAACATATCTCAACAAAATACCCAAGATACACCTTTATGGCCAGCATATTTTAGTCAGGCGGTGAATGTAGGTCAAAGCATACGAGAAGATAGCAATTATGCATGATCTCACGGTCTAAGGAACAGTCTACTACATTCTATAATTACCACACTGAACCTTTATGATTTGATCATGTTGCAATCCTTTCATTGGGTAATTTTCATCACGTCATTCATCTAATGAGGTGACCGCATAGCCAATCGACTTAATTGTCCATGATCGTGAAACCACGATCATTAGTTGATCATGAACTAGTTATATAGAGGCTAATTAAGAACGTTGGTTGTTTCTATACCACACATGTATCATTGTTTCACTGATATAGTTCTAGCACAGTATGAAATTGGTTATGAACTTGCTTAGATATATTGGAATAATCACATATTATTTTCCTCTAGAAGATATATCCAACCATCTCCTCACTGCGTTACCTTCCCGCCATCTCCAGCGTGCCACCCCTCCGCCCCTTGTCGGAGTACCATCGGCCGCCGCCGGCCTGCCTCGATCCAGATCGGGATCGGGGAGCGGCGCTGGCGCCACCGCCACCCGTGGGCCGGACGGCCCAACACGCCTACCACCCAAGCGCCCTTCTCACCTAGGGTGAGAGGCCTCTATCCACCGCCAACCCTGCGCCAGTTGGGCCGAGCCCAAGTGAGGCCTTTTTTATCCCTTGTGAATTTCTACTAAGTATTTTTCTACTGTTGTTGTTGTTGCCTATTTTTCGATTCGGGTTGCGGTAGATCTGTAGCCCGTATGGATGTGCACCCAAAATGAAATTTGTTCCTCTTGTTGTTCTCTAGAATAATGCTTTAGTGAGTTTATTCACTTGAGGTCATCTAGTTGGTGCAATTTTTAGTCAAACACTGCTACTTGTTGTTAACTGCTGGTACTGTTAATTTTTGCAATGTTTGCTTGATTGTTGCATCACACCCATGATGCATATGCTAGTGATTCCTTCATGTATTAGTTCAGCATCATGTGTACTTCAACTAGATGAATTCATTTTCCATGATTGCTTGTTGTAGCTATTTCATATCTTGCTCCAAAGTAGTGTATGTGATAATCTGTGTTGCTGTTTGTATAAAGTTTCCTACTTGACTGCCTTATTGTTAATAATCCATGCCTCATATGGTTTAGCTCCCATGGAATAAATTTCTCCTTGTCATGTATACTTTCATGCCATGCCATCATATCCTTACTATTCATGTAGTTCTTGAGCTCTCAAATTGGATACTTGTTGTTTTCTCTCAACTACTCTTTTTTCTACTAAGTCTAGAATATGTTTTACCTGTTTTCCATGCTTGCCACATAGTTATCCATGGGTCCTTTGACCACAAGTGTTGTGTATGAACTGTTTATCATCATGTAGGCTCCATGTCCGTATATTTCATGGTCATGTTGTTGTAGATTTTCTATCTCTTTTGCTAATGTTTTTAGGGCATGTTATTAACCTCTAGCCATGTTTTCCTGATTTCACTAAGTCCTAAACCAGTAGCATAATTTAGCTTTTTTGCATGGGTTATAATTATTTATTGTTGATGCTTCTGTACATGAAACCTTTATGCCATGTCTTGCTTGTGATGTCTACTGTTGTTCCTTATCATTTTGGTGCATGTTTGCAATCTCTAGCATGTTGTTGCATTGATCATAAGTGTGTTACCTGTTGTTGGCAGATTGTGTTCATAACTTGTGATGCTTGTATCTTTTTAACGGTAACTACGTTTGGGGTGTTCTTTATAAGTAACTTGACTAGAATTTCATGTAGATTGTGATTGTGATATTGTTTGATGTTGTTAACCAATCTAAAATATGGTTTAGGGTAGAAGTACCAAATACTTAAATCGTTGTGGGTTACTTAATGATATGTCATGTTTAGGATTGTGTCTCACTTAAATTGACTAGCATAAATAGTTTAGTTTAATGCTTCACATCTTTCCATGATTGCGTGATATGTCATGCTTGGGTGAGATTCCATGTTAACAACCTTTTCTCATATTTTTTAGCTAGACAACTTTAACCGATGATAAACGTGCGGTATCGTCATGTGTGACCGATACTCCACCTAACATGTTTGTAACCGCTCTCGATGGTAGATCCGCATCATGTTGCGTTCCTGTTCTTTCTTGATGGTGATTTCTCTGTAGTAATGGATGCTTGCTCTTGATTGCCTTACCAGTGTTTCCTTCTTGTGTGCTTCCGCGGGTACTCTCGGAGACGAGGCGAGTTTGCGATCGACTACACCTTCGGCTTCGTCTTCTCATTAGGTAATGGGGATCATATATCATGCTTATAACTTTCAGCTCACTTGCCTAGGTATAGGATAGAACGATTGCTTGATACTACCACCTCATATTTATGCCTCTCAAATAAACCCAAATAGCCATGTCGCCCCCCCACATCCCAGCAAACCATTTTTTGTCCATGTACCTTGCTTTCTTAACCACTTCTTAGTATGCATACTTAGGATGCTACTTATGTTATCCTGTTACTCCTTAGATAGGGCTATCACACTATTATATATTTGTGAATGATGTGATTATTATAATGTTGACTATATTCGACGAAGGATGGAAGGTCAGGCTATCCCGCATTGGCGCTTTGTTCCATTCGAGTAACCTAGGATCCGAGTTCCGGTTATTGGTTCTAAGGCTGAGCGTACCTAATCATGTATGGGATTCTCCGGGGTCCCCTTGTCTTACCTACCTAGCTCCAAAAAATTCTATTGGCGGCCTAAGCTGATTTGCCATTTGAAACCCGTGTGTGTGACTTTGTCTGCAACCAGCAGATTTCAAACAACTCGGGCCAGCGGAGACATGGTTTCTCTTATTGGTCCATACCAGGGAGCTAAGGGGCTGCCCACATGGTTTGGGTAGCTAACCCGACCTAATCCACACGATAGAGGCCAATTCGAGAGCGCATCCGGCTTTTGAGTTGGATGTCGACTCACCGGGTGTCACCCGGAATTGTGCGTTGTTAGTTAGACGGACTGTGATGTTCCGGAGTTTCTCGAATCTTCACACAACATTGCGGAAATCGGGCGTACATGTGAATCTTATAATGGGCAGTTGGTACACCCCTGCAGGGTAAAATCTTTTCAAGAAGCTGTGTTCGCGATAATGGACGACTTGGAACCTACGTCTTGTTCATAGATAACATCAAGTGTATCATAAATAAAACTGGATCAACGTGTGTGTACCTTAACTGCTTCTTCTTCCTCGGGATGCGAAGATGAGGACAAGGATAGGATAGATGTTATGCTTGCGTAAGCAGCTGATAGCAGACTTGTTGGAGGCGATTCCTCATTGAATGTTTGGTTTCTTTATCTTACTCTAAATAGAACTGTAAGTCCAAGTATGTGATCAGAGGGTGAGGAGGTGAATGATCACTTCAAATTTTTGCATGAAACTGTGAAGTGAAGCATAACTAGGCAGCAGAAGAGATTCAACAGAAAGGTAAACACTGAAGCAGAACAGGATTGAAGCATAACATAGAGAATCAAAAGCATCGAATCAATTGCATTGAAGCAAATCACTGAAGCAATTGATAAACTCAATGTAAGTGCGGAAATTAAAACGAACTCTTGACTCGGCGATGTTTGTTCGACCAGTTCACACTCAGCAAAGTGCTACGTCTGGTTGGAGGGACTTTTGATTGAACACAGGAGCTAACCTCTCTCCGTCTGTATCTCCACTGCACCAATCTCCTTGAGCTTGGTCAGTTCTTCACTCGCGGTTGATTATTGAGGAAATCACCGAAACCTTTGACAAACTGGACTTTGAGGCGACAATAACTCTTCGCTCTCTGAAGAACAACTCTCTAACCGTCTAGGAGAATTGCAGTTCTCCAAGATAAAAAGTCTAGCAAACTTCTTCCTAAGTCATAATGAATCAACTCAGATCAGTAGGACTTATACTTCGGTGGATGGGTTTTTTGGTTTGCTTCGGTGGGGTTTGCTCTTTCTCTTCACTGTCAGGAAATATTCTTGGAGCAGCCACCGACCAATGAGGGCGGGGGTGGTGTATTTATAGGTGGCAATCCCTAGGTGCGAAATGACTGAAGTGACCCGATGTGACAGCTTGACACCTGTCCGCAACGGTCATATTTCCAATCAAAGCGCAACTTTACTTGCGGTCCAAGTAAAGCTGACTCACGGACTTGGTTCTGCTTCAGTAGTCGAAAGAACTAAGTCTTCGCTGGTGAAGCATTACCTAGTGCACATGAGATTTCTCAACTCTGGCTTCTCACTGGTTTGGATTCGATCTGAGTCTTTTCACCAAAACCTTCGGAGTACATTTACTAAACCCCTCTTGATAGTACGGTTTTTCCTACGACTCAAAGAAATGAAAAAGAACTACGCAAAAACTACCAAGTCTTGCGCCATCTTGGTCATCTCCTTCGATGAGATGAGCTTCAGGATTCCTTATCTTTTTAGGGGTCGACATCCGTGATGAGCTTCACTCCAGAGGATATGCTTCAGTAAGTATGTAATTCTTCGTTGAAGCTTTATCACCAACCTATAACTTCAGGAACCTAACCATCTGTTTTACACTAGAAAACTTGTTAGTTCCTCTACTGTTTTGTCCAACAATATCCAAAACTCATGGGGGCATAACTTTGCTCTTACAATCTCCCCCTTTTTGGACTATTGTTGACAAAACAGGCATCGATAAAAGATATGGAATTTTGAGTTGAGATGAGAGCAAACTCTAAGATATGAAGCTTTTGACTCCCCCTGAATGCAAGCATCGAAGATTTATATAGTCGAAGTGAATGCTTGATGAAGAATATCATTGATGGGAAGCCTAACACATATCTTAGTGAATCAATTGCATATAGAGAATATTTGTCTTGAAGAATATGCAATCATCCAATAACCTGTGAACTTAAAGGAAAACAACCACCTGCAAGATAAGAGATACGAGAGCAACTTGCAAGCACGGGGGGTTATTAACACATAATAGTAGCAGTTCACAACCGAAGTAAAACTTAAGTTACAACCCAATCAAAGCGAATGGATAGTTTGTTGTAACTTAACACACAACGCAAAAGATCGAATAAAATCCCTAAACCCCGCAGCGAATCTAAACTCAATCGATGCTACTTTCTCCCCCTTTTTGTCAATAATTGGACAAAAGGTTGAGAGGTAGATCAAGAGTATTTACGCGTTTGCTGCAACCCGGGGACCCTGCTGATTGTCTTCGCCTGAAGAAGATGCATCTCCAGAAGTGTCTCCTTCGGTCGAAGCAGGTGACTCCAGTTCGTCAATGTCCATCGGTGCTTGAAGCAGATCAAGATCACTGTCGTTGAGAGGGTCATCTTCTTGCTTCGAGGTGTGGGAGTCTTCATCAGATTGGGTATCTGGGCGAATCTGTTCAGCTGGATTTACAAAGAGGACTTCATCAATCTTTTCCAGCGGCGGGATCTTTGGGTTGGGGTGGTCTATCGAATCATTTCGGGAGAAGTGACGTTGAAGATGTGGATACTCCTTGAAAATCCGGTCAGCTTCAAGCTTCTTCACAGAGTTGAACTTCCGTAATCCTTTCCAAGAGTGGCGCTTCAAAACCTTCAAGTACTGGTTGTTGTTTAAAGCAATGTTGCCAACTCTATTTATCTCATCTGAAAGATGTTGCATTTGGCGCTGATTTCCTTCAATGAAGTTTTCAAGCATTTGTTGAGTTCGAATGCCAACTTCAAAGTGATAAACTTCCTTCTGGAATTTCTTCGACATGTTGTGTTCATTGACATGTTGTCTGACTCCGACATATGTGGCAAATGGATCATTTGGCCTTCTGAAGATATTCATAGTATCGCGCACAGGAGGACAGAACAGCTTCGGGTGATGCTTCGCAACGAAGTCTTCCCTGCGTCCATGATTGCAAATGGCTTGCAGCCAGGGAGCATATGGCTTCAATTGATGTACAAGTTCAGCAGCTTGGACCATATACCGAAGGAAACAATCCTCGAAGTCAAACACATGGCCATGAGTAAGCTTCAGCAAAGCATGACGTGTATGATAATGAATGTTGGATTCTTCATTTGCAGTGCTGAGAGGCATTAGTGAGTTAGACAAGATGTAAAACCAAGTCTTCGATATGAATACCAGATGCTTCGGGCGAATATTTTCAGGCATGTGATCTCCAGTGACTTCGGGATCCAAAAGTGATGCAAGTTCAGCTTCAGTGGGATCAGGTATCAAATGAACCTTTGCCAGTTCTCCAGTGTGTCTTGGGATGTTCACAATGTCCATGAATTCATCAGAATTCATCCTAAACACCTTTCCTTGAATCGTCCACTCAAGAATCCATGTGCTTGTATCATCATGATTTCCAGAGACATAGAGAGTGGCATAGAATTGCTTCACTAGCTCGGAATTGAATGGGGTCTCCATGGCAAACATGTCGGTCAGATTCTGTGCTTCGATGGTTTCCAAGATATTCTGGAAGCACGTTGCAGAAGATAGACTTCGCATATCCAAATACTTATGCCTGAAAAGAACAACCTTCTGGCAGTAGAGCTTCGTGTAGAGAATTTGTTGCTCAGCTATCCAGAAACGAAGGTCATCTGCAGTCCGGGGTGAATTATATGGACTTGCGCTAAAGAAGCGAAGCTTCTGGCGATGAACTTGGAGATTGAATTCAGGGCCATGTCTTGAAGAAGATTCATCTCCCAAGAATATAGGAAAAGTCTCTCGAGGGTAGATGGAGTCCAGTTGAGTATCTTGTGCAGGGATGCAGTGAGGAGTGTGCCTTCGAGCAACTATGGCTCGCTCTTGCGGTTGATTTATGATTGCCAATTCATTGGCTTCGGCTTTGGCATATGCATCGGCTTCAGAAGCACGTTCTTTCGCTTCGCCTTCTTGTTCTTCAGACTCCTCATCAGAGTAAGCCGAAGAATAATCCTTTGCAGGAATGTCTTGAGGAGGAGGAGAAGGCTCTGGCTCAAAGTTGTCGTGGGCGGACAGTTGAGGAGCGGGTTGAGGAGGAGGTGGAGTTCGAACACGGGGTGGAACGACTTCGGGAGCAGTTGGCTTCGCAGTGGGTTTGGGAAGAGTGATGATCTTGCATCGAGGGGGCAATGCTTGCCTTGGGGCCTTCTTGGCCGGATGAGAGCTCACCTCATCAGCTTCGTCTGTATCCGTAATAAGACGTCTCTTTCTCTGTTGCAGCTGGGGAAGGGGTGAAGCTAATTGCTTGAGCATGGCTTCGCGCTTCTTGGAGTCAAGAGCCATGACTGAAGCATTATGAGTTTTGCAACATTCTTCAACGACAGACTTGATCTTGCCTTGATACACTAGAATATTTTGCTTCGTCTTCTCATTTACATCAGCAATTTTCTTCGAAGCAGCTTCGGCTTCGTTCTTGAAATCCTCATCTGATTCAGCATCTGCTTTCTTCTTAACTTTCAGGATTTTAGCAGTTTCAGATCTGTCCCTAGCATGCAAATCCCTCAGCTGATTGTATAAAGTTTCAATCATAGCAGAAAGTGTTGGTGAAATATAGACATTCCCAACATCCACAGCTTTGGGATCAACAGCTTCAGCAAGCTGGCAGAATGCCTGATTCAGGCTCAAGCAGTCCCAAAGTTCTCCTTCTCTTGCATCAGGTAAGTTATGTTGACTCTGCTCAGCTTCTTCACGAGCTTCGGGGGCAGGGGCTGCGACTGGCTTCGGAGGGATATCCTTTGGTGCCATGTCAACAGCAGCTTCCTTCTGAGCGGCTCTAGCAGCTTTCTCTGCTTTCTTTGTGTGAATGACATCAAGTTGAGCTTGGCGCTTGGCTTCAGCTTCACTAAGCTGTTTGGCTTCGACAGCAGCCTTAGCCTCTTGAGCTTTTGCTTCAGCGAGCTTGCGCTTCGCTTCAGCTTTCTGATTCGATTCAGCCAGCTCTTTCCTCTGCTTCTCCAACTAAGCAGCATCTCTACCAGCTTTCTCTTTTTCTTTAGCTTCTTTATCAGCCTTAGCTTGGGCTTGTGCTTCAGCATGAAGGCGTTCAGCTTCAGCACGGTCACGCTTCCGCAATTCTGCTTATGACAACTTCTTAGTGCCGACCTGGGAAAAAGTCTGGCCAGGCTTGGCAACAGATGCCTTCAGCTTCGAAGCTTTGGCTGGTTCAGGAGCTTTAGCTTCGGGCTTAGCAGGATTTGCCTTCAGGTCATGCCTTTCCTTGGTTCTTTGTTCAGCTGGAACAAGGCGGCGAGGTGGCTTAGTAGCCAAGGGAGCCTCAACCACCATGTTCGTCAAATCAATATTTCTCTTGGGAACAGGAGGGTCAGATGGATCTTGAATCCTAATGCCCTTTGGAGCAGACGGTTTCTCTCCAGCCTTCTTCTTCAGTGGATTCCGAAGACGAAGTCTCTTGGGACTAGGGGAAATGGGGGTGTGCTCAGACTCATCATCTGCTTCTTCAGCATGGTCTTCATCAATTGAGTCTTCAAGATGTGCAGCAGCATCAGCTTCGTCATCAGCTTCATTATCACCCTCTTCTTCTGAAGCAGGAGGGGGTGAAGCACTCAGTTTTCGAAGCTTTCGCCTCTTCTTAGGCTTCGATGCTTCTGCTCCATCTAGCCCTGCAGCAGCAAGTGCTTTGTCCTTCTTCTCTTCTCGAAGCCTTTTCTTCTCAGCCAAAATTGCAAGTCTCTCTTGCTCATCAGGATAGTCATCTGGAGTCTTGAGAGTGTTTGGGTGAGGAACAGCAGGAGGCTTCGTGTAGTACTTCTTCCTGTTTGCGGCATTGTATTGGGCACACATGGCAGTGGTGTACCGATAAGGAGGGCTGAAAGAAAATTGCATTGCCCACTTCCAATATGCGATGCTCTTGTACTTGTACCACCTAATGGCCCAGTAGCGTCGAATCCTTTGCAATCGAATCTTTCTGTCATAATCAGTTTCTTCAGGCGGTGTGTCATAGCCCATCTTGATGCGAATGGCTTCAGGTATGCCTCGGGCATTCTTGACTTCCTTGGTCTTGCCACCTTTGCCTTTCTGCTTCGGTGTCTCTGGATAGTTTTCGAGCCCTTCGACGATGGGTGACTCATTCCCCATGGCAGCCTCTTCGTCACACATCCTGTGACCAGAAATATAGACAAGAGGGAACAGGAAAGGGAATGAATAAGCACTGGCAACAGTTTCTACCAAAACCAAATTTTGACAAGAACCCAGAGAAATCTAAGATCAGATGGAAATCTGTCAATGGATTGGGCTAGAACTAGTTCAAGAACAAGACCTAACTCAGTCCAAAAACACAGAATAGATCGAATCTCAAAAACTGACCTGAGAAGATGGGATAACTTAGATGCTAAGGACAGTTTTCCCAATGGGGCAATGATCAACGCGGATCAGAACAGTCCTAAAATCAGAAAGCAAAACCCTAACAAAACTTAGATCCAAGCCCTATATGAAGAACTCGCAGAGAAGATTGGATCCAAGAAGCTTAGCGTACCCTAACTTGGTGACGTGAAGCGGCTACGGCGATGGAGTGCGGAGACTTGCTCTTCGTCGACGGGGAACGTCCACAGTAGCGGTGGTCCGGCAGTGAAGCGACGCAGTCGTCGTCGGGGAACGGGAGCTCTGCGGCGTGCTCGAGGAGGAAGGTGGGGAAATCGGAAGTGAATGAACATGGGGAAACGGTTCGCAGGAGGGATCGCCTTAAATAGGCTCGATCTGAAACAGTTGCCAGATCGTATCGGACGGTTCCCAGCGAGTGTCTCTTCCGATTCAACGGCTCAGATGAAGTGGCGGATCGCGAGCGAATCTCAACGACCCGTAAAATACGGGGACTCAACGGCCGAAGAATGAGTCTAGACCGAGAGCAAAAACTTCGATAAAGTTGTAAGCATTTGATTCAGAACTCAAGGACGTTCAAAGCAATATGCTTTCCGTTTCACTTGTGCTTAACCATTCAAGACAAAATAGATTGGGAGCGAATCAGAATGGAGGGGAAGGGTCCGAAACTTATCACTTCGAAGAACGACAAGAACAAAGCTAAAAGTGATAAGTACAGGGGACAAAAAAACGAATAAATAAAAATAACAATAAAAACCAAACTGAAGGCAAATGAAGAACGAAGCTAAACACAGAAATTTGGACGAAGGAAAACCCAAGCGAAACTAGATAAGCAAACTCACAGCGAAGGTGAATATATACAATGAAAAGTTTCGATCTTACTGAACACTGTGTGAGTCTAGGATGTTTAGCTCACATCTCAATGTACAAAACCTTTTCTCGTCCAATGGCTTCGTGAATATATCTGCCAATTGATCTTCAGTTCTTACATGGCTGATCTCAATGTCTTCGCGCTGAACATGATCTCGAAGGAAATGGTGACGAATATCAATATGCTTCGTTCGAGAGTGTTGCACAGGATTGTGAGCAATCTTGATGGCACTCTCATTATCACAAAGCAGAGGGATTTTCTTCACAAATATTCCATAATCTTTCAGCGTCTGCTTAAGCCAAAGTATTTGAGTGCAGCATGAGCCAGCAGCAATGTATTCTGCTTCAGCAGTAGATATTGAGACATAGTTCTGTTTCTTTGAAGCCCAACACACAAGAGATCTACCAAGAAAATGAAAAGTGCCTGAGGTAGATTTCCTGTCAACCATATCACTAGCCCAGTCTGAATCAGAATAACCAATCAAATCAAACTGAGTTCCTTTGGGATACCAAAGTCCCAATGAAGGAGTATGTGCTAGATATCGAAGAATTCGCTTCACAGCAATATGATGCGATTCCTTCGGATTTGCCTGAAAACGAGCACAAATACAAACTGATAGCATAATATCAGGCCTAGATGCACATAAGTATAAGAGTGAACCTATCATAGACCGATACTTCTTCTGATCGAAGGGTTTCCCTTTCTCATCAGCATCAAGAAATCCATTTGTAGGCATGGGAGTTCTGATGGTCTTGCATTCAGCAAGATCAAATTTCTTCAGGCAATCCTTCAAGTATTTCTCCTGTGAAATAAAGGTGCCATTCTTCTGTTGGCGAATCTGAAGTCCAAGGAAAAACTTCAATTCACCCATCATAGACATCTCATATTTCTTCGACATCATCCTTGCAAATTCTTCGCTGATTTGAGAGTTAGTGCAGCCAAAAATAATATCATCTACATATATCTGACACACAAATAGATCATTGTTATATGATCGAGTGAAAAGAGTGGGTCAGTGGTTCCAGGTTTGAAGCCTTTATTCAGGAGAAAATCCTTCAATGTTTCATACCAAGCACGAGGTGCTTGCTTCAGTCCATACAAAGCTTTGTGAAGCCTGTACACCATATTAGGATTCTTCGAGTCTTCAAAACCTGGAGGCTGCATAACATACACTTCTTATTCTATTTCACCATTAAGAAAAGCACTTTTGACATCCATTTGATATAGCAATATGTTCTTGTGGTTAGCAAAAGCAAGCATGACACGAATGGATTCGAGACGGGCTACTGGAGCATAGGTTTCACCAAAATCAATGCCTTCGATTTGGGTGTAACCTTGTGCTACCAGTCTAGCCTTATTTCTTACCACAATACCATCTTCATCTTGCTTGTTCCGAAATATCCACTTTGTGCCAATAACATTGTGCTTCGTGGGATCTGGCCTGTCCACAAGTGACCAGACTTTGTTCCTTTCAAATTGGTGAATTTCTTCCATCATAGCTAATAACCAGTCAGGGTCTTTCATGGCTTCATCATATTTTGAAGGCTCTAGCATGGAAACAAAAGAAAAACTTCCACAGAAGTTAGCCAAACGAGTACGAGAACGAGTAGTGGGACGACCTGGTTGATTGATATCTTCGAGGATCGAATCCACATCAACTCTTCTTCGAACTCGTGATAACATAACATCATTTGCTTCAGCCTCAGCTTCTGCTTCAGGACCTGCTTCAGCTTCAGCTTCGGCATTTCCTTCAGGATTTGCATTTCCTTCGTTCCCTTGTCCTTCTTCGTCCTGTTCATCATTAGCTTCAGGATGTTGATCTCCAGCGCCCCGGGCTATGTGTGGGAACATTGGACCATCATCATCCCTAACAGCTTGACGTGGATTGGCTTCAACAGGGCGAATCTCTCCAATAGCCATGGACCTGATCACTTCATCAAGTGGAGGTTCATCTAGATCATGAGGTAAATGCTCTTTTTGAGAGCCATTAGTTTCATCAAACCTCACATTCACCGTTTCCATAACTTTCCCAAAGTGAGAGTTATAGACTCTTTAAGTGTGAGAGTTTAAGCCATAACCTAAAAGAAAACCTTCATGTGCCTTAGGGGCAAATTGGAGCTATGATTCATATCTCTAATAAAGCATGGAGCACCAAATACCCTAAGATATGAAACATTCGGTTTGTTACCAGTGATAAGCTCATGTGAAGTTTTCTTCAGGAATTTGTGAAGGTAAACCTTGTTGATGATGTGACATGCAGTGTTGATAGCTTCGGCCCAGAACCTAATAGGAGTCTTGTATTCAGCAAGCATAGTTCTGGCCATTTCAATGAGAGTTCTATTCTTCCTTTCAACTACACCATTCTAATGAGGTGTATATGTAGCAGAGAATTCATGAGTAAAACCATGATCATCAAGAAAATCTTCAATATGAGTATTTTTGAATTCAGTTCCATTATCACTTCGGATATGCTTCAGAGATAATTCATATTCAGTCTGAGCTCTCTTAGCGAATGAATTGAAGATTTCAACAACTTTGCTCTTGTCATCCAAGAAGAAAACCCAAGTATAACGAGAGAAGTCATCAACAATAACAAGACCATATTTCTTTCCTCCCAGGCTTGCATAGTTTTGAGGACCAAAAAGATCCATATGAAGAAATTCAAGAGGACGAGTGGTAGTCATGATAGTCTTTGCTGAATGATGTTTCTTCGTGATTTTACCAGCTTCACAAGCACTGCAGAGACGATACTTATCGAATTTTACTTCGCTAAGACCAATAACATGTTTCTTCCTCACTAGATTATGAAGATTTCTCATCCCTGCATGACCAAGTCTTCGATGCCATAACCAACCAGATGAGGCTTTTGCCATTAAGCACGTGGATACAGCAGGGCCCGAAGAAAAATCAACAATGTATAAATCTCCCTTTCGGTAACCCTCGAAGACAAACGTATAGTCATCCTGTGAAAATACAACACAACGTGAAGCAGAAAATAGAACAAGCATAGCCATATCGCATAACTTCGAAATAGACATAAGATTATATCCAAGAGATTGGACCAGCATAACCTTGTCAATGTGCTTATCTTTCGATATGGCAACCTTACCCAAGCCTAAAACTTTACCCTTATTGTTATCACCGAAGGTAATGTACTTCTGAGAAGATTGAGATAGTTTTTCTTTGGTGAATAACTCCTTGTCTCCGGTCATATGATTTGTACAACCACTATCCATGACCCATTCGGATCCACCGGAGACATAGCCCTGCAGAAGAATTAGTTCTTATTAACCACCCACAAACGAGCAGGTGACTAAGAAGATGTTGAAGCAATATTAAATCGAACAGGAGTGTATTGCTTCGGTGTACCATCAAGCACACCATAAATGTAAGTACTCTGCGAATGGTTAGCATAAGAGTGAGCATATGAAATCTTAGTATGATTATTATGAGGACGATACGTATGGCGACCAGTACGATAGTATTGCTTCTGTGGAACATTTGATTCGGGCACCAATGGATCATTTCTCGTCTCAAGAGAATAGAAATGATTCGGTGGTACCGAAGGCTTTCCCTGCATGGTATGATTAGCAGACAGTTTTTCCACAAGTGCTTTCTGCACCCATATCTGCCTCTTATAGAAGCTATTCTTCGGTGGAGCACCTACATACTCACTGTAACTTTTCCCTGTTCATCTTTCATGATTTTGTAGTATGAATCAAGTGATTCATCCACAATGGCTTTGTTCATTTTGCCGTCGAAACCTGAAAGGTTAGCAATATTAATGGGTTTCTCCTTCGCTAGAACCCAAAAAGTCTTAGGATACTGCTCAGGCTCCCAATAGGTGCCATGAGGGTTTATCTTTCTCTCGAAACCAACACCCTCATTCCTAGGATTCCTGTGAAGGAGAGCCTTCCTCAGGATATCACAGAGATATTGGTGTCCTTGCACACTTTTGAACATGCCTGTTTCAAATAAGTTTTTCAACCTGAGGAGTTCCTCGGTAACAGCAGGATTTTCCCCATCAGAGGCATTAGTATCATCAATAACAATAGGAGCTTTCCCTTTGGAATCAATTTTGCTTCGTTCCAAACAATCCAAACAAGGTGATTCAGTTTTATGATTTGCTTCAGAACCTTGTTGAGCCATGAGAGAGAGATTGACATTTTCCAATTCTTCATGAGCCTCTTTCAGTTTTTCGAGAGACATTTTCCTCTGAAGAAATTCATAGGTGAGCTTCTCATAATCAACTAAAAGAAGATCATGCCGAGAGGATAATTCTTCAAACTTCTCCTTCAGAGCAGCATGCTCATTAGTTAAAGTTTGACCTCTCTCAATCTCATCGATCAACAAAGTTTCTGATTTCTTAATGGTTTTGCTTAGTGAATCAAGTTCATCTTGTTGGATTGAAGCAATTTTTAGCAAGTTTAGCATAGCTTATCTTTGAATCACTTTCATATGAGGAACAATCAGAAGTATCATAGTTTGATTTGGATGAAGATACCTTAGCCTTGGCCATGAAGCAATATGCAGGAGTTTCATCTTCACTGCTTTTGTTGGTGAAGAATGAGCTCGAAGCATTGGTTGAAGCATGAGCCGAAGCGAAAGCCAAACCAGCAACACCATCTGATTCGGACCCAGACCCAGACCTCGAGCCTGATTCAGCTTCGGAACCAGAGGCTTCGTCTTCAGAGTTCATCTCCTTTCCCAAATAGGCCTTGGCACGGTGAGAGCTGCTTCGACGAGACGAGTGAGTCTTCGATGAAGAACCCTCACGCTTCTTATGATACTTCTTCCTCTTATCATCATCAGAATCTTTTTTCTTTTCTCTTCTTGAACTGGAATCATGTCTCTTTGACTCATGACTTCTGGAGGATATGTGGGACTTTGATGAAGAGTCTCCGAGCGAATGCTTCGATTTTTTCTCAGCTTCCCACAGAGGGCAATCAGTAATGTAGTGACCTGGTTTCTTGCACTTATAGCAGCAATTGTCCTTTGATGGAGAGTTTCTTGAGGATGAACGGTGAGAAGAATGACTTGAGCTTCTTGAAGGATAACTCTTGTTCGGTGAAGAAAAACCTTTTCTCTGAAAGCGATTGAAGCGTCTCATGATCAGTGCTAGATCTTTTCCAATGCTTGCAGGATCATCTGATTCGACACCTGAAGCAGAACTGACTTCGGGTGAAGAATGATGCGAAGCTTTTGCTTTCAAGGCATGAGATCTTCTTCGAGAGCCATTTATGTCACGTTTCTCATCTTCTTCCATCTCAAAGGTATTGAGTCTCTCAAGAATATCAGCGGCGACAAGACGTCTGAAATCAGTCCTTTCCTTGATCATCAGCACAATGTGATCAAACGAATCATCCAATGAGCGAAGCAGAGTTCTAAAAACTGAGTGGGGAGTAATGTCATCAGCACCAAGTGAGATCAACTCATTTGCAAGAGCAGTGAGTCTGCTGTAAATGGAGCTGACTTTTTCACCCTCATTTCTCTTGAATCGATAGAATTTGCTTCGAAGTGTGTCAATTCTGGCATCCTTCTGGGTAGAAACACCTTCACCAATCTTCTCAAGATAGTCCTAGACACTTTTGGCCGAAGGAATATTCTTCACTTCATGGTACTTCTCTGGTGTCAGATGATTGGTGATGAAGACCCAGACTTCAGAATCAAGATTGATCAGCTTCGCTTCTTCAGGAGTGATGGCGTTCTCGTCTTCAACTGTAACTCCATACAAGACAACTTGCCAGGCAGTTGAGTTGATAGCCATAATATTTCTCTTCATCTTGTCCTTCCAGTATGGATACTCCTTTCCAATGAACACAGGTATGGGTTCGCCGGAGCGAATGGTTGCGAAAGACATACATGCAAAACACTCTAGGAGGTTAATCCAAATAAAGAGTGACTAGCTCTGATACCAATTGTAAGTCCAAGTATGTGATCAGAGGGGGAGGGGGTGAATGATCACTTCAAATTTTTGCATGAAACTGTGAAGTGAAGCATAACTAGGCAGCAGAAGAGATTCAACAGAAAGGTAAACATTGAAGCAGAACAGGATTGAAGCATAACATAGTGAATCAAAAGCATCGAATCAATTGCATTGAAGCAAATCATTGAATCAATTGATAAACTGAATGTAAGTGCAGAAAGTAAAATGAACTCTTGACTCGGCGATGTTTGTTCGACCAGTTCACACTCTGCAAAGTGCTACGTCTGGTTGGAGGGACTTGTGATTGAACACAGGAGCTAACCTCTCTCCGTCCGTATCTACACTACACCAATCTCCTTGAGCTTGGTCAGTTCTTCACTCGTGGTTGATTATTGAGGAAATCACCGAAACCTTTGACAAACTGGACTTGGAGGCGACAATAACTCTTCGCTCTCTGAAGAACAACTCTCTAACCGTCTAGGAGAATTGCAGTTCTCCAAGATAAAAAGGCTAGCAAACATCTTCCTAAGTCATAATGAATCAACTCAGATCAGTAGGACTTATACTTCGGTGGATGGGTTTTTTGGTTTGCTTCGGTGGCGTTTGCTCTTTCTCTTCACTGTCACGAAATATTCTTGGAGCAGCCACCGGCCAATGAGGGCGGGGGTGGTGTATTTATAGGTGGCAATCCCTAGGTGTGAAATGACTGAAGTGAACCGATGTGACAGCTTGACACCTGTCCGCAACGGTCATATTTCCAATCAAAGCACAACTTTACTTGCGGTACAAGTAAAGCTGACTCACGGACTTTGTTCTGCATCAGTAGCCGAAAGAACTAAGTCTTCGCTGGTGAAGCATTACCTAGTGCACATGATATTTCTCAACTCTGGCTTCTCACTGGTTTGGATTCGATCTGAGTCTTTTCACCAGAACCTTCGGAGTACATTTACTAAACCCCTCTTGATAGTACGGTTTTTCCTACGACTCAAAGAAATGAAAAAGAACTACGCAAAAACTACCAAGTCTTGCGCCATATTGGTCATCTCCTTCGATGAGACGAGCTTCAGGATTCCTTATCTTTTTAGGGGTCGACATCCGTGATGAGCTTCACTCCAGAGGATATGCTTCAATAAGTATGTAAATATTCATTGAAGCTTTATCACCAACCTATAACTTCAGGAACCTAACCATCTGTTTTACACTATAAAACTTGTTAGTTCCTCTACTGTTTTGTCCAACAATATTCAAAACTCATGGGGGCATAACTTTTCTCTTACAAGAACGTTAGCCACTTATATAATGCTAGTGCGGCTGCAACCTCAACCACTACCCCCATCTTACCGTGATAAGTTAGTTATTTGACTTGTTGATATAGGTCACTCCTTTCTTCTCCCTTTTACGCACATTATGCAAATGATCTTAGACTACAGAGGATCTTGACAACCTTCCCCTGGACGCCTTCGCGGAGATTCGACGACGACTAGTTAGGTGGATCTCGGCGGAGATCCTGGACCCGTGTGGTTAAGGGAATGGTGTGGTTTACCTTTTCCATTAGGCATTTGATTGTAGTGTGTACTCATACATATATCTTCCACTGATGTAATGTATTGAAGGCATTTGTATGCCGATTGTATGAGATGTTGTATCCATGTAGTTGTAATGTTGTGATATCATGTTGAAATCTGAGACACATGGCTTCATCATATGTCACGGTGGGTCCGATATGTGCTTCTTCCTCGCGTCTGAACGGAAACGTCCAGATCTGAAACAGTACCGCATATCGGGTCTTATAGTAGGTTAGTCCACATATGTATAAAATGATAAGAAAGTGTATCAAAACATGTAGCAATGTCACATAAAAGTGCATGGAACAAGCAGAAATTATAGATACGTTTGGGACGTATCAACATCCCCAAACTTAATTCCTGCTCGTCCACGAGTAGGTAAATGATAACACAGATAATTTCTGTTGTGACATGCTAACACACATATACGAACTTCAAAGTAAAGCAAGTAAGATATGCAATTCAAGTCAAGATAATAACAAGCAAGAGTCTTAGTACTGATTCTAGCAAAGCATAAACATAAAGGTGCAAGAGCTCTCGCTGTCCCTGACTCGAATGTCTCCAAATGGTGTTTGCGTGCAAGCAATGGGAGATGGGATTAGAGAATAAAAATAGATAATTTTTTTAATTGAGAACTCAATCTACTAAATTTTCACACTTGGTCTTGTTTAGGATCTTATTTTGACTCATCCCCAGACCACTAGTCAGGTACAAGTCAAACTGATCCTCTCCCTTTCGACTATGACCACTCATGCAATGGATGAGCGCGAGCAAGATATGTTGGCACTTAGGATGGAAAAGAGAGAAATGACTGGGGAAGAAAGACAAAAAGGGTGTGAAAGGCTCACATCAATGACGACAATAATAGGCGAGAGAAAGCCAAATGATAGATATGATGTGAGGAGTAGGGATTGCCATGCAACGGATGCACATATGATCTAAGGTAAGCTCTCCAATGGAAGACGCTGCATCCAACTTGCTTGCTCATGAAGACCTAGAGCTCATTTGAGGAGGCTCATCCTTGGAATATGCAAGCCAAGTTCTATAGTGTAAGGGTCCCCACATAGTTATGCATGAATGATAATCTCTATGGACTACAAATATAAAAGTGGAGTACGAGTGTGGATCTTTCAAAAGGAATAGTAGTGTTGCCCCCTTCTCTCTTTTTTATTTCTTTTTTTTTCTCCTTTTCTTTTTTCTATTTTTTTGTATTTTTGTGGCCTCTTTGTCTATTTCTATATATCTCTCATTTGTCCTCTTTGGGATCTTTTAATTTGTCCCCTTTGGGATCTTTTAATTTCTCCTCTTTGGGATCATTTCCCCACTTAAGGGAAACACTCTATATTTTACAAGAATATAGAAGATCTTCACACTTTATAAGAAGTACTCAACATAAAGAAAAATTAAAACTATCATGATGTATGCAAATGTATGCCTCTGCTAGTGTATCAAGATATGCAATGATACTAGCGCGCCATGTAACAATAATAAGGACAAAGCCCAACTAGCATGCGGCTCCTCGATCAACCAAAAGCATGTATGGCATGAAGATCAAGTCATGAGATTGTGGATTGATACATCTCAAACGTATCTATAATTTCTTCTTGCTCCATGCATGTTTTGTGTGATATTGCTATGCTTTTGATACACTTTCATACACTTTTGATCATATTTGTACTAACCTATTAACTCAATGCACCCCAGTGCTAGTTCCTGTTTTTTTCTATCTTTTTATTTTAGGTTTCCCCCGTATTAAAAGTGCTCCAAAAATTCCGGAAAAATCCAATAAAAAATACGCGTACGGGAACCTTCCAAAGCCTCGAAGGAGAGTTGGGGGGCACACTGTGCCTAGGCGGCCAGGGGGCGCGGCCCCACCCTAGGCCGCGCCAGGGGGCGCCTGTACTCCGTGGTGCCCCCCGGCTGCCCCCCTTCGCCTATATATTTGTCTCGCCCCGAAACCTACGAAGACAGAACCCTTTTTCACGATCTTGCCTTTGTTCCGCCGCTACCTCGCTTCCAAGATCGAGAGCGCTAGAAGAACTCTTCCCGGCACCCTGCCGGAGGGAGGGTTGACCTCTGGGAGCTTCTCCACCACCATGGAAGCTTCCTAGATGACCCGTGAGTAGTCCACCTTGGACCATGGGTCCACGATCAATAGCTATGTGATGTTCTCTTCCCCTAATTTTTCTTCATGGATTAGACCTTGTGAGCTGCCCTACATGATCAAGGGACATACATAATTCTTTCTGTTGTCGCTATGTTGAGTTTGCTAGGATCTGATGGATTATGAGACTATGTTCAAATTGTTATGAGTAATATATTTGGTTATTCTCTTTTATATTTGTGTTCTTGAGTAATTCTTGCATGTTCTCCGTTGTTTTTTATTGCTTTGGCCAAGTAGTAGGTAGTGACTCCAAGAGGGAGCGTTATGCTTGATTGTGGGTTCATGCCCCCTGATTACTAGCTTGAGCGACAGAAACATGAGTCTAGGGGATGTGATGTTGCCACAAGGGGGAAAACAACGGTGCTTGTAACCGCGGTTCAAGGATTGTTTACTCTACAGAAAGTTCTTTTAATGCAGTTGTCTGTTGCTTTGGGTTTACACTTTGGGTGAGGCTCGCAACTTAATACCAGCGAGATGTTCTGGATAGATATCTCAAGGTGGATGATTAGTAGTAGATGCAGATGGATTTTGGTCTACTTATTTTGGCGTACCTCCCATGCTTTTGAGCCTCTTCCTTTCTTTTGTAGCATAGTTAGCAATTGTTTGCGCCCATCATCCTGTCAATTGCCCAACTGTAATTTGTTTACCTTGCATAGCTCTTTTATCATCTTTTGGGAGAGAGACATCACTAGTGAACATCATGGGACCCCGGTCCATATTTCCACCATTGTGTACATCCTCAATTTAGCTCTTTCTTTTACTTTCTAGTTGCAGTTATCACTATCTTTTATCTCTTGCGTTTGACCCTGTGTAACAACAAGACCGGAGATATTGACAACCTCTTTGTACTCATTGGGAGCAAAGTTATATGTTGCTGTGTGAAGGTCCATGTCAACTCGTTCTAGATTTCTAGCATCGTTGTCACCTACTTGCTGTCGTTGGAGTCCTACTAGAGACATAAACCTTGGTATCTTCACGGAGGGAAACTTTCTGCTGTGCCGCATCTCATACCTTCCATTTTTGTTAACCAACGAGGGGCGAGAAGCCATCAAAGCAATTTCTGGCGCTGTTTCATGGGACTCCAATCTTCAAGATAGGGGAGTTACACGCTATATTTTATCCTTGATTTTTAGTTTTGTTAGTTTACCTTTCAGTTCTTGCTTTAGTGTCCTTTATCAAAAATCACAAAAAATTGCTTGTCCTATTTGCTGGTACTATGGGTACCACGAAAAACACCAAGTTGTGTGACTTCACTAGTCACAAAAACAATGATTTTATCTGCACTCCTATTGCTACACCTGCTACTTCAACAACCTCTTATGAAATTAAACCTGCTTTGCTGAACCTTGTTATGAGAGATCAATTCTCCGGTGTTGGAGATGATGCTTCTTTACACTTGAATAATTTTGTTGAACTCTATTATATGCAAAAGTATAAAGAAGTAGAAGGAGATATTGTTAAGCTTATGCTTTTTCCTTTCTCTTTGAGGGAAGGAGCTAAAATTTATTCTCAATCCTTGCCTAGGAATAGCATAGATTCTTGGGATAAGTGCAAGGATGCTTCTATTGGGAAGTATTACCCACCTGCTAAAATTATCCAATTGAGGAGTAACATTATGAATTTTAAGAAATTGGATAATGAACATGTTTCCCAAGCTTGGGAACGTATGAAATCTCTTACTATGAAATGCCCTACACATGGTTTTACTACTTGGATGGTTATCCAGACTTTTTATGCAGCCCTGAATTTTACCTCGCGGAACCTGATAGATTCGGCCACGGGAGTAACCTTTATGTCAATAACACCTGGTGCTACCACAAAACTACTAGATGAGATGGTGGCCAACTATTCCTAATGGCACTTCGAACGAGCTCCAACAGGTAGGATGGTAAACTCTATCGAGGAGATTTCCTCCCTAAATGAAAAAGTTGACTTGATTATGTCTTTACTTACCAAGAAAGCTCCTATAGATCCTCATGATGTTCCTTTAAATTCCTTGGTTGCTCAAGAACAAGTAGATGTGAACTTTATCTCTAGAAACAACTTCAACAACAATGCTTATAGGAGTAATTTTTCTAGCAATCCTAGACCGTTCCCATGCAACAACTATGGGAACAACAACACTTATCCTAGCAAAAAGAACTCCACTTCTAAATTAGAGAGCATGCTTAAGGAATTTATCACTACCCAAAAATCCTTCAACAAGAGTGTAGAGGAAAAATTATACAAATTAGATAACCTCTCTTTGAAGGTCGACAACTTAGCCCTTGATATTGAGATGCTTAAAATTAGAACTTCTCCCCTCGAGGAGAGAAAGGACACTCCTATTAATGCTATTCAAGTGAAAATTAATGAAAGTATTAGGATGATGGCTAAACTTAAAGAAAGATGGGCCAGAGAAAAGGAGGAAGAAGATAGAATTAAGATTCTTCCTCCACACCACACCTTAGCTACTATCCAACTTGTTGAGGATACTCAAACTTTTAGCACCCAACACACTCCTAGTCCCATTGGACCTATTAGTGGTGATGCTATTACCTCAATCGTAGAAGAAGAAACTCCTATGAACATAGAGGCTTTCAAACAATTGAGCCTAGATGACACCACTACCACCTTTGATAGTAGTGACATTGATTTTGATAGTTGCACATTTTATGAAGTTATTAGCTTGTTACACAAAATGTCTAGAGACCCCCACACTATCACACTAAACCTTGCCTTCACGGAGCATATCACCAATGCTCTCACTAAACCTAGGGACATGTAACAGCCCAGGTTTCACAAAAATTAAAAAAATGTGTTTTCGGTGTGAATTGTTTGATTGTCCGATTTTTTTGCGGTGTTTGCATCTCCGATTTATCGATCGGCGATTATTTCCCCCCTCTTATCTCGTACCGGACGGAGACTGACCCTTTCCACCCTGACACTCGACCTTTGCGACACCGGGTTTCACCCGATCACCGCCGCCAAAACCGCACGAGACTAGCCGCAACCAACGGAACGAAAAACCCCGTTTAATAAGTAAACGAGATATTTTTATAGCGCGACGGAAAGTGTTCTCGTAACGGTTCTAGCGCAGGGTAAACGCCGCCGTCTTGACACGCTGATCGCGCAGTTCAAAGTTTTACCCGAATCGGAGGTCCTGCGGACCCTCGGCGGTCAGAAACGGAAACACCGCGTGCGCAAGAGAAAAACCGGGGATGTTTTTGAAAACTGCCAGCCACCTGGGCTATATAAATACCACCACTCTCCCACCCCTTTCTAGGGTTTCCCTAGCCTAAATATTGCAGCCACCCCCTACACTTGCCCCAAATCTTCCCAAAAACACCTCCTACCCCGAAACCCTAGAACCAAAGGCCTCACAGCCGTCCGATCGGGAGATAGAGGGCTCCTAGCCATCCACGTTGCTCCCACAAGCCATCACAGAGGATTCGGGCCCCACCGGGCCCTCCTAGCGCCGCCGCCTTCGCTCGTGGGAGCCACGCTCCCGGCCACAGCAACCGCTGGCTTGCCGCCGCCGTCACGCCGGCACTAGTGAGATCCCTCCGACGCGCCTCCTCCTCCTGCGCCACCTCTCTTCCTCACCTCCCTCCTCCTCTGCAGCAGCCAAAGCCGCCCGATGCCGCTGCTGCGCCATGGCCGGCGCGCCATGGAGCTCTAGCTCGCCGAGCCATCCTCTATTCGTTGTCCTCACGCCCGGGGACCTCGCCGGCGTGCAGATCGGGCCTCGCCGCCCCTCGTCCCTGCGACCAAGCCACGCCGACACCTCCTCGCCGTGCCGCCCGTCGACGGCCAGGGCGGCGCCGCCTCCGGTTCCCGTCCGATCGGGACGAGGAGGCCGGCCAGCCCGAGCCACCTCCACCTGCCGCTGTGGGCCGGCCTCAGCCGCGCGACCCAGATTGGGCGAGCGGCCCGTCCAACGACCACGGCCTCCTCTGGCCTGATGGACTGAGCCCATGGTGAGCCAGCCCGGCCGCCCCTCTTTTTTCTTCTTTAAACGTTTTGCTTTATTCTTTTTCTGTCAAGTGTTGAATTAGTGCTGCTGATTCGTTTTTGCGATGTAGTTTACGAGCGAACCGTAGCCCGGATCACGTTGCGCCCAAAAGGAAAATTGTTTAGAATTGTGTGTACTTCAGTTCATCTTTTGTGAGAATTTTGATTTGAGGCCATCTTGATGTTGTTAATCACTGTTGAAGTGGGCATCAGGCTGTTAACTGCTACTAATTTCTGTTATGTGTTGCTGCTGTTATTTTATTGCAAGTTTGCATGATGATTGTGATACATCCATGAGGCCTATTGCATTGATTCTTGTTGCATCCTGTTAAGCATCATGTCTACTTCCATTATATGTATTGCATTATCATGTTTAATTTCCTGGTCATAGATATGTTTTCCTCCAAAGTTGCTATGCTGGTGTTTTTGACAGCCACCTCTGTTTTTCACTAAGTCTGTAACTTTCCGATGCCATGTTGCATGCTTAATATCTTTTGATCTGTTATGCCTATGACCTTGATTCTTGTTTTTACCTGATCACCATCATGTCTAGTTCATGCTCATATATTTCTATGTCATGTTGCTTCACTTTTACATATAGTTTTGCCCCTGTTTATACAGCAAGAAAATAACAGTTTCTGCCCTGTTTTCCTGATTTACACTAAGTCCTAGACCAGTAATGTTTTATTGTATTTTGCTTGGGCTATAATTAATTGTTCATGATGCCTATTTTCATGATTCCTTTTGCCATGCCTTCCCTTCCATGTCTACTTTAGTTGCATATCATTTGTGAGCATGATTGCATTCATTATCCTATTTATGCATTGCTCTAAAGTGTGCTTCCTGATGTTGGCAGATTGTGTGCATAAGTTGTATTGCTTGTATCTTTTTAACCGTAACTCCGTTTGGAGTGTTCTTTATATGTAACTTGATTAGTTTTTCGTGTACTTTGTGTTTATGCTATTGTTTGTTGTTGTTAACTAACCTAATATACGGTTTAGGATAGAACAGTACAAAATGCTTTAATTGTTGTGGGGTACTTAGTGATATGCCATGTTTAGGATTGTGCCTCACTTAACTTGACTAGTATAGATAGATTACTTCAAGCTTCACCTCTTGCCATGTTTGTGTGCTATTCCATGCTTGAGTGAGTTTCCATGTTAACAAACTTTGTTGATCACCTGTAGCTAAACAACTTGAACCATTCTAAATGTGCGGTATCGTCGTGTGTGACGAGTACCCCACTTAACCTGTTAGTAACCGCTCTCGACGGTAGGTGCGATGTCTCGTGTTTCCTGCTTGTTGATGCTTGCTCGTGGTTGCCTCGTAGTAATAGATTCTTGCTCGTCGATTGCTTTCCATTGTTTACCGTCTTGTGTGCTTCCGCGGGTACCTTCAGAGACGATGCGAGATTGCGATCTACTACACCTTCGGAACCCGACTTATCAACAGGCAAGGACTATACATTACTTATGATCCATTATATTTAAACCAACGGGTTGCATGCTAGTCTAGGATAGGTTCGATGTTTGATCCTACCACATGTGTACAACCTCTTTCAAACCCATACAGCCATGTCCCCTCCCATCAAACCATGCACTTCTATGTTACTATTGCTCGTTTCTCAGCCCATGCTTAGTATGCATGCTTAGGATGCTACGATGTTACCTCCTGTTACTCCTTGGTTTGGGATATCACATTATTATATTATTGTTGATGATATGATTATTATAATGTGGACTGTACTCAACGAAGGATGGAAGGTCTAGGCTATCCCGCCCCGACGCTTTGTTCCATTCGAGTCACCTAGGATCCGAGTTCCGGGTATTGGTTCTAAGACTGAGCGTGCCTAACCGCGTGTGGGATTTTATGGGGTCCCCTTTTCTTACCCTACCTAGCTTCAAATATTTCTAGTGGTGGCCCAAGATGATTTACCATTTGAAAACCTTGTGTGTGTCTGTTGAGTCGCTCCTGGCAGATATTCTTTAAAAGAACTTGGGCCAGCGGAGACATGGTTTCTTTGTTGGTCCACCCAGGGAGATAGGGGGCTGCCCACATTAGTTTGGGTAGCTAACCCGACCTCGTCCAGACGGTAGAGGCCAATTCGAGAGTGCGGCCGGCTTTTGAGTTGGATGTCGACTCACCGGGGGCCACCTGGATTTGTTCGTTGTTAGTTAGAGGGACCCGTCGTTTCGGATCTCTCGGGACTAAATCATAAAATGGCTGCCTATGATGGGTAGAAACTGAGAGAGATGGGCGTGCGTGCGGAGCCTTGTAATGGGCAGTTGGTACACCCCTGCAGGATTAAATCTTTTCGAGAAGCCGTGTCCACGGTTATGGACGACTTGGAACATACGTCTTGTTCATAGATAACATCAACTGAATCATATTTAATAACTTGATCAACGTGTGTGTGCCTTGACTGCTTCTTCTTTCTCGGGATGTGAAGAGGAGGACAAGGATAGGATAGGTGTTATGATTGCGTAAGTAGCTGATAGCAAGACTTGTTGGAGGCGATTCCTCATCGAATGCTTGGTTTCTTATCTTACTCTCTAGATCGTTAGCCTCTTTATAAATGCTAGTGTGGCAGAAACCTCACCCCTTACCTCATCCTTACCGTAAACTACTAGTTGTCCTAGAATGACGAGTGATGAAGTCCTTGATGGGTCAGTTGACCACTACAGTTGGATGCTGAGTACTTCTGTACTCATGATACTACCCCCAAACTCTTTTCAGGGTTCTTGATCGACAACAGGTAAGGTGATCGACGTTTCACGTGGAGACTCGAGGACGACTAGTTAGGCGGATCCCGGCGGAGGGCTTGGACCTGTGTGGTTATGGGGATCGAAGTTTTTCTCTTTGCCAGTAGGCAATTGATTGTAGTCTGTACTCAGATATGTATCTTTCGCTGATGTATTGTATTAAGGCAGTTGTATGCCGACTTGTATGAGATGTTGTATCCATGTAGCTGTAATGTTGTGATATCATGTTGGAAATCCGGGGCATATGACATTGTCGAATGTCGCCGTGGGACCTATATGTGCTTCGTCCCCGGATTTGGATGGAAACATCTAGATCTGGAACAGTACCGCATATCGGGCCTTACAAGAGAAGAAGCTTAGAGTAGAAGCATCCATACCTATAAAGCTAGAAGATGGTTGGGACCCTATGATAAAAATTAAATTGAATAACTTCTCTTGCTATGCCTAATGTGATGTTGGAGCTAGTACCTCCATTATGCCCAAAAGGATGTATGATATGTTTGAATTGAAACCTTTTGATCCTTGTTCTTTTGGTGTTCGTCTCGTTGATTCTTCCGTAAATAAACCTTTGGGGAAGATTGACGATGTTCTTATCATTGTCAATGATAATTATGTTCCTGTTGATTTTACTATTATGGACATTGAGTGTGAGCCTTTATGTCCAATTATTTTTGGCGTCCTTTTCTTCGCACCGTTGGTGCCGTCATTGATATGAAAGAAGGGAATATAAAATTTCAATTACATTTCAAAAAGGGGAAGGAACACTTCCCTAGGAAGAAATCAATTTACCTTTTGAGTCCGTTACACGGGCTAGCTATTCTCTTTCTCTTGATAAAACTTGATCCTTCTTTTTGCTTCTTGCCTAGCTTAAAGGCGTAAAAGAAAGCGCTTGTTAAGAGGCAACCCAAGATGTTTTACTTCTGTTTTTAGTGGTCTTGATGATTGCTAATACTGTAGCACCATCATTGTATCTTTATTTTCAAGCTTTATGCCAAGTTTAGCCGCCGATTGCAAGAAAGTTCAAAAGTTGTGACATGCTGTCCAGAAAACAGATTTTGTCCTTGGACGGAAAAATTCACAATAAATCACCAGATCATCCTTGGATATGAATTTTATTGACAGCATTCTCTATACAAATAGCTTTCGGGCATCTGTTCTGATTTCTTTGATTGGAGTTGCAGAAGTACCCCAAAAAAATTATTTACTACCTTCTGGTTTGTTTTTCATAGATTCTGCCACGTTTTGCCTTTCCTCAGTTTTGCAAGTCTTGAGCTAGCTTTTTCTTTGCAAAAACTTTTTGGAAATCTTGAGAAACAGTAGCCCTTCAAGAAAATATTTATTTCAAGTAGAGGTAAATTGTTTTATTGTGGGTACTAACCTCTCTAATCAGCTTATGATGAGTTATGTATGAAGGGAGTTTTCAAGTGTGCGAGGGAAGATGATGAAAGAAGATCCAGGAGTGTCAAACGCTCAAGCTTGGGGATGCCCCCATGCATCCCCAATAAATATTCAAGGAGACTCCAGCGTCTAAGCTTGGGGATGCCCCCCATGCGTCCTCTTCTCCATCAACAATCATCAGTTCGTCCTCCGTTCCACTATATTTTTATCACTTCATGCGTTATGTGCTATGCTTGGAGCGTCTTGCTCTTTAGTTTTCTGTTATTTTGCTTTAGCTTTGTTTGCTGTTCATAACAAGTTAGAACCCAACTTTCTTTGTGTTGTAGAGAAACACGCTCCACTTTAAACTAGAACACATCATAGGATTTTCATGCTTATCTTTGTTTTTGTTGTGTGTTCTTTATCATTTCGTAGATGCTGTCATGTTTAGCTCTTAGTTTTCATGTTTATTTTATTAAATTGCTTTTGTTTAGTTTGTTGCTGGAACTCTCTTTAGTTTTCATGTTTATCTTGTTTAGAGAGTTGGTTGTTGCACTGAATTGTTGATACGTCCCAAACATATCTATAATTTCTGCTTGCTCCATGCATGTTTTGTGTGATATTGCTATGCTTTTGATACACTTTCATACACTTTTGATCATATTTGGACTAACATATTAACTCAGTGCACCCAAGTGCCAGTTTCTGTTTTCTGCTGTTTTTGTATTTCAGGTTTTCCCATTATTAAAAGTGCTCAGAAAATTCCGGGAAAAATATATAAAAATCAGCATTCTAGAAGAGTCCTCCAGCCGGAGGATGTGATCATGGGGTGGCCCACAGCCCCCAGGCGCCCTGCTGGCGCGGCCTAGTGTGGGGACGCGCCGGGAGGCCGCCTGGACTCCTGGTGCCCCCCCCCGGTGCCACCTTTGGCTCTTATTTATACTCCCATCACGAAAACCCTGATTCCAGACCCCTTTTCTCCAGAAGCAATTCCGATCTCCATCGCCATCGCCAACAAGCTTCGGGGGACCAGAATTCCTGTGTCGGCACCCTGCCCGGACGGGGAAGTTCCCCCAGATTCATCTCCATAGACGTTGCTTCCTCCCTCCATGATGCGGGAGTAATTACTCCTCGGGGCTGAGGTTTCTACTAGTAGCTATGTGGTCTTGTCTCTCTCCCATGATGTGATCTTCATTATGATCATAGGCTATGTTAATCTAGGGTGATCCGATGATATTTCCCCTTCCTCTATGTATTGGATTGATGTACTCACTTGATCTTATCTAGTATAATCCCCGAGACCATGGTGACAACGGTCTATTGGACATGGGTTAAAGAATATTATCATGAGTGATTTCCTCTTTTGTGAATTGATTGAAGATTGAGAGTCTCTTGGTGCTTGCCTTTGACTATCCTTGAGATATGTTGTGGTGATTGTGGTACTCTCTTTGGATGGTCGCGGTGACATTGGGAAATCAATAGATGAGAACTACAAACTCTGAGGTATGCTTTTGTAGCCCTACATAATTCTCGTACTCTCTTTATCACAAAGGAATTAACTCCGATTACGTCTCCAATGTATTTTAGTGGAAATATCATGTGATCAGACTATGTTAATGTTGTTGGGAGTTGCCACTAGTGAAAGTATGAAGCCTAGGCCTTGTTTCCACCATTGCAATACCGTTTGTGCTCACGTTTACCACTTGTTTTCTTGCTTTAATTTTTATTACAGATTTATATTACTTCGTTTTGCCACACCTATCACCCATATTTTACCATCTCTTCGCCGAATTAGTGCACCTATACAACTCCTAGTTGTATTAGGTGTGTTGGGGACACAAGAGACTTCTTGTATCTTAATTGCAGTGTTGCTTGAGAGAGACCATCTTCAACCTCTACATCCATGAGTTCGATAAACCTTAGGTCATCCACTTGAGGGAAATAGTTGTTGTCCTACAAACCTCTGCACTTGGAGGCCCAACATAGTCTAAAAGAATAGAAACGTGCGTAGACATCAAGCTATTTCTGGCACCATTGCCGGGGAGGAAAAGGTTTGAAGGTATATCTTTAGATCTTGCAATTAAATCTTTTCGTTTCTTCTTTTTATTTCCACTAGTTAGGCTTATGGAAAACAACAAAAATATTAAGAGAGAGCTTTGCGAGCTCTACCTTGAGTTGGGACATGAAGTGTTTGAATAGAAAATAAAAAATCCTAGGGAGCTTTATTATTTGCATAACACTCATGTTAGTAGCAATGTTATTAGTATGTCTTCTTTGAATACTTTTGATTCTAATGATATGCAAAGCTATAAGCTTGGGGATGCTACGTTTTATGAAGATGATCTTTTTAGCCCCCCAAGTTTTGATGAGGAAATTTATTTTGATCATACTTTGCCTCCTATCTATGATTATTATTTTGATGACACTTATGCTATAAATAATAAATGTTTTCAAGTGTATCATGATAAGAATGATTCATGTGATATCTCTTTTCTTGAGTTTGCTCCCACTATCACTAATAAGAAGGATTTTGCATATGTGGGAGTAATAAATTTTCTATGCTTGCGGATCATGATAAGAATTTTTTATGTGATACATATATTGTTGATTTTATTCATGATCCCACTGAAAATTATTATGAGAGGGGAACATATGCTTATAGATATTTCAATAATATCAAATTCCCTCTCTCCATGATGAAATTTTCGAAATTGCACTTTTTTTGCCTTCCTATGCTTATTGCTTTGTGCTTCAATGAATTATTCTATTGCAATATTCCTATGCATAGGAAGCATGTTAGACTTAAATGTGTTTGGTATTTTCTTCTTGATGCTCTTTTTTGTTCTTCAACTCTTATTCCTATGCGAGCATCATTAAAGTCTTAAGCCCATCTTTATGGCTATAAAGAAAGAGCGCTAGGGAGACACTCCTTGTTATCTTTACTTTCAGTTTGTTTTTACTTCTGTTTTTAGTGGTCTTGATGATTGTTACAACTGTAGAAACGTCATTGTATCTTTATTTTCAAGCTTTGTGCCAAGTTTAGCCTCTGATTGCAAGAAAGTTCAAAAGTTGCGACATGCTGTCCAGAAATCAGATTTTGTACTTTTTTATCTTAAATTTTTGACAGCATGCTCCATACAATTGTATTTCGAGCATCTGTTTCGAGTTTTTTTATTTGAGTTGCAGAAGTACCCCGAAAAATTTATTTACTACCTGCTGGTCTGTTTTTCACAGATTCTGCCACGTTTTTCCTTTCCTCAATTTTGCAAGTCTTGCGCTAGCTTTTTCTTTGAATTTTTTTTGGCAATCTTGAGAAACAATAGCCCTTGAATAAAATCTTTATTTCCAGTAGAGGAAAAATATTTTATTAAGGGTACTAACCTCTCTAATCAGCTTATGATGAGTTATGTATGAAGGGAGTTTTCAAGTGTGCGAGGGAAGATGATGAAAGAAGATCCGGGAGTGTCAAACGCTCAAGCTTGGGGATGCCCCCATGCACCCCCAACAAATATTCAAGGAGAATCAAGCGTCTAATCTTGTGGATGCCCCCATGCATCCCCTTCTCCATCAACAATCATCAGTTCGTCCTTCGTCTCACTATATTTTTATCACTTCATGCGTTATGTGCTATGCTTGGAGCGTCTCGCTCTTAGGTTTAATTTTTTAGTTTTCTTTAGATTTTCTTGCTGTCCATAACAAGTTATAACCAAGCTTTCTTTGTGTGGGAGAGAAACATGCTCCACTTCAAACTAGAACACATCATAGGATTTTCATGCTTATATTTCTCTTTGTTGTGTGTTCTTTATCTTTTCATAGCTGATGTCATGCTTAGATCTTAGTTTTCATGTTTATCTTTTTACAGAGCTTTTGTTTAGTTTGTTGCTGGAAGTCTCTTTAGTTTTCATGTTTATCTTGTTAAGGGAGTTGGTTGTTGCACTGAGTTGTGTCTTGAATGTAAGTAGGTAATTGAGGTTGCTATTCAATTGTAGTAGTAACTTGCAATAGTTTTGAGGTATTGATGTGAGTAATGTTTGAAATTTTGGTGTCAAGAGCTCTAGCCTATTTGTGACAGGTGTCGTATTTTTGGCAATCCGTGTTTATTTTCAAAACCTACAATAACTAGTTGAGAACTCTAGCTCCTAGATGGATCGCTAATCTTTGGAGGAATCGGATATCAGAGTACACTCACGTACCATGAGTCGAGGATGCGCAAGGATAAACAAACCCCCCATACACTCCTCCTTGGGGTACTTGTCTCTTTGTGAACCTCCTGATTATATTGAGAGTTACCGATAATAAGTGCATCAGTTCTTCGGACTAATGTAAGTATTGAAAGTTGACACTTCCACCTCCTCATATTTTCTAGCCTCTCTTCGGTACCATGCATTGCCCTCTTCTCACTCTGAGAGTTGGCGCCTACCCGCCGGAGCATCCAAACCATTGGCATGATACACTCTGTCATCATAAACGTCCTTATATCTTTCCTCAAAACAACCACCATACCTACCTATTAAGGAATTTCCATAGAATTTCCGAGATATATTGCCATGAAACATCCACCTTCTCATGACTTGATCTTCATGTCATACATGTTCCTGCTACACTGGCAGAGGCATACATTTTCATAAATCATGATAGCTACATCTTCTTTATGTTGAGTACCTTGTAAAGTGTGAAAGATATTCTATACTTCTTTAAAATAGAGTGTTGCCCTTATATGAGGAAAAGATTCCAAAGAGGACAAATTTAAAAGATCCCAAAGAGGACAAATGAGAGTTAAATAGAAAGAGCCATTGAGGCCACCCAAAAAAATACAAAAAAATAGAAAAAGGAGAAAAAAGAAATAAAAAGAGAGAAGGGGGCAACACTACGATTCCTTTTGAAAGATGCACACTCGTACTCCCTCTATACCTTGTACTCCATAGAGATGATCATATATGCATATAGCTATGTGGGGACCTTCACACTATAGAACTTGGCTTGTATATTTCAATGATGAGTGATACGTCCAAAACGTATCTATAATTTCTGCTGCTCCATGCCTCTTTTGTGTAATATTTCTATGATATTGATGCACTTCCATACACTTTTGATCATATTTGGACTAACCTATTAACTCAGTGCACTCCAGTGCTAGTTCCTGTTTTCTGCTATTTTTCTATTTCAGTTTTACCCCATATTAAAAGTGCTCCAAAAATTCGGGAAAAATCCAATAACAAATCAGCGCTCCGGAAGCTTCGGGAATGACCAAGGAGCGGCCATAGGGGACCCACCAGGGCCCCAGGCGTCCTCCCGGCGCGCCCTAGGGTGGGGCCGCGCCAGGGGGGCGCCTGGACCCCTGGTGGCCTCCTTGGCTGCCCCCCTTCGCCCATATATTCTCCGTGACGGGAAACTTCCGAGACGAGAACCTTTTTTCGCGATCTCTCATTTGTTCCGCCGGCGCCGCGTTTCCAAGATCGGGAGCACCAGGAGACCTCTTCCCGGCACCCTGCCGGAGGGAGGAACCACCTCCGGGAGCTTCTCCACCACCATGGATGCTTCCCGGATGAACCGTGAGTAGTCCACCTTGGACCATGGGTCTATGATCAGTAGCGATGTGATGTTCTCCTCCACTCTTTGTTCTTCATGGGTTAGACCTCGTGAGCTGCCCTACATGATCGAGACACATATGTAATCTTTCTGCTGTTGCTATGCTGAGTTTGTTGGGAACTGATGGATTATGAGACTATGTTCAGATTGTCTTTGAGTAATATATTTGATTCTCCTATTTTATATTTATGTTCTTGACTAATTCTTGCATGTTCTCCATTGCTGTTTATTGCTTTGGCCAAGTGGTAGGTAGTGACTCCAAGAGGGAGATTTATGCATGATTGTGGGTTCATGCCCCCCGATGACTAGCTTGAGTGACAGAAACATGAGTCTAGGGGATGTGCTTGTACTTGCGGGTGCAAGGATTGTTTACTTTACGCAAAGTTCTTTAATGCAATTGTCTGTTGCTTTGAGTTTACACTTTGGGTGGGATTCACAACTTAATACCAGCGAGATGTTCTGGATAGATATCTCAACGTGGATGATTAGTAGGTAGATGCAGATGGATTTCGGTCAACTTGTCTTGGCGTACCTCCCAATCTTTTGAGCCTCTTCCTTTATTTATAGCATAGTTAGAATTTGTTTTCGCACATAATCCTGTCAATTGCCTAGCTGTAATTTGTTTACCTCGCATGGCTATTTTATCGTCTTTTGGGAGAGAGACATCACTAGTGAACATCATGGGATCCCGATCCATATTTCCAATACTATTTACACCAACTATTTATTTTCTGCTTTATTTAATTTTCCGTTGCTGTCACTATCATTATTATCCCATATGTTTAATCCTTTGTAAACAACAAGGCCGGAGGGATTGAAAACCTCTCTGAACTCGTTGGGAGCAAAGTTATCTGTTGTGTGTGTGCAGGTCCACGTCAACCGCCTAATTACTGGCGCTGTTGTCACCTTCCTGTCGTTGTTGGAGTCCTACCGGAGACAAACCTTGGTATCTTCAACAAGGGAAATTTGTTGCTGTCTACATCTCAACCTTCCACTTTGGGTAACCAACGAGGGGCGAGCAACTCTCGCGACATCAAATCAATTTCTGGCGCCGTTGCCGGGGACTCCACTCTTCAAGATAGGGGAGTTGCACACTATCTTTTATCTTTGCTTTTTAGTCTTGTTAGTTTACCTTTCAGTTTTTGCTTTAGTGTCCTTTATCAAAAATCAAAAAAATAGTTACCTTGATTGCTGCTACTATGGGTTCCTCCGCGAACACCAAGTTTTGTGACTTCACTAGTCATAACAACAGTGACTTTATCTGCACTCCTATGGCTACACCTGCTACTTCAGCACCTTCTTATGAGATTAAACTTGCTTTGCTAAACCTTGTTATGAAAGATCGATTCTCCGATGCTGGAGATGATGCTGCTTTGCACTTAAATAATTTTGTTGAGCTCTGTGATATGCAAAAGTACAAAGAAGTACATGGTGATATTGTTAAGCTTAAGCTTTTTCCTTTCTCCTTGAGAGGAGGAGCTCAAATCTGGTTTCAATCATTGCCTAGGAATATCATAGATTCTTGGGATAAGTGCAAGGATGCTTTTATTGGGAAGCACTACCCCCCAGCTAAGATTATCCAATTGAGGAGTAATATTATGAATTTTAGGCAATTGGATAATGAACACGTTGCCCAAGCTTGGGAACGCATGAAATTTTTGTTAAGAATTGTCCTACGCATGGTTTGACTACTTGGATGGTTATCCAAACTTTTTATGCAGGCTTGAACTTTACCTCGCGGAACTTGAAAGATTCGGCCGCGGGAGGAACCTTTATGTCAACAACACTTGGTGCTGCCACAAAACTACTCGATGAGATGATGAGCAACTATTCCCAATGGCACACTGAAAGAGCTCCAACAGGTAGGAAGGTGAACTCTGTCGAGGAGATCTCCTCCCTAAATGAAAAAGTTGACTTGATTATGTCTCTACTTACCAAGAAATCTCCTATTGATCCTCATGATGTTCCTTTAAATTCTATGATTTCTCAAGATCAAGTAGATGTAAACTTTATCTCTAGAAACAACTTCAATAACATTGGTTATAGGAGTAATTTTGGTAGCAATCCTAGACCGTTCCCCTCCAACAACTATGGGAACAACAACACATATTCTAGCACCAAGAAATCCACTTCTGAATTAGAGAGTATGCTTAAAGACTTCATGACTACCCAAAAATCCATCAACAAGAGTGTAGAGGAAAAACTAGACAAATTAGATAATATCTCGTCGAAGGTGGACAATTTAGCCCATGAAGTAGAATTTCTTAAAATTAGAACTTCTCCTCTTGAGGAGAGGAAGGTCACTCCTATGAACGCTATTCAAGTGCAAATTAATGAAAACATTATGATGATGGCTAAAATTAAAGAGAGATGGGCTATAGAAAAGGAGGAAGAAGATAGAATTAAGAGCCTTCCCACACACCATACCATTGCTACTATCCAAGTCGTTGAGGATATCCAAACTCTTAGCACCCAATGCACCCCTAGTCCCATAGGACCTATTAATGGTGACGCTATGACCTCAACCGTAGAAGAAGAAACTCCGATGACTATAGAAGCTACCAAATAAGTGAGCCTAAAGGACACCACTACCACTTCACTTGATAGTAGTGACCTTGATTTTGATAATTGCACCCTTTCTGAAGTTATTCGTTTCCTTCACAAGATGTCTAGAGACCCCCACAGTAGCACACTTAATCTTGCCTTCACGGAGCATATCACTAATGCTCTCATTAAAGCTAGGGAGGAGAAGCTTAGGGTAGAAGCCTCCTTACCTAGAAAGCTAGAATATGGTTGGGATCCTATGATTAAAATTAAGTTGAATAACTTCTCTTGCTATGCTTTATGTGATGTTGGAGCTAGTACCTCCGTTATGCCCGAAAGAATGTATGATATATTTGAATTGAAACCTTTTGATCCTTGTTCTTTTGGTGTTCGTCTTGTCGATTCTTCCGTAAAGAAACCTTTGGGGAAGATCGATGATGTTCTTATCATTGTCAATGACAATTATGTTCCCGTTGATTTTACTATTATGGACATTCAATGTGAACCTTCTTGTCCAATTATTTTTGGACGTCCTTTTCTTCGCACCGTGGGTGCTGTTATTGATATGAAATAAGGGATTATCAAATTCCAATTCCCTCTCAAGAAAGGGATGGAACATTTCCCTAGGAAAAAGAATAAGTTGCCTTTTGAGTCCGTCACACGGGCTAGTTATTTTCTTGAAAAGACTTGATCTTTTGCATCAAGCCTAGCTAATGGCTTTAAAGAAGCGCTTTCGGGAGGCAGCCCGCAACGAATTTAGGTTTTCCTTTTTGTTTTTCTTCTGTTTTTAGTGGTCTTGATGACTGTTACTACTGTAGCAACATCATTGTATCTTTACTTTTCAAGCTTTGTGCCATTTATAACCTCATATGACAAGGGAAGTGAAAGTTGTGACATACTGTCCAGAAAACAGATTCTGTCCTCGTGATGGGAAAAATCGCAGAAAAATCCCAGAGTGCTCTATACAATCATGGAACTTTTGTATGTTCTGAGTTTTTTGATTTGAGTTTCAGAAGTATCCCTAAAGAATTCTTTACTACCTGCTAGTCTGTTTTTCACAGATTCTGTCCTTTTTTGCCTTTTCTTCGTTTTGCAAACCTTAAGCTTACTTTTTCTTTGCAAAAACTTTTTGGCAATCTTGAGAAACAGTAGCTCTTCAAGAATATCCTTATTTCCAGTAGAGGAAAATTTATTTTATTATGGGTACTAACCTCGCTAATCAGATTATGAAGAGTTATGTATGAAGGGAGTTTTCAAGTGTGCGGGGGAAGATGATAAAAGAAGATTCAGGAGTGTCAAACTCTCAAGCTTGGGGATGCCCCCAATCACCCCCAAGAAATATTCAAGGACACTCAAGAGTCTAAGCTTGGGATGCCCCCATGCATCCCCTTCTTCATGAACAATCATCAGTTCGTCTTTCGTTCCACAATATTTTTATCACTTCATGCGTTATGTGCTATGCTTGGAGCGTCTTGCTCTTTATTTCCTTTTTAGTTTTATTTAGCTTTGCTTGCTGTTCAAAACAAGTTACAACCCAGATTTCTTTGTGTGGGAGAGAAACACGCTCCACTTTCAAAACCTAGAACAAATCATAGGATTTTTCATGCCTATCTCTTTGCTGTGTGTGTTCTTTATATTTTTCATAGCTGCTGTCATGTTTAGATCTTAGTTTTCATGCTTATCTTTTTAAGAGATTTTGTTTAGTTTTTTTCTGGAACACTCTTGAGTTTTCATGTTTATCTTGTTTAGAGAGTTTGCCTGTTGCACTGAGTTGTGTGTCTTGACTTAAAGTAGGTAATTGAGGTTGCTATTCAATTGTAGTAGTAACTTGCAATAGTTTTGAGGTATTGCTTTGAGTAATGTTTGGACTTTTGGTGTCAAGAGCTTTAGCCTATTAGTGATAGATGTCGTATTTTGGGCAATCAGTGTTTATTTTCAAAACTTACAAAATTAGTTGAGAAATTTAGCTACTAGATGGATCACTACTCTTTGGAGGGATCAAATATTAGAGTACACTCACGTACATTGACTCGAGGATGCGGAAGGATAACCAAACCCCCATAAACTCCTCCTCGGGGTACTTGTTTCTTTGTGAACCTCTTTATTAGATTGAGAGTTACCAATAATAAGTGCATGAGTTCTTCGGACTAATGTAAGTATTCGAAAGTTGACACTTCCACCTACCCATATTTTTCTAGCCTCTCCTGTGCCGTGCATTGCCTCCTTCTCACTCAGAGAGTTGGCGTCCACATTCGCCGGTAAATCCAAACCCTTGGCCCGATACGCTCTGTCATCATAAACCTCCTTATATCCTTCCTCAAAACAACCACCATACCTACCTATCAAGGCATTTCTATAGCCTTTCCGAGATACATTGCCATGCAACGTGCACCTTCTCATGACTTGACCTTCATGTCATACATGCTAATTGCTTGATCGATGAGCCTCATGCTAGTTGGGCCTTTCCCTAATTATTGCTACATGACGCGCTAGTATCATTGCATATCCTACTACACTGGCATAGGCATACATTTGCATACTTCATGATAGTTTCATTTTCTTTATGATGACTACTTTTGTAAAGTGTGAATGATCTTCTATACTTTTTGTAATATATAGAGTGTTGCCCTTAAAGTGAGGAAAAGATCCCAAAGAGGACCAAATCAAAAGATCCCAAAGAGGACAAATGAGAGAAATAGAAAGATCCATTGAGGCCACTAAAAAAATAAAAAATAAATAGAAAAAAGAGAAAAAGAAATAAAAAGAGAGAAGGGGGCACACTACTATTTCTTTTGAGAGATCCACACTCGCACTACCTTTTATATTTTGTACTCCATAGAGATTATCATTCATGCATATACCTATGTGGGGACCTTCACACTATAGAACTTGGCTTGTATATTCCAATGACGAGCCTCCTCAAATGAGCTCTAGGTCTGCTTGAGCAAGCAAGTTGGAAGCACCCCCACTAGTTCCATTGGAGAGCTTACCTTAGCTCATATGTGCATCCGTTGCATGGAAATCCCTACTCCTCACATCATATCTATCATTTGGCTTTCTCTCGCTTATGATTTTCCTGATTGATGTGAGCCTTTGACACCCTTTTTGTCTTCCTCCTCCACCATTATTCTCTCTTTGCCATCCTAAGTGTCAACTTTCTTGCTTACGCTCATCCATTCCATGAGTGCTCAAAATATCGAAAAGGAGTGGATCATTTTGACTTGTACCTAGCTAGTGGTCTAGGGATGAGTCAAGATAAGATTACAAAGAATACCAAGTGTGAAACTTTAGTAGATTGAGTACTCAACACAAAAATACTTTTTGCTCGTATATCCTTATCGCCTTTCTTGCATGCAAACACCATTCGGAAACATTAGAGTCACGGACAGCGAGAGCTCTTGCACCTCTATGTTCTTATGTTGCTTGTTTCAATGCTAAATATAGACTCTTGCCTGTTATGACTTGAATTGAATTACATGCCTTGATTGCTTTACTTAAAAGTTCTTATATGGTTGGTAGCATGTCACCACAGAAATTATGTTTGTTATCATTTACCTACTCGAGGACGAGCAGGAATTAATCTTGGGGATGTTGATACGTACAAAACGTATCCATGCCTCTTTTGTGTGATATTGCTATGATATTGATGCACTTCCCTAAACTTTTGATCATATTTAGACTAACCTATTAACTCAGTGCACCACAGTGCCAGTTCCTGTTTTCTGCTGTTTTTCTATTTCTGTTTTCCCCCATATTAAAAGTGCTCCCAAAATTCGGGAAAAATACAATAAACAATCAGCGCTTCGGAAGCTTCGGGAATCACCAAGGAGGGGCCAGAGGGGACCCACCAGGGCCCCAGGCGCGCTCCCGGTGCGCACTAGGGTGGGGCCGCGCCAGGGGGCCGCCTGGACGCCTGGTGGCCCCCCTGGCTGCCCCCCTTCGCCCATATATTCTCCGTGACAGGAAACTTCCGAGACGAGAACCCTTTTCCGCGATCTCTCCCCTGTTCCACTGCCGTCACGCTTCCACGATCGGGAGCACCAAGAGACCTCTTCCCGGCACCTGACGGAGGGAGGAACCACCTCCGGGAGCTTCTCCACCACCATGGATGGTTCCCGGATGAACCGTGAGTAGTCCACCTTGGACCATGGGTCTCTGATCTGTATCTATGTGATGTTCTCCTCCCCTTTTTGTTCTTCATAGTTTAGACCTCGTGAGCTGCCCTACATGATCGAGGCACATATGTAAACTTTCTGCTATTGCTATGCTGAGTTTGCTGGGATCTAATGGATTATGAGACTATGTTCAGATTCTGTTTGAGTAATATATTTGATTATCCTCTTTTATATTTATGTTCTTGAGTAATTCTTAAATGTTCTCCATTGCTATTTATTGCTTTGGCCAAGTAGTAGGTAGTGACTCCAAGAGAGAGCGTTATGCATTGTTGTGGGTTCATGCCCCCCGATGACTAGCTTGAGTGACAGAAACATGAGTCTAGGGGATGTGCTGTTGCCACAAGGGAGAAAACAACGGTGCTTGTACTTGCGGGTGCAAGGATTGTTTACTTTACGCAAAGTTCTTTAATGCAGTTTTCTGTTGCCTTGAGTTTACACTTTGGGTGGGATTCGCAACTTAATACCAGCGAGATGTTCTGGATAGATATCTCAAGGTGGATGATTAGTAGGTAGATGCAGATGGATTTCGGTCTACTTGTCTTGGCATACCGCCCAAGCTTTTGAGCCCCTTCATTTCTTTATAGCATAGTTAGCATTAGTTTGCGCACATAATCCTGTCAATTGCCCAGCTGTAATTTGTTTACCTAGCATGGCTATTTTATCTTCTTTTGGGAGAGAGACATCACTAGTGAACATCATGGGATCCCGGTCCATATTTCCAATACTGTTTACACCCACTATTTATTTTCTGCTTTATTTACTTTTTCGTTGCTATCACTATCATTATTATCCCGTACGTTTAATCCTTTGTAAACAACAAGGCCGGAGCGATTGACAAACTCTCTGAACTCGTTGGGAGAAAAGTTATCTGGTGTGTGTGTGCAGGTCCACGTCAACCGCCTAATTACTGGAGCCGTTGTCACCTTCCTGTCGTTGTTGGAGTCCTACCGGAGACAAACCTTGGTATCTTCACCGAGGGAAATTTGTTGTTGTCTACATCTCAACCTTCCACTTTGGGTAACCAACGAGGGGCGAGCAACTCTCGCGACATCAATGAGCCTCCTCAAACGAGTTCTAGGTCTTCTTGAGGGAGCAAGTTGGATGCACCTCCACTAGTTCCATCGGAGACCTTTTCTTAGCTCATATGTGCATCCGTTGCATGGCAATCCCTACTCATCACATCATATCTATCATTTGGCTTTCTCTCTCCTATAATTATCCTCATTGATGTGAGCCTTTCACACCCTTTTTGTCTTCTTCCTCCACCTTATCTCTCTCTTTTCCATCCTAAGTGTCAACTCTGGTGCTTACGCTCATCCATTGCATGAGTGCTCAAAATATCGAAAGGGAGTGGATCAAATTGACTTGTACCTGGCTTGTGGTCTGGGGACGAGTCAAGATAAAATTCTAAAGAAGTCCAAGTGTGAAACTTTAGTAGATTGAGTTCTGAACAAAAAAAATTCTCTAGTATTCCCATCTCCCCCTTCTTGCACGCAAACACCATCTGGAGACATTCGAGTCACGGACATCGAGAGCTCTTGCACCTTTATGTTATTATGTTGCTTGTTTCAATGCTAATATAGACTCTTGCCTGTTATGACTTGAATTGAATTACATACCTTGATTGCTTTACTTTCAAAGTTCTTATATGGTTGTTAGCATCTCACCAAAGAAATTATGCTTGTTATCATTTAGCTACCGGAGGCCGAGCAGGAATTTAGCTTGGGGATGTTGATACGTCCCCAATGTATCTATAATTTTTGCTTGCACCATGCATGTTTTGTGTGATATTGCTATGCTTTTGATACACTTTCATAAACTTTTGATCATATTTGGACTAACCTATTAACTCAGTGGACCCCAGTGCCAGTTTCTATTTTCTGTTGGTTTTGTATTTCAGGTTTTCCCATTATTAAAAGTGCTCAGGAAATTCCGGGAAAAATATATAAAAATCAGTGTTCTAGAAGAATCCTCCAGCCGGAGGAAGTGGTCATGGGGTGTCCCACAACCCTAGGCGCTGTGACGCCCCCAAAATCGGACCGTGTACAGTAATCATACATGCAAGGCACACGATCGAGATTAGGGACTCACGGTGAGATATCACAACACAACTCTAAGAATAAAATAATACAACCTGTTTAATACAAGCCAGGGGCCACGAGGGCTTGAATACAACAGCTCGAAAGCACAAAGTTAGCGGAAGGAATAGTACCTGAGTACAGACACAGGGTATACATGATCTTCCTTAAGAAGGCTAGCACAAAAGCAAGAACGATCGAAAAGGCGAGGCCTCCTGCCTGGGAACCTCCAAACTACTGCTGGTCAACGGGGAACTCGACGTCGTAGAAGGCATCGGGGATCTTCATGTTGCGGTGGTCGGCATCGGGGATCTTCTGCTCCTAGGCTCCAACGTCGACTGCAGCGGTCGATCAGGCAAAACAAAAGGGGGAAATAAAGCAAGGGTGAGTATCTAGCATACCCGCGAGTCTTACGTCCGCTACTAAGCAGTTATGCATTTGTATCAAAAGGAAGGGTTGGCTATATATAGTGGAATGCAAGGTAGAAATCAGAATAAGGGTAAGAAGCTAGGCCTAACGAAGACTAGCATCTTCCGACGAGTCTTGCAGCATGAGGAGAGAATAGCCAACAGTTTATATAAAGCATGCAGTAACAATGCAGCAGAAGTTGCTGCAACATTGTATAATAATAAGTTTTAATAATTAGCAATGCCTCCGAGTTCCCTCCCTCGACTTCCCTGCGAGGAAGAAGACCCGGAACCATACAGTTTAATAGTAGTAGTTTGTAGTGGTAAGATCCAGCTTCAGCAAAAAGCGTCCTGTTATCGTGGACACGACTATTCGAATAGATTAATCTTCCCTGCAGGGGGTGCACTTCTGTTACACTACAACGCACGGATCTCCAGGGTGGCGGGAACCTTGTTAGGGAACGCTCCATCGAGGCTATCCGACACAAAGTATCCCATCCTTCAAACTCAACAGAGAGGCCATCCGCCGGTCTAAATCCTAAGTACGCAGGCCTTGGACCCCAAGCCTGACGTACTCCTGGACGGTATGTGGGTGGCCGGGAAGCCGTAGAAAAAACAACACATCTCGAGCAAAGAAGACACCGCACTTCCCGGTAATCAGCCCGCGGTACTGCTGACGTCTGAAGAGTCTTCGAACGAGACTACGATGCAGAGGAGCCAATAACTCATTATCCCACTTGTAGGCAGCGAGTATAAGCCAAAAGGCTACTCAAGTCATCCGCCGAACCATTAGTAATTTTATTAACTTGCAGGACAACCGTTATCATTGCCTTGATTTAACTGAGCCGCGGACAACGACAACAGTCAGGACCACCAGTACATCGGTGCCTGCCCTGTCGTCCCACCAAGTCTCTGCGGTTACCAATAAGGTGAACCGACTCCTTACCTTGTCTCGCGTGTGCTCCTGGAGGAGCTCGACTAGCGTGGTTTGGTAACTCTCGCGGCCAACGATCAGGGTCCAAGCACACTGGTACACTGGTTGTACCCTACCTGTCGTCCCGTCGCAATACCACTCGCGGGCACCATTGGGTTACCCGACTTCTTACCTTTAAGGACAACCGTTGTCGGGACCCTTGGGCGGCTATACAGAGTCAGCAACGACTGGAGTACGAGGATTTCTCCTCCATAGCTCCACTTGATGTGGCTCGGCAGAGCCGAGGTAGGGGCCTTAGATGGTGTCTGCATTGTACCGTACCTGTGCAATTATAATCATCGTATTCGCGTTCACTCCCCTGAGTGATCATGGCCCGCTATCTAATCCTAGCTAACAATGCGCACGGCTCACTGCTGAATATAATATATATTTATATAGGCAGCATAGGATAAAGGAAGGTACATCAAGGGCGAGAATGACATGCTATGCAATATAATAGGATTGTAACGTAGCAGCAGCAGTAATGCCTAGTGCAAGAAAAGTACAGAAAGATAGGCGAAATCTGGGAAGAGAATGGCTCTACTTTCTAGGAAGCTCGATAATAGGGGTACGGTCGTCGACGAAGTAGTCGTACTCAGCAACGGTGTCGTCGGCGGCAGCAACGGGGTCTACCGGAGAATAAGGGGGGGACAGTAAATACACACAATAATAGCAATACAAAGGTATGACATAGTATATACAAAGGAACGGGGCTCTAACGCAGTGTTCGGTGATTTTCTCGGAGCAGGAATTTATCCGGGGTTGACTCATCAGTACAGTTTGATTACCGAACAGATGATCCGGAGGGGAAGGTTCCATGCATGCAGTGTTAGAGACATATGATAGACATGCGGATAGTGTATCCATGATCGTTGATGAATTCCGAACAACTTTTATGTTCAGAACATTTCCAACCGGAAAGTTTTACCGGTATCGGGTAATTACCGGACAGATGATCCGAAGGGGGAAAGTCTCAGGTTTGGGATGTTTGAGGGGTGCGGTGGGTATGCCGGTAGTGTATTCAGAACGGTTGCATTTTTCCGAGCAACTTTGATCTATAAAATATTTTCATCTGACTTACGGATTAAAAAAATGTGATTTTCTAGAGTTTAAATCATTTACTAGAATTACTAGAATTACTTTTATTAATTAAACGCAACATTATCCAGAACATTACACTAACATGTGGGGCCACCATGTCATAGGCTAGGGCCTTTGACTAGTCAAACCTAACCAGGGGGTCCCACCTGTCAGCCACACATTAAACATATTCATTTTATTTAATATAAACTGCTAGTGGGGCCCACATGTCATTCTAACATCTTTTAATTTTTTGTTTAATTAATTATTAAGCAACTCGAGGCCACCTGTAAGTGACAGAGGGCTTTATTTCTATTTGTTTTAACACCAGTTAATTAGGAGGGGGGTGGTCCCACGTGTAATAGACACACTAACCAACAATTAACTAGTTTAACTAGCCGGTTAACTAAACAGTGGCCCCACCTGTCATAGGGTGATTAGAGGGGGGCTTAGGAAAAAAAGGTAATTAATCCCCTCGCATGTGCCCGCCGGAGAGAAGAACAAGCGGCAAGGGGGGAAGGCCGCGGTGGCGGTGTTGTGCGGCGGATGGAGCCACGACGAGTGGCAGGGGGGCGGGGCGCGGCGGCCATCGCGAGCGGGCACACGTTGAGCCGCAGTAGCTAGCTACAGCGGGGATGACATGGGAGGGACGCGGCCATGGCCACCGGGCGCAGAGGTCCGGCCATGGCGGCCGAACACGAAGAGGGGGCTACGGAGACCAAATCGACGGGGGTTGGGGTGGATTCGAAGGCAAATCTCACATGGATCCCGTAGGGAGGGGTAGCGGGCTCAGGGGAGGCTCGAGGAGGTCGGGATTCGTTTGTGAAGATCCGCGGTGGCCGGAGGTCAACGGCGACGATGGCGTCGGCCTGGCTCAATTGAACGCGCGGGGAGGCGAAGACGTCCACGCAGAAGCTCCTAGACATGGCGGCGCGGCATGAGGAGGCCAGCGGCCACGCGAGCTCGCGAGCCGTGGCCATGGCTTCTCGGGCGAGGACAATCGGAGGGGACAGGAGGGAAAAAATGGCGCGGGGGGAGGAGTTATGGAGAGGGAGAGCACAGGGGGGAGGGCTCAGTCTTAACTTCCACGAGGGCGAGGGGTGCGCTGTCGAGCGGCCAGTGGTGGTGGGGGGGGGCTCGGCGTGGACACAGCCATGGCGACACGAGGTGAGGGAACATGAGGAGGAAGGGGATCGTGGGGGTGGGCTGGGTCCAGTGGTGGGCCTGTGCCCTGGGCGAGGTTTAGATAGTGTTCTATTTTTCTTTTTCTTTTCTTACTGTTCTATTTTATTTGTTCAACATTTGATTTTTGTAAAATGTGCAACTAGCTCCAATATTTATGTTGCAATATAAAATACCGCTACAAAAAGTTTGAGCATTAATACAAATCTTTTGGATTTTTATCTAATTAAGAAATGATTAAAGGGGGATGTTTTGCGACAGTTTTAAATTGTTTTAAATATTTAAATGCCATAATAAATATCTATTACCATGGCATCGTGGTCTACTTATATTTGTGCATCTCGACGAGTTTTTATCCTTCCTTCCGGGTCTTCATCGTACTTACGAATAGGCTAGGAGATAAAACTGAAGGGGTACGGATCGGTACCAGGTTAATCAACCGGGGTGGTCCAAGTGAATGGGGTACAAAATATCTCTCGAGTGGAAACACAGGGAAACACATCGAGAGAAGCAAAAGAAGGTATGAGAAGTTTCAAGCGGATATGCAAGCATTCGACGATGATAATGGAGGATGAAGAGGGGTCCAAAGCATCAGACATAAGCACTGATTCTGATAGCGAACTGAATATCACAAGGTAGAGGACCCATGAGTTGCATACGAGGTCAAGCAAGAGGAATAACCTCGAGACAGAAAGGTACAAGAGAGTCAGGTTTCGATCCTGTGGAACTGTGGGTTAAGGGCCCACATTGAATAAGAAGGGTGGTGACAAACAATGCGATCAAGTTGTCAAAGAACAACTTGTTATCTAGGTCGGAAACAACGTCGGTGCCAAGGGTGAGGGACGTAGAGAACCATTTTCCTGCTCGTTAAGACGAGGTGGACCAATTGGCAAAGTTCTCGTCCATCGGTGGTCACCGAAAATTCATCAACAATCGTAACAGGTTGTACGAAAAATGTAGTACACCGAAGTGCTTACATCAACAGGGAATTATCACTGCTCAGATAGTTTATGTTAAAAGAAAGGTTAAACATACCAATGGAAAGGAAAATGTGTTGATACACAAGTATCAGGTGTATATCTTTCCCGAGGGAAAGCAGAGCAAGATATATATTGTCAGAACCCCAACTAGGGTAAGTGCTAGGGTTTGAGTTCACCTTTGCATCATGCAAAATTTTCAAAAGAAATCAAATTGGGGAAAAGAAAGCCCTGAGAAATTTTAATTCAAATGGCCAGATAAAAATCTTTTTCAGAAAATCATTTGAATATTTGGAAAATTCCTATAAATGATGGTGATCATTTTAAAAGTGGTTTGGGTTCATTCCCACACTCAAGGAATTTTCTACAATTCAAACAATGTCTTGGAAAATTAAAATAACCCCTATTTGAATTGAGATTCAAATTATTTGAATTTCAAAAATGTCCAAAAGTCAGAAGTGGTTTGCTACTGACCACCTAGGGTTTTTAAATTTATTTGGGCATTTTATTAAATTTCCTAGGTATTTATTTATCAAGGCATAACAAAATTACAGAAAGAAAAAGAGAAGAAAAAGGAAAAGACCCCCCTGGCCATTCTGGCCCAACTGAAGCCCCCAGCCGGCCCAGCCCACTGGCCTCATCCTTGTCGTCTTCCCCGCCGACGCCAGAGCAGGCAGCTCGCCGCCGTGGCGATCATGCCGCGGCTGCCGAGCTGTCTAGGCGCTCCTCTTCCTCATCTCCTCGCCGTGGAGACCCCGTGCACCCCCCTCCTCTTCCCCTCTCTCCCTGGACAACTCTCCCCCTCTCCCTGTCTCGTTTCTGCGAGCTCCCGAGAACCCGCCGGAGCACGCCGCCGCACTCGCGTGGCCACCGTGCCCCTCGCGGTGAGCCATCGTGTCCAGAAGACTCGCCGTTCTCGTCTTCGTCTCCTCAAGCGCGGAATCGAGCCCAGAAGACCCGAGGTCGTCGCCATCTTCAACGAGACGCCGTCGGCCGCCGTGAAGCTCGTCGTCGAATTCGCCGCGTGCAGTGCTCCCTCGACCCTGCCGTGGCCGCCATCGTCCTCCTAGCGTTCCGGTGAGAAAACCCCCTATCCCTGGCCCTTCTCGCGCACAGATTCGCCGTTCCCCTCTTAACCAGTGGCGGCCGCCGCCATTGCCGTCGTAGACGTGCTCCAGCGCCTCCCCTTGGACCCTCGATGGCATCTTCAGACGCGCGAGGCCCCCAGCTTCCTCCCAGTACCACCCACGCCTCTCCCCGTGGCCATTTGGCCAAGTCCGGCGAGCGCCGCCGTGTCCAGAGCCGCCGGCGTCAAGCCGTCGACCTGTCAGCCCCTAAACCGCGAGCTAATCCCCCCCCCCCCCCCCACAGTGGTTGACAATGGGCCCCAAACCCCGCCTAACCCCCCTGTTAGTCTAAACAAAGAGGGACTAACCCCCTCTCCCACTGACAGAGTGACCCCACCCGTCAGAGCCCCCATGACGTCAGCCATGCGTCATGCTGACGCAATAAACAGAAAAACAGATTTAAAGAAATTACAGAAATTCTAGAAAATACCCAAAACTTCAATAATTCATAAAAATTCATATGAACTCCAAATTGGTCAAATAATATATGAAAAATTATCAGAAAAATGCAAGGATTAAGAATCTTCAATTAAATGGAATTGTCAACACATCAGTACCATGTACATCATGTTTACACAACTTATTATGTGCTTGAGCATTGCAATTATATTTATTCCTTGATTGCTTTGTTTGCTCGATAGACGTGCAACCGGAACCGGAGGCCACCCCCTTCGTTGAAGACACCGTGTGTGAACCTCGTCAGCAAGGCAAGCAAACCCCATTGATCATGTCTATAAAATCCCAATTCCCTCTCAGTCTCGCTTATGCATGTTTAGGAGATCACCTTGTGTCGATTCTACCGCATAGTTGAACCCATATCCGATGCATGACCTATCATCTTGTCACAGTAGTAAGCAAACCACAATCCTAGCTGACATAGGAGTTGATTGATATCATGTGGCCCCTGCAACTATTAATGCTTAATGCATGCTTAGTGGTACAATGAGGTTGCTTTTGATGTGAGTCGGGATGATAGTGTACATGGTGTTAATGAAATTGATACTATGTTGGTGAATCCACCCTAATACAAGGTGAACGATGAGAGGCTGTGTAGTAGTACACAGTGGTTTGTCTCGTTGAACACCGCCTTAAGCACCGAGTTCTTGTATGGTAATCCAAGACAAAGAGTACAACCACACATTGGGCTCACTGACCCCTCTCGGCCTAGTACCTTGATCCGTGTCGACGTCCAGGAGTCACATTAGTTCGGGCTTTCCATTTGGCATCTGCATAGAAAAAGAATGAAGGAATGGTTGCATCATATATATATGTGAGTGCACTTGTGAGGCAGGAAAACCATCTGCCAGAGGTGGCGTCTCCGTCATTTGCATTGTTTGAGTCCGTTTCGTTGATCCGGCCGGGCTCTCGAGCAGAGGCAAACTCAGATAGTCGACTGCTGGAATTGACCGGTTGTGAGTGAAGTGTCGTGGTGAACATCCTCGCTGTCACCTCTTGAACGGTGGTGAGCAAAAGGCGGTAACGGATGGTCATGTGTGTGTAGCTTACACCCTTGCAAGGTTAACAAAACTATTCGAATAGCCGCGTCCGCGGTTATGGACTACTTGGAACCTGTACCTGATTATTAGACAACTTGAATGGATACTAATAAAACTCGCAAGATAAGCGTGAGTGCTATGGTGTGCTTCCTCGTGGGGAAGTCGAGGAAGTAACCATAGTGGTGTATTGGTTGGAGACTTGGTAGTGGACTCGTGTACGCTTCTTACCTCAAGTCTGGTATTCGTAGTTCAGGACTAGCCAAGTCAAAGCTGGCACTTCTGCATGATGAAACCCCACCTCCCTTTACCTTGATACTTGAGCATGAGTAGTTTAGTTCTGATGTAAGTCTTGCTGAGTACGACTTTGTACTCACGTTTGCTTATTATATGTTTTAGCTGAGAACCCAGACCCCAATGGAGTCACCGACCTGAAGCTCGACGTTGACTAAGTTAGCATAGTCCCAGACAGTAGTCTGGTCCCTCGTGGAAGGGCATGTATGTTTACAAGGCTTCTCTAAGCCATTTGTTAAACTTGTCTGTACTCAGACCTAATTTTCTTCCTTTGTATGATGTAATGTGATCACAGACATGTGATCTTTGTATGCTCTATGTGTATATCAATAAAGAGTACTTAGTAGAGTTATGTGATGATACCTGCTGTTCATACTAGGCATGTGTGCTGCGTGTATGTTTATAACATGCATGTCTTAGTATGGGTTTTCGAGACCTTAGTTGTGATCTGGCTGGCGGTCTTTTATACACCAAGTGGCCCTTAGATGTGCGCAGCTTGGGGCATCGCAATGCGATTGCTCGTGACTCTGTCATGTGCACACTTTGTTGTATGATCGAGTCCGCCCTAGACCCCGACTAAGTGATCGGGCTGGAGTAAGTCTATGTAAGAGTTAGGATTCAATCGATAACATGGTTGAGGCGACTTGTCTATGAGTATGGGATTCACCACCCATAAGCATCTAGACTTGTGAGCGGACGATGAGGACCCATCTCAGATGATCATCCGGCCTGAATGGGATGCCCCTCACGTTCGATGCTTACCGAGAACGTTCTGTTCTTGGCCTTGTCTGCTTAGACAAGTGGGTACAGTTCTCGGCTCTCCATGTGATTGTATCGTGACTGGAATTACATACGCCTATTCCGGGTCCCGACAGACTTGGTATCAGAGCAGGACTATCTGTAGGATTAGTCAACCCTTGGTCGAAGTCGAGTCTAGCATTCTATAGTTATATAGTTACTCTGGGTATAAGGGAACAACGTAAGGATTTTTTTTCTCCTTACCCTCATCGATCTGAGTTCTGAGTCACCCTTACCTTTTCTACGGGATGATAGGACTAGGCTCCTCTATGTCTGACTAGAACATCTCGTTCTTTGCTTCCTTGTAGCCGTAGGACAGTTGTGGTTGTCCAGAGTCTCCGTGTTTTGAGTTCCTTGAGGAAGTTCTGTCCAATCTCCTCAAGGTTGTTTCATTTTCCATCCCGGTGTAGCCGTTATGCTGCCGGATTTGTTCCAAGTTTTTGTCGATCATTGCCTTCGCATTATAATCTTTTCCGCCTTCATCATGTCTTGTTATCCTTGAATCCATCATTCAACCTGTTCTGATTGTTGATCTTTATCACACAGGATGTCAGGTGGAACTCGTAGTGCTGTTCGTCAGAATCGAGACCGTGTTCGGAATCAAAATGATGATGAACCTCTACCTCCGCCTTCTGCGGCGGAAATCATGATGGAAGCCGAGCGGAATAGACGTGATCAAACACGCCTCCTGGAGCTCATCGAGCAGAATACCGCCCATCATCGCAATTGTGGTTGTGAGCATTCAGGACTTCATCCTCCTCAAGCCACCGGTATTCCGATGTTCTTATGAGCCCCTTGAAGCTGATGATTGGCTCCGTTCCATCGAGCATAAGCTTGATAAGGCACATGTTGCTTCCGATGACCGAGTTATTTTCGCGGTATACTTCCTAGAAGGTGCTGCTATTCAATGGTGGGAGAGCTATGTTGCTATGCAGCCAGATGGTCACATAGTGACTTGGCAGGGTACCATATTCTGGATCAATTGATGGAGCGCAAGAAGGAAGAGTTCTGCAACCTGACCCAAGGAGAGATGTCCATCCATGAGTATGTGAGAGATTTCAACCTTCTTGCTCGTTATGCCCAAGATGAGGTCACCACCGATGCCAGAAAGCAGGCAAGGTTCCGTAAGGGACTTAGCCCCATCCTTCGTCATGATCTCAACCTCCTTGAATTTTCCACCTTTGAGGATTTAGTCAACAGGTCCTTTAGAGCTGAGCATGGCAATGAAGTGTTCGAAGAGTCTCGCAAGCATGCTCTTGAGCTTGCTCCTTCTTCAAGTTCAGCCCCTCAGAAACGCCGGATTTGGATTCCAACCAGAGCCATACCTCAAAACTTTCTGCAGAGACCAACCTCCAGTATATGCCATCCACCCCAACACATTATTCCACCCCGGAATGATGGTGTGCAGCCAAGCAATCCCACCCCCAGCATTTCAGACAGGGTATGCTTTAAGTGTGGTCTTTCAGGCCATTACTATCGTCAATGACCTCATGTCTTGATGGCACCACGTCATTCTCGGCCTAAGCCTCCAAAGAAATCAACCACCAAGACCTTCCCATCAAAGCTTCCAGTCCCAAGTAGTGGATATGTGAACCAAATCTCCGTTGAGGACACCACTGCTGCTTCTGACGTCATTCTTGGCACACTCCCAGTCAATCATGTCCCCGCCTCCGTTCTTTTCGATCCAGGAGCTTCTCATTCATTCATGTCGGAGAGTTATGCACTTCGGCATGAGTTCCCTTTTGAAGAAATGTTTTCCCCAATGATCATTCAAACTCCTGGTTCAAAGTGGCAAACTAATAGAGTAAGCCATGGCAATCAAATTGCAATTGAGGGTTTAGTATTCCTTGCTTCACTTATAGCCCTCAAGTCTTCGGACATTGATGTCATCCTAGGAATGGATTGGTTATCAAGGCAGAATGCTTTCCTTGATTGTAAAGCCAAGTCAGTTAAACTCACCCATCCTTCAGGCCAAACCATTGACTACACGTCACCCAGCTCTAGAATCCAGATGCATACTTTGAATGTGCTTCCCCTTCCAGACCTTGAAGATGTTCCGGTGGTTCGTGACTTCGCGGATGTCTTTCCTGAAGAGCTGCCGGGCATGCCACCCGACACGTGTGTAGAGTTCATAGTGGATCTTATACCAGGTACAACCCCAATTTCCAGACGCCCATATAGAATGGCCCCACATGAGTTAGCTGAGCTAAAAACCCAACTTGATGCTTCGTTGGAAAAAGGCTTCATCCGCCCTAGCTCATCGCCATGGGGTTGCCCCGTTCTATTCGTAACGAAGAAAGATGGAACAGAAAGGATGTGCGTAGACTATCGCCCGCTAAATCTAGCGACGATAAAGAACAAGTACCCACTGCCCAGGATCAATGATCTTTATGATCAACTTGCTGGATCCTCTGTGTTCTCCAAGATGGATTTGTGATTAGGCTATCATCAAATCAAAATCCGAAATGAGGACATTCCAAAAACGGCTTTCACTACTCGTTATGGTCTTTACGAGTACACCGTCATGTCCTTCGGTTTAACCAATGCCCCCGCCACATTCTCGCGCTTGATGAATTCGATCTTCATGTAGTACCTAGATAAATTTGTTGTAGTTTATCTTGATGACATTCTCATCTACTCGAAGAACGAAGAAGAGCACGCAGAACATCTTAGGTTGGTATTGATGAAACTTAAAGAGCATCGCCTTTATGCCAAGTTCTCCAAGTGTGAATTTTGGCTACCAGAAGTGACCTACTTAGGCCACGTGATTTCTGCGAAAGGTGTTGCAGTCAATCCCGAGAGAGTTCAGGCCGTCCTTGACTGGACTCCACCTGAATCGGTTAAGCAAGTTAGGAGTTTTCTTGGCTTAGCAAGCTATTGCCGCCGCTTCGTCGAGAACTTTTCTAAAGTTGCAAAGCCTCTTAATGAACTCCTCAAGAAAGATATGAAATTCCTATGGACCCCCATGTGCGAGGAAAGCTTTCAAGAGCTAAAAAGAAGATTGACTTCTGCACCGTACTTGCACCTCCAGACACAAAAAGGGATTTCGAGATCTATTGTGATGCTTCACGGCAAGGGTTAGGATGCATACTTATGCAAGATAGACATGTGGTAGCTTATGCTTCACGCCAGTTGCGACCACATGAAGAGAACTATCCTACCCATGATCTTGAACTCGCTGCCGTAGTTCATGCCCTGAAGACTTGGCGACATTAGCTCCTTGGTAATAGTTGTGAGATCTATTCTGATCACCAAAGCCTCAAATACATATTCACCAGCCAGATCTTAATCTCAGGCAAAGACGCTGGATAGAGTTGATAAAACATTATGACTTAGGAATTTCTTACACCCCAGGCAAAGCCAATGTCATGGCTGATGCACTAAGTCGTAAGTCGTATTGCAACAACCTCATGTTACAACAGTATCAACCACTTCTTCATGAGGAATTTTGAAAGCTAAATCTCGAGATAGTTCCTCATGGATTTCTTTCTACCTTGGTGGCGAAATCAACTCTTGAGGATCAAATCATAGTTGCCCAAAGACGTGCACGAGGTGTTCGCCGGATCAAGGAGAACATTGCTAGCGGAGTTGCTAAATGTTTCTCCACGGATAGCAAAGGAACGGTATTCTTTGAAAATCGTTTGGTAGTACCTAAGAATAAGGATCTACGGCAACTCATCCTCAAAGAAGCCCATGACACACCCCTCTCGATTCATCCCAGTAGCACAAAAATGTACCGAGATCTACGCCAGAGATTTTGGTGGACCATGATGAAGAGAGACATTGCTCGATTTGTTGCTGAATGTGATGTTTGTCGTTGCATTAAGGCAGAACACCAAAAACCTGCTGGCACACTTCAACCTTTGCCTATTCCCGAGTGGAAATGGGACAAAGTCGGTATGGACTTCATCACCGGCATTCCAAAAACGCAGAAAGGAAATGATGCCATCTTCGTTGTCATAGATAGGCTTTCCAAAGTTGCTCACTTCCTTCCCGTTCGCGAGTCTATAACTGCTAGTCAGTTGGCAGACTTGTATGTCTCTAGAATTGTGTCTCTTCACGGTGTTCCTTTGGTAATCAATTCTGATCGTGGTAGCCTTTTCACCTCTAGATTTTGGGGAAGCTTTCAGAATGCTATGGGAACTCATCTCTCCTTTAGTACAGCTTTCCATCCTCAGTCTAGTGGTCAAGTCGAAAGGGTTAACCAAATCCTGGAAGACATGCTCAGAGCATGTGTTATCTCATTCGGAAAGAATTGGGAGAAGTCTCTTCCATTCGCCGAATTTGCTTATAAAAATAGTTTTCAATCTAGTCTGAACATGGCTCCTTTTGAACTCCTTTATGGACGACGATGTCGAACACCCCTAAACTGGCCAGAAACCGGTGAAAGACAATTCTTTGGACCGGATATGATCAAGGAAGCAGAAGAGCAAGTTCGCATTGTTCGTGATCGATTGAAAGCCGCTCAGTCTCGTCAGAAAAGCTACTATGATCGTCATCATAGGCAAGAAAGCTACAATCTGGATGAGAAGGCTTACCTTCGGGTTACTCCTCTGAAGGGAACCCAAAGATTCGGTATCAAAGGCAAGTTGGCCCCACGTTACATCGGACCTTTCCGCATTCTAGCTAAACGTGGAGAAGTTGCCTACCAACTTGAACTACCCCCTCACCTTTCCCGAGTACATGATGTATTCCATGTGTCACAACTCAGGCGTTGCTTCAAGGACCCCATCCGCGAAGTCGACCATGAAACGCTTGATCTCCAAGATGACCTTTCTTATCGAGAGTACCCTGTTCGTATTGTTGATTCAGCTGAGCGTGTCACTCATCGTCGGAAGATCAAGTTCCTTAAAGTTCAATGGTCACATCACTCCGAGAAAGAAGCAACATGGGAAAGAGAAGACCAACTCCGTGTCGAGTACCTCTCCTTCCTCCCGACGACTCCTGAATCTCGGGACGAGATTCTTTTGAGTGGGGGCGAGTTGTCAGAACCCCAACAAAGGTAAGTGCTAGGGTTTGAGTTCACCTTTGCATCATGCAAAATTTTCAAAAGAAATCAAATTGGGGAAAAGAAAGCCCTGAGAAATTTTAATTCAAATGGCCAGATAAAAATCTTTTTCCAAAAATCATTTGAATATTTGGAAAATTCCTATAAATGATGGTGATCATTTTGAAAGTGGTTTGGGTTCATTCCCACACTCAAGGAATTTTCTACAATTCAAACAATGTCCTGGAATATTAAAATAACCCCTATTTGAATTGACATTCAAATTATTTGAATTTCAAAAATGCCCAAAAGTCATAAGTGGTTTTCTACTGACCACCTAGGGTTTTTAAAATTATTTGGGCATTTATTAAATTTCCTAGGTATTTATTTATCAAGGCATAAAAAAATTACAGAAAGTAAAAGAGAAGAAAAAGGAAAAGAACCCCCTGGCCATTCTAGCCCAACTGAAGCCCCCAGCCGGCCCAGCCCACTGGCCTCCCCCCTTGTCGTCTTCCCCGCTGACGCCAGAGCAGGCAGCTCGCCGCCGTGGCGAGCATGCCGCGGCTGCCGAGCCGTCTAGGCGCTCCTCTTCCTCATCTCCTCGCCGTGGAGACTCCGTGCACCCCCTCCTCTTCCACTCTCTCCCTGGACAACTCTCCCCCTCTCCCTGTCTCGTTTCTGCGAGCTCCCGAGAACCCGTCGGAGCACGCCGCCGCACTCGCGTGGCCACCGTGCCCCTCGCGGCGAGGAATCGTGTCCAGAAGACTCGCCGTTCTCATCTTCGTCTCCTCAAGCACGGAATCGAGCCCAGAAGACCCGAGGTCGTCGCCATCTTCAACGAGACGCCGTCGGCCGCCGTGAAGCTCGTCGTCGAATTCGCCGCGTGCAGTGCTCCCTCGACCCCGCCGTGGCCGCCATCGTCCTCCTAGCGCTCCGGTGAGAAAAACCCCCCTATCCCTGGCCCTTCTCGCGCACGGATTCTCCGTTCCCCTCTTCACCAGTGGCGGCCGCCGCCATTGCCGTCGTAGACGTGCTCCAGCGCCTCCCCTTGGACCCCCGATGGCATATTCAGACGCGCGAGGCCACCAGCTTCCTCCTAGTACCACCCACGCCTCTCCCCGTGGCCATTTTGCCAAGTCCGGCGAGTGCCGCCGTGTCCAGAGCCGCCGGTGTCAAGCCGCCGGCCTGTCAGCCCCTAAACCGCGAGCTAATCCCCCCCCCCCCCCACAGTGGCTGACAGTGGGCCCCAAACCCCCCCTAACCCCCCTGTTAGTCTAAACAGAGAGGGATTAACCCCCTCTCCCACAGACAGAGTGACCCCACCCGTCAGAGCCCCCATGACGTCAGCCATGCGTCATGCTGACGCAATAAACAGAAAAACAGATTAAAAGAAATTACAGAAATTCTAGAAAATACCCAAAACTTCAATAATTCATAGAAAATTCATATGAACTCCAAATTGGACAAATAATATATGAAAAATTATCAGAAAAATGCAAGGATTAAGAATATGCAAAAAAAATTCATGTTTGACCATTTTAAAATGAGCCAACAGTAGCAAATGTGCATATGCCTTAATTTGAATTCAAATTTGAAGTTTGAATTTGCAATTCTTTTGCAATACACCTCAATTAAATGGAATTGTCAACACATCAGTACCATGTACATCATGTTTACACAACTTATCATATGCTTGAGCATTGCAATTATATTTATTCCTTGATTGCTTTGTTTGCTCGATAGACGTGCAACCGGAACCGGAGGCCACCCCCTTCGTTGAAGACACCGTGTGTGAACCTCGTCAGCAAGGCAAGCAAACCCCATTGATCATGTCTATAAAATCCCAATTCCCTCTCAGTCTCGCTTATGCATGTTTAGGAGATCACCTTGTGTCGATTCTACCGCATAGTTGAACCCATATCCGATGCATGACCTATCATCTTGTCACAGTAGTAAGCAAACCACAATCCTAGCTGACATAGGAGTTGATTGATATCATGTGGCCCCTGCAACTGTTAATGCTTAATGCATGCTTAGTGGTGCAATGAGGTTTCTTTTGATGTGAGTCGGGATGATAGTGAACATGGTGTTGATGAAAGTGAAACTATGTTGGTGAATCCACCCTAATACAAGGTGAACGATGAGAGGCTGTGTAGGAGTACACAGTGGTTGTCTCGTTGAACACCGCCTTAAGCACCGAGTTCTTGTATGGTAATCCAAGACAAAGAGTACAACCACACATTGGGCTCACTGACCCCTCTCGGCCTAGTACCTTGATCCGTGTCAACGTCCAGGATTCACATTAGTTCGGGCTTTCCATTTGGCATCTGCATAGAAAAAGAATGAAGGAATGGTTGCATCATATAGATATGTGAGTGCACCTGTGAGGCAGGAAAACCATCTGCCAGAGGTGGCGTCTCGGTCACTTGCATTGTTTGAGTCCGTTTCGTTTATCCGGCCGGGCTCTCGAGCGGAGGCAAACTCAGATAGTCGACTCCTGGAATAGACCGGTTGTGAGCGAAGTGTCGTGGTGAACATCCTCGCTTTCACCTCTTGAACGGTGGCGAGCAAAAGGCGGTAACCGATGGTCATGTGTGTGTAGCTTACACCCTTGCAAGGTTAACAAAACTATTCGAATAGCCGCGTCCGCGGTTATGGACTACTTGGAACCTGTACCTGATTATTAGACAACTTGAATGGATACTTATAAAACTCGCAAGATAAGCGTGAGTGCTATGGTGTGCTTCCTCGTGGGGAAGTCGAGGAAGTAACCATAGTGGTGTATTGGTTGGAGACTTGGTAGTGGACTCGTGTACGCTTCTTACCTCAAGTCTGGTATTCGTAGTTCAGGACTAGCCTAGTCAAAGCTGGCACTTCTGCATGATGAAACCCCACCTCCCTTTACCTTGATACTTGAGCATGAGTAGTTTAGTTCTGATGTAAGTCTTGCTGAGTATGACTTTGTACTCACGTTTGCTTATTCTATGTTTTAGCTGAGAACCCGGACCCCGATGGAGTCACAGACCTGAAGCTCGACGTTGACTAAGTTAGCATAGTCCCAGACAGCAGTCTGGTCCCTCGTGGAAGGGAATGTATGTTTACAAGGCTTCTCTAAGCCATTTGTTAAACTTGTCTGTACTCAGACCTAATTTGCTTCCGTTGTATGATGTAATGTGATCACAGACATGTGATCTTTGTATGCTCTATGTGTATATCAATAAAGATTACTTAGTAGAGTTATGTGATGATACCTGCTGTTCATACTAGGCATGTGTGCTGCGTGTATGTTTATAACATGCATGTCTTAGTATGGGTTTTCGAGACCTTAGTTGTGATCTGGCTGGCGGTCCTTATACACCAAGTGGCCCTTAGATGTGCGCAGCTTGGGGCATCGCGATGCGATTTCTCGTGACTCTGTCACGTGCACATTTTGTTGTATGATCGAGCCCGCCCTAGACCCCGACTAAGTGATCGGGCTGGAGTAAGTCTATGTAAGAGTTAGGATTCAATCGATAACATGGTTGAGGCGACTTGTCTATGAGTATGGGATTTACCACCCATAAGCATCTAGACTCTTGAGAGGACGATGAGGACCCATCTCAGATGATCATCCGGCCTGAATGGGATGCCCCTCACGTTCGATGCTTACCGCGAACGTTCTGTGCTTGGCCTTGTCTGCTTAGACAAGTGGGTACGGTTCTCGGCTCTCGATGTGATTGTATCGTGACTGGAATTACATACGCCTATTCCGGGTCCCGACATATATGACCAAGTTTGTATTGGCGGTGGGGGGGTCAAGAAGGTTGTCGATGATAACACAAATCATCGAGGGGCAAGGATGGTATTTCTCTTCATGAATTCAATAGACACATGGGAGAAATCAAAATTTTGATTATGAGCATGCCACATTATGCCGAGGGGTTTCAAGAGAATGCAATCGAATAGCGAGGACACCAAGCAAAAGGAATGGCGAAGCAAAAGGTATTTGGTGTTCTCGGTTGACATCAACCCAGAACCCATGGAGTGGTTACGGCAGGGGGGAGGCGTGGATTCATAAAAATCCATAAGGTGTAGTGCAAAGGCATGATATCCTCGAGATACTAGGAGGTAATACTCGAAGGTAGAATGGAGGATCATAGGTGCAACAAAATTTCCAACAAGGGGACAATTACTTTTACCAGAAGCTTTCATGATAAGTTCTACATAGAATCCATGGGCATGAACACAAAGGTTCAGGGTCGACTCCCACTTCTCCAGTGCATAACATTTCAATCACTTCTCGCTTTCGATGAAGTTGTAGTGTAGGAAATTTATCTAGCGTAACACTAGTAGAGTAAGACCCGAAGAAGTTCATGGGTTCACACAAATGGATGAAGCATAGATACAACCCATAGGGATATTTTACGAATCTATAGGACAAACAATAGGAACAAGAGATACACCTTTGAAAGCAGAAGGCTGACGACATGGAGCAGATGATACCATTTGCCAAGGGCATTTTAAATCAGGGGAAAATTCGTCAATGATTTAGGACACAAGGGGACGGCAGTTAACAATCCACCAAAAAGGTCAGGCGGCGTTCAGAGAGTTTGGTGTGAGTATCGGTACTCAACCTTAAGAAGAAAGAATGCATAAGCTGCGGAGATAGAAGCATCTGGATAGTTCGACGCTGGAGTACAAAGGAATTACGATGTCCAAAAGACGGACAATAGACGAAGGTTTGACTTACCAAGATCCAGCTCATGTCCGGAATGACGTCTGAGCCGGGAGAATGAATTCATAGGGATCAACGGATGATTGCATGCATTAGCACACACAATGATTCAACAGATCAGAGTGGCAACGCCAAGGGAGGTCATCCAAGACTACAAGACAAACGTGATTAATCATAGTGCAAGGAGGTACGAAGAATCTCCAAAGCAGTAGGCTGCCGAGGATTCTTGCGAATTCGAATATTTTTCCAAAGTATTTTGGGAATCAGAGGAACCACTGGGGATGAACGGATCCTCTGTAAACGCGAGGAATTGTCCACAGTGTGAAAAGAAGCTGCAAGGCAGTATGCATGAAGGATTTACCTATCAACGGAGAGTATATCGAGGCATCTTGTAAACACAAGAGCATCTGGGATTGTATGGATGAACGGAAGTGCATGCAGTTATCAATAATTCCTTCTCAGTGGTAGGGCATAGCAAGGTTGATGGGCACACAGGGTCTCGAGAATTTGTCGGAAAGTATCTTCGGGATCTTCTCGTGAAGCAAGCGATCATCTTGGGTGAAGGGCTCTCCGGGTAGATGTGACCACCAGATCCTAATGTCAGGGTTAGAGAAATTTCCCGAAAGGATAAGAGAGTAGAATCCCAGAGATATCAGAACTGGGTGGTATCGATGTGGGCCTGTAAGCCACACAAAAAGTTAGTAAAATAGTTTTTGTTTGTCTAGACTCGACTTCAACCAAGGAGTTGGAAGGGGGTGTCCTACAGGAAGATACCAACTTGTGACGCCCAAAAAATCGGACCGTGTACAATAGTCATACACGCAAGGTACACGATCGAGATTAGGGACTCACGGTGAGATATCACAACACAACTCTACAAATAAAATAATACAAGCTGTTTAATACAAGCCAGGGGCCACGAGGGCTCGAATACAACAACTCGAAAGCACAAAGTTAGTGGAAGCAATAGTATCTGAGTACAGACATAGGGTACACATGATCTTCCTTAAGAAGGCTAGCACAAAAGCAATAACAATCAAAAAGGTGAGGCCTCCTGCCTAGGAACCTCCAAACTACTCCTGGTCAACGGGGAACTCGAAGTCGTAGAAGGCATTGGGGATCTTCAAGTTGCGGTGGTCGGTGTAACAACCCATTTGCAATAATAAGAAATCAACATGATATTGTACCTTGTCTGATGACTTTTTAACTTGGCATGATTCTAGAGTTTGACATTTCATGTGGTGATTTCAATTTGCATTAGGATTGGAGCCCATTTGGTTTGTTTGAATTTGCATCCAAAATGATTCAAGAAGGGTGTTTGGAGATTATTCTTTGTTGCATGCATGATCTGCTTGACCCCAATCTTGGCATAGCCAATTCCTTGGCCTTCCCAAGCTTTTTAAAAGCCTTGACCCATTTGTTGCAACTACAAAAATGTGGGCCACAGTTCAATGTGATTTGAATTTTAAAAAAATGGCCCCACATTTTAGTTGCTCCAAAAATGGACAAACCAATTTTGTAAATTGGAGAATATTGCAAGGATAATTTTACATATTTTTATGTATTTTTAAACCTTGTAATTAATTCTGGTAAACCCTAATTCCTTTCTGTTGCAGGCCCAGCCCACCTGGGCCTCTTTCCCCGCACCCCGGCTAGCCTGTCCAGCGAAGCGGTACGCGGGAGGCACGCCGGCCGTTGGATCCTGATCCGAGCGCCTCCCTTCGTCGCCTTTCCACCGTGGAGAGGTCCCCGCCGGACTCCCTCTCACAGCCGACCGGAGCGTCGACGTCAATGCGGCCGACGTGGATAGGAGGCCTCCCTCCTATTTAATCCGAGCTCCCGAGCCCCCCTGGACCCCTAGGGTTCCCTTCCTCCCAGCAGTTCCTCCTCGCCGCCGCCGGGGTGGTTTCCCCTCTCCGTTTCTGTCCCGCCTTGCTCCGGTGAGTCCCGCTGCAATTCGCCGCCGTTCCGCCGTGTTCTTGACCAAGCGCTCGTCTGCACGGACCTCGAGCTAACCTCACTCCGTTTCTGTGTCCAGATCGGAGCCCGGTGGAGCGAGACGACCCCGCAGCAGAGCAGGCCGCCGTAGACCTCTTCGTCCCCGAAGTTGGCCACGGACCCCTTCCTCCTCTACGGCTAGGCTGGGACGCACGTTGTGACCCACAAGGTGAGCTGATGCCCGCGCCTTTGCCCGTAGAACCGTGTAGCAGTCTGTCCCCGGTAGCAGTAGCGGATCCGCCGCATTTGAACGTCGCTGGCGAGCAATTCGAGCACGCCATGCCATGGCATGCCTCGAGTGCTCCCTCGCGTGCTCCTAGGACGTCCAGAGCGTGCCTTTGTCCCTCAAGGACCCGCCTTTTGCGTGTAGTGGAGTTTGGCCGCCCGCGTTTGAACTTGCCTGTCTCTGTAACGCAGCGCCGCCACGATTTCAGTTGAAGATGGCCACCGTTCCGGTGAGGTTCGGGCCACGGCAGGGGTACCCACGAGTTCGTGGTGATTCCCTCTAGAAGCTGGGAGTAACACCATGGCCAGGGGCGCCGTGAGCTCAACGGAAGCATCGTGCAAAGTTGGGGCTTTTGTTCTGTCAGTCTGAATTTTCAGTGCGTTCATCGTCGTGCTGCTCCCGTGAGGTTTGCGAGGTGATGGAGGGGAGTTAGAGGCCATGGCGAGTGCCCCTGTGGAGAGCAAGGTGCCCTCTCGGGCTTTTCTCATGGCGTGGTGGCCGGAGCACGCCTGTGTGCGATGCGAGGTTCGCCGCAGTTACGCATCGTGACGGGTTCAGGCGACTGCAGGTGTTCGCAGTTCAGAACAGGGCAAGTCTGAAGCTTACCTTGGCTCCAGCACACTTCGTTTCAGAAAACGTTTCGCAGCGCAGTGGTAGGGGGCTGTGGAGTAGCGCAGCGCGGCGTGGGTTCGAAATCCAGCCCGACGCCCCCATTTTTGTGTTTTTGCAAGCGGCTGACCATCGGGCCCCGCCTGTCAGTGGCAGAAGCCTGGTGGCCTGTAGCCCAGAGAGATGTGGAAGGAGAATTGGGCCACTTGGCCGAGGCCAGCCCAGTTGGGTCTGAGCCCTTTTTCTTTTTCGTTTTTCTTTTCTTTTATATCTTTTCCAGTTTAAATTCAGATTTGTATTTGTTTTCAAATTCAAATCTGTTTTTAAACTTCCAACTCAATTTTGGGCACCCCATATATGTTTTTGGGGTAGTTTGACCCACTGAAGACAGTGGTGATGACCACTTTGCAATTTTCCCCCTCAATTTTTTTTACGGTGGAAAATATGCAAATAGGCCCCTCTTTTCTTTTGTTTTGCCAAGTGCTTCCCAAATTCAAATATGGCCGTGCCATATATGACTTTGGGTTAGTTTTTCTCAAGGATCAACATGGTGACATTGGAATTGCCATTTGAACTTTTCCAAAAATGCAAGTAGTGCAACTTTGCACTCAGGCCCCTGAATTCATTTGAATTTTCCACTGGGCTTTGCAAATTCAAATGGAGCCATACCTTATATGGTTTTGGGGTAGAAAAATGCAGGGATTCCAATGGTGATGTCCATGTGATGTTTTGTGCAACTCAAGTGGACATGGTGTGAAGCACCTAACCATCTCAATCCTGCTTTGCATGACCTTGCCTTCTTTCAAATTCAGTGCATGTTGAATCTTGGTCATCTGTTCAATTCCAAGTTCTTTTCATATCATCTTCAAATCTTTTCATCACCAAACCAGCCCCTAGAATATTTTCATATGCAATGTTGTTGGGTTCCTTTCTTTTGTTGCACCTTTCCGATGTCAGGTGCATCGACATCTCTCCGTCTCCGGAATCGATGTTTTACGTTCACATTGTAATTATTTCTGTCAATTGCTTTATTGATCATGTCATGATGCCATGTTATTTACACCAAAATTAAGGCTATGACCAAAGCCATAAAAACATAAGTAATTTCATATGAAGTTGTTGACCTGTCGTCACCACCTTCATTTAAATCTGACTAGATAGGGTTACATCATCTCTATTAAACTTGATCATACCATCTTTTCCCGTGCATTGCACCCTTGCTTACTTGTGTGCTTTTTTTCCTTGCCGGTACTTTACGTTAGCACCTGAGACTGCCGAGGAGACTTACGTGGAGGTTTCCGACACCGAGCCCGAGGACCCTGATACGTCTGCACCGTCGACCGATTACCCAGGCAAGGGGAAGATTTATACCATTACTTGATACCTTTCTGCCTACCTGCCTAGTTGTAGTCTAGAACATTTGTCTGATCCTATCCACCTTGTTCATGCCATATTCCAACCAAACAGCCATGATCCCCACATCCCAGCAAAACATTGTATTGCTAAGTTACCGCTGCTCAGCCATTGCTTAGTATGAGTAGGAAAACTTGCTGCTTACCCTATTCTATGGTTTGTGATATCATGTTATCTAAAGAAGTTGGTTGATATTTATTATTATTATGATGCTAATTATATACTTGACGAATGATGGGAGAACAGGCTGTTCCCTCCAGGTGTTTTGTTCCATTTGAGTCACCTACGTCCCGAGTTCCGGGTATTGTGTTTCTTGACGAGCGTGCCTAATCGTGTGTGGGATTCTATAGGGTCCCCTTATCTTACCTACCTAGCTTCTTACAATTCTAGTGGTGGACCGAGCTGATTTACTATTTGCAAACGTGTGTGTGCTTGGTTGGTACCCCAGCAGTTTTCGAAACAACCCGGACCAACGGAGACATAGTTCCTCTGGTTGGTCCACACTGGTGAGCTAGGGAAGTCCCCTGTTATATAGGTGAGACTAACCCCGACCTTAGCCATACGGTAGAGGCCGATTCGAGAGCGCGGCCGGCTTTTGAGTTGGATGTCGCCTCACCGGGGGCCACCCGGAATTGTGCGTTGTTAGTTAGAGGGACTCTGACGTTCCAGAGTTTCAGGCGCTTACCTAGCCAAGTGGAAACCGGGCGTACATGCGAAGCCTATGATGGACAGTTGGTACACCCCTGCAGGGTTAAATCTTTTGGAAAAGCCGTGTCCGTGGTTATGGACGACTTGAGACCTACTCCTTGTTCATATAATAACATCAATTTGAATCATATTTAAAACTTGCCTACCTTGTGCGTGCCTTGGTTGCTTTTCTTCATCCAAGGGGGCCGAGAGAAGATCCAGGTTGTGTTATGTTTGGCGTAAGTAGGTACATAGCAGACTTATGACACGATGTCACGTACATTCTTGGATCTTACCTCTACTCTAATAGAACGATAGCCACCATATATGCTAGTACGGCTGCAACCTTTACCTTTTATCTTGTCTCACCGTAGGGAGTTAGTTATCCTGTAATGATATAATCTCACCCCTGGTTTCCTTTTGTACTTTTACTATTTTGTCTGATCGGCCGCTGCAGTGGACTACTACCTCGACCCGAGCACCGGACGATACTTCGTGGAGGTTCCCTCGAAGGACGACGACGAGGATGAATTCGTTAGTAGATCCTATAGTTGGGCTCCGACGATCCGTGGGTGGACTATTATGTGCAGCCCTCTCTAGGGCCATTTGTATTTTGACCGTACCCAGTCGTGATTGTCTTCCGCTTGTTGCATGATGTACTGTTGGGTCCATGGACCTCTGAGATGATGTAATAAATTCCAGCGGCGATGTATGCCCTGGACTCTATATATTTATGTCTTAGTATAAAGTTCATTGTTCTTATATCTGTTGTCGAGAATCCGGCAGCGACATGAGTGCGAGTGTCGTGAGTCGGTGGACTTTTATGCGCTACTAACTTGAGCGGGACGCAAAAGCGACTAACTCGAGTTAGCACCGCATCGGGGGCCTTACAACTTGGTATCAGAGAAGGACTGACTGTAGGACCCCTTACTGGCCGAAGTTGAGTCTAGAAACTATTTTGTAGTTATTAAGGAAAAAATCGGAGAGTAGGAACTCTTTATTTTTCTTCTTACCCCGCCCTCCCACCCCTTTTTCCGTGAGGAAGTAAAATGCTGTTTTCTATCTGCAACTTATCCCATTTCAAAAAAATCTAGGTTCTCGTTACATGAGGCTCCGATTCCTCTATAATCTTTTACTAGCTACGGGAAGGGTTGGCGTAGGTTGAGAACACTGAGCCGCCACTTGGGGTTGACAGCTCCACCTCGCTTACGGCGCACCTCATGTGAAACTCCTATACAGGGATGGTTGGCATCCTCCGGATGTGGTTCCTCCCCCTATAGGAGACGGCTTCGGCGGGCCGCTCAGGGCAGATGTCTCAACGTTCAGATCTTCAACCACTCGTATATATTGTTGTGAGCTCGCTAGCAGATTATTATCTTGGATTCGGATGATCTCGGCTTGGGGATTCCAGTAGCACCTAGCTTTCGACTTTTCGGTTAACCTTGGTGGAATTTCAGCCTTTGGCTTTCTCATACCTCGTGAGGAAGTTTTTTTGTCAATATTTCTTTATCTTCTGGTTTCGTTAATGTTTCTACCATGTTCTCATAAGTGTTCCTGTATACAACCTGCCAAGAGATAACATGCCGCCGCCAGAGAACCCTCTCCTTGGGGAGGCTGTGACCGTAGTGGCTCAGGGCACAGCTGCGATCTTAAAGATGCTGCAGAACCAGACTGCCTAGAGGAGTGATCGACCACAGTACACCACTCTGCAGCAATTCCTTGCTATCAACCCCCCCCCCCCCAGGTTCTCCGAGGTTCGAGACCCGCTAGAAGCGGATGATTGGATTGCAGAGATCAAGAAGAACTTCAATGAAAATACCGTCAGACCAGTCGAATACGTCACCTTCGCCTCCTTCCAGCTTCAGGGTGCAGCAGCCAGCTGGTACGATACCTACAAGGCCAACAAGGGCGATGCTATCATCACGTGGGAAGACTTCGTCGCAGACTTCGGAGCAGCACATATTCCGAGTGGCTTGATGGACAGGAAGCGAGAGGAGTTCTTGGCTCTGAGACAGGGTGACAGGTCAGTTCAGGACAACCTGGCCTTCGTCAGGCTCACCAGGTACGCTCCGGAGGAGGTCAGCACAGAGGCCAAGAGGATTTCCATGTTCCGTGGGGGTCTCAACACAGAGATCAAGTACGCACTCACCCAGTGCAGCCCCACGCTGTTCTCGCAGTTCGTGGATCAGGCTATCCGCCAGGAGTTAGCCAGAGCAGAGTGGGATGCAGACAGGAAGCGCTAGAGAGAGCACAGTTCCGCAGTGATGGTTCACAAGAAAGGAAAGATTTGGGTTGCAGAGGCACCACCGCAGAGGCAGCAGTTCCAGCAGAGGGGGGGCAGTTGTCCGCACTTTTTCCCACCCTCCCATCCCAGTTCAGCACGGGCCTCGCTCTACACCACCACAGGCGAGGCCACCCAGGCCGCAGCAGCAGCCCAGGCCAGGCGTGATCTGCTACAAGTGCAGAGAGCCAGGGCACACTTCTCCCAACTGCACCGATCCGCGCTTTGCTCGGCTCCCACCGCCTCCACCTCACTCTACTCCGAGCACTGCGATGGTGGAGGCACAGCCACGTGCAGTCCGAGTGAACAACGTGATGCTCTCAGATGCTCAGCAGTCTTCAGAGATCGTTCTTGGTAGGTTGCTTGTTAGTTCTGTTCCTGTGACAGTTCTGTTCGATTCCGGAGCGTCTCATTCCTTCATTTCCATGTCCTTCGCTCAGCAGTTTGATTTCCAAGCAGAAGTGATGCCTTCTCCGTTGGCCATCTCTACCCCGGGCTCTAAGTTCAGTTCAGCTGTCAGAGTTCCGAGTGCTCACATTGAGATTCAGGGTCTCCCTTTCTCAGCTTCCTTGATTTTGATTCCACGTTCTGACATTGATGTCATCTTGGGCATGGATTGGCTTGTGCAGCACAGGGCTAATATTGATTGTCCGACCAGATCAGTGAAGTTGACACATGAGTCAAGCGCAGAAGTCTTGTACACTTGTGGCTCTACGACAAGACCAACACAGTTGTACGCCTTGAACGCATGAGTTGCACCATTGCTCGAAGAAGTCAAAGTTGTCTGTGAGTTCCCAGACGTCTTTCCAGAGGAGTTGCCAGGAATTCCCCCAGTTCGAGCTATTGAGTTTGTTATTAAGCTAGAGCCTGGTGCCCAGCCGATTTCTCGGCATCCGTACAAGATGTGTTCGAAGGAGTTGGTTGAGCTCAAAAAGCAGTTGACAGAGTTGGAGGCAGGCGGTTTTATCCGCGCGAGCACTTCCACTTGGGGTGCACCAGCTTTGTTTGTCCAGAAGAAGGATGGGACTAGCCGCTTGGTCCAGGACTATCGTGGTATCAACAAGAATACCATCAAGAACAAATACCCTTTACCCCGCATCAATGATCTGTTCGAACAGTTGAATGGGGCTAAGGTGTTTTCCAAGCTTGACTTGAGGATGGGGTATCACCAAATCCGTGTTCGTGAAGAGGACATTCCCAAAACCGCGTTCATCACACGTTATGGGCTGTATGAGTTCACAGTCATGACTTTCGGCTTCTCAAATGCCCCTCCGACATTCATGAGAGCTATGAACTATTTGTTCCAAGAATGGCTTGATGTGTTTGTGATCCTCTACCTCGACGACATTCTTGTCTATACCAAGTCAGAGGCTGAACATGAGGAACATCTACGCCTGGTGCTGCAGAAGTTGAGAGAGCACCGTTACTATGCCAAGTTCTCCAAGTGTGAGTTTTGGCTAGACAAGGTGAATTTTCTGGGCCATGTAATTTCCGCGCAGGGAATTGTGGTTGATCCAGAGCGAGTCCGCATTATTCAAGAGTGGACTCCGCCGAAGAATGTGAAGCAGCTAAGGAGTTTTCTCGGCCTCGCCAGTAATTGCAGGAGGTTTGTGCAGAATTTCTCCAAAATAGCGACGCCAATGACTGAATTGTTGTGCAAAGGGAAGTGGTACACTTGGTCACCAGCTTGCCAGTCAGCCTTCGAGGAGTTGAAAGAGAAGTTGACCACAGCTCCAATTCTTACGCCGCCAGATGTGTCATAGCCTTTTTAGGTGTTTTGTGATGCTTCGTTGCAAGGTCTGGGCGGAGTTGTGATGCAAGGCAGGAATATTGTGGCTTATACCTCACGGGAGTTGAAGACGAGTGAGAGGAATTATCCCACACACGACTTGGAGCTTGCAATAGTTGTGCACGCGTTGATTACTTGGCGACACCTCCTCTTAGGGAGGAAGGTGGATGTGTTCACGGACCACAAGAGTCTGAAGTACTTGTTCACTCAGCCAAATCTGAACTTGAGGAAAACAAGATGGCTTGAAACCATTACTGAGTACACAGTTGATATTCAGTACACGCCTGGGAAGGCGAATGTCATAGCCGATGCGCTGAGCCGCAAGGGCGATTGCAATAATATCCAGGTGCAGAAGGTCCACCCTAATTTGTGTGAGTCCTTTCGAAGGCTCAATCTCGAGCTAGTTCCAGCAGGCTACCTTGCCAACCTTGTGGTAGAGCCCACTATCCATGAGAAGATTCGTGAAGCTCAGTCTGGCAGCTCAATGATACAAAAGATCAAGCAGGCTATTGCCGCCTCAGTTCCAAAGTATAGTTGCTTTTCAGTGCATAATGACGGCACCGTGTTGTTCGAAGAGCGAGTTGTTGTTCCCAAGGAGGGAGATCTCAGAGAGGTCATCATGAAGGAAGCCCATGATTCCAAGCTATCGATTCACCCTGGCAGTACAAAGATGTATCAAGATCTCAAGCAAAGCTTTTGGTGGAATCATATGAAGCGGGATGTTGCCCGTTACGTGTCTCAGTGTGATGTGTGCAGGACAGTGAAGGCACAACACCAGAAGCATGCAGGGTTGCTTCAGCCACCTGAGATTTCGGAGTGGAAATGGGATCACATAGAGCTGGATTTCATCACAGGCTTCCCCTTGTCGCAGAAGAAGAACAATGCCATCTTTGTTGTCATTGACAATCTTTCCAAAGTTGCCCACTTCTTTCCAGTGAAGGACTCCATTTCAGCAGCTCAGTCGGAGGATTTGTACACCGCAAGAGTTGTGTGTTTGCATGGCATTCCCAAGAAGATCAGTTCCGATAGAGGCAGCCTTTTCACCTCTAAGTTCTGGAAGGCCTTTCAAAAGGCGATTGGTACAACAGTGTTGGTCAGTACCGCTTATCACCCTCAGACAAGTGGGCAAGTCGAGCGCGTGAATCAAATCCTAGAGGACATGCTTCGAGCATGTGTCATCTCCTTTGGCATGAAGTGGGAAGAATGCTTTCCGTATGCTGAGTTCTCTTACAACAACAGCTATCAGGCAAGTCTGTAGGCAGCGCCGTTTGAAGTCTTGTATGGCCGGAAGTGCAGGACACCTTTGAACTGGTCCGAGACAGGTGAGAGGAAGCTGTTCAGTCCAGATGTGATCCAAGAGGCAGAGGACAGAGTGAAGATTGTCCGAGAGAACCTAAAGGCAGCACAGTCTAGGCAGAAGGCCTATTACGACAAAAGGCACCGTGGTGTAGCGTTTCAGGTTGGTGATTGGGCGTACCTGAGAGTGTCTCCATTGAGGGGAACTCACCGCTTTGGCATCAAAGGAAAGCTCGCTCCAAGATTTGTCGGACCTTTCCGCATCCTTGAGACTAGAGGACCTCTTGCCTTTCAGCTCGAGCTTCCAGAGAGTCTGTCCATGGTGCATGACGTGTTCCATGTGTCCCAGCTAAAGAAGTGCTTCATGCAGCCAGAGTAGGCTGTTGACTTGGGCGAGATACAGCTGAGTGCGGACCTTTCCTACTCAGAGCGTCCAGTCCGTGTTCTTGAGCCGTTCGAGCGCAAGACTCGCAACAAGACCGTCAAGTTCATGAAAGTTCAGTGGGCACATCATTCGGAGAAGGAAGCAACGTGGGAGCGTGAAGATCATCTCCGTTCTGAGTATCTTGAGTTGTTTCAGGCTTAGATCTCGGGACGAGATCCTGTGTTGGTGGGGGAGTGCTGTAACAGCCCATTTGCAATAATAAGAAATCAACATGATATTGTACCTTGTCTGATGACTTTGTAACTTGGCATGATGCTAGAGTTTGACATTTCATGTGGTGATTTAAATTTGCATTGGGAGTGGAGCCCATTTGGTTTGTTTGAATTTGCATCCAAAATGGTTCAAGAAGGGTGTTTGGAGATTATTCTTTGTTGCATGCATGCTCTCCTTGACCCCAATCTTGGCATAGCCAATTCCTTGCCCTTCCCAAGCTTTTTAAAAGCCTTCCCCCATTTTTTGCAACTACAGAAATGTGGGCCACAGTTCAATGTGATTTGAATTTCCAAAAATGGCTCCACATTTTTGTTGCTCCAAAAATGGCCAAACCAATTTTGTAAATTGGAGAATATTGCAAGGATAAGCTTACATATTTTTATGTATTTTTAAACCTTGTAATTCCTTCTGGTAAACCCCAATTCCTTTCTGTTTTATTTTAAATGGAAAAGGATAAGCAGCAGGGGTTTTCTCTCTTTTTTCCCAACTCCCTGTTGCAGGCCCAGCCCACCTGGGCTTCTTTCCCCGCACCCCGCTAGCTTGTCCAGCGAAGCGGTACGCGGGAGGCACGCCAGCCGTTGGATCCTGATCCGAGCGCCTCCCTTTGTCCCCTTTCCACCGTGGAGAGGTCCACGCCGGACTCCCTCTCACAGCCGGCCGGAGCGTCGACGTCGATGCAGCCGACGTGGATAGGAGGACTCCCTCCTATTTAATCCGAGCTCCCGAGCCCCCCTGGACCCCTAGGGTTCCCTTCCTCCCAGCAGTTCCTCCTCGCCGCCGCCGGGGTGGTTTCCCCTCTCCGTTTCTGTCCCGCCTTGCTCCGGTGAGTCCCGCTGCAATTCTCCACCGTTCCACCGTGTTCTTGACCAAGCGCTCGTCTGCACGGACCTCGAGCTCACCTCACTCCGTTTTTGTGTCCAGATCGGAGTCCGGTGGAGCGAGACGACCCCGTAGCAGAGCAGGCCGCCGCGGACCTCTTCGTCCCTGACGACGGCCACGGACCCCTTCCTCCTCTACAGCTAGGCTGGGACGCACGTTGCGACCCACAAGGTGAGCTGATGCCCGCACCTTTGCCCGTAGCGCCGTGTAGTAGTCTGTCCCCGGTAGCAGTAGAGGATCTGCCGCGTTTGAACGTCGTCGGCGAGCAATTCGAGCACGCCGTGCCATGGCATGCCTCGGGTGATCCCTCGCGTGCTCCTAGGACATCCAGAGCGTGCCTTTGTCCCTCAAGGACCCGCCTTTTGTGTGTAGTGGAGTTTTGCCGCCCGCGTCTGAACTTGCCTGTCTCTGTAACGCAGCGCCACCGCGATTTCAGTTGAAGATGGCCACCGTTCCGGTGAAGTTCGGGCAACGGCAGGGGTACCCACGAGTTCGTGGTGATGCCCTCTAGAAGCTGGGAGTAACCCCATGGCCAGGGGCGCCGTGAGCTCAACGCAAACATCGTGCAAAGTTGGGGCTTTTGTTCTGTCAGTCTGAATTTTCAGTGCGTTCGTCGTCGTGCTGCTCCCGTGAGTTTTGCGAGGTGATGGAGAGGAGTTAGAAGGCATGGAGAGCGCCTCTGTGGAGATCAAGGTGCCCTCTCGGGCTTTTCTCAAGGCGTGGTGGCCGGAGCACGCCTGTGCGCGATGCGAGGTTCGCCGCAGTTACGCATCGTGAAGGGTTCAGGCAACTTCAGGTGTTCGCAGTTCAGAACAGGGCAAGTCTGAAGCTTACCTAGGATGTAGCACACTTTGTTTCAGAAAACGTTTCGTAGCGCAGTGGTAGGGGGCTGTGGAGTAGCCCAGCGCGGCGTGGGTTCGAATCCCAGCCCGACGCCCCCATTTTTGTGTTTTTGCATGCGGCTGACCACCAGGCCCCGCCTGTCAGTGGTAGAAGCCTGGTGGGCTGTAGCCCAGTGAGATGTGGAAGGAGAGTTGGGCCACTTGGCCGAGGCCAGCCCAGTTGGGTCTGACCCTTTTTCTTTTTCCTTTTTATTTTCTTTTATTTCTTTTCCAGTTTAAATTCAAATTTGAATTTGTTTTCAAACTCAAATCTTTTTTTAAACTTCCAACTCAATTTTGGGCACCCCATTTATGTTTTTGGGGTAGTTTGACCCACTGAACACAGTGGTGATGACCACTTTGCAATTTTCCCCCACAATTTTTTGTGACGGTGGAAAATATGCAAATAGGCCCCTCTTTTCTTTTGTTTTGCCAAGTGCTTCCCAAATTCAAATATGGCCATGCCATATATGAATTTGGGTTAGTTTTTCTCAAGGATCAACATGGTGACATTGGAATTTCCATTTGAAATTTTCCAAAAATGCAAGTAGTGCTACTTTGCATTCAGGCCCCTGAATTCATTTGAATTTGCAACTGGGCTTTGCAAATTCAAATGGAGCCATGCCTTATATGGTTTTGGGGTAGAAAAATGCAGGGATTCCAATGGTGATCTTCATGTGATGTTTTGTGAAACTCAAGTGGACATGGTGTGAAGCACCTAACCATCGCCATCCTGCTTTGCATGACCTTGCCTTCTTTCAACTTCAGTGCATGTTGAATCTTGGTCATCTGTTAAATTCCAAGTTCTTTTCATATCATCTTCAAATCTTTGCATCACCAAACCAGCCCCTAGCATATTGTCATATGCAATGTGGCTGGGTTCCTTTCTTTTGTTGCACCTTTCCGATGTCAGGTGCATCGACATCTCTCCGTCTCCGGAATCGATGTTTTACCTTCACGTTATAATTATTTCTGTCAATTGATTTATTGATCATGTCATGATGCCATGTTATTTACACCAAAATTAAGGCTATGACCAAAGCCATAAAAACATAAGTAATTGCATATGAAGCTGTTGACGTGTCGTCACCACCTTCATTTAAATCTGACTAGATAGGGTCACATCATGTCTATTAAACTTGATCATACCATCTTTGCCAGTGCATTGCACCCATTGCTTACTTGTGTGCCTTTTTCCTTGCCGGTACTTTACGTTAGCACCTGAGACTGCCGAGGAGACTTACGTGGAGGTTTCCGACACCGAGCCCGAGGACCCTGCTACGTCTGCACCGTCGACCGATTACCGAGGCAAGGGGAAGATTTATACCATTAGTTGATACTTTCTGCCTACCTGCCTAGTTGTAGTCTAGAACGTTTGTCTGATCCTATCCACCTTGTTCATGCCATATTCAAACCAAAAATCCATGATCCCCACATCCCAGCAAAACATTGTATTGCTAAGTTACCACTGCTCAGCCATTGCTTAGTATGAGTAGGAAAACTTGCTGCTTACCCTATGCTATGGTTTGGGATATCATGTTATCTAAAGAAGTTGGTTGATATTTATTATTATTATGATGCTAATTATATACTTGACGAATGATGGGAGACAAGGCTGTTCCCGCCAGGTGTTTTTTTCCAGGTATTGTGTTTCTTGACGAGCGTGCCTAATCGTGTGTGGGATTCTATGGGGTCCCCTTGTCTTACCTACCTAGCTTCCTACAATTCTAGTGGTGGCCCGAGCTGATTTACTATTTGCAAACGTGTGTGTGCTTGGTTGGTACCTCAACAGTTTTCGAAACAACCCGGACCAACGGAGACATAGTTCCTCTGGTTGGTCCACACTGGTGAGCTAGGGAAGTCCCCTGTTATATAGGTGAGACTAAACCCGACCTTAGCCATACGGTAGAGGCCGATTCGAGAGCGCAGCCGGCTTTTGAGTTGGATGTCGACTCACCGGGGGCGACCCGGAATTGTGCGTTGTTAGTTAGAGGGACTCTGACGTTCCGGAGTTTCAGGTGCTTACCTAGCCAAGTGGAAACCGGGCATACATGCGAAGCCTATGATGGGCAGTTGGTACACCCCTGCAGGGTTAAATCTTTTCGAAAAGCCGTGTCCGCGGTTATGGATGACTTGAGACCTAATCCTTGTTCATAGAATAACATCAAGTTGAATCATATTTAAAACTTGCCTACCGTGTGAGTGCCTTGGTTGATTTTCTTCGTCCAGGGGGGCCGAGAGAAGATCGAGGTTGTGTTATGTTTGGCGTAAGTAGGTGCATACCAGACTTATGACACGATGTCACTTGCATTCTTGGATCTTACCTCTACTCTAATAGAACGATAGCCACCATATATGCTAGGACGGCTGCAACCTTTACCTTTTATCTTGTCTCACCGTAGGGAGTTAGTTACCCCGTAATGATATAATCTCACCCCTGGTTTCCTTTTGTGCTTTTACTGTTTTGCCTGATCGGCCGCTGCAGTGGACTACTACCTTGACCCGAGCACCGGACGATACTTCGTGGAGGTGCCCCCGGAGGACGACGACGAGGATGACTTCGTTCAGTAGATCCTATAGTTGGGCTCTGACGATCCGTGGGTGGACTATTATGTGCAGCCCTCTATAGGGCCATTTGGATTTTGATCGTACCCGGTCGTGATTGTCTTCCGCTTGTTGCATGATGTACTGTTGGGTCCATGGACCTCTGAGATGATGTAATAAATTCCAGTGGCGATTTATGCCCTGGACTCTATATATTTACGTCTTAGTATAAAGTTCATTGTTCTTATATCTATTGTCGAGAATCCGGCAGCGACACGAGTGCGAGTGTCGTGAGTCGGTGGCCTTTTATGCGCTACTAACTTGAGCGGGACCCAAAAGCGACTAACTCGAGTTAGCACCGCATCGGGGGCCTTACAATCGCCATCGGGGATCTTCTGCTCCTCGGCTCCAACGTCGACTGCAGCGGCCGATCAGGAAAAAAAAGGGGGAAATAAAGCAAGGGTGAGTATCTAGCATACCCGCGAGTCTTACATCCTCTACTAAGCATTTATGCATTTGTATCAAAAGGAAGGGGAGGCTATATAAAGTGGACTGCAAGGTAGAAATCAGAATAAGGGTAAGAAGCTGGGCCTAATGAAGACTAGCATCTTCCGACGATTCTTGCATCATGAGGAGAGAATAGCCAACAGTTTATATAAAGCATGAAGTAACAATGCAGCAGAAGTTGCTGCAGCATTGTATAATAATAAGTTTTAATAATTAGGATTGCCTCCGAGTTCCCTCCCTCGACTTCCCTGCGAGGAAGAAGACCCGGAACCATACCGTTTAATAGTAGTAGTTTGTAGTGGTAAGATCCAGCTTCAGCATAAAGCGCCCTGTTACCGTGGACACGACTATTCTAATAGATTAATCTTCCATGCAGGGGTGCACTTCTGTTACACTACAACGCACGGATCTCCAGGGTGGCGGGAACCTTGTTAGGGAATGCTCCACCGAGGCTATCCGACACAAAGTAGCCCATCCTTCAAAATCAACAGATAGGCCATCCGCCGGTCTAAATCCTAAGTACGCAGGGCCTTGGAACCCAACCCTGACGTACTCCTGCACGGTGCGTGGGTGGCCGGGAAGCCGTAGAAAAAACAACACAGCTCGAGCAAAGAAGACACCGCACTTCCCGGCAATCATCCCGCCGTACTGCTCACGTCTGAAGAGTCTTCGAACGAGACTACGATGCAGAGGAGACCATAACTCATTATCCCACGTGTAGGCAGCGCGTATAATCCAAAAGGATACTCAAGTCATCCACCGAACCATTAGTCATTTTATTAACTTGCGGGAGAACCGTTATTGTTGCCTCGACTTAACTGACCCGCGGACAAGACAGTAGTCAGGACCACCAGTACATCGGAACCTGCCCTGTCGTCCCACCAAGTCTCTGCGGTTACCAACAAGGTGAACCGAATCTTTACCTTTTCTCGCGTGTGCTCCTAGAGGAGCTCGACTTTCGTGTTTTGGTAACTCTCGCGGCGAACGATCAGGATCCAAGCACACCGGTACACTTGTCGTACCCTCCCTGTCGTCCCGTCGCAATACCACTCGCGTGCACCGTTGGGTCACCCGACTTCTTACCTTTAAGGACAAACATTTTCGGGACCCTAGGGCGGCTATACAGAGTCAGCAACGAGTGGATTATGAGGATTTCTCCTCGATAGCTCCACTTGATGTGGCTCGGCAGAGCCGAGGTAGGGGCCTTAGACGTTGTCTGCATTGTACCGTACCTGTGCAATTATAATAATTGTATCCTTGTTCACTCCCCTGAGTGATCACAACCTTCTATCTAATCCTAGCTAACAATGCGCAGGGCTCACTGCTGAATATAATATATATTTATATAGGCAGCATAGGATAAAGTAAGGTACATCAAGGGCGACAATGACATGCTATGCAATATAATAGGATTGTAACGTAGCAGCAGCAGTAATGCCTAGTGCAAGAAAAGTACAGAAAGATAGGCGATATCTGGGGAAGAGAATGGCTCTGCTTGCCTGGAAGCTCGACAATAGGGGTACGGTCGTCGACGAAGTAGTCGTACTCGGCAACGGTATCATCGGCGGCTGCAACGGGGTCTACCAGAGAATAGGGGGGACAGAAAATACACAAAATAGTAGCAATACAAAGATATGACATAGTATATACAAAGCAACGGGGTTCTAACGCAGTGTTCGGTGATTTGCTCGGAGCAGGAATTTAACCGGGGTTCACTCATCAGTACCGGTTGATTACCGAACAGATGATCCAGAGGGGAATTTTCCATGTCTGCAGTTTTCACATCTGACATACATGTGGATAGTGTATCCGTGATCGTTGATGCATTGCGAACAACTTTTATGTTCAGAACATTTCCATCCGGTAAATTTTACCGGTACTGGGTAATTACCGGACGGACGATCCGAAGGGGGAATGTCTCGGGTTCGGTATGTTAGAGGGGTGAGGTGGGTATGCGGGCAGCGTATTCAGAATAGTTGCATTTCTCTCAGCAACTTTGATGTATAAAATATTTTCATCTGACTTACGGATTAAAAGATATGATTTTCTAGAGTTTAAATCATTTACTAGAATTACTTTTATTAATTAAAAGCAACATTATCCAGAACATTACACTCACATGTGGGGCCACCCTATCATAAGCTAGGGCCTTTGACTAGTCAAACCTCACCAAGGCGTCCCACCTGTGAGCCACACATTAAACAAATTCATTTTATTTAATATAAACTGCTAGTGGGGCCCACATGTCATTCTAACATCTTTTAAATTTATGTTTAATTAATTATTAAGCAACAGGGGGCCACCTGTAAGTGACATGGGGATTTATTTCTATTTGTTTTAACACCAGTTAATTAGCAGGGGGTCGGTCCCACGTGTAATAAACACACTAACCAACAGTTAACTAGTTTAACTAGCCAGTTAACTAAACAGTGGCCCCACCTGTCATAGGGTGATTAGAGGGGGGATTTGGCAAAAAAAAAGGTAATTAATCCCCTCGCGTGTGCCCGCCGGCGAGCAGAACAAGCGGCGAGGGGGGAAGGCCGCGACGGTGGTGTTGTGCGACCGTAGGAGCCACGGCGAGTGGCAGGGGGGCGGGGCGCGGCGGCCATCGCGAGCGGGCGCCCGTTGAGCCGCAGTAGCTAGCTACAAGGGGGACGACATGGGAGGGACGCGGCCATGGCCACCAGGCGCAGAGGTCCGGCCATGGCGGCCGTACACGAAGACGGGGCTATGGAGACCAAATCGACGGTGGTTGGGGTGGATCCGAAGGCAAAGCTCACAAGGATCCCGTAGGGAGTGGTAGCGGGCTCGGGGGAGGCGCGAGGAGGTCGGGATTCGTCTGTGAAGCTCCGCAGTGGCCGGAGGTAAACGGCGACGATGGCGTCGGCCTGGTGGCGCCTTGGCTAAATTGAACGCGCGGGGAGGCGAAGACGTCCACGCCGCGGGATGAGAAGGCCAGTGGCCACGCGAGCTCGCGAGCCGTGGCCATGGCTTCTCGGGCGAGGACGAGCGGAGGGGATAGGACGGAAAAAATGGCGCGGGGGGAATGGGTTATGGCGAGGGCGAGCACAGGGGGAGGGCTCGGTATTATCTTCCACGAGGGCGAGGGGTGCGCTGTCGAGCGGCCAGCGGTGGGGGGCGGCCTCGCCGTGGCCACAGCCTTTGGCGACACGAGGTGAGGGAACAGGAGGAGGAAGGGGATCGTGGGGGTGGGCTGGGTCTAGGGTTGGGCCTATGCCCTGGGCGAGGTTTAGATAGTGTTCTATTTTTGTTTTTGTTTTCTTACTATTCTATTTTATTTGTGCAACATTTGATTTTTGTAAAATGTGCAACTAGCTCCAATATTTATGTTGCAATATAAAACACGGCTACAAAAAGTTTGAGCATTAACAAAAATCTTTTGGATTTTTATCTAATTAAGAAATGGTTAAAGGGGGTTGTTTGCTACTGTTTTAAATTGTTTAAAATATTTAAATTCCATAATAAATATCTATTACCATGGCATTGTGGTCTACTGATATTTGTGACTTTTATAAAATTGTTTGCACAATTTTTGGAACAACTTTCTTTTCCCACATTGCTTTGAATTTCCAAGCGAGTTTGAATTTGAGCTCGACTTGATCAAGGGTGATTATAATTAGAATAATCATGAAAGACTTGGCAATTAACAAAGTGATCACTGTAGTGTGACACTCGGGGTGTTATAGGCGCCCTCCTGGCGCAGCCTAGGGTGGGGCCGCGCCGGGAGCCCGCCTAGACTCCTGGTGCCCCCTTTGGCTCTTATTTATACTCCCGTCCTAAAAACCCTGATTCCAGACCCCTTTTCTCCATAAGAAATTCCGATCTCCGCCGCCATCACCAACAAGCTTCGGGGGACCAGAATTCCTGTGTCGGCGCCTTGCCGGGACGGGGAAGTGCCCCCGGATTCATCTCGATCGACGTTTCTTCCTCCCTCCATGATGCGGGAGTAATTCCTCCTCGGGGCTGAGGTTTCTACTAGTAGCTATGTGGTCTTTTCTCTCTCCCATGATGTGATCTTCATTTTGATCATAGGCTATGTTAATCTAGGGTAATCCCATGATATTTCCCCTTCCTCTATGTATTGGATTGATGTACCCACTTGATCTTATCTAGTATAATCCCCGAGACCATGGTGACAGCGGTCTATTGGACTTGGGTTAGAAGAATATTATCATGAGTGATTTCGTCTTTTTTGAATTGATTGAAGATTGAGAGTCTCTTGGTGCTTGTCTTTGACTATCCTTGAGATATGTTGTGGTGATTGTGGTACTCTCTTTGGATGGGCGCGGTGACATTGGAAAATCCATAGATGAGAACTACAAACTCTGAGGTGTGCTTTTGTAGCCCTACATAATTCTCGTCCTCTCTTGATCACAAAGGAATTAACTCCGATTACGTCTCCAATGCATGTTTTAGTGGAAATATCATGTGATTAGACTATGTTAATGTTGTTGGGAGTTTCCACTAGTGAAAGTATGAAGCCTAGGCCTTGTTTCCACCATTGCAATACCGTTTGTGCTCACGTTTACCCCTTGTGTGCTTGCTGTAATTTTTATTACAGATTTATATTACTTCGTTTTGCCACACCTATCACCATATTTTACCATATCTTCGCCGAACTAGAGCACCTATACAATTTACCATTGTATTATGTGTGTTGGGGACACAAGAGACTTCTTGTACCTTAATTGCAGGGTTGCTTGAGAGAGACCATCTTCATCCTCTGCTTCCCTCAGTTCGATAAACCTTAGGTCATCCACTTGAGGGAAATTGTTGCTGTCCTATAAACCTCTGCGCTTGGAGGCCCAACATAGTCTTAAAAAATAGAAGCGTGTGTAGACATCAGTTGTGTCTTGACTTAAAGTAGGTATTTGAGGTTTCTATTCAATTGTAGTGGTAACTTGCAATAGTTTTGAGGTATTGTTGTGAGTAATGTTTGAACTTTTGGTGTCAAGAGCTCTAGCCTATTAGTGATAGATGTCCTATTTTGGGCAATCCGTGTTTATTTTCAAAAACCTACAAAAACTAGTTGAGAAATCTAGCTACTAAATGGATCACTAATCTTTGGATGGATCGGATATTAGAGTACACTAGATGGATCACTACTCTTTGGAGGGATCGAATATTAGAGTACACTCACGTACCATGATTCGAGGATGTGCAAGGATAACCAAACCCCCATACACTCCTCCTCGGGGTACTTGTCTCTTTGTGAACCTCCTTATTAGATTGAGAGTTACCGATAATAAGTGCATGAGTTCATCGGACTAATGTAAGTATTGAAAGTTGAAACTTCCACCTCCTCATATTTGCTAGCCTCTTCGGTATCGTGCATTTCTCTCTTCTCACTCCAAGAGTTGGCATCCACCCCGAAGTGCATCCAAACCCTTGGCATTATACGCTCTGTTATCATAAACTTCCTTAAATCTTTCCTCAAAACAGCCACCATACATACCTATCAAGGCATTTCCATAGCCTTTCCGAGATATATTGCCATGCAACATCCACCTTCTCATGACTTGATCTTCATGTAATACATCTTCATGCTACATTGCCAGAGGCATACATTTGCATACATCATGATAGCGACATCTTCTTTATGTTTAGTACTTTTGTAAATTGTGAAAGATCTCCTATACTCCTTGTAAAATAGAGTGTTGCCCTTAAGTGAGGAAAAGATTCCAAAGAGGACAAATTTAAAAGATCCCAAAGAGGAAAAATGAGAGTTAAATAGAAAGAGTCGTTGAGGCCACCAAAAATATACAAAAAATAGAAAAAGGAGAAAAAGAAATAAAAAGAGAAAAGGGGACAACACTACTATTCCTTTCGAGAGATCCACACTCGTACTCCCTCTTATACCTTGTAATCCATATAGATGATCTTTATGCATATAGCTATGTGGGGACCTTCTACAATAAAGAACTTGGCTTGCATATTCCACTGATGAGCCTCCTCAAATGATCTCTAGGTCTTCGTGAGCAAGCAAGTTGGATGCACCCCCACTAGTTCCATTAGAGATCTTTCCATATCTCATATTTGCATCCGTTTGATACGTCTCAAATGTATCTACTTTTCCAAACACTTTTTCTATTGTTTTTCCCTCATTCTTGCATGATTTGAGCTAAACTAACCCAGATTGACGATGTTTTCAGCAGAGCTGCCTATATGGTTTTATTGTGCGCAGGAAAATGGATTTTTAGACATCTCAGAAAATTCCCAGAAAAATAAAGAAAATCCACGCACCCGGAGGGACCCAGGACTAGAAGGTGGGCCAGAGGGGAGCCAGGGGGCCCCAGGCGCCTAGCTGGCGCGGCCAGCCCCCTGGCCGCGCCCACAGGGCGCCTGGGTGGGTCCCACCCCCTCTGGTGACCTACCTTGGCCCCTATTTATTCTCGTGGTGGGAAAACTCCGAAACAGAAGTCGCTTTTCCAGAACCCGTCGTGGAGCCACCGCAACCCTCTGTTCTTCCTCGGGAGGGCTAATCTGGAGGCTGATTTGCCATTGTCATCACCATCACCAATCCATCATCCCTCGATGACTTGTATTCACATGTGTGAATAATTCCCTGCTGTAGGAAAAGGGGATGGTATGTAGGGATTGGATGAGATAGATCATGTAATAGTTCGTCAGATTGTTGGGGGCATGTTTCCTATCATCTACTTTGGTGTTTATCATCTTTGCTACAACTTTTTTCTCTTAATGCATGTCACTTTGGGCCCGAGTGCCATGTTTTCAGATCTTATCCGCTTATGTGTTCATGAGTATATTTATGTTCTTGATCCTATCTATGAGTTGTATGCACCTATTATGGTCCAGAACCGGCGATCGCAAAGGTGACAGCTTGGGACACCAAAGGGGATGGTCCATAATTTTAGGATTCCATGTATCCATTTAGTTTATTGCTTTGTTGCGGTGCTCTTTAAAAGGAGCACCTTAATCTCCATAAGTTCCCTTTGGCCACGTTCGTAGCGGGATGGTAGGACAAAAGATGTTGTGCAAGTTCTTATTGCAAGCACGCACAACTACCTACGTGATACATGCCTAATGTTTTATATTTGCCAAGATGATCATTGATTTTCTGTGCGCCTTGCCCCGTGTTGAATCTATTACATGTTGATTCTTATTCATGCAGCGCCCAACAATCTATCTCCCTAGCCTACAGTGTTTTAATCCTACTGGTTACTACTAGTTTATTTCCGCTGTTTTACTTTCGCCGTTATCACTACCACTACCATACCACGGTTGCTATTGATACTTTGTTGCAAGAAAGTATATTTCAGGTGCGGTTGAATTGACAACTCAACTGTCAAAGCTTATAAATACTCTTTGGCTCCCCTTGTGTCGAATCAATAAATTGGCTTAACTTACCCGCGAGAACACTACAATCGATCCCCAACAGTTGAGGGTCATCAAGTACTGTTTTCTAGCGCCATTGCCGGAGAGCATAGCAATATTTACAAGTCTACTTGAAGTATTTTTCTTGCCACACTTCATCCTCTCTGGGTAAGAAAGGATACCCCAAGGTTCTGATCCTACCATCCACTACAAGAAAAGGTACCATTCTGAGTACCAGTGCTACGCTTGATTCACCTTCTGTTATATGTAAGTTTGCTTCACCGCTACCACCACATGCTACTTCTACTGAGTCTGGTACTATGTCCGATACTTTTGATGATGCTTCCACTACTCTTGGTGATACTACTAGTTTTCTTGGTCACTATATTGAAACTTAGACTGATAAGTTTGCAGCAGAACCCGAGACCGAGACTGCTGCTACCTATATTCCTACTTGCAAAACCTTTGGCTACACAGACTTCGATGAACTCAAGGTGTAACATCCCAATTTTCTAAATTCGGATGTTAATAGATCATCATATGCATCTCATGCTGCTTCCGCATTTTCTGGAGTTGTAAAATATTTTTAAACATTTTTCAACACATGGCAGTTCGCTGGAGAGGATATAAAAGGACTTATCCCCATTTTTAAATTGTTGGAAAATAGTTTAAAATATTTTTGGGAGAATTTTAAAATTTACTTTGGAGTTATAAATATTTTCGAAAATATTTTTGGGAATTTATTTATGCTCCGGAAAAGTTTTTAAATCAATTTTCGGAGTTTTCCGTATTTTTAAAATGCCAGAAAAGTATTTTAAATTATTTAAAAATAAGTTGCGAAGTTTTTATTTTTATTTAATACTTTGGTCAAGCCAAAAATTCAGTTTCATTATTTTAAAAATATTGGCGAAGACAGAATTTTAAAATAAATTTCTGTGATTTTTCTAATATTGTTTTGGGCCTAATGGGCCTGTTCTGTTTTTTTTCCGTGGACCGATTTTGTATTTATCTCGGATTTAAAAAAAAAGAGGGATTAGGGGTTGGCTATAAATAGCCCCGATTAGGGCTAAATTATTTTTCGCTTAGCGTTTTTAGGTTAGCCTAAACTAATCCACGTGACCCGCCGCCGCCGACATCATCGACAACGTCCTCGCCGGAGTTGCGTTTTTTTCGCCGTTTTCGAGGTATTTTTCCGGAGCCGCCGAGTAGCCTCCGTCCCGACCTCACCGAAGCCGACCCGTCGCCCTAGCCCCCGTGCGTCGCCGGCGAGCCGGCGAGCTCGCCGCCGCCCCACCCTGGCCGCCATCCTGGCCACGCCTCGCGCCCGCGCCTGGCCGCCCCTCCCCGCCGCCCTCTGTCGCGCCCGCCGGCCGCCTCTGCCTGGCCGCCCTAGCCCGAGCCGGAGCCGAGCCGAGCTCCATGGCCTGGCCAGGGCCTCTGTCCCGTGCGTGGAGAAGAAAGACTTTAGAAGAAAAAAGTTTAGATCGATTTTCCGAAAAAAACCCTACATCTGGATCCAAAACGCCCGAGGACCCGATCGCGTTTTTCAGATTTTTTTTACGTCCGGGTCCTTTTTACAGTAGAGCACCCCGGTACCCCCGGTGTCACCCCGATACCGTTTTCGCGACTACTTTTTAACCGTAACTCGGAATCGAGTGATTCCAGTTCCGTTGTGACCGTGTAGAAATTTGCTAGCCAGTAGACGAAGTGTTACAGAAGTTTGAAGTTTTTAAATATGGATCCCAAGATGATCCAAATTTGAACATTCGGCAGCCGTAACTTTTTACCGGTGCGCCCGTTTGCGCCGTTTCTTTTTGCGTTAGTTTTATTTTGACAAGTACTTTAAGTTTTTCTACTGTTAGGCAAGTTTTTCTACTGTTCTTTGAATGTTATTAATGTTTGTGCAATTTTGTATTTAACATATGATTGATTGGTGCTATGTTTGTTCGTATAGATTGTCCGGGGTGTGCCGCCTCGTTTTGTGAGGATTGTGACCGTCAGGACCAGCAAGAAGGCAAGTGATGCTTTGACCATACTCATACCTATATTTTCTATATGCATTATGTTAAGAGATATCACCCTATTGCATGATAGGTAGTTTATTTTACTGTTGCTGCAAAACTAATTAGGATAGCCACATGTCTTGACTTGTCTACCGTAGATCAACCTAGCCGTGTTGTTGCTTTATTGCTATGCTTTGTAGACGTGTTTTGGGTTGTGTAAATTCATGGAGTGCATGTGAGCTATTTCATAACTTGTGTAGCAACTGTTTAATAAATAGAAATCACCTCTGGACGGGCAGGGAGTGCTTCCTGGGGGCTCGTTCCTTATTTAAGGTCGAGACCAGGTTGTACCCTTAATGGTTGGTTTGGTTGTTGACATTACGTCATGGTGCTACCCTCTGAACGTAAGTGGGCGCCGTACAGGCTCAAAAAGATCAGACATACTTGGTGACTAGGAGCTTACATGTACAGCTGCTGGCCATATGGGCTCTGGCTTAGTTGAGTATGATGTAGGAAGCCTCCCCCGTGCAAAGCTAGAAGATGTAGATGTGATAGGTGGTACCGGCTTGCCGTTGGGTGTCGGCGACCTCTTCTGAAAGACTTCGTTTCAATCTTCAGGTTGAGTCTAGCGGGGAAGGTGTACTAACCTCTACAGAGTAAAAAACTAATCATGATTAGCCGTGTCCCCGGTTATGGACATCCTTGAGCTACTAGACATTACTGTTACTGGAGGATCTTGACATATGAATCACCTTAATAATTTGAGTGGGAAATATTAAATAAGGGTGTGGTGTTGGAACTGGTGTGACCAGTTCGTTCTTAAGTAGTAAGTTCAACTTAAAATTTTGACTAGTTTAGTTCAGGAGAAAATTGGCTTTCTGCAAAACAAAAACCATAAGCCTTTCCTTTGACTTACCTTGCATGTAGTTGTAGGTCCTTTATATAAACTTTTCCGTGTCACTTGCCGTACAAATCAGATGTACCGACCCGTTGTCGGGCTGTAACCTTCGGTGTTGCAGGTTTTTCAGACGAGCAGTAAGGTGCGTTTAGGGGTTGCGAGTCTACACTCAACATGTTCGCATGTGGCTGTTGATGGACTCCACGTTATTTGCTTTTGCTTCCGCTATATTTATATTGAATAAGCTAGCCTTGAGCTATGCAACTTGTTATTTATTTACTCTGGATCATACGTTGTAATAATGATGCACTTGTAATTTGTTATACATCTATAATACTGTGTGTGCCAGCGAGTTCGATCCAGGGACTGGCACTTGAGCATAGAGACTTTAATTCTGCGTGAATTGGGTCGTTACAGATGGTATCAGAGAAGTGTGTTGACTGTAGGACGTGACCCTAGAAAATGGACTAGAAAAGCCATAAGAATCAAAATATTACTTTATATCACTCTGTCTTGTACTTACTTAACTTCTCTATCTCGTATTCATACCTGTTCTAATCTTGCCTTACCTCTCTTTGAATATAGATGACCACTATTTCATACCGCGCTATGGCGTTTGGACCTGAGCTCAGGGGGATTTTCCACTTCCTGAACATCTACGCGCCAGTCTTTCAGCTGGACATCGTGGAGACAAGGGGAGCTGATGACTACTGGCAAGTGGAGACTTTCATCCTTGGAAGCATGGAGAATGAAGAACGGGTGATTACGGAGTCCTTCGAGGTTCATGCCCAGGAGAAGGAGTGGTGTGTGCGCATGGCCGCTCACATAGCTCTCGGACGCATTGTGGAGACGTATTCCGCCCGACTAAAGGGTACGGTGTACGCGGAGATGGCCAAGGTTCTCCCATCGGGGAACATTATACCAAAGAGGTTCAGGTATGTGTCTGGGGCCATTTGGCCAGGTACAACCAGCTACATCATCCAAAGCCTGGAGAAGCATATCCATTTCCTGGAGAAATGCACTCAGTCAGACCTCTACACCATCACTGAGTTACAGCAGAAGAACACCAGGCTCAAGAGGGACAACAACAAGATGAAGAAGGAGAAGTTGGAGATGCAAGCAGAGATGACAAGGCTGTAGGAGAAGATGAAGGCCAATGGAATTGAAGAACCAGAAGAGGAGCCAGAAGTAGACACCTCGGCAGAAGAAGAAGAGCCGAGTCCCAAAAGGCGCAACCGCATTATCGGGCGTGAATACCGCATGCTGTTTAGCAAAGACAACATTAAGAATTACTTCATCGGCTATTAGTGCTCTATCGTTATCGTGTTAGCGTATTTGACCATGTCGACTTATTCGGTGTGGCAATACTAGGTTGCTTGATATACTCTTATGTTATTCGTGATTGTGTTGAGGATCTTATATTACCCTGGTTGTTATGAGGATCTTATATCAGTTATAAAAGATATTTTAAACTATATGGTGTGATATGTGATGGTTTTCCGTATGAGTGCATTGGTTGATGATTGTCATATGTTTGATGCTATGGTGATATTGATTGGTGAAGTTGATTGGTGATATATGTATTCTATATATAATGCTTGTCATGATCATCATAAGCATATGGGTAGGAGTATATTTCCCTAGCTACTTTCTGTCTAAAACTTACCTATTCTTGCCCATCAGATGCCGCCGAGACGTGACCCCACGGGGAATGAGAACAACAACAATGGAGTGCCAGCTTATATGCAGCAGCTACTTCAAGGACAAGCTCAGCTGATCCAGTTGCTTACTCAGAACATGGGCAACAACAACAACGCGCCACCACCATTGGTGGACACGCTTGCAAGGTTCTTGAGGTTGAATCCTCAGAGGTTCTCTAGCACTCCTGAGCCCATAGTGGCGGATGACTGGCTTCGTTCAGTGGGCCGAAATATGGAGACTGTTGGCTGCACTGAGGCAGAGAGAGTGAGGTTTGCCTCACATTTGCTGGAGGGTCCTGCCGCTGCTTGGTGGGACAACTACTTGCTGACGTACCCCATCGACACCATCACTTGGGCGCAGTTCCAGTCTTCTTTTCGCGCCGCACATGTTTCAGCAGGCGCCATGAGCTTGAAGAAGAAGGAGTTTTGCAGTTTGCGTCAGGGAGGCCGTTCAGTGGCCGAGTATGTTGAGGTGTTCAACAAGCTTGCCAGATATGCTCCAGATGATGTCAGGAATGATGCTGCAAGGCGGGAGAAGTTCTTGGAGGGGCTGAATGATGAGTTGGGAGTCGAGCTGACAGTGGCTACTTTTGCTAACTGCCAGGCGCTCATAGACAAAGCTATTGTGTTGGAAGGCCAGCAGCAAGCCATTGAGAACCGCAAGAGGAAGTACAACAACAATAATGGTGGAAAGTATAACTCTGGACCGCAACAGAAGCCATGCAATTCTTATGGTGGCAATGGAGGACATAACCATGGACATAACCACAATGGTGGGAATGGCCAGGTTCACAGTGGAGGACACAACCATCATGGTGGGAATGGTCACAACCATATTGGCCACAACCACCAGATTGGTAACAAGAATGGCAATGGCAATGGCAATGGGAAAGGAAATGGAAATGGAGAGAACTACAACCAGAACCGTCAAGTGGTGAATGCTCAGAAGGACCTTAGTCGAGTTCAGTGTTTCAAGTGCAGGAAGATGGGACACTACTCCAACATGTACCCGGAGAACAAGGAAAACAATGGGAATTCTGGAGTCAGCAAGCCCAATCCTTTCAACAAGGGGCATGTGAACCATGTCAACGTGGAGGAGATCTATGATGAGCCTGATGCTGTGATTGGTAAGTTCTTTATCAATTCAGTACCCGCACTTGTTCTTTTTGATTCTGGTGCATCGCATTCTTTCATATCGAGGGTATTTGTGGATAAGCATGAGTTACCTACCGTAGTTCTTAAGTCATCTATGCTCATAAGTTCACCGGGAGCGGAGATGTCAGCTAGTTTGGGATGCTATCAGTTGAGCCTAGCCATAGGGAAGCATGTTTTTCCTACAGATTTGATTGTGTTGAAGTCACAAGGTTTGGATATTATTTTGGGCATGGATTGGTTAGCCAAGTACCAAGGAGTTATTGATTGTGCCAGTCGGTCTATCACTCTCAGTACACCGAGTGGACAGAAGATCAGATATGTGTCCAAGTATAAGCATCAGCACGCGCAGGTGAATTATCTTAAGGGGGGTAGTCTGGATGATGTGCGTGTTGTGAAGGATTATCCGAATGTGTTTCCGGAGGAGTTTCCAGGTATGCCACCGGATAGGGAGATTGAGTTCCTTATTGATTTAATACCAGGCACTGGTGTAACACCCTCACTGTCAGTGAACAGTAATCACTGTTACTGTTCATTTGTACTGTTCAAAACTTTTGTTTGATCAACTGGTTCAGTTCAAATTCAAATTCTCCTCTGATATTGTTGCAAGCAAAGTGAACCATGGGCCTTGATCATCATGGATGAAAACAAAGTCCAAGCCATTTGAAATAAAATTCAAACAAACACTAAAATGCCTTTTAGTGATTATTAAAGATATGGTGACAATAAATCTTTTTCAAAAAAATCTTGGATCCACTTTCATAAAATCCCCAATAATCACTGGACCAAATCCATATGGGTTTGGGTATTTATTAAGTTATAGAAAATTTCAAACAAATCAAAACAGTAGCTAAAAACCCCAATTTAATCATTTAATATTATAATAAAATATTAAATGACTTTTATAAGTGCCCAATCTTTTTGTGGCAGTAATATATGGTGTAACAATAAATATGGGACACATCCCATATTTTACAAAATTTCCTAGGTATATAAAATAATTGCTAAAAGAAATAACAGAAAAGAAAAGGAGAAAATAAAAAGAAATCTAGCCTAACCTACGCCCCTGGGCACAGGCCCATTTCCCCCCCAACCTCCCCTTCCCCCTGGAAAGAATCCGGCCCAGCCCACTACCCCCGGTTGTCTCCCTCCTCCCGTACGGCATGGCATGGCGTGGAACGCATCGCGCGGCCAGACGCCGCCGAGCCGCCGTGGCGGCCATCCCACCCCACCCCGGCAGCCTACAAGGCGCCCCATGCCGCCCCTGCGCCCAAACCCTAACCCTAAGCCTCCTCCATCTCCTTCCCCTCCCCTGCCCCTTGTTCTTCCTCCTCCCGTCCCGAACTGCCATGGGCGCCACCTCGAGCCCGCGCGGCCATTGAGCCCCATCCTCGCTGCCGTTGTGTCTGGAAGATAGCCCTTCGACGACCTCGTCTCCCCCAAGCGTCACCTCAGACGGATACGCCTCGAGCTCGCCGAATCGGGCGAGTTCCCCCGCCACTGCCGCGGCACCCCGGCGTCAAATACGCCGTGCTCCGGCCGCCTCGCGCCACCGGACAGCGCCCACAGGCTTGGGGTGAGCTCTCCCCTCCGTTCCCCTGCTTTTCCGCCGCCAAATTGGCGCTGTAGAGCCGCGCCCTCGTCGGTCCGCCATTAATGGCGAGGTTGAGCTCCACTTGTCGGGACCCGAGGTTAGCGTATGCAAGTACAGTTAAGACATAGTCATATGGAGAGCCGAGAACCGCACCCACTTGTCTAAGCAGACAAGGCCAAGCACTGAACATTCTCGGAAAGCATCGTACGTGAGGGGCATCCCATCCAGGCCGGAGGATCAACTGTGATGGGTCCTCATCGTCTGCACACAAGTCTAATGATATGGGTGGTGAACTCCCATATTCAAAGACAAGTCGCCTCAACCATACTATCGACTATCTCAAAACTCTCACATAGACTTACTCCAGCCCGATCACTTAGTCGGGGTCTAGGGCGGGCTCGATCATACCACAAAGTGTGCACGAGACGGAGTCTCGAGCAATCGCATCGCGATGCCCCAAGCTGCGCACATCTAAGGGCCACTTGGTGTATGAAAGACCGCCAGCCAGAACACAACTGAGGTCTCGAAAACCCATACAAAGACATGCATGTTATAACCATACACGCAGCACACATGCCTTGTATGAACAGTAGGTACCATTGCAATTCTCTACAAAGTGTACATTTTATTTATAACTCTTATAGAGTACACACAGAGATCACATACATGTGATCCAACATTACAACATAAAGCGGAAGCAAATTATGTCTGAGTACAGACAAGTTTAACAAATTGGCTTAAGAAGCCTTATTCAAACATAAAGCCCTCCACGAGGGAACCAGTCTGCTGACTGGGACTAGACTAGCTTAACTTCAGTCGTCCAGCTCGATGAAGAAGCCACCTTCGGGTTCAGTGGCGTCATCTAAAACATAGATTAAGCAAACGTGAGTACAAAGGCGTACTCAGCAAGACTTACATAGGAGCTATACTACTCATGCACATGTGTCAAGGTAAAAGGAGGTGGGGTTCACTGGCAGAAATGCCAGCTTCGACTTGGCTAATCCTGAACTACGAGTACCAGACTTGAGGTAAGAAGCGTACACGAGTCCACTACTTTCACCAACCAATACACCACTATGGTGTCTTCCTCGACTTCCCCACGAGAAAGCACGCCATAGCACTCACACTTATCTTGGTGTGTTTTAGAAGTATCCGGTTCAAGCTATCTAATAATCAAGCTAAGCTTTCCAAGTAGTCCATAACCGCGGACGCGGCTATTCGAATAGTTTTGTTAACCTTGCAAGGGTGTACCGCTACACACACATGACCATCATTTACCGCCTTTGATCTCGACACCTTTCAAGGGGTGCCAGCGAGGATGCTCACCACAACTGTTACCTCATAGCCTATCTAGTCCAAGAAAGCCGCCTACTTGGATTGGCTACCACTATCGTGAACCCGGCCGGTTTACCGAAGTGGACCCAAGCGATGTGTGCGTGGTGCATAAGCCGGTCTCGGATGAGCCGTTCTCTCACTTAGCATCCAGGCCACAAGCCTACCAGAACTACGAACTACTACGACATCTGGACATCGAAAGGGATGAGTTAATAAGTTGAGAGGGGTCAGTGAGCCCAATGTGTGGTTGTACTCTTCATCTTGGATCACCACACAAGAACTCGGACTTAGGGCGGTGTTCAACGAGACAACCCACCGTGTACTCCTACACAGCCTCTCATCGTTCACCTTGTATTAGGGTCGATTCACCAACACTTTTCTACCATCATCCACATGATCATTACCATCCCGACTCACATCACAGTAACAACATGGTATCATACTAAGCATGCAATAAGCGGTAACATTTGCAGGGGCCACATGATATCAAACAACTCCTACAGTTGCTAGGATTGTGGTTTGCTTACTACTGTGACAAAATGATAGGTCATGCAAAGGAATGGGTTCATCTATGCGGTAGAAACGAAGCATGGTGATCATCCTAAACAATGCATAAGCGAGACATGAGAGGGAAGTGGGATTTTATCGACATGATCAATGGGGTTTTGCTTACCTTGCTGACGAGGTTCGGGCTCTGGATCTTCAGCGAAGGGGGTGACCTCTTGCTCCGGTTCCACCTCTACTCGACAAAGAAAGCATGAAGTAGCAATCAATATGAATGCAATGCTCAAGCACATGATTGAATGTTAAAGCTTGAAGTATAAGTTTTGATGTGTGAGGCAATTCCATTTAAGTGGAATATATTGCATTTAAAATGCAAATTCAAACTCCACATTTGAATTCAACATTAACCAAGTTATATGTGATATAGTTTGATCATTTTGAATCAACTTCAAATGTGTATGATATGCCTCTGAAGTGTGGTTGAAGTATAGCTTAAATCCATCGTCCAAGTTGCAAACTCAATTGATTTGAATTTGAAATAAATTCAAATAAACCAAATGACATATGCTACTGGTCCCATTTTAAATTCAACTCAAACAGAGTTGAAAGTTGCATATTTGGAAAGATAATTTTCTCCTGATCATTTTTCATATATTATTTGTCCAATTTGGAGTTAATTTGAATTTTCTATGAATTTCCAAAGTTTGGGGTATTTTCTGGATTTTCTGGAATTATTTAAACCATTTTGCTTTTCTGGAAATTCAACTAAATGATTTAATGCGTCAGGCTGACATCAGGCTGGCGTCAGGGGGGGGACTGACATGTGGGGCCACCCTGTCAGTGGCTGGGTTAACTTAACCCGTGGGTTAAATTAATCCAGTGGCTTAATTAAGCCACTGGGCCCACTGGTCAGTGACCCAGGGGGTCACTAACTGGGTGATTAGTGGCTAACCCACCGGCGGCTTGACGCCGGCGACTGGAGCCACGGCGGCGACTCGCCGAAATGAGCTAGGGGCCACGGTAAGGGAAATGGAGGGCACCAACTTGCTCCTGGAGGTCTCCCGCGTCTTCTGGAGGCATCGGGGGTTCGCGGGGTGCTCGGAATCGACGACGGCGACGACTCCGGCGGCAACAGAACCACGGCGAAGTCGTAGACGACGCTACCGTGCACGGATCGGGCTGAAATCACTCGTGTTCGAAAGCTATCATGCTCAGGAGCCAAACGCACGCGCTCGCTGAGTCGAAGGGGCACAGGGGCGACCTCGAGCTCATCCATGGCGGCGAAGTGCCTCGGCATCCATGGCGGATCCGGCTAGAGCGAGTAAAGGAGGGGGAAAGGTGAGGGTTTTCGTTCGCAAGCTCACCCTGAAACTGTCTGGAGTGGTGGCTTGCTCGGGGAGGCGCTGGAGTTGCCGGAATTCGAACTCGATCCACGGCGGCCGGCGATGAAGTCGATGAAGCTAGCGAGCTCGGGGAGGCGTCCGGCTCCGATTCCTTCTGCAGTTCGATGAAGACGACGACGGCGAAGCGATTGGACACCTTGGCTTGACTCCTTGACGTCGATGGCCATGAGTTCTTGCGACGGCGAGCGGCGGCGCTCTCGGGTGGAGGAAGAAATCGGCGAAGGAGGAGGAAGGAGTCGCGCTGGAGGGGAGGAATGGATCAGGACGGGAGAGAGGCGTCTCCAGGCGCGAGAAGGGGCCACGGGGAGGCCTGGAAGCTCTCGGCGGCGACGTGTCGTCCACGGCTGGCTCGGTGGCATTCCACCGAGCAGCTTGGAGGCGCGGGGTGGGGAAGCAGACTCCCCTGCCCCTGGTGGGCCGGCTGGGCTGGGTGGGCCGTCTTCGCCTGGGCGCCAGGTAAGGTTTTTCCCTTTTCTGTTTAATCTTTCCTTTCTGTTTTTCTCTTATTTGTTCTGTTTAGCTAAAATAAATAGCTAAACATTTTATTAAATGCTGAAAACTTTTACATGGCCTCATAATAATATGGACAAGCCACTCATAAACTTTCAACATTTTTAAAATTCAAATGATTTGAATTTTAAATCAAAAAGGGGTATTTCATTAATTCCAAGGTACTGTTTGAATATTTGAAAAATCTATGAGCATGGGGTGGGTCCCACATCACTTGATATGTGATCACACTCATTTATAAGACTTTTCAAAACTCTAACATGAATTTTTGGAAAATATTTTTATCTGGCCTTTTGAATTAATTCATCTGGGGGTGTTCCTTCTCCCATTTTGATTTTGAATTTGATTTCCAAGATTTCTTTTTGAAATTTGGACATGATGCAAAGGCACTAGCTAACCCTAGCACATACCTAACAGAGGGTTCTGACACCACTGCTCGCCGCGCCGCACTGCAGCCCCACTCCATGCGCGCGCGCCCACGTCCAGGCCACGGACCGGCCGCGCTCCCCGCGCCCGGCTAGCCCCTTCGCCCCCCCTGTGCGTGCCCTCGCCGTGCTGTGTCCCGGCACGGGCACGTGCACGGTTAAACCGGGGGCAACCCCCTAATAGCCCCCCTAACCACTGACAGCTAGGCCCCACCTAGTTGATTAGGTTAATAAAAATTGATAGTTAATTAACCCACTGACTGCTGGGTCCCACATGTCAGTTTAATTATTTAAAGAATTATTATTAGTTACTGAGTATGACATATGGGCCCTGGCTCTATTTTAATGAATAAAATAAATAAATAAAACATGTGAGGCTGACCAGTGGGACCCACTGGTCAGGTTTGACCAGTCAACTCTGTTATGGATAATGTTCTGTTTAATAAATAAAAGAAACGCAAAAATGATTATAAATTGATTTAAAATTGATTTAAACTTATAAAATCAATATCTTTTAATCCGTATATCGGATCGAAAAACTTTATACATGAAAGTTGATCAGAAAAATATAACGGATACGGATACGCTATCCGTATGTCTACCCCACCCCCCTAACACAACGAACACCGACATTCCCCCCCTCCGGGCTGTGTGTCGATAATTTCCGGTACCGATAAAAAGTACCCGGATGAATTTATTCCGAACATGAAAGTTGTTCGGAATAGATCAACTAGCACGGATACACCCCCCTTATGTTTCTCCGGTACCCACGACACCTCTGGCTTGATCCTTCCCCCTCCGGTCACCCTGTCCGGTAATCACCCGGAGCCGGTAGTTCATCCCCGGATGAATTCCCGCTCCGAGCAACGTGCATTGCACTGCGTTAGAACACCGTTAACATTTCATCTGTCATGTCATGCATATGTTTGTATATTATTGCTGTGTATTTACTGTTTCCTCCCCCCTTAATCTCCGGTAGACCCCGCTGCTACCGCCGACTACACCGCTGCCGGGTACGACTACTTCGTCGACGACCCTGCCCCTACCGTCGAGCTTCCAGGCAAGCAGAGCCATTCTCTTCCCCAGATATCGCCTATCTTTCCGTAGATTTCTTGCATTAGGCATTGTTACTGCTGCTGCTACGATTATAATCCTATTCAATTGCATAGCCTGATTTTGTCGCCCCTTGATGTATCCTATGCTGCCTATTATTATTATGCATTATTCAACAGTGAACCCTGCGCATTGTTAGCTAGGACTAGATAGCGGGCCGTGATCACTCAGGGGAGTGAACACGGATACAATATATACAACTGCACAGGTACGGTACAAAGCAGACACCGCCAAAGGCCCCTATCTGGGTTATGCTTAGTCACCTCTAGTGTGAGCTATCAAGGAGTAATCCTTGTACTCCACTCGAGGCTGACTTTGTCTTGCCGCCATAGGGTCCTGGACAGCGGTTGTCCTTAAAGGTAAGAAAGTCGGGCGACCCAACGGTGCCCGCGAGAGGTATATCGTCGGGAACGACAGGGAGGGTACGACCGACGTTACTGGCGTGCTTGGCCCCTGCTCGTATCTCGCGAGAGTTACCAAACCACGAAAGTCGAGCTCTACCAAGAGCACACGCGAGACAAGGTAAGGAGACGGTTCACCTTGTTGGTAACCGCAGTGACTTGGTGGGACGACAGCGCAGGCACCGATGTACTGGTGGTCCTGACTGCTGTCGTTGACTGCGGGTCGGTTAAGTCGAGACAACGATAACGGTTGTCACGCAAGTTAATTAAAATGCTAAATGGTTCGGCGGATGTCTTGAGTAGCCTTTTGGCTTGTACGCACTACCTACACGTGGGATAAGGAGTGTGGGCTCCCCTGCATCGTAGTCTCGTTCGAGGGTCTTCATACGTCAGCAGTACCGCGGGCTGATTGCCGGGAAGTGGTGTTTTCTTCTCTTGCTCGAGCGGTGTATTTGTATTTGCTTTGATTTTCCTTCACCGGCCAGTCACGCACCGTGCAGGAGTACGTTCGGGTTAGGGTCTAAAGCCCGGCGTACATAGGATATAGTCCGGCGGATGACCTTTCTGTTGATTGCCGAAGGATGGGCTACTTTGTGTCGGATAGCTTTGGTGGAGCATTCCTTAACAAGGTTCCCGCCACCCTGGAGATCCGAGCGTCGTAGAGTCACGCCAGTGCACCCCTGCAGGGAAGATTAATCTATCGATAGCCGTGTCCACGGTAACAGGACGCTTTATGCTGAAGCTGGATCTTACCACTAGAAACTATTATTATTAAACTGTATGGTTTCGGGTTTTCTTCCTCGCGGGGATGTCGAGGAGGTGAACTCGGAGGCATTATTATTATTGTTAATCATTAAAACTTATATTACACAATGTTGCAGCAACTTCTGCTTCGTTGTTACTTTACGCTTTATATGAACTGTTGGCTGATTCTTACCTCATGCTGCAAGACATCGTCGGAAGATGCTAGTCGTCGATAGGCCTAGCTTCTTAGCCTTGCTCTGGATTTCTGTCTTTCAGTCCACTATATACAGCCTCTTCTTTCCGTTGATACAATGCATAATGCTTAGTAGCGGACGTAAGACTCGCGGGTATACTAGATACTCACCTGCTTTATTTCCTTTACTGTTTTGCCTGATCGGCCGCTGCAGTCGACGTTGGAGCCCAGAAGAAGGAGTACCCCGGAGGAGGATACTACTACGTCGAGACCCCCGCTGACCAGGACCAGGAGTAGTTTCGGAGGCTCCCAGGCAGGAGGCCTTGCCTTTTCGATCTGTATCTCTGATGTTATTTGTGCTAACCTTCTTAAGGCAAAACTTGACTAACTATGTCTGTACTCAGATATTATGGCTTGTATAACTTATGTATTCGGGTCCGCGTGACCCCCTTTATTGTAACATATTGGTTTATCCTTTTGTGTTTAGTGTTGTGCTGTGATATTCTCACCGTGGCACCCTAATCTCAGTCGTGTACCCTGCGTGTATGATTACTGTACACGGATTGATTTTGGGGGCGTCACAAGTTGGCACCAGTTCTGTCCAACTTTTTCACCCCTCCGGCGAGATTTTTAACCACACCACCTGGATTACCCGTGATGCTGAAACGCATATCTATATGATGAATGCTCTGAATGTCTCACCTCTCGACGGGATTGAGAACGTTCCAGTCGTTCGTGATTTTCCCGACGTCTTCCCAGAAGAACTCCCGGGAATACCCCCGATCCGAGAGGTGGAATTTGTCATCGACCTGAAGCCTGGCACCGTCCCTATTGCCAAGCGTCCCTATAAGATGCCACCTCACCACCTCCTTGAACTGAAGAAGGAGATTGACGAAGCACTTCACAAAGGATTCATTCGCCCAAGTTCCTCTTCTTGGGGAGCACCTTCACTCTTTGTCAAGAAGAGCGATGGAACAAATCGTTTGGTCCAAGATTACCGACCCATCAACCAGGCCACGATCCAGAACAAATATCCGCTTCCTCGGATCAACGATCTGTACGATCAACTTGCTGGATCCACGATGTTTTCGAAACTCGACTTGAGGTTGGGTTACCATCAGATCCGAGTCCGTGAAGAGGACATTCCGAAGACCGCTTTCATTACTCGCTATGGTTCATACGAGTACACTGTCATGTCCTTTGGCTTGACGAATGCTCCAGCCACTTTCTCCCGATTGATGAACTATATATTCATGGAATACCTCGACAAGTTTGTCGTGGTTTATCTGGATGATATCTTAATATACTCCAAGAATAAAGAAGAACATGCTGAACATCTTCGCCTTATACTTGAAAAGCTTCGAGAACACAAACTCTACGCTAAGTACTCTAAGTGTGAGTTCTGGCTTCCTGAAGTGACCTACCTTGGTCACGTGATTTCCAAGGATGGCATTGCCGTCAACCCCGAACGTATCCAGGCTATTCTTGACTGGAATCCTCCCAAGACTGTCAAGCAAGTCCGAAGTTTCCTCGGCCTTGCTAGCTATTGCCGCCGTTTCGTCGAGAACTTCTCCAAGATTGCCAGGCCTCTGACTAATCTGCGTCACAAAGGGGTCAAGTTTGAGTGGACAGATAAATGTCAGGAAAGTTTCCAGGCCCTCAAGGACAAGCTCACTTCTCCCCCAGTGCTAGCTCCCCCTGATACTCAGAAGGACTTCGTGATTTATTGCGACGCGTCTCTTCAAGGATTAGGCTGTGTCCTAATGCAAGAGCGCAAAGTGATTGCTTATGGCTCTCGTCAGTTGCGTGCTCACGATGAGAACTATCCAACTCATGATCTCGAATTGGCAGCGGTAATTTATGCATTGAAGCTGTGGCGACATTACCTCGTCGGTAATCGTTGCGAGATCTACACCGACCACCAAAGCCTGAAGTACCTATTTACTCAACCAGACCTGAATCTCCGCCAACAAAGATGGCTCGAGAAAATAGCCGATTTCAACATGGATATTCATTACACCCCTGGCAAGGCTAATGTGATGGCCGATGCTTTGAGCCGTAAATCTTACTGTAGTGAACTTGAAGTTCAAGTACAACAACCACTTCGGTATGAAGACTTTCAAAAGTTAAACCTCGAGATTGTTCCTCAAGGTTATGCAAATAACCTGGTTATCGAACCGGATCTCGTCAAATCCGTCAAGGGTATACAATTTTATGATGATTTCGTACACAAGATCAAGCGCGATATCGCCAAAGGGAGACCATCACCCTTCACCGTTGATAGCAAAGGTGCGGCGTTCTACCAGAACCGTTTAGTGGTTACTCATAGCAAGGGCAGGCATGAGAACCTGGATATGACCCCAAAGGTCATGAGAGCGGCTCACGATACCCCGTTGTCCATTCATCCTGGAAGCACCAAGATGTACCAAGACATTCGTCAGCAATTCTGGTGGCCTAACATGAAGCAAGACATTGCCCGATATGTTTCTGAATGTGACGTTTGCCGTCGTGTCAAGGCAGAACATCAAAGACCTGCTGGAACTCTGCAACCACTCTCGATCCCTGAATGGAAATGGGACAAGATTGAAATGGACTTTGTCACCGGTTTTCCGCGATCACAGAAAGGCCACGATGCTATCTTTGTCGTCATCGACCGCTTCTCCAAGGTTGCCCACTTTCTGCCAGTCAAAGAGACGATCTCTGCTAGTCAGTTAGCAGACTTGTATGTTTCCAGAATCGTGTCGCTCCACGGTATTCCGTTGGAGATTAGTTCCGACCGAGGCAGCATTTTCACCTCAAGATTCTGGGATAGTTTCCAAGAAGCTATGGGCACTCACCTGAATTTTAGCACCGCTTATCACCCCCAGTCGCAAGGACAAGTCGAACGAGTTAATCAAGTGCTTGAAGACATGCTTCGAGCTTGTGTCATTTCATTCGGTAAGAAATGGGAGGAATCCCTTCCATTTGCTGAATTCTCGTACAACAATAGCTATCAGGCTAGTCTGCAGATGGCTCCCTTCGAAGTTCTCTATGGACGTAAGTGTCGAACCCCTCTGAATTGGTCAGAAACTGGAGAACGAACTCTCATTGGTCCGGACATCATACAGCACGCTGAAGATCAGGTTCGCGTTATTCGTGAACACTTGAAAGCTGCTCAGTCCCGTCAGAAGAGCAACTATGATCGCAAGCACAAAGAAATGGTCTATCAACCTGGCGAATATGCTTACCTCCGTGTCACTCCCATGAGAGGCACTCACCGTTTTGGAATCAAAGGCAAGTTAGCTCCTCGCTACATTGGACCCTTCCTTATCCTGTCCAGGAGTGGGCCAGTGGCATACCGTCTGGAATTGCCGCCGAACCTCTCTCAAGTCCACGACGTCTTCCACGTGTCGCAACTCCGACGCTGCTTCAAAGACCCTATTCGTGAAGTGGAACATGATATGATTGAACTGCGACAGGACTTGACTTATCAAGAGCATCCGAGCCGCATTCTCGATCAGTCTGAACGCAAAACCCGCAACAAGACGACGAAGTTTCTCAAAGTTCAGTGGTCGAATCATTCTCAAGATGAAGCCACTTGGGAACGCGAAGATCGTCTTCGTGAGGAATACCCCGATCTTTTCCCCTCTACCGCTTAGATTCTCGGGACGAGAATTCTTGTAGTGGGGAAGATTTGTAACAGTAATCACTGTTACTGTTCATTTGTACTGTTCAAAACTTTTGTTTGATCAACTGGTTCAGTTCAAATTCAAATTCTCCTTTGATATTGTTGCAAGCAAAGTGAACCATGGGCCTTGATCATCATGGATGAAAACAAAGTCCAAGCCATTTGAAATAAAATTCAAACAAACACTAAAATGCCTTTTAGTGATTATTAAAGATATGGTGACAATAAATCTTTTTCAAAAAAATCTTGGAACCACTTTCATAAAATCCCCAATAATCACTGGACCAAATCCATATGGGTTTGGGTATTTATTAAGTTATAGAAAATTCCAAACAAATCAAAACAGTAGCTAAAAACCCCAATTTAATCATTTAATATTATAATAAAATATTAAATGACTTTTATAAGTGCCCAATCTTTTTGTGGCAGTAATATATGGTGTAACAATAAATATGTGTCGGGACCCGGGGTTAGCGTATGCAAGTACAGTGAAGACATAGTCATATGGAGAGCCGAGAACCGCACCCACTTGTCTAAGCAGAAAAGGCCAAGAACTGAACATTCTCAGAGAGCATCGTACGTGAGGGGCATCCCATCCAGGCCGGATGATCAACTGTGATGGGTCCTCATCGTCCGCACACAAGTCTAAAGATATGGGTGGTGAACTCCCATATTCAAAGACAAGTCGCCTCAACCATACTATCGACTATCTCAAAACTCTTACATAGACTTACTCCAGCCCGATCACTTAGTCGGGGTCTAGGGCGGGCTCAATCATACCACAAAGTGTGCACGAGACAGAGTCTCGAACAATCGCATCGCGATGCCCCAAGCTGCGCACATCTAAGGGCCACTTGGTGTATGAAAGACCGCCAGCCAGAATACAACTAAGGTCTCGAAAACCCATACAAAGACATGCATGTTATAAACATACACGCAGCACACATGCCTTGTATGAACAGTAGGTACCATTGCAATTCTCTACAAAGTGTACATTTTATTTATAACTCTTATAGAGTACACACAGAGATCACATACATGTGATCCAACATTACAACACAGAGCGGAAGCAAATTATGTCTGAGTACAGACAAGTTTAACAAATGGCTTAAGAAGCCTTATTTAAACACAAAGCCCTCCACGAGGGAACCAGTCTGCTGACTGGGACTAGACTAGCTTAACTTCAGTCGTCCAGCTCGATGAAGAAGCCACGTTCGGGGTCAGTGGCGTCATCTAAAACATAGATTAAGCAAACGTGAGTACAAAGGCGTACTCAGCAAGACTTACATAGGAACTATACTACTCATGCACATGTATCTAGGTAAAGGGAGGTGGGGTTCACTTGCAGAAATGCCAGCTTTGACTTGGCTAATCCTGAACTACGAGTACCAGACTTTGAGGTAAGAAGCGTACACGAGTCCACTACTTTCACCAACCAATACACCACTATGGTGTCTTCCTCGACTTCCCCACGAGAAAGCACGCCATAGCACTCACACTTATCTTGGTGTGTTTTAGAAGTATCCGGTTCAAGCTATCTAATAATCAAGCTAAGCTTTCCAAGTAGTCCATAACCGCGGACGCGGCTATTCGAATAGTTTTGTTAACCTTGCAAGGGTGTACCGCTACACACACATGACCATCATTTACCGCCTTTGATCTCGACAGCATTCAAGGGCTGAGCCGTTCTCTCACTTAGCATCCAGGCCACAAGCCTACCAGAACTCAGAACTACTGCAACATCTGGACATCGAAAGGGATGAGTTAGTAAGTTGAGAGGGGTCAGTGAGCCCAATGTGTGGTTGTACTCTTCATCTTGGATCACCACACAAGAACTCGTACTAGGGCGGTGTTCAACGAGACAACCCACTGTGTACTCCTACACAACCTCTCATCGTTCACCTTGTATTAGGTTCGATTCACCAACACTTTTCTACCATCATCAACATGATCATTCCCATCCCGACTCACATCACACTATCCACATGGTATCACACTAATCATGCAATAAGCAGTAACATTGCAGGGGCCACATGATATCAAACAACTCCTACATTTGCTAGGATTGTGGTTTGCTTACTACTGTGACAAAAGATAGGTCATGCAAAGGAATGGGTTCATCTATGCGGTAGAAACGAAGCATGGTGATCATCCTAAACGATGCATAAGAGAGACATGAGAGGGAAGTGGGATTTTATTGACATGATCAATGGGGGTTTGCTTGCCTTGCTGACGAGGTTCGGGTTCTGGATCTTCAGCGAAGGGGGTAGCCTCCTGCTCCGGTTCCACCTCTACTCGATAAACAAAGCACGAAGTAGCAATCAATATGAATGCAATGCTCAAACACATGAATGAATGTTGAAACTTGAAGTATAAGTTTTGATGTGTGTGAGAAAATTCCATTTAAGTGGAAAATATTGCATTTAAAATGCAAATTCAAATTCCACATTTGAATTCAAATTAACCAAGTTGTATGTGACATAGTTTGATCATTTTGAATTATCTTCAAATGTATAAGATATGCCTCTGATGTGTGATTGAATTGTAGAATGTTGCCATGGTTCAAGTTGCAAAATTATTTGGTTTGAATTTGATTTAATTCCATTTAAATCAAATAGCAAATTCTACTGATCACATTTTAAATTCAACTCAAACAGAGTTGAAAGTTGCATATTTGGAAAGATAATTTTCTCCTGATCATTTTTCATATATTATTTGTCCAATTTGGAGTTAATATGAATTTTCTATGAATTTCCAAAGTTTGGGGTATTTTCTGGAATTCTTTTAAAATAGAAAAACCTTTATTGCGCCAGCACTGCGTCAGCATGACGTCAGGGGGTTTTGACCCCGGTCAAACTGACCAGTGGGCCAGGGCTGTCAGCCTCTCATCTAATTTCCCTGTTAGATTAATCTAACAGAGAGGATTAGAGGGGGCTGGGCCCACCTGTAAGTGACCCAAGGGGGTTGGTTTAGTGGTTAACCACCCCGGCCACGTCAGGCTTGCCGGCGGCTAGTCGCCTGCGACAAACCGACGCGGCGGCGTTGCGCAAGACGGCGGCACAGGCCACCATTTGGCAAGCCAAGGCCACCAAAATGGAGCCCATGCACGCGCAGTTCATCCCGCACACACGGGGAGGCTCGGGAGTCGCCGGAAGCTCGTCGACGACATGCTCGGGCGGCGGCTGTGGCACGGGTCCGGGGTGGAAGTCGCTGCGGTGCACCAACAGAAGCAGACATGGTCGCAATCGAAGCTTTGGAGCACTGCGAAGACGTCAGACAAGGAGGCGGGCTCGATTGCGCAACAGGGGGTCGTCTCCATGGATCTCGGCGGCGAGGAGCTCCGGCCTTAATGGCAAAACACGGTACGGGACAAGAGGGTGGCCGTGTAGTAGATGGGGTGAAGCAGAAGCTCACCACGGTTTCAGTGGAGGCGGTGGTGTGGTCGGAGGAGCTCTGTGGTCGGAGGAGCTCTAGGACGCCATCTTCTCCAGATCGGGGTAAACGGCGACGCTGCGCACGATGGACAGGTTCTCCTCGTCTATCTCTGGCGTTGGCTACGGGTTCTTGCGTCGACGAACGGCGGCTGCTCCTGGGGGAAAAGGGGGAAACACACAGGGAGCTTGAGAGAGTGCGGCGAGAGAGGGAGAGTGACGAGGACGTCCAGAGGCTTCTCCTGGACACGCGGAAGAAGGCGGGGAAGCAGGCAGCTCGTCGGGGGCGTCGGTGGCCACGGCATGCCGGCCACCGAGCTGCTTGTCGTCGTGGAGGTAGACGACAAGGGCTAGGTGGGCTGGGCTAGCCGGTTGGAGGCTGGGGGGGGGGGGGGGGGGGTAAGTCGGGCTGCTTCCAGGTGAGCCCTTTCCTTTTTCTTTTTCTTTCTGTTTTCTCTTCCGACATTTGTTCTGTTTGGCTAAATTAAATAGCAAAACATTTTATTAAATGCTGAAAACTTTTATGTGGCCTCATAATAATATAGACTAGCCACTCATAAACTTTCAACATTTTTAAAATTCAAATGATTTGAATTTTAAATCAAAAAGGGGTATTTCTTTAATTCCAAGGTACTGTTTGAATATTTGAAAAATCTATGAGCATGGGGTGGGTCCCACATCACTTGATATGTGATCACACTCATTTATAAGACTTTTCAAAACTCTAACATGAATCTTTGGAAAAGATTTTTATCTGGCCTTTTGAATTAATTCATCTGGGGGTGTTCCTTCTCCCATTTTGATTTTGAAATTGATTTCCTTTGAAAATTTGACATGATGCAAGGTTACTTGATCCTAGAACATTACCTAACAGAGGTTTCTGACAATATGGGACACATCCCATATTTTACAAAATTTCCTAGGTATATAAAATAATTGCTAAAAGAAATAACAGAAAAGAAAAGGAGAAAATAAAAAGAAATCTAGCCTAACCTACGCCCCTGGGCACAGGCCCATTTCCCCCCAACCTCCCCTTCCCCCTGGACCGAATCCGGCCCATCCCACCACCCCCGGTTGTCTCCCTCCTCCCGTACGGCATGGCATGGCGTGGCGCGCATCGCGCGGCCAGACACCGCCGAGCCGCCGTGGCGGCCATCCCACCCCACCCCGGCGGCCTACAAGGCGCCCCGTGCCGCCCCTGCGCCCAAACCCTAACCCTAAGCCTCCTCCATCTCCTTCCCCTCCCCTGCCCCTTGTTCTTCCTCCTCCCGTCCCGATCTGCCATGGGCGCCACCTCGAGCCCGCGCGGCCACTGAGCCCCATCCTCGCTGCCGTTGTGTCTGGAAGATAGCCCTTCGACGACCTCGTCTCCCTCAAGCGTCACCTCGGACGGATACGCCTCGAGCTCGCCGAATCGGGCGAGTTCCCCCGCCACTGCCGCGGCACCCCGGCGTCAAATACGCCGTGCTCTGGCCGCCTCGCGCCACCGGACAACGCCCACAGGCTTGGGGTGAGCTCTCCCCTCCGTTCCCCTGCTTTTCCGCCGCCGAATTGGCGCTGTAGAGCCGCGCCCTCGTCGGTCCGCCATTAATGGCGAGGTTGAGCTCCACTGCTCGCCGCGCCGCACTGCAGCCCCACTCCATGCGCGCGCGCCCACGTCCAGGCCACGGACCGGCCGCGCTCCCCGCGCCCGGCTAGCCCCTTCGCCCCCCCCTGTGCGTGCCCTCGCCGTGCTCTATCCCGGCACGGCCACGGGCACAGTTAAACCGGGGGCAACCCCCTAATAGCCCCCCTAACCACTGACAGCTAGGCCCCACCTAGTTGATTAGGTTAATAAAAATTGATTTAGTTAATTAACCCACTGACTGCTGGGTCCCACATGTCAGTTTAATTATTTAAAGAATTATTATTAGTTACTGAGTATGACATATGGGCCCTGGCTCTATTTTAATTAATAAAATAAATAAATAAAACATGTGAGGCTGACCAGTGGGACCCACTGGTCAGGTTTGACCAGTCAACTCTGTTATGGATAATGTTCTGTTTAATAAATAAAAGAAATGCATAAATGATTATAAATTGATTTAAAATTGATTTAAAATTGATTTAAACTTATAAAATCAATATCTTTTAATCCGTATATCGGATCGAAAACTTTATACATGAAAGTTGATCAGAAAAATATAACGGATACGGATACGCTATCCGTATGTCTACCCCACCTCCCTAACACAACGAACACCCACATTCCCCCCCTCCGGGCTATTTGTCGATAATTTCCGGTACCGATAAAAAGTACCCGGATGAATTTATTCCGAACACGAAAGTTGTTCGGAATAGATCAACTAGCACGGACACACCCCCCTTATGTTTTTCCGGTACCCACGACACCTTCGGCTTGATCCTTCCCCCTCCGGTCACCCTGTCCGGTAATCACCCGGAGCCGGTAGTTCATCCCCGGATGAATTCCCGCTCCGAGCAACGTGCATTGCACTGCGTTAGAACACCGTTAACATTTCATCTGTCATGTCATGCATATGTTTGTATATTATTGCTGTGTATTTACTGTTTCCTCCCCCCTTAATCTCCGGTAGACCCCGCTGCTACCGCCGACTACACCGCTGCCGGGTACGACTACTTCGTCGACGACCCTGCCCCTACCGTCGAGCTTCAAGGCAAGCAGAACCATTCTCTTCCCCAGATATCGCCTATCTTTCCGTACATTTCTTGCACTAGGCATTGTTACTGCTGCTGCTACGATTACAATCCTATTCAATTGCATAGCCTGATTTTGTCGCCCCTTGATGTACCTCTTTTATCCTATGCTGCCTATTATTATTATTATGCATTATTCAGCAGTGAACCCTGCGCATTGTTAGCTAGGACTAGATAGCGGGCCGTTATCACTCAGGGGAGTGAACACGGATACAATATATACAACTGCACAGGTACGGTACAAAGCAGACACCGCCAAAGGCCCCTATCTGGGTTATGCTTAGTCACCTCTAGTGTGAGCTATCAAGGAGTAATCCTTGTACTCCACTCAAGGCTGACTTTGTCTTGCCACCATAGGGTCCTGGATAGCGGTTGTCCTTAAAGGTAAGAAAGTCGGGCGACCCAACGGTGCCCGCGAGAGGTATATCGTCGGGAACGACAGGGAGGGTACGACCGACGTTACTGGCGTGCTTGGCCCCTGCTCGTATCTCGCGAGAGTTACCAAACAACAAAAGTCGAGCTCTACCAAGAGCACACGCGAGACAAGGTAAGGAGACGGTTCACCTTGTTGGTAACCGCAGTGACTTGGTGGGACAACAGGGCAGGCATCGATGTACTGGTGGTCCTGACTGCTGTCGTTGACCGCGGGTCGGTTAAGTCGAGACAACGATAACAGTTGTCACGCAAGTTAATTAAAAGTCTAAATGGTTCGGCGGATGTCTTGAGTAGCCTTTTGGCTTGTACGCACTACCTACACGTGGGATAAGGAGTGTGGGCTCCCCTGCATCGTAGTCTCGTTCGAGGGTCTTAAGACGTCAGCAGTACCACGGGCTGATTGCCGGGAAGTGGTGTTGTCTTTTCTTGCTCGAGCGGTGTATTTGTATTTGCTTTGATTTTGCTTCACCGGCCAGTCACGCACCGTGCAGGAGTACGTTCGGGTTAGGGTCCAAAGCCCGGCGTACATAGGATATAGTCCGGCGGATGACCTCTCTGTTGATTGCCGAAGGATGGGCTACTTTGTGTCGGATAGCTTTGGTGGAGCGTTCCTTAACAAGGTTCCCGCCACCCTGGAGATCCGAGCGTCGTAGAGTCACGCCAGTGCACCCCTACAGGGAAGATTAATCTATCGATAGCCGTGTCCACGGTAACAGGACGCTTTATGCTGAAGCTGGATCTTACCACTAGAAACTATTATTATTAAACTGTATGGTTTCGGGTTTTCTTCCTCGCGGGGATGTCGAGGAGGTGAACTCGGAGGCATTATTATTATTGTTAATCATTAAAACTTATATTATACAATGTTGCAGCAACTTCTGCTTCGTTGTTACTTTACGCTTTATATGAACTGTTGGCTGATTCTTACCTCATGCTGCAAGACATCGTCGGAAGATGCTAGTGGTCGATAGGCCTAGCTTCTTACCCTTGCTCTGGATTTCTGTCTTTCAGTCCACTATATACAGCCTCTTCTTTCCGTTGATACAATGCATAATGCTTAGTAGCGGACGTAAGACTTGCGGGTATACTAGATACTCACCTGCTTTATTTCCTTTACTGTTTTGCCTGATCGGCCGCTGCAGTCGACGTTGGAGCCCAGGAGCAGGAGTACCCCGGAGGAGGATACTACTACGTCGAGACCCCCGCTGACCAGGACCAGGAGTAGTTTCGGAGGCTCCCAGGCAGGAGGCCTTGCCTTTTCGATCTGTATCTCTGATGTTATTTGTGCTAACCTTCTTAAGGCAAAACTTGACTAACTATGTCTGTACTCAGATATTATGGCTTGTATAACTTATGTATTCGGGTCCGCGTGACCCCCTTTATTGTAACATATTGGTTTATCCTTTTGTGTTTAGTGTTGTGCTGTGATATTCTCACCGTGGCACCCTAATCTCAGTCGTGTACCCTGCGTGTATGATTACTGTACACGGATTGATTTTGGGGGCGTCACAACTGGGCCTATAGCTAAGAGACCGTATAGGATGCCCGCTAATGAACTTGCAGAGCTGAAGGAACAGATCAGAGAGTTGCAAGAAAAGGGGTTCATTCGCCCAAGCTCGTCACCTTGGGGATCTCAAGTGTTATTTGTTGAGAAGAAGGATGGAACCCAGAGGATGTGTGTTGATTACCGTTCTCTGAGTGATGTTACTATCAAGAACAAGTATCCTTTACCGGTGATTAAAGATCTATTTGACCAGTTGGAGGGAGCTTGTGTATTCTCTAAGATTGATCTTCGTTCTGGTTATCATCAAGTGAAGATTTGGGAGAAGGATATTCCGAAGACTGCTTTTACTACAAGGTATGGGTTGTATGAGTATACTGTTATGTAATTTGGATTGACTAATGCTCCTGCATACTTCATGAATATGATGAACAAGGTGTTTATGGATTTCTTGGATAAATTCGTTGTGGTGTTCATTGATGATATATTGGTGTATTCCAAGAATGAGCAAGAGCATGAGGCACATTTTCGTTTGGTATGGGAGAAGCTCAGGGAGCACAAGTTGTATGCCAAGTTCAGCAAGTGTGAGTTTTGGTTGAAGGAGGTAGCATTCCTTGGACATGTTGTGTCAGGAGAAGGAGTAGCTATGGACCCATCCAAGGTTTCAACAGTTACAGAATGGGAGACACCCGCGTCAGTTGGAGACATTCGCAGTTTCTTCGGTCTTGCAGGACATTATAGGAGGTTCATTGAGAATTTGTCCAAGCTTGCAAAACCAATGACTGAGCTGTTGAAGAAAGAGAATAAGTTTGGTTGGAGTGAGGCATGTGAAGCCAGATTTCAGGAATTGAAGAAACGGTTAGTAACTGCACCTGTTTTATGTTTGCCTGATATACATAAGGCTTTCCAAGTATATTGTGATGCATCTCGTCGAGGACTTGGTTGTGTTTTGATGCAAGGAGGTAGAGTTGTTTCTTATGCTTCGCGTCAGCTTAAGAACCATGAGCAGAACTATCCTACACATGATTTGCAGTTAGCTGCAGTTGTTCATGCATTGAAAACTTGGAGGCAATATCTTGTCGGTAATCATTGTGATGTCTTTAATGATCATAATAGTTTGAAGTATATCTTTACTCAGAAGGATTTGAATCTCAGGCAGAGTAGATGGCCGGAGCTTATTAAAGATTATGATTTGAATGTGCAGTATCATCCTGGTAAAGCGAATGTGGTTGCTGATGCATTGAGCCGTAAGAGTCATATCAATGTTGCTAATGTTGCGGATATGCCATGGGAGTTATGTGAGAAGTTCAAGAATCTCAGGTTCGAGATAGTTCCTAAGGGATATGTGGCAACATTGGAAGTGAAGCCCAATATGTTGGAAAGGATCAGAGAAGCTCAGAAGGGTGATGCGGAAATTGATGAGATAAAAGTGAATATGACTAAAGGGAAAGCAGAGGGTTTCCGTGAGGATGAGCATGGAGCCATTTGGTTTGAGAAGCGCATTTATGTACCGCAAGATGCAGAGATTAGGAAGTTGATTCTTCAGGAGGCACATGAATCACCTTATTCTATTCACCCTGGGAATACCAAGATGTATTTGGACTTGAGGGAGAGATTTTGGTGGCCTATCCTGAAGCGAGAGATAGCGCAGTTTATTGCTGTGTGTGATGTTTGCCAGAGAGTCAAGGCTGAGCATCAGAAGCCAGCAGGATTGTTGCAGCCTTTTCCTATAGGTATGGACTTTATTACTGGTTTACCCAGGACTCGGTTAGGATATGATTCTATTTGGGTGATTGTTGATCGTTTGACCAAGGTTGCTCACTTCATTCCAGTAAAGACAACTTACAACAGTGCCAAGCTAGCCAAGATTTATATGTCCAGGATCGTGTGTTTGCATGGAGTTCCAAGCAAGGTTGTGTCTGATAGAGGTACTCAGTTTACTTCAAAGTTTTGGCGTCAGTTGCATGAGACCTTGGGCACCAGGCTGGAGTTCACTACAACGTTCCATCCTCAGACAGATTGGCAGACCGAGAGAGTCAATCAGATCTTGGAGGATATGTTGAGGGCTTCTGCGTTGGATTATGGTTCGAGTTGGGATGATAACTTACCGTATGCTGAGTTCTCGTATAACAACAGTTACCAGGCTAGTCTTCAGATGGCACCATTTGAGTTACTATATGGCAGGAAGTGCAGGACTCCGTTGATGTGGGATGAGGTAGGAGAGCGTCAGTTGTTTGGACCAGACCTGATCAGAGATGCCAAGGAGAAAGTCAAGTTGATCCGTGATAGAGTGAAGATAGCACAGTCCAGGCAGAAGAGCTATGCAGATGCGAAGCGCAAGAATGTAACCTATGAGGTTGGAGACCGTGCGTATCTCAGAGTTTCACCAATTCGCGGAATCAAGAGGTTTGGAATCAAGGGCAAGTTAGCACCACGTTTTATGGGGCCTTACAAGATTTTGGAGCGCAGAGGAGAGGTAGCTTATCAGTTGGAGTTGCCAGAAGCTTTGTCAAGAGTTCATGATGTGTTTCACGTATCCCAGCTGAAGAAGTGTCATGCAGAGATGGCAGATATTCCTTGGAGAGATACAGTGCCACTTGAGGCAATTCAGTTGGAGAGTGACCTGACTTATGAGGAGAGACCTGTGAAGATTCTGGAGACTGCCGAGTTACCCGCACCAAGACGATCAGACTATGCAAGGTTCAGTGGGATCATCATACCGAAGAGGAAGCAACTTGGGAGCGTGAAGAAGATCTCAAACAAGACCACTCGCATCTCTTTGCTAGCCAGCCCGAATCTCGAGGACGAGATTCATCTTAAGGGGGTAGGTTTGTAACATCCCAATTTTCTAAATTCGGATGTTAATAGATCATCATATGCATCTCATGCTGCTTCCGCAATTTCTGGAGTTTTAAAATATTTTTAAACATTTTTCAACACATGGCAGTTCGTTGCAGAGGATATAAAAGGACTTATCCCCATTTTTAAATTGTTGGAAAATAGTTTCAAATATTTTTGGCAGACTTTTTAAATTTACTTTGGAGTTATAAATATTTTCTAAAAATATATTTGGAATTTATTTATGCTCCGGAAAAGTTTTTAAATCAATTTTCGGAGTTTTCGGTATTTTTAAAATGCTAGAAAAGTATTTTAAAATATTTAAAAATAAGTAGCAAAGTTTTTATTTTTATTTAATATTTTGGTCAAGCCAAAAATTCAGTTTTATTATTTTAAAAATATTGGGAAAGACGGAATTTTAAAATAAATTTTTGTGATTTTTCTAATATTGTTTTGGGCCTAATGGGCCTGTTCTGTTTTTTTTTCGCGGACCGATTTTGTATTTATCTCGGATTTAAAAAAAAGAGGGATTAGGGGCTGGCTATAAATAGCCACGATTAGGGATAAATTATTTTTTGCTAAGCGTTTTTAGGTTAGCCTAAACTAATCCACGGGACCCGCCGCCGCTGACATCATCGACGACGTCATCGCCGGAGTTCACCGGACCACCGCGGAAGTTCGCCGGAGTTGCATTTTTTTCGCCGTTTTCGAGGTATTTTTCTGGAGCCGCCGAGTAGCCTCCGTCCCGACCTTACCGGAGCCGCCCAGCACGCCCGCCCCGTCGCCTTAGCCCCCGTGCGCCGCCGCGCCGCATGGCGTCGCCGGCGAGCTCGCCGCCGCCACGGGCCGCAGCCCCGCCCTGGCCGCCGTCCTGGCCGCGCCTCGCGCCCGCGCCTGGCCGCCCCGCCCAGCCTCCCTCTACCGCGCCCGCCGGCCGCCTCTGCCCGGCCGGCGTAGCCCGAGCCGGAGCCGAGTCGAGCTCCATGGCCTGGCCAGGGCCTCTGTCCCGTGCGTGGAGAAGAAAGAGTTTAGAAAAAAAAAGTTTAGATCGGTTTTCCGAAAAAAAAACCCCCTAGATCTGGATCCAAACCGCCCGAGGACCCGATCTTGTTTTTCAGAAATTTTTTATTTATGTCCGGGTCCTTTTTACAGTAGAGCACCCCGGTACCCCCGGTGTCACCCCAATACCGTTTTCGTGACTACTTTTTAATCGTAACTCAGAATCGAGTGATTCCAGTTGCGTTGCGACCGTGTAGAAATTTTCTAGCCAGTAGACCAAGTGTTACAGAAGTTTGAAGTTTTTAAATTTGGATCCCAAGCTGATCCAAATTTGAACTTCCGGCAGCCGTAACTTTTTACCGGTGCGCCCGTGTGCGCCGTTTCTTTTTGCGTTAGTTTTATTTTGACAAGTACTTTAAGTTTTTCTACTGTTAGGAAAGTTTTACTACTGTTCTTTGAATGTTATTACTGTTTGAGCAATTTTGTATTGAACATATGATTGATTGGTGCTATGTTTGTTCGTATAGATTGTCCGGAGTGTGCCGCCTCGTTTTGTGAGGATTGTGACCGTCAGGACCAGCAAGAAGGAAAGTGATTCTTTGAACATACTCATACCTATGTTTTCTATATGCATTATGTTAAGAGATATCACCCTATTGCATGATAGGTAGTTTATTTTACTGTTGCTACAAAACCAGTTAGGATAGCCACATGTCTTGACTTGTCTACCGTAGATCAACCTAGTCGTGTTGTTGCTTTATTTCTATGCTTTGTATACTTGGTTTGGGTTGTGTAAATTCATGGAGTGCATGTGAGCTATTTAATAACTTGTGTAGCAACTGTTTAATAAATAGAAATCACCTCTGGACGGGCAGGGAGTGCTTCCTAGGGGGTCGTTCCTTATTTAAGGTCAAGACCAGGTTGTACCCCTAATGGTTGGTTTGGTGGTTGACAGTACTTCATGGTGCTACCCTCTGAACGTAAGTGGGCACCGTCCAGGCTCAAAAAGATCAGACATACTTGGTGACTAGGAGCTTACATGTACAACCGTTGGCCATATGGGCTCTGGCTTAGTTGAGTATGATGTAGGAAGCCTCTCCCGTGCAAAGCTAGCAGATGTAGATGTGATAGGTGGTACCGGCTTGCCGTTGGGTGTAGGTGACCTCTGCTGAAAGACTTCGTCTCAATCTTCGGGTTGAGTCCAACGGGGAAGGTGTACTAACCTCTGCAGAGTAAAAAACTAATCATGATTAGCCGTGTCCCCGGTTATGGACATCCTTGAGCTACTAGACATTACTGTTACTGGAGGATCTTGACATATGAATCACCTTAATAATTTGAGTGGGCAAGATTAAATAAGGGTGTGGTGTTGGAATTGGTGTGCCCAATTCGTTCTTAAGTAGTAAGTTCAACTTAAAATTTTGACTAGTTTAGGTCAGGAGAAAATTGGCTTTCTGCAAAACAAAAACCATAAGCCTTTCCTTTGACTTACCTTGCATGTAGTTGTAGGTCCTTTATATAAACCTTTCCGTGTCACTTCCCGTACAAATCAGATGTACTGACCCGTTGTCGGGCTGTAACCTTCGGTGTTGCAGGTTTTTTAGACGAGCAGTAAGGTGCGTTTAGGGGTTGCGAGACTACACTCAGCATGTTCGCATGTGGCTGTTGATGGACTCCACGTTATTTTCTTTTGCTTCCGCTATATTTATATTGAATAAGCTAGCCTTGAGCTATGCAACTTGTTATTTATTTACTCTGGATCATACGTTGTAATAATGATGCACTTGTACTTTGATATTCATCTATAATACTGTCTGTGCCAGCGAGTTCGATCCAGGGACTGGCACTTAAGCACAGAGACTTAAATTCTGTGTGAATTGGATCGTTACACAAGGAGAGACTCCTGGATGATGATTATATTACTCTTGATGTTGATCTTTGAAGGGAACTCAGAGAGTGTGTCGTCTCTGACCCTGATACTGTTAAGGATCTGCTCGAAAAGCACTCCATGAAGAACAAGATTACTCCTGATCCTAAATTTGCCACATCTCCTATATGCATCTCTGATCCTGATTATGATTTCTCTGTTGATCTTTCACTCATATCTACAGTCGAGGCTGACCCTTTTTATGGAAGAGAAAATGATGATGCTATAGCACAACTGACCAAACTCGCTGAGTTAGGTGACCTATTTACTACTGATGAAAAGATAAGAAACTTCTATGTGGCCAAGCTTTTTTCCTTTTTCTTTGAACGAAGACGCTATATCATGGTACGATGCACTACCTTATGGTTCCATTGAGAGTCCTCAGGACTTAGTTCAATTTTTTGTTGATAAATATTTTCCAGCTCATATGCAACATGCTGCTTTGCAAAGAATCTATAACTTTAAACAATTGCAGGATGAGAAACTCCCTAAAGCTTGGGGGAGGTATTGTGACTTAATCAAGGTAAGACGGGGACATGAAGTCCCAAAGAATGAACTACTTGATATATTTTCCGCTGGTCTAACCGATGAATCGAGGTCCTATCTGGATAGCTGTGCTGGTTGTGTTTTCAGGGAAAGAACACCGGATGAGGCCGATGAACTAATGGGCAAGATTGCCAAGAACCATGAAGATTGGTTTGTTCCTGAACCACCTCCACCACCAAAGAAGAGGGGCATGCTTGTTCTGAGCCCCGAAGATATGCAAGAAGCGAAGAAGTCTATTAAGGAGAAAGGCATTAAAGCCGAAGACGTGAAGAATCTACCGCCTATCGAGAAGTTATGTGAGCCTACTACTCAACCTCCCGTGGTAGAGGTACACTCTCTATTAGAATTTACTGAAAGTGACATCCCTAAAGGTAAGCCTCCCGACCAATGCTTAGATGAGCTTGACAATTTTATTATTAAGCAAGACAATTTTAATAGGAGGATACAAAGTCAGTTGCATGATAATTCTCTTGCTATCAAAAGTTTACTTGGTGTTCTTGAAAGAACAGTTAATGATGTTAGATGTCTTGTTAACCATTTTCATATGGTTCAAACGCATCTTGAACAAATTTCTATTGTGCAAAAATATTTGCTTGCTAACAATGCCAAACAGGACATACAAGCTTATGGCATTAAGACTAGGGGTGGAACACACACCCATGACCCACTCTATCCTGAGGGGCATCCAAAGAAGATCGAGCAAGATTCTCAAATACAAGTAGAAGACGAGGTTGTTAGCTCTCGAAATTAGAAAAAGAAGAAGAAAAAACACAAGGAGGCTGACAACTCCAATGATCCTATTACAAGTGAAGAGCCTGCTGTTGATCCTAACAGCATATCTACCTCCGATGCCGAAACAGAAGACGATGCTGAGCCCGAAGAAAATGATAAGGAAAAGAATGATCCTCCCGAGGTGCGAGAAGAAGAAGCACCCGATACACGCAAGAAGTATATTAGAGAAGACTTCATCGCAAGAAGACATGGGAAGGAAAGAGAACCATGGGTACAAAAACCCACGCCCTTTCCAGGTAAGTCTCTCAAATCTAAAGAAGAAGAGCATTATAATAAATTTTGTGAATGGATGAAACCTATTTTTCTTCAAATCCCTTTGACTGATGCTATTAAGTTACCTCCTTATTCCAAATATATGAAAGATATTGTTACTAATAAAAGAAAAGTTCCTAATGAGGCAATATCTACTATGATTTCTAACTACTCTTTCAGTGCCAAGATTCTTGAGAAGCTTGGTGATCTAGGTATACCCACCATCCCTTGCTCCATAAAAAATAATTATGTCAAAACCGCCTTATGTGATCTTGGAGCAGGGATGAGTGTTATGCCTTTTTCTCTTTATAAAATGCTATGTTTAGATAATCTAATCCCTACAGATATCTTTATTCAGATGGCTGACAAGTCAACAACCGTCCCGATAGGTATTTGTGAGGATGTTCCCGTTGAAGTTGCTAATTGCTTAATTCTTACAGATTTTGTTGTGCTTGACATGCCCGAGGATGGGAGCATGTCCATTATCCTTGGTAGACCTTTTATAAACATCGCAGGTGCCATTATTGATTGCAATAAATGAAAGGTCACCTTCAACATAGATGATAAAGAACACACGGTGTATTTTCCAAAGAAGATTGACAAAAGGCATGGTCTTAACTCGATAGAGAATATCGAGGCCGTGAAGATTAGAGAATGGGATTTTCCTCTACACGTGCACCAAAAATACGAAACCATCATGGTGGGGAAAATGTCCATTAAAGTAAAGGTGCAATGATCACTTCATAAGAGGTGAGACTTTTTGTTCTATATATCGCCGGTTCATTGATAAGACTTGATCAACCTTGCTAGTTAGCATGTTTTATATAGGCAAAAAGGGGAGCTTGTTATGTTTTCATTTTCTTTAGCTTTTATTCTCCTTGCTGTACCAAGTTTATATGTTTTTGAAGCTTCATAATTCTAATCATTGCTTCAAGTTTTCAGAAAGTTTCGCAACTTTTTGAACTCCGGAAAATTTTCAACAGTGAAGTTTTCAGAAAAATTCCAGAAAATTTAGATTAAAAATTTCCGTGCCGGGAGAGACCCAGATGCACATGGGGCTAACCAGGGGGATCCACCAGTGTCCCTGGCGGCCGGCTGGCGTGGCCAGCCCCCTGGCCGCGCCCACAGGGCGCCTGGGGCCCACAGGCCCTACCTGCAGGTATTTCTTCTTCCTCCTCCTTCCTCTCTCTCTCCAAAAACACGAGTTCTTCTCCAGTTCTTGCATTCTTGATGTTTTTGGAGGCGATTTTCGATATCTCTCTACAGCCCACCATTTGAGCTGAGATTTTGAGAAAATACTCCCTGGTATGCAACTCCTTCACCCCTCCAATTAGATTTTTGGTTGGTGGCTCCATTTGTCAGTATATAGTAGTTCTTGGTGCTGATTAGATGAGCTTGCACGCATGTGTAGAAATTTATTTTCCAAGTTTTGATGAAAGTTTATGCCTTAGGTAAGGGAGTAGAGTAGTTTGCCTCAACTCACTTTGTTTAAATCCTTGTTTCTGTGAATTTTAAAAAATGTCAGAAATGAGTTTGCTAGGAAAAGCAAAGGGGTGGCTTGGGAAAAAGAAGCTCGAGCGCTCCGATCAAGTTACTAGAGCTGCAGCTTCACCCTCAACTGCAGGGGTGAGCTACAATGAAGATCATGTGCCCTGGAGTTGCTGGAAGACACAACTCCAGCATCCGCGATGTTGTATCCGTGCGATGATTTTCTTGCAGCTGTGGGAATTAAGGAGGAATTTTATGGCCTTTGCGCCAATGCAGGTCTGACACGGCTAGCAATATGTCGTGTGGTACAATACAAGAGGCTCACCTCATGCTTTGTCAACAGTTTTTGCTATAACCATTCTGCTGGAACCGTCGAGTTCAAATTTATAATAATCTCATAACCATGTCTTTGGCACAGTTTTGTGAAATAATAGGTGTGCCGAACGCTGGTCAGACAACGAGGATGAACACTCAGCCCTCCGAGTTGAGGACCCTCCTCAAATCTCTTTGTAGCCAGGAGGAGAGCGACATTCGGCGTACAAAGGTTTCCATCATTTTATTCCCCCATATCAGGTATTTTGCATACTTTATTTCTAGCGGGGTGTTGGCTCGTGACAACTGGAGCAACTGGTCTGCACGAGACTTCGCTATCTATGAGAACACCCTCTCTGATAGGAATGATTATAATGTGGGTGCCTTAATTGCTCGACGCCTTGTTACGAACAGTAACAAGGGTGGTTTATTTGGTGGTGTTTACGCCACACTTACCCTTGAGTCCCTTAACTACACCCTGCATCCTGATGATGTTCCCTTTTCTTACGCACGACTTGATCTTGCTACTATGAAGAGGCATAAGTTTGTTACCATGACTTCCCAGTTTGGTAACCTTGTTTATATTTTGAGGTTTGAAAAGACCATTACTCGTGAGATCCGTCTACCCGCACCACTTTTGTTTGATCACACTCGCAGTAATGGATGGTCCTTCAATGATGTCCAGTTTGATGAGTTCATGGACCAGTATCAGCTGCATAACCCCATGGAAGGGGTTGTGCCCGACGAGGAGGAGCATGGTGAGTTCCCACCTTTCCAAGGGGAGAGCTTCACCCAGCAAGGTGAGGGGTCTTCTTCTGCTTGGGACGCGGGACCTTCCTCATGGGAGGACCCGAGGACTTCGGTGTACGCGCCGGAGGACTCATACGACCCTTGGACTTACCATTACCCCGGAGCAGGAGTTTTTGCATTGTATTATCCATTTTCCATTTCCATTGTATTATCCATTTTTATTTTGTTTGCGTTGATCTTTTTGGAGTTTTTTCCCGTTCTTCTTTGTTCTTTTAATTTGCAAAAACAACAAAAATATTTCTCTTTTATTTTTATTTCGTTAAACCTTTAAAAAACCCAAAAAGATTTCCTTTCTCTCTTTAGTTTGCTTTGTTTTCAGAGTTCAGCTCGAGTCCGTGATGGAATTTGATTATATTTCCCACGTTCAGTCGTTCAAGTGACAAGGCAGTAATGACGAAGATCAATGAAAGGGAGGCAACAAGGAAAACCGGTATGAACTCTTCCTCTTTCTACTTTTGTACATATGCCCGTACTTATGATCTAGAGACCAGCTTGTAGCGACATAGTGTTATGTTTACAATGCTTTCCCAGTGTTCATGCTTTCTTTGTGGCTGATCTCAAATAGCTAGAGTGCATAATATGTTGTTGAAATTATTTAGATGCATTGCATTGTCCATGGTTTGGCATATTGAAGTGGTATTTCCCTTCGCAGAATTCTAGGATTGACTTGGCACATATTCACACATGTTTATGACTAAAATGTCTATCATGCCTTGATGACCTTTTATTTCAGAATAGTCATATCACTTTCATGCCCGATTCAATGTTTCTTTGTCGCTCTGCATGATTATGACAATTATTTCTCTCTAGTTGGTCGCTTTCCAGTATTTTGCTAGCCTTCGCTCACACTAAGTAGAATTCTGCTTGTGTATCCAAACTCCTTTTAAAACCAGTTATTCCACTTGAGTCCACCATACCTACCTATATGTGGTATTTACTGGCCACTCCTAACTTAAACTTTCTTGTGCCATCTCGAAATTTATTCAAAAGCTTCCCTTTTGTAACCGTACAAGCTCATGGTGCGGTGAGAGAAGATCAGTATCTACTATGCCAAAAATATTTTGACGGAAGTTTTAACTAGTCAAACTTAAAAAAATAGAGAGTTACACATTCCCCCATACTTGATGATGGAATGAAATGGACCAAATGCTGCTAATGATAGATGGAACGACAACCTGCTTCCATACTTGAGGAAAAATAAAAGGTTCCATAGACCATCAAATGATGGATGGATAAGGGCACAAAGTGTAAGAAAAAAGCATTAATATGGTTGGCATGGGAGATATTGAGAGACCTTTACCATTCACCGTTGACTGGAAAGTTGCACTTCTCAAAAGAATTTTCTCTCTGTTTTCTAAACCAAGAGCTCTGGCACATGTTTAGTCTTTGCTTCCAATCACGAGTTTTCAATCTTGCCTTCAAAAGCCACGGTTCAAGAGTCTCCCCTTCTTTCTCAAAAGCACCAACTATTGACAGCATAATTGTCATTCTTAGTGTAACATGCATTGTCCCAAAGTATTACATTGTATTTTGCATGCTTGTGATATTGCTAGTCTGAAATTCTTAGTTCTAGTCTCCTTTAAAACTCAAGAGGAGTTTCTGCATTTATGTTTTGCTTCACTCATGGAGGCTAGCAAGATACCACTCTGATATGTTCAGGCTATGTGCATTGTGATCTTGTCTTGATTTTCGGTAGCATATTGTTTACTTTTGGTTGTTTGTGATTGATCACTTGAAAGAAGAATTTCTTCGTGCATTGTTCTCATAGAATTGTTTTGATACTTGCTAAAATCTTTTCGTAGTACCAGCTTATATACATCTTATGAAGCAAAAGAGTTTGTCAAAGTTTTATTTGTCACGTCCAGTTCGTTGCACTGAATTGCTTGAGGACAAGCAATAGGCTAAGCTTGGGGGAGTTGATACGTCTCAAACGTATCTACTTTTCCAAATACTTTTGCTATTGTTTTGCCCTCATTCTTGCATGATTTGAGCTAAACTAACTCGAACTGACGTTGTTTTCAGCAGAGCTGCCTGTATGGTTTTATTGTGCGCAAGAAAATTGATTTTTAGACATCTTAGAAAATTCCCAGAAAAAATACAGAAAATCCACGCACCCGAAGGGACCCAGGACCAGAAGGTGGGCCAGAGGGGAGCCAGAGGGGCCCAGGCGCCTAGCTGGCATGGCAAGCCCCCTGGTCGCGCCCACAGGGCGCCTGGGTGGGTCCCACCCCCTCTGGTGACCTAACTTGGCCCAAATTTATTCTCGTGGAGAGGAAACTCCGAAACATAAGTCTCTTTTCCAAAACCCGTCGCGGAGCCACCGCAACCCTCTGTTCTTCCTCGGGAGGGCTAATCTGGAGGCTGATTTGGCCTCCGGAGAGGGGAGATCGTCGCCATCGTCATCACCATCACCAATCCATCATCCCTCCATGACTTCTCTTCACATGTGTGAGTAATTCCCTTCTATAGGAAAAGGGTATGGTAGGGATTGGATGAGATTGATCATGTAATAGTTCGTAAGATTGTTGGGGGCATGTTGCCTATCATCTACTTTGGTGTTTATCATCTTTGCTACAACTTTTTGCTCTTAATGCTTGTCACTTTGGGCCCCGATTGCCTTGTTTTCAGATCTGAACCGCTTATGTTTTCATGAGTATATTTATGTTCTTGAACCTATCTATGAGTTGTAGGCACCTATTATGGTCCGGAACCGGCGATCCCAAAGGTGACACCTTGGGACACCAAAGGGGATTGTCCATAATTTGGGGATTCCATGTATCCACTGAGTTTATTGCTTTTTTCCGGTGCTCTTTAACTAAGCACCTTAATCTCGATAAGTTCCCTTTGGCCCCGTTCGTAGAGGGATGGTAGGACAAAAGATGTTGTGCAAGTTCTTATTGCAAGCACGCACAACTACGTACGGGATACATGCCTAATGTTTGATATTTGCCTAGATGATCATTGCTTTACTGTGTGCCTTGCCCCGTGTTATAATCTATTACATGTTCGTTCTTTTTCATGCAGCGCCCAACCATCCATCTTCCTAGCCTACAGATCTTTAATCCTACTGGTTACTACTAGTTTATTTCCGTTGTTTTACTTTCGCCGTTATCACTACCACTACCATACCACAGTTGCTATTGATACTTTGTTGCAAGCAAGTATATTTTAGGTGCGGTTGAATTGACAACTCAACTGTCAAAGCTTATAAATACTCTTTGGATCCCCTTGTGTCGAATCAATAAATTGGGCTAACTTACCCGCGAGAACACTACAATCGATCCCCTAAAATTAAGGGTCATCACCGTCGCATGGCAATCCCTACTCCTCGCATCATATCTATCATTTGGCTTTCTCTTTCCTATGATTGTCCTCATTGATGTGAGCCTTTCACACCTTTTTTTTCTTCCTCTTCCACCATCTCTCTCTCTCTTTGCCATCCTAAGTGTCAATTTTCATGCTTACGTTCATCCATTGCATGAGAGCTCAAAATATCGAAAGGGAGTGGATCAAGTTGAATTGTACCTGGCTAGTGGTCTGGGGACGAGCCAAGATAAGATTCCAAAGAAGACTAAGTGTGAAACTTTTGTAGATTGAGTTCTCAACAAATTTTTTTTCTCTCTCGTATTCCCATCTCCCAATTCTGGCACGCAAACACCATTTGGAGATATTCGAGTCACAGACAGCGAGAGCTCTTGCAAATTTATGTTCTTATGTTGCTTGTTTCAATCCTAATATAGACTCTTGCCTATTATGACTTGAATTGAATTACATGCCTTGATTGCTTTACTTAAAAGTTCTTTTATGGTTGGTAGCATGTCACCATAGAAATTATGCTTGTTACCATTTACCTACTCAAGGACGAGCAGGAATTAAGCTTGGGGATGTTGATACGTCCCAAACGTATCTATAATTTCTGCTTGCTCCATGCATGTTTTGTGTGATATTGCTATGCTTTTGATACACTTCCATACACTTTTGATCATATTTGGACTAACCTATTAACTCAGTGCACCAGTGCCAGTTCCTGTTTTCTGCTGTCTTTTTATTTTAGGTTTCCCCCGTATTAAAAGTTCTCCAAAAATTCCGGAAAAATTCAATAAAAAATCAGCGTACGGGAACCTTCCAGAGCCCCGAAGGAGAGCCGGGGGCCCACCCTTTGCCTAGGCGGCCAGGGGGGCGGCCCCACCCTAGATCGCACCAGTGGGGAGCCTGCACTCCCTGGTGGCCCCTCGACTGCCCCCTTCGCCTATATATTTGTCTCGCCCCGAAACATCCAAAGACAAAACCCTTTTTCGCGATCTCGCCTCTGTTCTACCGCCGCCGCGCTTCCAAGATCGGGAGCGCCAGAAGACCTCTTCCTGGCACCTTGCCGGAGAGAGGGTTGACCTCCGGGAGCTACACCACCACCATGGACGCTTCCAGGATGATCCGTGAGTAGTACACCTTGGACCATGGGTCCATGATCAGTAGCTATGTGATGTTCTCTTCCCCTCTTTGTTCTTCATGGATTAGACCTTTCGAGCTGCCCTACATGAACAAGGAACATATGTAATTCTTTCTGCTATTGCTATGTTGAGTTTGCTGGGACTTGATGGATCATGAGACTATGTTCAGATGGTGATGAGTAATATATTTGGTTGTTTATTTTTATATTTGTGTTCTTGAGTAATTCTTGTATGTTCTTCGTTGTTGTTTATTACTTTGGCCAAGTAGTAGGTAGTGAATACAAGGGGGAGCATTATGCTTGATTGTTGATTCAGGCCCCCTGATGACTAGCTTGAGTGACAGAAACATGAGTCTAGGGGATGTGTTGTTGCCACAAGGGGGAAAACAACGGTGCTTGTAACCGCGGTTGAAAGCATTGTTTACCTTACGCAAAGTTCTTTTAATGCAGTTGTCTGTTGTAACACCCCGGGTGTCACACTACAGTAATCCAATAGTAATAACTTTGATTAAGGCCAAGACATCTTAGTTATGCATGTGATGATCACCCTTGACCATGGCTTGTTCAGATTCAACCCAATGAAATATTCCAAAATAAAGTGACAATTTATGTTCAACCAAAAATTGTGCAACCAATTTTGTAAAATGCCAAATAATCATTGGTTCAAGTATATATGGATGTGGGAATTTATTAAGCTATTAAATAAATCGAACAAATCAAAGCAGCAGCTAAAAGTCCCTTTTTATCAGTTGCAGCTCAAAAACAAATAGCAAAAGGTTTTATAAAAGCACCAAACTTTTTGTCGCACTTTAGTAATGTGCAACACAAGTATACCAACAAGTTTCATACTTGCTAAAAATAATTTGATCGCGAAACAAATAAAACAGTATCCAAACAACACCAATTGACCATTTAAAATTTAAATAAAATTCCAATGAATTTTTTTAGACTCCAAACTTTTTATGGCAACATCTAATATTACAATAATAATTATCTGGCTATCACCATATTTTTGCAAAACTCAAATGCCATGGAAATAAATGCCAACATAAATATTAAATCTAATATTAACAAAATGGGGGAGATCTCTATCTGGCTCCCGGTGCAACAGCTGCGCCTGGCCCAGCCCATCCCCCCACTCCTTTTGTTCCTCCCCTGTTCATCCCCATCTCCTCCAGTGCCGCTGTCGACGCCATGGCAACCGATGGCCTCGTGTCGGCCATCCAGCGGTGCGCTGCGACTTATAAGACCCCTCCCTCAACGCCAGGGCAAACCCTAATCCCCATTTCCCCTACCTCGCCATCTCCCCCAGTTTGGAGCACGCCGGGCGCCGTCGCCACCACACCACTTTGTCGTGACCCCGGCATTGTCGTTGGTGTGCCGCCATCGCCCCTCCTCGCCTTCTCTTGACGCCGGAGCCTCCCCTCCCCTGCACCAAGTTGCCTCACCATCCACGCGCAACCCCTTTGCATCGCGGACACCGACGTCGCCCTGTCGCCATTACTGCACCACCGCCGGGCGGCTTGCCACCCCCTCGCCGGACTGCTCCGAAGCCTCAACCGTCGCCGTTCCGCCCGTTGTGAACCTCCCTTGCTCCCCCTTCCCTATGCCCCTGTTGTGCTGTGTCGCATCGTGGTTGCCATCGCTGTGCATACCTTCGACGTGCCCTGCGCCGGCTGCGCCTAGCCTAGCAGCGCTCGGGCTTGCCCCGGGCCTTGCCTGGCCGCACCCCTCCCACGCGCCAGTCGCGCCATGCGCGTGCGTGTGCACCTGGCCACCCGTGGCCGCCACATATTGCTGCTTCCGCTGCAACTGCTAGTGCTTTCTCTGAATGTGTGTTGCATGTACTGAACTTTGTTGTTGTTGCTAGCTTCTGTACCCGTTTTGACCACAAAAAATTAGCAATGAAACAAATTCAAAATTAGCTAAAAATGTATGGATTGAAAGTAGGCCTAATCAGCTTCACTTTGTTCCATTGGACCAATTCCAAATAATGCATAGATTAATTCCTATAAAAATCACAAAATGCAGATTTCTGTTAAAAGAAAAGTTGTTATATCACCATTGCTACTTGGAGCTGTAGATAAACACACTACATGAATCTGTCATGCCATTTGATGGCATGGCATGAAAGTACTTTTGATATGGTGCAAAACACATATATGAAGTAGCTCCGTTGGAGCTGTAAATCCGTGGCAATCGTCGAGCAAACTTGGCATCTTTTAATGATTTCTAGAATTAGCCTCGATTAGCACTTTTCGGACCGAGTTTTAATTAAGTAAATGTACTCTACTAAAAATGCCATCCGTACCGGATTCGAGATCACTGACAACTGATAAAGATTGGTATAGAACATAAATTCATCGGAGGAGTGGAACCCTAAACCGTAGCCTTGCGAATATGCTAATGGATGCTTAACCCCGCAAAAATCCCAGACTTGGTAAAATTTTGGTGGAACCCAAATGAGACAATGACATGTTGGCCCCACTTGCTGTTAAATAAATATAAGGATTAATTTAAATGCGAGAGAATGACATGTGGGTCCCAACTGTTAGGTTCACTAGTAAAATTTACTTTTGTGGGTAATGTTGCTTTTATTGATAAAAGAATTCTAGTAATTAATTTAATTGATTAAGACTTCAAAAATTAATATCTTTTAATCCGTATATCAGATGGAAAAACTTTATATATGAAACTTGATCAGAAACATATAACGTCTATGGATACACTACCCGTATACCCACCGCACCCCCTCTAACATACCAAACGTGGAACATTTCCCCTCCGGTTCATCTGTCTGTCAAACGACCGGAGCTGGTAAAACTTTTTGGATGAAAATGTTCTGTATATGAAGGTTGTTCAGAATGAATCAACGAGCACAGATACACTATCCACATGTATGTCGGATGTCTCTAACACTGCAGACATGGAACCTTCCCCTCCGGATCATCTGCCCGGTTATCAACCGATACTGATGAGTCATCCCCGGATGAATTCCCGCTCCGCCTAAAATACTTAGCACTGCATTAGAACATCGTATACAACGTATTGCCATGTCTTGAATTTTTATTTCTATTATTGTTGTGTATTTACTGTTTCTCCCTCCTTTATTCTCTGGTAGACCCCGTTTCTCTCGCCGACGACACCGTTGTTGAGTACGACTACTACGTCGACGACTGTACCCCTACTATCGAGCTTCCAGGAAAGCAGAGCCATTTTCCTTCCCAATTATCTCCTATCTTTTCCGTACATTTCATTCACTAGGCATTGCTGCTGCTGCTACGTTGCTTACCTATTCAGTTGCATAGCCTGTCATTGTCACCCCTTGATGTACCTTCCTTTATCCTATGTTTCCTATTAAATATATATTATATTCAGCAGTTAGCCCTGCACATTGTTAATCAATTAGGATTAGATAGCGGGTCGTGATCGCTCTGGGAGTGAACACGAGCACGAACTATTATAACTGCAACATGTACGATACAGAGCAGACGCCCAAGGGAACATACAACGGCGTGACTCTACGAGTCGCTTCAAGTTTGACTTACGAGTGGATGGACTCGTATTTCACTCTCATCGCCGACTCGGTAGCGTAGCACCACCGGGATGATATGAGGATATTCCTCTTTAGTTCATTCCGCTGATGTCTCGGTCGAACCTCTTCAAGTGTAACATCGAGGGTGATTCCTCCTGGTTTCACTTGATGGTAGGCACCTGAATCAACTAGTGTCCTTAAATGTAAGGAGTCGGGTGACACAATGGTGACCGCCCAGGGATTGTATCGGGACGGCAGGACAGGCGGGTACCATCGTGGGCCTGGTCCTTGCTCGTTGGCTGTGAGATACCGTGTTGTACGAAATTCGTGCTCTTCAAAGAGCACACGCGAGATAAGGTAAGGAGACGGTTCACCTTGTTGTTAACCGCACGAGTTGGTGGGACGACAGGGCAGGCGGCCACCGGCTCTGGTTATGGGGGTGGACCTGACTATTGTCGTTTTCCGGGACTCACCCGGATAGGGGCAATGATAACAGTTGTCCCGACAAAAAATAATAAAATGCTTAATTGTTCAGGTGAAGACTTGAGTGGGTCGACGTGCCCTATACGCACTACCTCCACGTGGGATTACGATGTGGGCCCTCTGCATTGTAGGATCGTTCGATGGCTCTTCACACGTCAGCTTTACCTCGGGCTGATTGCCGGGCTTGGACCGCCTACTCCGGTAGTGGGAGGTGGGTCAGCTTCACCAGCCAGCCACGTACCGTGCAAGAGTACAATGGGCAGGGGTCCAAAGTCCCTTTGTGCTTAGGATTTAGACCGACGGATGGCCTCTTTGTTGAGCTTGAAGGAGGGACTTCGGCGTATCGGATAGCCTCTGTGGGGCATTCCCTAACAAGGTGTACGCCACCCTAGAGATCCGAGCGTGTCGGGTAATAGTACTGCAGCCCCTGCAGGGATGATAATCTATTCGGATAGCCGCGTCCACGGTAATAGGACGGTTTATGCTGAAGCCAGACTCTACTACTACAAACTACTACTAGTAAACTGATTGGTTCCAGGTTTTCTTCCTCGCAGGGAAGTCGAGGAAGGATTCTCGGAGGCATTGATATTTGTTATCTAATACAACTTACTATTATATAATGTTGCAGCAACTTCTGCTGCATTGTTACTTTATGCTTTATATGAACTGTTGGCTGTTCTCTTCTCGTGCTACAAGACTCGTCGGAAGATCCTAGTCTTCGTTAGGCTTAGCTTCTCTTCCTTATTCTGGATTACTGCAACTCAGTCCACTATATATAGCCTCCCCTTTCCATTTGATACAAATGCATAAATGATTAGTAGCGGACGTAAGACTCGCGGGTATGCTAGATACTCACCCTTGCTTTATTCCCCCCTTTTTGTTTTGCCTGATCAGCCGCTGCAGTCGACGTTGGAGCATTGGAGTCTAGGAGCAGGAGATCCCCGATGCCTACCACCCCAAAGTGAAGATCCTCGATGCCTTCTACGACATGGAGATCCCCTACGACCAGGAGTAGTTTGGAGGTTCCCAGGCAGGAGGCCTCGCCTTTTCGATCATTGTTGTTTTTGTGCTAGCCTTCTTAAGGAAAATCATGTGTACCTTGTGTCTATACTCAAAAAATATTGATTCTGCTAACTTTGTGCTCTCGAGCTGTTGTATTCGAGCCCTCGTGGCCCCTAGCTTGTATTAAGTAGCTTGTATTATTTTATTTAGAGTTGTGTTGTGATATCTTACCGTGAGTCCCTGATCTCGATCATGTACTTCGCGGGTATGATTACCGTACACGGTTCGATTTTGGGGGTGTCACATTTGTTGCTTTGGGTTTACACTTTGGGTGGGGCTTGCAAATTAATACCAGCGAGATGTTCTGGATAGATATCTCAAGGTGGATGATTAGTAGTAGATGCAGATGGATTTCGGTGTACTTATTTTGGCGTACCGCCCATGCTTTTGAGCATCTTCCTTTCTTTTGTAGCATAGTTTGCATTGGTTTGCACCCGTTATCTTATCAATTTCCCAGCTATAGTTTGTTTACCTTGCATAGCTCTTTTATCGTCTTTTGGGAGAGAGACATCACTAGTGAACATCATGGGACCCCGGTCCATATTTCAACCACTGTTTACATCCTAAATTTACTTCTTGATTTTACTTTCTAGTTGTAGCTATCACTATCTCTTATCTCTTGCGTTTCACCCTTTATAAACAAGAAGAACGGAGAGATTGACAACCTCTTTGTACTCAGAGGGAGCAAAGTTATCTATCGTTGTGTGCAGGTCCACGTCAACTCATGCTAGATTTCTAGCGCCGTTGTCACCTACTTGCTGTCGTTAGAGTCCTATTGGAGACATAAACCTTGGTATATTCACTAAGGGAAACTTGTTGACGTTCCGCATCTCGTACCTTCCACTTTGGGTAACCAACGAGGGGCAAGAAGCCATCATGGATGTTGCATGGCAATGTATCTCGAAAAGGCTATGGAAATACCTTGATAGGTAGGTATGGTGGTTGTTTTCAGGAAGATATAAGGAGGTTTATGATGACAGAGCGTATCGTGCCAAGGGTTTGGATGCACCGGCGAAGTATGCGCCAACTCTCAACATGAGAAAGGGAAATGCACGGTATCGAAGAGGCTAGCAAAATATGGGAAGGTGGAAGTGCCAATAATCGAATACTCGCATTAGTCCGAATAGCTCATGCACTTATTATCGGTAACTCTCTATATAATCGGGAGGTTCACAAAGAGAAGAGTACCCCGAGGAGGAGTGTATGGGGGTTTGGTTATCCTTGCGCATCCTCGACCAATGGTACGTGAGGGTACTCTATATATTCCAACTCTTCAGAGGATAGCGATCCATCTAGTAGTTAGAGTTCAAAAACTAATTTTTGTAGTTTTCGAAAATTAGCATGGATTGCCCAAAATAAGACACCTATCACTAATGGGCTCAAGCTCTTCACACCCTAACGTCCAAACATTACTCTAATCAATACCTCAAAACTATTTGCATGTTACTAATACACTTGAAATAGCAACCTTAATTACCTACTCATGCAAGACACACAACCCAGTGCAACTAGCCAACTCTCTAAACAAGATAAAAATGAAAATTCAAGAGAGTTCCTAGAACAACCTAAGAAAAATCTCTTAAAAAGATAAGCATGAGAACTTAGAGCTAATCATGAAAGCAGATATGAAAAGATATAGAACACACACAAAATGAAAGATAAGCATGCAAGCCTATGTTGTGTTCTATGGTGGAGTGGAGCGTGTTTCTCTCCCAAACAGTGAAGGCTAGGATCCAACTTGTTATGAACAACAAGAAAAACTAAAACAAAAAAAAATTAAAGAGCGAGACGCTCCAAGTCTAGCACATAACATAGGAAGCTATAAAAATACAGTATGGAGAAGGATGAACGGATGATTGTTGATGGAGAAGGGGATGCACGGGGGCATCCACAAGCTTATATGCTTGAGTCTCCTTGGATATTTCTTGGGGGTCCATGGGGGCATCCCCAATCTTGAGCTCTTGACACTCCCGAATCTTCTTTCATCATCTTCCTTCGCATACTTGAAAACACCCTTCATACAAAACTCATCATAAGCTTATTAGAGTGGTTAGTACCCATGATAAAATAATTTTTCCCTACTGGAAATAAAGATATTCTTGAAGAGCTACTGTTTCTCAATATTGCCAAAAAGGTTTTGCAACGAAAAAGCAAGATTAAGGTTTGCAAAACGAAGAAAATACAAAACGTGGCAGAATCAATGAAAAATAGACCAGCAGATAGTAAATAATTTTTCGGGGTACTTCTGCAACTCAAAATAAAAAAATAAGAACGGATGCACGAAATCCAATTGTATGGAGCATGTTGTAAGGCCCGATATGAAGTACTGTTCCAGATCTAGATGTTTCCATCCAGATCCGGGGACGAAGCACATATCGGTCCCACCGTGACATATGACAACGCCATATGCCCCGGATTTCCAACATGATATCACAACATTACAACTACAAGGATACAACATCTCATACAATCGGCATACAACTGCCTTAAATACATTACATCAGCGGAAGATACATGTCTGAGTACAGAATACAATCAAATTCCTAATGGCAAAGGTAAAACACACCATACCCGTAACCACACGGGTCCAGGCTCTCCGCCGGGATCCACCTAACTAATCGCCGTCGACTCTCCACAAAGGCGTCGAGAAGAAGGATCGTCGAGCTCCTCTGAAGTTTTCATAACATTCGTAAAAGAGATAAGAAATGGGTGAGATATATCAACAAGTCTTTGTACTAACTTCTCATGGCAAGATGGGGGTAGTGGTTGAGGTTGCAGCCGCACTAACAATATATGAGGTGGCTAACGATCTATTTAGAGTAAGATGAGAACCAAGCATTCGATGAGGAATCACCTCCAACAAGTATGCTATCATGTACTTACGCAAACATAACACCTATCCTATCCTTGTCCTCCCCTTCATCACACGATGAAGAAGAAGCAGTCAAGGCACAAACACGTTGATGAAGTTATTAAGATTATCTAAGTTGTAGTTGTCTATGAACAAGACGTAGGTCCCAAGTCATCCATAACCGTGGACACGGCATCTTGAAAATATTTAACCCTGCAGCGGTGTACCAACTGCCCGTATAGGCGTCGCATGTACGCCCTGTTTCCTCTTGGCATGTGAAGACGCCTGAAACTCCTGAACGTCAGAGTCCCTTTAACTAACAACGCACAATTCCGTGTGGCCCCCGTGGAGTCGACATACAATCCAAAAGCCGGCCGCGCTCTCGGATCAGCCTCTTCCTTCTCAATAGGGTTTGGGTTACCGGGACACCTGAAAGACCAAGTATGTGATCAGAGGGGGAGGGGGTGAATGATCACTTCAAATTTTCTCATGAAACTCTGAAGTGAAGCACAACTTAGCAGCAAAAGTAAGTCAACAGGAAGGTAGACAGTGAAGCAGAACTAGAGTGAAGCATAACATAGCGAATCAAAAGCATCGAATCAATTGCATTGAATCAAATCACAGAAGAAATTGCAATACTTAATGTAAGTGCAGAATGTAAAACGAACTCTAGACTCGGCGATGTTTGGTCGACCAGTTCACACTCTGCAAAGTGCTACGTCTAGTTGGAGGGACTTGTGATTGAACACATGAGCTAACCTCTCTCCGTCCGTATCTCCACTGCACCAATCTCCTTGAGCTTGGTCAGTTCTTCACTCGTGGTTTATTATTGAGGAAATCACGGAAAACTTTGACAAACTGAACTTCAAGGCGACAATTACTCTTCGCTCTCTGAAGAACAACTCTCTAACCGTCTAGGAGAATTGCAGTTCTCCAAGATAACAAGGCTAGCAAACTTCTTCCTAAGTCATAGTGAATCAACTCAGATCAGTAGGACTTATGCTTCAGTGGATGGGTTTCGGTTTTGCTTCGGTAGGGTGCTCTCTCTCTTATCTGTCAGAGAATAATCTTAGAGCAGCCACCCGCCAATCGAGGAGGGGGTGGCCTATTTATAGGTGGTGATCCCTAGGTGCGAAATGACTAAAGTGACCCAATGCGAGAGCTTGACACCTGTCCGCAATGGTCGGATTTATAATCAATGCGCAACTTTACTTGCGGAACAAGTAAAGCTGACTCACAGACTTGGTTAAGCTTCACGAGCTGAAAGAACATAGTCTTCGCTGGTGAAGCACTACCTAGTGCACATGAGATTTCTCATCTCTGGCTTCTCACAGGTTTTAATTCGATCTGAGTCTTTTCACCAAAACCTTCGGAGTTCATTTGCTAAACCCCTCTTGATATTACGGTTTTTCCTACGACTCAAAGAACTGAAAAAGAACTACGCAAAAACTACTAAGTCTTGCGCCATCTTGATCATCTCCTTCGATGAGACGTGCTTCAGGATTCCTTATATTTTTGGGGGTCGACATCCGTGATGAGCATCGCTCCAGAGGATATGCTTCAGTGAATATGTAAATCTTCCTTGAAGCTTTACCACCAACCTATAACTTCAGGAACCTAACCATCTGTTTTACACTAGAAAACTTGTTAGTTCCTCTACTATTTTGTCCAACAATATCCAAAACTCATGGGGGAAAAACATTGCTCTTACAATCTCCCCCTTTTGGGACTAATTTTGACAAAATAGGCATCGATAAGAATATGAAATTTTGAGTTCAGAACTCTAAGATATGAAGCCTTTGACTCCCCCTGAATGCAAGCATCGAAGATTTGTATAATCGAAGTAAATGCTTGATAGAGAATGTCTTTCGTGGGAATCAAAACACATATCTTAGTGAATCAATTGCATTTAAAGTATTTAGTCTTGAAGAATATGCAATCATCCAATGACCTGTGAACTTAATAGAAATAACCACCTGCAAGACAGAATATACGAGAGCAACTTGCAAGAAAGGGGGTTATTAACATATAACATGTAGCAGCAGTTCACAGACGATGTAAAACTTAAGTTACAGCCCAATCGAAGGGAATGGAATGTTTGCTTCAACTTAGCACACAAAGATCAAATCAGAACCCTTAAACCCTGCAGCGAATCTAAACTCAATCGATGCTACATTCTCCCCCCTTTTTGTCAATGATTGGACAAAAGGTTGAGAGGTAGACCAAGAGTATTTACGCATCGGCTGCAACCCGGGGACTTTGTTGACGGTCTTCTCCTGAAGAAGATGCATCTCCAGAAGTGTCTCCTTCTGTCGGGCCAGGCGACTCAAGTTCTTCAATGTTCATCGGCGCCTGCAGAAAATCGAGATCACCGTCGTTGAGAGGATCATCTTCTTTCTTCGACGTGTGATAATCTTCGTATGAGTAGGTATCTGGGCGAATCTGTTCAGCTGGGTTGACAAACAAAACTTCATCAATCTTCTCCAACGGAGGAATCTTCGGGTTGGGGCGGTCAATCGAATCATTTCTTGAAAAATTGCGCTAAAGATGTGGATACTCCTTGTAAATCCGGGCATCTTCAAGCTTCTTGACAGAGTTGAATTTCCTCAAACCTTTCCATGAGTGGTGCTTCAAAACTTTCAGATACTGATTATTGTTCAAAGCAATGTTGCCAAATCTATTGATTTCATCTGAAAGATGTTGCATTTGGCATTGATTGCCTTCGATGAAGTTCTCTAGCAAATGTTGAGAGAGAATGCCAACTTCAAAGTGGTAGACTTCCTTCTGGAAAGTCTTCGACATATTTCTTTCATTTACATGATGTCTGACGCCAACATAAGTGGCAAATGGATCATTTGACCTTCTGAAGATATTCATTGTATCACGCACAGGAGGACAGAATAGCTACGGGTGATGTCTAGCAACATAATCTTCACTGCGTCCATAATTCCATATGGCTTGGAGCCAGGGAGCATAAGGCTTCAATTGATTTACCAGTTCAGCAGCTTGTACCATGTAGCGAAGAAAACAGTCCTCGAAGTCGAACACATGACCATGGGTGAGCTTCACCAGTGCATGACGGACATGATAGTGAATATTGGATTCATCATAGGCAGTGCTGAGAGGCATCAAGGAATGAGACAAGATATAGAACCAAGTCTTTGATATGAAAACCAGATGCTTCAGGCGAATGTTTTCTGGCATGTGATCAGCAGTGACTTTGGGATCCAGGAGTGAAGAAAATTCAGCATCTGTTGGATCAGGAAGTAAGTGGACCTTCGCTAACTTGCCAGTGTGCCGAGGGATATTGATGATTTCCATGAACTCTTGTGAGTGCATGCGAAACACTTATCCTTGAATCATCCACTCGAGTAGCCAAGTATCAGTGTCATTTGGATTGGCGGATACATACAAGGTGGCATAGAACTTCTTGATTAACTCTGAGTTGAATGGTGTCTCCATTGCAAACAGACTTGTCAGATTCTGTGCTTCGATAGTTTCCATTATATTCTGGAAGCACGTTGCAGACGAAAGGCTTCTCATGTCCAGGTACTTGTGGGGAAATAGAACACTTTTCTGGCAGTGAAGCTTCGTATAAAGTATCTGCTGTCCAGCAGTCCAAAACCAAAGGTCGTCAGTTGTTCTGGGCGAAGCATATGGGCTTGTGGCAAAGAAGAGAAGCTTCTGGCGATGCGCTTCGACATCGAATTCTGGCCCATGTCTGGCGGAAGTACCAACACCCAGGAACATTGAAAAAGTTTCACGCGGGTAGTTGGAATCAAGTTGATATCCTGGGCAGGTGTGCAATGGGGCACTAGCCTTGAAGCAAATAAAGCTTGTTCTTGTGGTTGAGTCATAATGGCCAAGATATTGGCTTCATCATCAGCATCTGAATTTGCTTCGGGATCTTCTAGAGCAACATGTTCTTCATCTTCTTCTTCTTCGGACTCATCCGCAGAGTCAGCCCAAGAGTAATCTCTCGAAGGAGCAGGATCTTCATGATCATGGGGGGAAGGTTGTGGTTCAAAGTTGTCATGGTGCGAAGGTTGTGGAGCATCTTGAGGTGGAGGTGGAGCACGGGGTTGAGGAGGAGCTCGGGGTGGAACAGCTTCAGTGGCAGGTGGATTTTCAGGTGGAGAGGGGAGACGTATATCTTGCATCGGGGAGGTGAAGCATGTCTTGCGATCTTCTCTGGGGGATGAGAGTTAACTTCATCAACTTCATCTGCTGCATCAGTGATTAAGCGTCGCTTCCTTGGCAACAGTTTGGGAAGGGGAGAAGCAAGTTGCCTGAGCATTGCTTCATGCTTCTTGGAGTCAATTGCCATGACCGAAGCATTGTGCGATTTGCAACAATCTTCAACAGCTGACTTAATCTTGCCTTGATAGACTTGAATATATTGCTTCGTCGTCTCATTTACATTAGCAATTTTCTTCGACGCAGCCTCTGCTTCAGCCTTGAAGTCTTCGTTAGATTCTTCGTTGGCTTTCTTCTTGAACTTCAATACTTTCGCAGTTTCAGCCCTGTCCCTAGCATGCAAGTCCCTCAATTGATCGTAAAGGTTTTCAATCATAGAAGTGATAGTTGGTGGAATGTACACATTGCCAACGTCAACTGCTTCGGGATCAACAGCTTCAGCTTGCTTGCAGAAAGCCTGATGCAAGCTTATACAATCCCATAGTTCACCTTCTCTTGGATCAGGGAAGTTGTGGTGACTATGTTCAGCTTCTTCTTGAGCTTCGGGGGCAGGTGCTGTGGTTTTCTTCGGAGCAATATCTTTGGGAGTCATGTCCACAGCAGCTTCCTTTTGTGCAGCACGAGAAGCTTTCTCGGCTTTCCTCGTTCTCAAAGAATTCAGTGTCGCCTTGCGCTTGGCTTCGGCTTCACTGAGCTATTTAGCTTCGGCAACAGCCTTAGCTTCTTTTTCTTTTCTTCAGCGAGCTTACGCTTCGCTTCAGCTTTTTTATTTGCCTCCTCCAAGTCCTTCCTTTGCTTTTCAAGCTGAGCAGCTTCTCTGTCTGCCGTCTCCTTCACTTGAGCTTCTTTATCAGCCTTAGCTTGGGCTTTGGCTGCTGAGTATAGTCTTTTGGCTTCGGCAAGGTCATTCTTGTGTAGTTCAGCTTCAGACAATTTCTTGGTGCCAACCTGGGCATAAGTTTGGCCAGGCTTTGCAGCAGTTGTCTTCAGCTTTGAAGCTTTGGACGCTCTTATAGGTTCAGGTGCAGCAGCTTCGGGCTGACCAGCTGTAAGGCCCGATATGCGGTACTGTTCCAGATCTAGATGTTTCCATCCATATCCGGGGACGAAGCACATATCGGTCCCACCATGACATATCACGAAGTCATATGCCCCGGATTTCCAACATGATATCACAACATTACAGATACAGGATACAACATCTCATACAATCGGCATACAACTGCCTTAAATACAATATAACAGCGGAAGATACATGGCTGAGTACAGACTACAATCAAATGCCTACTGGCAAAGAGAAAAACATCGATTCCCATACCCACACGGGTCCAGGCCCTCCGCCGGGATCCGCCTAACTAGTCGTCGTCGAGTCTTCACGTGACACGTCGATTACCATACCTGTTGTCGATCAAGAACCCTGAAAAGAGTTTGGGGGTAGTATCATGATTACAGAGGTACTCAGCATCCAACTGTAGTGGTCATCTGACCCAGCAAGGACTTCATCACTCGTCATTCTAGGACAACTAGTAGTTTACGGTAAGGAAGGGGTAAGTGGTGAGGTTGCTGCCGCACTAGCATTTATGAAGTGGCTAACGATCTAGAGAGTAAGATAAGAAGCCAAGCATTCGATGAGGAATCGCCTCCAACAAGTCTTGCTATCCACCTACTACGCAAACATAACACCTGTCCTATCCTTGTCCTCCTCTTTGCATCCCGAGGAAGAAGAAGCAGTCAAGGCACACACACACGTTGATCAAATTATATTAAGATTATCTCAGTTGTTGTTGTCTATGAACAAGGAGTAGGTCTCAAGTCGTCCATAACCGTGGACACGGCTTCTCGAAAAGATTTAACCCTGCAGGGGTGTACCAACTGCCCATTACAAGGCTCCGCACGCACGCCCATCTCTCTCAGTTTCTACCCATCATAGGCAACCATTTTATGCTTTAGTTCCGAGAGATCCGAAAAGGCAGGTCCCTCTAACTAACAACGAAAAAAACCGGTGGCCCCCGGGGAGTCGACACCCAATCCAAAAGCCGGCGACGCTCTCGGATCAGACTCTTCCGTATGACGTAGTTCGGATTGCCGGTTAATCACACATGGGAAACCGGGTCTTAGCTGATCGGGTGGACCAACAGAGGAACTAAGTCTCCACTGGCCCGAGTTGTTTCGAAAACAGCTGGGGCGCCAACTAACACACACACGTTGCAAAAGGTAAAACTAGCTTGGGCAACCACTAGAAATGCTTGAAGCTAGGTAGGTAAGAAAAGGGGACCCCATAAAATCCCACAAGCGGTTAGGCACGCTCAGTCTTAAAACCAATACCCGGAACTCGGATCCTAGGTGACTCGAATGGAACAAAGCGTCGGGGCGGGATGGCCTAGACCTTCCATCCTTCGTCGAATATAGTCAACATTATAATAATCATATCATCAACAACAATATAATAATGTGATATCCCAAACCAAGGAATAATAGGGTAACATCGTAGCATCCTCAGCATGCATACTATGCAGGGGCTGAGCAACGAGCAATAGTAACATAGCAGTACAAGGTTTGCTGGGAAGGGACATGGCTGTATCGGTTTGAAAGAGGCTGTAAACATGTGGTAGGATCAAACATCGAACCTAACCTAGACTAGCATGCAAACCGCTGGTTTAAATAGAATGGATCATAAGTAATGTATAGTCCTTGCCTGTTGAGAAGTCGGGTTCCGAAGGTGTAGTTGATCGCAAGCTCGCATCGTCTCCGAGAGGTACCCGCGGAAGCACACAAGAAGGAAACACTGGAAAGCAATCAACGGTGCACCACTATTACTATGGAGCAATACAAGATCAAAGAGGCAACACCGGGCATGACAACGCGATACGGATCTATCGTCGAGAACGGTTACTAACAGTTTAAGTGGGGTATTGGTCACACACGACGAATACCGCACATTTACGGTGGTTCAAGGTTCTTAGCTACAGGTGATCAACCAACGGTTATTAACATGGCAACTCAAGCAAGCATGGCATAGCACAAAAACATGGCAACAGGTGAAGCACAAATTAAACTATCCATGCTAGTCAATTTAAGTGAGGCACAACCTAAACATGGCATAACACTAAGCGCCGCACGATGATTAAAACATTTGGTACTGTTCTGTCGTAAACCATATTTTAGATTGGTTAACAACAGCAAACAATAGCATAAACACAAAGTACACGAAAAACTAATCAATTTACATATAAAGAACACCCCAAACGGAGTTACGGTTAAAAAGATATAAGCAAAACAAGTTACGGGCACAATCTGCCAACATCACAAAGCACACTTTAGAGCAATGCATAAATAGGTTAATGAATGCAAAGATACTCACAAATGATATGAAACTAAAGTAGACATGACAGGGAAGGCATGAAAAAAAGAATCATGCAAATAGACATCATAGATCAAAATTTATTAAGCAAACAACATGACATCGCAAAGTAACAGACTTTGTGAAAAACAGAGGTGACTGTCAACAACAGCAGCATAGCAACTTTGGAGCACAACAACTATATGACCAGCAAGCATATCATGGCAATGCAATATATGTAATGAAAGTAGACATGATGCTTAACAATATGCAATTGGAATCACTCAATTCCGATAAACGGTTGCGAAGCAATCGTCAACCGAAGTTGCAACAAAATAACAGTTTCAGCAACAGTAGCACATTAACATCAGGATCACCACTTTGGAGCAAGATTTAATATAGCTCCAACACCCAAACATGACAAGTTAAAACATGGAAATGAATTACACAAGATGCTTAACACATAGGAGAAAGAATCAATGCAATAGGCCTCATGGATTAGTCATAATCATCATGCAAAGTTGCAACAAAATAATAACAGCAGCACTTAACAGGAAAATTAGCAGTTTAACGGCCTGATGACCTGTTCAGCACACAATTACACAATCAAGATGAGCTCAAATGAAAATTCTCACAAAAGAAGAATTGAGGTACACGCAATTCTGAGCAACTTTCGTTTTGGGGGCGCGTTCATCGGAGCTACGGTTTACTCGCAAATCTACGCGCGAAACTGAAACAGCAACACATAATACTCCAGACTTAGCAGAAATTACAGAGAGTTCTTATTAGAAGAAAAAAAGGAAATCGGCCCTCACCCATGGGCCAAGCCCAAAAGGCCGCTGGATTTGGAGGGGGTCTGGCTTGGGCTGGCATGGGCGCCATGGGCCTGCTGGTGTGGCTTGGGCCGGCTTGGGAGGGGGCCCACCTGGCCTCACCCATGGCGGCAGGGAGCAGCGCCTGGAGCCCGAGCGGGCACCAGGCGGCGGCGGACCGGTGGCACGCCGGCCACCGGCGGCGAGGGCGGCGGGGCAGGCGAGGTCGAGGAGGAGGCCGCCGGATCCGGCGTGGATCTGGCCGTCGGCGCGACTCACGGCGTGGGCTGCCGCTGGCTCGAGCTCGGGCTCGCCGGCCTCAAGCCATGGCGCGGCCTCTGGTTCCTGCGGGGAGGAAGGAGGAGGGTTAGGGGAGAGAGGGAGATAGGAGAGGGAGGAAAGGGAGGAAAGAGAGGAGGGAAGAGGCCGCGGGGAGGAGAGGGAGCTCGTCGGGGCTGCTGCCGGCGGCGGCCTCGGCTGGCGGCGCGCGGGCGTGGAGCCTCCACGGGCGGTTGGTGGAGAGGAGAGAGAGAGGGAGATGCTGGGCTGACGTGGCGCTCTCCTGGCCACCCGATCGCGCAATCCGACGGTCCAAAAAATCTGGGATCTGGGAGGCAAAAATTGGGCAAAGTGGAGGGGGGTGGCTGCAATTTTGTGCTAGGGAAACCCTAGAAATGGGTGGGAGTGTGATGGTCTTTATATAGCCCCGGTGGCTAGCAGTTTGCAAAAACATCCCCGGTTTTTGTCTCGCACGCGCGGTGCTCACGTTTCTGACCGCCGGGGGTCCGCAGTACCTCCGATTCGGGTAAAACTTCGAAATGCGCGATCAGCGCTTCGAGCCGGAGGCGTTCACCTCGCGCTGGAACCGTTCCGAAAACACTTTCCGGCGCGCTATAAAAATAACACGTTTAATTATTAAACGGGGTTTTTTCGTTCCGTTGGCTGCAGCTGGTCTCGTGCGGTTTTCGCAACGGTGCTCGGGTGAAACCCGGTGTCGCAAAGGTCGAGTGTCAGGGTGGCAAGGGTCGGTCTCCGTCCGATAAGAGATAAGAGGGGGAAAATAATCGCCGATCGATAAATCAGGGATGCAAACACCGCAAACAAATCGAAGAATCAAACAATTCACACCGAAAACATTTTTTTTAATTTTTGCAAAAACTGGGTTGTTACAATACAACACCACCAACAAGGGATCTCGTCCCGAGATCCAGGACGATTCGGGGGAGAGGGGGAAGGGGAGAGAAAAGAGAGTCGACGATCTTCAACACCACCAACAAGGGACTCTGGTCCATGTCGACGTCGAACTTCGGTTGAGATAAATTTCCGCAGAGATACGACATCGTCGAAAATACGAAGTCGTCGGTGTCAAGAGGAGGAACGACAACGTTAACCGAATCAAATGATAGTGTATTCGACGCAAGTCGTGAAAACACCAGCAAAGGATGGATGGCAATGGATGACCCAGATGATATCCGAAACCGGAGAAGCTAAAGGTACTACAGGAATTCCCAAACCTGAGATCGGAATCGAGACAATACGCTGCAAGCAAGGCATTATAACTATTCCGATACTCCACTCTCTCGAGATCCTAAAGTTTGAAAGGGATAAGGCGAGTGTAAAACACTTACGACACTTGTCTTGACCAGAGCATGGGTAAGGAGTAAAAAGATCCTACTCTCCGATAACTAACTTAGTAACTACAAAATAGTTTTTGTCTAGACTCAACTTCGGCCAAAGAGGGGATCCTACGGTCGGTAAGGCTCTGATACCAAGTTGTAAGGCCCGATATGCGGTACTGTTCCAGATCTAGATGTTTCCATCCATATCCGGGGACGAAGCACATATCGGTCCCACCGCGACATATGACGAAGTCATATGCCCCGGATTTCCAACATGATATCACAACATTACAAATACACGATACAACATCTCATACAATCGGCACACAACTGCCTTAAATACAATATAACAGCGGAAGATACATGTCTGAGTACAGACTACAATCAAATGCCTACTGGCAAAGAGAAAAACATCGATTCCCGTAACCACACGGGTCCAGGCCCTCCGCCGGGATCCGCCTAACTAGTCGTCATCGAGTCTTCACGTGAAACGTCGATTACCATACCTGTTGTCGATCAAGAACCCTGAAAAGAGTTTGGGGGTAGTATCATGAGTACAGAGGTACTCAGCATCCAACTGTAGTGGTCATCTGACCCAGCAAGGACTTCATCACTCGTCATTCTAGGACAACTAGTAGTTTACGGTAAGGAAGGGGTAAGTGGTGAGGTTGCTGCCGCACTAGCATTTATGAAGTGGCTAACGATCTAGAGAGTAAGATAAGAAGCCAAGCATTCGATGAGGAATCGCCTCCAACAAGTCTTGCTATCCACCTACTACGCAAACATAATACCTATCCTATCCTTGTCCTCCTCTTCGCATCCCGACGAAGAAGAAGCAGTCAAGGCACACACACACGTTGATCAAGTTATATTAAGATTATCTCAGTTGTTGTTGTTGTCTATGAACAAGGAGTAGGTCACAAGTCGTCCATAACCGTGGACACGGCTTCTCGAAAAGATTTAACCCTGCAGGGGTGTACCAACTGCCCATTACAAGGCTCCGCACGCACGCCCATCTTTCTCAGTTGCTACCCATCATAGGCAACCATTTTATGATTTAGTTCCGAGAGATCCGAAACGACAGGTCCCTCTAACTAACAACGAACAAAACCGGGTGGCCCCCGGGGAGTCGATACCCAATCCAAAAGCCGGCCACGCTCTCGGATCGGACTCTTCTGTATGACGCAGGTCGGATTGCCGGTTAATCACACATGGGAAACTGGGTCCTAGCTGATCGGGTGGACCAACAGAGGAACTAAGTCTCCACTGGCCCGAGTTGTTTCAAAAACAGCTGGGGCGCCAACCAACACACACACATTGCAAAAGGTAAAACCAGCTTGGGCCACCACTAGAAATGCTTGAAGCTAAGTAGGTAAGAAAAGGGGACCCCATAAAATCCCACACGCGGTTAGGCACGCTCAGTCTTAAAACCAATACCCGGAACTCGGATCCTAGGTGACTTGAATGGAACAAAGCGTCGGGGCGGGATGGCCTAGACCTTCCATCCTTCGTCGAATATAGTTAACATTATAATAATCATATCATCAACAACAATATAATAATGTGATATCCCAAACCAAGGAATAACAGGGTAACATCGTAGCATCCTAAGCATGCATACTAAGCAGGGGCTGAGCAACGAGCAATAGTAACATAGCAGTACAAGGTTTGCTGGGAAGGGACATGGCTGTATCGGTTTGAAAGAGGCTGTAAACATGTGGTAGGATCAAACATCGAACCTAACCTAGATTAGCATGCAAACCGCTGGTTGAAATATAATGGTGCTTCCTTGCCTGTTGAGAAGTCAGGTTCCGAAGGTGTAGTTGATCGCAAGCTCGCATCGTCTCCGAGAGGTACCCGCGGAAGCACACAAGAAGGAAACACTGGAAAGCAATCAACGGTGCACCACTATTACTATGGAGCAATACAAGATCAAAGAGGCAACACCGGGCACGGCAACGCGATACGGATCTATCGGCGAGAACGATTACTAACAGTTTAAGTGGGGTATCGGTCACACACGATGAATACCGCACGTTTACGGTGGTTCAAGTTGCTTAGCTACAGGTGATCAACCAACGGTTATTAACATGGCAACTCAATCAAGCATGGCATAGCACACAAACATGGCAAGAGGTGAAGCACAAAGTAAACTATCTATGCTAGTCAATTTAAGTGAGGCACAACCTAAACATGGCATAACACTAAGCGCCGCACGATGATTAAAACATCTGGTACTTTTCTGTCCTAAACCATATTTTAGGTTGGTTAAAAACAGAAAAAAATAGCATAAACACAAAGTACACGAAAAACTAATCAAGTTACATATAAAGATCACCCCAAACGGAGTTACGGTTAAAAAGATATAAGCAAAACAAGTTACGGGCACAATCTGCCAACATCACGAAGCACACTTTAGAGCAATGCATAAACAGGTTAATGAATGCAAAGATACTCACAAATGATATGAAACTAAAGTAGACATGACAGGGAAGGCATGAAAAAAAGAATCATGCAAATAGACATCATAGATCAAAATTTATTAAGCAAACAACATGACATCGCAAAGTAACAGACTTTGTGAAAAACAGAGGTGACTGTCAACAACAGCAGCATAGCAACTTTGGAGCACAACAACTATATGACCAGCAAGCATATCATGGCAATGCAATATATGTAATGAAAGTAGACATGATGCTTAACAATATGCAATTGGAATCACTCAATTCCGATAAACGGTTGCGAAGAAAGCATCAACCGAAGTTGCAACAAAATAACAGTTTCAGCAACAGTAGCACATTAACATCAGGATCACCACTTTGGAGCAAGATTTAATATAGCTCCAACACCCAAACATGACAAGTTAAAACATGGAAATGAATTACACAAGATGCTTAACACATAGGAGAAAGAATCAATGCAATAGGCCTCATGGATTAGTCATAATCATCATGCAAAGTTGCAACAAAATAATAACAGCAGCACTTAACAGGAAAATTAGTAGTTTAACGGCCTGATGCCCTGTTTAGAAAACAATTACACAGTCAAGATGAGCTCAAATTAAAATTCTCACAAAAGATGAATTAAAGTACACGCAATTCTGAGCAACTTTCGTTTTGGGGGCACGTTCATCGGAGCTACGGTTTACTCGCAAACCTACGTGCGAAACTGAAACAGCAGCACATAATACTCCAGAGTTAGCCAAACTTACAGAGAGTTCTTATCAGAAAAAAAAGGAAATCGGCCCTCACCCATGGGCCAAGCCCAAAAGGCTGCTGGATCTGGAGGGGGTCTGGCTTGGGCTGGCCTGGGCGCCATGGGCCTGCTGGTGTGGCTTGGGCCGGCTTGGGAGGGGGCCCACCTGGCCTCACCCATGGCGGCAGGGAGCAGCGGCTGGAGCCCGAGCGGGCACCAGGAAGCGGCGGACCGGTGGCGCGCCGGCCACCGGCTGCGAGGGCGGCGGGGCAGGCGAGGTCGAGGAGGAGGCCCCCGGATTCGGGGTGGATCTGGCCGGCGGCGCGACTCACGGCGTGGGCTGCGGCTGGCTCGAGCTCGGGCTCGCCGGCCTCAAGCCATGGCGCGGCTGCTGGTTCCTGCAGGGAGGAAGGAGGAGGGTTAGGGGAGAGAGGGAGATAGGAGAGGGAGGAAAGGGAGGAAAGAGAGGAGGGAAGAGGCCGCGGGGAGGAGAGGGAGCTCGTCGGGGCTGCTGCCGGCGGCGGCCTCGGCTGGCGGCGCGCGGGCGTGGAGCCTCCACGGGCGGTTGGTGGAGAGGAGAGAGAGAGGGAGATGCTGGGCTGACGTGGCGCTCTCCTGGCCACCCGATCGCGCGATCCGACGGTCCAAAAAATCTGGGATCTGGGAGGCAAAAATTGGGCAAAGTGGAGGGGGGTGGCTGCAATTTTGTGCTAAGGAAACCCTAGAAATGGGTGGGACTCTGGTGGTCTTTATATAGCCCCGGTGGCTGGCAGTTTGCAAAAACATCCCCGGTTTTTGTCTCGCGCGCGCGGTGCTCACGTTTCTGACCGCCGGGGGTCCGCAGTACCTCCGATTTGGGTAAAACTTCGAACTGCGCGATCAGCGCGTCGAGCCGGAGGCGTTCACCTCGCGCTGGAACTATTCCGAAAACACTTTCCGGCGCGCTATAAAATAACACGTTTAATTATTAAACAGGGTTTTTCGTTCCGTTGGCTGCGGCTGGTCTCGTGTGGTTTTCGCGACGGTGCTCGGGTGAAACCCGATGTCGCAAAGGTCGAGTGTCAAGGTGGCAAGGGTCGGTCGCCGTCCGATACGAGATAAGAGGGGGAAAATAATCGCCGATCGATAAATCGGGGATGCAAACACCGCAAACAAATCGAACAATCAAACAATTCACACCGAAAACAAAATGTTTAATTTTTGCAAAAACTGGGCTGTTACACCAGCAGGCTTCTTCTTCGATGGGTCATGCCTCTCTTTGGTCCTTTGCTCTGCTGGGACCAGGCGGCGAGGTGGCTTTGAAGCCAATGGAGCCTCTACGACCAAATGAGTTAAGTCAATTTGTGGACGCGAAGCAGGAGGGTCTGTGCGGTCTTGCATTCTGATGCCTTTCGAAGCAGGCAGTTTCTCCCTAGCCTTTTTCTTCAGTGACTTTTGAATCTTTTGCCTTTTAGGATTCGGAGAAATTGGGGTATGCTTAGACTCGTCGTCAGCATCAGTAGAAGGATCCTCATGAATGGAATCCTCAAGACGTGCGGCAGCAGCATCAACAGCAGCGACATGTGCTCTGTCTTCATCAGTGTGAGCAGGCGGCAGTGAAGCACTCGTTTTCCTCAGCCTGCGCGTCTTTGGCTTCGATGTGCCCTGGTCATCAGCATTGCCTTCCGCATTGAGTGCCTTGGCTTTATTCTCATCTTTGAGTCTTTTCTTTTTAGCAAGAAGAGCGAGTCTTTCTTGCTCTTTAGGGTAGTCATCAGGTGTCTTTGGCGGTTTGGGGTAGTATTTTCTTCGGTTCTCAGCACTGTACTGACCACACGTAGAAGAAGTGTACTGGTATGGTGGGTTGAAGGCGAACTGCATGGCCCACTTCCAATCAGGAACGCTCTTGTACTTGTACCACCGAATCGCCCAGTAGCAGCGAATCTTTTGTAAGAGATTCTTTCTCATGTGATCTGATTCTCCGGGCGGAGTGTCATAGCCCATTTTCTCGTGAATGGAATCGGGAATTCCTCGGGCATTGTTAACTTCCTTCGCTTTGCCTCCTTTGACTTTCTTCCTTGGAGGATCAGGGAGGTTCTCAAGACCATCAACAATGGGTGATTCATCACCGAAGGCAGCCTCTTCATCAGACATCCTGTGAACAGAATAGTAGAAGAGAGGGAAAAGAGAATTGGGATGGATAAGCACAGGCAAAGGTTTCAATCAAAAACAATTTTGACAAGAGTTCAGGGCAAAGCTAAGATCAGATGCATATATGGTGTTGAATTGGGCTAGAACAAATTAAAGAACAAGTTCTCACTAAATTCAGTCTCAAATAGATCTAACCCTAAGACTGACCTGAATCGAGGGGACTCTTTTGATGCTACAAACAAGTTTCCGAGAGAAAGTGATCTCAAACAGATCAAGCAACCCTAGAAAAACACAAACAAACCCTAGAATCTCAGATCCAACAGAAAAAGAAGAACACGGAGGGGAGGTTGGATCGGAGAGCCCAGTGTACCCTAACTTGGTGACGCGGAGCGGCTACGACGACGATGAGCGGCAGAGAGGTGCTCTTCGACGGCGGGAATGTCCTCGGCGACGGCGGTCCGGCAGTTAAGCGGCGCAGTCGACGTCAGGGGCGAGATCTCGTCGGCGAACTCGAGGAGGAAGTTGGGGAACGGAGGAGACGAATGAGCGGTGGTGACGGTTCGCAGGGGAGGGATTGCCTTATATAGTGGGCGGTCTGAGTTAGCAGTTAGATCGCATCGGACGACACCCAGCGATTGTCTCTTCCGATTCTACGGTGGGGATTAAGTGGCTGTTCCTGAGCGAATCTCATCGGACCGAAAAAGACGGGGACTCAACGGTCGAAGACTAACTCTTGACCGAGAGCAAAAACTTCGATAAAGTTGGAAGCAACTGATTCGGAACTCAACGATGTTCGAAGTAATATGCTTTTCATTTCAAATGTGCTTAACCATTCAAGACATAATAGATTGGGAGCGAATCAGAATGGAGGGGATAGGGTCCAAAACTTATAACTTCGAAGAAAAATAACAACGAAGCTAAAAATGATAAGCACAGTGCACTAACAAAACGAATAAAAAAAAACAGAACTAGAAGTAAATTACGAACGAAGCTAAACACTTAATCAAGAACGAAGGAAAACCCAAGAGAAACTAAACAAACACACAACGAAGGTGAATATATACAGGGGGAAAGTTTCGATCTTACTGGACATTGTGTGAGTCTAGGATGTTTATCTCACATCTCAATGCACAGAACCTTTTCTCGTCCAATGGCTTCGTGAATATGTCTGCCAATTGATCTTCAGTTCTGAAATGACTGATCTCAATGTCTTCGCGCTGAACATGATCTCAAAGAAAATGATGGAGAATATCAATATGCTTTGTTCGAGAGTGTTGCACAGGATTGTGTGCAATTTTGATAGCACTCTCATTATCACATAGAAAAGGGATTTTCTTCACATAAATACCATAATCTTTCAGCGTCTGCTTAAGCCAAAGAATCTGAGTGCAGCATGAGACAGAAACAATGTATTCGGCTTCAGCAATATATATTGAGACACATTTTTGCTTCTTTGAAACCCAACACACAAGAGATCTACCAAGGAAATGACATGTGCCTGAGGTAGATTTCCTGTCAACTCTATCACCAGCCCAGTCTGAATCAGAATATCCAATCAAATAAAATTGAGTTCCTTTGGGGTACCAAAGTCCCAAAGAAGGAGTATGTGCTAGATACCGAAGAATTCAGTTTACAGCAGTATGATGTGATTCCTTCGGATTGGCCTGAAAGCGAGCACAAATACAAACTGATAGCATGATAGCTGGTCTAGATGCACACAGGTACAAGAGAGAACCTATCATAGACCGATACTTCTTCTGATCGAAGGGTTTGCCCTTCTCATGAGCATCAAGAAAACCATTGGTTGGCATGGCCGTTTTGATAGTTTTGCAATCAGTAAGTCCAAATTTCTTCAGGCAATCCTTCAAAAAAAATTCTTGAGAAGTCCATTCTTCTGTTGTCGAATCTGAAGTCCAAGGAAAAACTTCAATTCACCCATCATGGACATCTCGTATTTCTTCGACATCATCCTTGCAAATTCTTCGCTGATTTCAGGGTTAGTGCAGCCAAAAATAATATCATCTACATATATCTGACACACAAATAGATCATTGTTATATGATCGAGTGAAAAGAGTGGGGTCAGTGGTTCCAGGTTTGAAGCCTTTCTTCTGGAGGAAATCCTTCAATGTTTCATACCAAGCACGAGGTGCTTGCTTCAGTCCATACAAAGATTTGTGAAGCTTGTACACCATCTCAAGATTGTTTGAATCTTCAAAACCTGGAGGCTGCATAACATACACTTATTCTTCTATCTCTCCATTAAGAAAAGCACATTTGATATCCATTTGATATAGCAATATGTTATTGTGGTTAGCAAAAGCAAGCATGACACGAATGGATTCGAGACGGGCTACTGGAGCATAGGTTTCACCGAAATCAATGCCTTCGATTTGGGTGTACCCTTGTGCTACCAGTCTAGCCTTATTTCTTACCACAATACCATCCTAATATCCACTTAGTGCCAATAATATTGTGCTTCGTGGGATCAGGTCTATCAACTAGAGACCAAACTTTGTTTCTCTCTAACTGGTGAAGTTCTTCCATCATAGCCAATAACCGGTCTGGATCCTTCATGGCTTCATCAAATTTTGAAGGCTCTAGCATGGAAACAAAAGAAAAACTTCCACAGAAGTTAGCCAAACGAGTACGAGAGCGAGTGGTGGGATGACCTAGTTGACGAATTTCTTCGAGGATCTAATGAACATCGACTCTACTTCGGACTCGAGGTAAATTAGTATCGTTTTCTTCAGGCTCATCTTCTGCTTCAGGATCTGCTTCAGCTTCAGGATCTGCTTCACCTTCAGCATTTCCTCCAGGATCAACATTTTCTTCGTTCCTGTGCTCTTCTTCGACCTGTTCATCATTAGCTTCAGGATGTTGATCTCTAGCGCCCCGGGCTAGGTGTGGGAACATTGGATCATCATCATCCCTATTAGCTTGACGAGGATTTGTTTCGACATGGCAAATCTCTCCAATAGCCATGGACCTGATCACTTCATCAAGTGGAGATTCATCTAGGTCATGAGGCAAATGCTATTTTTGAGAGCCATTAGTTTCATTAAACCTCACATTTACAGTTTCCATAACTTTCCAAAAGTGAGAGTTATACACTCTGTAAGTGTGAGAATTTGAGCCATAACCTAGAAGAAAACCTTCATGTGCCTTAGGGGAAAATTTAGAGCTATGATTCATATCTCTAATAAAACATGGACCACCAAATACCCTAAGTTAGGACACATTAGGCTTGTTACCAGTTATAAGTTCATGTGATGTTTTCTTTAGGAACTTGTGAAGGTAAACCTTGTTGATGATATGGCATGCAGTGTTGATTGCTTCGGCCCAGAACCTAATGGGTGTCTTGTATTCAGCAAGCATAGTTCTGGCCATCTCAATAATAGTACGATTCTTCCTTTCAACAACACCATTCTGCTGCGGTGTATAAGCTGAAGAGAATTCATGAGTGAAGCCATATTCATCAAGAAAATCTTCAATATGATTATTTTTTAATTCAGTTCCATTATCACTTCTGATATGCTTCAGCTTTGAATCATATTCAATTTGAGCTCTCTTAGAGAATGACGTGAATATATCAACAACTTTGCTCTTGTCATCCAAGAAGAAAACCCAAGTGTAATAAGAGAAATCATCAACAATCACTAGGCCATACTTATGGCCTCCCAGGCTAGCATAATTTTGAGGACCGAAGAGATCCATACGAAGCAATTCAAGAGGACGAGTAGTGGTCATGATTGTCTTCGCAAAATGTTGTTTGTTAGTAATCTTTCCTGCTTCACAGGCACTACAGAGATGGTCCTTATCGAATTTTACTTCGGTAAGGCCAATAACATGTTTTTTCTTCACTAGGACTTGAAGATTTTGCATTCCTGCATGACCAAGCCTTCGATGCCATAACCAACCAGATGAAGCTTTTGCCATTAAGCAGGTGGAAACAGCAGGACACGAAGAGAAATCAACAATGTAGAGATCTCCCTTTCGGAAACCTTCAAAGACAAACGTGTAGTCATCCTATGAAAACACAACACAACGAGAAGCAGAAAACAGAACAAGCATACCCATATCACATAGCTTTGATATAGACATTAGATTGTATCCAAGAGATTGGACAAGCATAACCTTATCAATGTGTTTATCCTTTGATATAGCAACCTTACCCAAACCAATAACTTTACCATTATTGTTGTCACCGAAGGTAATGTATTTCTGTGAAGATTCAGTGAGCTTGTCTTCGGTGAACAACTCTTTGTCTTCGGTCATATGATTTGTGCAACCATTGTCCATGACCCATTCGGATCCACCGGAGACATAGCCCTGCAGAAGAATTAGTTCTTCTTAATCACCCACAAACGAGCAGGTGACTTAGAAGGCAATGGAGCACTTGATGAAGCATAAGCTTCATAACGAACAGGGTTATAGCGACATGGAGGTCCATCAAGTACACCATAAATAAAATTCCTCTTAAGGGGGTTAGGGTTAGTATGAGCATAGGCAATCTTAGTATTATTGTTTCGATGACGATAAGTGTGACGACCAATGCGGTAGTACTCTTTCTATGGAACGTTTGCTTCAGGGACCAGCGAATCATTTCTCTACTCGAGAGAATAGAAATGCTTCGGTGGCACAGAAGACTTTCCCTGCATAGAATGGTTAGCAGGCAATTTCTCCACAAGTGTTTTCTTCACCCATATCTTCGTCTTGTAGAAGCCATTCTTAGGAGGAGTACCAACATACTCAGCTGTAACCTTTCCCTGTTCATCTTTAATGAGCTTGTAGTCCGAATCAAGTGATTCATATACGATATCAATGGGTTTCTCCTTCGCTAGGACCCAAACAGTCTTAGGATACCGCTTAGGTTCCCAATAAGTGCCATCAGGGTTTAGCTTCATGTCGAAACCAACACCCTCTTTTCTGGGATTCCTGTGAAGGAGAGCCTTCCTCAGGATATCACAAAGGTACTGGTGACCTTGCACACTTTTGAACATGCCCGTTTAAAATAAGTTTTTCAACCTGAGGAGTTCCTCAGTAATAGCAGGATTTTCCTCATTCGAGGCATTAGTAACATCACGAAACATAGGTTCTTTACCTCTAGAATCAGTATTGCTTCACTCTAAGCAGGTTAACCATGGTGAATCAAAATGAGGTTTAGCTTCAGAACCCTGTTGAGCCATGAGAGAGAGATTGACACTCTCAAGTTCTTCATGATCCTCTTTCAGATTATCGAGAGCCACCTTCCTTTTAAGGAATTCATAGTTGAGATTTTCATGATCAGCTGAAAGAAAATCATCCCGAGACTGAAGCTCATCAAACTTCTCCTTCAGAGCAGCATGCCCATTAGTCAAAGTTTGACCTCTCTCCATCTCATCAATCAACATGACCTCTGATTTTTCAATGGTTTTGCTTAGAGATTCTAATTCATCTTGTTGTTTAGAAGCAAGTTTAACAAGTTTAGCATAACTCATTTTAGAGTCACTTTCATATGATGAGCAATCTAAAGTATCATATGAAACTTTAGATGAAGATACCTTATCCTTGGCCATGAAGCAGTAGGCGGGAGTCACGTCTTCATTGTTGTTGTTGGTGAAGAAGGAGCTCGAAGCTTTGGCTGAAGCATCTGCCGAAGCGAATGCCAAACCAGAAACACCATCTGATTCGGAACCAGACCCAGACCTTGAGCCTGATTCAGCTTCGGACCCAGAGACTTCTTCTTCAGAGTCCATTTCTTTACCCAGATAGGCCTTGGCACGGTGAGAACTTCTTCGACGACACGAGTGAGTCTTCGACGAAGAACCCTAATGCTTCTTATGATACTTCTTCTTCTTGTCATCATCAGAATCTCTCTTCTTTTCTCTTCGAGAACCAGATTCATTCCTCTTTGACTCATAGCTTTTGGAAGATCTGTGATGCTTGCTTGAGGAATCTCTGTGCGAATGCTTTGACTTGAATTCAATTTCCCACATGGGGCAATCAGCAATAAAGTGGCCTGGTTTCTTGCACTTGAATCAGCAATTTTCTTTAGTAGGAGAGCTTCTTGAGGATGAACGGTGGGAGGAACCACTTGAGCGACGTGAAGGATAGCTTTTATTCGGAGAAGATGAACTTCTTCGCTGGAACTGATTGAAGCGCTTCATTATGAGAACCAAGTCCTTTCGAATCCCTGATGGGTCATCTGATTCGACACCTGAAGCAGAACTGGGTTCAGGCGAGGAGTGGCGTGAAGCTTTTGCCTTTAGCGCGTGTGATCTTCTTCGAGTTCCATTGACATCAAGTTTCTCTTCTTGTTCCATTTCACAGGTAGTGAGTCTCTCAAGAATATCTGCGGGACTCAGATTCTTGTAATCAGTCCTTTCCTTTATCATCAGTATGAGATGCTCGAAGGATTTATCAAGGGATCGAAGCAATTTTCTGACCACCAGATGATCGGTGATATCGGGAGCACCAAGGGAAACCAACTCACTGGACAGAATGGTGAGTCTGTTGTAGGTAGCCTCAACTCTTTCACCGTCCTTGCGAGCGAATCGATAGAACTTGCTTCGAAGGGTACCAATTCGTGCGTCTTTCTGTGTCGAAGCACCTTCACCAATCTTTTCAAGATAATCCCAAACACCTTTGGCAGAGGCATTGTTCATCACTTCCAGGTACTTCTCAGCAGAAATGTGATTTGTGATGAATACTCGGAATTCAGAATCAACATCCATACATTTGAGCTCATTAGCAGTGATATCTTTCTTGTCCTTGATGATAACTCCATCCTTGACAATTTCACAACCAGCCAGATTAATAGTAATAATATTCCTGATCATCTTGTCCTTCCAGTAAGGGTAATCCTTCCCATTGTAAGTGGGAATGGGTTCCCCGGAGCGTATAGCTGCGAATGACATACTTGCAAACACTCAAGGAGGTTAATCCAAACAAAGAGTGACTAGATATGATACCAATTTAAAGTCCAAGTATGTGATCAGAGGGGGAGGGAGTGAATGATCACTTCAAATTTTCGCATGAAACTCTGAAGTGAAGCACAGCTTAGCAGAAAAAGTAACTCAGCAGGAAGGTAGACAGTGAAGCCGAACTAGAGTGAAGCATAACATAGCGAATCAAAAGCATCGAATCAATTGCATTGAATCAAACCACAGAAGCAATTGCAATACTAAATGTAAGTGCGGAATGTAAAACGAACTCTAGACTCGGCGATGTTTGGTCACCTGTTCACACTCTGCAAAGTGCTACGTCTGGTTGGAGAGCCTTGTGATTGAACACAGGAGATAACCTCTCTCCGTCCGTATCTCCACTGCACAAATCTCCTTGAGCTTGGCCAGTTCTTCACTCGTGGTTGATTATTGAGGAAATCACCGAAACCTTTGACAAACTGGAATTCAAGGTGACAATTACTCTTCTCTTCTCTCTCTGAAGAACAACTCTCTAACCGTCTAGGAGAATTGCAGTTCTCCAAGATAACAAGGCTAGCAAAATTCTTCCTAAGTCATAGTGAATAAACTCATATCAGTAGGACTTATGCTTCAGTGGATGGGTTTCGGTTTTGATTCGGTGGGGTGCTCTCTCTCTCTTATCTGTCAGAGAATAATCTTAGAGCAGCCACCCGCCAATAGAGGAGGGGGTGTCCTATTTATAGGTGGTGATCCCTAGGTGCGAAATGACTGAAGTGAGCCGATGCGACAGCTTGACACATGTCCGCAACTGTCGGATTTCTAATCAATGCGGAACATTACTTGCGGAACAAGTAAAGCTGATTCACGGACTTGGTTAAGCTTCAGGAGCCGAAAGAACATAGTCTCCGCTGGTGAAGCATTACCTAGTGCACATGAGATTTCTCATCTCTGGCTTCTCACAGGTTTGGATTCGATCTGAGTCTTTTCACCAAAACCTTTGGAGTTCATTTACTAAACCCCTCTTGATAGTACAGTTTTTCCTACGACTCAAAGAACGTAAAAAGAACTATGCAAAAAACTACTAAGTCTTGCGCCATCTTTATCATCTCCTTCGATGAGACGTGCTTCAGGATTCCCTATCTTTTTGTGGGTCGACATCCGTGATGAGCTTCGCTCCAGAAGATATGCTTCAGTGAATATGTAAATCTTCCTTGAAGCTTTACCACCAACCTATAACTTCAGGAACCTAACCATCTGTTTTACACTAGAAAACTTGTTAGTTCCTCTACTGGTTTGTCCAACAATATCCAAAACTCATGGGGGCAATATTTTTCTCTTACAACACCCCACATGGGGCCGGGCCCACGCCGGCCAAGGTTGGACCAACAAGGAAACCATGTCCCCGCTGGCCCAAGTTGTTTTAAAGAATATCTGCTAGGAGCGACCCGACAGACATATATAATCATCTTGGGCCACCACTAGAAATGTTTGAAGGTAGGTAGGTAAGATAAGGGGACCCCATAGAATCCCACACACGATTAGGCACGCTCAATGTTAGAACCAATACCCGGAACTCGGATCCTAGGTGACTCGAATGGAACAAAGCGCCATGGCGGGATAGCCTGACCTTCCATCCTTCGTCGAATATAGTCAACATTATAATAATAATATCGTCCACAACAATATAATAATGTGATAGCCCAATCCAAGGAGCAATAGGATAAAAGTTGTAGCATCCTAAGCATGCATACTAAGCAGTGGTTAGGCAAGCAAGGTACATGGCCAAAAATGGTTTTCTAGGATGTGGGGGACATGGTTGTTTGGGTTTATTTGAGAGGCATAAATATGAGGTGGTATGATCAAGAAATCGTTCTATCATATACCTAGGCAAATTGAGCTGGAAGTTATAAGAATGATATATGCTCACCCTTACCTGATGAGAAGACAAAGCCGAAGGTGTAGTCGATCGCAAGCTCGCATTGTCGCCGAGAGTAACCGCGGGATCACACAAGAAGGAAAACAATGGCAAGGCAATCGACGAGCAAAAATTTATTCCTATGAAGCAATCACGAGCAGGCAACAACAAGAACGCAACACGAGGCAATGCACTACAGTATCGCATATATCGTCGAGAGCGATTACTAACAGGTTAAGTGAAGTATCGTCCACACACGACGATACCGCACGCTTAGAATGGTTCAAGTTGCTTAGCTACACAATATGAGCAATGGTTGTTAACATGGTATCTCACTCAAGCATGCCATATCACACAATCATGGAAAGAGGTGAAGCACAAATTAAACTATCTATGCTAGTCAATTTAAGTGAGACAAAAACCTAAACATGGCATATCACTAAGTAACCCACGATAACTTAATCATTTGGTACTGTTCTTCCCTAAACCATATTTTAGGTTGGTTAATAACAACAAACAATAGCACAATCACAATATACATGAAATTCTAGTATAGTTACATGTAAAGAAGACTCCAAACGGAGTTATGGTTAAAAAGATACAAGCATCACAAGTTATTATCACAGGCTGTTAACATCATGTAGCACACTTTAGAGCGATGAAAAAACAAGCTACTGAATGCAAACATGCACCAAAATGACATGGATTTACAGTAGACATGACAAGAAAGGAATGTCATTTTATGCTCTCGGGGGGAGTTTTTGTGCTCGAGCCCCCGAGTGCTTTGTTGTGGTAGAATTTGGGAAACATCATTTTATTGCATCAAAGGTTTACATGAGCTGCCAGATGAGCATGACTGGTGCAGACTATGGGTAGAACAGGCGTAGGTTCGCTACGTTCCATGGATTTCCCATGTCCTCGTGGTTCTTCGGGTTCTTCAGTCTATAGGCGCCTCCTTCTATGACTTCTGTGATTATGAACGGTCCTTCCCATTGGGGGGGGGGGCGAGCTTGTGAACTTTCTCTTGTATGAGCCGTAGGAAAAGGTCGCCTTTATTAAAGGTTCTGGTGCGCAGGCGACTGCTTTGGTAAGTGCGCAGTTTGTCCTGGTATCCCTCTAACTTTGCTAGGGCTGTGTCCCTTGCTTCGTCTACTGTGTCCTTGTCATCTTGAAGTGCTTCTTCTCCTTCCTCTTCTTCGTACCCTGAGATCCGGGGTGCCCCAAATTTGAGGTCATGTGGTAGCACCGCCTCCAACCCGTACACCATAAAGAAAGGTATGTATTTGTAACGCCCTGGCCACACCCACCGGTTCCGGCGTACGCCTGGCAGGATCTATACTGTCCCCACAGACCAACACTAGTCTTTCCTGCGCACTTTGTCCTCACTCGTGCGCACCCGGGGGAAACTTCCCGGTCGGTCACCCATCCTCAAATTGCTCCAAGCCAAGCACGCTTAACTTTGGAGTTCTTTGCATCTGGGCTCCCGAAAAAGAAGGTGCACCTTGTTGATATGAGTAGTCTTTCATTCCTACTAAGCCAGGATGTCACATACACCCCCACTCAAAGGAACCGATGTCCTCATCGGCCCACAGGAACGTTCCCTTTTGGCACACGTTTGTGCGTCCAGTGCCAACACATGTCCCACATGTTCGTGCACTGACCCACACACGCCCGTATAACCGCAAGGGTCGGCTCTGATACCATTTGTAACGCCCCGGCCACACCCACCGGTTCCCGGCGTACGCCTGGCGGGATCTATACTGTCCCCACAGACCAACACTAGTCTTTCCTGCGCACTTTGTCCTCACTCGTGCGCACCCGGGGGAAACTTCCCGGTCGGTCACCCATCCTCAAATTACTCCAAGCCAAGCACGCTTAACTTTGGAGTTCTTTGCATCTGGGCTCCCGAAAAAGAAGGTGCACCTTGTTGATATGAGTAGTCTTTCATTCCTACTAAGCCAGGATGTCACAGTATTGGGTTGCAGTATTCGGGGTGGTGCGTAGGCTCCATAGTACAGCGGGGAGTTCTTCTACCCAGTTGCCTGCGGCCTGCTCGAGTGGTGCGAGGAGCCGCTTTTTGAGTCCTCCGCATACTAGGCCATTTGCTTTTTCCACCTGGCCGTTGGATTGCGGGTGTGCGACTGATGCATAGTTGATTTTGATGCCCAGTTCTTCACAGAAGTTCTGGAATTCTGCCGCTGTGAAGTTTGTGCCATTGTCCGTGATGATGTTTTGTGGCACCCTGAACCTGAAGATGATTGATTTGATGATGTTCACCGCCATGAGGGTTGTGGAGCTGATGATGGGCACTGCTTCGATCCATTTGGTGACCTTGTCGACTTCTACTAGCAGGTGAGTTCTTCCTCCCTTTGATGATTTCTTCAGTGGGCCCACCATGTCGAGTCCCCAGGTGGCGAAGGGCCATGATAGTGCTATGGTCTTGATTTCTGAGGCTGGGGCGTGCGGCTTGCTGGCGAATTTTTTACAGGCGATGCAACGTCGTACGATGTGTTCTGCGTTTTTCGCAGTGGGCCAGCAGAACCCTGCTCGGAACGGTTTGGATACGAGCGCTCGACTGCTCGCGTGGTGCCCGCAGGTGCCCTCGTAGATTTCGAGTAGTAGGGCTTTGCCGTCTTCTTCATCGATGCACTTCTGGAGTATCTGGGTGATGCTTCGCTTGTATAACTGTCTATTGATGGTTGTGAATGCCTTGGATCGGCGGCTGATGCATCGAGCTTCTGAGACGTCTTGCGGTAGTGTGCCTTCGATTAGGAATCGGAGGAACGGTCTTGTCCATGCTGGTCCTTCGAGTGCTGTTGAATCTGTAGGTTCGACCTCTTGGCTGCTGTTGCCTTCAGATGGACTTGCTGATGCCACTTGTGCTGGCTCTGTGGTGTCGTCATCTACAGCTGCCTTTGGTGCTGCTGGTTTCTCCTTGATGGATCGCCGGCTGATGCTTTCGAGGAAGATGCCGGGTGGCACTGGTCCTCGAGTCGAGCCGATGTTTGCGAGTTCATCGGCTTCTATGTTGTTTGTTCTGGGGATATAATTGAGCTCGCAGCCGTCGAAACTTCCTTCGAGTGCGTTGTAGAGCTGCTGATAGGCCGCCATGTTGTCGGCTACTGCATTGCAGTCTTTCATCGCCTGTTGGACGACGAGGTTGGAGTCTCCGTAGGTTATGAGGCGAGTGGCACCGCATGTTTTGGCCATACGCATGCCATAGAGCAGTGCCTCGTATTCGGCTTCGTTGTTGGAGGCGTGTCTGAAGTTGATCTGGAGGATGTATTTGAGTTTGGTTCCTTTGGGGGAGACCAAAACGACTCCTGCTCCAGCTCCTTGCTGTCTTTTTGACCCGCCGAAGAACATTGTCCATGAGTTCGACAGGTCCGTGGGAGCTGGTGTCTGGACCTCCGTCCACTCGACCAGAAAATCTGGGCGTACTTGGGCCTTGATTGCTGCCGGGTGCTTGAATTGTAGGTCCCGCGGACTGAGCTCGATGTTCCACTGGGCGACTCACCCAGTCGCTCCGGGGTTGTTGAGAATGTGTGCGAGTGGTGCGCTACTCACGATTATGATGGGGTGCTCGTCGAAGTAGTGCGGCACCTTTCTTGAGGTCATGATGAGGGCCAGTAGTAGCTTCTGGTCGTGTGGGTACCGCTGCTGGGATTTTGTCAAGAGCATGCTGAGGTAGTAGATCGGCCTCTGTATGCTCTGGATCTTGCCTTCCTCTGTGCGCTCAACGACGAGTACTGTGCTTACCACGTTGTTGCGTGCTGCTATGTAGATGTATAGTTGTTCTTTTTCTTTGGGTACCGCCAGGGTCGGTGGGGTCGACAGTGTCTTCTTCAGGTCCGCGAATGCTTTGCGGGCTTCTTCAGTCCACTCGAATTTCTCTCCTTTTCTCAGCAACTGGTAGAATGGCAACGTGCGCTCTCCCAATCTGCTGATGAAGCGACTCAGGGCTGCGAGTCTTCCGGTGAGATGTTGCACGCCTGTGATGTTGGTTGGTTCCTGCATCCTGGCGATTTCTTGAACTTTCTCGGTGTTCGCTTCGATTCCTCGAGCAGAGACCATGTACCCGAGCAGCTTCCCGGCTGGGACGCCGAACGCGCACTTCTTTGGGTTGAGCTTGATTCTGTATTTGTTGAGTGCTGCGAAGGTCTCACGCAGGTCGTCGAGTAGCGTGTTTACTCTATAGGTTTTGATGACGATGTCATCCACGTAGACTTGTACATTTCTTGTGATTTTCTCTTTTAAGCATGCTTGCATCATTCGCTGGTATGTAGCACCTACGTTCTTGAGTCCGGAAGGCATTGTTCTATAGCAGAATACGCCGTAAGGGGTGAGGAATTATGTATGCTCTTCGTCTTCTTCCTTCATCCTGATCTGATTATATCTTGAGTAGGCGTCGAGGAACGATAGTAGATCGCATCCTGCTGTCGAGTCGATTATCTGATCGATTCTTTGCAGGGGAAAGTGATCCTTTGGGAAGTGTTTGTTGATTTTCCCGTAGTCGACGCACATTATCAGTACGTCTGTGTCTTTCTTGGGGACCAGCAGAGGGTTGGCGACCCAAGTGGCTTTCTTACTCTCTCGAATGAATTGGGCGTCGAGTAGTTGGTTGACTTCCTCCCCGATTGCTCTGTGTTTGGGTTCTGAGAATCTTCGTAGCGCCTACTTCACTAGCTTGGTGTTTGGCTTGATGTGCAGCACGTGCTCCGCGAACTTCGGGTGGAGTCGCTTCATAGGATCCTTGCTCCTGTCTTCTGGGTCGTCGATTTCTTCCTTGTTGGCTTGATTTTGGCGGTCGCTGATCTCGAGCTCGGAGTCAGTGTCTTGTTGTGTGGCGGTTCCTGGGTGGCGGTGGGTCGTTGAGTGGCCGGTAGTTCCTCTTCTTCATGTTTTAGTTCGTCGATCGGGGTCTCCGTGTAGAACCCTCGCACCTTTCTTTTGGGTCGTTGAGTTCTCCTTCGCTGGCGGCGGGCTCGGTTGCCGCCGTAGTATTGATCTTGACACGGCTGCAAGCTGAGCGATCTTGCCGGGGCGGCAGAGATGTTCGCCGTGATCTTGAATTCCTCGGGTAGATTGCATCTGGTTCTTGCCCTTGAGTTGCGGCTTAATGTAGACAGAACCGCCGAAATCGTAATTCCAACCTGTGTAGTTCCCACAGACGGCGCCAATTGACGGATATGTACCCCGGCAAATCCCATGGTCAGGGACCCTAGGTTAGTCATGAGAGGCACAGGTTGGACGATAAGCTCGTCGGCTAACAGGAGGATACGTTCCTGCTCGATATTATTGATTGGAGATGGCGATTATAGGGAACCCGAGGATAGTGCGCACAAGGCTAGGTTACAGATTGTGTATTGCTATATCTCGACATCTCCCCTCCTAGCCCTCATATACTAGGCTAGGTCTCAGGGATTCCGTCCTGATCAGCGGCATCTTTGTGGGCCTTCTGTCTTCGGGTACACCGGATAGGCTCATCCATAGGAGTCGTGGGGTCACCCCCTCGTCAGCGGCCGTAGCTACTGGTGCATGGGGGGCTGGAAGCAGGTACGGTACATACCTCCGACCAGGAAACCTTAGAGGGTTGGGATATTATTAGTGAGCCCTAATGGAAAGGTGTGTTGTTGACGCAAGTCAACATCGTGTGGCTAAAGTGTACAAACTCTGCAGAGTCTAAAACTAATCGATTAGCCATGTCCGCGGTCAAGGAAGAATGAAGTGTCTTGTTAGGTATTCTATATGTCTTCTCTCCTTTTCTGAAAGATGGATTATCGGTTGACGCCAGGTCAATTGTGTCGCCGAGTTAGAAGGAATCCGCCGCTTATCTCCGTTGTCGTTGAAGACGTCATCGGAAAAACCCCAATTACTTAGTAATTAGGATTACTTGGTTTATAAAACTGCTTTTGGAAATTTAACTAAAATATTGCTAGACTTAGTTATATTTTTGCAAAATGAGACACGCCTCCACAAAAAGCCTTGCATGTAGAGTTATTGTTATTTAGGTTGCATGGGGTGGCCGCTGAGTACCATGAGAAGTAATCATCGTGGATGTTGTTTATGTTGATGATCACTATAGAGGGCGACGACTACGACAGTGAGTACTACGATGAGGAGTAGAGACGACGTTGCTGCTTTTCTTCGACTTTTGCCAATGGAGTCTTCAATGGCGCCACCACTATCTTCGTTTCTGCTATGTTATTTAGAGTTGAATAATCATCATTTATGTAATGGGCAAATGACATGTGTTACTCTTTATACCCGCTGTGTTATCTGCTACTGATCCTTGGGACAGATAATGATTTACGGTGTGACTCCTAGACCCTGTGGTCGGGTTCTCACAAAGTGGTATTAGAGCCATGTCGATCAAAACTAGGAATGTCGGCCCATCCATACTTTTTTTCAAAAACCACTAGGACTTATTTACTATTGCTCATCTATATCTTAGAAATTTTTGCAACTAGCTATTGACCATGCTTCCCTGAAACAGGCAGATGGAGATAGGAGCCAAGTATAAGTCTGAGGCCATCAACACACTCGGAACAGTGGGAAGAGAACTAGCCGACATGATGTACAAGCTGGATTTCCCGCCAACAAGGGTTACTGGGTGCGAATACCTGAATTCTTCAGGAAAATGTGGAGCATGGCGACACTTAGGATTGGTCCACGTAGAGGCTTCGCGAAGAATGAAGTCCATGAGTTCAAGGCGAAGGGGGAATACTGGGAAGATGCTCTTCAGGTTTACATAAGGGAAGGATTTCTCGGTGTCACAACCAAGTTTAGGTATGTGCTAGGGTTCAAGTGCTCTTTTGCATCATGCAAAAATTTCAAAAGAAATTCAAAAATGGGGAAGAGAAAAGCCCTAAAGAATTTAATTAAATGGCTAGACAAAAATTTCTTCCAAAAACTCCTCTGGCATTTTTGAAAAGACTTATAAATATGCATGATCACATATAAAGTGAAGTGGGTCCCACTGCATGCACCAAGATTTGTCAAAAAATCCAAATAGGGCTTGGAAATTAATTAAATACCCTATTTGATTTGAGATTCAAATTATTTGCATTTCAAAAATCACCAAACTTTATAAGTGGCTAGCTATATGCATTACAAGTCCACATAAAAGTTTTGGGCATTTTATAAATTGCCTAGGTATTTAATTACTAGGGCAAAACAAATTAACACAAAAGAAAAATAAAAGAAAAAGAAAAGTGGAAGTACCCCTGGCCATCTGGCCCAACTAGTTCCCCCTGGCCCATTTGGCCCAACCCAGCCCGCACGCTTCTGTCGTCTTCCCATGGTAGGCGCGCACACAGGTGCGTGGAGACCATCCCGGGGTCGCCGACGACGCCGTGGCGACCTGCCTGCTTCCCCGACGACAAAAACGTGTCTAGGAGCCTCCCCTGGATACCCCTATCCCTTTCCCCCTCCTCTGGTTCACCTCCTCGCCCTCTTCCGCTCGTTCTCACCACCGTCCGAGCACCGCCGCAGAGCGTGCTGCCGTGTCGGCGTAGCCATCGTCGCCGGGGAGCCAAGCAATCTTGTCCAGCATGTTCGCAGCAGACGTCTTCGCTAAGGTGGAAAACATCAAGAGCTCGGGTGCCCAGCAAGAAACGCCATCGCCACCGATTTTCTCCGGCCACCGTGGATCCTCTCTGCCAAATTCTCCACCCCTGCGGCTCCTTTCACTCCGGCGACTGCGCCATCTTGATAGGGGTGAGATCCTCTCCGAAATCCCCCTTCCGCGCTCTAATTTGTGCCTCGTCGCCGGATCCCCATCGAGCTCCTCTCCAACCGATGCTCCATTTGCTCACCGCTGTCACCTAAGGCCGCCCCAGCGACGATGGTGTGCCCCTAGTGATGTGGGCGAGCTCCAGGGCCCCAGTCGTGCCCTCCGCTTGGCGCGAGGAGGCCGGAGCCTCCTTGTCCAGAGAGCGCCGCCGCTCTGTTGGTCACCGGCGACCTCCCTCCGGCAGGCCCACGTGGCTGGGATCATTACGGGGGCTAACACCTGACTAGTTGGCTCTAAGCCACTGATAGGTGGGGCCCTGCCCCTAATAACCCCCTGTTTATTTTTAAACAGAGGGGATTAACCCCCACTGAGGCTGATAGGAGGGCCCCGCTGGCTAGAAGCCCCCCCCCCCCCACGTCATGCTGAGGTCAGCATGACGCAATAAGGGGTTTTCTATTTAAAAGAACTAAAAAGAATTCAGAAAAATCCAGAAAAAGAGTTAAAATTTGGAAATTCATAGAAAATTCATATGAACTCCAAATTTAACATATAATATATGAAAAATGATCAGAAAAAAATGCTCTATCCAAATAATCAACTTTAAACCATGTTTGAGTTGATCTTCAGTTGGGACCAGTAGCTTTTTCTATTTGGCTTAATTGGAATTAATTCAAATACTATTCCAATTTGAACCATTGCAATGCAAACATGATCACTTGTACATCAGAGGCATATCACACACATGATCACATGGTTTTCAAAGAACAAACAATAGCAATTGCAATTTGGTTAAATTGAAATTCATAGGTGGAGTTTGAATTTGCATTTCAAATGCAATGCACTTCATTTAAATCAAATGTACCACAAACCAGAACCATTCACATCATGGACAACATTATCATATGATTGTGCATTTAAATTCAATGTTCCCCCCCCCCTCTTATTGATGATTGTGTCGGTAACAGTGCCCCCGAGACGATGATCACCCCCGAAGGAGAAGAAGTTCGTTAAACCCCGTGTATCGTCAGCAAGGCAAGCAAACCCCATTGATCATGTCTATAAAACCCCAATTCCCTCTCAGTCTCGCTTATGCATGTTTAGGAGACCACCTTGTATCGATTCTACCGCATAGTTGAACCCATATCCGATACATGACCTATCATCTTTTCACAGTAGTAAGCAAACCACAATCCTAGCTGACATAGGAGTTGATTCATATCATGTGGCCCCTGCAACTGTTAAAGCTTATTGCATGGTTAGAGATTTACAATGAGGATGATTTTGATGTGAGTCGGGATGATAGTGAACATGGTGTTGATGAAAGTGAAACGGTGTTGGTGAATCTACCCTAATACAAGGTGAATGATGAGAGGCTGTGTAGGAGTACACAGTGGGTTGTCTCGTTGAACACCACCTTAAGCCCGAGTTCTTGTATGGTAATCCGAGACAAAGAGTACAACCACACATTGGGCTCACTGACCCCTCTCGACCTAGTAACTCACCCCGATCCAAGTCCACGAGTCACACCTAGATCGGGTTTTCCATTCGGCATATGCATAGAAAGATAAAGAAAATGAAATGTGGCATTCATGGTAGGGCTTGTAGAACATGGCTTATCGAGCGGAGAACCATCCGTCGAGGTGGGCATGTCAGTCGTGCCTACATGGTTTGAGTCCTGATTGGAAGCTCAGTCGGAATTCCAGTTGGGTTTGGAACTCAGACAGTTGACTCCTTGGACTAGAACAGAGCTGTGGGCGAAGTGTTGTGGTGAACATCCTCACCGACACCCTTTGAATGGTGCCGAGACCTGGAGGTAACTGATGGTCATGTGTGTGTAGCGGTACACCCCTGCAGGGTTAACAAAACTATTCGAATAGCCGCGTCCGCCGTCATGGACTACTTGGAAAGCTGTGCATGATTATTAGACAACTTGAATGGATACTTCTAAAACTCGCAAGATAAGCGTGAGTGCTATGGTGTCCTCCTCGTGGGGCAGTCGACGAAGTAACCATAGTGGTGTATTGGTTGGAGACTTGGTAGTGGACTCGTGTACGCTTCTTATCTCAAGTCTGGTACTCGTAGAACAGGACTAGCCAAGTCAAAGCTGGCACTTCCGCATGATGAAACCCCACCTCCCTTTACCTTGAAACTTGAGCATGAGTAGTATAGTTCTGATGTAAGTCTTGCTGAGTACGACTTTATACTCACGTTTTCTTACTCTATGTTTTAGATGGAAACCCAGACCCCGATGGAGTCACCTTCCTGAAGCTCGACGTCGACTAAGCTAGTATAATTCCAGACAGCAGTCCGGTCCCTCGTGGAAGGGCATGTATGTTTACAAGGCTTCTCTAAGCCATTTGTTAAACTTGTCTGTACTCAGACCTAATTTGCTTCCGTTGTATGATGTAATGTTGATCACAGACATGTGATTTTTGTATACTCTATGTGTAAGTCAATAAACAAGTACTTTGTAGAGTTATGTGATGATACCAGTTGTTCATACTAGGCATGTGTGATGCGTGTATGTTTATAACATGCATGTCTTAGTATGGGTTTTCGAGACCTTCGTTGTGATCTGGCTGGTGGTCTTTTATACACCAAGTGGCCCTTAGATGTGCGCAGCTTGGGGCATCGCGATGCGATTGCTCGTAACTCTGTCACGTGCACAGTTTGTTGTATGATCGAGCCCGCCCTAGACCCCGACTAAGTGATCGGGCTGGAGTTTGTTTATGTAAGGGTTATGATTCAATCGATAACATGGTTGAGGCGACTTGTCTATGAGTATGGGATTTCACCACCCATAATCATCTAGACTTGTGAGCGGGCGATGTGGACCCATCTCAGTCGATCATCCGGCCTGGATGGGATGCCCCTCACGTACGATGCTTTCCGAGAGTGTTCTGTGCTTGGCCTTGTCTGCTTAGACAAGTGGGTACGGCTCTCGGCTCTCTAGGTGATTGAGTTGTGATTAGAATTACATACGCATATTCCGGGTCCCGACAAACTTGCTATCAGAGCAGGACTTTCTGTAGGATTATTCAACCCTTGGTCGAAGTCGAGTCTAGCATTCTATAGTTATATAGTTACTTGGGTATAAAGGGAACAATGTAAGGCTTCTTTTTCTCCTTATCCTCATCGATCTAAGTTCTGAGTCACCGTCATCTTTTTCACGGGAAGATATGACTAGGCTCATCTATGTCTTACTAGAACATCTCGTTGATTGCTTCTTTGTAGCCGTAGGACTGTCGTGGTCGTCCAGAGTCATCCTGTTGTTGATTTCCTTGAGAAGTTCTGTCCAATCTCCTCAAGGTTGTTTCATTTTCTATCCCGGTGTCGCCATTATGCTGCCCGATTTATTCCGTGTTTCTAGGAATCTTTGCCTTTGCATTACAATCTTTTCCTCCTAGTCATGTCGTCTTATCTTTGATTCCATCGTAAAACATGTTCTGATTGTTGATTTTTATCACACAGGATGTCAAGTGGAACTCGTAGTGTTGTTCTTCGCAATCAAGACCGTGATCGAAATCGAAGTAATGATGAACCTCCTCCACCGCCTTCTGCGGCGGAAATCATGATGGAAGCTTAACGGAATCGACGTGATCAAACACGCCTTCTGGAGCTCATCGAGCAGAATACCGCTCGTCAGCGCAATGTGGTTGTCAGCATTCAGGATTTCATCCTCCTCCTCAAGCCACCGGTTTTTCCATGTTCTTCCGAGCCCCTTGAAGCCGATGACTGGCTCCGTTCCATTGAGCGTAAGCTTGATATGGCGCATGTTGCTCCCAATGACCGTGTGATGTTTGCAGTATACTTCCTGGAAGGTGCTGCTGGTGAATGGTGGGAGAACTACGTTGCAATGCAACCTGATGGTCACGAAGTGACTTGGCAGAAATTTCGTGATGCCTTCCAATGATACCACATTCTGGATGAGATGATGGAATGAAAGAAGGAAGAGTTTTGCAATCGAACTCAGGGAGATAGGTCCATCCACGAGTATATGACTGAGTTCAACCATCTTGATCGTTATGCCCAAGAGGAGATATCCACTGATGCCAGGAAGCAAGCAAGGTTCCGCAAAGGACTTAGCCCTGTTATTCGTCATGATCTCAATCTTCATGAGTTTGTCAACTTTGAGGATTTAGCCAATAGATCCTTCAGAGCTGAGTATGGAAATGAGGTGTTCGAAGAGTCTCGCAAGCATGCTCGTGAGTTTGCTCCATCTTCTAGTTTGGCCCCTCAGAAACGCCGGATATGGATTCCAACTAGTGCCATTCCTTCACACCTTTTTGCAAGGCCATCCTACATGGTGCCTCAACCTCCTCCACCAAACCCGAATCTCAACAGCTATGGTAGTGAGCCTGCCATCCTTGCTCCACCCCCTGACACCAGAGTTTGCTACAATTGTGGTCAGCCTGGCCACATCGCACGGAAATGTTCCTTGTCGGTGAAAGTTGATCCTCGTCCAAGACATGATGCCACCCCACCCAAGCCTTCCAAAGCTAATTCTTCACAGAAATCAACCTCCACCTCCTTCCAAGCAAAATCCTTAGCCACTGTTGGTGGTTGTGTGAACCAAATCTCAGTTGAGGAAGCTATTGTTACTTCTGACGTCATCCTTGGTACGCTCCCAGTCAATCATGTTCCCGCCTCCGTTCTTTTCGATCCAGGAGCTTCTCATTCATTCATGTCGGAGAGTTATGCACTTGTTCATGAGTTCTCCTTTGAAGAAATGTTTTCTCCAATGATCATCCAAACTCCTGGTTCAAAGTGGAAAACTAATAGAGTAAGCCATGGTAATCAAATTGCAATTGAGGGTTTAGTATTCCTTTCTTCTCTTATAGCCCTCAAGTCATCATACATTGATGTCATCCTAGGAATGGATTGGTTATCAAGATAGAATGCTTTCCTTGATTGTAGAGCCAAGTCAGTTAAACTTACACATCCTTCAGGACAGACCATTGACTACACCTCACCCAGTTCTAGAATCCAGATGCATACTTTGAATGTGCTTCCCCTTCCCGACCTTGAAGATATTCCGGTGGTTCGTGACTTACCGGATGTCTTTCCTGAAGAACTGCCAGGAATGCCTCCTGACAGATGTGTAGAATTCATTGTAGATCTTGCCCCAGGAACCGCCCCAATTTCTAGACGCCCATACAAAATGGCCCCACATGAGTTAGCTGAGCTTAAAATCCAACTTGAAGCTTTGTTGGCAAAAGGCTTCATCCGCCCTAGCTCATCGCCATGGGGTTGCCCCGTTCTGTTCGTAACGAAGAAAGATGGAACAGAAAGGATGTGCGTAGACTATCGACCTCTAAATCTAGCGACGATAAAGAACAAGTACCCACTGCCAAGGATCAATGATCTTTATGATCAACTTGCAGGATCCTCTGTCTTCTCCAAGATGGATTTGAGATTAGGTAATCATCAAATCAAAATCAGAAACGAGGACATTCCAAAAACGGCTTTCACTACTCGTTATAGTCTTTACCAATGCCCCCGCCACTTTTTCATGCATGATGAACTCGATCTTCATGGAGTATTTGGACAAGTTCGTTGTGGTTTACCTCGATGACATCCTGATATACTCGAAGAACGAAGAAGAACATGCCGAGCATCTTAGGCTGGTATTGATGAAACTTCGAGAGCACCGACTTTATGCCAAGTTCTCCAAGTGTGAATTTTGGCTACCAGAAGTAACCTACTTAGGCCACGTGATTTCTGCAAAAGGAATTGCTGTCAATCCCGAGAGAGTTCAGGCCGTCCTTGACTGGACGCCACCTGAATTAGTTAAGCAAACTAGGAGTTTTCTTGGCTTAGCAAGCTATTGCCGCCGCTTCGTCGAGAACTTTTCTAAAGTTGCAAAGCCTCTAACTGAACTCCTCAAGAAAGATAAGAAATTCGAATGGACCCCCAAGTGCGAGGAAAGCTTTCAAGAGCTGAAAAGAAGATTGGCTTCTGCACCCATACTTGCGCCTCCAGACACCAAAAAGGCTTTCGAGATCTTTTGTGATGCTTCATGGCAAGGGTTAGGATGCATACTTATGCAAGATAGACATGTGGTAGCTTATGCTTCACGCCAGTTGCGTCCACATGAAGAGAACTATCCTACCCATGATCTTGAACTCGCTGTCGTAGTTCATGCCCTAACAACTTGGCAACATTACCTCCTTGGTAATCGTTGTGAGATCTATTCCGACCACCAAATCCTCAAATATATATTCACCCAGCCAGATCTTAATCCCAGGCAAAGACGCTGGATAGAATTGATAAAAGGTTATGACTTAGGAATTTCTTACACCCCAGGCAAAGCCAATGTCATGGCTGATGCACTAAGTCGTAAGTCGTATTGTAACAACCTCATGTTACAACAGTATTAACCACTTCTTCATGAGGAATTTCGAAAGCGCAACCTCAAGATTGTTCCTCGTGGATCTCTTTTCAACTTGGTGGTGAAACCAACCCTTGAGGATCAAATAATAGTTGCCCAAAGGCATGCACGAGGTGTTCGCCGGATCAAGGAGAACAGTGCTAGCGGAGTCGCTAGATGTTTCCCCACAGATAGCAAAGGAACGGTATTCTTTGAAAATCGTTTGGTAGTACCTAAGAATAAGGATCTAAGGCAACTCATCCTCAAATAAGCCCATGACACACCCCTCTCGATTCATCCCGGTAGCACAAAAATATACCGAGATCTACGCCAGAGATTTTGGTGGACTAGGATGAAGAGAGACATTGCTCGATATGTTGCCGAATGTGATGTTTGTCATTGCATTAAGGCCGAACACCAAAGACCCGCTAGTACACTTCAACCTTTTCTTATTCCCAAGTGGAAATGGGACAATTCAGTATGGATTTCATCACTAGATTTCTAAAAACCCAGAAAGGAAATGCTGTCATCTTCGTTGTGGCGGATAGACTGTCCAAAGTTGCTCACTTCCTTCCTGTTCGCGAGTCTATAACTGCTAGCCAGTTAGCGTACTTGTATGTCTCTAGAATTGTGTCTCTTCACGGTGTTCCTTTGGAAATCAATTCTGATCAAGGTAGCCTTTTCACCTCTAGATTCTGGGGAAGGTTTAAGAAAGCTATGGGAACTCATCTCTCCTTTAGCACAACTTTCCGTCCTCAGTCTAGCGGTCAAGTTGAAAGGGTTAACCAAATTATCGAAGACATGCTCAGAGCTTGTGTTATCTCATTCGGACAGAATTGGGAGTAGTCTCTTCCATTTGCCGAATTTGCTTATAACAACAGTTTTCAATCTAGTCTGAACATGGCTCCTTTTGAACTCATCTATGGACGACGATGTCGAACACCCCTAAACTGGTCAAAAACCGGTGAAAGACAATTCTTTCGACCGGATATGATCAAGGAAGCAGAAGAGCAAGTTCGCATTGTTCGTGATCGATTGAAAGCCGTCCAGTCTCGTCAGAAAAGCTACTATGATCGTCATCATAGGCAAGAAAGCTACAATCTGGATGAGAAGGCTTACCTTCGGGTCACTCCTCTGAAGGGAACCCAACGCTTTGGTATCAAAGGCAAGTTGGCGCCGCGTTACATCGGACCTTTCCGCATTCTTGCTAAACGTGGAGAAGTTGCCTACCAACTTGAACTACCCCCGCACCTTTCCCGAGTACATGATGTATTCCATGTGTCACAACTAAGGCGTTGCTTCAAGGACCCCATCCGCGAAGTCGACCATGAAACGCTTGATCTCCAAGATGACCTTTCTTATCGAGAGTACCCTGTTCGTATTCTTGATTCAGCAGAGCGTGTCACTCGTCGTCAAAAGATCAGGTTTCTGAAAGTGCAATGGTCACACCACTCCGAGAAAGAAGCAACATGGGAAAGAGAAGATCGCCTCCGTGCCGAGTACCCCACCTTCCTCCCAACGACTTCTGAATCTCGGGACGAGATTCTTTTGAGTGGGGGCGAGTTGTCATAACCCAAGTTTAGGTATGTGCTAGGGTTCAAGTACTCTTTTGCCTCATGCAAAAATTTCAAAAGAAATTCAAAAATGGGGAAAAAAAGCCCTAAAGAATTTAATTAAATGGCCAGACAAAAATTTCTTCCAAAAACTCCTCTGGTATTTTTGAAAAGTCTTATAAATATGCATGATCACATATAAAGTGAAGTGGGTCCCACTGCATGCACCAAGATTTGTCAAAAAATCCAAATAGGGCTTGGAAATTAATTAAATACCCTATTTGATTTGAAATTCAAATTATTTGAATTTCAAAAATCCCCAAACTTTATAAGTGGCTAGATATATGCATTACAAGTCCACATAAAAGTTTTGGGCATTTTATAAATTTCCTAGGTATTTAATTACTAGGGCAAAACAAATTAACAACAGAAAAAGAAAATAAAAAGAAAAAGGGAAGTACCCCTGGCCATCTGGCCCAACTAGTTCCCCCTGGCCCATTTGGCCCAGCCCAGCCCGCACCCTTCTGTCGTCTTCCCACGGCAGGCGCGCACACAAGTGCGTGGCGACCAGCGTGTTCGCAGCAGACGTCTTCGCCAAGGTGGAAAACATCAAGAGCTCGGGTGCCCAGCAAGCAACGCCATCGCCACCGATTTGCTCCGGCCATCGTGGATCCTCTCCGCCGAATTCGCCACTGCCGCGGCTCCTTTCACTCCGGCGACTGTGCCATCTTGATCGGGGTGAGCTCCTCTCCGAAATCCCCCATTCCGCGCTCTAATTTGTGCTTCGTCGCCGGATCCCCATTGAGCTCCTCTCCGAGCGCCGCTCCGTTTGCTCACCGCCGTCGTTTAAGGCCGCCCCGGCGACGCTGGTGTGCCCCTGGTGATGCGGGAGGAGCTCCAGGGCCCCAGTCGTGACCTCCGCTTGGCGCGAGGAGGCCGGAGCCTCCGTGTCCAGAGAGCGCCGCCGCTCTGTTGGTCACCGGCGACCTCCCTCCGGCAGGCCCACGTGGCTGGGATCATTAGGGGGGCTAACCCCTGATTAGTTGGCTCTAAGCCACTGAGAGGTGGGGCCCTGCCCCTAATAACCCCCTGTTTATTTTTAAACAGAGGGGATTAACCCCCCACTGAGGCTGACAGGAGGCCCCCGTTGGCCAGAAGCCCCCCACGTCATGCTGAGGTCAGCATGACGCAATAAAGGGGTTTTCTATTTAAAAGAATTAAAAGGAATTCAGAAAAATCTAGAAAAAGAGTTGAATTTGTAAATTCATAGAAAATTCATATGAACTCCAAATTTAACATATAATATATGAAAAATGATCAGCAGAAAATGCTCTATCCAATTAATCAACTTTCAACCGTGTTTGAGTTGATCTTAAATTGGGACCAGTAGCTTTTGCTATTTGCCTTAATTGGAATTAAGTCAAATTTAATTCAAATACTATTCCAATTTGAACCATTGCAATGCAAACATGATCACTTGTACATCAGAGGCATATCACACACATGATCACATGGTTTTCAAAGAACAAACAATAGCAATTGCAATTTGGTTAAATTGAAATTCATATGTGGAGTTTGAATTTCCATTTCAAATGCAATGCACTTCATTTACATCAAATGTACAACAAACCAGCACCATTCACATCATGGACAACATTATCATATGATTGTGCATTTAAATTCAATGTTGCCCCCCTCTTGTTGATGATTGTGCCGGTAACAGTGCCTCCGAGACAGTGATCACCCCCGAAGGAGAAGAAGTTTGTTAAACCCCGTGTATCGTAAGCAAGGCAAGCAAACCCCGTTGATCATGTCTATAAAATACCAATTCCCTCTCAGTCTCACTTATGCATGTTTAGGAGATCACCTTGTATCGATTCTACCGCATAGTTGAACCCATATCCGATGCATGACCTATCATCTTGTCACAGTAGTAAGCAAACCACGATCCTAGGTGACATAGGAGTTGATTGATATCATGTGGCCCCTGCAACTGTTAAAGCTCATTGCATGCTTAGAGTTTACACTGAGGATCCTTTTGATGTGAGTCGGGATGATAGTGAACATGGTGTTGATGAAAGTGAAACGGTGTTGGTGAATCTACCATAATACAAGGTGAATGATGAGAGGCTATGTAGGAGTACACAGTGGGTTGTCTCGTTGAACACCGCATTAAGCCCGAGTTCTTGTATGGTAATCCGAGACAAAGAGTACAACCACACATTGGGCTCACTGACCCCTCTCGACCTAGTAACTCACCCCGATCCAAGTCCAGGAGTCACACCTAGTTTTGGTTTTCCATTCTGCATATGCATAGAAAGATAAAGAAAATGACATGTGGCATTCATGTTAGGGCTTGTAGAACGTGACTTGTCGAGCAGAGAACCATCCGTCGAGGTGGGCTTGTCAGTCGTGCCTACATGGTTTAAGTCCTGATTGGAAGCTCGGCCGGAATTCCAGTTGGGTTTGGAACTCAGACAGTTGACTCCTTGGACTAGAACAGAGCTGTGGGAGAAGTGTTGTGGTGAACATCCTCGCCGACACCCCTTGAATGGTGCCGAGACCTGGCGGTAACTGATGGTCATGTATGTGAAGTGTTAACAAGACTATTCGAATAGCCACGTCCGCCGTCATGGACTACTTGGAAAGCTGTGCTTGATTATTAGACAACTTGAATGGATACTTCTAAAACTCGCAAGATAAGCGTGAGTTCTATGGTGTGCTCCTCGTGGGGAAGTCGAGGAAGTAACGATAGTGGTGTATTGGTTGGAGACTTGGTAGTGGACTCGTGTACGCTTCTTACCTCAAGTCTGGTACTCGTAGAACAGGACTAGACAATTCAAAGATGGCACTTCTACATGATGAAGCCCCACCTCCCTTTACCTTGAAACTTGAGCATGAGTAGTATAGTTCTGATGTAATTCTTGCTGAGTACGACTTTGTACTCACGTTTGCTTATTCTATGTTTTAGATGGAAACCCAGACCCCGATGGAGTCACCTTTCTGAAGCTCGACGTCGACTAAGCTAGTATAATTCCAGACAGCAGTCTGGTCCCTCGTGGAAAGGCATGTATGTTTACAAGGCTTCTCTAAGCCATTTGTTAAACTTGTCTGTACTCAGACCGAATTTGCTTCCGTTGTATGATGTAATGTTGATCACAGACATGTGATCTGTCTATACTCTATGTGTAAGTAAATAAAGAAGTACTTTGTAGAGTTTTGTGATGATACCTGCTGTTCATACTAGGCATGTGTGCTGCGTGTATGTTTATAACATGCATGTCTTAGTATGGGTTTTCGAGACCTTAGTTGTGATCTAGCTGGCGGTCTTTTATACACCAAGTGGCCCTTAGATGTGCGCAGCTTGGGGCATCGCGATGCGATTGCTCGTGACTCTGTCACGTGCACACTTTGTTGTATGATCGAGCCCGCCCTAGACCCCGACTAAGTGATCGGGCTGGAGTTTGTTTATGTAAGGGTTATGATTCAATCGATAACATGGTTGAGGTGACTTGTCTATGAGTATGGGATTTCACCACCCATAATCATCTAGACTTGTGAGCGGGCGATGAGAACGCATCTCAGTCGATCATCCGGCCTGGATGGGATTCCCCTCACGTACGATGCTTTCCGAGAGTGTTCTGTGCTTGGCCTTGTCTGCTTAGACAAGTGGGTACGGCTCTCGGCTCTCCATGTGATTGAGTTGTGATTGGAATTACATACGCATATTTCGGGTCCCGTCACTCTGGATCGGTTAATCTTATCAGGAGGATTTATACAACCACCCACCTTTCTGTCACTTTCCGCACCGAGGAGAGAATGGTTGCCCAGTCACAGTTATCAGACCCGAGAGCTCGCTCATCCCTAGCGTCTTTCATCTCTCAAAACTACTAGTAAGCTTTTCTAAGCAACTAGACGAAACCACTAAACTCAAGGATTGCTATATCGTTCTTGCCAATAAATGGGAGAAGATGCAAAAGGACGCCAGTAGAGATTTCTAGGTCGCCGTGGAGCAGATAGGAGCATTGGAGAAGGATAACCAAGGCCTTCGCCAAGAAATATGGACGCAGCAAAGAAGGCACAACATGGAGATGGAAAAATCTACTCAGGCAATCGCATCAATCACACTTCGTCACGCCCAGGAGAAGGATGGACTGATGACCCTCAACTATAGGGGATCGAGATAGTCTTCGCAGGTAAGATAACCCAATTTATTGATTCGACAGAAGGGGAGCCAAAGAATATTTATAAGCTTTGACAGTTGAGTTTTCAATTCAACCGCACCTGAAATATACTTGCTTGCAACAAAATATTAATAGAAACGGTGATATGAAAGTGATAGTGGCAACAACGAAAGTAAAACAGCAAAAGTAAACAACTAGTAACCAGCAGGATTAAAACACTGTAGGCTAGGGAGATGGATGGTTGGGCGCTGCTTGGATGAGCGTGAACATGTAATAGATTTTAACACGGGGAAAGGCACACAGAAAAGCAAGGATCATCTAGGAAAATATCAAACATTAGGTTGTATCCCGTAGGTAGTTGTGCATGCTTGCAATAAGAACTTTCCCAACATCTTTTGTCCTACCATCCCGCTATGAACAGGGCCAAAAGGAACTTATGGAGATTAAGGTGCTCCTGTCAAAGAGCACCAGAACAAAGCATTAACACTCAATGGATTCATGAAATCCTCAAATCATAATCCATCCCCTTTGGTGTCCCAAGCTATCACCTTTCGGATCGCCGGTTCTGGACCATAATAGATGCATACAACTCATACATAGGATCAAGAACACAAATAAACTCATGAAAACACAAGTGGTTCAGATCTGAAAACATGGCACTCGTGCCCAAAGTGACAAGCATTAAGAGCAACAAGTTGTAGCAAAGATGATAAACACCAAAGTAGATGATAGGCAACATGCCCCCAACAATCTGACGAACTATTACATGATCTAACTCATCCATTCCCTACCATCACCTTTGCCTACAGCAGGGAATTACTCACACGTGAGAGGAGAAGTCGTGGAGGGATGATGGATTGGTGATGGTGATGAAAATGGCGATGATCTCCCCTCACCGGAGGCCAAAACAGCCTCTAGATTAGCCCTCCCGAAGAAGAACAGAGGGTGGCAGCGGCTCCACGACAGAAATGGGGAAAAAGACTTCTATTGTGGGGTTTCCTAGCGACGGGAATAAATAGGGGCCTTGGTAGGGCACCAGAGGGGGGAGGACCCACCCAGGAGGCCTCCCGGCGCGGCCAGGGGTGGGGCCACACCAAAAGGGCGCCTGGGGCCCCCTGGCTGCCCTCTGGCCCAATTCTAGCACAATGTCCCTCCGGGTGCGTGGATTTTCTATGATTTTTCCTGGAATTTTCTGACACATCTAAAAATCTATATTCCTGCACATAAGAAAACCATACAGGAAGCTCTGCTGAAAACTACGTCAGTCCGGGTTAGTTTCGTTCAAATCATACAAGAATGAGGCCAAACAGTAGCAAAAGTGTGTGGAAAATTAGACATGTTTGAGACGTATCAACTCCCCCAAGCTTAGCATATTGCTTGTCCTCAAGCAATTCAGTTCAAGGAACTGGACGCGACAAAGAAAACTTTGACAAACTCGTTTTGCTTCATTAGATGTATATAAGCGTGTACTACGAAAAGAGTTTAGCAAGCATTGAAACAATGCTATGAGGACAATGCACAAAACAATTTTTATTTCAAGTAATCATTCACAAACAACCAAAAGTAAATAATATGCTGCTGGAAATCAAGACAAGATCACAATGCACATAGCTGGAACATACTCGAGTGGTATCTGGCTAGCCTCCATGAGTGAAGCAAAACATAAATGCAGAAACTCCTCCGGAGTTTTAAAGGAGACTAGAACTAAGAATTTCAGAACAAGCAATATCACAATCATACAGAAGACAATGTGGTACTTTGGGACAATGCATGTTACACTAAGAATGACAATTATGCTCTCAATAGTTGGTTCTTTGAAAAAAGAAGGGGAGACTCCAGAACCATGGATTTTGATGGCATGGTTGAAAACCTATGGCTGGAAGCAAAGACTAAACATGTACCAGAGCTCTTGGTTTTGAAAATAGAGATAAAATTCTTTTGGGAAGTGCAACTTTCCAGTCAACGGTAAACGGTAAAGGTCTCTCAATATCTCCCATACCAACCATATTAATGGTGGTTTCCATGCTTTTTGCTTACAATTATTTTCCCTTATCCATTTATCCCTTGACGGTCTATGGTAACTTTTTATTTTGCCTCAAGTACGGAAGGAAATTTTCTCGTTCCATCTATCATTAGCAGCATTTGGCCCATGTTATTCCATCATCAAGTATGGGGGAAGTGTAATTTTTTTATAAAATGTGAAACAAGTGAGAACTAGGCATTCTCCAGACCGGCCTGTGCCTCATAAATTTTACTAGTTAAAACTTTGTCAAGGAGTAAAACATTTTTGGCATGAAAGATACTGATTTTCCCTCACCGCACCATGAGCTTGTACGGTTACAAAAAAGAAGCTTTTGAATAAATTTCGAGATGGTACAAGAAAGTCTGAGTTAGGGATAGCAGCTAAATACCATATATAGGAAGGTATGGTGGACTCAAGTGGAATAATTGGTTTGAGAAGGAGTTTTGATGCACAAGAAGAATTCTGCTTAGTGAAAGCGAAGGCTCGCAAAAGACTAGGAAGCGACCAACTAGAGAGCAATAAAAATCCTAATCATGCAGAGCGACAAAGCAACATTGAATCGGGCATGAAAGTGATATAACTATTCTGAAATAAAAAGATCATCAAGGCATGATAGACTTTTTAGTCATAAACATGTGTGAACATGTGCCAAATCAATCCAAGAATTCTCCGAAGGGAAATACCACTTCAATATGCCAAACCAAGAACAATGCAATGCATGCATATCATTTCAACAACACATTATGCACTCTAGCTATTGGAGATTAGCCACAAAGAAAGCATGAACCACTGGGAAAGAATTATAAACATAGCACTATGTCGCTACAAGCTTGTATCTAGATAATAAGTATAGGCATATGTACAAAAGTAGAAACAAAAATATCTCATACCGGTTTTCCTTGTTGCTTCCCTTTCGTCGATCTTCGTCATTAGTGCCTTGTCACTTGCACGATCGAACGTGGGAAATATAATCAAGTGCCATCACGGACTCAAGAGGAACTCTGAAAACAAAGCAAACTAAAGAGAGAAAGGAAATATTTTTGGGTTTTTTTGAAGGTTTAACAAAAGAAAAAGAAAGGATAAATACTTTTGTTGTTTTTTGCAAATTAAGAGAGAATAAAGAAGAACACCAAAAAAATCGAAAATATCAAAGCAAACAAAATAAAACAGATAATACAATGGAAAAGGGAGAAGGGTACGTACTCCCCCAAGCTTAGTATTTTGGCCTAAGTTGGTAACAGCTACTGCGGTCCCAATGAGCCTCCAGCTCCGGGGTGGTACGGGTGATTCCAAGGGTTGTACGAGGCTTCAGGTGCATACACCGAAGTCCTGGGGTCCTCCCACGAAGAAGGCTCAGCGCTCCAAGAAGAAGAAGACCCTTCAACCCACTGGGTGACAGTCTCTCCCTAGAAAGGTGGAAACTCACCGTGCTCCTCCTCATCGAGCACAACCCCCTCCATAGGGTTATGAAACTGCTGCTGGACCACAAACTCATCGAACTGGGTAACGTTGAAGGACCATCCGCTCCTGCGAGTATAATCAAACAAAAGAAGTGCAGGTAGACAAATCTCCCGAATACTGGCCAGTCCAAACCTAAGAATATAATTAAGGTTACCAAACTCGGAAGTCCTAGTAACAAACTCATGCCTCTTCATAGCAGCAAGATCAAAGCTGAAATAAGTAAAACGCTCATCATCAGGATGTGGCGTGCGCCCAAGATACTCAAGAATAAGTGTGGCGTAAACACCACCATAGGGATCTCCCTTGTTTCCATTAGCAGCAAGGCAACAACCAATTAAGGCACCAACATTATACTTAGTCTCCCCCGAGAGGGCCTTTGCTAGGATGGGCGACATCCAGTGTAGAACTGTTGCTCGTGTTGTCACGAGCTAACACCCTTCTAGCAATAAAATACGTGAAATACCTAAGGTGGGGGAATAAGATGCTGGAAATCTTCGAACACTGGATATCCTTTTTGTCTTGGCTGCAAAGAGAACTAGAGATGGTTCTCAGCTCGGTGAGTTGAGAGTTCATCTTTGCCGTCTGTCCAACGTTAGAACACCTATTATTTCACAAAATCTTTAGAAAGACATGGTCAAAAGATCATTGTAAATTCTAAATTCAACAATACCAGCATCATGATTATATCTGAAACTATTAATAAAATAGAAGGAGAGTTTATGATATTGTGAAACACGGAATGTTGCTAGCCGTGTCAAACCTGCATTAGCACAAAGGCTGTAAAATTCCTCCTTAATTCTTGCAGCTTCGAGGAAATCATCGCACGGATATGTCATTACATGTGTCGGACTTGTCTCTTCCAAAAACTCTAGGGGCTGATAGCGAGTTGATGATAATGGCTGCTCGCCCTTCGTTGGTTACCCCAAGTGGAAGGTGAGATGTAGGTAGCGGCAAATTTCCCTCAGTGAAGATACCGAGGTTTATGTCTCCAGTAGGACTCCAAGGTCGACAAGTAGGTGTCAACGATGCAATCTACTCGAAAAGTTATATCCAAATTCAGTTGGGTGTAACCCGTTGAACATTTTTAGAATCCTCAAAAACCTAACAGAAGAAAAGTTACGGGCGTTTGAAGATCTGGAGGCCAAAAAATCGAAAAAAATTGAATTTTTTTTAACTTAGTAGTGACGCATTTTGTATGAAATGGGCCACTAGTAATAGAATTTTTATTTTTTAAATTATTTTTTTTTTTTGAAAAATTCAAAATAGGCTAGAGGACCGATCGGGAATTTTCAAAAAAAGGTTAAAAAAATTTAGCTAGTAACATTACAAAAAACAATAATAAATAAAAAATGTAAATTTTTATTTTCAATTTTTTTGAAAAAAGTTCAAAATATGCTAATGGTCCCATCGTGAAAGTTTCAAAAAAATATTGAAAATTGTAGCACACCCATGAACATCAACATGGTTCAATAGGATTTATATGATAGATATATCAACAAGTGCCTGCTAGGTGAGCTGGAGTGGGAGTTGAATAGAACCGAGAAGTTAAGCGTGCTGGGGCTGGAGTAGTGCTGGGATGGGTTACCCTCGGGGAAGTTTGACGATGGAGGTTAGTTTGACCTGAGATTAAGCATAGTAACTGAGCATTAAGCATACTAACCTGAAAACAATAAAAAATAATAAAAAAAAATTCCAGATCCAGATTCAAATTTTTTAAAAATTAATAGTGGCGCATTTTCAGAATGTGCCACCCCTAAGACTCTTATGGGTGGCGCATTTGGGCTTATAGGTGGCGCATTTCGAAATGCGCCACGCATAAGAGTTTTAGGGGTGGCGCATTTGAAATGCGCCACTATTAAGGCCTTATTAGTGGCTTGTCCTTAGTGGCGCATTTGAAATGCGCCACTAAAGGCCAAAAAAGGACGCCACTATAAGGCCTTTTCCTAGTAGTGGGTCAAAAGCAACAGATAATAGGTAGTGATAATTGCAACTGAAAAGTAAAACAGGAAGTAAATTGAGGGTGTAAACAGAGGTGGAAATATGGACCGGGGTCCCATAATGTTCACTAGTGATGTCTCTCTCCCAAAAGAAGATAAAACTGCTATGCGACGTAAACAAATAACAGCTAGGAAATTGACAGGATTACGGGTGCAAACCAATGCTAAGTATGCTACAAAGAAAGGAAGAGGCTCAAAACCATGGGCGGTAGGCCAAATAAGTAGAACAAAATTCATCTGCATCTACTACTAATCATCCACCTTGAGATAACTATCCAGAACATCTCGCTGGTATTAAGTTGCTAGTCCCACCCAAAGTATAAACCCAAAGCAATAGAAAACTGCAGTAAAAGACCTTTGAGCAAAGTGTAACAGCCCAGGATTATTACCCAAATTAAAAAAAATTGTTTGTTGCTTTATTTTTGTTGATTGCTAGAATTTTTTGTAGTATTTGCTTCGCCTGTTTATTAATCGGTGAATATATTCCCCCTCCTTCTCGTACCGTCATGCGTGACCGACCTTTTCCACCATGCCACACGACCTTTGCGACACCGAGTTCTACCCGATCACCGTCGCAACTCCCGGCACAGGACAAGCCATCACCATCGGCGCGAAAACCCCCATTTATATTTAATGGGTTTTTTTTATCGTGCGAGTTTCGACGTTCTCGATTCTATGCGGAACGATGTAGATGTCGTCAATTTAGTGCAACGAGGCGGTGGTTCAAATTTCATGCGATTCCGGCTTGTTTTAGCGGGTGAACGATCGGATGTGCCAGGCATAGTAGCCGGTGTAAACCCATGGGCATATTTAAAATATGTTGCGTGCGCTGATAGCTGGACCCCCCCCACCCCCCCGATTCCCCTCTTATCTTTGGATTCTAGCCCACCCGAAAAACCGGACCCGAAACGAGCCATTTTTTGGCCTGAAACCCCTCCTAAACAGCAACTTGCTATTTATAGCAGTGCTACCCCTACCTAAATTTGACAAACCCTAGCTAGCCTGCCTCAGTTTTCAAGCATCCCCTCTCCCCCGCCGCCACATGGAGAAGCCTCCCCACCAACCACCTCTTCCCCACGTCCAGATATGGTGGGTCGATCCTGGCCGTCGAATAAAGATCGGAAGAACGGCATCGTGCCACGTCACCCGAAGGGATCTCCAGCCATGCTCCTCCCGAACGCTCGTCCTTGTGCCGCCCGTATCCGACCGTGGCCGGCGAGCCGCCGACGAGCGCCGCGCCGCTCCGGTGACCGCCTCCCTGCACGCCTCCCCTTCGCCTCTCCTCCCTCTCTCATCTCCTCTGTCTTCCTCTCAGGGGCGCCGCCATGGGAGCCCATGGCAGGAGCTCGTTGTCGTCAATGCCATGGAAGAAGGTCGATGTGGCCCCTGGAGCCTGCCTCGTCCCCAAGCCAAGATGAGCTGCGTCGCTGCCCTCTTGTTGCTGGCCCCGTCGCCAAGCCTCCAGATCCGACCCTCCGTGCCTCCTTGCTGGCATCGCGCCGCCAGCCAGCGGTGGCCGGAGCCGCGGGGGTCTCTCCAGATCGAGGTCGGGACCAGCCGATCCCAACCGTCGCCGCCGGCCTGGGCCTAGCCCAGCTGTAGCCGTCCCAGAAACGCGTCCCGCGCGGTCCTCTTGCACATGGGCGAAGCCAGCCTACCCTTCACCCACTGCCGGCCTGGGCCAGGCCCAGCGAGGTGATCCCTCCTTTTATTTCTTTCCTGCACCTGTTGGGCTCGGCCCATTAGATTGCTGCTGTTATATTGCGCTCGTGTGCGCAACTTAGCTAGGTCTTGCTCACCCGGTTAGGCCCATTTGATCTGTTTCGGTCCAGAACGTGTTTATATCATTTTCTTGGTTTTAATTGGAAGATTTAGTAATAATTTCACGATACGTTAAACATGAAAGTTGCTTAGTTTTTTGTGTAGAATAATGAAATGTGCTCCTTTTCCATGTTTGAGCTTGTCTACATGTTGTTTACCTATTATTTACGTCGCATGCCACCGTGAATGGTTTCTTTAATAAGTTTTTAACCATTGCTCCGATAAAAATGTTCCTTATATGTAACTTGACTAGATTTGCATGTAGATTATGTTTATGCTGCTCTTTCTTGCTAATAAAAATAATAAAATATTGTTTAGGGCAAAACAGTACAAAACATTATAATTTTCGTGAGGTAAATAGTGATAAGCATGTTTAGGAGTTTGCCCCACTTAAACTGACTAGCTTAGATAGCTTACTTATGCTTCACCTTTTGTCATGATTGTGTGATATGCCATGCTTGGGTGAGATGTAATGTTAACAACCTCTGCTCATCTTGTGTAGCTAAACAACTTGAACCCTTGTAAAAGTGTGGTATCCTCGTATGTGACGAGTACTCCACTTAACCTATTAGTAACCTCTCTACACGATAGATGCGATATCGTAGTGTGTTGTCTCGTGTTGCTTTCTTGTTGTTGATTTCTTGTGATTTCTTTGTAGTAATAGATGCTTGCTCGTCGATTGATTTCTAGTGTTTCCTTCCTGTGTGCTCCCACGGTTACTGTTGAAGACAGTGCGAGCTCGCGATCGCCTACACCTTCGGAACCCGACTTATAAACAGGAAAGGACTATACTGTACTTATGATCCATTATATTATAACCAGCGGTTTGCATGCTAGTCTAGGCTAGGTTCGATGTTTGATCCTACCACATGTTTACAGCCTCTCTCAAACCGATACAGCAGTGTCCCCCTCCCAGCAAACCATGTACTGCTATGTTACTATTGCTCGTTGCTCAGCCCCTGGTTAGTATGCATGCTTATGATGCTATGAATGGTACCCTGTTACTCCTTGGTTTGGGATATCACCATTATTATATTGATGTGGATGATATGGTTATTATAATGTTGACTATATTCGACAAAGGATAGAAGGTCTAGGCTATCCTGCCCCGACGCTTTTTATCATTCGAGTCACCTAGGATCCGTGTTTCGGGTATTGGTTCCAAGACTGGGCGTGCCTAACCGCGTGTGGGATTTTATGGGGTCCCCTTTTCTTACCTACCTAGCTTCAAACATTTCTAGTGGTGGCCCTAGATTATTTACCATTTGAAAACCATGCATATATGTCTGTCGGGCTGCTCCTGGCAGATATTCGTTAAAACAACCTGGGCCAGTGGGGTCACGATTTCCCTATTGGTCCACCTTTGGCCGGCGAGGGCCCGGGGCCTCAGGTGAGGTGTCCCGGTAACCCAAACCCTGTTGAGACGGAAGAGTCCGATCCGAGGGCACGGTCGACTTTTGGATTGGATGTCGACTCCCCGGGGGCCACCAAGATTTGTTCCTTGTTAGCTAGAGGGACCTGTCGTTTCGGATCTCTCGGAATTAAATCATAAAATGGTTGCCTATGATTGGTAGCAACTTAGAGAGATGGGCGTGTGTGCGGAGCCTTGTAATGGGAAGTTGGTACACCCCTGCAGGGTTAAATATTTTCAAGAAGCCATGTACACGGTTATGGACGACTTGAGACCTACTCCTTGTTCATAGACAACAACAACTGAGATAATCTTAATAACCCTATCAACATGTGTGTGCCTTGACTGCTTCTTCTTCGTCGGGATGATAATGTGAGGACAAGGATAGGATAGGTGTTATGTTTGCGTAAGTAGTTGATTGCAAGACTTGTTGGAGGCGATTCCTCGTCGAATGCTTGGCTTCTTATCTTACTCTCTAGATCGTTAGCCACTTCATAAATGCTAGTGTGGCAGCAATCTCACCACTTACCCCATACTTACCGTGAACTACTAGTTATCCTAGAATGATGATTGATGAAGTCCTTGCTTGGTCAGATGACCACTACAGTTGGAAGCTGAGTACCTCTGTACTCATGATACTACCCCAAATCTTTTCAGGGTTCTTCATCGACAACAGGTATGGTGATCGACGTTTCACGTGGAGACTTGACGACGACTAGTTAGGCGGATCCCGGCGGAGAGCCTGGACCCCTGTGGTTACGGGATTGGTGTGTCTTACCTTTTCCATTAGGCACTAGATTGTAGTCTGTACTCAAACATGTATCTTCCGCTAATGTAATGTATTAAGGCAATTGTATGTAGATTGTATGAGATGTTGTATCCTTGTATCTATAATGTTGTGATATCATGTTGGAAATCCTGGGCATATCGCATTGTCATATGTTGCGGTGGGACCGATATGTGCTTCGTCGGTGGATCTGGATGGGAAAATCTAGATCTGGAACAGTACCGTATATCGGGCCTTACAACTTGGTATCAGAGCCTTTCCGACCGTAGAATCCCTTTTCTGGCCGAAGTCGTGTCTAGACAAAAAGTATTTTGTAGTTACTAGTTAGTTATCGGAGAGTAGGTATCTTTTTACTCCTTATCCATGCTCTGGGCAGTACAAGTGTCGTAAGTGTTTTAATACTCGTCTTATTACCTTCAAACTCTAGGATCTCGAGGTGTGTGGACTATCGGAACCGTTACAATGCCTTGCTTGCAGTGTACTGTCTCGATTCCGATCTCAGGTTGGGAAATCCTGTAGTACCTTTAGCCTATCCGACTCTAGTTTACATCTTGGTCGTCCGTTGACTTCAGTCCTCCTGCCTAGTATCCTCACGATTTAGTGAGAATGCTTCTCTTGATTGTCATTTCCCATTGTCGTTCTTCCTCTTGATGTCCCCATGGTTTCGTTCTTTGACGTCCCCATCTCTCTACGGAAAGTTTTCTCAACGGAAGTTCTTTGTCGACATGGAGTTGAGTCCCTTGTTGGTGGTGTTGTAGATCGTCGTCTCTCTTTTATCTTCCCCCTCCCCCCCGGATCGTCCAGGATCTCGGGACGAGATCCCTTGTTGGTGGCGTTGTATTGTAAGAGCCCGATATTTTTACCCAAATTAAAAAAATTGTTTGTTGCTTTATTTTTGTTGATTGATAGAATTGTTTTTAGTATTTGCTTCGCCGGTTTACTAATCGGTGAATATTTTCCCCCTCCTTCTCGTACCGGAATGCGTGACCGAACTTTTCCACCATGGCACATGACCTTTACGACATCGAGTTCCACACGATCACCGTCGCAACTCCCGGCACAGGACCAGCCATCACCATCGGCGCGAAAACCCCCATTTATATTTAATGGGTTATTTTATCGGGCGGGTTTCGACATTATCGGTTCTATGCGGAACGATGTGGACGACATCAATTTAGTGCAACGAGGCGGTTGGTCGAATTTCATGCGATTCCGGCTTCGTTTAGAGGGTGAACGATCGGATGTGCCAGGCATAGTAGCCGTTGTAAATCCATGGGCATATTTACAAAATGTTGCGTGCGTTGAAAGCTGGACCCCCGGATTCCTCTCTTATCTTCGAATTCTAGCCCACCCGAAAAACCGGACCCAAAACGGGCCATTTTGTGGCCCGAACCCCTCCTAAACACCCACTTGCTATTTATAGCATTGCTACCGCTACCTAAATTGGACAAACCCTAGCTAGCCTCCCTCAGTTTTCGTGCACCCCCTCTCCCCCGCCGCCACATGGAGAAGCCTCCCCACCAATCACCTCTTCCCCACGTCCAGATCTGGTGGGTTGATCCTGATCGTCGAATGCAGATCGGAAGAACCGCATCGTGCCACATCACCCAAACGGATCTCCAACCACGCTCCTCTCGAGCGCTCGTCCTCGCGCTGCCCGAGCCATCGCGCCGCCCGTCTGCGCCCATGGCAGGTGTCAGGGGTATGACCCGCGGGTAGGGTCATCCAGGGGAAACAATTCATCAAGGCAAAGATCACCGACCTTATGGTCACCAATCTAATCAAGGCCGAGCTAAACAAGCACAAGCAAGAAATGGCCGATCTATTCCAACTGAGGGCCGATTTTCCTAGAGAGGGTGCAATCGGCCTCACCCAGGAGCATCCGGCCAAAGTAAGAGGAGCAACGTCCGATCAGAGTTCCAGATCGGACACCTGGTACAAGAGCATTTAATGCGCAATCCCTGAAGATCGGGACTGTCAGAGGCGTGCGGTCTCCTCCAGCGCCAATCACGCGGACAGGCCGACAGGCCTAGGTATCTAGCTTCACTGTTCACTACCGAGGTCTACGAGATAGCGGCATGGCGAGCCGCAAGTCTACACCGGGTCATCCGGAAGAGCACGATGTGAGGTCCTTAGCTTATCTGAGACAGATAGCTGGGCCCTTCCTCTTGTGTATTTACTTTTGTACCCTCGGCTCGGCCTATAAGAGCCCCGAGTACCCCTCCTGCGTGGGGGACGATGGAGCAGTTATTACATTCTCACCCACCATAGAGAGAGCAAGGAGAGAGTACTGACCAGAGGCCCCCTACTTCTTCCTCTCAAACACCTCAAGGAAATTTTATTGTAGCCCGAGTTATTGCATATAGCTAGCTCGGCAGGACTAGGGGTGTTATCTCTACGAAGAGCACCGAACCTGGGTACATCGTGGTGTCTCACCGTGTGTTCCCATTCTTGCTTCCGGTACCAGCGACAATAACCTTGGTTTGTCCCCTTCATTAGCCATCCCCATGGCATCTGTCGTTACATATCGACGACAGTTGGCGCGCACGCTCCAGCCATCCTGACGTATTTCCCAGGGAGGTACGGGTGTTTTTTGAGCTCACGGATCCGTTGCCAGGAGAGCTGGATGCCGTGGGAACGGAGGGCACGACTGCGCACATCCGTGCGGGGGTTATGATGGCTGGAGCGTCCAGTCGCCACAGTTCCACTTCAGCGACTCGAGCCGCAAGGGCAGTATCCACGGCGCCAGCAGGCCCAAGCAACCCACCGGACGTGCTTAGCACTCCTGCGGATCGTCATGTCGATCCAGCCACGGCTCACGCCAAGCTGGAAAAGGTGCGTCAGGCTCTGAAGGTGCAATCAGATAGGATCGACGATGAAAAGCGCCGGATGGAGGCATCAGTTCGGGAGTACAACGTAGCGCACAACATTCAGCATCGTGTTATTTCACCCCCTGTGATCGAGGAGCTTCGAGCAGCGGGTAGATAGGTCGACAGAGACCTGGCAGGAGCCCAGCAGCCAGTAACAACACTCATAGCCGTTCCGCAGATCTCATATAGTTCTCCTGTGAAGAACATGAGAGCTGTCCAACATATCGCCACCGAGTTGTAGCATCTGGAGGGAGAAGAGCTACGGGAGAGGACGCGCCGAATGCGCGACCTCATAACCACAGCGAACCAGCAGAAAAAGGAGGCCACCGAGCAGCAAGGGACAGTGGCATCAAAATCAGTTCAGGCAACTTCGGGTGCGAACCAGCCGAATGCACCACAGCGGCAGCAGAGGAAGGCATCCTCGCCGCATGACAGTTTGCACCACAGTCGGAAGAATCAAGGGGCTGGAGGAGGCAGTCGGACTGACGAACCAGCGGTCAACAACAGGCGCAACGAGCAACCGACGACATCAGTCCGGACGGTAATAAGCCATTGGCTAGGTCCCCGAGCAATTGCAGACAACGACGCAAGACACCGAATCGAGCAGTTGCAATAGGATAAGAAACCGGAAGATGATGTGCCGGCGGGTCCAACATGTTTCGGCCCGTGCATTCGGCAAGAGCAGTTCCCCAAAGGCTTCACATTGCCCAGGGACACCCCCAAGTACAATGGATCAGTAAAGCCAGAAGATTGGCTTGTCAATTATATGACAGCCGTCGGTATCGCAGGAGGTGGTCGGCGCGTAGCTGTGCGCTACGCCCCGCTCATGCTTCAAGGTTCAGCTCGGTCCTGGTTAAACAGCTTGCCCAGCAACATTATCAATTGTTGGAAGGATTTTGAGGATGCATTTGTTCGCAACTTCACGGGTACTTACGAGCGCCCAGGTTTGCCTCGGCACCTGGCACTCTGTGTACAAGGAAAGGACGAGCCCCTTCGCGATTACCTTCAGCGGTGGATCAAGCTCAGGAACACTTGCGAGGGAGTTCATGAAATCCAAGCCATCCAGTACTTCACTGACGGCTGCTTGGACGGGTCTTTGTTGAAGCACACGCTCCTGCGCAAGGAGATAACTTCTTTGGCCGATATGATGAGGATAGCCAATTCATTCGCCGCATCTGACTCTGCAATGCGCCCGATCACGTTGAGTCCCAGTGGTTTCATCCAAGGGCAACCATCCGGCTAGCAACAGCAATCGGTAGAAGCAAATGGGCCAAGCGGTCCCAATCGGCACGAGAGACGCGAGATCCAGAGGAATGGCAACTTTGGAAACAACAACAACAACACCCCCAATTTCAACAACAACAGCAACACCCCCAAGAGGAAGGATGAGCAGCCGGATGCCCAGTATAAAAATCGGCAAGTAGCAACAGTGCAACACCAAGAGGAACAAGGGGCTGCGGGAGGCAGTCGGAAGATGAAGCCTACAGAAAGGACGCCAGGTCAGCCCAGGCCCCCATACAAATTTGAGGATATGATGAATCAGCCTTGCAAGATGCATAGTGGACTAGGCAAGCCTGCATCGCACACCACTCGGTAGTGCATTTGGGTTGAGCGATTGGCAAAGGGAGGAGAAGGAAATCCACCCCAACCACCGCCCCCACCCCCAGGCCCACCACCAGCAAATGCTCGACAGCAGTTTCCACGTCAGGATGCAGCATATATGATCTTCACCAGCGAGTCGGATGACAAGGGCAGTCGGAGATCCCATGAGCAGGCAGCCAATCCCACCATACCAGCAATTTCTCAGAGGATGAACTGGTCGGACAATGCCATAACATGGGGCCCAGAAGACCACCCGAGCGTAATGCCCAACCCAGGAAGTTATATGCTCGTGGTGGATGCGATCCTGGCGGCACCATTGTATTCATGCAAGTTCACCAGGACGCTTATTGATGGAGGCAGTGCCATCAACATTCTGTACAGAGACACAATGATCAAGCTCGGCATCAGCGAGAGTGAGTTAGATCCCAGCAGGACCACATTCCATGGGATAGTGCCCGGCCTGTCATGTACCCCATTAGGCCGCATTCGGCTTGAGGTAGTATTCGGGTCGGAAGAAAATTTCTGCCGAGAGCCGATCTGGTTTGAGGTGGCCGATCTGAGCAGCCCGTACCACGTTCTGCTCGGGTCGCCTGCGATCACCAAGTTCATGTTCAACATCATGCAGCCTTACCTAAAGATGAAGCTCCCAAGGCCCAATGGTCAAATCACTGTGTGTGGTGACTACAGGAAGTCACTGGAGTGTTCGTCTGCAGGTTCCAAGCTAGCTGATGCTCTGGTCATCGATGCAGAGCGGCGCCAGCTCGACAAGGTGGTAGCAGCAGTCCAAGATCAGATGAAGGACCCCATGCCGAGCACGAAGGACAAGAGACCGGATGATGAGACCATATTTCAAGCGGTAAAGGACAGCAAGAGGATTTCCCTGGACCCCTCCGACCCGAGCAAGTGTGTCATTGTTGGGGACGGGTTCAGCAGTAAATAGGAAGGCGAGCTCGTCGAGTTCCTCCGTGAGAATCGCGAAATCTTCGTATAGTCCCCACATAACATGCCTGGTGTACCGCGGGAACTTGCCGAGCACAAGCTTCATACCCGACCTGGATCCAAGCCGATCAAGCAGCCACTTTGGCGTTTTTCAGAAGAGAAGAGAGGAGCAATCGGCGATGAGATAGCCAAGTTGCTCACAACAAGATTTATCAAGGAATTGTTCTACCCAGACTAGTTAGCAAATCCAGTTCTGGTTCCGAAGAAGAATGGAACTTGGCGCATGTGTATAGATTACACTTGCCTAAATAAGGCCTGCCAGATGGATCCTTTTGCGTTGCCCCGTATCGATCAATTGATTGATTCTACGCAGGGCCGGTTCTATGTTTCGAGGGGCCCTAGGCGAACTTGACAATATGGGCCCCTATGTCTTAAGACCATATATATTTATGTGTGTGTGATACTAACATGGCATGATTATCTTCATTTTCATTGTATTAAGAGTAATTTTTCTTATAAATACTAAATAGCAAAATGAAACTAGTATGACATGATTATCTTAAACAAAGACCAAATTCGACCGGTTCCACCTACAACAATAATACTTCAGTTCTTGAAGATGTAAAGTACCTATTCAAAGAACCGCAATTTTTAGATCACTTTCTTTCCTTTTTCTTCTTTTTTAGCACCCGACAAATGCTTTTTAGGTAACATGGCGGGCTATTTAAAGAACCCTTCAGTTATTGAAATCCCAGACATGGGCACATAATGAAAAAAATAGGATGATTGAATGCATACTGTGAATGATTGAATACAGACAAAAAATTAAAATAAACTACTAAATACTGATAACAATTTAAAAAATCTAAAATTAAGAGATAGATGGATATATGGTTAAATGGACATGGATGGATGGATCAGTAGATCACGTACCGGTCTACTACAGGTAACAGGATGCAGTGGCTACAACTAGAACTCGAACCTGGTGTCCTGATCGGCTCTCGGCTGGTCCAGGGGCACGGGGCAGGTGCGTAGGCGTGGCACAGTGGCAGCCGGTGGCCGAGGCGACTGGTGAGTGGCGAGGCGGGCAGGCGCCGAGGCGCTGAACTGGAACAGTCGAAGAGACGAAGAGGAACCGACGAACGAGCGTCCGTGCATATTCCTCGTGTTCGCTATCTCATAGGCCTAGTGCACTCGTTTTTCTATTTTGTAGTTTTTTGTCTATTTTTTACTGGGCTATGTATGTATACAATATAAATTATGGACCCCCCTCCAGCCTGGGACCTGGGCCGTCGCCCCTCTGGCCGTACACCAGGGCCAGCCCTGATTCTACGGCTGGCTGTCAGCTTCTGTACTTTCTGGATGCCACAGCAGGCTATCACCAGATTAAGCTTGATGTAAACGATCAAATTAAAACAGCTTTTATTACCCCTTTCGGGGCTTATTGCTACATCACCATGCTATTCGGCCTGAAAAACGGCGGCGCGACTTATCAGCGTACTATGCAGCGATGTTTCCGGCCTCAGTTAGGCCGGAACATTCATGTATATGTAGATGACCTCGTGGTCAAGTCGGTGCTGGGATCAACCTTGTTGGATGATCTCAGGGAGACATTCACAAATTTGCGAGCATACCAGATCAAGATCAACCCAGAGAAATGTGTGTTCGGCGTTCCAGTCGGCAAATTGCTTGGTTTCCTGGTTTCTAAAAAAGGAATAGAGTGCAACCCCGAGAAGATTGCAGCAATCGAGAGGATGGGCAAGCCCAGAAATCTTAAAGATGTGCAGAAGTTTACCGGTTGCTTGGCATCGCTCAGCCGATTTCTCAGTCGGCTGGGAGAGAAGGCAATTCCGCTGTTTCAGCTCAGGAAGAAAACTGACAAGTTCAGTTGGACACCGCAAGCGGATGAAGCATTCAAGCAACTCAAGCGCATGATGTCTACCGCCCCAGTGCTGGAAGCTCCGAAGGAAAAAGAGCCAATAATGTTATATATTGCAGCAACCACTAGGGTGGTCAGTATTGTTATGGTGGTCAAGCGTCCTGAAAAGGACAAGGCGCAATCGGTTGTAAGGCCCAATATGAGGTACTGTTCCAGATCTAGGTGTTTCCACCCAGATCCGAAGAAGAAGCACATATCGGTCCCACCGCGACATATGACAAGGCCATATGCCCCGGATTTCCAACATGATATCACAACATTACAGATAAAGGATACAACATCTCATACAATCGGCATACAACTGCCTCAAATACAATACAACAGCGGAAGATACATGTCTGAGTACAGACTACAATCAAATGCCTACTGGCAAAGAGAAAAACATCGATCCCATAACCACACGGGTCCAGGCCCTCCGCCGGGATCCGCCTAACTAGTCGTCGTCGAGTCTCCACGTGAAACTTCGATCACCATACCTGTTGTCGATCAAGAACCCTGAAAAGAGTTTGGGGGTAGAATCATGAGTACAAAAGTACTCAACATCCAATTGTAGTGGTCATCTGACCCATCAAGGACTTCATCACTCGTCATTCTAGGACAACTAGTAGTTTACGGTAAGGATGGGGTAAGTGGTGAGGTTGCTTCCGCACTAGCATTTATGAAGTGGCTAACGATCTAGAGAGTAAGGTAAGAAGCCAAGCATTCGATGAGTAATCGCCTCCAACAAGTCTTGCTATCAACTACTTACGCAAGCATAACACCTATCCTATCCTTGTCCTCCTCTTCGCATCCCGACGAAGAAGAAACAGTCAAGGCACACACACACATTGATCAAGTTATATTAAGATTATCTCAGTTGTTGTTGTCTATGAACAAGGAGTAGGTCTCAAGTCGTCCATAACCGTGGACACGGCTTCTCGAAAAGATTTAACCCTACAGGGGTGTACCAACTGCCCATTACAAGGCTCCGCACGCACGCCCATCTCTCTCAGTTGCTAACCATCATAGGCAACCATTTTATGATTTAGTTCCGAGAGATCCGAAACGACAGGTCCCTCTAACTAACAACGAACAAATCCGGTGGCCCCCGTGGAGTCGACACACAATCCAAAAGCCGGCCACGCTCTCAGATCGGACTCTTCCGTATGACGCAGGTCGGATAGCCACTTAATCAAACATGGGAAACCGGGTCCTAGCTGATCGGGTGGACCAACAGAGAAACCATGTCTCCACTGGCCCAAGTTGTTTTAAAACAGCTGGGGGCCCAACCAAGCACACACACGGTTTTCAAATGGTAAATCAGCTTGAGCCACCACTAGAAATTTTTGAAGCTAGCTGGTAAGAAAAGGGGACCCCATAAAATCCCACACGCGGTTAGGCACGCTCAGTCTTAAAACCAATACCCGGAACTCGGGTCCTAGGTGACTCGAATGGAACAAAGCGTCGGGGCGGGATAGCCTAGACCTTCCATTCTTCGTCGAATATAGTCAACATTATAATAATCATATCATCAACAACAATATAATAATGTGATATCCCAAACAAAGGAGTAACAGGGTAATATTGTAGCATCCTAAGCATGCATACTAAGCAGGGGTTGAGCAACGAGCAATAGTAACATAGCAGTACAAGGTTTGCTGGGAAGGGACATGGCTGTATCGGTTTGAAAGAGGCTGTAAACATGTGGTAGGATCAAACATCGAACCTAACCTAGACTAGCATGCAAACCGCTGGTTGAAATAGAATGGATCATAAGTAATGTATAGTCCTTGCATGTTGATAAGTCGGGTTCCGAAGGTGTAGTTGATCGCAAGCTCGCATCGTCTCCGAAGGTACCCGGGGAAGCACACAAGACGATAAACACTGGAAGCAATCAACGAGCAGCATCTATTACTATGGAGCAAACACGAGCAAGCATCAACAAGAAGGCAACAGGAGACATTGCACCTACCGTCGAGAGCGGTTACTAACAGCTTAAGTGGAGTACTCGTCACACACGACGATACCGCACATTTAGAAAGGTTCAAGTTGTTTAGCTACAGGTGATCAACAAAGGTTGTTAACATGACAACTCAAGCAATCATGGCATAGCACACAAAAATGGCAAGAGGTGAAGCACAGAGTAAACTATCTATGCTAGTCAATTTAAGTGAGACACAAACTAAACATGGCATACCACTAAGTGCCGCACGATAATTAAAAGATTTGGTACTGTTCTGTCCTAAACCATATTTTAGGTTGGTTAACAACAACAAACAATAGCATAAACACAAAGTACACGAAAAACTAATCAAGTTACATATAAAGAACACCTCAAACGGAGTTACGGTTAAAAAGATACAAGCAAAACAAGTTTGCACACAATTTGCCAACATCACGAAGCACAATTTAGAGCAATGCATAAACAGTGTAATGGATGAAAACATGCTCACAAATGATATGCAACTAAAGTAGACATGGCAGGGAAGGCATGGCAAAAAAATCATGCAAAAATGCATCCTGAACAACTAGTATAGCTCATGCAAAAAGCAATAAAACATTATTGGTCTATGACTTAGTGAAAATAATGAAAACAGGGCAGAAACTATTATTTTTATGCTGTATAAACAGGAGCAAAACTATATGAAAAAGTGCAGCAACATGACATAGCCTTATATGGGCATGAACTAGACATGATCGTGATCAGGTACAAAAAAGAATCAAGGTCATAGGCATAATAGATCAAAAGATATTAAGCAAACAACATGGCATCGGGACGTTATAGACTTAGAGAAAAACAGAGGTGGCTGTCAAAAACAATGGCATAGCAACTTTAGAGCTCAATAACTATATGACCAGCAAGCATATCATGACAATGCAATACATATAATGGAAGTAGACATGATGCTTAACAATATGTAATTGGAATCACTCAATTCCGATAAACGGTTGCGACGCAACCGTCACCCGAAGTTGCAACAAATTAACAGTTTTAGCAACAGCAACACATTAACATCTGGGTCACCACTTTGGAGCAAGATTTAATATAGCTAAAGCACCCAAACATGACAAGTTAAAGCATGGGAATGAAGTACACATGATGCTTAACACATAGGAAAAGGAATCAATGCAATAGGCCTCATGGATGTGTCACAATCATCAACCAAAGTTGCAATAAAATAATTACAATAGCACACTAATAGGAAAAATTAGCAATTAACGGCCTGATGCCCACTTCAACACAGATTATCAACATCAAGATGGCCTCAAATCAAAAAGCTCACAAAAGATTGATTGAAGTACACACAATTCTAAGCAATTTTCCTTTTGGGCGCAACGTCATCGGAGCTACCGTTTAATCGTTAATCGCAGCACAAAAATGAATTAGCAGTAAATATATACAGACGACAAAAAAAAGGCAGAGAGAAAAAAAACGGGGCCTCACCCCTACAGGGCTCGGCCCACTGGAGGCGGTTGGCGGCCTGGCTGGCGAGGTGGGTTGGGGAGGCCGCTGGGCCTCTGGCCGAGCTGGGCTGGCTCGGTGGCTGGGCCTCGGGCTCCTAGGGTGGCCGGCCCAGGCCCTTGACCAGGGAGGCGGCGGCCGATCGGATTGGGCATCCCGATCCCGTCCACGGCGAGCAGCGGCTCCGGCCGGCATGGCTCCGGCGAGGAGGGCCACGGCGGCGAGGGAGGCCGGGAATGGAGGGGAACGGGGCGCCGGCGATGGATACGGAGGCCGGGAGGAGATGGCGGCCGGAGACGAGCTCTGCTCGGGAGGCGGCAATGGCGGGCGGCGGCGGTTCGTCCTGGAGCCGGAGGCTACGTGCGGCAAGGGGGAAGAAGGAGGTGAGGAGACGGAGGAGAGGAAGGAGAGGGGCGGCTGAGACCTGAGGTGGCGTGGCGTCCCTCGCCTGCTCGCCGGCGGCTGCGGCCGTGGAGGCGCCCGGCGGCGTGGAGGAGGGAGGAGAGAGGAGAGAGGAGAGGTTAGGGGTAGGTGGGGAGCTCCCTGGGCCGTCGGATCGCAAGATCTAACGGTCCAGGATGGATCTGGCTGGGTTTTGCTAGAAAAAAGGGCAAAATGCGAAAATAGGGGCTAATGTGAGGGGGGGTGGCTGCAATTTTGTGGCTAGGGAAACCCTAGAAAGGGGTGGGAGTGTGGTGGTCTTTATATAGCCCAGGTGGCTGGCAGTTTGCAAAAACATCCCCAATTTTTCTCTCGCGCGCGCGGTGTTTACGTTTCTGACCGCCGGGGGTCCGCAGTACCTCCGATTCGCGTAAAACTTCGAACTACGCGATCATCGCGTCGAGCCGGCGGCGTTCACGTCGCGTTGTAACCGTTCCGAGAACACTTTCCGACACGCTATAAAAATATCCAGTTTAATTATTAGACGGGGTTTTCGTTCCTTTGGCTGCGGCTGGTCTTGTGCGGTTCTCGCGACGGTGATCGTGTGAAACCCGGTGTCGCATAGGTCGAGTGTCAGGGTGGCAAGGGTCGGTCTCCGTTCGATACGAGATAAGAGGGGGGAAAAATAATCGCCGATCGATAAATCGGGGATGCAAACACCGCAAACAAATCAGACAATCAAACAATTCACACCGAAAACAAATTTTTTAAATTTTGCGAAAACTGGGCTGTTACATCGGTCCAGAGGCTAGTGTATTATGTCAGTGAAGTGCTCTCCACCTCCAAGAAAAACTAACCCCACTATAAAAAGATGTGCTATGGTGTGTACATGGCAGCAAGAAAGTTGAAACCTTATTTCCAGGCGCATCCGGTCACGGTGGTCAGTTCGGCTCCATTGGCAGAAATCATTGGCAGCACAGACGCATCCACTCGGTGGAAAAATGGGCCATTGAGATTGGAACACATGGGATCAAGTATGAGCCTCGGACGGCAGTCAAGTCTCAGGTCCTCGCGGATTTTCTGGTGGATTGGGCAGAAACTCAGTACATACCCCCTGTCCAGATTCTCAGTTGTGGCAGATGCACTTCGACAGCTCCAAGATGATGACCGGACTAGGGGCTGGTGTTTTTCTTACTTCTCCAAAAGGTGACAAGCTCGAGTATGTGCTGCAGATCCACTTTGCAGCATCAAACAATGTGGCCGAATACGAAGCTCTGGTGCATGGAGTCCGATTGGCCAAGGAGATTGGCATTCAGCGAATTCTGTGTTATGGTGATTCCGATCTGGTGGTGTAGCAATGCACTGGCACTTGGGACGCAAAAGATGAAAATATGGCAAGATACAAATTCCTTGTGCAGCAGTCGTCTGGATTCTTTGAGGGGTGCAAATTCCATCACATCCCCCGAGCAGAGAATGATGCGGCAAATGAACTGTCCAAGCTAGGGTCTACCAGAAAGGAAATTCCTCCAGGAATATCACTAGAAAACATCCACAAGCCATCCATCAAGCCTTCCCCAGAATCAGAGTCAATCTTTATTCCGGCCGACCTGAAGATGGCAAACCTGGAAGAAAAGAAGAAAAAGGCAAAGGAGCATTCGGCTGCACTAGGGGCTGCCGATTGCAAACCAGGGCTGCTGTCGTCAGCTCGGGGACTAAGGGGACAATGCCAGATGAGATCGGCTCCTCCTCCTCCGAGCTGCCAGTAGCAGAAGTCGCACAACCAGAGCCAGAAGAAGTTACGGTAATGGTGATTGTGGCAGCGCTGTCATGGGTAGAACCATTCAGAGATTCAGAGATGGCATACTCCCAGAGGATGAAGTGGAAGCTCGACAAATCCAGCGCCGATCCGGAGCATACACGATCATCAACAATGAGCTGGTGCACCGAAGCACAACAGGAGTCCTTCAGCGGTGTTTGGAAGAGGATAAGGGGCTGGAATTGCTCCGAGACATCCACCAAGGCGAGTGCGGTCATCACGCATCAGCAATAGCAATAGTTTCCAAGTCATTTAGCCATGGTTTTTATTGGCCGACTGCGAAAGCAGCAGCAGAAGATCTGGTCAAGCATTGCAATGGGTGTCAAAGGTTCAAAGCAAAAAGACATTTACCAGCCTCAGCACTCAAAACCATTCCGATTACATAGCCATTTGCAGTTTGGGGTCTGGACATGGTAGGACCGTTCAAAACAGCAAGAGGTGGCATGACACACTTACTGGTAGCACTGGAAAAATTTACCAAGTGGACCCAGGCAAGGCCGATCAAGACACTAGATGGACCGACTACGGTCAGGTTAATAGCAGATATCATGGTCACATATGGAGTGCCACACAACATCATCACTAACAATGGAACGAACTTCGCAAAAGGGGCGCTAGCTCGGTTTGCTTCCCAACAGGGCATCCGGCTGGACGTCTCGTACGTAGCTCACCCTCAGTCGAATGGTCAAGCAGAGCGGGCGAATGGTCTCATTCTGTCCGGAATCAAGCCAAGATTGGTGGAGCCACTGGAAAGAGCACTCGGAGCATGGATTGACGAGCTCCCAGCAGTGCTTTGGAGTTTGCGCACAACACCAAACCGTTCAACCGGATTCACTCAATTCTTCCTAGTATATGGCGCTGAGGCAATGCTCCCTTGTGACATTGAGTTCGATTCACCACGTCACGCCATTTATACGGAAGCAGAAGCTAAGGAAGCTCATGAGGATGGTGTTGATCTTAGAGAAGAAGAATATCTCCTGGCCTTGTCCATGTCGGCAATATACCAGCAAAAGCTGCGTCACTACCACAACAAGAAGATCCGTACCCTAGCTTTTCGTGAGGGTGACTTGGTGTTGCGCCGGATCCAGAAATCGGATGGCTAGCACAAGTTATCCTCTCCTTGGGAAGGTCCATTCGTCGTCAGTCGAGCGCTCAAAAACAATGCATATTATCTCATTGATCTCAGGAAGCCGACCCGATATGTGGATACTTCGGGGCAAGAAATGCAGCGTCCTTGGAACGCCGAGCTGTTATGTCCGTTTTATAGTTGAAATGTATTGTTTGTATCCCCTCCCTTTGTGGAATTATTATCAATGAGAAATAGCCGTGCGTACATGAGATTGCATTCGGCAGGAGTTATGAAATTACTTGTTTAACATGTTTCAGTACTGGGGTCAGCAAAAGCAGACCCGTTGACTGGCCGGTTGCCCCGAAAAGGGTATACTCGGAGAAAGAGCGAAACGAGCGAACGGTTTTGTGAAAGCTGGTCCGAACCGAATGCAGACCGCAGGTCAGCTGTAATGTCGGGGGGCGCGGCCGAACAATACTATCAATCGGAAAGTTCACACTCAAAGTATATCTAGTTCAGAGTGAGCTGTTAGGAGACCCGCCGATTGCGACCAGGCTGGCTGGCCAAGCAATCGGCAGGTTGCAATCGGCCCGTATGCAAATCCTTACCTCTGCGAGAAAAACTGGGAAACTAGAAGTACTTGTCAAGGGTTTCTTTCGAGGTCTATTCTCCGATCCGACCACAGACCGCAGGTCGGCTGTAAGGTTGGTGAGAGTATCGACCAAGAGAGAACAAATGGCAAAGAAAAAGGCAATCGGTTGAAAAACGCAAAGTGAGAATGCCATAATAATTTAAGAAAAAGCAAGTTCACGAGCAGATAGGGCCGATTGGCCGAATGATATTCATTACATGAAAGTGGCCCTCAACGGGCGCACTTGAAATTTAATTGTTTGACAAGAAAAAGCAGGAAACTGGATCGGTAGGCCGAGCTTAAGCGGCTGGTGCATTTGGAGCGTCTGGAGCATCTGGCGCCGAAGGAGCAGTTGGAGGTGAAGCAGTCGGGGCCGTGCTGGTGGCACCCCCTGGAGGAGAAGAAGCGGTGGTCTTGGCCTGGTCATGCGAGGGGTCTTGGGCGGCACTCACCGAGTGACCGTCGAAGGAACCTTCGCCTTCGTCCTCGGCATCATCATCCGCATAGTCCGAAGAATGGGAGTTCTCGCTGCCGATCTGACGAGCAGGTCGGGACTGAGGCGCCTTGTCCTCACTTGTGGTATACGGAAGGTCGCTGAAGGAGGCAACTCTAGTCGGCTGACCAGAAGAGTCAACATAAGGAGTAACCTCCAGGGGATCCATACCATTTGCAAGCTCCTGGGCGATTTGGAAGATATGAGTCCAGAGCTCGCCAATGGATTCTTCCGAGCCCTCCCATAGAGCAGTCACCAGTTGCAGATCAATTCCAGGGTACCAGCTCTTTGCAATAGAGAGGGCGGCCTGTACCCCAGACCGGAAGGCATAATCAAGCATGTTATCAATCTGGCGGGTGAAAGCCCTGAGACTCCGGGAAACTTCCTCATGTTGGTCAAATGCAATGGCTTTCTGCTTGCCCTTGAACAACTTGTCGTTTAGCTTCTCGATAGCAGTCTTGTAAGTGCACAGATCACCTTTCACATGGGGAATCCTGGCCTCCATAGCAACCACGAAGTGCTCGGCATCCTAGCAAGCGACATCAGCAACCACCACACCCCGCACTCGGCGGGCTGCGGCAACAGCTTCATCGGCGGCAGTAGTGGAGTTGGGCCAAGAATCTGAGAAGGGCAATCGAACAAAAATTCAGTTCGGAGAATAACAAGGTCAGATCGAAAGGCAAGAGTGAACAGAATGAATAATACCTGCAAGGGCAAGATCCACTCGGTGGAGGCAAGAGAGAGCAAGATCAACACCAGTTTGGGCACGCTGGATCTCTGTGATATGTTGAGTGTCCATGTCCTCAGCGCGCTTGACAGCAACATCCCTTTCCTTCATAAGTTGACCCTCAACCTTAATTTGGGCGTCCGGGACCCTCTGTAGTTCATTTTCATGGGCAGTTCAGGCGGCAGCAAGATCCTTGGCAGCTTGTTGAAGTTTGGCTTGCAGCTCAGTCTCGACAGCAGCGAGGCGCTAATTTTCTTGTTCGGCTCGGCCGAGCTGCCCATTCTTCTCACCGAGCTGGTTCTCCAGTTCGGCAATTCTCTTCTGAGCAGCTTCCAGCTCGGAGGAGTGAGTGGCAGCAGCTACAAGTGGGCAGTTAAGTAAGAGTGTAATCACAATCGGGAGAAACAAGAAAGGACAAGAAAAAGTATACCTGTTAGCTCTTGAATCTTTGCAGCTTGGGTTTCAGCATTGTTCTTCAAGGCAGCAATAGATTTCTGGCCCGCTGAATAAGCGGCCAGAAGCTCTTCAAATTCATCCAGAAGATCCTCAGACCGATATTTGCTTCGTCCCCGGATCTGGATGATATCATCTAGATCTGGAACAGTACCGCATATCGGGCCTTACAACTTGGTATCAGAGCCTTAACGACCGTAGGATCCCTTTTCTGGCCGAAGTCGAGTCTGGAAATAAACTATTTTTTAGTTAATAAGTTAGTTATTGGAGAGTAGGAATCTTTTTACTCCTCATCCATGCTCTGTCAAGGACAAGTGTCGTAAGTGTTTTAATTCTCGTCTTATCCCCTTCAAACTCTGGGATCTTGAGTGTGTTTTCAAGACCCTGACCTAGGTTTGTGCTTAAGCCTAGTTGCATTTTAGAATCTTGAAAAAAAATTGCAAAAGAAAAAGAAATGGGGAAAAGAAAAGCCCGAAATGAATTAAATAAAAAGGCCAGAAATAAATCTTTTTCCAAAATTCTTTTGGATATGTTGAAAAATCCTAAAAATGAGTGTGATCATTTTAAAAGTGATTTGGGATTAATCCCATGTCACAACCCCAAGTTAGGTATGTGCTAGGGTAAGCTTAGGCCTTTGCATCATGATAAAATTTTCAAAAGAAATTGAAATGGGAGAGAGAACACCCCGAGATGAATTTAATTCAAATGGCCAGATAAAAAGTTGCTTGAAAAATTCCTTTCGCATTTTTGAAAAGTCCCATAAATAAGTGGGATCACATATAAAGTGATGTGGGACCAAACCCATGCTCATGGATTTTTCAAATATTCAAACAGGACCTTGGATTAATTCAAAAACCCCCATTTGAATTAAAGTTCAAACGTTTTGATTTTTAAAAAAGTGCCAAACTTTATAAGTGGCTAGTCTAATATAATATGAGGCCATATAAAAAGTTTCAGCACTTTTAAAAATGTCTAGCTATTTTTTTTAGCAAGACAAAAAAAATGTCAGAAAAAGAAATAAGAAAAAGAAACAGAAAACTTACCTGGCGCCTATGCGAGGCCCACTTCTTCTGGCCCAGTCCAGGCCACCTGGACTCCTCCCCTGTCGTCTTCCTCCCCGCGCCTCCAAGCTGTTCGGTGGAATGCCCACCGAGACAGTCGAGCACGGCGTCGTCCCTCCAGCCTCCACCTGCCCCTCCCGAAGCTCCTAAACGAGCCACGCAGCTCCAGGACGAACCGCACGTCCATTCCCCCTCCTCTGGTTCATCCTCCCCCTCTCCCCTCACCGTTCTGTTCGTCGCACGAAGGCTCACTGGAGCACAGCCGTGCGGACTCGCGGCCAACGACGTCGACGAGCCAAACTGATGTGTCCGGGGAGTTCACCGCCGTCGTCTTCGTCGAGCCGTGCAGGGAATCGAACCCAGAAGCCCCGAGTGCGACGCCAGCTTCAGGGTTCCGTCGCCGGCCACCGTGAGAACCTCGCCGGAATTGGTCGCCTGCAGAGCCCCTACGACACCGCCGTCCTCTCTGTTCTCTCCGGGGTGAGCCTGCGCGTTGTTTCCCCCTCCCCATGCTCCTCCCCGTGCATGCTATCTCCTTTCCCCTCCGCGGCCGAGAGCTTGCCGCCGCGCGAGTCGTCGTAGCCATGGCCACAGGCCTCCTCGAGGTTCCCCTCCTGCACCCCTAGATGCGCACGGGCGCGAGGCACGTCTTGATGCTCGCCCCGAGCCCTCCCGTGGCCTGCAGTGCAACTCCGGCGGAGCGCCGCCGCGTGCAGAGCCGCCAGCGTCAAGCCGTCCATTAGGCCCCCCCTAACCGCGTGCTTAACCACCCAGCTAACCCCCCCACGACCAATGACAGGTGGGGCCCTGCCCTAATTAACCCCTCGGGTTAATTATAAACAGGGGATTAACCCCCACTGAGGCTTACAGGTGGGCCCCCGTTGTCAGCGCCCCCCACACGTCAGCCCTGCGTCAGCATGACGCCTTAATGATTAAATCGATTAAAAGAAATTCAGATAAATCCAGAAAATGAATTAAACTTTAGAAATTCATAATTAATTCATATTAACTCCAAATTGGACATATAATATGTCTAAAATTATAAGAAAAATACAAGGATTATGAATATGCAACTTGTTTCTATGTTTGACCATTTTAAAATGGGTGAACAGTAGCAAACATGCATATGGATCCTTTTCAAATTCAAATTTGGAGTGATTTTGCAAATGATTTTGCAACACCCTTATTTCAAATGGATTCATCCACACATCAGAGGCTTTACCTCACCTTTACAACATCACTTCATGCTCATACTTTTCAACTAAACTTTCATGCATTCAAATGCATTTGCAATTCATCGATAAATCAAATGGAGTTTGAATTTGCAATTCAATTGCAATATACTCCTTTTAAATAGAATTGTCCACACAATGCAACCATGAACATCACCATTACAATCTTATTCATGTGATTGTCCATTGTACATTATGTTGCTCCTATGATTGTCATGTTGCTGATAGAAGTGGAGCCGGAAACCGAGTTCACCCCCTTCGTTGAAGACCTCGTGACTGAACCTCGTCAGGAAGGCAAGCAACCCCCCATTCATCATGTCTATAAAATCCCAATTCCCTCTCTGTCTCGCTTATGCATGTTTAGGAGATCACCTTGTATCGATGCTACCGCATAGTTGAACCCATATCCTTTGCATGACCTATCATCTTGTCACAGTAGTAAGCAAACCACAATCCTAGCTGACATAGGAGTTGATTGATGTCATGTGGCCCCTGCAACTGTTACTGCTTATGTGAATCTACCCTAATACAAGGTGAACGATGAGAGGCTGTGTAGGAGTACACAGTGGGTTGTCTCGTTGAACACCGCCTTAATCCCGAGTTCTTGTGTGGTGATCCAAGACGAAGAGTACTACCACATGTTGGGCACATGGACCCCCGCTCAACCTACTAACTCACCCCTTCTCAGTTCAATGAGTCATATTAGTTCGGAGTTCTGGTAGGTCTGTGGCACGGTCTGCGAAGTGGAAGAACGGCTATTCAGACCGGCTTGGGACCCTGCACACATATTCTGGGACCACATCGGTAAATCGGCCGGGTTCACGATGTGGATTCCAGCCCAGATAGGCGTCTCCATTGAATTTGAGTTGGCTGTGAGGTAAAAGTTGTGGGAATTATCCTCGCCGGCACCTCTTAAACGGTGTCGAGTACAAAGGCGGTAACTGATAGTTTCATGTGTGTAGCAGTACAGCCCTGCAGGGTTAATAAACTATTCGAATAGCCGCGTCCTCGGTAAGGGACTACTTGGAGAGCTGTGCTCGATTATTCACTACTAGGAGAAAGGCTAGTAGTAGCACCCCCTTTTGGCTTATCAGTGGCGCCCTAGGGCGCGCTACTGCTAGAACGCTACAGCTAACTTGTAGCAGTAGCGCGCGTACGCACCCGCTACTACTACACCAGTAGCGCCCCCCTTAGAGCCCGCTACTACTAATACCAGTAGGGCGTACAGGTAAAAGGGCGCTACTGGTATTTATTTTTCATTTTCTGTTTCTTTTTCCCATCGTATTTTTGCTGTATTTGTACAAGTATTATACAATATAGTCTCATACACATACACAGGTTTTCTATAGAGTACAAATCTCATCATATCATACACATACAATAATCTGATGACCATATATATATATCATCATGATCTCTCATATCCAACACAAATGATGTCTCTCATCATGTCATCTCTAAAATAGCGATAGAAGTTGTCACAATATCTTAAATACATGCAACTACAAGCAAGTTTCATCATCCATCTAAACTATGATATATACTAGAAGAGCGATCACTATGAGGAAGAGTGGAATTATGTAGTAGCTCATGAAGCGCCGCCTCCGATCTTCCTCTCGCGCTATCGTAAATCTCAAGTAACTAGCTTCCGCTTCCTCTCTGGTATTGAACCCTCTTTGGCTGCCGCCCGGGAACCGGTGCACTTGGGCCTGACACTCTGGCCACTCATCGTACACTCCTGGAACCTTCCCTATGTACACGGCATAGCACTTCTTCGCCATCGATGATCTATGTACCTATTAGAGATGCATATTCATTATAGGAATTCAACAATAGTACACAACATAATATACTTGAGCAACACGAAGACAAAAAGTTAGTGAATAGATGCAACATAAAGTAACATACATAATATAATATACACACGTTGTTCATGGTACCCCAACTAATTCACTAGCTAGCAAGCGTTACGCAAGTAGTTCAACATGACCGTTAAATTACATCACAAATGTTTCATATCGCTTCCAAAAGTATAAATTCAACCGAGACATCATCATCGGCATAGTCAATACACTAGAACTTCCATCCATCCATATCTGGGAGGACGCACCCTAGCTTATTGAACGGCGTAATGTCCAAAAGCTGCATTCCTACGCGAGTTTTAACATTAGCTCGCGATATTGGGCCGTGGTAGAACATCCCCTTCTTGTCGACGACTTCTTTCATGATGATGGTTGCAATATCCTTCAGGATGCGAAAGAAGTCATCTCTTACATTATAATCCGGTTCGGCTAAGTTTTTTGCCCATATCATGATATGATTGTCATCTTTGCTTGCCATGCGAAGACGTTGCTGATCCTTTCTGAACTCCAGCATGAGATGGATGACATAGTATCCATCATTTGTACTTCCTTCCGGTTGATGGATACTGGAGAAGTTGGTTTTATGCGAGAAACACGGCGCGCCCTTCCTTCGTGACTTTTTCTCGATGTGGCCACCCCTCATGCCGAAGCCCTGGAGAGCGGAATCCAGAAGACTCATTACTTTGGTGTAGTCCTTCCTTTTGAAGTTCCTAGACGAGTCGAAATACATGGCATGGGAGACTCGCGGGAAAAGAACAATAAGGACGGCGTGCCCCTCGCTGCGCAAAATAAATGCACCTCAAATTAGCTAGCCTCCATATGAGCAAAGGAATGATTGAAATATAAAGGCAATCGGGCAATGACTTACATTGGATGATAAGGCATGAGAACCATTTCCTTCTCCTTATTCATCAGCATGAAATTTTCGATGTACTCCCTAGAAGTTTTAAGTTCATAGTGACCGAGCGACAAGAAGGACTCATGCATGTAGTATGGATCTGCCACCGCGATTTGCGAGATTTCCTCTCTTTTGATGACAAAGCTCATGTGGAGTGCAAAAAGGCGGATGATCGTAAAATCGAGCCGCCTAGTGAGGAACATCTCAAAGATGTGATCAAACCGCAGGAAGAACACTTCCGCAGGCTCCGTGTCGACGTAGCCCATGCCCGGAGGCACACGCACCGCATAAAGTGGATATCCTGGATCCTTCGACGCGAGAAGGCTTTTCTCTGTCGACAGTACATGGTCGTGCAGTCTCCTGAGATCCCCTGATATGCTCTCCAGCGGTTTCGGCGGGAGGATCGGCTCGCCCGCGACATGGATCAACGCCGTACCTTTCATCGGTACACGGTCTGCAAAACCGGTTGGCGGAACCGACTTGCTGCTAGAAGAATTGACAGCCTTTTTGGCAGCTAAGTCTTTCCTATTCGGTCTCTTCCTCGGCTTCTTCTAGGGGAGAGGTTGTGATGAGCCTTTCATAGCGCCCTTGATCGCCAACCCAAGTGTTGACGGGCTGAGAAAGGGTTGTTCATGCTGGTTTGAGTCGGCATCTGGAGGCGTGTCCTGCAAGGGTTGCACGAAGAGAGACTTTTTGCACTCAGACCTAGGATGCTCCTGCTCCAATAGAATATCCATCTCCTCGTACACATGCTCCTTATTGGCCGACTCATATGGTTGACTCATCATTTCTACTTCCTGATTAATGAAGGCGGTGTTGAGGAATTACATAGGGTCACCATCCTCGTCCATGTCATCATCCATTGCTTGCTGGAGCACGGGGGAGAAATCATGATCCACTCTGCTTGGACCGCCTTCCTCGCGTCGCTCGCCGCTCTCACCTAGCATAACAGGCGGCGCTAATAATTGCGGAGGCGGGGTGGTGGTGTTCATACCTTCTTGGGGAAGTGTTGTCGTTGGTGTGGTCATCACGGCGGCCGACTCGACACGAAGAAGACCCTTCGTCCATAGGATGAAATAGCCCTTGCAGTCTGCAAGATGCTTAGGGGTCTCGTCTTCCTCTCCCCCGAGTTGTAACGGAGGAGCCAAATCCTCGTGGCCCGGTTTGACACTCGCCACGGAAACCTTGAAAGTGGTATTGGGCATCTGCATGGTGTGGATCATCCGATCCGTGGGATTTATTATCGTTGCCTTTCCCACATCCACCGTCTGGCCATTGATCATGTATAGTAAGGTGCACGGGGTTCTCTCGGCCTGCGAAAACATGTCTACGGCGTCAGACATCCAAAAGGCAACGAAAAAGGGATATATTATAGATATGTTGGTGTGACGCATAATTACCGTGAGGGCGTCGAGCTCAGCCAAAGGCGAAGGCCCGCCTAGCACGCCAGAGACAGAGGATGGGCTGCTATGAGCGGCTAATGGAGCATGTCCGGATGCGAGAGCAGGCCCCGCTGGTTATGTTCACCGAGTTGCTCCTGACGAAGCTAGTACGGGGAAAATCCGCTGCCGTTTTGTCTGGATTTTGCTTCTTCCACTCGATAACAGCCGGGATAGGGGATGAAACCGAAGCTGCGAACTCATCTCTACAGGCAGCTCAAGCTCCATTGACTGCCGACTTGATCATCTCTTGTTTGGTTGCTTGTTCGGTCTCATCTGCTTTTTTCTCAACCGCAAGCTTCACCTTCTCGTCGATGTTGACCTGATTAAACTTCCTTCTCTGCCTTTTGGCCTCAGGGTCCTCGTGGTAGTAGTGCTTCCACTGGGCACCGTCTCCGACGCCGTGCACACGTCCATGCTGCGGCCGAGTGTCCAAAGGGAGGCCCTTCATTATGTTCAAGGCCCGGTTGAGATGGGTGTCCCACTTGGGCCTCATTGTCAACTGAGACGATGAGTCTCTTTCGGCATCAAGCTTGTGTTGCTCTTTCTGCGAAAGAAACGTTGGAGCAACCAATTAGGGAGTACTCGTTCGCAGCCCGCTCCAGCGAACAGCGCCACGTGTCGCGCTCACAGCGATCCCACAGGATTTCATTTTTTTTATTTTTTTGTACGCGTTTTTATGTTTAAAATTTGTTTTTTCGGTGGTTTTTTCGAATTTTCCGGTTTTTGCACGTTTTTTCTATACGTTTTGGTGATATTTTTTTTCGAAAAAAAAGAGGCACGACCTTACCTCCGCGGGAGGCACGAGTCGTGTCTCGTGCCTCCGAAAAAGGCACTCGTGCCTCCTTTTATAAGGCACTCGTGCCTAAAAAAACAGGAAAAACAAAAAAACGTGAAAAGGCACTGTCGTGCCTTTTTTGAGGCACTCGTGCCTCCTTGTTTGATGCACTCGTGCCTCTAAAAAAAGAAAAACAGAAAACGTGAAAAGGCACTTGTGCCTTTTTTGAGGCACTCGTGCCTCCTTTTTTGAGGCGCTCGTGCCTCTTTTTTGAGGCGCTCGTGCCTCCTTTGTTGAGGCGCTCGTGACTCTTTTTTGAGGCACTCGTGCCTCCTTTTTTGAGGCACTCGTGCCTCTAAAAAACAGGAAAAACGGAAAAGCACCAGAGCGGGCCACTTGGCGCGCGCGCGAAGCGCCAAGTGTCGCGCGCGGAGGAAATGTGGTACTCGTTGCAACGAGTACTCTTAAACTAGTGATTTCGAAGAAACGTGGACCACTTAGAAATGTTACTACAACGTATATTCTGACTTGATGAGAAGCTAATATAAGGTGGAAAAAAAATATTACCAGTAATCTCATCAATTCCCTCGTGGGCGCGTCCGTGGACCAAACCTTCTTCTTCGAGTCCCACTTGTAGCGGGCCCTGATGAAGTCATACTCCTGCGGGTCGGTGAACTCCGCCAAGGGGTCTGGGATCCCCGCGGCTTCACGTTCCGCGTCCTCCTTGTCCCATATGGGCCTTTTGCCAATGTAACCACGACTTCCGAGGCGGTGTTTCCCCGTGTTCATTTTCTGAAGCCCCTTGAATTTCGCGGACCTAAGCTTGGCTTCGTCGGTAGCGCAAGTGTCCTTGAATTTTAAGAACTCAGCTTCCGTAAGTGATGGATTCTCCGCAAAAATCTTGGACCAAGGTTTGTTCTTCTCAATCAATCGTTTCACCCTCACTTTCCACGCGGACAATGCGTTGCTGAACTTGACCATGGCGGTGGCGTTTATGTCATTCATGGCACCATCATCCCACGGAGTTTTTCTCTCATCCCGATCCGGGAACTTGAATCTGTTGTGCAGCTTCGTAAGGAGTAAATGTTCCATATTTGGTATACTCCTCAAGTCATAGTCGTTGATGCTCGCGGTTTCCCGTAAGATGCATCCGACTTGGTTGCCGTAGCACTTGCGAGCTTCCGCCGGCGCTATTGGCTCGAATTTGCCAGGATGCACCTCTGTCACTAGCAGTTTGTCGGTGCCGAGCTTGTTTGGTTTTCATACCCTCTCCTTCTTCTTATTTTCTGGTTCATTAGCGGCTTCAGCGCCGCCGGTGTCGGTGGCGCCGGTGTCAGTGCCATCAGTGCCATCAGGAGTGCTCTCGGACTCGATTTCGGCGTCCGTCGCACTAGCGGCATTTGGACCTTTGTCTCGTAGCTGAGAAGACATATGGTCGAGGAAGGCGTGTTCATACTGCTGGTAGTCAAAATCTTCATTTGCACCGGCTTCGTCGTTGGTCGACATGTTTCCTACGATATATTTAGTCTCCAAGTTTAATTCTCAAACTATAAAAAAAGGACTAAATACCGTCCTATCAAATACCGGGCTCTCGATATGTCATACTTTGTAGCACAAGTCTTGTCGAAATTCACGGTAAATTTCGGCATGACCTTTTCTAAAAAGTGGACATATCGGGAACCTGAAATTTGCCGGAACGGAAATAAATCAACATTCCGGCAAAACATAGGCCCCTCGGATCCATGCATATGGAAAAATAAGAAAATTCGTACACAATATCATTTCATTTGCATTATCAACTCCAAAAGTTCATACAAACTCCTAAACAATATTAAATATTACTGTTATTTTATTCATTCAAATCGGTAGAGTGCAAGGTTTTGAGATGCAAATCTGGCCTAGTGAGTAATGAGCACATGGTGTTGCACAGAACATAATAAGATGGGTATTGGGGACCATGTGTTTTGTTCCATCAGGTTGTTCTGTCTTAAGAATATACCCACGCACACAATTAGACAGAACAACTCTTCAGAGTTAAACTAAGTAGAGTAGTTCAAAAGTGATCAGACCTACTGATGATTCACTTTTTACTAATAATAAAAAGAAGATCTCTTGTTGTTTTGCACAATTAACATGCACAGTTCCTTGCATGTTGGTACTGTTAAACTTTGTACTCCTAAACAGAACAGAGTTTGCAGGATAACAAATTTTTATTAAGAGTACACTGTATGAATTTAAAAAAATAAAACAATAAAGCAGAAGGTATGATTCCAATTTTTTGCATGCTTGATTGGGCTACTTGTTGTTGTCCCTCTAATCTGTTTAAAATTGGTGATGGAGTTCAGAGTTCAAATTGTACTTGGAGTAATATTGATGGAGTACGTGCAGCTAGCCATTGGCATTTTTTTCACATTTTCAGAAAGCAGTAATTATACAGGTGATGGAGTTGAGAGTTAAAATTGTACTGGTGATGGAGTTTTGTTTATTTTGAGAAACTGCAATATACTAGGCCACTGCCAATTATACAGTTTTGAGAAATTCTTCAGTTTTGAGTAATTCTACAAGCCACTGGAAATTATTCAATTTTGAGTAATTCTTAAGTTTTAGAACTGCATCTTGAAATTCTTCAGTTTCTACAGGGCATCTAGAGACCAAGATCCGGCATTTGTTTGCCGTGTTCGACGGAATGCTCGTGAAAGGCTATTGCGCGCAGCAGTGCAGGTGAGATGAAGTGAAGCCGGAGGCATCATCGAGCTGTGCGGCAGTAGTGAAGGCTGGGGACGGGGAAAGATCGACGGAGGATGGAGGAAACGGGGGCGGGGGGCTTACCGAGCAGATCGATGGTGGTGGCGGCGGCTTGACGGCGACGGCGGCCGCGGAGGCGAGGCGATGAGGGTGGCGGAGGCGCGGCGACGAGGGCGGGGAGGCGCGGCGACGACGACGGCGGCCGAGGAGGAGTTCGAGAGGGAGAGATAGAGGGGAATGAAAAGAAGAACCTGCCCGACCGGTTTAAGTGAAACTTAGCAGTAGCGGGCCCTGTCAGCGCGCGCTACTGCTACGATTAGCAGTAGCGCGCGCTGACAGGGTCCGCTACTGCTAAGTTTAGCAGTAGCGCGCTCTGATAGGGCCCGCTACTGCTGAAACTTAGAGGTGACCCGCTTAAGTTTAGCAGTAGCCCGCGCTGACAGGGCCCGCTACTGCTAAGTTTAGCATTAGTGTGCTCTGACAGGGCCCGCTACTGCTAAAACTTATAGGTGACCCGCTTAAGTTTAGCAGTAGCCCGCTCTGACAGGTCCCGCTACTGCTAAACCTTAGCAGTAGCGCGCGCTAACAGGGCCCGCTACTGATATTTCTGGCATTTTTTTTCCTCTTTCCATTTCCTTTTTAATTTTTTTTCCGAACAACGACCGATACAATTTATATAATGTATATTTAACAGCGGCAATATATAATTTTACCGATCGATAACGCGGTTAAAGTGCAAGTATACAAAATAGATACATATATAGATTACATCACACATTTAGTTTCTCAGCGTCGAGGACGTTTCTTAGTGATTAGTTTCTTTCCTTTTTTGTTTGTTTCCGAATAATTTAGGCCCTCGTTGTGACTTTTCCTTTTCCATGGAGTACGATCTTTCATAGGTAATGTAGTCTTTATTCTTCTTTTGACATATGCTTCACCTTCGTCGTCATCTTCCCTCATCGGGTTGCCTTACTGGTCATAATCTTCTATGTTGGCGACTCCATCCATTCCGACGATGTTTCTTTTTCCTCTCCTCACGACAACACGGCTGGGATTCCTCGGGTCGGTTATGTAGAAACATTGTGTCACGTGCTTAGCATGTATCCACGGCTCATTTTTGGCGATGACGTTCACGGTAGCGCTCTTGGCGTCGGGTATACACATAGTAGTGAAATACCGGTTTTCTCTTTCGACATTCTTAGCCCATCTGACACGGAACATTGTCGCATTGTGTAGTCCAGAGTAGTTAAGCTCCCAGATCTCTTCGACCCTTCCGTAATATCTTTCAGTTGAGCCGTTGTCGTCAGTCATGCATTCTATCGTCACCCCCGAGTTCTGGAAATCACTTTTCATATCTCTGGCCTCCGTATAGAACGTGTATCCGTTTATATCGTATGCCTGATAGGTGAGGAAGATGACAGCAGGGCCATGTGCTAAGGCGTATATGAGCAATGCGTTTGTAGACCCCTCTTCCGGGGGATTGGCAAGAACATGCTCTTTGAACCAAGGCAAGAAAGTGGAGTTGTGCTCTCTAGTAACTTCGGCGTCCGTCTTGCGTAGGCCCTGGTCATGGTACTTCTTGGCGATGGTTTCTTTGTGCAGTGTCACGAAAGGGTCTACCATGTCAAGATGTTGTAGCACTACTAAGTTTGCCCTGTGAAAGTCATTGCGTCGATCCGAGTGGTCGACAGGCAGTTCCCTCTGACCGTTGGTGTGACCTTCTCCTCCGAGCCTCCCATGGTGCTTGTTAACGGGGAAACTAACAACAGGGACGTCGTCGTCTCCGTTGCTTAGATAATTCTCGCAGAAAGAGATGCACTCTTGTGTCAGACAGCCCTGTACGATGCTTCCATCTGGTCGGGACATGTTACGAACGAATCCTTTGATGAACCCATTCATCCTCTCGAACGGCATCATGTTGTGCAGGTATGACGGGCCAAGGTCGATGATGTCTTCCACAATGTGGACACATAGATGCACCATGACGTCAAAGAACGCGGGTGGGAAGTACATCTCGAGCTCACATAGTATGACAACAATCTCTTCCTGTAGCCTTGTGAGCTGCTTCGAACTGGTCGACTTTAGAGAGATAACATTGAAAAAATTACAGAAACCAGTAAGAGTGTCATGGACGTGCTTGTACATTATCCCTCTAAGGGCAACTGGTAGTATCTGCGTCATCATCACGTGACATTCATGAGACTTCATCCCGCTGAACCTTTTTTCTGCATGTCTAGATATCTGCTTATCTTCCCACAGTAACCGGAACTAACTTTTATTCCGGTAAGACACTTGAAAAATTGATCGATCTCCTTCGTATTGAAGGTGAAGCAAGAAGGGGGGCAATATTTCTCTTCATTCTTCTTCACTTTTTTGCCCCGCCTGCTGTCCCCCGCCTCTGTCTCCGTCTCTGTCTCGGCCGTTTTACGGGGCATGTGGAGATCTGCCCTTATTTCAAAATCTTCCAAGTCTCTTCTTGCCTTCGGCCCATCCTTGGTCTTCTCCGGCATGTTCATCAGTGTGCCAAGAAAACTCTCGAGAACATTCTTCGTGATATGCATTTGATCAAGACAATGAGGTGTATCGAGTTTGGGCCAGTACTCCAAGTCCCAGAAAACATACCTTGTTTTCCATACGTTCAGCAGCGGCTCCGGTTTTTTCATCTTTCCAGGCGCGGGGCACTCTTTCCAGTTTTTCAACAACTCATCAATTTCGGCGCCGCTCCTCTTACGTGGAGGTCCTCGATGCTCAGCCTCACCATTGAATAGATCTCCACGGTGTCTCCACGGGTCATTCTTCTCGAGCCATCTTCGATGCCCCATGTACACGATTTTCGCACACCCACCATCTTTCGTTAGCTGCTGAGACGTTGTATCATCCATGCACCTCGTGCGTCCGCAATATCCATGGCACACCTGGCCTGATACATATTCGTAACCGAGATAATCGTGCACCGTCGTCAGCACCGCGGCTTTCATATAGAAATATTCTTTTTCGAAAGCGTCCCATGTCTTGACTGGTGATTTCCATAACATTTCTAGCTCCTCTTTGAATAGCTCGAGATATAGATTAATATTATTTCCCGGCTGTTTCGGCCCTTGAATCAGAATGCTCTTGTGTATGTACTTTTTCTTCCTGCACTTCCACGGGGGAATGTTGTACATCCATACAAACACGGGCCATGTGCTATGGTTGGTGTTCTGCTTGCCAAACGGATTCATGCCATCTGAACTCACGCCAAGCATGAAGTTCCTTGGATCAAGATGAAATCCATATTCGGGGTTTAACGCTCTCCACTGGCTTCCATCCACAGGGTGTCTCATCTTCGGATCATCTCCATCATCGGGCACCTTCCTGACCGCGTGCCACCGCATGAGCTCAGCTTCCTTAGGATCTACGAAATAACGCTGCAGACGAGGAATGATCGGAAAGTACCATACAACTTTCTGAGGAGATTTCTTTCCGGCCTTCTTGTATCTATCAGCATTGCAAACCGGACAACTGGTTTTTTCTGCGTTCTCGTTCCGATAAATGATGCAATCGTTGATGCATGCATGGTATCTAATGTGCGGCAGATCAAGAGGGCACACAATCTTCTTGGCATCATCGATACTAGTAGGACAAAGGTTCCCCGGGGGAAGAACTGTCTTGTTTAGATACTTGAGATGATCATCGAGGCTTCTGTCGCTCCATTTGTTTTTAGCCTTCATCTTTAGAAGTTCGAGCATGAAACTCAAGCGGGTCACCTCAGGAACGCAACCATCATACAATGGAGTCTTCGAGTCTACCTCCAGTTGCTCCAACTTGCCCTCCTCTCTAGAACCAGCTCTGTCGCTAGTCGTCTTCTTGCGAAGCAGGTCTCGATCATGAGGGTCCCGCACGATTGAATTTAGTAGCGATGAAGGATCCGTCATGACCGCATCTTCTCCGTCATGTTCGGTCTGATCTTCTCCGCCATTACCATGTGCCGCCTCTTCTCCGCCGTCATTTCCAGCGCCCTCTTCGTCTTCGGATCCATCAATCATCTCTTCATCCGCTGCCATGGGGTTATTGGTTGCACCGTCGATATCATCATCATCATCTTCAGTTATCCATCGATTATAGCCATCCATGAAACCATATCTAAGCAGGTGCGCCTTCAAACGTCCACCCTTAAAGGGGTCCAGCCAGACGCCTTCTTTGCATTTTCGGCAAGGACATAAAATCTCCTTTTCATTTTTTTCAACCATGTCGTCCACTACGGATCGCAACTATCTATCCACCATCCTTCCACAGACCTTCATGGTCGCATACGACTTATACAAACAAAAGATTATAACGACATGCATATGCATATCAAATTCATACAAAAATTTGGCATGACCTTCCTAAAAATAGGACATATAGAGTTTGCCCGAAATTCGCCGAAACGGAAGTAAATCGACATTTCGGCAAAACATAGGCAAACTCTCATATCACATCTCATCTCATGCATCAATGTACCTAGCTAGCTAGTAATTAATTAAGAGAGAGAGAGAGAGAGAGAGAGAGAGAGAAAGTATATACCTTTTGTTAAAATATCACACTTGGGAGAAGCTTGCACTAGCTAGTGAGGAGAAGGAGACAAAGGTGAGAAAGAGAGATAGCTAGATGCATTTATGCATGATATGTGGTGGTGGAGGAGGAGCAAATTAGAAGGAAAGAGAGAGATATTGCATTAATGAAGATGGTGTGTAGTGCATTAATGGAGATGGTGTAATGCATTAATGGAGATGGACAAGAGGTAGGAGAAGGAATGAGGAAGAAGCAAGTGAGGGAGAGAGAGGAGGGGGGAGGGGGATGGTTGGTGGAAAAGGTGGCTGCTGCGCCTTACCAGTAGCGCCTGTACCGCTACGGCGCTACTGCTATTATTTTAGTAGTAGCGACTCAATAGATCACGCGCTACTGCTATTTGCGGGCCTCTGGGTTAAGTTGGGTCCACATTAGCAGCAGCGGGCGTAACGGAAGGGCGCTACTGATACAGGCATATCAATAGCGAGCGTCCATATAGCGCGCTACTGCTAATTAGCAGTAGCGCCTGTCTTTAAAGGGCGCTACTGTTAAGCCTCTACCTATAAGCTTTTCCCTAGTAGTGATTAGACAACTTGAACTGGATACTTCTAAAACTCACAAGATAAGCGTGAGTGCTATGGTGTGGTCCTCGTGGGGAAGTCGAGGAAGTAACCATAGTGGTGTATTGGTTGAAGAGATGTAGTGGACTCGTGTATGCTTCTTACCTCAAGTCTGGTACTCGTAGTTCAGGACTAGCCAAGTCAAAGCTGGCACTTCTGCTTTTCAACCCCACCTCCCTTTTACCTTGATACATGTGCATGAGTAGTATAGCTCCTACGTAAGTCTTGCTGAGTACGACTTTGTACTCACGTTTGCTTATTCTATGTTTTAGATGAACCCTGACTGACCCCGAACGAGGATTCTTCATCGAGCTCGACGACGGAAGACCAAGCTAGTGTAGTCCCAGTCAGACGACTGTTCCCTCGTGGAAGGGCTTGTTTTTAGATAAGGCTTCTCTGAGGCATTTGTTAAACTTGTCTGTACTCAGACCTACTTTTCTTCCGCATGTTTGATGTAATGTTGGATCACAGACTTGTGATCTCTGTGTGCACTCTGTAAGAGTTATCAATAAAGTTGTATACTTTGTAGAGAATTGCAATGATACCTGCTGTTCATACAATCCATGTGTGCCGCGTTTATGTTATAACATGCATCTCTTAGTATGGGTTTTCGAGACCTTAGTTGTGATCTGGCTGGAGGTCCTTTATACACCAAGTGGCCCTTAGATGTGCGCAGCTTGGGGCATCGCGATGCGATTGTTCGAGACTCTGTCTCGTGCACACTTTGATGTATGATCGAGCCCGCCCTAGACCCCGACTAAGTGATCGGGCTGGAGTAAGTCTATGTAAGAGTTATGAGATAGTCGATAGTATGGTTGAGGCGACTTGTCTGTGAATATGGGAGTTCATCACCCATATCATTTAGACTTGTGTGCGGACGATGAGGACCCATCTGAGTTGATCATCCGGCCTGAATTGGATGCCCCTCACGTACGATGCTTTCCGAGAACGTTCTGTGCTTGGCCTTGTCTGCTTAGACAAGTGGGTACGGTTCTCGGCTCTCCATATGACTATGTCGTAGCAGGACTTGCATACGCTAACCCCGGGTCCCGACATCCCATCCTCATTGATTTTTCAAAAATCCAAACAGTAGCTTGGAGATTAAATCAAATGCCTATTTGAATTGAGATTCAAATAATTTCAATTTCAAAAATTCCCAAAACTTGGGGTTTACTAATACTAAGTCACCTAGGTTTTATAAAAATAGTTGGGGATTTTATAAATGCCGTACCTATTATTTTAAATGGGAAAACAAATTAACAGAAACAATAAAAAGAAAAGAACAGAGGAAACACTTACCTTTCGCCTAGGCGACAACCCTCCTGGCCCGGCCCAAATCCCCCCTTATCTTCTTCCCTTGCCAGAAGGAGGGACAGACTAGCCGTGCGCTCACGGCATGCCCACCACCTCCTCCTCTGCCCAGCGCAGGCCCTCCCCTCCTCTTCCTCTCTTCCCACGCAGCGTCTGGAAGGCTCCAGGCCATCTTCCCCCCCCCCCCCTCGCTGGTTCGTTCCTCTCCCTCTCTCGCCGAATTCAGCACACACCGAGGACCTCACCTCGCCGCCGACGTGCACACCCGCAGCCAAGGACCTCCTCTCGAGTAGCCGAGTTGTCCAGACGCTCCCGTGCCCTCGTCTCTGTCTAGCTGTAACCCCAATCGAAGCCGAGGATGACTCCAAGAGACTCCCGCATCAAATCTTCGTCGTCGGCCGCCATTAACCCAAGCTCAAATTCGCCGTCCCCATCCTTCCTCCGGCTCCGTCGAGTGCGTCATCGCCTTCTGGTGAGCTCCCAGCTCCGTTTCCCCCCAGCCGTGCTTCTCCCCATGCTCCCTGCCGCCTTTTTCCATGACCAGGAGCTTCGGTCGCCGCCTTCGTCGTCATGAACGTGACCCCGAGCGCCCCCTTGACCCCCCACTTGCTCCGTTGGATGCGGAAGCCCGTGAGGCATCTACCAGTGCTCCTCATCCCCTCTCCCGAGCCTCCTAGCCAGTTCCGGTGAACTCTCCGTCCATCATTAGTGAAGTCCGGCGACCCTGGCCATTAGTGCCCCTAATGACCTCTGCTAACCCACTTTCCCCGCTAACACTAGCCCCAAGGCCTTTATCAAATCAAGTTTAAAAATAAACAGAGCTTATTAACCCCCACAGAGGCTGACCAGTGGGACCCCCCTGTCAGGCCAGCCCCTGTGTCATCATGATGTCATCATGACGCAATAAAAGTTAATAATTTATTTAATCCAGTTAAATCCAGAAAAGGCAGAAAATAAGTTAAATTTTGAATATTAATATCTCCTAAACTATAACTCCAAATGCAAAGTGTAATATATGAAAAATGATCAGGAGAAAATCCTCTATTCAAATTTCCAACTTTCAACTTTGTTTGAGTTGATCTTAAAATAGGACCAGTAGCTTTTGCTATTTGGTTTAATTGGAATTATTTCAAATTGAATTCAAATGCTTTACCCACTTCAACCAAAGCAATGCTAATATGATCACCTACACTTCAGAAGCATTTCACATACATGATCACATGGTTTACAATGAACAAACTTTAGCAAATGCAACTTGGAACAATTTGAATACATGTGGAGTTTGAATTTGAATTTACTTTTCAAATCAACTTCAATTAATATGTTGCAATTTAAACATAGGTCACCTCAGCACCTTGCCATGCTATGTTTTGCATATTGCTTGTGCATTGTATTATCTTGAATGTGCTTTACTTCCAATTCTTCGGTGGTTGCATCTTCTCGGTAGAGTTGATCTCGGAGACGAGTTTAACCTCCCGACAGAAGAATAGTACCTCGTTGAAAGCTCAAGAATGATCAGAAGGGGAGGGGTGAATGATCACTTATAAAAATTCTATGGAACTTAGAAGAAATTCATGCAAACGACGAATGACTAATGACATGACGAAGGAAATACAGTATCGAAGGTAATGCATGGCTCGAAGGGATTGGGAGCGAAGGAAAACATCGAAGATAAACAGGCAACGAGTAAATACTTAATGTAAAAGCATGAAGGAAAACGAGCCTAACACGACGATGTTTGGTAAACCAGTTCACACTCTGCAAAGTGCTACGTCTGGTTGGAGGGACTGGTGATTGAACACCTAGAGCAAAACTCTCTCCGTCCTATTCTCCACTGCAGCAAACTCCTCGAGCTTGTCCAGTTTTTACTCGTGGTAGATGATTCAGGAAATCTCCGAGACCTTTACAAACTTCCTTCAGCAGTGACAATTACTCTTTGACTGCTTGACAGGCGACGCCTAACCGTCTAGGAGACTTGCAGTTCTCCAAGATAAAAAGATCGGCTAATCTCGACCTAAGTCACAGTGAATTGCTCAACTCAGTTCAGACTTGGGTTTTGGTTTTCTCTCGATGAATCTCTCTTGGGATGCTCACAGACTTCTGTCTTAGAATCTTCAGTGGAGCATCCGACCCGAAATGGCGGGTAGGTGCGGGGTATTTATAGTTGGCGATCCCTATGGGTAAAATGACTGAAGTGACCTGATGCGACCGCTTGACGCGTGTCCACAACGGTCGGATTCCAATCACGGCGCAACTTTACTTGCGGAACAAGTAAGATGACTTACCGAACGAGTTATCTCTCGAAGGTACGAAGTGCGATGACTTTACCTTCGAGCTATTCACTGGACTCAGAAAGATTTCTCTCGGTAGGCTTTTGTGGGTTTAGGTTGAGAAGAGAAACTTCACTTCGACAAAGATCTCAACTAGCAAACCCCTCTTAGTAGTACGGTTTTTCCTACGACTCAAGAAAATAAAGAGAAACTAGTAAAAGGACTAACTCTTCGACCAGTGTCACAACCCTAGTTTTGGTATGTGCTTTTATTATTAGAATACATGCATCATGTTTAAATTCTTGGTTTAATAATTGGGGGTTTTGAAAAGCCTCAAAAAGGAATTTAAATAAAAGGGCAGATAAAAAGTTTTTCCAAAATTCCTCCAAACAATTTTGAAAAATCCTATAAATGAGTATGATCATTTTAAAAATGATTTGGAGTCAAACCCATGCTCCTGGATTTTTCAAATATTCAAACAGAGGCTTGGAAATTAAATTTAAATGCTATTTGAATTGGATTCAAATAATTTGAATTCCAAAAATCTCCAAAACTTGGGAGTGACCAGTACTAGGTCACATATGTCCAAGATAATTAATTGGGGATTTACAAAAATGTTTGGGTATTTTATCCAATACAAAACAAATAAAACAGAAAGCAGGAAAAGAAAAATAAATGAGAAAGGGCCGAAGCCACCCACCTCCCTTACCCTGGCCCAAAACGCGGCAGAAGTCGGCCCAGCCTGCCAGGGGCAGGCGCGTCTTCAACCTCTACCTTCTGGCAGAGGCGTGGAGCGCCTGCTCGCCGCGGCCGCCACGTCCTGCTAGCTCGGGGGGCTCCCCCGTCCTCATCTATTCGCCGCAGAGACCCCCGTGCTCATCCTCTTTCTTTCCCCCCTCTGGAAACCTCTTTCCCCCTCTCTCCCGTGCGTTCCCGTCTGATCCCGAGCGCCACCGTCGCCGCCGTGTGCGCGCAGCCGTGGCCACCGTGCACCCCTCGCCAAGCCAAGGTGTCGAGGCAATCCACGACGTCCTGAAGCCCCTCTGCGCGGAAGGAATTGCAGCCTGGCGCCCTGTAGACGACGATAGCTTCATCGCGGAGCTCCGGCCGCCGTGGCCTCTCTCCGGCAATTACACCGCGACCGCAGCTCCTCCGCCTCTCCCGTCTACGCCAACGAGCCCGTGGTGAGCTCCTCTCCCCTCCCAGCCTCCCCGTTCTCCTCCAGGAGCACTCCGTCGCCAGCTCCATCGAGCCCGAGCTCCGGCTGCCGTGCTCCTCGACGCCGGCGAGCATCCAGAGCCTCCCTGTGGACGCCTTGTGCTCTGGGCGACGCGGGCGAGCTCAAGGAGCACCCCGGTGCCCTTAGCGTGGCCTCCCGTGGCCGGAGTCGCTGGCTCCAGTGGACGCCGCCGCGTCCAGAGGTCGCCGGCGGCTAACCGCCGACCAGCCTGGCTAACCTCCCCCTCTAATCCCCTCTCTCTCTCACTGACAGGTGGGACCCAGCCCCCCTAATCCCCATTTAAACTTAATTAAAACGGGATTAACCCCAGAGTGGATGACAGATGGGCCCCGCGTGTCAGTTTGACCAGTCAGCTTAAATCTTTTTCCTAATTATCAGAAATTCCAGAAAATGCTTAAATCTTTGAAATTCAATAACTTTTTATCCATAACTCCAAATCAAATAAATTATATATGAAAAATCATCAGAAAAATGCAACGATTCCAAATATCATACTTTCATGGATGAAAAACACATCTATGATGATGAACCAGTAGCATTTAGCTATATGGCTTATTTGGAATAATTCAAATTAAATGTTTAAATCATTTCAAATTAAATCTTGGCAATGCCAACCTTATCACATGAACATCAGAGGCATATCATACACATGACCACATGAATTACCATGTCATAACATTAGCAAATGCAACTTGGCTAAATTGAACCACATTTGGAGTTTGAATTTGAATTCCTTTTCAAATCAACTTCAATTAAACTTGTTGTAAATTGAACATAGATCACATCAGTACCATGCCATGTTTCATTCTTGAATGTGCATTGCAATGTGATGTTTATACTTTGTTGTCTCGGTGTTTGCTTCTTCTCGATAGATCCATCGCCGGACGTAGTTCCTGTTTCTTCGAAGAGTGGCACTTCCGAGTCTCGACAATAAGGCAAGCATACCCCCTTTGATCATATCTATAAAAACCCAGTTTTCCTCTTGTTCTCTTATGCATGATTAGGTGATTCACATGTTACCGTTCTACCGTTAGATGAACCCATCCTTTGCATGACCTATCATTGCTACCACAGTATTAAGCAAACCTCAACCTAGCAGATACAAGATTGTTTGTGCTCATCATGTGGCCCTTCATCCATGTTATGCTATGCCATGCTAGAGTTGTTTGCAATGAAGTTGATCCATCTGGGTGATGTATCGGGATGGTAGTGAACACATGCAACAAGGTGGTAACGTGTTGATGAAGTCACCCTAAAATAAGTGAACAATGAGAGGCTGTGTAGGAGTACACAGTGGGTTGTCTCATTTACACTGCCCTAGGCCCCGAGTTCTTGTGTTGTGATCCAAGACACAGATTACTACCACATGTTGGGCTCATTTACCCCTCTCGACCTATTAACTCACCCGACTAGGGTCCAGGATTCGCATGGGTTAACTTTATTCTATTTGCTTTCATAACGTAGCACGGTTTTAGGCAAGCGCAACACCATCCGTCGAGGTGGGCTTGTCGGACCGTCCATACATCGTCTGGGTCCTGAACGGAAACCCCGGCCGGATTCCCGATTGGGGTGCAACTCAGATAGGCGATTTCCTGGACTAGAGTTGGAGCCGTGAGGTAAGTGTCGTGGTACTATCCTCGCCGACACCGCTTGAAGGTGACGAGTTATAGGCGATAAGTGGTAGCTACGTATGTGAAGAAGTACACCTTGCAAGGTTAATGAACTATTCGAATAGCCGTGTCCGCGGTTATGGACTACTTGGAGATCTTTACTTGATTATTAGACAACTCAAATGGATACTCTAAAAATCGCAAGATAAGTGTGAGTGCTTTGGATTGCTTCCTCGTGGGGAAGTCGAGGAAGGATCCATGGTTGCGTATTGATGTGGTGATCAAGATTAGATGGACTCGTGTGCGCCTCTCATCTCAACTCTATGTAGTCGTAGTACAGGATAGCCAAGTCAAAGCTTTCTGCATTACAACCCCACTTGCCTTTACCTTGGTACCTGAGCATGAGTAGTATAGTTCTGACGTAAGTCTTGCTGAGTACGACGTTGTACTCACGTTTGCTTATTCTATGTTTTAGAGACGAGACCACTGACCCTGATGGTGGTTTTCCCCTTCAAGCTCGACATCGACGAAGTTATGTAGTCCTAGACAGCAACCTGGTCCCTCTGGAGGGTCATTGTGTTTTCTTAAAGGCTTCTTAAGCCATTTGTTAACCTTGTCTTTACTAAGACATAATTTGCTTCCGTTGTTGTATGATGTAATGTTGGATCACAGTGATGTGATCTCTGCTTGTAATACTACTATATCTGCTCTGTTTAGCAGATGCAATAAAGCTATGAGTTTGTAGAGTTCATGTTATGTTACCTGCTATTATACACTTGGCATGCATGCTGCGTGTATGTTTATATCGTGCATGTCATGTGTGGGGTTCGATACCTTAGTTGTGTTCTCGCCGGCGGTCTTTTATACACCAAGTGGCCCTTAGATGTGCGCAGCTTCGGGCATCGCGATGCGATTGCTCGTGACTTTGTCACGTGGTACACTTTGTAGTATGATTGAGCCCGCCCGAGATCCCGACTAAGAGATCGGGCTGGAGTCTGTTTATGTAAGTGTTAGGATTCAATCGACAATGTGGTTGAGGCGACTTGTCTATGAGTATGGGATTTCACCACCCATAATCATTTAGACTTGTGAGCGGGCGATGAGGACCCATCACAGTTGATCATCCGGCCTGGATGGGATGCCCCTCACGTTCGAGCTTTCCGAGAGTGTCTTCTACTTGGCCTTGTCTGCTTAGACAAGTGGGTATGGCTCTCGGCTCTTCATATGATTGAATTGTGACTGGAATTACATACGCAAACTTCGGGTCCCGACAACCAGCTTCACCTTTCTCCTCGTTGCGCTTTTACTCGAGAGAGTCTTTTTCTTCGACTACATTTTTTTGGGGTCGTCATCCTTCAAGGTTTCGGTAGATGACTCCAGCTTTGCTGAAGTGAGTTATCCTTCGACTTTCTACATGCAAACTCCATTCTTTCGGAACCTAAGTATCTGTTTATACTCGAAAACAATATTAGTTCCACTTCTGCTTTGTCCAACAATGTCCAAAACCTTCGGGGGCAAAACTTGCTCTTACAATCTCCCCCTTTTTGGACGATTGTTGAAAAAACAGGCTTCGATAAATAATTGAAAAAGATTTGAGTTTTCGATGATAAACCAGTGCTAAGATTGATGAAATACTCCCCCTTGATGTATGCACGGAAGATGAGAGTTTCCTGTGAAGTGCATATTTGACAAGTAGAGTCGAGGGAAAAACATCAATAGTCTTAGCGAGTGAAATTGCATTCCAGATAATATCCAATGAGAAATATGCAATCTCCTCGAATGACCTGTGAACTTATATGAAAGATAACTTCATGCAAAAGGTTAAGTATCGCAAGCAGCAGATAGATATCTTACGAAAAAGAGTAGCAGTTCACAGTCCTACTTAGAGTTAGTTACAACCAGATCGAATATGAATCGAAAGTTTGTTGAAACTACTCAGAAAACCTCAAAGTTCAAAATTTTATCGAATGAAAAGCAAAGCCCTTAACCCCGTAGGCAAACTAATTTCTTCGATGCCACTACATCTCCCCCTTTTTATCACAACGTACAAAAAGTCGAGAGAATAGGGTCGAAATAAATCCCTACTCGCTGTGGCGGCTCCGGCAACGTCGAGAAGATTCGGCGAGCGTTGGAGCGCGACAAATTTGGGCGATCGCCAGGAGGTGTGATCTTCGTGCGGAATGAGTGTTGATCTCCAGAAGATTCCAGCTGCGATTCCGGCGGGGTCCTAGGGCTTCGAGGATGTGGAGTGTAAACTCTCTCTTGACGGTGAGGGGCTTCATCTTTCTCGAAGTCGGAGGAGAAGGTGTTCACAGTGATGTGATAATAGTCATTGACACTGAGCACATCTCTGTTCTTCGGCAGCCGAGGGATATTGGGATCCGGTCGATCTACTCGATCATCATTGGTCCAATTCCTGTTCAGATGGGGAGGATATTCTTCGAACCACATCGTTGAAGTTGACCGAGTGAATTGAATTTACGCAGTCCTTTCCAATCTTGGCGAAGAAATTCACGCATCATCTGATTGTTGTTCATGGTAATATTGCGTAAATGATTTATCTCGTCCATCAATGCTTGCTTCTGAATGAAATCTTGGTCGATGTGATGTTGAAGCATTTGCTGGGACCGAAGAGAAACTTCCATGTGATGCACTGGCTTGATAAACTTCGAGCGAACATTAAGCTCAGTTAAATGGGCGCGGATGCCAGTGTGCTCAGCATATTGATCGTTGGGTCGAGCAACAATTTTCAATACTTCCCTAACTGGTGGAGTGAAAATCTTCGGGAAAACTGACACGGCGAATGGCACGTCCCGAGAGTAATTGCAGATAGCCATCAACCATGGTGCATACGGCTTGTGGGAATTGTGATCATCAGCACAAGACACCAGAGTTCTGAGGAAGTAGTCTTCAAAATCGAAAGGATGACCATGGACTAACTTCAACAGAGCAAGTTTTACATCATTGGGAATAGGAAAATCATCGTGCACATCGAGCATTGGCATCAAAGTCTTCGAAAGAATATAAAACCATGCCTTTGCTTCAAAAACTAAGTGTCTTGGCTTGGGCTCAGCCGGGTAGTTATCTCCTACGACATCTGGATTCATGAGCGTAGAAAATTCAGCAGGAGTTGGAGCAGGTAAGTCATGAAGCTTGTGTGGTAATCCTTCGAACCGAGGTAAATTGATGATGGCCAGAAATTGGTTGACAGTCATATGGAATACTTGGGTATAATATACTCAAATTTCCACGTCTTCGAGTTCTCGGGATCACCAGTGACATAGAGCGTTGCATAAAATTGCTTAATAAGCTCGGGATTGTAGCCACAATCGAGAGCAAACATCTTGTGAGCATGAAGACCATCAATTGTTTCGGCAACATTCTCGAAACATGAAGTGGAGTACACCGAAGGCATATCAAGGTATTGATGTTGGAAAACTCTAGCCTTGTTGTACAGCACACGAGTATAATAGATGGCTTGCTCTTGGGTCCAAAACCGAAGAGAATATGCACTTCTGGGCTTCTCGTAGGGATTGGTTCCGAAGAAAATGGCTTGTGTTCACGCCTTTTGAAGATGGGACCTCCTCGAGGGACATCTGAGCGGAAAAGAGGCATAATTTCTCTCGGATGAGCAGAATGGAGCAGCTCATCAATAGGAAAAACTTCGGCAGCATTGTCTGGAATTTGGAAAACTGGGTCAGCAGGGCGAGGAATTGAAGATGGAACGTTTACAATGTCCTGAGTTGGGATGGCTGCAGGAGAATTTTCCTCGGCCTGCGCTTCGACGACAACTCCTTCGTCGGCATTAGCATTTTGAGCGGCCTCTACATTCTCCCTGGCCTACAAATCTTCATCTAGTTGTGCGAAAGCATCAACCATTTCTTCGTTCGAGGAGCTTGATGAGGAGGAACAATTGTCACTAGAACCGTCATCTCCAGAACTGTTTCCTTTGACAGCATCTTGACGAGAAGAAACTGTCGTGATATCAACATCAGCGTCTTCTCCGTCATGCAGAGTCTGGGCAGAGGAGTAATCTTTCTGAGCAGAGGAGATGGGGGCTTCAGTTTCTTGCTCGACCTGAGCAAGTTGCTCGGTCTCTGCTTGGGCTTGGGTCTCGATGGCTGGGGTGGTTGATGGAATAATGTGCGGTGGTGATGATGGTTTTGGTGGTGGCGACGAGGCTTTTGGTGGTGATGGTTCACGAGGTGGAGGTGTTTGTTGGCGAGGTGGAGGTGTGGCTTGGCGAGGGGGTGGAGTTTTCTCACGAGGAGGAGTGGGTTGCTTGGTGGGGGTTGGTGCAGTTTCCTGTCGTGCTGGAGAAGCAACGACCTCGGTAGACTTTGCCTTCTTGGCATTCTTCTCGATCTCTGGCGTCCCAAGCGCAGAGGTTGGGGCAGCAGACTTTCTCTTACGAGATTGTTTCTTGTACAGGGCATCATTGTGCTCTTTGCATACGGCCGACACAATTTGTCGAGCCTTTTCATACACAGCGGTCAGGTTTTCCTTCTGAGCCCTTCTGGATTCTTCAGCGGTGGCAATCTTGGATTTGAAAAACATTCGGGACTCAATGTCCTCGGTTTCTTCTTGAAGTTGCCTGGAGTAAAAATTCACTTGCTCCTTGTCCTTGTGATCTTGGGTGAGATACCCTTACCAGCGAATCATGTATTGAGCAACATGCTCTTGGATCTCAGCAGGGACATCATCCTCGGCAGTGACTTTTCTCTGAGTGGTAGCCATCTTCCAAAGGATATGTGAAATATTAGTAGCATCCCAAGGAGCATGGGTGCCAGAATCTCCTTCGTTGGAGCTCTCTTCATCGGCACGAGGGCCGGAAACAATAGGTGCAGCAGGGGCAGGTGCAGAAGCTGGTGCGGCTCGAGGAACTGGTACATTCTGAGCCTTTTGCCTAGCCTCCTTGGCTTTCTTCTCGGCCTCCTTGGTGTCCTTGGCAGCAGCAATGGGTTTTCTGACGGCACTAGGGGCCGCAGCTCTATCCTTCGAGGCACTAGGGGCCTCAGCATTTTTCTTCGCAGCACTTGCAGTTGCATCCTTTTCTTTCGTGACTGTGGGAGTCACTACTTTCTCGGTGGCGCTAGGGGACACAACCTTGTCCTTCGGGGCACAAGGAATTGTGCCTTCAGTTATCTATCATCGATACTTTTCACTGACCAAATGTAAAATGCCTAGTTTTTGAGCAATCTGGGCCTTTTTATGCTCGGGCTGACTGTGAAAGTTCAGGAGCTTGGAATTTGTCAAGTCTTTTACTTCTTGTTCTTTTTGTTTGGCCAGCCTTTCTTTTCATTGAACAAGTGTTTCTTCATCCTCAGCAACTTGAGCTTGCTTTTTTTTCGATTTAGCCGAAGGCTTTGGTCGGCGAGCTTGAACCGGTGGAGCAGATGAAATGGACGGATCAGTGACTAAGTTGGTCAAGTCAATGTTTGCTCGAGGAGCCTGTGCAGCGGGCTCCTGGATCCTAATGCCTTTACTTCTCGGCTTCTTCTTCAGAGGAAAGTCCTCGACATCAGCCTTAGTGCCAGGGTCTTGATCATCAGAATTGACTTTATCTTCGGAGCTCGCATCTGGTGGCGAGACAATTACCACCTTTTTCTTTCGCTTGTTTGATTTCTTGCCAGCCTTCGGTTTGGCACTTGGGCCAACATCCTCGGCACCCTCAGCAGCAACAGCCTCCTTTCTTGCTTTGGCTTCCTTTCTCTTCTGTGCTCGTGCTTCCCGAGCATCAACCAACTCTTGAAAATCAGCAGAGGTTTTGAGAGCAGATGGGTGAGCATCAGCTGGAGGAGGTGGTCGATTATCTTTCGTCTACTTGGGCCTTAAAGATTTGACATCCGACCAGGGATTTTTCATTGCAAACAGCCTCTCCCAGCGAGGAATAAGCGACTTGTATTCATACCAACGAAGTGCTTGTAGCCTTCGAATCTCTTGCAGACGATTTTCTCGTGTACGTTCATCTTCAGAACCTGGAGGCGTTCTCAAATTCTTCTCTATGATCAACTCCTCTGATAATCCTTCAGAGTTGTTGGTGATTCTTGTTCGGCCTCCCACACGCTTGGGTGCTCTGACAGTTCCTTCAATCCCAGACATTTTCCTGCGAAAAAGATAGGTACGAGGGCATATAGGAAAGTTGTGAACAAGTACCAGCGGTTTTCGAGAAAAAAATCATTTTGAATGCAGTAAACATATCGATAAGCATGTCTTGCAGCAAGTTTTTCAAGCAAGTGCTAGGCTAGATTTCCATCGGGTGTAAATCTAACGAAGAACTTGTATGAACGAATTGCACAAAAAAAAATCTATCGACACGTTTCTGAGGAAATTTCTTAAGTGAGAGAATCCGAGGGATTTCTTACCTAGCTCAGATGGGAATCGACAGAAAACGCTAGAAACAGATTTCCCAAGATTCAATGATCCAAACGGATCAAACAGACCTAAGAAAAAGAGAGAAAAACATGAACAAATCTAGGACTCGATGAACAACAGAGATTGGAATCGAGTCTTAGAGCCGTGCATACCCTAACTCGGTGATGTACGGCGACTACGGCGACGTGGATGAAGTTCCTCGTCGACGGCAAGGTCTCCGGCGGCTTCCTTCCGGCAGCAAAGCGGCGAGGGAGTCGACGGCGACGAGCAGCACGGCGGCGCGCGAGAGAGAACTTCGGGAGCAGAGAGAGATGAAGTCGAGGGAATTGCGATTGCTGAACCGGTGGGGTGGATCAGTATTTATAAGGGAGGGGTCTGACATAACTGTCAGATCTGATCCAACGGCGCAGATTTCGCGTCTCTCCGCATTCAACGGACCGATTTTGTGGCGGTGATCGCGGGAAAATCCCAACGAACCGAAAGAAAGTTGCTCCACGTCCGAGACCAAACTCATCGGATATCGAGTATAAAAGTAGATAAAAGTTCGATAGATTTTCCTTCGGAATCAATGACATTCGAAGGGAATCTTGATCGAGTACATATATACATGTTCACGAGAGAAAAAGCACAGATGGGGTAGAGATAGAATAGAGGGAAAACAGGGTCCGATGCTCAATCAATCTGAGGGGAAAACAGTGATAAAACTCGGAGTGGTAAGTGTATAGGACAACACCAAGCGAACAAAAACAAACGAAAAAGAAACACGATAGAAAATTAACGTATGTAAACAACATAGAAATAAAACATATAATGCATAGTACCGATAGTTATGATTTTACTGCACATTGCGTGAGTTCAATATGTTTAACTCACACCTTAGTGCACAAAACCTCTTTTCATCCAAGGGCTTCGTAAAGATATCAGCAAATTGATCTTCGGTGCGTACATGGCTGATAACAATATCTTCTCGCTGAACGTGATCTCGAAGAAAATGATGACGAATGTCCATATGCTTCGTTCGAGAGTGTTGCACTGGATTATGGGCAATTTTGATAGCACTTTCGTTATCACATAGCAATGGAATTTTCTTCACAAGAATGCCATAATCTTTCAGCGTTTGTTTGAGCCAAAGAATTTGAGTGCAGCATGAACCGGCAGCAATATACTCGGCTTTAGCCGTAGAAATAGATACGCAATTCTGTTTCTTCGAAGCCCAACAGACAAGAGATCTACCGAGAAAATGACATGTGCCCGAGGTAGATTTCTTGTCGACTCGATCACCTGCCCAGTTAGAATCAGAGTATCCAACGAGATCAAACTGGGCACCCTTGGGATACCAAAGTCCCAAAGATGATGTGATTCTTTCGGGTTTTCCTGAAAACGAGCACACATACAAACTGATAGCATAATGTCAGGTCTAGATGCACAAAGGTAAAGAAGCGAACCGATCATCGAGCGATATTTCTTCTGATCGAAAGGTTTGCCCTTCTCATCTGCATCTAGATGAACATTCGTAGGCATTGGAGTCTTGATAGTTTTGCAACTGACAAGATCAAACTTCTTCAGGCAATCTCTGAGATACTTCTCTTGAGAGATGAAAGTCCCATTCTTCTGATGTCGGATTTGAAGCCCGAGAAAGAACTTCAATTCACCCATCATGGACATTTCATATTTCTTCGACATCATACGAGAAAATTCTTCGCTAATATCAGGGTTAGTGCAGCCAAAAATAATATCATCGACATAAATTTGACACACAAAAAGATCATTTTTGTATGCACGAGTAAAAATAGTCGGATCAGTTGTGCCTGGTTTGAAGCCCTTTTTCAGAAGAAAATCCTTCAGAGTTTCATACCAAGCACGAGGTGCTTGCTTTAACCAATATAGGGCCTTGTGCAACCTGTACACCTTATCAGGATTCTTCGGGTCTTCAAAACCTGGTGGCTGCATAACATATACTTCTTCTTCGGTTTCACCGTTAAGAAATGCACTTTTGACATCCATTTGATATAGCAATATACCATTGTAATTGGAAAAAGCAAGCATGACACGAATGGATTCAAGTCGAGCAACTGGAGCATAAGTCTCACCGAAATCAATACCTTCGATTTGGGTGTAGCCTTGAGCAACCAGTCGAGCTTTATTCCTTACCACAATGCCATCTTCATCTTGCTTGTTGCGAAAAATCCACTTCGTACCAATGATATTATGCTTCTTGGGATCATGCTTATCAACAAGGGACCATACTTTATTTCTTTCGAACTGATTAAGTTCTTCGAGCTTGCAGTCATCCAGTCTGAGTCCTTCATGGATTCATCAAATTTCGATGGTTCTAGCATGGATACAAACGAAAAATTTCCACAGAAGTTAGCTAATCGAGTACGAGAACGAGTGGTGGAACGACCTGGTAAACGAATCTCTTCGAGAATTGCGTCGACGTCAACTCTTCTTCGAACACGAGGTAAGACTTCTTCATCATCTTGTGGATCCGGTTGTTCTTTGGGATCAGTTTGACCTTCGGGATCAGCTTGTCCTTCGGGATCATTTCCTTCGGGTTCAGCTTCTCCTTCGGGTTGGACATTTTATTCATTTACGCGTTCTCCTTCGACCTGTACATCATTTGCTTCAAGATGTTGATCTCCAGCGCCCCGGGCTATGTGTGTCGGGACCCGGGGTTAGCGTATGTAATTCCAGTCACGATACAATCACCTGGAGAGCCGAGAGCCGTACCCACTTGTCTAAGGAGACAAGGCCAAGCACAGAACGCTCTCGGAAAGCATCAAACGTGAGGGGCATCCCATCCAGGCCGGATGATCAACTGAGATGGGTCCTCAATGTCCGCTCACAAGTCTAAATGCTTATGGGTGGTGAATCCCATACTCATAGACAAGTCGCCTCAACCATGTTATCGATTGGATCCTAACTCTTACATAGACTTACTCCAGCCCAATCACTTAGTCGGGGTCTAGGGCGGGCTCGATCATACAACAAAGTGTGCATGTGACAGAGTCACGAACAATCGCATCGCGATGCCCCAAGCTGCGCACATCTAAGGGCCACTTGGTGTATAAAAGACCACCAGCCAGATCACTACTAAGGTCTCGAAAACCCATACTAAGACATGCATGTTATAAACATACACACAGCACACATGCCTAGTATGAACAGCATGTATCATCACATAACTCTACAAAGTACTCTTTATTGATATACACATAGAGCATACAAAGATCACATATCCGTGATCAACATTACATCATACAACGGAAGCAAATTAGGTCTGAGTACAGACAAGTTTAACAAATGGCTTAGAGAAGCCTTGTACAAAAAACATGCCCTTCCACGAGGGACCAGACTGCTGTCTGGGACTATGCTACCTTAGTCAATGTCGAGCTTCAGGTCGGTGACTCCATCGGGGTCCGGGTTCTTATCTAAAACATAGAATAAGAAAACATGAGTACAAAGTGGTACTCAGCAAGACTTACATCAGATCTATACTACTCATGCTCAAGTATCAAGGTAAAAGGAGGTGGGGTTTCATCATGCAGAAGTGCCAGCTTTGACTTGGCTAAACCTGAACTACGAATACCAGACTTGAGGTAAGAAGCGTACACGAGTCCACTACATCTCCAACCAATACACCACTATGGTTACTTCCTCGACTTCCCCACGAGGAAGCACACCATAGCACTCACGCTTATCTTGCGAGTTTTATAAGTATCCATTCAAGTTGTCTAATAATCAGGTATAGGTTCCAAGTAGTGCATAACCGCGGACGCGGCTATTCGAATAGTTTTGTTAACCTTGCAAGGGTGTAAGCTACACACACATGACCATCGGTTACCGCCAGGTCTCTCCACCGTTCAAGAGGTGACAGCGAGGATGTTCACCACGACACTTCGCTCACAACCGGTCTATTCCAGGAGTCGACTATCTGAGTTTGCCTCCGCTCGAGAGCCCGGCCGGATCAACGAAATGGACTCAAACAATGTAAGTGACCGAGACGCCTCCTCTGGCAGATGGTTTTCTTGCCTCACAGGTGCACCCACATATCTATATGATGCAACCAATTCCTTCGTTCTTTTTCTATGCACATGTCAAATGGAAAGCCCGAACTAATGTGACTCCTGGACGTCGACACGGATCAAGGTACTAGGCCGAGAGGGGTCAGTGAGCCCAATGTGTGGTTGTACTCTTTGTCTTGGATTACCATACAAGAACTCGATGCTTAAGGCGGTGTTCAACGAGACAACCCACTGTGTACTCCTACACAGCCTCTCATCGTTCACCTTGTATTAGGGTGGATTCACCAACACAGTTTCACTTTCATCAACACCATGTTCACTATCATCCCGACTCACATCAAAAGCAACCTTACTGTAACACTAAGCATGCAATAAGCTGTAACAGTTGCAGGGGCCACATGATATCAATCAACTCCTATGTCAGCTAGGATTATGGTTTGCTTACTACTGTGACAAGATGATAGGTCATGCATCGGATATGGGTTCAACTATGCGGTAGAATCGATACAAGGTGATCTCCTAAACATGCATAAGTGAGACTGAGAGGGAATTTGGATTTTATAGACATGATCAATGGGGTTTGCTTGCCTTGCTGACGATACACGGGTCTTAACGGTGGTCTTCTTCTTCGGGGGTGATCACCGTCTCGGAAAAGCTGGTACCGGAAACAATCATCAACAAGGGGGGACAACTTCGGAAGTAAAATGCACAAGCACATGGTATTGTTGTCCATGAGGTGAATGGTGCTGGTTTGTGGTACATTTGATTTAAATGAAGTGTATTGCATTTGAGATGCAAATTCAAACTCCACAAATGAATTTCAATTTAACCAAATTGCATTTGAAAATGTTTGATCATTTGAAACCATGTGATCATATGTGTGATATGCTTCTGAAGTACAAGTGAGATATTGTGTATTGCAATGGTTCAAATTTGAATTGCATTTGGAATAAATTTGAATTAATTCCAATTAAGACAAATAGCAAAAGCTACTGGTCCCATTTTAAAATCAACTCAAACATTGTTGAAAGTTGCATATTTGGGTAGAGAATTTTATGCTGATCATTTTTCATATATTATTTGTCCAATTTGGAGTTCATATGAATTTTCTATGGTTTATTGAAGTTTGGCTATTTTTCTGGAATTTCTGTAATTTCTTTAATCCATTTCTAATTTCCTGGAAGTTGACTTATTGCATCAGCATGATGCAATGCTGACATCAGTGGGGGGGGGGGCTGACGTGTGGGTCCAGGGTGTCAGCCTCAGGGGGGTTAATCCCCTCTGATTAAGAATAAACCGTTTAACTAGTGGGCTCGGGGCCCACTGTCACTGAGAGAAGGGAGGGGTTAGGAGTTGGTTTAGGCCCTAATGGCCATGGCGTCGCCAGCGGTGCCACTGTAGCCGCCGGAGCATCGCCGGGATCGCGATTTAGGCCACGGGGGAGGGATCTACGGGCACGGGAACGTAGCCCGCAGGCTGGCTCATCTCGGGGAGCAGGCGGGGGTCAAGAAAACGCTCGGGGGCGTCGGCTAGTTCAACAGAGGAGGTGGCCGGCCACTGGAGCGGGCGGTTCTATGCTACGGGCCACGGCGAGAGGCGCGGAGGAGCTGGGGCGAACGGGGAGCTCACCCTGGTGCAAATGGAGCCGACGGGGAGGCCGGAGGGTGGCTGGACGGAGGAGAATCGCTCGCCGGCGTCCACTGTGCCCGGCGGTGGCTCGATGAAGAGAACGGCGTCTCTGTCGGCTCCCGATCCAAATTGAAGGCGCAGCTCGATGAAGTCGATGCCGGGGAACCTCCTGGACAAATTGCGGCGTTGAAAGGGGCACAGTGGCCACGAGCTCTACGGCGGCGTGCTCCGCTAGGGCTACGGGTCGGCTCGGTTTCTCGCCGGGAAGGAAGAAGGAAGGCCAGGGAGAAGGGGGGAATGAGGAGAGGAGAAATGGGGGTTCTCCTCGACGCCTAGAAGATGACGTGGAGGCCCTAGAGCATGCAGGGGGTGGCAGCCTCGGCCGGCATGCCCGCCACGCCTCTTCCAGAAGGCAGAGGTTGAAGACAACCCTGCCCCTGGCGGGCTGGGCTGCCTTCTGAGGCATATGGGCCAGGTGGGCCGAGAGGTAAGGGAGGTAGGCCTCTTTTCTTATTCCATTTTTCTTTCAGTTTTGTTTTTCTTTCATTTGTTTGTTCTGATAATTAAATACCAAAACATTTTATAAAAATGCCCAACTAATTTTATAAATATTAGGTGACCAGTAGCTAGCCACATATAGAATTTGGACATTTTTTAAATGCAATATATTTTGAATTTCAATTCAAATAGGGTCAAATTTAATTTCTAGGGCACCTTTTGAATTTTTGAATATTCCATGGGCATGGGTATGAACCCAAACCAATTTTTAAAATGATCACCATCATTTATAGGAATTTTCCAAATATTCAAATTATTTTTGGAAAAAGATTTTTATCTGGCCATTTGAATTAATTTCTCAGGGCTTTCTTTTCCCCATTTTTGATTTCTTTTGAAAATTTTGCATGATGCAAAGGGGCACTCAAACCTAGCACTTACCCTAGTTGGGGTTCTGACAACTCGCCCCCACTCAAAAGAATCTCGTCCCGAGATTCAGAAGTCGCCGGGAGGAAGGTGGGGTACTCGGCACGAAGGCGGTCTTCTCTTTCCCATGTAGCTTCTTTCTGGAGTGATGTGACCATTGAACTTTAAGGAACTTGATCTTCTGACGGCGAGTGACACGCTCAGCTGAATCAAGAATACGAACAGGGTACTCTCGATAAGAAAGGTCATCTTGGAGATCAAGCATTTCATGGTCGACTTCGCGGATGGGGTCCTTGAAGCAACGCCTGAGTTGTGACACATGGAATACATCATGTACTCGGGAAAGGTGAGGGGGTAGTTCAAGTTGGTAGGCTACTTCTCCACGTTTAGCGAGAATGCGGAAAGGTCCGATGTAACGTGGGGCCAACTTGCCTTTGATACCGAATCGTTGGGTTCCCTTCAGAGGAGTAACCCGGAGGTAAGCCTTTTCATCAATATTGTAGCTCTCCTCTCTATGATGACGATCATAGTAGCTCTTTTGACGAGGCTGGGCGGCTTTCAAACGATCACGAACAATGCGAACTTGCTCTTCTGCTTCCTTGATCATATCTGGTCCAAAGAGTTGTCTCTCGCCGGTTTCTGACCAGTTCAAGGGTGTTCGACATCGTCGTCCATAGAGGAGTTCAAAAGGAGCCATGTTCAGACTAGATTGATAGCTATTGTTATAAGCAAATTCGGCGAACGAAAGAGATTTCTCCCAATTCTTTCTGAAAGAGATAACACAAGCTCTGAGCATGTCTTCCAAGATTTGATTAACCCTTTCAACCTTAGATGAGGATGGAAAGTTGTACTATAGGATAGATGAGTTCCCATAGCATTCTGAAAGCTTCCCCAGAATCTAGAGGTGAAAAGGCTACCACGATCAGAATTGATCACCAAAGGAACACCGTGAAGAGACACAATTCTAGAGATATACAAATCCGCTAACTGGCTAGAAGTTATAGACTCGCGAACGGGAAGGAAGTGAGCAACTTTGGAAAGCCTATCTATGACAACGAAGATGGCATCATTTCCTTTCTGGGTTTTTGGAAAGCCGATGATGAAGTCCATAACGACTTTGTCCCATTTCCACTCGGGAATAGGAAAAGGTTGAAGTGTGCCAGCAGGTCTTTGGTGTTCGGCCTTAATGCAACGACAAACATCACATTCGGCAACAAATCGAGCAATGTCTCTATTCATCCTGGTCCACCAAAATCTCTGGCGTAGGTCTCGGTACATTTTTGTGCTACCGGGATGAATTGAGAGGGGTGTATCATGGGCTTCTTCGAGGATGAGTTTCCTTAGATCCCTATTCTTAGGTACTACCAAACGATTTTCAAAGAATACCGTTCCTTTACTATCTGTGGAGAAACATTTAGCAACTCCGCTAGCAATGTTCTCCTTGATCCGGCGTACACCTCGTCCACGTCTTTGGGCAACTATGATTTGATCCTCAAGGTTTGGTTTCGCCACCAAGTTGAAAAGAGATCCACGAGGAACAATCTCGAGATTGAGCTTTCTAAATTCCTCATGAAATAGTGGTTGATACTGTTGTAACATGAGGTTGTTACAATACGACTTACGACTTAGTGCATCAGCCATGACATTGGCTTTGCGTGGGGTGTAAGAAATTCCTAACTCATAATCTTTTATCAACTCTATCCAGCGTCTTTGCCTGAGATTAAGATCTGGCTGGGTGAAAATATATTTGAGGCTTTGGTGGTCGGAATAGATCTCACAACGATTACCAAGGAGGTAATGTCGCCAAGTCTTCAGGGCATGAACTACGGCAGCGAGTTCAAGATCATGGGTAGGATAGTTCTCTTCATGTGGCCGCAACTGGCGTGAAGCATAAGCTACCACATGTCGATCTTCCATAAGTATGCATCCTAACCCTTGCCGTGGAGCATCACAATAGATCTCGAAATCCCTTTTGGTGTCTGGAGGTGCAAGTACGGGTGCAGAAGTCAATCTTCTTTTTAGCTCTTGAAAGCTTTCCTCGCACTTGGGAGTCCATTGTAATTTCTTATCTTTCTTGAGGAGTTCAGTAAGAGGCTTTGCAACTTTAGAAAAGTTCTCGACGAAGCGGCGGCAATAGCTTGCTAAGCCAAGAAAACTCCTAACTTGCTTAACCGATTCAGGTGGAGTCCAGTCAAGGACGGCCTGAACTCTATCGGGATTGACTGCAATACCTTTCGCAGAAATCAAGTGGCCTAAGTAGGTCACTTCTGGTAGCCAAAATTCACACTTGGAGAACTTGGCATAAAGGCGATGCTCTCTAAGTTTCATCAATACCAACCTAAGATGTTCTGCGTGCTCTTCTTCGTTCTTTGAGTAGATGAGAATGTCATCAAGATACACTACAACAAATTTATCTAGGTACTCCATGAAGATCGAATTCATCAAGCGCGAGAATGTGGCGGGGGCATTGGTTAAACCGAAGGACATGACGGTGTACTCGTAAAGACCATATCGAGTAGTAAAAGCCATTTTGGGAATGTCCTTTTTTCGGATTTTGATTTGATGATAACCTAATCTCAAATCCATCTTGGAGAAGACAGAGGATCCTGCAAGTTGATCATAAAGATCATTGATCCTGGGCAGTGGGTACTTGTTCTTTATCGTCGCTAGATTTAGCGGGCGATAGTCTACGCACATCCTTTCTGTTCCATCTTTCTTCGTTACGAACAGAACGGGGCAACCCCATGGAGATGAGCTAGGGCAGATGAAACCTTTTGCCAACGAAGCATCAAGTTGGGTTTTTAGCTCAGCTAACTCATGTGGGGCCATTCTATATGGACGTCTGGAAATTGGGGCTGTGCCTGGTATAAGATCCACTATGAATTCTACACACCTGCCGGGTGGCATTCCCGGCAGCTCTTCTGGAAAGACATCCGGGAAGTCACAAACCACCGGAACATCTTCAAGGTCTGGAAGGGGAAGCACATTCAAAGTATGCATCTGGATTCTAGAGCTGGGTGATGTGTAGTCAATGGTCTGGCCTGAAGAATGGGTAAGTTTGACTGATTTGGCTTTAAAATCAAGGAAAGCATTCTGCCTTGATAACCAATCCATTCCTAGGATGACATCAATGTCCGAAGACTTGAGGGCTATAAGATAAGCAAGGAATACTAAACCCTCAATTGCAATTTGATTGCCATGGCTTACTCTATTAGTTTGCCACTTTGAACCAGGAGTTTGAATGATCATTGGACAAAACATTTCTTCAAAGGGGAACTCATGATGAAGTGCATAACTCTCCGACATGAATGAATGAGAAGCTCCTGGATCGAAAGAACGGAGGAAGGGACATGATTGACTGGGAGTGTGCCAAGAATGACGTCAGAAGCATCAGTGGCTTCCTCAACGGAGATTTGGTTCACACAAACACTACTAGTGGATGAAGGCTTTGCTAGAAAGGTCTTGGTGGTTGGTTTCTTTGGAGGCTTAGGTCGAGAATGACGTGGTGCCATCAAGACCTGAGGGCATTGACGATAGTAATGGCCTGGAAGACCACACTTAAAGCATACCCTGTCTGAATTGTTGGGAGTGGGATTACTTGGTTGCACACCATCATTCCGGGGTGGAATAACATGTTGAGGTGGATGGAATATATTTGGTGGTGGCCTCTGGAGAAGGTTTTGAGGTATGACACTGGTTGGAACCCAAATTCGGCATTTCTGAGGGGCTGAACTTGAAGAAGGGGCATGCTCAAGAGCATGCTTGCGAGACTCCTTGAAAATTTCATTTCCATGCTCAGCTCTGAAGGATCTGTTGACTAAATCCTCAAAGGTGGAAAATTCAAGGAGGTTAGTTCAATAGAGGCGGCGGCCGACCACTGGAGCGGGCGGTTCTACGCTACAGGCCACGACGAGAGGCGCGGAGGAGCTGGGGCGAACGGGGAGCTCACCCTGGTGCAAATGGAGCCGACGGGGAGGCCGGAGGGTGGCTGGACGGAGGAGAATCGCTCGCCGGCGTCCACTGTGCCCGGCGGTGGCTCGATGAAGAGAACGTCGTCTCTGTCGGCTCCCGATCCAAATTGAAGGCGTAGCTCGATGATGTCTATGCCGGGGAACCTCCTGGACAACTTGCGGCGTTGAAAGGGGCACGGTGGCCACGAGCTCTACGGCGGCGTGCTCCGCTAGGGCTACGGGTCGGGTCGGTTTCTCGCCGGGAAGGAAGAAGGAAGGCCAGGGAGAAGGGGGGAATGAGGAGAGGAGAAATGGGGGTTCTCCTCGACGCCTAGAAGACGACGTGGAGGCCCTAGAGCAAGCAGGAGGTGGCAGCCTCGGCCGGCATGCCCGCCACGCATCTGCCAGAAGGCAGAGGTTGAAGACAACCCTGCCCCTGGCGGGCTGGGCTTGCTTCTGAGGCATATGGTCCAGGTGGGCCGAGAGGTAAGGGAGGTAGGCCTCTTTTCTTATTCCATTTTTCTTTCTGTTTTGTTTTTCTTTCATTTGTTTGTTCTGATAATTAAATACCAAAACATTTTATAAAAATGCCCAACTAATTTTATAAATATTAGGTGACCAGTAGCTAGCCACATATAGAATTTGGACATTTTTGAAATTCAATATATTTTGAATTTCAATTCAAATAAAGTCAAATTTAATTTCCAGGGCACCTTTTGAATTTTTGAATATTCCATGGGCATGGGAATGAACCCAAACCAATTTTTAAAATGATCACCATCATTTATAGGAATTTTCCAAATATTCAAATGATTTTTGGAAAAAGATTTTTATCTGGCCATTTGAATTAATTTCTCAGGGCTTTCTTTTCCCCATTTTTGATTTCTTTTGAAAATTTTGCATGATGCAAAGGGGCACTCAAACCTAGCACTTACCCTAGTTTGGGTTCTGACAATGTGTGGGAACATTGGACCATCATCATCCTTGTTGGATTGACGTGCATTTCCTTCGACAGGTCGAATATCTCCAATAGCCATGTACCTGATAACTTCATCCAATGGTGGTTCATACAGGTTAAGAGGTAATTGCTCTTTTTGAGAGCCGTTAGTTTCATCAAATCAAACATTTACAGTTTCTGCAACTTTGCCAAGATGAGAGTTGTAAACTCTATAAGTGTGAGAATTCGAACCATAACCTAGGAGAAAACCTTCGTGAGCCTTTGGGGCAAACTTGGAGATGTGATTCATATCTGTGATATAACATGGAGCACCAAAAACCCTGAGATATGAAACATTTGGATTTTTACCAGTGATGAGTTCATGTGAAGTTTTCTTCACAAATTTGTGCAGATAAACCTTGTTGATGATATGACATGCAGTATTGATTGCTTCGGCCCAAAACCTGATAGGAGTCTTGTATTCATTAAGCATTGTTCTGGCCATTTCAATAAGAGTTCGATTCTTTCTCTCGACCACACCATTTTGTTGCGGTGTATAAGCAGCCGAGAATTCATGAGTAAAGCCATATTCATCAAGAAATTCTTCGATATGAGTGTTTTTGAATTCTGTACCATTATCACTTCTGATATGCTTGAGAGATAATTCATATTCAGTCTGACCTCTCTTTGCGAAAGTTTTGAAGATTTCAAAAACCTTGCTTTTGTCATCTAGAAAGAAAACCCAAGTATATAGAGATAAATCATCAACAATAACCAGACGATACTTGTTACCTCCAAGACTAGCATAATTTTGAGGACCGAATAAATCCATATGAAGTAATTCAAGAGGACGAGTAGTAGTCATTATAGTTTTTGCTGAGTAATGATTCTTGGCAATCTTTCCTACTTCACAGGAACTGCATAGACGATGTTTATCGAATTTAACATTATCAATTCCAACGATGTTCTTCTTCGAGATAAGAGTTTGAAGATTTTTCATTCCTGCATGACCAAGTCTTCGGTGCCATAACCAACCAGAAGTGGATTTGGCCATTAAACATGTGGACACTGCAGGTCCCGAAGAAAAATCAACGATATAAAGATCACCTTTGCGATATCCTTCAAACACGAAGGAATAATCATCCTGTGAAAAGACAACACAACGAGAAGCAGAAAACAGTACAAGCATACCCATATCACAAAGTTTTGAGATACACATAAGATTATATCCAAGTGATTGAACAAGCATAACCTTATCAATATGCTTATCCTTCAATATAGAAACCTTACCCAAACCAAGTACTTTTCCTTTGTTGTTGTCACCAAAGGTAAGGTATCTCTGTAAAGATTCAGTGAGTTTGTCTTCGATGAACAAATCTTTGTCTCCGGTCATATGATTTGTAACACTACTATCCATGACCCATTCAGATCCACCGGAGACATAGCCCTGCAGAAGAATTAGTTCTTCTTAACCACCCACAAACGAGCAGGTGACTTAGAAGGCATGGAAGAGCTAGATGGGGCAGCAATATTATAGCGAACAGGATTGCATTGTCTATCTGGACCATCAAGCACACCATAAATATAATTCCTCGACGAGGGGTTAGAGTACTGATGGGTAACAGCAACTTTGGTGTTATTGTTACGATGACGATAAACATTTCTATCGATACGATAGTATTCCTTCTGGGGAACGTTTGAAGCAGGCACCAAGGGTTCATTTCTATCCTTGAGAGAATAGTAGTGATTCGGTGGTACCGAGGATTTTCCCTGCATAGAATGGTTAGGGGGCAGTTTTTCTACGAGAGATTTGCGAACCAAAATCTGTCGCTTATAGAAACCATTCCTCGGAGGAGTACCAACGAATTCAGCCGACACCTTTCCTTTCTGATCTTTGACAAGCTTGTAGTCAGAATCAATGATTCATCAACAATGGCTTTATCAATTTTGCAACTGAAACATGAAAGATTAGCAATGTCAATGGGTTTTTCTTTCGCAAGAACCCAAACAGTTTTAGGATACTGCTCGGGTTCCCACTTGGTTCCATCAGGATTGATTTTCCTTTCGAAGCCAACTCCTTCGTTTCGAGGATTCCTGGGAAGAAGAGCCTTTTGTAGGATATCACATAGGTACTGGTGTCCCTGCACACTTTTGAACATGCCTGTTTCAAATAAATTTTTCAACCTAAGGAGTTCCTTGGTAATGGTTTCCTCGTTCGAGGGGTTAGCGTCATCAATAACAATAGGTTGCTTTCCTTTCAATCTCTCAGAAATAGACTCAATTTTACTTCGTTCCAAACAAGTTAAGCAAGGAGAAGTAGATTCATGTTTAGCTTCTGAGCCTTGTTGAGTCATGAGCGTGAGATTGACACTTTCCAACTCTTCCTTAGCCTCTCTCAGTTTCTCGAGAGCCATTTTCCTTTAAAAGTCATAGGTTAGCTTCTCGTAGTCCACTGAGAGAAGATCATGCCGAGAGGAAAGCTCATCATACTTTTCCTTCAGAGCAGCATGCTCATTCGTCAAAGTTTGACCTTTCTCAATCTCATCAATCAACAAAGTCTCAGATTTTTTAATTGTTTCACTTAGAGAATCTAGCTCATCTTGTTGGATAGAAGCAATTTTGGCAAGTTTAGCATAACTTATTCTAGAGTTACTTTCATAAGCAGATCCATCGGAAGTATCGTAGGAATTCTTTGATGAGGATACCTTAGCCTTGGCCATGAAGCAGTAAGCTGCAGATTCATCTTCGCTGCTTTGGTTGGTGAAGAATGAACTTGAAGTCTTGCTTGAAGCAAATGCTAAACCAGCAACACCATCAGATTCTGAACCAGAACCAGAACCAGATCTTGGGTTTGATTCAGCTTCGGAACCGGATGCTTCATCTTCAGAGTTCATCTCTTTACCCAGATAGGCTTTGGCACGGTGTGAATTCTTTCGTCGAGAGGAATGTGATTTCGAGGAAGAACTCTCTCGATGCTTGTGATACTTCTTCTTGTCATCATCAGAACCGTCTTTCTTGTCTTTTCTGCACTTTGAATCATATCTCTTCGACTCATAGTTTTTGCTCGATCTGTAAGACTTGCTCAAAGAGTTGCTGTGAGAGTGCTTTGATCTATGTTCAATTTCCCAGAGAGGACAATCAGCAATGAAGTGACCTGGCTTCTTGCACTTGTAGCAACAGTTATCTTTCGCTGAAGATTTTCTGGATGATGATCGATGCTGTGATGAATTGCTCGGATGTCTTGAAGAGTAGTTTTTCTTCGGTGAAGAGGAGTTCCTTCTCTGAAAACGGTTGAATCTTCTCATTATCAGTGCCAGATCTTTTCCAATGTTCTCAGGGTCATCTGAGGCACAACCAGATTCAGAACTAGCTTCAGGAGAGGAGGGATGTGAAGCTCTGGCCTTTAGAGCATGAGATTTTCTTCGAGTCCCATTAACATCTCGTTTTTCATCTTCTTCCATCTCGAAGGTATTGAGTCTCTCAAGAATATCAGCGGCAACTAGGTCCTTGAAATCAGTCCTTTCCTTAATCATCAGCACAATGTGATCGAAGGAATCATCAAGGGAACGGAGCAAAGTTCTGACAATAATCCGATTGGTAATGTCTTCGGCGCCGAGGGAAATCAGTTCATTTTTACAGCGCAGTGAGTCTGTTGTATATGGAGCTAACTTTTTCTCCCTCATGCCTCTTGAAACGATAGAACTTGCTTCGAAGGGTGTCAATACGAGCATCTTTCTATGTGGAGACTCCTTCACCAATCTTCTCGAGATAGTCCCAAACACCTTTGGCCGAAGAAATATTCTTGACCTCATGATATTTTTCTGGAATCATATGATTTGTAGTGAAGACCCAGACTTCAGCATCTAGCTCTATCTTCTTTGCTTCTTCAGGAGTGATGGCATTTTTGTCTTTGACAGTTACACCATTCTTGACAACTTCCCAAGCGGCAGAGTTGGTAGCCATGATATTCCTCTTCATTTTGTCCTTCCAATAGGGATAGTCCTTCCCATTGAAGATAGGGATTGGTTCCCCCGAGCGAACAGCTGCAAACGACATTCTTGACAACACTCCAGGTTGTTAGACCAAAATACACAGAGCGTAGGGAGTGCCTAGCTCTGATACCAATTGAAAGCTCAAGAATGATCAGAGGGGGAGGGGGTGAATGATCACTTCTAAAAATTCTATGGAACTTAGAAGAAACTCATGCAAACGACGAAGGACTAATGACATGACGAAGGAAATACAGTATCGAAGGTAATGCATGGCTCGAAGGGATTGGGAGCGAAGGAAAACATCGAAGATAAACAGGCAACGAGTAAATACTTAATGTAAAAGCATGAAGGAAAACGAGCCTGACACGACGATGTTTGGTAAACCAGTTCACACTCTACAAAGTGCTACGTCTGGTTGGAGGGACTGGTGATTGAACACCTGGAGCAAAACTCTCTCCGTCATATTCTCCACTGCAGCAAACTGCTCGAGCTTGTCCAGTTTTTACTCGTGGTAGATGATTCAGGACATCTCCGAGACCTTTACAAACTTCCTTCAGCAGTGACAATTACTCTTTGACTGCTTGACAGGCAACGCCTAACCGTCTAGGAGACTTGCAGTTCTCCAAGATAAAAAGATCGGCTAATCTCGATCTAAGTCACAGTGAATTGCTCAACTGAGTTCAGACTTGGGTTTTAGTTTTCTCTCGATGAATCTCTCTTGGGATGCTCACAGACTTCTGTCTTAGAATCTTCAGTGGAGCAGCCGACCCGAAATGGCGGGTAGGTGCGGGGTATTTATAGTTGGCGATCCCGATGGGTAAAATGACTGAAGTGACCCGATGCGACTGCTTGACGCGTGTCCACAACGGTCGGATCCCAATCACTGCACAACTTTACTTGAGGAACAAGTAAGCTGACTTACAAAACGAGTTCTCTCTCGAAGGTACGAAGTGCGATGACTTTACCTTCGAGCTATTCACTCGACTCAGTAAGATTCCTCTCGGCAGGCTTTTGTGGGTTTAGGTTGAGCAGAGAAAATTCACTTCGACTAAGATCTCAACTAGCAAACCCCTCTTAATAGTACAGTTTTTCCTACGACTCAAGAAAATAAAGAGAAACTAGTAAAAAGACTAAGTCTTTGACCAACTTCAGCTTTCTCCTCGTTGCACTTTTACTCGAGAGAGTCTTTTTCTTCGACTACATTTTTGGGGGGTCGTCATCCTTCAAGGATTCGGTAGATGACTGCAGCTTTGCTGGAGTGAGTTGTCCTTCGACTTTCTACATGCAAACTCCATTCTTTCAGAACCTAAGTATCTGTTTATACTCGAAAACAATATTAGTCCACTTCTGCTTTGTCCAACAATGTCCAAAACCTTCGGGGGAAAAACTTTCTCTTACACTCGTGATCATCAGCAAGGCAAGCAACCCCCTCTTTGATCATGTCGATAAAATCCCAGTTCCCTCTCTTTCTCGCTTATGCATGTTTAGGATGTCACCATGGTACGTTCTGCCGCTAGTTGAACACATTCCTTTGCATGACCAATCATCTTGTCACAGTAGTAAGCAAACCACAATCCTAGCAGATGTAGGAGTTGGTTGATATCATGTGGCCCCTACAACTGTTACAGCTTATTGCATGCTTAGAGTTTACAATGAGGCTACTTTGATGTGAGTCGGGATGGTAGTGATCATGTGAATGATGGTGATAACGTGTTGGTGAATTTGAACTAAACAAGGTGAACAATGAGAGGCTGTGTAGGAGTACACAGTGGGTTGTCTCGTTGAACACTGCCTTAAGCCCGAGTTCTTGTGTTGTTATCCAAGACTAAGAGTACGACCACACATTGGGCTCACTGACCCCTCTCGGCCTAGTACCTCACCCCGGACCAAATCCAGGAGTCGCAAGTAGTTTGAACTTTAAATGATCTCCAGAAGGTACATCAAGGTAAGTGGTGGACGTAGGTTGTGAGCTCGTTGAATCAAGTGATCATGATCGAGTCGAGCTTGATGGCAGTCACACAATGTTTGAGTCCGCATCGGAAAAATCGGCCAGATTCCGATTGTGGTCCCAACTCAAATATGTGACTACCTAGGACTAGAGATGGTGCAGTGACTGAAGTGTCGTTGCATCATCCTCGCCGGTACTCACTTGAAGGGTCCACTCCCAGGCGGTAACTGATGAGGCGTGTGTGAGGCAGTACATCCCTGCAGGGTTAATGAACTATTTGAATAGTCGTATCAGCGGTTATGGACTACTTGGAGACCTTTACTTGATCATAGACAACTTCAATGGTTACTTTAAAATTGCCAAGATAAGTGTGAGTGCTATGGCGTGCTTCCTCATGGGGAAGTCGAGGAAGTAACCATAGTGGTGTATTTGTTGGAGACTTGATACTTGGACTCGTGTACGCTCCTTACCTCTTTCTGGTATTCGTAGCACAGGACTAGCCAAGTCAAAGCTGGCACTTCTGCAATGAAACCCCACCTCCCTTTGCGTCGATACATGTGCATGAGTAGTATAGTTCCTATGTAAGTCTTGCTGAGTACGTCTTTGTACTCACGTTTTCTTATTCTATGTTTTAGAGACGAGACCTCTGACCCTAATGGTGGCCTCTACCTCGAGTTCGACGTGGACCAGGTCGGATAGTTCCAGAGAGCAGCCTGTGCCCTTTGGAGGGTCGTTGTATTTTCTTTCAGGCTTCTTAAGGCATTTGTTAAACTTGTCTTTACTAAGACATAATTTGCTTCCGTTGATGTTTGATGTAATGTTGGATCACAGTTATGTGATCTCTTCTTGTAATACAACTACTATGTCTGCTTTGTTTAGCAGAAGTTGTAAAGACTATGAGTTTGTAGAGTTCATGTTGTGATTATCTGTTGTTTACACTGGACATGTATGTTGCGTGTATGATTATAACGTGCATGTCTTAGTGTGGGGTTCGATAGCTTAGTTGAGTTCTTGCCGGCGGTCTTTTGTACACCAAGTGGCCCTTAGATGTGGGCAGCTTGGGGCATCACGATGCGATTTCTCGTGACTCTGTCACGTGGCACACTTTGTTGTACGATTGAGCCCGCTCGAGACCCCGACTAAGTGATCGGGTTGGAGTCTGTTTATGTAAGTGTTATAATTCAATCGATAATATGGTTGAGGCCACTTGTCTATGAGTATGGGATTTCACCACCCATAATCATTTAGACTTGTTAGCGGGCGATGAGGACCCATCTCAGTTGATCATCCGGCCTGGATGGGATGCCCCTCACGTACGATGCTTTCCGAGAGTGTTATGTGCTTGGACTTGTCTGCTTAGACAACTGGGTACGGCTCTTGGCTCTCCATATGATTGTGTTGTAACAGGAGTTACATACGCAAACCCCGGGTCCTGACAGACTTGGTATCAGAGCATGACTGTCTGTAGGATTATCTAACCTTGGCCGAAGTCGAGTCTAGCATTCTATAGTTATATAGTTACTTTGGGTATAAGGGAACAACGTAAGATTTTTTTCTCCTTACCCCCTTCGATCTGAGTTCTGAGTCACCCTTATCTTGTTCTACGGGAAGATAGGAATAGGCTCATCTATGTCTTTACTAGGACATCTCGTTGATTGCTTCTTGTAGCTGTAGGAGTGTTGTTGTCTTCCAGAGTCAGCATTCCATAGTGCTTCTTTGGAAGTGATGTCTTTTATCTTGCTGGTTGTCTCATTTTCCATCCCGGTGCAGCCGTTATGTTGTCCGTTTGTGACTTTGATGCCTTTGCATTATAGTCTTTTATCTTAGCATAGAATTGTGTCCTAAATCCTATTCAGATTGTTGATCCTTATCACACAGAATGTCAGGTGCAAATAAAGGTGTTGATCCCAGTTCCGGTAACATAGACGGTGAAGAATCTCCACCACCAACCTCAACGGCAGAAATCATGATGGAAGCTGAGCAGAATCGTCGTGATCAGAAACGTCTTTTCGACCGTATTGAGCAGAATACTTCTCGTCAGCATCATAGTGTAGTTACCATCCAGGACTTCATTCTCCTCAACCCGCCAGTATTCCGGTGTTCTTCTGAGCCCTTGATGCCGATGATTGGCTTCATTCCCTCGAGCGTAAGCTTGAGACAGCCCATGTTGCTCTCGGTGATCGTGTGCTATTCGCGGCATACTTTCTGGAAGGTGCTGCTCTTCAGTGGTGGGAGAATTTTGTAGGAATGCAGCCTATAGGTCACGTAGTGACTTGGCAAGAGTTATGTGATGACTTCCGAGGGTAACATATTCCAGATCAGCTGATGGAGCGCAAGAGAGAACAATTTTGCAATCTGACCCAAGGAAAGATGACTGTTCATGAGTATCGGACTAAGTTCACTCGTCTAGCACGTTATGCCCAAGAATAAGTATCCACATATGCAAAGAAGCAGGCAAGGTTCCGAAAGGGTCTTAGCCCCGTCCTTCGTCATGACCTGAATCTTCACGATTTCGTCATCTTCCGGGAATTAGTCGACAAATCCTTCAAGGCAGAGTATGGAAATGAGTTGTATGAAGAGTCTCGTAAGCGTGATCGTGACCTTACACCATCATCTAGCTCAGGTTCTCAGAAACGTTGTGTATGGATTCCATTCAGTGACGTCAGTCATGCTGTAAGTGCTTCTAGACCATCAACCACCATATATCGTCCACCTCAACCCAATCTTCCTCCTTGGAATTTTGTTGGACAATCAAGTGCTCATGTTCCTTTCATTCCACGTGGTGTTTGCTTCCAATGTGGACAATCAGGCCACAATGTTCGAGAGTGTCCCCACAATCATGTAGCCAGCACCCCTAAACCAAAGCAAGCCTTTCGTCGTGCCAAGACACCACCCAAAACTTCCAATGTCAAGCCTCCTGCCTATGAATATGGTTATGTGAATCATGTATCCATTCTAGATTCCCACAAGTCAACCGATGTTGTACTCGGAACCCTTCCTGTCAATTCCACCCCAGCTTCGGTTCTTTTTGACCCAGGAGCATCTCACTCATTCATATCCCAGGATTTTGCACTGTCACATGACATCTCTTTTTCGATGTTATCCACACCCTTAGTTGTGCAAGCCCCTGGATCCAGATGGCACACCACCATGGTGAGTCATGAAAATGAAGTTGCTATTGAGGGTTTAGTATTCCTTGCATCACTTATAGCCCTCAAGTCTTCAGACATTCATGTGATCCTAGGAATGGATTGGTTATCAAGACAAAATGATGTCCTTGATTGTAAAGCCAAATCAGTTAAACTAACCCATCCATCAGGCCAGACAATCAAGTACACCTCACCAAGCTCTAAAAACCAGGTGCATTCTTTGAATGTGCTTCCTCTTCTAGACCTTGAAGATATTCCGGTGGTTCGTGACTTCCCGGATGTCTTTTCAGAAGAGCTTCCAGGCATACCACCTGAGAGGTCTGTAGAGTTTGTGGTAGATCTTATCCCAGGAACCACCCCAATATCTAGACGCCCATATAGAATGGCCCCACGTGTGTTAGCTGAGCTAAAAATCCAACTTGAAGCTTCGTTTGCAAAAGGCTTCATCTGCCCTAGCTCATTGCCATGGGGTTGCCCCGTTCTGTTCGTAACGAAGAAAGATGGAACAAAAATGATGTCCGTAGACTATCGCCCGCTAAATCTAGCGAACATCAAGAACAAGTATCCACTGCCCAGGATCAGTGATCTTTATGATCAACTTGCTGGATCCTATTTATTCTCCAAGATGGATTTGAGATTAGGCTATCATCAAATCAAAATCAGAAACGAGGACATTCCCAAGACGGCTTTCACTACTCGTTATGGTCTTTATGAGTACACCGTCATGTCCTTCAGTTTAACAAATGCCCCAGCCACTTTTTCGCGCTTGATGAATTCGATCTTCATGGAGTATTTAGATAAATTTGTTGTAGTTTATCTTGATGACATTCTCATCTACTCGAAGAACGAAGAAGAACATGCCGAACATCTCAGGCTGGTATTGATGAAACTTCGAGAGCATCGCCTATATGCTAAATTGTCAAAGTGTTAATTCTGGCTACCAGAAGTGACCTATCTAGGCCTCGTGATTTCTGCCAAAGGCATTGCTGTCAATCCCGAGAGAGTTCAGGCCGTCCTTGACTGGACTCCACCTGAATCAGTTAAGCAAGTTAGGAGTTTTCTTGGCTTAGCAAGCTATTGTCACCGCTTCGTTGAGAACTTTTCCAAAGTTGCAAAGCCTCTAACTGAACTCCTCAAGAAAGATAAGAAATTCCTATGGACTCCCAAGTGAGAGGAAATCTTTCAAGAGCTAAAAAGAAGATTGACTTCTGCACCCATACTTGCGCCTCCAGACACCAAGAAGGATTTCGAGATCTTTTCTAACGCCTCACGACAAGGGTTAGGATGCATACTTATGCAAGATACACATGTGGTAGCTTATGCTTCACGCCAGTTGCGTCCACATGAAGAGAACTATCCTAGCCATGATCTTGAACTCGCTGCCGTAGTTCATGCCCTGACAACTTGGCGACATTACCTCCTTGGTAATCGTTGTGAGATCTATTCCGACCACCAAAGCCTCAAACACATATTCACCCAGCCAGATCTTAATCTCCGGCAAAGAAGCTAGATAGAGTTGATACAAGATTATGACTTAGGAATTTCTTACACCCCAGGCAAAGCCAATGTCATGGCTGATGCACTAAGTCGTAAGTCGTATTGTAACAACCTCATGTTACAACAGTGTCAACCACTTCTTCATGAGGAATTTCGAAAGCTCAATCTCGAGATTGTTCCTCGTGGATATCTTTTCAAGTTGGTGGCGAAACCCACTCTTGAGGATCAAATCATAGTTGCCCAAAGGCGTGCACGAGGTGTTCGCCGGATCAAGGAGAACATTTCTAGCGGAGTTGCTAAATGTTTCTCCACAGATAGTAAATGAACGGTATTCTTTGGAAATCATTTGGTAGTACCAAAGAATAGAGATCTAAGGCAACTCATCCTCAAAGAAGCCCATGACACACCCCTCTCGATTCATCCCGGTAGCATAAAAATGTACCGAGATCTACGCCAGAGATTTTGGTGGACAAGGATGAAGAGAGACATTGCTCGATTTGTTGCTGAATGTGATGTTTCTCGTCGCATTAAGGCAGAACATCAAAGTCCTGCTGGTACACTTCAACCTTTGCCTATTCCAGAGTGGAAATGGGACAAAGTCAGTATGGATTTCATCACTGGCTTTCCAAAAACCCAGAAAGTAAATGATTCCATCTTCTTTGTTGTGGATAGACTTTCCAAACTTGCACACTTCCTTACAGTTCGCGAGTCTATAACTGCTAGCTAGTTAGCGGACTTGTATGTATCTAGAATTGTGTCTCTTCACGGAGTTCCTTTGGAAATCAATTCTGATCATGGTAGCCTTTTCACCTCTAGATTTTGGGGAAGCTTTTAGAATGCTATGGGAACTCATCTCTCCTTTAGTACAACTTTCCATCCTCAGTCTAGTGGTCAATTCGAAAGGGTCAATCAAATTCTCCAAGACATGCTCAGAGCTTGTGTTATCTCTTTCAGAAAGAAATGGGAGAATTCTCTTCCTTTTGCCGAATTTGCGTATAACAATAGGTTCCAATCTAGTTTGGGCATGGCTCCTTTTGAACTTCTCTATGGACGGAAATGTCGAACACCCCTAAACTGGTCAGAAACCGGTGAAAGACAATTCTTTGGACCGGATATGATTCAGGATGCAGAAGAGCAGGTTCGCATTGTTCGTGAGAAATTGAAAACAGCCCAGTCTCGTCAGAAAAGCTATTATGATCGTCATCATAGGGAAGAAAGCTATAATCTGGATGAGAAGGCTTATCTTCGGGTTACTCCTCTGAAGGGTACCCTTCGCTTGGGTATCAAAGGCAAGTTGGCCCCACGTTACATCGGTCCCTTTCGCATTCTCGCCAAACGTGGAGAAGTTGCCTATCAATTGTAACTACCCCCTCACCTCTCCCAGGTTCATGATTTCTTCCACGTCTCTCAACTCAGGCGTTGCTTCAAGGACCCCATCCGCAAAGTAGACCACGAGACGCTTGATCTCCAAGATAACCTTTCATATCGAGAGTACCCTGTTCGTATTCTTGATGAAGCCGAGCGTCAGAAGATAAGATTCCTCAAAGTGCAGTGGTCACATCATTCAGAGAAAGAAGCGACCTGGGAACGAGAGGATCGTCTACGACCTGAGTACCCCACCATGCTCCCGACGACTTCTGAATCTCGGGACGAGATTATTTTGAGTGGGGGCGAGTTGTCAAGACCCTGACCTAAGTTTGTGCTTAAGCCTAGTTGCATTTTAGCATCTTGAAAAAAATTGCAAAAGAAAAAGAAATGGGGAAAAGAAAAGCCCTAAATGAATTAAATAAAAAGGCCAGAAATAAATATTTTTCCAAAATTCTTTTGGATATGTTGAAAAATCCTAAAAATGAGTGTGATCATTTTAAAAGTGATTTGGGATTAATCCCATGCTCATTGATTTTTCAAAAATCCAAATAGTAGCTTGGAAATTAAATCAAATGCCTATTTGAATTGAGATTCAAATAATTTGAATTTGAAAAATTCCTAAAACTTTGGGTTGACTAATACTAAGACACCTAGGTTTTATTAAAATAGTTGGGAATTTTTATAAATGCCCTAGCTATTATTTTAAATGGGCAACCAAATTAACAGAAACAATAAAAAGAAAAGAACAGAGGAAACACTTACCTTTCGCCTAGGCGACAGCCCACCTGGCCCGGCCCAAATCCCCCGTTGTCTTCTTCCCTTGCCAGAAGGAGGGACAGACCAGCCTTGCGCTCAAGAGATGGCCGCCACCTCCTCCTCTGGCCAGCGCAGGCCCTCCCCTCCTCTCCCTCTCTTGCCACGCAGCGTCTGGAAGGCTCCAGGCCATCTTCCCCCCCTCGATGGTTCGTTCCTCTCCCTCTCTCGCCGAATTCAGCGCACACCGAGGACCTCACCTCGCCGTCGACGTGCACACCCGGAGCCAACGTCCTCCTCTCGAGTAGCTGAGTTGTCCAGACGCTCCCGCGCCCTCGTCTCCGTCTAGCTGTAACCCAATCGAAGCCGAGGACGACTCCAGGAGACTCCCGCATCAAATCTTCGCCGCCGGCCGCCATTAACCCGAGCTCAAATTCGCCGTCCCCGGCCTTCCTCCGGCTCCGTCGAGTGCGTCATCGCCTTCTAGTGAGCTCCCAGCTCCGTTTCCCCCCAGCCGTGCTTATCCTCGTGCTCCCTGCCGCCTTTTTCCATGACCAGAAGCTTCAGCCGCCGCCTTCGTCGTCGTGGACGTGACCCCGAGCGCCCCCTTGACCCCCCACTTGCTCCGTTGGATGCGGAATCCCGCGAGGCATCTGCCAGTGCTCCCCATCCCCTCTCCCGAGCCTCCTAGCCAGTTCCTGTGAACTCTCCGGCCATCAACAGTGAAGTCCGGCGACCCTGGCCATTCGTGCTCCTAATGAACTCTACTACCCCCCTTTCCCCACTGACACTGGCCCCAGGGCCTTAATCAAATCGAGTTTAAAAATAAACAGAGCTTATTAACCCCCACAGAGGCTAACCAGTGGGACCCCCCTTTCAGGCCAGCCCCTGCGTCATCTTGATTTCATCATGACGCAATAAAAGTTAATAATTTATTTAATCCAGTTAAATCCAGAAAAGGCAGAAAATAAGTTAAACTTTGAATATTAATATCTCCTAAACTATATATAACTCCAAATGCAAAGTGTAATATATGAAAAATGATCAGGAGAAAATCCTCTATTCAAATTTCCAACTTTAAACTTTGTTTGAGTTGATCTTAAAATAGGACAAGTAGCTTTTGCTATTTGGTTTAACTGGAATTATTTCAAATTGAATTCAAATGCTTTACCCACTTCAACCAAAGCAACGCTAATATGAACACCTACACTTCATAAGCATTTCACATACATGATCACATGGTTTACAATGAACAAACTTTAGCAAATGCAACTTGGACCAATTTGAATACATTTGGAGTTTGAATTTGAATTTACTTTTCAAATCAACTTCAATTAATATGTTGCAATTTAAATATAGGTCACCTCAGCACCTTGCCATGCTATGTTTTGCACATTGCTTGTGCATTGTATTATCTTGAATGTCCTTTACTTCCAATGCTTCTATGGTTGCATCTTCTCGGTAGAGTTGATCTCAGAGACGAGTTTAACCTCACGACAGAAGACTTGTACCTCGTGATCATCAGCAAGGCAAGCAACCCCCTCTTTGATCATGTCGATAAAATCTCAGTTCCCTCTCTTTCTCGCTTATGCATGTTTAGGATGTCACCATGATACGTTCTACCGCTAGTTGAACCCATTCCTTTGCATGATCAATCATTTTTTCACAGTAGTAAGCAAACCACAATCCTAGAAGATGTAGGAGATGGTTGATATCATGTGGCCCCTGCAACTGTTACAGCTTATTGCATGCTTAGAGTTTACAATGAGGCTACTTTGATGTGAGTCGGGATGGTAGTGATCATGTGAATGATGGTGATAACGTGTTGGTGAATTTGACCTAAACAAGGTGAACGATGAGAGGTTGTGTAGGAGTACACAGTGGGTTGTCTCGTTGAACACTGCCTTAAGCCCGAGTTCTTGTGTTGTTATCCAAGACTAAGATTACGACCACACATTGGGCTCACTGACCCCTCTCGGCCTAGTACCTCACCCCGGACCAAGTCCAGGAGTCGCAAGTAGTTTGAACTTTAAACGATCTCAAGCAGGTACATCAAGGTAAGTGCTGGACGTAGGTTGTGGGCTCGTTGAATCAAGTGATCATGATCGAGTTGAGCTTGATGGCAGTCACACAACGTTTGAGTCCAAATCGGAAAAATTGGCCGGATTCCGATTGTGGTCCCAACTCAAATAGGCGACTCCCTAGGACTATAGATGGTGATGTGAGTGAAGTGTCGTGGCAGCATCCTCGCCGGTACTCACTTGAAGGGTCCACTCCCAGGCGGTAACTGATGAGGCGTGTGTGTAGCAGTACACCCCTCCAGGGTTAATGAACTATTCGAATAGCCGTGTCCGCGGCTATGGACTACTTGGATACCTTTACTTGATCATAGACAACTTCAATGGTTACTTTAAAATTTCCAAGATAAGTGTGAGTGCAATGGTGTGCTTCGTCGTGGGGAAGTCGAGGAAGTAACCATAGTGGTGTATTTGTTGGAGGCTTGATACTTGGACTCGTGTACGATCCATACCTCTTTCTGGAATTCGTAGCACAGGACTAGCCAAGTCAAAGCTGGCACTTCTGCAATGAAACCCCACCTCCCTTTGCCTTGATACATGTGCATGAGTAGTATAGTTCCTGTGTAAGTCTTGCTGAGTACGTCTTTGTACTCACGTTTGCTTATTCTATGTTTTAGAGACGAGACCTCTGACCCTGATGGTGGCCTGTACCTCGAGTTCGACGTGGACCAGGTCATATAGTTCCAACAGAAGCCTGTGCCCTATGGAGGATCGTTGTATTTTCTTTCAGGCTTCTTAAGCCATTTGTTAAACTTGTCTTTACTAAGACATAATTTGCTTCCATTGATGTTTGATGTAATGTTGGATCATAGTTATGTGATCTCTGCTTGTAATACAACTACTATGTCTGATCTATTTAGCAGAAGTTATAAAGACTATGAGTTTTTAGAGTTCATGTTGTGATTACCTGTTGTTTACACTGGACATGTATGTTGCGTGTATAATTATAACGTGCATGTCTTACTGTGGGGTTCAATAGCTTAGTTGAGTTCTTGCCGGCGGTCTTTTATACACCAAGTGGCCCTTAGATGTGCGCAGCTTGGGGCATCGCGATGCGATTGCTCATGATTCTGTCACGTGGCAAACTTTGTTGTATGATTGAGCCCGCCCGAGACCCCGACTAAGTGATCGTGCTGGAGTCTGTTTATGGAAGTGTTATAATTCAATCGATAATATGGTTGAGGCCACTTGTCTATGAGTATGGGATTTCACCACCCATAATCATTTAGTCTTGTGAGCGGGCCATGAGGACCCATCTCAGTTGATCATCCGGCCTAGATGGGATGCCCCTCACGTACGATGCTTTCCGAGAGTGTTCTGTGCTTGGCCTTGTCTGCTTAGACAATTGGGTACTGCTCTCTGCTCTCCATATTATTGTGTTGTTCCAGGAATTACATACGCAAACCCCAGGTCCCGACATGTGTGGAGTATCGGAATCATTACAATGCCTTGATTGCAGTGTATTGTCTCGATTCCGATCTCAGGTTGGGAAATCCTGTAGTACCTTTAGCTTATCCAACTCTCGTTTTCTTCTTGGTCTTCCGTTGACTTCAGTCCTCCTGCCTAGTATCCTCACGATTTAGTGAGAATGCTTTTCTTGATTGACATTTCCCATTGTCGTTCTGCCTCTTGATCTCCTGATGGTTTCGTTCTTTGACGTCGCCATATCTCTCCGGAAAGTTTTCTTGACGGGAGATAAATATAGGCGAAGGGGGGGGAGCTAGGGTGACCACCAAGGGTCCAGGCGGCCCATTGGCGCGGCCCCACTCCTTGCCGCGCCGGGAGGGCACCTGGGTCCTTGGTGGGTCCCCTCCGGCCCTCCTTCGAGACTCTGGAAGCTTCCAAAGCGTAGATTTTTTATAGGATTCTCTCGGAATTTTTGGAGCATTTTTAATACGGGGGAAACCTAAAATTGAAAAACAGCAGAATACAGGAAATGACACTGGGGTGCACTGAGTTAATAGGTTAGTCCAAATATGATCAAAAGTGTATGAAAGTGTATCTAAAACATAACAATATCACACAAAACATGCATGGATCAAGCAGAAATTATAGATACGTTTGGGACGTAGCAACATCCCCATGGTTAATTCCTGCACGTCCTCGAGTAGGTAAATGATAATAAGCATTATTTCTATGGTGACATGCTAACAATCATATAAGAACTTTTAAGTAAACAATCAAGCTATGTAATTCAATTCAAGTCATAACAGGCAAGAGTCTATATTAGCATTGAAACAAGCAACATAAGAACTTAAAGGTGCAAGAGCTCTTGCTGTCCGTGACTTGAATGTCTCCAGATGGTGTTTGCGTGTAAGAAATAGGAGATGGGAATACAAGTGTCAGAACCCTCTGTTAGGTATGTGCTAGGGTTAGCAAGTGCCTTTGCTTCATGTCAAAATTTCAAAAAGAAATCTTGGAAATCAAATTCAAAATCAAAATGGGAGAAGGAACACCCCCCAGATGAATTAATTCAAAAGGCCAGATAAAAATATTTTCCAAAAATTCATGTTAGAGTTTTGAAAAGTCTTATAAATGAGTGTGATCACATATCAAGTGATGTGGGACCCACCCCATGCTCATAGATTTTTCAAATATTCAAACAGTACCTTGGAATTAATGAAATACCCCTTTTTGATTTAAAATTCAAATCATTTGAATTTTAAAAATGTTGAAAGTTTATGAGTGGCTATTTGATATTTTTATGAGGCCACATAAAAGTTTTCAGCATTTAATAAAATGTTTAGCTATTTATTTTAGCTAAACAGAACAAATTACAGAAAAACAAAAAGGAAAGATTAAACAGAAAAGGGAAAAACCTTACCTGGCGCCCAGGCGAAGTCGGCCCACCCCAGCCCAGCCGGCCCAAAGGGGCACGGGGGTCTTCTTCCCCCTCCCGCGCCTCCAAGCTGCTCGATGGAATGCCACCGAGCTAGCTGGTGGCGACACGTCGTCGTCGACGAGCTTCCACCCCTCCCCGTGGCCCTTCTCGCACCTGGACGCGCCCTGGAGAATGACGCGTCCATTCCCCCCCTCCAGAGCTTCCTCCTCCTCCCGTGATCGTTTCCATCGCCACCCGAGAGCGCCGCCGCTCGCCGTCGCAAGAACTCGTGGCCATTGACGTCGAGGAGTCAAGCCAACGTGTCCAAGCTCTTCGTCGTCGTTGTCCTCGTCGAACTGAAGCAGGAATCGAACTCGGAGCCGTCGAAGTCGCCGGATTCTTCCTCGAGCTTCCGCCGGCCGCCGTGGAAGACTTCTTCAATTCCGTCGCCGTTGAGCCACCCCAGCCCTCGCCACCACCTCTGCTGGATTCAGGGTGAGCTTGCGAGTGAAACCCCTCTCTTCTTCCCCTGCTTTGCTCACTCTAGCCGGATCCGCCATGGATGCCGAAGCTTGTCGCCGCCATGGATAAGCTCGAGGTCGCCCCTGTGCCCCTTCATCTCAGCCAGAGCGTGCGTTTGGCTCCTGAGCATGCTAGCTTTCGAACGCGAGCGAGTTCAGCCCGAACCGTGCACGGTAACGGAGAAAAGGGGTTTCGAATCAGGGTTTTCGCGATGCGAGTAAAAAAAGGGCCAAAGGGGGCACCGGGGGGGCTACCAGTCGCCCACGTGCCCTCCCGGCGCGGCCAAGCGCTAGGCCGCGCGGGGTGGCCGCCTGGGCACCAGGTGGGGCCCCTCGGGCCCTTCTTCGGTGAATCGGGAAGCTTCCGGAATGCTGATTTTTATCTGATTTTTCCTGAATTTTTGGAGCACTTTTAATATGGGGGAAACCTGAAATAGAAAAATAGCAGAAAACAGGAACTGACACTGGGGTGCACTGAGTTAATAAGTTAGTCCAAATATGATCAAAAGTGTATGGAAGTGCATCAATATCATAGCAATATCACACAAAAGAGGCATGGAGCAAGCAGAAATTATAGATACGTTTTGGACGTATCAACATCCCCACGATTAATTCCTGCTCGTCCTCGAGTAGGTAAATGATAATAAACATAATTTATGTGGTGAAATGCTAACAACCATATAAGAAATTTTAAGTAAAGCAATCAAGGCATGTAATTCAATTCAAGTCATAACAGGCAAGAGTCTATATTTGGCATTGAAACAAGCAACATAAGAACATAAAGGTGCAAGACCTCTTGCTATCCTTGACTCGAATGTCTCCAAATGGTGTTTGCATGCAAGAAAGGGGATAAGGATATACGGGAAAAAAATATTTTTGTGTTGAGAACTCAATCTACTAAAGTTTCACACTTGGTCTTCTTTGGAATCTTATCTTGACTCATCCCCAGACCACTAGCCAGGTACAAGTCAAAATGATCCATTCCTTTTCGAGATTTTGACTACTCATGCAATGAATGAGCGTAAGCAAGAAAGTTGACACTTAGGATGGAAAAGAGAGAAATATGGTGGAGGAGGGAGTCAAAAAGGTGATAAGGGCTCACATCAATGAGGACAATCATAGGCAAGATAAACCCAAATGATAGATACGATGTGAGGAGTAGGGATTGCCATGCAACGGATACACATATGAGCTAAGGTAAGATCTCCAATGGAACTAGTGGGGGTGCATCAAACTTGCTTGCTCAAGAAGACCTAGAACTCGTTTGAGGAGGCTCATCTTAGGAATATACAAGCCAAGTTCTATAGTGTGAAGGGTCCCCACGTAGCTATATGCATGTATGATGATCTCTATGGAGTACAAGATATAAGATTGAGTACGAGTGTGGATCTCTCAAAAGGAATAGTAGTGTGCCCTTTCTCTCTTTTTACTTATTTTTCTCTTGTTTCTATTTTTTTGTATTTTTTGGTGGCCTCAATGGCTCTTTCTATTTCTCTCATTTGTCCTCTTTGGGATCTTTTAATTATTTCCTCTTTGGGATCTTTTCCTCACTTTAGGGGCAACACTCTATATATTACAAGAAGTATAGAAGATCTTTCACACTTTACAAAATTACTCAAATCATAAAGAAGATGTAATTATCATGAAGTATGAAAATGTATGCCTCTGCCAGGGTAGAAGGATATGAAATGATACTAACGCGTCATGTATCAATGATTAGGGCAAGGCCCAACTAGCATGCGGCTCATCGATCAAGCAAGTAGCATGTATGACATGAAGATCAAGTCATGAGAAGGTGGATGTTGCATGGCAATGTATCTCGGAAAGGCTATGGAAATGCCTTGATAGGTAGGTATGGTGGCTGTTTTGAGGAAGGATATAAGGGGGTTTATGATGACAGAGCATATAAAACCAAGGGGTTGGATGTACCGGCGAAGGTGGACGCCAACTCTCGGAGTGAGACGAAAGCAATGCATGGCATAGGAGAGGCTAGAAAAATATGGGAAGGGGGAAGTGTTAACTTTCGAATACTCACATTAGTCCGAAGAACTCATTCACCTATTATCTGTAACTCTCAATCTAATAAGGAGGTTTCACAAAGAGACAAGTACCCCGAGGAGGAGTTTATGGGGGTTTGGTTATCCTTGCGCATCCTCGACTCATGGTAAGTGAGTGTACTCTAATATTCGATCCCTCCAAAGAGTAGTGATCCATCTAGTAGCTAAAGTTCTCAACTAATAATTATGTCTTGAAAATAAACACAGATTGCCCAAAATACGACATCTATCACTAATAGGCTAAAGCTCTTGACACCAAAAGTCCAAACATTACTCAAAGAAATACCTCAAAAATATTGCAAGTTACTACTTCAAAAGAATAGCAACATCAATTACCTACTTCAAGTCAAGACACAAAACTCAGTGCAACAGGCAAACTCTCTAAAAAAGATAAACATGAAAACTCAAGAGAGTTCTAGCAACAAACTAAACAAAATCTCTTACAAAGATAAGAATGAAAACTAAGAGCTAAACATGGCAGTAGCTATGAAAAAGATAAAGAACACACACAGCAAAGATAAGCATGAAGAATCCTATGTTGTGTTCTAGATTTTGAAAGTGGAGCGTGTTTCACTCCCACACAAAGAAAGTTGGGTTCTAACTTGTTATGAACAGCAAGCAAAGCTAAAGAAAACAAAAAATAAAACCTAAGAGCAAGACGCTCCAAGCATGGAACATAACGCATTGTTGATGGAGAAGGGGATGCATGGGGGCATCCGCAAGCTTAGATGCTTGAGTCTCCTTGAATACTTCTTGGGGATGCATGGGGGCATCCCCAATCTTGAGCGCTTGACACTCCTGAATCTTCTTTCACCATCTTCCCTCGCATACTTGAAAACTCCCTTCATACATAACTCATCATAATCTTATTAGCGAGGTTAGTACCCATAATAAAATAATTTTTTCTCTACTGGAAATAAGAATATTCTTGAAGAGCTACTGTTTCTCAAGATTGCCAAAATGTTTTTGCAAAGAAAAAGCAAGCTTAAGGTTTGCAACTCAAATAAAAAAACTAAGAACATACAAAAGTTCCGCGATTGTATAGATCACGATGTGTAACAAATTCAGCTCAAAAAGATTGTAACAACCCAGATTTCACAAAAAATTAAAATTTTGTTTTCGGTGTGAATTGTTTGATTGTCTGATTTGTTTGCGGTGTTTGCATCCCCGATTTATCAATCGGCGATTATTTTCCCCCCTCTTATCTCGTATCGGACGAAGACCGACCCTTTCCACCCTGACACTCGACATTTGCAACACCGGGTTTCACCCGATCACCGTCGCGAAAACCACACAAGACCAGCCGTCGCCAACGGAACGGAAACCCCGTTTAATAAGTAAACGGGATATATTTTATAGTGCGCCGGAAAGTGTTCTCGGAACGGTTCTAGCGCTAGGTGAACGCTGCCGGCTCGACGCGCTGATCGCGGAGTTCGAAGTTTTACCTGAATCGGAGGTCCTGCGGACCCCCGGCGGTTAGAAACGTAAGCACCGCGCGCGCGAGAGAAAACAGGGGATGCTTTTGCAAACTGCCAGCCACCTGGGCGATATAAAGACCACCACAATCCCACCTCTTTCTAGGGTTTCCCTAGCCAAAAAATGCAGCCACCCCCTCCACTTTTCCCCAAAATTAGTCCAAATTTCGTCCAAACCCTAGCCAGAGGCAATCTCAGCCATCGGATCGCAGATCGGGCGGTTCTGAGCGTTCCACGTTAGTGCCCCAGTCTTCCTCCGCTCTCTCCTCCCGTGGACGCAACCACCCATGGGCTCACCGCCGCCGCCGGCCTCCGAACTCCACTACTCCGGTGAGGCCGCACCAAGCCACACCCCATTCCCTCTCAACTCCGCCTCACCCCTCTTCCTTCTCTCCTCCAGGAACCGCGTTGCCGCCGCGCCATCCAGTGGCCGAGCCGAGCTCGGGCCGGCCGCCATGGACGCCGCTACAGACCCTTTCCTGCGGATCCGGCCGGATACGGCACCTAGGCCTCCGCCTGGCCCACCTCTGCGCCATCCCCAACCCCTCCTCTCGCCGGCGTTGACGGCTGCCGCCGGCGCCGCCTGCCGAACCCGCTCGGGAGCGGTCCGAGCCGGCCATCTCCCCTGCCAGGCCAGCCGCGCCCACGTGGGTCGGCCCAGCTCCAGCGGCCCAGCCGCACAGCCCGTAGCCAGCCTCTCCAGCTGGCCAGATGGGCCGAGCCCAATGGGTGAGGCCCGACTCCTTTTTTTCTGTTTGTTTTTTCCATTTTCTAGATTTTTCTGAGTCTGGAAACAAATGTGCTGCTGATTCAATTTTGCGTTGTCGCTTGCGATCAAACCGTAGCTCGGATGACATTGCGCCCAAAAGGAAATTTTCTTAGAATTGTGTGTACTTCAATCCATCTTTTGAGAGCATTTTGATTTCACGCCATCTTGATGTTGTTAATCTCTGTTGAAGTGGGCATCAGACTTTTAACTGCTGTTATTTCCTGTTAGTATGCTGGTGCTGTTATTTTATTGCAACTTTGGTTGATGATTGTGACACATCCATGAGGCCTATTGCATTGATTCTTTTTGCATACTGTTAAGCATCATGTTCCATTATATGTATTGCATTTTCATGATATGCTTGCTGGTCATATAGTTATTGAGCTCCAAAGTTGCTATGCTGCTGTTTTAGACAGCCACCTTTGTTTTTCACTAAGTTTCTAACGTTCCGATGCCATGTTGTTTGCTTAATATCTTTTGATATGTTATTCCTATGACCTTGATTCTTGTTTGTACCGGATCATCATCATGTCTACTTAATGCCCATGTATTGATATCTCATGTTGCTGCACTTTTGCATAGATATTTTATCTTATGCCATGTTTACGTTGTGCCTCACTTAAATTGACTAGCATAGATAGTTTATCATATGCTTCACCTCTTGCCATGTTAACAACTTTGTTGATCACCTGTAGCTAAATAACTTGAACCACCGTAAACGTGCGGTATCGTCGTGTGTGACGAGTACTCCACTTAACCTGTTAGTAACCGCTCTCGACGGTAGGTGTGATGTCTTGTGATGACTTCTTGTTGATGCTTGATCGTGTTTGCCTCGTAGTAATAGAGTGCTTGCTCGTATTTTTCTTTCAAGTGTTTACCTTCTTGTGTGCTTCCGCGGGTACCTCTCGGAGATAATGCGAGCTTGCGATCAACTACACCTTCGGAACCCGACTTATCAACAGGCAAGGACTATGCATTACTTATGATCCATTCTATTTCAACCAGCGGTTTGCAAGCTAGTCTAGGATAGGTTCGATATTTGATCCTACCACATGTTTACAACCTCTTTCAAACCGATCCAGCCATGTCCCCTCCCAGCAAACCTTGTACTGCTATGTTACTATTGCTCGTTGCTCAGCCCCTGCTTAGTGTGCATGCTTAGGATGCTACGATGTTACCCTGTTACTCCTTGGTTTGGGCTATCACATTATTATATTGTTGTTGATGATATGATTATTATAATGTTGACTATACTCGACGAAGGATGGAAGGTCTAGGCTATCCCTCCCCGACGCTTTGTTCCATTCGAGTCACCTAGGACCCGAGTTCCGAGTATTGGTTTTAAGACTGAGCGTGCCTAACAGCGTGTCGGATTTTATGGGGTCCCCTTTTCTTACCTACCTAGCTTCAAACATTTCTAGTGGTGGCCCAAGCTGATTTACCATTTGGAACCGTGTGTGTGCTGGTCGGCCGCCAGTAGTTTTCCAACCACCCTGGACCAGTGAGGACATAGTTTCCTTGTTGGTCCACTTTGTCCGGCTGAGGACCCGGTTTCCCATGTGAGATTAACCAGCTATCCAAACCTGCGAAAGACGGTAGAGACCGATTCGAGAGCGCGGCCGGCTTTTGTGTTGGGTGTCGACTCACCGGGGGCCACCCGAATTTGTTCGTTGTTAGTTAGAGGGACATGTCGTTTCGGATCTCTCGGAACTAAATCATAAAATGGTTGCCTATAATGGGTAGCAACTGAGAGAGATGGGCGTGCGTGCGGAGCCTTGTAATGGGCAGTTGGTACACCCCTGCAGGGTTAAACCTTTTTGAGAAGACGTGTCCACGGTTATGGACGACTTGAGACCTACTCCTTGTTCATAGACAACAACAACTTAGATAATCTTAATATAACTTGATCAACGTGTGTGTGCCTTGACTGCTTCTTCTTCGTCGGGATGCGAAGAGGGGGACAAGGATAGGATAGGTGTTATGTTTGCGTAAGTAGTGGATAGCAGACTTGTTGGAGGCGATTCCTCATCGAATGCTTGGCTTCTTATCTTACTCTCTAGATCGTTAGCCACTTTATAAATGCTAGTGCGGAAGCAACCTCACCACTTACCCCATACCTACCGTAAACTACTAGTTGACCTAGACTGACGAGTGATGAAGTCCTTGCTGGGTCAGATGACCACTACAGTTGGATGTTGAGTACCTCTGTACTCATGATACTACCCGGAAACTATTTTCAGGGATTCGTGATCGACAACAGGTATGGTGATCGACGTTTCACGTGGAGACTCGACAACGACTAGTTAGGCGGATCCCGGCGGAGGGCCTAGACCCGTGTGGTTATGGGGACCGAATTTTTTCTCGTTGCCAGTAGGAATTTGATTGTAGTCTGTACTCAGACATGTACCTTCCGCTGATGTAATGTATTAAGTCAGTTGTATGCCGATTGTATGAGATGTTGTATTCTTGTATCTGTAATGTTGTGATATCATGTTGGAAATCCGGGGCATATGACTTTGTCATATGTCGCAGTGGGACCGATATGTGCTTCGTCCCCGGATCTGGAGGGAAACATCAAGATCTGGAACAGTATCGCATATCGAGCCTTACAACTTGGTATCAGAGCCTTACCGACCGTAGGATCCCTTCTCTGGCCAAATTTATGTCTAGACAAAAATTATTTTGTAGCTACTAAGTTAGTTATCGGAGAGTAGGAATCTTTTTACTCCTTACCCTTGTTCTGGTCAGGACAAGCTTCGTAACTGTTTTAATTCTCGCCTTATCCCCTTCAAACTCTAGGATTTTGAGAGTGTGGAGTATCGGAATCGTTACAATGCCTTGCTTGCAGCGTATTGTCTCGATTCCGATCTCAGGTTTGGGAATTCATGTAGTACCTTTAGCTTCTCCGATTTTGGGTATCATCTGGGTCATCCATTGCCATCCCTCCTTTTACCGGTGTTTCTACGACTTGCGTCGAAAAGCACTATCCTTTGACCGTGTTTTAGCTCTCGTTCTTCCTCTTGACACTGACAGTTTCGTTTTTTCGACGATGTCGTCTCTTTGCGGAAATTTATCTCTACAGAAGTTAGACGTCGACATGGAGCAAAGTCCCTTGTTGGTGGTGTTGAAGAATCATCAACTCTTTTTTCTCAAAAATTAAAAAAATTGTTTTCGGTGTGAATTGTTTGATTGTCTGATTTGTTTGCGGTGTTTGCATCCCCGATTTATCGATTGGCGATTATTTCCCCCCTCTTATCTCGTATCAGACGGAGACCGACCGTTGCCACCCTGACACTCGACATTTTCGAAACCAGGTTTCACCCGATCACCGTCGCGAAAACCGCACAAGACCAGCCGTCGCCAACGGAACGAAAACCCCGTTTAATAAGTAAATGAGATATATTTTATAGCGCGCCGGAAAGTGTTCTCGGAACGGTTCTAGCACTAGGTGAACGCCGCCGGCTTGACGCGTTGATCGCGCAGTTCAAAGTTTTACCTGAATCGGAGGTCCTGCGGACCCCCGGCGGTCAGAAAAGTAAGCACCGCGCGCGCGAGAGAAAACCGGGGATGTTTTTGCAGCCTGCCAGCCACCTGGGCTATATAAAGACCACCACACTCCCACCTCTTTCTAGGGTTTCCCTAGCCACAAAATTGCAGCCACCCCCTCCACTTTGCCCCAAAATTAGTCCCAATTTCGTCAAAACCCTAGCCAGAGGCAATCTCAGCGATCGGATCGCAGATCGGGCGGTTCTGAGCATGCCACGTCACCGCCCTAGCCTTCCTACTCTCCTCCCGTGGACGCAGCCGCCTATGGGCTCACCGCCGCCGCCGGCCACAAGCAGCAGCCGGCCGCCGCTCTCCACTGCTCCGGTGAGGCCGCACCAAGCCGCACCCCATTCCCTCTCACCTCCGCCTCACCCCTCTTCCTTCTCTCCTCCTGGAACCGCGCTACCGCCGCAGGTCAACGCGTCGCCGCAATATCCAGTGACCGAGCCGAGCTCGGGCCGGCCGCTACGGACGCCGCTAGAGACCCTCGCCTGCGGATCCGGCCGGCTCCGGCACCTAGGCCTCCGCCTCGCCCACCTCCGCGCCATCCCCGACCCCTCCTCTCGCCGGCATTCACGGCTGCCGCCGGCGCCGCCTGCCGAACCCGCTCGGGAGCGGTCCCAGCCGGCCATCTCCCCTGCCAGGCCAGCCGCGCCCACGTGGGCCGGTCCAGCTCCAGCAGCCCAGCCGCACGGCCCGTAGCCAGCCTCTCCAGCCGGCCAGATGGGCCGAGCCCAATGGGTGAGGCCCGACTCCTTTTTTTCTGTTTGTTTTTCCATTTTCCAGATTTTTCTAAGTCTGGAAACAAATGTGCTGCTGATTCAATTTTGCGTTGTCGTTTGCGATCAAACTGTAGCTCGAATCACGTTGCGCCTAAAAGGAAATTTTCTTAGAATTGTGTGTACTTCAATCCATCTTTTGTGAGCATTTTGATTTGAGGCCATCTTGATGTTGTTAATCTCTGTTGAAGTGGGCATCAGACTGTAAACTGCTTTTATTTCCTGTTAGTGTGTTGCTGCTGTTATTTTATTGCAACTTTGGTTGATGATTGTAACACATCCATGAGGCCTATTGCATTGATTCTTTTTTATACTGTTAAGCATCATGTCTACTTCCATTATATGTATTGCATTGTCATGATATGCTTGCTGGTCATATAGTTATTGAGCTCCAAAGTTGCTATGCTGCTGTTTTTGACAGCCACCTCTGTTTTTCACTAAGTCTGTGAAGTTCCGATGCCATGTTGTTTGCTTAATATCTTTTGATCTGTTATGCCTATGACCTTGATTCTTGTTTGTACCTGATCATCATCATGTCTACTTCATGCCCATGTATTGATATGTCATGTTGCCGCACTTTTGCATATAGTTATAGCCCTGTTTATACAGCATAAAAATAACAGTTTCTGCCATGTTTCTCTGATTTTCACTAAGTCCTAGACCAGTAATGTTTTATTGCATTTTGCATGAGCTATAATTAGTTCTTCATAATTCCTTTTTGCATGATTCCTTTTGCCATGCCTTCCCTGCCATGTCTACTTTAGTGGCAAATCTTTTGTGAGCATGTTTGCATTCATTACCCTATTTATGAAATGCTCTAAAGTGTGCTACCTGATGTTGGAAGATTTTTCCCGTAACTTGTTTTGCTTGTATCTTTTTAACCCTAACTCCGTTTGGGGTGTTCTTTATATGTAACTTGATTAATTTTTTTGTACTTTGTGTTTCTGCTATTGTTTGCGGTTGTTAACCAACCTAAAATATGGTTTAGGGCAGAAAAGTACCAAATGTTTTAATTGTCGTGGGGCACTTAGTGATGCCATGTTTAGGTTGTGCCTCACTTAAATTGACTAGCATAGATAGTTTATCTTATGCTTCACCTCTTGCCATGTTTGTGTGCTATGCCATGCTTCTGTGCTTTGCCATGTTAACAACTTTGTTGATCACCTGTAGCTAAATAACTTGAACCACCGTAAACGTGCGGTATCGTCGTGTGTGACGAGTACTCCACTTAACCTGTTAGTAACCGCTCTCGACGGTAGGTGCGATGTCTCGTGATGCCTTCTTGTTGATGCTTGCTCGTGTTTTCCTCGTAGTAATAGAGTGCTAGCTCTTTGATTGATTTCCAGTGTTTACCTTCTTGTGTGCTTCCGCGGGTACCTCTCGGAGACGATGCGAGCTTGCGATCAACTACACCTTCGGAACCCGACTTATCAACAGGCAAGGACTATACATTACTTATGATCCATTCTATTTCAACCAGCGGTTTGCATGCTAGTCTAGGATAGGTTCGATGTTTGATCCTACCATATGTTTACAACCCCTTTCAAACCGATACAGCCATGTCCCCTCCCAGCAAACCTTGAACTGCTATGTTACTATTGCTCGTTGCTCAGCCCCTGCTTAGTATGCATGCTTAGGATGCTACGATGTTACCCTGTTACTCCTTGGTTTGGGCTATCACATTATTATATTGTTGTTGATGATATGATTATTATAATATTGACTATACTCGACGAAGGATGGAAGGTCTAGGCTTTCCCGCCCCGACGCTTTGTTCCATTCGAGTCACCTAGGACCCGAGTTCCGGGTATTGGTTTTAATACTGAGCGTGCGTAACCGCGTGTGGGATTTAATGGGGTCCCCTTTTCTTACCTACCTAGCTTCAAACATTTCTAGTGGTGGCCCAAGCTGATTTACCATTTGAAACCGTGTGTGTGTTGGTCGGCCGCCAGTAGTTTTCCAACCACCCTGGTCCAGTGAGGACATAGTTTCCTTGTTGGTCCACTTTGTCCGGCTGAGGACCCGTTTTCCCATGTGAGATTAACCGGCTATCCAAACCTGCGATAGACGGTAGAGACCGATTCCAGAGCCCGGCCGACTTTTGAGTTGGGTGTCGACTCACCGGGGGTCACCCGGATTTGTTCGTTGTTAGTTAGAGGGACCTGTCATTTCGGATATCTCGGAACTAAATTATAAAATGGTTGCCTATGATGGGTAGCAACTGAGAGAGATGGGCGTGCGTGCGGAGCCTTGTAATGGGAAATTGGTACACCCCTGCATGGTTAAATCTTTTCGAGAAGCCGTGTCCACGGTTATGGACGGCTTGAGACCTACTCCTTGTTCATAGACAACAACAACTGAGATAATCTTAATATAACTTGATCAACGTGTGTGTGCCTTGACTGCTTCTTCTTCGTCGGGATGCGAAGAGGAGGACAAGGATAGGATAGGTGTTATGTTTGCGTAAGTAGTGGATAGCAGACTTGTTGGAGGCGATTCCTCATCGAATGCTTGGCTTCTTATCTTACTCTCTAGATCGTTAGCCACTTTATAAATGCTAGTGCGACAGCAACCTCGCCACTTAGCCCATCCTTACCGTAAACTACTAGTTGTCCTAGAATGGCGAGTGATGAAGTCCTTGCTGGGTCAGATGACCACTACAGTTGGATGTTGAGTACCTCTGTACTCATGATACTACCCCCAAAATCTTTTCAGGGATTCTTGATCGACAACAGGTATGGTGATCGACGTTTCACGTGGAGACTCGACGACGACTAGTTAGGCGGATCCCGGCGGAGGGCCTGGACCCTTGTGGTCATGTGGACCGATGTTTTTCTCTTTGCCAGTAGGCATTTGATTGTAGTCTGTACTCAGACATGTACCTTCCGCTGATGTAATGTATTAAGTCAGTTGTATGCCGATTGGATGAGATGTTGTATCCTTGTATCTGTAATGTTGTGATATCATGTTGGAAATTCAGGGCATATGACTTTGTCATATGTCGCGGTGGGACCGATATGTGCTTCGTCCCCGGATCTGGATGGAAACATCGAGATCTGGAATAGTACCGCATATCGGTCCTTACAAAGATGAACTGGGTTTTTTCTATGATTTTTCCCGTCACGAGGACATAATATGTTTTCTGGACAGCATGTCACAACTTTCAATTCCCTTGTCATATGAGGCTATAGATGGCACAAAGCTTGAAAAGTAAAGATACAATGATGTTGCTACAGTAGTAACAATCATCAAGACCACTAAAAAATGAAAGAACAAACAGAAAATGAAGATAACAAGGGTTGTCTCCCTAGAGCTCCTTCTTTATAGCCATAAAGATAGGCTTATGACTTTAATGACGCTCTCGTAGGAATAAGAGTTGAAGAACAAAAGAGAGCATCAAGAAGAAAATACCAAACACATTTAAGCCTAACATGCTTCCTATGCATAGGAATATTGCAATAGAATAATTCATTGAAGCACAAAGCAATAAGCATAGGAAGGAAAAACAAATGCAGCTTCAAAACCTTCAACATGAAGAGAGAGAACTTGATATTATTGAAATATCTATAAGCATGTGTTCCCTTCTCATAATAATTTTCAGTGGGATCATGAATAAACTCAACAATATAAGTATCACATAAAGCATTGTTACCATGATCCACATGCAAAAAGGTACTCTTACTCTCCACATAAGCATAATCTTTCTCAGTGGGACCAGGACTATCATAAACAACTTGAACACTATAGATTAATTATTTATTGGGAAGATGGTGTTCAGTAAGGGAGTAATTCCCTCCATGATTATGACAAGTTTCATAAGGATAATTTCTCCTTATGTCATAGGTACCTTTACAATCACTGTAGATAGGAGTTATAACATCATCATAATATAGAAGAGCATTACCATTGCTAGCAACTATATTTGTAAACATGTTGTCTTTATTCTTACTAGCAAAAGAATTATCAATTACCACATCACTAATGGGTAAAGGACTTGCAATCCTATCATCCCCAAGCTTAGAGCTTTCTATATCATCATTTTCAGAGTTGGCACCAAAAAGATTTTCAAGATCATAAGTGGCATTATCATTATCTTCCCAATCACAATGAGTAACATGCATATAATAATCAAAATCATCTTCAATAGTGCCTACGGACTTAACATCAGGATAATAATGAATGCAATCAAGCTCACCATCCTCCATAAATTTATATTCGTTAGGATAAAAATTGATGCGAGGAATATGCTCAGGCCAGGTTGATACCCATTCTTCTTCCTTATTGCTTCACTTCCTCCTCCTCTTATTTTTCTTCTTCTTCACCTTAGGAGGGAGTGGTTGGAGATGAAGTTTCTCCATATATCCTGGTTTATCATTAGAAACAATAGGGGAAACTTGGGAGAAACTCTCCTTTTTATTAGTAGAAATATAAGAGACATTTTTATACTTTGGTAAAGTTCCCTCCTTTCTAATCTTACTTATGTAATCATTTTCATGGCAATTAACAACACAATAGAGATGGAAATTTTGCAAAGTGTTGTTTATTCCTAAGGCATTAACATCTAGCCAAGAAGTATTTTCTGATAACTCTTCACACATCAAAAATAACATAAGTTCATCATAAAGATCAGGGGTGATCATGTTATCACATAACTGGTTAACAGTTATGTTTTGAAAGTACATCCATTGAAAATTAAAGTGACCCTCTATACCACAAAGTTCACAAGTAAAAGGATAATGGTCACACAATTCTCTAGCAATTTCATTTAAATCTTTGACCCAAGTGATTGTTCTTTCATGCTTATGTTGCTTACAATACTTCTCTTCTTCAATCATAGGCCTTTCACAGGGTATATCCACTCCACAAAAATTAACATGCTTATATAAAACTTCATTTTCAGGAATTGGATCATGCATGTTGCAATCATCATGAACAATTTTATTTTCTTTGCAAATCTCTTTAAAAGGTTCATGATGCTTGATCCAATCCTCCTTAGGCATATTAAGATGTGAAGAAAAAGATTTGGGGAACTCAACAAGGAGTTGAGAATCAAGCCCAAACTTAGCACTAAACTTATTAAAACTTGAAGTTTCAACAAAGGACTTAATTCAATCATACTCATAAATTATACCTGACTCTTTACCTTTGTCGATCTCCCAATCTTCAGTGTTGCGTTGAATTCTTTCAAGGAGTTCCAATTTAGCATCAATCTTTTCATTTGTGAAAGAACCCATAGAGGAAGCATCGAGCCAGTCTTTATCCTGTCGAGAGAGCCTTGCATAAAAATTAGTAGTAATTATATCTTTGGGAGCCCATGGTTAGGACATTTTAGCATTAAAGTTTTCAGTCTCCCCCACGATTGAGCTATGCTCTCTCCGTCATGAGGATAGAAATTATAAACATAATTACTATTCTCGTGAACTTCATGAAGAGGATAAAACTTGGAGTAAAAGAGAGACTCGATCTCTTCCCAATCCCGTAGGTGAGAATTATCTAGTAGCCTATACCATTCCTGTGCTTTTCCTTTCTGTGACAAGGCAAATAATTTCTTCATGACTTCACCTCTTGTCAAACCTGAAATCTTAAACAACTCACAAAGTTTATTTAAGTTTCAACAAATGAATACTAGGATTGACTGTTCCATCATAACAATCATTCCTAATTATTTCAAATATCCCAAGTGGTATTTGGAACGGGATACATTCAGTAGGTGGAGGAGACTTCTCTACCACGGGTGTGGTAAAGCGGCCTTCCCCAAGCAACGAACTAAGAGTGCGGTTTTCCATAAACATAACTAGTGAAAATAAAATCAAGAAACGAAAAGATTTAATTGCAATATCTAAAGATATACCTTCAAACACTTACCTCCCCGGCAATGGCGCCAGAAATAGCTTGATGTCTATGCACGCTTCTATTCCTGTAGACTATGTTGGGCCTCCAAGCGCATAGGTTTGGAGGAAAGCAGCAATTTCCCTCAAGTGGATGACCTAAGGTTTATCGAACTCAGGGAAGTAGAGGTTGAAGATGGTCTCTCTCAAGCAACCCTAAAATTAAGATACACGAAGTCTCTTGTGTCCCCAACACGCCTAATACAATGGCAAGTTGTATAGGTGCACTAGTTCAGGAAAGAGATAGTAAAATATGGGTGATAGGTGTAGAAAAGCAAGGTACTAAAAATCTGTAATAAAAAGTGCAGCAATCAAACAAGTAGTAAACGTGAGCGCAAACGGTATTGCAATGGTGGAAACAAGGCCTAGGCTTCATATTTTCACTAGTGGCAACTCCCAACAACATTGACATAGTCTAATCACATGATATTTCCCATGAAACATGCAATGGAGACGTACTCAGAGGTCATTCCTTTGTGGTCAAGACAGGACGAGAATTGTGTAGGGCTACAAAAGCACACCGCAGAGTTCATAGTTCTCATCTATGGATTACCCAATGTCACCGTGGCCATCCAAAGAGAGTACCACAATCACCACAACATATCTAGATAAGATCAAGTGAGTAGATCAATCCAATACATAGAAGAAGGGGAAACATCATGGGATCATCCTAGATTAACATAGCCTATGATCACAATCAAGATCACATCATGGGACAGAGAGAAGACCACACAGCTACTGGTAGAAAACTCAGCCCCGAGGAGGAACTACTCCCGCATCATGGAGGGAGGAAGCAACGTCGATGGAGATGAATCCGGGGGCACTTCCCCGTCTCGACAGGGTGCCGGCACAGGAATTATGGTCACCCGAAGCTTGTTGGCGATGCCGGCAGAGATCGTAATTGCTTCTGGAGAAAAGGGGTCTCGAATCAGGGTTTTCGCGATGCGAGTAAAAATAAGGGCCAAAGGGGGGCACCGGGGGGCCACCAGTCGCCCACGTGCCCTCCCGGCGCGGCCAAGCCCTAGGCCGCGCGGGGTGGCCGCCAGGGCACCAGGTGGGGCCCCTCTGGCCCTTCTTTGGTGAATCTGGAAGCTTCCGGAACGCTGATTTTTTATCTGATTTTTCCCGAATTTTTGGAGCAGTTTTAATATGGGGGAAACCGGAAATAGAAAAACAGCAGAAAACAGGAACTGACACTTGGGTGCACTGAGTTAATAAGTTAGTCCAAATATGATCAAAAGTGTATGGAAGTGCATCAATATCATAGCAATATCACACAAAAGAGGCATGGAGGAAGCAGAAATTATAGATACGTTTTGGACGTATCAGTTACTCAACATATAGAAGGCATAGCTATCATGATGTATGCAAATGTATGCTTCTTCCAATGTAGAAGGAACATGTTTGACATGAAGATCAAGTCATGAGAAGGTGGACGTTGCATGGAAATATATCTCGGAAAGGCTATGGAAATGCCTTAATAGGTAGGTATGGTGGTTGTTTTGAGGAAAGATATAAGGAGGTTTATGATGACAGAGCGTATCATGCCAAGGGTTTGGATGCACCGCGAGGTGGAACCCAAATCTCGGAATGAGAAGAGGGCAATGCACGGTACCGAAAAGGCTAGAAAATATGAGGAGGTGGAAGTGTCAACTTTCAATACTTACAGTGGTCCGAAGAACTCATGAACTTATTATCGGTAACTCTCAATCTAATGAGGAGGTTCACAAAGAGACTAGTACCCCGAGGAGGAGTGTATGGGGGTTTGTTATCCTTGCGCATCCTCAACTCATGGTACGTGAGTGTACTCTAATATCTGATCCCTCCAAAGATTAGTGATCCATCTAGTATCTAGAGTTCTCAACTAGTTTTTGTAGTTTTTGAAAATAAACAAGGATTTCCAAAAATATGCCACCTATCACTATTAGAGCTCCTTACACCAAAAGTTCAAACATTACTTACAAAAATACCTCAAAACTATTGCAAGTTACTACTACAATTCAATAGCAACCTCAATTACCTACTTCAAGTCAAGACACAACTCAGTGCAACAACCAACTCTCTTAACAAGATAAACATGAAAACTAAAGAGAGTTCCAGCAACAAATTAAACAAAATCTCTTGAAAAAGATAAGCATGAAAACTAAGAGCTAAACATGATAGCAACTAAGAAAAGAAAATAGAACACACAACAAAAGAAAGATAAGCATGAAAATCCTATGATGTGTTCTAGTTTGAAGTGGAACGTGTTTCTCTCCCACACAAAGAATGTTGGGTTCTAACTTGTTATGAACAGAAAGAAAAGTTAAATAAAACTAATAAGAAAACTAAGGAGCAAGAAGCTCCAAGCATAGAACATAATGCATGAAGTGATAAAAATATAGTGAGACGAAGGACGAACTGATGATTGTTGATGGAGAAGGGGATGCACGGGGGCATCCCCAAGCTTATACACTTGAGTCTCATTGAATATTTATTGGGGATGCATAGGGGCATCCCCAAGCTTGAGCATTTGACACTCCCGGATCTTCTTTCATCATCTTCCCTCGCACACTTGAAAACTCCCTTCATACATAACTCACCGTAAGCTGGTTAGAGAGGTTAGTACCCTTAATAAAATAATTTTCCTGTACTGTAAATAAAGATTTTCTTGAAGGGCTACTGTTTCTCAAGATTGCCAAAATGTTTTTGCAAAGAAAAGGCTAGCGCAAGACTTGCAAAAGTGTAGAAAGGCAAAACGTGGCAGAATCTGTGAAAACACACCACCAGGTAGTAAATAATTTTTTCGGGGTACTTCTGCAACACAAATCAAAAAACTCAGAACAGAGGATCAAAAGATAATTGTATAGAGAATGATGTCAAAATAATTCAGATCAAAAAGATGATCTGGTGATTTTACGTGAATTTTTTCATCCAAGGACAGAATCTATTTTCTGGACAGCATGTCACAACTTTTGAACTTTCTTGCAATTGGAGGCTAAACTTGGCACAAAGCGTGAAAATAAAGATACAACGATGTTGCTACCGTAGTAACAATCATCAAGACCACTAAAAACATAAGTAAAAACATCTTGGGTTGCCTCCGAACAAGTGCTTTTTTTACGCCTCTAAGCGAGGCTAGAAGCAAAAAGAAGAATCACGTTGTATCAATCGAACCATCATCAAGATCATCAAAAAGCTCTTCAATTGTACAAATACTTTTAAGAGGTCTTTCAAATAAAGGCCTAATGAAGATACTTCTAGGAATAAAACGAAAATGCGGAAAATCAATTGGAGTTTTATTTATAAATTTATCTAAGAGAGGTATTTCTTCCAAAGTTTTCACGGTTTCTACTCCCTTGGCAATGGGTGAACCTAGTTTCCTTCCTCGCCGGAGTTTCTACCTTTTTTTGTTTGATTGAGGAGAAAGTAGTTCCTAAAGTGTCAATGATTTCATCAATCTTATCTATCCTAGAAGGATCCAAATCATGGAATTTGATGGTCTCCAAAGTTTTGATAATTTTATGCATGGAGCCATCAAGTCTATTCAAATTCCCTTGAATCTTGCGATCCAACTCATTTATCTTACTTATGCTTGGTATTTCTAATTCTATCTTTTCAAGTTTTTTCATAATGTGAACTAGAGTGATATCCTCTTGAATACTAGCAACAGGGAGATTTCCAGCAAGATTTTCAATAACATTAAGAGACACCCATATTGGGGTTTCTAGGAAATTCCTATTGATAGCAGTATCTAAAACAAACCTATTCCAAGGAGTAATTCCAACATACAATTTTCTAAGAAGGATAGTAGTGGATTACTTCTTGCTGGCACTTTTCTGAGAATCATTAGTTCTATACCAAGCATCTTTTAAACTTTCACCACCTTTTTGTTTAAAGGTGAGAACCTCTATCTCAAAAAAGGCAAAAGGAGCAAACATGATGACAACTACTAGCAAGGTAAATAATTTTCTTTTGATTTTTGATAAAACACACTAAAGCAGGAACTGAAAGGTAAACTAACAAGAATAAAAAGCAAAGATAAAATATAGTGTGCAACTCCCCTATCTTGAAGATTGGAGTCCCCGGCAACGGCGCCGGAAATTTTCCGGTTGACGATACCAATCTTTTCCCGTCTTGGAATCCCCGACAATGGCGTCAGAAATTTTCTTGATAGCGAGTTGATGAGAATGGCTTCTCGCCCTTCATTGGTTACCCCAAGTGGAAGTGAGATGTAGGTAGCGGAAAATTTTCCTCAGTGAAGATACCGAGGTCTATGTCTCCAGTAGGACTCCAAGGTCAACAAGTAGGTTTCAACGGCGCAATTGACGTGGACCTGCACACAGAACAAATAAGTTTGCTCCCAACGAAGTTAGAGAGGTTGTCAATCTCTCCAGTCTTGTTGTTTACAAAGGATCAAAAGCAACAGATAATAGATAGTGATAATTTCAACTGGAAAGTAAAACAGGAAGTAAATTGAAGGTGTAAACAGTGGTGGAAATATGGACCGGGCTCCCATGATATTCACTAATTATGTATCTCTCCCAAAAGACGATAAAGCTGCTATGCGAGGTAAACAAATCACAGTTGGGAAATTGACAGGATTACGAGTGCAAACCAATGCTAACTATGCTACAAAGAAAGGAATAGACTCAAAAGCATGGGTGGTACACCAAAAGAAGTAGACCGAAATCCATCTGCATCTACTCCTAATCATCCACCTTGAGATATCTATCCTGAACATCTCCTTCGTATAAAGTTGCGAGGCCCACCCAAAGTGTAAACCCAAAGAAACTAACAATTGGATTAAAAGAACTTTGCGTAAAGTAAACAATCCTTGCAACCGCGGTTACAAGCACCATTGTTTTCCCCCTTGTGGCAATAGCACATCACCTAGACTCATGTTTCTGTCACTCAAACTAGTCATCAGGGGGCATGAACCCACAATCGAGCATAACGTTCCCTCTTGGAGTCACTACCTAGTACTTGGCCAAAGCAATAAACAGCAACGGAGAACATGCAAGAATTACTCAAGAAATAAAATATAAAAGATAAAAACCAAATATATTACTCAATCACAATCTGAACATAGTCTCATAATCCATCAGATCCCAACAAACACATCATAGAAATAGCAGAAAGAATTACATATGTGCCTTGATCATGTAGGGAAGCTCACATTGTCTAATCCATGAAGAACAAAGAGGGGAGGAGAACATCACAAAGCTACTGATCATGGACACATGGTCCAAGATGGACTACTCACGGATCATCCGGGAAGCGTCCATGGTGGTGGAGAAGCTCCCGAAGGTCGATCCTCCCTCCGACAGGGTTCCGGGAAAGGTCTTCTGGTGCTCTCGATCTTGGAAGCGCGGTAGCAGCGGAACTGAGGCGAGATCGCGAAAAAGGATAATGTCTTCAGGGTTTCCGCGACGGGAGATAAATATAGGCAAAGGGGGCAGCCAGGGGGGCCACCAGGGGTCCAGGCGGCCCCCTAGCGCGGCCCCACTCTTGGTTGCGCCGGGAGGGTGCCTGGGGCCCTAGTGGGTCCCCTTCGGCCCTCCTTCGGGACTTTGGAAGCTTCCGAAGTGTTGATTTTTTTATTGGATTTTACAAGAACTTTTGGAGCATTTTTAATATGGGGGAAACCTGAAATAGAAAAATAGCAGAAAACAGGAACTGGCACTGGGGTGCACTGAGTTAATAAGTTAGTCCAAATATGATCAAAAGTGTATGAAAGTGTATCTAAAACATAGCAATATCAGACAAAACATGCATGAAGCAAGAAGAAATTATAGATAACTTTAGGACGTATCAAGGGCACATGATCTTCATTATATCTCACCCTAGCAGCTGAGGATGAAGCTACAGCTCTAGTAACTTGGTCGGTGCCCTCGGGCTTCTTCTTCCCAAGCCACCCCTTTTCTTTTCATAACAAACTCATTTATGAATTTTTTGACAATTCACACAAACAAGGATTTAAGCAAAATGAGTTGAGGCAAACTACTCTACTCACTTACCTAAGGCATAAACTTGCATCAAAACTTGGAAAATAAATTTCTACACATGCATGCAAGCTCATATGAACAACACCAACAACTTCTAAATACTCACAAATGAGGCCACCAATGAAAAATCTAATTGGAGGGGTCGATGAGTCACATACCAGGGAGTATTTTCTCAAAGTCTCACCTCAAATGATGGGCTGAAGAGAAAGATCGAAAATTGCCTCCAAGAACAGCAAGAACACGGGTTCCAACACCAAAACTCGTGTTTTTGGAGAGAGAGGAAGAGAAGGGAGGAAGAAGTACCTGGCTGGTTGCCCTGTGGGCCCCAGGGGCTATGTGGGCGCGGCCAGGGGGCAGGCCGCGCCAGCTGGCCGACTGGGCCACTGGTGCCCCCCCCCTGGTCATCCCCAGGTGCCCCTGGGTCACTTTTGTCGTGGAAAATATGATTTTTATTTTTGTGGAATTTTTCTGACAACTTCACTATTGAAAATTTTGAGTTTCAAAAAGCTGCGAAACTTTCTGAAAGCTTGAAGCAGTGTTTAGAAATGTGAAGCTTCAAAAATATAAAACTTTGGTAGAGCAAAGAGAACAAAGGCTAAATCAAATGAAAACATAACAAGCTCCACTTTTTACCTATATAAAACATGCTAGCTAGCAAGGTTGATCAAGTCTTACCAAGAAACCAGCGATATATAGAGCAGAAAGTCTCACCTCTTATAAAGTGGTCATTGTACCTTTACTTTAATGGAAATTTTCCCCACCATAATGGTTTTGTATTTTTGGTGCACATGTAGAGGACAATCTCATTCTCCAATCTTCACGGTCTCGATATTCTCTATAGAGTTAAGGCCATGTCTTTTGTCGATGTTCTTCAGAAAATACACCATGTGTTATTTTTCATCCACGTTGAAGGTAACCTTCCCTTTATTGAAATCAATAATAGCACCTGCGGTGTTAAGAAAAGGTCTACCAAGAATAATGGACATGCTCCCATCCTCGGGCATGTCAAGCACAACAAAATCAGTAAGTATTAAGCAATTGGCAACTTCAACCGGAACATCCTCACAAATACCAATCGGAACGGCTGTTGACTTGTCAGCCATCTGAAGAGAGATATCTGTACGGATTAGCTTATATAAACAATGCCTCTTGTAAAGAGAGAAAGGAGTAACACTCACTCCTGCACCAAGATCACATAAAGAAGTTTTGGCATAATTATTCTTTATGGAGCAAGGAATGCTGGGTATACCTCGATCACCAAGCTTCTCGGGAATCTTGCCCCTGAAAGAGTAGTTAGAAAGCATAGTAGATATTTCCTCATTATGGACTTTTCTTTTATTAGTAACAATATCTTTCATATATTTTGAAGAAGGATGTAACTTAATAGCATCAGTCAAAAGAATTTGAAGAAAAAGTGGTTTCATCCATTCACAAAATTTATTATAGTTCTCTTCTTATTTGGTTTTGAGAGACTTACCTGGGAAAGGCATGGTTTTTTGTACCCATGGTTCTCTTTCCTTCCCGTGACTTCTTGCGAGGAGGTCTTCTCTCGTGTATTTCTTGCGTTTATCGGGTGCTTCTTCTTCTCGCACCTCAGGAGGATCATTCTTCTCCTTATCTTTTTCGGGCTCAGCACCGTCTGCAGTTTCAGCATCAAATGTAGATATACTATTTGGATCAGCAGCAGGCTCTTCTTCTACTATGGGCTCATTTGAATTGTCATCTTCCTTGTGTTTCGTTTTCTTCTTTAGAGAACTAACATTTTCTTCCTCCTGCGCTTGAGAATCTTACTCGATCCTCTTCGTATGCCCCTCTGGATAGAGAGGGTCCTGGGTGTGTGTTCCACCTCGAGTCTTTATACCATAGGCCTGTAAATTATCTTGTTTGGCATTGTTAGCAAGCAAATATTTTTGCACATCAAAAATTTTTTCAAGCTGATTTTGAACCATATGAAAATGCTTAAGAAGACATTAAACATCATTACCTGTTGTACTTAGAACATCAATCAAACTTTTGATAACAAGAGTATTATCATGAAACTGACTTTGAATCCTCATATTAAAGTGATTTTGCTTCATAATAAAATTATCAAGATCATTTAAACATTGATCTGGAGGCCTAACTTTAGGGATTTCACTTGCATTTAAATATAAAAGAGAGTGTACATCTACCAAGGGAGGGTCAGTAATAGGCTGATACGTCCCAAACGTATCTATAATTTCTGCTTGCTCCATGCATGTTCTGTGTGATATTTCTATGTTTTAGATAAACTTTCATACACTTTTGATCATATTTGGACTAACCTATTAACTCAGTGCACCCCAGTGCTAGTTCCTATTTTCTGCTATTTTCCTATTTCAGGTTTCCCCGTATTAAAAAGGCTCCAAAAATTCCGGGAAAATCCAATAAAAAAATCAGCGCTTCAGAAGCTTCTAGAATCCCGAAGGAGGGCCGGAAGGGACCCACCAGGGCCGCAGGAGCCCTCCCGGCGCAGCCAAGAGTGGGGCCGCGCCAGGGGGCCGCCTGGACCCCTTGTGGCCCCCCTAGCTGCCCCCTTCGCCTATATTTATCTCTCGTCGCGGATACCCTGAAGACAAAACCCTTTTTCGTGATCTCGCCTCTGTTCTGCCGCCGCCGCGTTTCCAAGATCGGGAGAACCAGAAGACCTCTTCCCGGCACCCTTCCGGAGGGAGGATCGACCTCCGGGAGCTTCTCCACCACCATGGACGCTTCCCAAATGATCTCTGAGTAGTCCATCTTGGACCATGGGTCCATGATCAGTAGCCATGTGATGTTCTCCTCCCCTCTTTCTTCTTCATCGATTAGACCTTGTGAGTTTCCCTACATGATCAAGGCACATATGTAATTCTTTCTGCTGTTGCTATGCTGAGTTTGCTGGGATCTGATGGATTATGGGACTATGTTCAGATTGTGATTGAGTAATATATTTGGTTCTTATCTTTTATATTTTAGTTCTTGAGTAATTCTTGCATGTTCTCTGTTGATGTTTATTGCTTTTCCAAGTAGTATGTAGTGACTCCAAGAGGGAATGTTATGCTCGATTGTGGGTTCATGCCCCCTGATGACTAGCTTGAGTGACAGAAACATGAGTCTAGGGAATGTGTTGTTGCCACAAGGGGGAAATCAACGGTGCTTGTAACCGCGGTTGAAAGGATTGTTTACTTTACACAAAGTTCTTTTAATGCAGTTGTATGTTGCTTTGGGTTTACACTTTGGGTGGGGCTCGCAACTTAATACCAGTGAGATGTTTTGGATAGAAATCTCAAGGTGGATGATTAGTAGTAGATGGATATGAATTTCGGTCTACTTATTTTGGCGTACCGCCCATGCTTTTGAGCCTCTTCCTTTCTTTGTAGCATAGTTAGCATTGGTTTGCGCCCGTAATCCTGTCAATTGCTCAACTGTGATTTGTTTATCCCGCATAGCACTTTTATCGTCTTTTGGGAGAGAGACATCACTAGTGAACATCATGGGACCCCAGTCCATATTTCCACCACTGTTTACACCCTCAATTTACTTCCATTTTTTACTTTCCAGTTGCAATTATCACTATCTATCATCTGTTGCTTTTGACCCTTTGTAAACAACAAGACCGGAGAGATTGACAACCTCTCTGAACTTCATTGGGAGCAAAGTTATTTGTTCTGTGTGCAGGTTCGTGTCAATTGCACCGTTGACACCTACTTGTCGACCTTGGAGTCCTACTGGAGACATAAACCTCGGTATCTTCACTGAGGGAAATTTGCCGCTACCTACATCTCACCTTCCACTTGGGCTAACCAACGAAGGGAGAGAATCCATTATTATGAACTCGCTATCAAGCAAGTTTCTGGCGCCGTTGCCGACGACTCCAATCTTCAAGATAGGTGAGTTTCACAGTATCTTTTACCTTTTCTTTTTAGTCTTGTTAGTTTACCTTTCAGTTCCTTCTTTAGTGTCTTTTATCAAAAATCACAAAAAATAAATCTTGTCATGCTTGCTACTATAGGTTCCACTGAAAACACCAAGTTGTGTGACTTCACTAGTCACAAAAACAATGATTTTATCTGCACTCCTATTGCTATACCTGCCACTTCAGCTACCTCTTATGAAATTAAACCTGCTTTTTCAAACCTTGTTATGAGAGATCAATTCTCTAGTGCTAGGGATGATGCTGCTTTACACTTGAATAATTTTATTGAGCTTTGTGATATGCAAAAGTATAAAGAAGTAGAAGGTGATATTGTTAAGCTTAAGCTTTTTCCTTTCTCTCTGAGGGAAGGAGCTAAAATTTGGTTTCAATCCTTGCCTAGGAATAGCATAGTTCTTGGGATAAGTGCAAGGATGCTTTTATTAGAAAGTACTACCCACCTGCTAAAATGATCCAATTAAGGAGAAATATTAAGAATTTTTAGCAATTGGATAATGAACATGTTGCCCAAGCTTGGGAAGGAATGAAATATCTTGTTAATAAATTCCCTACACATGGTTTGACTACTTGGATGGTTATCCAGACTTTTTATGCAGGCTTGAACTTTACCTCGGGGGACCTGTTAGATTCGGCCGCGGGAGAACCTTTATGTCAACAACACTTGGTGCTGCCACAAAACTACTAGAAGAGATGATGACCAACTATTCGCAATGGAACACCGAACGAGCTCCAACAGGTAGGAAGGTAAACTCTATCGAGGAGATTTCCTACCTAAATGAAAAAGTTGACTTGATTATGTCTCTACTTACCAAGAAACCTCCTATTGATCCTCATGATGTTCCTTTAAATTCTTTGGTTGCTCAAGAACAAGTAGATGTGAACTTTATCTCTAGAAACAACTTCAAAAATAGTGCTTATAGGAGTAATTTTACTAGCAATCCTGACCGTTCCCACCGAACAACTATGGGAACAACAACACTTATCCTAGAAACAAGAACCCCACTTCTGAATTAGAGAGCATGCTTAAAGAACTTATCACTACCCAAAATCCCTTCAACAAGAGTGTAGAGGAAAAATTAGACAAATTAGATAATCTCTCTTTGAAGGTAGACAACCTAGCCCTTGATATTGAAATGCTTAAAATTAGAACTTCTCCCCTCGAGGAGAGGAAGGCCACTCCTATTAATGTTATCCAATTAAAAATTAATGAAAACATTAGGATGATGGCTAAACTTAAAGAAAGATGGGCTAGAGAAAAGGAGGAAGAAGATAGAATTAAGAGCCTTCCTACACATCACACAATTTGCACTATCCAAGTTGTTGAGGATACCCAAACTTTTAGCACCCAACACACTCCTAGTCCCATTGGGCCTATTAATAGTGATGCTATTACCTCAACCATAGAAGAAGAAGCTCCTATGAACATAGAAGCTTTCAAACAAGTAAGCCTAGATGACACCTGATGAGGACATCCCTACTAATGTTACACCCATACCCTCACCAACTACACATACTGGACCAGTTACTAGAGCACGTGCACGTCAACTAAATTATCAGGTACTTTCGTTTCTTGTGAATCCTTCTATTGTTCATGAACATATGATGCTGCCTAAATTAGATACTTTTGTTTTGGTTATGAATGAAGGACCTAGCATGGACAAGAAGGATGGTCATTGGAGCGGGATCAAGAATGGAGAAGAAGGTGCGCGCGGGGGAAAGTACAGTGGAGCTTCCAGTGGGGATTTTCGCACGTTGAAGCCACCATAAGGCATGCATGAAGGCTTGGACGGAATACACGAGATGCCACTTCATTATTTTCGTCCAAGAGCAATTATAGGTGCTACGTCACCTTAATATTGGGCTGGGCCCATGTAATTTCGAAATACCACATTATAGGCAGTTTTTAGAGTCCGTATGTGTGGGGAAACCGAGTTAGGGTTGTTTTCGGACCCCACCTCCAAGGGGTCACGAAAATCCCCTCTGTTCCCCCATATATACAGCCCTTAGGGCGTCGTTTAGACTTGGGTTTTAATTAGATTTAAGTTAGCCATAGCCGCAACTTCGAGCTCTTCGTTTGTGTCATCCGACCAGGCCAAGACCTCATTGGAACCCCAACTTTTGTAATCATTCATCTTATATTCGCAATATCCAGATTGCAATTCTTAGTTCTTGCTTGTTTTTCGATTGCTTGCAGGAATTAGACCTTCGTGGTCAGGTTGATCGTGCATCCGCGGGATCAATAACCTCTCGGAGTTGGTTTAGCGATCGCTAAGGCGCAACGTCTTCGCACGTTCGTAGTCGGGTCGTGAAAGTCGTCTCCACCATAATCGATCTACACCATCTCATCGAAACATCGGGACACCGTCTCTACTTACCAAGAAACCTCCTATTGATCCTCATGATGTTCCTTTAAATTCTTTGGTTGCTCAAGAACAAGTAGATGTGAACTTTATCTCTAGAAACAACTTCAAAAATAGTGCTTATAGGAGTAATTTTACTAGCAATCCTGACCGTTCCCACCGAACAACTATGGGAACAACAACACTTATCCTAGAAACAAGAACCCCACTTCTGAATTAGAGAGCATGCTTAAAGAACTTATCACTACCCAAAATCCCTTCAACAAGAGTGTAGAGGAAAAATTAGACAAATTAGATAATCTCTCTTTGAAGGTAGAAAACCTAGCCCTTGATATTGAAATGCTTAAAATTAGAACTTCTCCCCTCGAGGAGAGGAAGGCCACTCCTATTAATGTTATCCAATTAAAAATTAATGAAAACATTAGGATGATGGATAAACTTAAAGAAAGATGGGCTAGAGAAAAGGAGGAAGAAGATAGAATTAAGAGCATTCCTACACATCACACAATTTCCACTATCCAAGTTGTTGAGGATACCCAAACTTTTAGCACCCAACACACTCCTAGTCCCATTGGGCCTATTAATAGTGATGCTATTACCTCAACCATAGAAGAAGAAGCTCCTATGAACATAGAAGCTTTCAAACAAGTAAGCCTAGATGACACCCCTACCAACTTTGATAGTAGTGACATTGATTTTGATAGTTGTACTCTTTAAGAAGGTATTAACTTGTTACACAAAATGTCTAGATACGCCCACACTAGCACACTAAATCTTGCCTTCACGGAGCATATCACTAATGCTCTCATCAAAGCTAGGGAGGATAAGTAGAGTAGAAGCCTCCATACCTAGAAAATTAGAGGATGGTTGGGATCCTATGTTAAAAATTAAATTGAATAAATTATCTTTCTAGGCTTTATGTGATGTTGGAGCTAGTACCTCCGTTATGCCCAAACGAATGTATGATATGTTTGAATTGAAACCTTTTGATCCTTGTTCTTTTGGTGTTCATCTCGTTGATTCTTCCGTAAAGAAACCTTTGTGGAAGATCTACAATGTTCTTATCATTGTCAATGACAATTATGTTCCCGTGGATTTTACTATTATGGACATAGAGTGTGAACCTTTCTGTCCAATTATTTTGGGACGTCCTTTTCATCGCACCGTTGGTGCTGTTATTGACATGAAATAGGGGAATATAAAATTGAAATTCCCTGTTAAAAAAGGGATGGAATGCTTCCCTAGGAAGAAGATTAAGTTACATTTTGAGTCCGTCACCATGGGCTAGCTATTCTCTTTCTCTTGATAAAACTTGATCTTTATGCTTCTTGCCTAGCTTAAAGGCGTAAAAGAAAGCGCTTGTTGGGAGGCAACCCAAGATGTTTTTACTTATGTTTTTAGTGGTCTCGATGATTTTTACTACTGTATCAACATCATTGTATCCTTATTTTCAAGCTTTGTGCCAAGTTTAGCCTCCGATTGCAAGAAAGTTCAAAATTTGTGACATGCTGTCCAGAAAACAGATTCTATACTTGGCGGAAAAATTCACGATAAATCACCAGATCATCTTTTTGATCTGACTTTTTTTTGACAGCGTGCTCGATACAATTTTCTTTAGAGCGTCTATCCTGAGTTTTTTTATTTGAGTTGCAGAAGTACCCCGAAACAATTATTTACTACCTGCTGGTCTGTTTTTCACAGATTCTGCCACGCTCTTCCTTTCTTCACTTTTGCAAGTGTTCTGCTAGCTTTTTCTTTGCAAACCCTTTTTTGCAATCTTGAGAAATAGTAGCCCTTCATGAAAATATTTATTTCCAGTAGGGGCTAATTATTTTGTTAAGGGTACTAACCTCTCTAATCAGCTTATGATGAGTTATGTATGAAGGGAGTTTTCAAGTGTGCGAGGGAAGATGATGAAAGAAGATCCAGGAGTGTCAAATTCTCAATCTTAGGGATGCCCCCCATGCATCCCCAATAAATATTCAAGGAGACTCAAGCGTCTAAGCTTGGCGATGGCCCCGTGCATCCCCTTCTCCATCAACAATCATTAGTTCGTCCTTCGTCTCACTATATTTTTATCACTTCATGCGTTATGTGCTATGCTTGGAGAGTCCCGCTCTTTAGTTTTCTTTAGCTTTGCTTGCTGTTCATAACAAGTTAGAACCCAGCTTTCTTCGTGTGGGAGAGAAAAACGCTCCACTTCAAACTAGAACACATCATAGGATTTGCCTGCTTATCTTTCTTTTGTTGTGTGTTCTATTTTATTTTCTTAGCTGCTGTCATGTTTAGCTCTTAGTTTTCATGCTAACTTTTTCAAGAGCTTTTGTTTAGTTTTTTGCTGGAACTCTCTTTAGTTTTCATGTTTATCTTTTTAAGAGAGTTAGTTGTTGCAGTGAGTTGTGTCTTGACTTTAAGTAGGTAATTGAGGTTGCTATTCAATTGTAGTAGTAACTTGCAATAGTTCTGAGGTATAGTTGTAAGTATTGTTTGAACTTTTGGTGTCAAGAGCTCTAGCCTATTAGTGATAGGTGTCGTATTTTGGGCAATCTTTGTTTATTTTCAAAAACTACAAAAACTAGTTGACAACTCTAGCTACTAGATGGATCACTAATCTTTGGAGGGATCGGATATTAGAGTACACTCACGTACCATGAGTCGAGGATGCGCAAGGATAACCAAACCCCCATACACTCCTCCTCGGGGTACTTTTCTCTTTGTGAACCTCCTCATTAGATTGAGAGTTACCGATAATAAGTGCGTGAGTTCTTAAGACTAATGTAAGTATTGAAAGTTGACACTTCCACCTCCTCAGATTTGCTAGCCTCTTCGGTACCGCGCATTGCCCTCTTCTCACTCCGAGAGTTGGCGTCCACCTCGCTGGTGCATCCAAACCCTTGGCATGATACGCTCTGTCATCATAAACCTCCTTATATCTTTCCTCAAAACAGCCACCATACCTACCTATCAAGGCATTTCCATAGCCTTTCCGAGATATATTGCCATGCAACATCCTCCTTCTCATGACTTGATCTTCAAGTTATACATGTTCCTGCTACACTGGTAGAGGCATGCATTTGCATACATCATGATAGCTACATATTATTTATGTTGAGTACTTTTGTAAAGTGTGAAAGATCTTCTATACTTCTCGTACAATAGAGTGTTGCCCTTAAGTGAGGAAAACATCCCAAAGAGGAGAAATTTAAAAAGATCCCAAAGAGGACAAATGAGAGTTAAATAGAAAGAGCCATGGTGGCCACCAAAAACTAGAAAAAAATAGAAAAAGGAGAAAAATAAAATAAAAAGAGAGAAGGGGGCAACACTACTATTCCTTTTGAAAGATCCACACTCGTACTCCCACTTATACCTTGTACTCCATAGATATGATCATATATGCATATATCTATGTGGGGACCTTCACACTTTAGAACTTGGCTTGTACATTCCAATGATGAGCCTCCTCAAATAACCTCTAGGTCTTCTTGAGCGAGCAAGTTTGATGCACCCCCACTAGTTCCATTGGAGAGCTTTTCTTAGCTCATATCTGCATCCGTTGCATGGAAATCCCTACTCCTCACATCATATCTATCATTTGAATTTCTATTGCCTATGATTGTCCTCATTAATGTGAGCCTTTCACACCATTTTTACTTCCTCCTCCACCATATCACTCTATTTGCCATTCTAAGTGTCAACTCTCATGCTTACGCTCATCCATTGCATGAGTGCACAAAATATCGAAAGGGAGTGGATCAAATTGACTTGTACCTGGCTAGTGGTCTGGGGACGAGTCAAGATAAGATTCCAAATAAGACTAAGTGTGAAACTTAAGTAGATTGAGTTCTGAAAAAATAAATACTTTTTTCTCTCGTATTCCCATCTCCCATTTCTTGCACGCAAACACCATCTGGAGACATTCGAGTCACGGACAGCAAGAGCTCTTGTACCTTTATGTGCTTATGTTGCTTGTTTCAATGCTAATATAAACTCTGGCCTGTTATGACTTGAATTGAATTACATACCTTCATTGCTTACTTACAAAGTTCTTATATGGTTGGTAGCATGTCACCACAGAAATTATGCTTGTTATCATTTAGCTAGTGGAGGACGAGCAGGACTTAAGCTTGGGGATGTTCATACGTCCCAAACGCATCTATATTTTCTGCTTGCTCCATGCATGTTTTGTGTGATATTGCTATGTTTTAGATACACTTTCATACATTTTTTATCATATTTGGACTAACCTATTAACTCAGTGCACCCTAGTGCCAGTTACTGTTTTCTGTTGTTTTTCTATTTCAAGTTTCCCCCGTATTAAAAAGGCTCCAAAAATTCTGAGAAAATCCAATAAAAAATCAGCGCTTCAGAAGCTTCCAGAGTCCCAAAGGAGGGCCGGATGGGACCCACCAGGGCCCTAGTCGCCCTCCCGGCGCGGCCAGGAGTGGGGCTGTGCCAGGGGCCGCCTAGACCCCTGGTGGCCCCCCTGGCTGCCCCCCTTTGCCTATATTTATCTCTCGTCGCGGAAACCCTGAAGACAGAACCCTTTTTCGCGATCTCGCCTCTGTTCCGCTGCCGCCGCGCTTCCAAGATCGGGAGCACCAGAAGACCCCTTCCCGGCACCCTGCCGGAGGGAGGATCAACCTCCGGGATCTTCTCCACCACCATGGACGCTTCCCGGATGATTCGTGAGTAGTCCACCTTGGAACATGGGTCCATGATCAATAGCTATGTGATGTTCTCCTCCCCACTTTGTTCTTCATAGATTACACCTTGTGAGCAGCCCTACATGATCAAGACACATATGTAATTCTTTCGATTGTTGCTATGCTGAGTTTGCTGGGATCTGATGGATTATGATACTATGTTCAGATTGTGATTGAATAATATATTTGGTTCTTATCTTTTATATTTTAGTTCTTGAGTAATTCTTGCATGTTCTCAGTTGCAGTTTATTGCTTTGGTCAAGTAGTAGGTAGTGACTGCAAGAGGGAACGTTATGCTCGATTGTGGGTTCATGCCCCCTGATGACTAGCTTGAGTGACAAAAACATGAGTCTAGGGGATGTGTTGTTGCGACAACGGGGAAAACAATGGTGCTTGTAACCGCGGTTGAAAGGATTGTTTACTTTACGCAAAGTTCTTTTAATGAGGTTGCCCTTTGCTTTGGGTTTACACTTTGGGTGGGGCTCGCAACTTAATACCAGCGAGATGTTATGGATAGATAGCTCAAGGTGGATAATTAGTAGTAGATTGATACATCCAAAACGTATCTATAATTTCTGCTTGCTCCATGCATCTTTTGTGTGATATTGCTATAATATTGATGCATGCACTTCCATACACTTTTGTTGATATTTGGACTAACCTATTAACTCAGTGCACCCCAGTGCCAGTTCCTGTTTTCTTCTGTTTTTGTATTTCAGGTTTTCCCATTACTTAAAGTGCCAGAAAAATTCCGGGAAAAATATAGGAAAAATCAGAGTACAGGAAGCTTCGGGAAGAGCCAAAGTCGGGCTGGAGGGGAGCCAGGGGTGGCCCAGGCGGCCACCTGGCGCGGTCACCCCATAGGCCGGGCTAGAGGGGCGTCTGGGGCCCTTGGTCCACCTCTGGCTGCCCCTTCGCCTATATATCTCTCTCGTCCCGAAACCCTCGAGGGCAGAAACCTTTTTCACGATATCTCCTCTGTTCCGCCGCCGCTGTGCTTCCAAAATCATGAGCACCAGGAGCCCTCTTCCGGGCACCCTGCCGGAGGGAGGAACCACCTCCGAGAGCTTCTCCACCCCCATGGATGCTTCCCGGATGAACCGTGAATATTCCACCTTGGACCATGGGTCCATGATCAGTAGCTATGTGATGTTCTCGTCCCCTCTTTGTTCTTCATGGTTTAGACCTCGTGAGCTGCCCTACATGATCGAGGCACATATGTAATCTTTCTTCTGTTGCTATGCTGAGTTTGCTGGGATCTGATGGATTATGAGACTATGTTCAGATGGTGGTAATATATTTGATTCTCCTCTTTGATATTTATGTTCTTGAGTAATTCTTGGATGTTCTCCGTTGTTGTTTATTTCTTTGGCCAAGGAGTAGGTAGTAACTCCAAGAGGGAGCGTTATGCATGATTGTGGGTTCATGTCCCCTGATGACTAGTGTCGGGACCCGGGGTTAGTGTATGCAAGCCTCGCTACAACACCATCATATGGAGAGCCGAGAACCGTACCCACTTGTTTAAGCAGACAAGGCCAAGCACAGAACGTTCTCGGAAAGCATCGAACGTGAGGGGCATCCCATTCAGGCCGGATGATCCACTGAGATGTGTCCTCATCGTCCGCACACAAGTCTAACTGATATGGGTGGTGAACTCCCATACTCATAGACAAGTCGCTTCAACCATACTATCGATTGTATTGTAACCCTTACATAGACTTACTCCAGCCCGATCACTTAGTCGGGGTCTAGGGCGGGCTCGATCATACATCAAAGTGTACATGAGACAGAGTCTCGAATAATCGAACCGCGATGCCCCAAGCTGCGCACATCTAAGGGCCACTTGGTGTATAAAGGACCGCCAGCCAGATCACAACTAAGGTCTCGAAAACCCATACTAAGACATGCATGTTATAACCATACACGCAGCACACATGTCTAGTATGAACAGTAGGTATCATTGCAATTCTCTACAAAGTATATACTTTATTGATAACTCTTATAGAGTGCACACAGAGATCACAAGTCTGTGATCCAACATTACATCAAACATGCGGAAGCAAAGTAGGTCTGAGTACAGACAAGTTTAACAAATGGCTTAGAGAAGCCTTATCTATAAACAAGCCCTTCCACGAGGGAACTAGTCTGCCGACTAGGACTACACTAGCTTGGTCTTGGTCTGAGTCTTCATTCTTTGAGCTTCGGGTAGAATCCACCATCAGGTAGGTGGGTTCATCTAAAACATAGAATAAGCAAACGTGAGTACAAAGTCGTACTCAGCAAGGCTTACATAGGAGCTATACTACTCATGCACATGTATCAAGGCAAAGGGAGGTGGGGTTCAATTGCAGAAGTGCCAGCTTTGACTTAGCTAGTCCTGAACTACGAGTACCAGACTTGAGGTAAGAAGCATACACGAGTCCACTACATCTCTTCAACCAATTACACCACTATGGTGCCTTCCTCGACTTCCCCACTAGAAAGCACACCATAGCAATCACACTTATCTTGGTGTGTTTTAGAAGTATCCAGTTCAAGTTGTCTAATAATCAAGCTAAGCTTTCCAAGGAGTCCTTAACCTCGGACGCGGCTATTCGAATAGTTTTGCTAACCCTGTAGGGGTGTACCGCTACACACACGTGTCATCAGTTACCGCCTTTTGCGTGTCACCGTTCAAGAGATGACAGCGAGGATGCCACCACAACTATTACCTCATAGCCGATCTAGTCCAAGAAAGCCGCCTACCTGGGTGGGCTACCACTATCGTGAACCCGGCCGGTTTTCCGAAGTGGACCTAGATGATGTGTGCGTGGTGCATAAGCCGGTCTTGGCTAATCTGTTCTCTCACTTAGCAGCCAGGCCACAAACCTACCAAAACTCCGAACTATTGCGACATCTGGACATCGAAAGGGATGAGTTAGTAGGTCGAGAGGGGTCAGTGAGCCCAATGTGTGGTTGTACTCTTCATCTTGGATCACCACACAAGAACTCAGACTTAGGGCGGTGTTCAACGAGACAACCCACTGTGTACTCCTACACAACCTCTCATCGTTCACCTTGTATTAGGGTAGATTCACCAACACATTTCCACCATCATCAACATGATCACTACCATCCCGACTCACATAACAGTAACAACATTGTTCCACTCTAAGCATACAATAAGCAGTAACAGCTGCAGGGGTCACATGATATCAACCAACTCCTACATTTTCTAGGATTGTGGTTTGCTTACTACTGTGACAAATGATAGGTCATGCAAAGGAATGGGTTCATCTATGCGGTAGAAACGTAGCATGGTAATCATCCTATACAATGCATAAGCGAGACATGAGAGGGAATTGGGATTTTATCGACATGATCAATGGGGGTTTGCTTGCCTTGCTGACGAGGTTTCGATAACGGTGTCTTCAACGAAGGGGGTGGCCTCCGATTCCGGTTGCACGTCTATCAGCAACATGACAATCATAGGATCAACATAATGTACAATGCACAATCACATGAATAAATTGTAATGGTGATGTTCATGGTACTGATGTGTTGAGAATTCCATTTAAAAGGAGTATATTGCAATTGAATTGCAAATCCAAACTCCATTTGATTTATCGATGAAGATCAAATGCATTTGAATGCATGGAAGTTCATTTGAAAAGGTTGAGCATGAAGTGATGTTGTATAGTTGAGATCATGTTTTTGATGTGTGTATGAAACACTTTGAAATAAGTGTGTTGCAAAGTCATTTGCAAAATCACTCCAAATTTGAATTTGAAAAGGATCCATATGCATTTTTTCTACTGTTCACCCATTTTAAAATGGTCAAACATAGAAAAAAGTTGCATATTCAGAATCCTTGTATTTTTCTGATAATTTTAGACATATTATTTGTCCAATTTGGAGTTAAAATGAATTTTCTATGATTTATTGAAGTTTAAGCTATTTTTCTGGAATTTTCTGGATTTTCTTTTAAATGGAAAAGGGTTTATTGCGTCATCATGAGGTCACCATGACGCAAGGGGGGGGCTGACAAGTGGGCCAAGGCTGTCAGTGACACAGAGCTTAATCCCTCTGTTTAAAATAAACAGACGGGGGTTAAGGCCTGGCGGCCCCACCTGTCATTGACCTGGGGTCAACTAACAGGGGGGATTAGCCTCTAATGACAGCCACGTCGGCACATCGCCGGCGGCGACCTCTGCACACAGTGGAGGCACGCCGGGATGGCCCAAACGTCCACGGGGGAAGCCACAAAAGGCACCAGTGCGTGCCCCGTGCTCGCATGCATCGCGCAGAGCACGCGGGGGTCACTGGGAGGCTCCAGGGCGACGGCGTGTCCACCGGTCGCGGCGGCCGGAGCTCTGTGCTCACCGGGATTGAGATCCGGGGCGCGGAAAGAACAGAGGGGAGGGGGGAAATTACCGCACGCTCACCCGGAACACGAACACGTCGACGGAGAGGTTGGAGAAGGCTGGGCGGCGGAGCCATTTCTCGACGAAGCTTCGGTGGCCGGCGGCAAGAACTTGAAGCGTGCGTCTCCTCCGGTGTGGCTCGGGCTAAATTGGTGCGGCAGCTCGAGGGAGTCGACGTCGGGGAGGACGAAGGACAAGGCGGCGCATCTTGAGGAGCTTGGTCGCCGCGTCGGAGCACCGCCGTGTTCTGGCCAGGCTACGGGTGATGCGCGATTTCCTCGCCAGGGAGGGAGACGGAGGACCAGAGGAGGGGGGAAGGGCGTGCGGGGCGAGTGGCGACTGTGTGGCGAGCTCGGGCGCAAAGGGGTGGCCTAGAAGCCTCTCCTCGTCGAGGTGGTAGCCGGCGTCTCTCTGCCCTCCACCGAGCTGCTTGGCTCGGCGGGGAGGTAGAAGACAAGGCGCCCCCGGGTGGGCTGGGACGACCAGGTTAGGTGGGCCTTGCCCTGGGCGCAAGGTAAGTGTCTCTGCTCTTTTTCTTTTTATTTTTTTCTGCAATATGTTTGACCTAGCTAATAAAATAGCTAGGCATTTTATTAAATGCCAATATTTTTTAGATGGCCTCATTAAATATAGAGCTAGCCACTTATAAAATTTGAGCACTTTTAAAATTCAAATTATTTGAACTTTAATTCAAATAGGGTTTTAAATTTAAATCCATGCTCCTGTTTGAATATTTGAAAAATCCATGAGCATGGGGTTGGTCCCACATCTCTTGATATGTGATCACACTCATTTATAAGACTTTTCAAAAATGCAAAAGGAATTTTTGGAGAAGATTTATTTCTGGCCTTTTAAATTAATTCATTTGGGGGGTGTTCTCTCTCCCATTTTGATTTCTTTTGAAATTTTTAACATGATGCAAAGGCCTAAGCTTATCCTAGCACATACCTAACTTGGGGTTGTGACAACTAGCTTGAGTGACAGAAACATGAGTCTAGTGGATGTGATGTTGCCACAAGGGAGAAAAAAACGGTGCTTGTACTTGCGGGTGCAAGGATTGTTTACTTTACGCAAAGTTCTTTAATGCAGTTGTCTGTTGCTTTGAGTTTACACTTTGGGTAGGATTCGCAACTTAATACCGGCGAGATGTTCTTGATTGATATCTCAAGGTGGATGATTGGTAGGTAGATGCAGATGGATTTTGATCTACTTGTCTTGGTGTACCGCCCAAGCTTTTGAGCCTCTTCCTTTCTTTGTAGCATAGTTAGCATTGGTTTGCGCACATAATCCTGTCAATTGCCCAGCTGTAATTTGTTTACCTTGCATGTCTATTGGGAGAGAGACATCACTAGTGAAAACATTAGGATGATGGCTAAACTTCAAGAGATATGGCCTAGAGAAAAGGAGGAAGAAGATAGAATTAAGAGCCTTCCTACACACCATACCGTTGCTACTATCCAAGTTGTTGAGGATATCCAAACTCTTAGCACCCAATGCACCCCTAGTCCCATAGGACCTATTAATGGTGATGCTATGACCTCAACCGTAGAAGAAGAAACTCCTATGACTATAGGAGCTACCAAACAAGTGAGCCTAAAGGACACCACTACCACTTTACTTGACAGTAGTGACCTTGAATTTAATAATTGCACCCTTCCTGAAGTTATTGGTTTCCTTCACAAGATGTCTAGAGATCCCCACACTAGCACACTTAATCTTGCCTTCACGGAGCATATCACTAATGCTCTCATTAAAGCTAGGGAGGAGAAGCATAGGGTAGAAGCCTCCATACCTATAAAGCTAGAAAATAGTTGGGATCATATGATTAAAATTAAGTTGAATAACTTCTCTTGCTATGCTTTATGTGATGTTGGAGCTAGTACCTCCGTTATGCCCAAAATAATGTATGATATGCTTGAAATAAAACCTTTTGATCCTTGTTCTTTTGGTGTTCGTCTTGTTGACTCTTCCGTAAAGAAACCTTTGGGGAAGATCGATGATGCTTTTATCATTGTCAATGAAAATTATGTTCCCGTTGATTTTACTATTATGGACATTGAATGTGAACCGTCATGTCCAATTATTTTTGGACGCCCTTTTCTTCGCACCGTTGGTGCTGTCATTGATATGAAAGAAGGGAATATAAAATTCCAATTCCCTCTCAAGAAAGGGATGGAACACTTCCCTAGAAAGAAGATTAAGTTACCTTTTGAGTCCGTTACACGGGCTAGCTATTCTCTTACTCTTGATAAAACTTGATCTTCTCTTTTTGCATCATGCCTAGCTTAAAGGCATAAAAGAAAGCGCTTTTGGGAGGAAGCCCACAACGAATTAGGTTTATTTTTCTTTTGTTGTGTCTTGATGTTTTTACTACTGTAGAAACATCATTGTATCTTTACTTTTCAAGCTTTGTGCCATTTATAGCCTCATATGACAAGGGAAGTAAATGTTGTGACATGCTGTCCAGAAAACAGATTCTGTCCTCGTGACGGGAAACATCATAAAAAATTCCCAGTTCATCTTTTTGGGCTGAATTTTTTACACAGCGTGCTCTATATAATCATGGAACTTTCGTATGTTCTGAGTTTTTTTATTTGAGTTGCAGAAGTGCCCCAAAAAAATTATTTACTACCTGCTAGTCTGTTTTTCACAGATTCTGCCCTGTTTTGCCTTTTCTTCGTTTTGCAAACCTTAAGATTTCTTTTTCTTTCCAAAAACTTTTTGGCGATCTTCAGAAACAGTAGATCTTCAAGAATATCCTTATTTCCAGTAGATAAAAAAATATTATATTGTGGGTACTAACCTCGCTAATCATATTATGATGAGTTATGTATGAAGGGAGTTTTCAAGTGTGCGAGGGAAGATGATAAAAGAAGATTCAGGCGGGTCACACGGTCAAGCTTGGGGATGCCCCCGTGAAACCCCAAGAAATATTCAAGAAGACTCAAGCATCTAAGCTTGGGGATGCCCCCATGCATCCCCTTCTCCATCAACAATTATCAGCTCGTCTTTCGTTCCATTATGTATTTATCACTTCATGTGTTATGTGCTATGCTTGGATCGTCTTGCTCTTTATTTCATTTTTACTTTTCTTTAGCTTTTCTTGCTGTTCATAACAAGTTAGAACCCATCTTTCTTTGTGTGGGATATAAACACGCTGCACTTCACCCTAGAACACAACATAGGATTTTCATGCTTATCTTTGTTGTGCGTGTTCTTTATCTTTTTTCGTAGCTGCTGTCATGTTTAGCTCTTAGTTTTCATGCTTATATTTTTAAGAGCTTTCGTTTAGTTTGTTTCTGGAACTCTCTTGAGTTTTCATGTTTATCTTGTTTAGAGAGTTTGCCTGTTGCACTGAGTTTTGTGTCTTGACTTGAAGTGCGTAATTGAGGTTGCAATTCAATTGTAGTAGTAACTTGCAATAGTTTTGAGGTATTTCCATGAGTAATGTTTGAACTTTTGGTGTCAAGAGCTTTAGCCTATTAGTGATAGATGTCGTATTTTGGGAAATCCGTGTTTATTTTCGAAAAACCTACAAATTTAGTTCAGAACTTTAGCTACTAGATGGATCACTAATCTTTGGAGGGATCGAATATTAGAGTACACTCACGTACCATGACTCAAGGATACGCAAGGATAACCAAACCCCCATACACTCCTCCTCGGGGTACTTGTTTCTTTGTGAACCTCCTAATTAGATTGAGAGTTACCGATAATAAGTGCATGAGTTCTTCGGACTAATGTGAGTATTCGAAAGTTGACACTTCCACCTAGCCATATTTTTCTAGCCTCTTCGGTACCGTGCATTTCCCTTTCTCGCCTCGAGAGTTGGCGCATACTTCGCCGGTGCATCCAAATCCTTGGCACGATACGCTCTGTCATCATAAGCCTCATTATATCCTTCCTCAGAATAGCCACCATACCTACCTATCAAGGCATTTCCATCGCCTTTCCGAGATAAAGTGCCATGCAACATCCACCTTCTCATGACTTGATCTTCATGTCATACATGCTTTTGCTTGATCAATGAGCCGCATGCTAGTTGGGCCTTGCCCTAATCATTAGTACATGACGCGCTAGTATCATTGCATATCCTGCTACACTGGCAGAGGCATACATTTGCATACTTCATGATAGTTTCATTTTCTTTATGTTGAGTACTTTTGTAAGTGTGAAAGATCTTGTATACTTCTTGTAATATATAGAGTGTTGCTCCTAAAGTGAGGAAAAGGTCCCAAAGAGGAAAAAATCAAAAGATCCCAATGAGGACAAATGAGAGTTGAATAGAAAGAGCCATCGAGGCCACCGAAAAATACAAAAAAATAGAAAAAAGATAAAAAGAAATAAAAAGAGAGAAGGGGGCATACTACTATTTCTTTTGACAGATCCACACTCGTACTCCATCTTATATCTTGTACTCCATAGAGATGATCATTATGCATATAGCTATGTGGGGACCTTCACACTATAGAACTTGGCTTGTATATTCCAATGATGCGCCTCCTCAAATGAGCTCTAGGTCTTCTTGAGCAAGCAAGTTGGATGCACCCCCACTAGTTCCATTGGAGATCTTACCTTAGCTCATATGTGCATCCGTTGCATGGCAATCCCTAATCCTCACATCATATCTATCATTTGGCTTTCTCTCTTCTATGATTGTCCTCATTGATGTGAGCCTTTCACACCCTTTTTTGTCTTCCTCCTCCATCATTTTTCTCTCTTTGCCATCCTAAGTGTCAACTTTCTTGATCACGCTCGTCCATTGAATGAGTGCTCAAAATATCGAAAGGGAGCGGATCATTTTGACTTGTACCTGGCTAGTGGTCTGGGGATGAGTCAAGATAAGATTCCAAAGAAGACCAAGTGTGAAACTTTAGTAGATTAAGTTCTCAACAATAAAAACTATGTTTTACTCTCTCGTATATCCCTATCCCCTTTCTTCCAAGCAAACACCATTTGGAGACATTCGAGTCACGGACAGCGTGAGCTCTTACACCTTTATGTTCTTATGTTGCTTGTTTCAATGCTAATATAGACTCTTGCCTGTTATGACTTGAATTGAATTACATGCCTTCATTTCTTTACTTAAAAGTTATTATATGGTTGGTAGCATGTCACCACAGAAATTATGCTTGTTATCATTTACCTACTCGAGGACGCGAAGGAATTAAGCTTCGGGATGTTGATACGTCCAAAACGTATCTATAATTTCTTCTTGCTCCATGCATCTTTTGTGCGATATTGCTATGATATTGATGCACTTCCATACACTTTTGATCATATTTGGACTAACCTATTAACTCAGTGCACCCCAGTGCCAGTTCCTGTTTTCTGCTGTTTTTGTATTTCAGGTTTTCCCATTACTTAAAGTGCCAGAAAAATTCCGGGAAAGATATAGGAAAAATCAGCATACAGGAAGCTTTGGGAAGAGACAAAGTGGGACCAGAGGGGAGCCAGGGGTGGCCCAGGCGGCCACCTGGCGCGGCCACCCCCTAGGCCGCGCCAGGGGGGCGCCTGGGGCCCCTGGTCCACCTCTGGCTGCCCCCCTTCGCCTATATATCTCTCTCGTCCCGAAACCCTCGAGGACAGAACCCTTTTTCGCGATGTCTCCTCTGGTCCGCCACCGCAGTGCTTCCAAGATCAAGAGCACCAGGAGCCCTTTTCCCGGCACCCTTCCGGAGGGAGGAACCACCTCCGGGAGCTTCTCCACCACCAGGGATGCTTCCCGGATGAACCGTGAGTAGTCCACCTTGGACCATGGGTCCATGATCAGTTGCTATGTGATGTTATCGTCCCCTCTTTGTTCTTCATGGGTTAGACCTCGTGAGGTTCCCTACATGATCGAGGCACAAATGTAATCTTTCTGTTGTTGCTATGCTAATTTTGCTGGGATCTGATGGATTATGAGACTATGTTTAGATTGTCTTTCAGTAATATATTTGATTCTCCTCTTTTATATTTATGGTCTTGAGTAATTCTTGCATGTTCTCCGTTGCTGTTTATTGCTTTGTCCAAGTAGTAGGTAGTAACTCCAAGAGGGAGCGTTATGCATGATTGTTGGTTCATGCCCCCTGATGACTAGCTTGAGTGTCAGAAACATGAGTCTAGGGGATGTGCTATTTCCACAAGGGAGAAAACAACGGTGCTTGTACTTGCGGGTGCAAGGATTGTTTACTTTACGCAAAGTTCTTTAATGTAGTTGTCTATTGCTTTGAGTTTTCACTTTGGGTGGGATTCTCAACTTAATACCAGCGAGATGTTCTAGATAGATATCTCAAGGTGGATGATTAGTAGGTAGATGCAGATGGATTTCGGTCTACTTGTCTTGGAGTACGGCCCAAGCTTTTGAGCCTCTTCCTTTCTTTGTAGCATAGTTAGCATTGGTTTGCGCTCATAATTATGTCAATTTCCCAGCTGCAATTTGTTACCTTGCATGGCTATTTTATCGTCTTTTGGGAGAGAGACATCACTAGTGAACATAATGGGACCCGGTCCATATTTCCACCACTTTTTACACCCGCTATTTATTTTCTGATTTATTTCCTTTTCTGTTGCTATCGCTATCATTATTATCCCGTGCGTTTGATCCTTTGTAAACAACAAGGCCGGAGGGATTGACAACCTCTCTGTACTCGTTGGGAGAAAATTTATCTGTTGTGTGTGCAGGTCCACGTCCACCGCCTAATTGCTGGCGGCGTTGTCACCTTCATGTCGTTGTCGGAGTCCTACTGGAGACAAACCTTGGTATCTTCGCCGAGTTAAATTAGTTGTTGTCTACATCTCAACCTTCCACTTTGGGTAAGCAACGAGGGACGAGAAGCCATCATAGATGCAGATGGATTTCGGTCTACTTATTTTTGCGTACCGCCCATGCTTTTGAGCCTCTTCCTTTCTTTGTAGCATAGTTAGCATTGGTTTGCGCCCGTAATCCTGTCAATTGCCCAGTTGTGATTTGTTTACCTCGCATGGCAGTTTTATCGTCTTTTGGGAGAGAGACATCACTAGTGAACATCATGGGTCCCCGGTCCATATTTCCACCACTGTTTACATCCTCAATTTACTTCCTGTTTTACTTTCCAGTTGCAATTATCACTATCTATTATCTGTTTTTTACCCTTTGTAAACAACAAGACCGGAGAGATTTACAACCTCTCTGAACTTCGTTGGGAGCAAAGTTATTTGTTTTGTGTGCAGGTTCGCGTCAATTGCGCCATTGACACCTACTTGTCGACCTTGGATTCCTACTGGAGACATAAACCTCGGTATCTTCACCTTCCACTTGGGGTAACCAATGAAGGACGAGAAGCCATTATCATCAACTCGCAATCATAGGCTCACACAACTTCTCAATAGGAGGTAGATTCTTCACGTCTTCATCTTTAATTCCTTTTTCTTTTATAGACTTCTTTGCTTCTTGCATATCTTCGGGGCTTAGAACAAGAATGCCCCTCTTCTTTGGTGGTGGAGGTGGTTCAGGGATGGACCAATCTTCATGGTTCTTGGCAATCTTGCCCAATAATTCTTCGGCATCGTCTGGCGTTCTTTCCCTGAAAACACAACCAACACAACTATACAAATAGGATTTAGAATCGTCGGTTAGACCAACATGAAATATATCAAGTAATTCATTCTTAGGGACTCCATGTCCCTGTCTAGCCTTGATTAAAATGCAATACCTCCCCCAAGCTTTAGGGAGGTGCTCATCCTACAACTATTTAAAGTTATAAATTCTTTGTAGAGCAGCATGTTACATATGAGCAGGAAAATACTTATCAACAAAAGATTGAGCTAAGTCCTGAGGATTTTTAATGGAACCATAGGGTAGTGCATCATACCATGCTTTAGAGTCTTCCTTCAAAGAGAAAGGAAAAAGTTTAGTCACATAAAAGTTTCGTATTCTTTCATCGGTAGTAAACAAGCCACCTAACTTAGTGAGTTTGGTGAGGTGTGCAATAGCATCATAATTTCCTCTGTCATAAAAGGGGTCAGCTTCAACTGTAGATATAAGTGAAAGATCAACAGAGAAATCATAACCAGGATCAGTGATGCATATAGGAGATGTAGCAAATTCAGGATCAGGAGTAATCTTGTTCTTCATGGAGTATTTTTCAAGCAGCTTCTTAACAACAAAGTCTGGGTAACCAAAGGCTTTGCAAGTGGGAAAATAGGTAGCAGGAGTTTTAGTCTCGGAATGTGCTGCAACCTTAACCATCTGAGATTCAAGATAGCGATCAAGAAAACCAATTTCCTTAAAAGTAGTAGAAGCATCATCAAAAGAATTGGACATAGTAACAGACTCAGTGGAAGTAGCATGTGGTGGTGGTGGTGAAGGAAACTTACTTATACCTTAAGGTGAATCAAGTGTAGCGCTAGTGATCAGAATAGTACCTTTTCTTGTAATGGATGGTAAGATCGGAACCTTGGGGTCTCCTTTCTTACCCAAAGAATATTTATAAGCTTTGACAGTTGAGTTGTCAATTCAACCGCACCTGAAATATACTTGCTTGGAACAAAATATTAATAGCAACGGTGATATGAAAGTGATAGTGACAACAGCAAAAGTAAATAATGTTGGAGTTCGGGGCAGAAAACACAAATTTTATCTTATCCTACGAGACCCAATCCCAAGACCTATGCTATGCTGATGCAAGTAACGGATGGAATAGGTCACATACCAGTATGTAGTCCGTTAAGAGGGAAATGTTCCCGCGTGAACGTGGTTGGTGTAGTCGTACCGGCAATCCCTGATGTCGCGCAGCTCCATGATGACTCCGATAGCCACCTGGTCCTTCAGACCGATGATGGGATTACGTCCCCGTTGGAACGTTGTCTGCGAAGACGCGGCGATAAGGCCACGACGATGAAGTAGCGCCACAAGTGTAACGCCTCGCGGGATTACACACATACGGTGTACCCGACGTCCCTCCGGGCTCCGAACTAGAAGAGCAGCGAAAAGAAGATGGATTTAGATCCCGATTCTTACCATCCATTCAAATTGGATTAAGGAAAATGGGCACCCTACCCCTCCTTATATAGGACAAGGAGGGGGGCACACCTCCCTCAACTTCCCACGTGGTACTAAACTAAAGGGAAGGGGGGGATATGCGCCTAGGGGGGCATACGGCCCTCCCTTGGCGCCATGGGCCAAGGGGGGAGGCTCCCTCCTCCCCTAATGGGCCTCTTTAGGGCCATATGCCTTTTATTCCTTTATTAATTATATTTAATTATATTTTAATATTTAATTCAGTTAATTAAATATTAAACATTCATAAATGACATTTTGAACCTTTCAAAATTCCCAGAACAATTTCTGGCCTCCACCGGAAACAAATCCGGTGTTCTCTCTTATTTCTCCGGTGATCCCGAATCAATCCTTAATGCATCAAATACCCTTAAGTTTGACACCCTACGGTCTGGGAAACAGCAGACATGATCAAGACACTCTCTTGATCAATGACCATCGATCACACCTGGTTACAATCCTAGATGGCCCCTGCGTTTCCATTGAATGAAAATTCATCATTGTTGGATCCGTTTAACGTTGAGCAGTATCCCTTTGTCGTATGGTACTTTGCTTGTCCGAGGTTTGATCATCGGTATCCAATATACCTAGTTCATCCTCGTTACCGACAAACATGTTTACTCATTCCCGTGATATTACAACCCCCGTGACCTAGTCACATGATTGCAATCTTTATGATGTAATATCATCGAGTGGGCCCAGAGTACCTATCCGTCACTCGGATCGACAAATCCCTCTTTGATCTATTTGCATAATCATTAACATATCTATTCGGAATACCCAAAGTTCAACTTTATGGCCAGCATATTTCAGTCAGTCGGTGGGTTACAAATCAAAGCATCCTCATAGATAGTAATTATATATGATCATTACGGTCAAAGGATCTGGTCACTACATTGTAGTTATCGCAATGTTGAACTTATGTGACTCGATCACATTGCAACACTTCTGGTGGGTGGGTGTCCATCATATCATTCTCCCAACGATACGAATCCATTGTCAAAATCTTAATTGCTCATGATCAGGAAACCTTGATCATCAATTCCCCAATGGACTAGTATACTAGAGTTAACTAGGGACCTGGTTGTTTTATACCACACGTGTATTAATGTTTACGATGAATACAGTTATAGCACAGTATAAAACGTATTATGAACTAATTGAATATGCTAATAAAACATATTTCATTTGCCTCTTGGGCACATTCCCAATAGTCTCCCACTTGCACTAGAGTACAAATAATCTAGTTGCAATTTTCTGTGGATCATAACTCCATATCATGTATATGGTTATTGATCATGCTTGCCTATGGAAAAGGTTGTATCAACGGTCTGGGTACCATTCAGATCAGTATGTCTTTTTAAAAAACATTAATGTCACCTAGTTTGACATTCCTTCATTATCCATTATAATGATGAGGTATATATATCTGGCGGTAGAGTGAGACTTCGTTTGTTGTGTTTCAGCAATGACATCCGGTGGGTCACGCGGACTTTCCCATAGTCATGCACACTGAAACTCACCCAGTCAGAAGTCGAACTTCTTAAGCCAAAATATAACTCCTGCCACTTCTAAAGCTGCCACGTCAATGTAGATTTAATCCTTACTGCGTTTTATGCAACTTTGATGTCTAACCATGTTTCTTTCAACTTAGGCATTCATTAATATGATATCTCAATTTTCTAGGTTAGTGTCACAACTTGAGCCAGCATAACATTTATGGTCAAGTCCACTATCCTTTACAAATTAGAGATGTATCCTCAGTTCTCTCCAGAAACTGAAGGATAAACTTAACTCTTTGTTCAATGATTTACTCATAAATCATATCACAACATGTTCTTCTTGCTAAGAACTTGGGTCACATTACGTCGAGTACATAACTCTTGTTTTATATGAAAGAACCAATGTGTAACATCCCAAAATTCTAAATTTTGGAATATTATAAGTATTAAATAATTATGATTGTCTTGCTTGATTTGTGTGTAATTGATCTGTGTGAAATAGACTAGGATTTGAAATTCTAGAGTTTAAATGAATATTAAAATGAGAGTGAATATAAGGACTTTCCCTGATATTCATTTTTTTCTTTTGGAATTTATTATTAAAACAAATCCAACAAATAAAAAAATAGAGAGAAGGTAATATGACTCCTTCAATAAATAAAGTAAAGTTGGGGAAATGTTTTAAATAAAAGTTTCTATTTTATTTTATTGTATCTTATTTTGAATAATTTCATTAAAACAAAATGAGGGAAGATAACGTGACTTCTTCAAATTTAATGGTTAATGATTTAAAACCTTACTTGTGTTTTATTTGGATTTATTAGAAAATGTTTTTTTTAATCTTTTTATTTTGGATAAAAAGTTATTGAATATTCTATTTAGATTATCCTAAATTTTTAGAAAATTATTTGAGAATTTTTGGAGTTGTACATTATTTTATAAAACTCTCTGAAGTTGTGTTAAAATAAGGAAATAAATAAATATATTATTATTATTATTATCCATTATTTTTTTGGATTTATTTTTTTCTTTTAAAAATATATCTATATTTGGTTTTGTAAAGGATCGGCCGAGCCAGCAGGCCAGGCCAACCAGCTGCCCGTAGCGGACGGTCTTCTCTGTCTCGCTAGGAATAGGAGACCAGGAGGAACACAGCTATGGCTGCCGCCGCCGTCCCGCATAGGGAGTCCATCCCGAGTTGTCCTTTTCCCACGAAATCTTGTCCCATAAATACCCCACAACCCTCTGCACCGATTCCCCACAAAATTTCGCGCCAAAACTCAACAAATCAAGCTCTATTTTGAGGTAGATCTCGCCAGAAAATTTCAATATTTCTTCGTTGCTGGTAGATCTCGTCGCCGATGAGCCTCCCCTTGACACCATTTCCCCCTCTCTAAACTTGCGCAAGATTGGTCACCAAGTTTTGCGCGCACCACGGGAGTTCATCGGAGCGCGCTCGGTTCATCGCGTCTCTACGCCCGTACGGACGACATTGTGGATCATCACCACCACCGTTGTGATCTCCTAGTCAAGCTCTACACCCTAGACGACTTCTTTGTCGTCAAAGATCGTCAGAATCGTCGTCTTCGTCACGTTAAAGTCTACCCGCCGCGGTTAGTAAAGACGTCGTAATCTTTTAACCGTTGCTCCGTTTTAGTTGAAACTAGCGGCCAATTAGTTATTTCTAAACCCTCTATACATTAGGTACCGTAAATCCAAGTTTTGAGAAAAAATATTTTTCGTTTGATCAAAAAGATTTCTAAATCCTATGCAAATTCATTCTTGTAATAACTTTTTAACCGGAGATCCTTTTTAGGTGATTCCAAAGACCACGGTTTTCTTTTGAAGCCCTCTATCCAATACAACAATAAAAATTTATTTAGTATTTTATAAAAAATTAAATATGGACAGATTCAAATTTGATTTTTTTTTGATCTTATCTTTTATTTATAGCCCGGATTTAGTTGATTATTTTTGCAAACGGAAACCCTAGTTAAACCCTAGTTTCTAGACACTTTGCAACCCACCTTGAACGTATTAGTGATCTGTTTTCAAAAACCTTTTTGTTTCGATTCTTTTTGGAGTTTCAAAATTTTGTTTGCCTTCTTTTGGATTGTTGATTTTCTGTGTGCAACCTTGTGTGCTTGGTTACGATAGATTGCTCGGAGTGTGACGAGTAGAATTGTCGGAATTGTGAGTGCGAATAACTTCATCAAGATTCAAGGAAAGTAATATCTTTGACCATACTCCCTATTACCTATGTTTTCATTGCATTAGTTCTTTTTCTTTAGATTGCAAGATAGGTTATGCTATGCTATTACACCCAGTAGTTCATTGTTGTAGGTCTGATCCTTACATCATTGTCACCATCGTATACTATGATATTTCTATCCTAAGTAGACGTGGATTGGGAAGTGAATCATTATGAGGTATGAGTGATAATGTAGTAAGTAGGACCAAGATAAAGTTAATGAACTACCTGGGTGGGATGGTTGCGAGTATCTTGGAGATGGCCAATGATGACTGCGGAAAGCCACCCAGGATCAAAGGGACTAATTGTGTTGCCATACCTAGAAGCTTACGTGTGCAGCCACAAGCTACTATGGGCTCTGGCTTGGTTGATCAGTTGTAGGGACTCTTACTAGGTAGTGCTATGAAAGTAGTTGTGAGTAGGTGGGATGGGTGGTAAGGGAAGCTCTTCTGAAAGACCATGTCTCGATCTTCCGGTTGTCATACACCATGCAGTGTGACGAACTACCAAGGAGGCGATCGAGTCTTGTGGGGAAAAGTGCACAAACCTCTGCAGAGTGTAAAACTAATCGATTAGCCGTGTCCCCGGTTATAGACAATTTGAGCGACTAGTTGTGGTAATATTTATTTATCTCATCATCTTCAATTAACTGATTGGTTTAATCACATTGGGATAGATTGAGTGGATTTTCCATCTCAATCCTATGCTATTGTAGAACTTAGTTATTATTATTCCATAAGGAAAATTAGCTTTTTGCAAAAAGGAATGTAGAAGCTCCACCAGCCAAATTGCATGTATTGTAGGAAATTTTACTTCTTTCTGGGATATGATTTGCCGTACATTCAAATGTACTGACCCGTTGTCGGGCTGTAACCTTCAGTGTTGCAGGGTTATATATGATGAGTAAGTGATACGATATAGGGTCGTGAAGTCTACACTCAACTTTGCCGTTTGCGTTGATGGGACTCCACTTATACAGTGATTGTTCTGCTGTGTATTCTAGCCCAAGGGTTGTAAGGTAATAAATACCATGTATTTATGTTAATTTATGACATGTGATACTATGGTATTTTATCGAGTACTGTGTGTGCTGGCATACTGATCCAGGGATAGCACAGAGGCACAGTAGACTTGGTTCCCGTTGGGATCGAGTCGTTATAAGATGGTATCAGAGCACATGTTGACTGTACGTCGTGACCCTAGAAACTGGAAAGCATAGGAAATTATTTTACTAAAAATATTATTTCGGAAATAAAAAATCCATTACTTCTCATATTTTCTGAGTTTTATCAAGCACTCCCTCTTACCGCAAACAAGTTAGACTATACCCATGCCACTTTGACTATTTGGAAGGATCATCTTACGCTACATCAAGAAGGACAAGATATTGTACTCATGACCAATTAAGTGTAAAGAGGATTATACCGTGCATTGGAAGAATGGAAGTTACCAACTACAAGTATCGAAGATTTTGAAGACTCGAAGATTTTATGAAGACTCTGAAGATCCTAAGATTACCCATGACCTTTAGAGGACTAAACCCCTATTATATGCTCACGTTAGATGGGTGATTTGTGTGTTATACTTTTGTGTTGTTCTCCCCTCCCCTCCATACTTATCCCCTAAACCCAAAACCCTTGGACCCCATAGATGGTGTATGGAGATGAACTCATCTTTTCTGGAGCAATGATCCAGTTAGAGACAGGACAATGGATTCAGAACATGGAGGATCGCATGAAGGAAAATGGTGTTGGAAGAAAGGATAAGGTGCCATATACCCTTCAGTACTTTGCAAAAGGTGCTGCTACTTGGTGGAGAATGTACCAATCTATCACTGAATGGCAAGGAGAAATTACTTGGGAGGAATTCAAACTAACTCTGCTAAGATCTCGTCTTGTCTCCAGAAAAATGAAGGCTAATATAAATGATGTGAAGAAAGCATGCATATGCAAGATCAGTGGAGAAATAGGACACACCCACGAGGAACATCAGGATGAATGCCCTTATTTTGAAGAAAGTCACTCAACTAAAGAAATTCCCACTAGACAGGTCACTACTCAAATGACTGCCCGAGAAGGAAGCCAAAAACTCACGGAGCTTAAGTAATCACAATGAGACCTCCAGACTGGAAAGAAAAAAAAACGGCTTTGCTGCAATGAGAAAGATCACTTTGCTAGAGAATATCGTAATGGATAGAAATCTTATGACGAAATATTAGATATGAAGCATGCAATAAGCGTACTAGGAAATGTTATGTTAAATAGAAACGTCGGATGGATATGTGTCATTCTATGAGATTGCAATGATTAATTTGAGAATCAGTGAAGCTAGTACGTGCCTTTGGTCAGAAAATAAACCACTAGTGGGAATTGGATAATTATGACTAGTAACACTACAAGCAAGAAGAAGTGATTCAGAAGCTAAACCTAATGCCACTTGAAGACTTGTTATTTGCTCCAAGAGTACGAGGAAGAAGTCAAGTTAGATTTTACGAATGAGAGGCAAGACTTATGTTTGAGATGGAGAATATTTGTAACCCAAGGAGGAGTTAAGATTTGCAATAGATGAGGTGGGCCATAACCCCCAAGCTGCAGGATCGGTTAAGAATCAAGCACGCTCTTGCAGAAAGAAGGACCAAGGAGGAAGCTACGACGTTGCCAACCGACAATTTCATAGGTGTTTACGTAAAACTCGAGAGTTGTGAAGAAACGGTATTTGTTTTTTTTGGCATGCAGAAACCATGGAATTACCTGAACTCTGTTCGTGGAGAAGTTAATTCTGCAGTGCTTGTGAGGATACCCGAGTGTTAGAATGCGAGATTCGCTAAGCCATATACAAGGTAATGATTTCGGTGCAGGATGGATTGATCACCATACTAGCTACTCTTATTATTCGCTTTGCTATGTGGGATGGTAGATCTAGTGACTTACCTATAGTAGAGAGAAGACGACGACGTTAAGCCAAAAACTTTAGAATGGTACGATGTTGACCCTGTACATTGCAACCCTCGCGAATCATAAGTAATACGGTGACAATAAGCCAAGACCAATTTTCTGCAGGGAGCCCTCTTGTTGACCACCATGAGAGTATCAATATTTGTTAGTATTGGCGTTCGACCTGTCATTCATGAAGGTAAAGCATATGGATGTCCGATTTTTTCGATAAAGGATTCAATACCTCGAAGGAGTAGGGGTATATGTAATAAGGAAGTCATCGAAGGAGTGATATTCTTGAAGACCTGGGATTTTGTTTTCAGGGTGGTAGCACCCTAGTGCTTCGGAGGATCAGTGGATTTCAGAGATGGAAGACCCCAAACCTAACCATTTCTTTCTAGCCTCTTCGAATCTCGAGGACGAGATTCATTTTAAGGGTGGTAGATTTGTAACATCCCAGAATTCTAAATTTTGGAATGTTATAAATATTAAATAATTATGATTGTCTTGCTTGTTTTGTGTGTAATTGGTCTGTGTGAAATAAACTAGGATTTGAAATTTAAGAGTTTAAATGAATATTAAAATGAGAGGGAATAAAAGGACTTTCCCTGATATTCATTTTTTTCTTTTGGAATTTATTATTAAAACAAATCCAACAAATAAAAAAATAGAGAGAAGGTAATATGACTCCTTCATTAAATAAAATAATGTTCGGGAAATGTTTTAAATAAAAGTTTCTATTTTATTTTATTGTATCTTATTTTGAATAATTTTATAAAAACAAAATGAGGGAAGATAACAAGACTTCTTCAACTTTAATGGTAAATGATTTAAAACCTTACTTGCGTTTTATTTGGATTTATTAGAAAGTTTTTTTTAATATCTTTACTTTGGATAAAAAGTTATTGAATATTCTATTTATATTATTCTAAGACTTTAGAAAATTATTTGAGAATTTATGGAGTTGTAAATTATTTCATAAAACTCTCTTAAGTTGTGTTAAAAATAAGTAAATAAACAAATATATTTTATTATTTTTTTTATTTTTTAAAAATTATTGCTTTATTTTTTCGGAGTTATTTTATTATTTTAAAAATATTTCTATTATCGGTTTTGTAAAAAAAAACTGGACGGACCGACCTAGCCAGCAGGCCAGGCCAACCAGCGGGCCAGCCGCCCGCAGCGGACATTCTTCTCCGTCTCGCAAGGAACAGGAGACCAGGAGGAACACGGCTGTTGACACCGGTTTTTGGCACGACAATAAACCTATATAAGATGACCTCAAATGAGGAAGTGCTCTACATTAAAAGTTGGGTATTGTCTATGTGAAAACCTTTGTAGTTCGAGCCATGATCATCTAAATCCATCTCAAGGGCCGAAGCTATGTTTGAAGCAATAAGATCATAGCAACCGAAGCACTATTATGCCAATTAGGCCTTCAAGACATCTTCAAATGGCAAAGTGTTCTACATGGGTCGGCTTCGTCTCGTCGAACCTGTCGATTTTGATATTTGAAACGTCCAAATCCGAGTTCCTATGAAGAAGTTGTGGCCAAAACAGTACAGCGCTGGAAAACCAGGTCGGACCGTCCGGGATGGAAGTAGGACGTCCGGAATAAGACCTCCGGTTACAGAAGTATTTTTGGCCACGTCGGACGGTCCCGACTACAAGTAGGACGGTCCGGCCATGTGACGGACGGTCCGACCTGGGACAACGGGAAATCCGAGTTTGGCCGGATTTTGACGATTTGGACGGAGATCTGAGCCCTTTTCTTGTACGGAAAGTCCAACCCCCTCATATATAGATGAGGTGACGGACGATTGAGACAACACACAATCGATATTCATCAATACACATCTATCTTTTACCAGTACTCTTTTTACCTTTCTTTTCCTTTTCGCCATGCTCTAGCAACCCTAGGGTTTGGATTATCTTTGCTTCTTTTCGCTGAAAAGTAGTCGTACATCCTCTCCGTTATTGAGGAAAATCTTTGTTGATTTTCTTGTAAATCATCCGTTCTTCGTAACAAAAAACGAAGTGGCAACTCCATAATCTATATATTGTGCGGTGCAATCTTGTGTTGCGTGGTGCAAATTCCTACGCCAACACAAATTGGCGACTCCGCTGGGGATGAGAACGCCGAGTAATTCCAATCTACTCGTCGACAAGAAGATCAAGGGCGAGGCCGAGTTACATCCAACTCGGAGGAGCAAGAACCTACACCCCGGAGCGCATCAAGAGGCTGCGATCTACACGGTATCATGAATCCTCAATTTTCTTACGTAGATTCCAATCTCTCTTATGTTAATTTTGCTAGACCTAATGATATGTGTACTGTATCGTCTAACCCTAATTCTTACTATGTGCAAGAGTCGGTACAACATAATCTACATGCTTCGACTAACCCTAGTTCTTACTATGGGAAAAGGCTGATGCAAAATAGTCTATATGATTCAACTTTTTCTAGCAACTTGCAACATGTAGATCTGAATTCTCATGCATCGGCTAACCCTAGTCCCTACTATGTGCAAAATCCGATGAAAATCATGGTGAATTCCTTTAATCAATATGAAACACCCAATCTTAGCAATTTAAATGACATGCAATCAAGTGTTTCATCTCAATCGGCACATTATTTGCCGTATTTGGCTTCACCTCCAAACATGCCGATGGATAGAGAAGTTGGCCACGTTCCTACTAGCTATTTGGACAACCCTCCACCGTCATATGCTGCACCTTATGCTATTAACTTTTCAGTACCTGCAGCCAATGGTATATCCTCTGTACAAGTGCAAAATTTCGGCAACATGTCAATGCCGAAAGAAACCAAAAACCTTGGGGGCATCCTATTGCAAGAACAAAGGATTGGTGGGATGATCAGAAGGAAAAATTTATGGCTAAGATCCAGAAAAATATCTACCAAGAGCTAGTAGAAAATCCCCGTGAAGCTGCCTCAATAAGCCAAAATGAAATAGATGAGCACAGGACGATAATGTTGGCCGAATTTAACTTTACGCGGAACGGCGTCATCAAAAGGGAAGCTGCGTCGAGTTGTTCCAAGTCGGAATCCACAGCACCGAGTAGTTCCAACTCGGAAAAAGAAGAACCGAGTTTTTCTAACTCGAAGAATATAGCACAGAGCTGCTCTAGCTTGGAAAAACAGAGAACCGAGTTGCTCCAGCACTGAAACAAGAGCATGCCGAGTTATTGACGCGGAAAGAAACACACCAACACTCGGGCAACTCGTGTATTACGTACTGCAATAATCATGATGAGCTCTCCAAGTTAGGAAAACAGGAAAATGATGCGTTGGGGAGTTATCCAAAGGAGGAGCAAGGTATTTCTCCCATGCAAGCATTACATTTTCCCAACGTCTTCAAAGAGGTATACCTAACTAACAATTTACTTATGTTTCGATCTGGTTATAGCTACACTTTTTATACATATAAATTCATGATCTTAATTAATGTGGAGACTCCGATCGAAATGAGTAATTTGTTTGTTAGGAATAATGATTTCACTAGTTATGCCAGTCAGTATATTGTACCATTCCTAGAGGCTAATAGTGAAGATATAACTCGGAAGTGAAGAATCTAGTCGTTCATAGCTCGGATATGACACATAGCGAGTTACATCTAGCTCGGAACCAAAACCCAATGAGATACACACCGAGTTATAATTTGTCTCAATCAAGGTTGCTCCCATCATACATGCTAAGTTTTATTTTCATACGGGCAACTTCGATTAGTTCATACTTGGCTCACCTTTGGCCTCAATTGAGACATGTGTTTTTTAACACTTTTGATTTCAGAAACATGAAGCCAAGATATGAACCTATTGAGGAAACCGATGGTGTTATAATTCCTTATTCAAAGCCATCGGAGATAGAATGTGAAACACAATGCATAACCGAATGGGGTGATGCCAAATATGAATCATTCGTTGGCTTATTTCCAAAGTCGTTCTCACATCAAGATCGGCTAGAAAATAAAAAGTTTACCTTCGATTCAAACATGTGTGATCACATTGACAAGAAGGTGGAAACCACAAGCGATAGGATCGAGCTTTCAAGTACACCAACTATTAGTGAGCATGATGATGATATTCTTGAAGGTGAAGGTTATGTCAAGGTTACAATGAAGACGCCAAGCACTGGGGGGCAACAAGCAAATCCAATGATCGATGATACCACAGTCAAAGAAAGAAAAGGCCGAAGTAAACGCAAAAGTAGAAAGCCGAAAGTTACTTTCGCGCAGCTACTGGAAAAATATCAAAAGACAAATGAAGCAAAGAGTGTTTATCGGACAAGTGTTTCAAATCCATCAAGATTACCCCCTAGGCGCAAATCTAAAGACCGGTATTGGCAAAATAATAATTTCAATGCATCATATTCACATCCTGATTGTGGGTTGCCAATACCAATGTCATGGGTACCTCCCTATGCTTATATAAGTCCATGTCCATCATGGGAGAGGTATGATACAAGGGCACATTATCCATCCTATTTCGAGTCATCTCAGCAAGTGTATTTAGCTCCAAAAGGATCAACATTTAATAAACGTAAGCAAGACCGTTTCACTCAAAAGGAATCGGTCAGGAGCTCATGGAGGAAGAAGGAGGTAGTCCAACAAGTCTACCAAGTAAAAAGAGATAGCCGCAAGGATGCTGTTTCAGAGCTAGAAGTTCCTAAACCGAGTCAGCTAAGAGCTGGATAGATAGAAAAGAGACAGATGGTGTGGGTCCCTAAGCAGAATTCTCAAAACAAAGGAGATGTACCAGTTTCTGTTGTAGAGCAGTCGGGGAGAGGACAAAACGAACAAGAATCCACAAACCGAGTTTCTCAGAAAGAACTCGGATTAAATCGGGCTACTCGGAATCCACTCAGAAACCAACAAGCAATTCGACACCAACTCAGAAACGGCCAAACCACTCGGAATTCACCGAGTTCAACAACAAGACGTGTTGGTGAACAGGGGTCGGTCCCAAAGAGAATTATTTCTATTAGCGAGTTGCTCATACTTGAGAAACAAAGGCACCAAGCTAAATCCAAATCGGATGCCACACCCACCGAGTTACATGTACAAACACGACCAAGTGTTGCGTCCAGTACTACTTGGAAAATCAACGCGGCTGGTATTACTCAGAAGAAATTGCAAAGGCTTAGTGCCCAAGAACTGAAGAAGATGAATATGGCATGGGTTCCCAAAAAGAGTATTCAAAATAAATCTGGTGTGCAAGCTACTGTTGCAAATAGTACACCCAAAGTGAAGAAAGGGAAAGCATTTCATAAGGGATTAATCCGAAGGTTTTCATCCACGAAAAATGATCTTCGGTTATCACATTGTTCAGATTCTTCGAACATGCCATTGACAGCTTCACCATGGAATTCACCCCCAGGTATGATCGGTTACCCTCTATGGGCTTATTTTTATCCATGGATGCAATGTGATTTCTTACATAATGATGAGGTATTACCGAATCATTATACATTCGATTAGTTACATATTTTTTGTTTCAAAAAGCCGAAATATTTGACTTATCTGCTTATTTCGGTTATATATACTTTGGTGGATGAATTCTGCATGCTACTGCTAGTTGCATAAACATGACCAATATGTCATTCCAAGTATCATCCTAATGGCCGATATATGTTTATCTCCTTGAGAGTATGCGTGGCCGATGGAGTGTTGACATCGTCGTTAGACTCTATGTAGTGCAAATTATTTTTCGGTACACAAGCTTTACCGAAAAACAGGGGGGCATGTGTTGACACCGGTTTTTGGCACGACAATAAACCTATATAAGATGACCTCTAATGAGGAAGTGCTCTACATTAAAAAGTTGGGTATTGTCTATGTGAACAACTTTGTAGTTCGAGCCATGATCATCTGAATCCATCTCAAGGGGCCGAAGCTATGTTTGAAGCAATAAGATCATAGCAACCGAAGCACTATTACGCCAATTAGGCCTTCAAGACATCTTCAAATGGCAAAGTGTTCTACATGGGGCGGCTTCGTCTCGTCGAACCGGTCGATTTTGATATTTGAAACGTCCAAATCCGAGTTCGTATGAAGAAGTTGTGGCCAGAACAGTACAGCGCTGGAAAACCAGGTCGGACCGTCCGGGATGGAAGTCGGACGTCCGGAATAAGACCTCCAGTTACAGAAGTATTTTCGGCCACGTCGGACGGTCCGGACTGCAAGTCGGACGGTCCGGCTATGTGACGGACGGTCCGGACTGTAAGTCGGATGGTCCGACCTGTGACCACGGGAAATCCGAGTTTGGCCGGATTTTGACGATTTGGACGGAGATCTGAGCCCTTTTCTTGTACGGAAAGTCCAACCCCCTCATAAATAGATGAGGTGACGGCCGATTGAGACAACACACAATCGATATTCATCAATACACATCTATCTTTTACCAGTACCCTTTTTACCTTTCTTTTCCTTTTCGCCATACTCTAGCAACCCTAGGGTTTGGATTATCTTTGCTGCTTTGCGCTGAAAAGTAGTCGTACATCCTCTCCGTTATTGAGGAAAATCTTTGTTGATTTTCTTGTAAATCATCCGTTCTTCGTAACAAAAAACGAAGTGGCGACTCCGTAATCTATATATTGCGCGGTGCAATCTAGTGTTGCGTGGTGCAAATTTCTACGCCAACAACGGCTGTGGCTGCCGCCGCCGTCCCGCATAAGGAGTCCATCCCGAGTTGCCCTTTTCCCACGAAATCTTGTCCCATAAATACCCCACGACCCTCTCCACCGATTCCCTAGAAAATTTCTCCTCAAACCTCAACAAATCAAGCTCTATTTCGAGGTAGATCTTACCGGAAAATTTCGACTTTGTCGGTAGATCTCGTCGCCGCTGAGCATCCCCTTGACCCCAAATTTTTCATACCGACTTCTTTCTTCGTAGTGCTTCTAATGGACATCTTTCCCCCCTATCTAAATTTGCGCAAGATTGGTCTCCAAGTTTTGTGCGCACCACGGGAGTTCATCGGAGCACGCTCGGTTCATCGCGTCTCTACGCCCGTACGGATGATGTTGGGGATCGTCACCACCATCGTTGTGATCTCCTAGTCAAGCTCTACACCCTAGACGACTTCTTTGTAGCCGAAGATCGCAATAACCGTCGTCTTCATCGCGTCAAAATCTACTCGCCGCGGTTAGTAAAAACGTCGTAATCTTTTAACCGTTGCTCCGTTTTAGATGAAACTAGTGGTCAATTGGTTGTTTCTAGACCCTCTACACATTAGGTACCGTAGATCCAAGTTTTGAGAAAAATTAGTTTTTGTTTGATCAAAAAGATTTCTAAATCCTATGCAATTCCTTCTTGTAATAAATTTTTAACCGTAGTTCCGTTTTAGGTGATTCCAAAGCCCATGGTTTTTTAAGCCCTCTATCCAGTACAACAATAAAAAATTATTTAGTATTTTCTAAAAATTTAAATCTAGACAGATTCAAATTTGATCTTTTTTTGATCTTATCTTTTTATTTATAGCCCGGATTTAGTTGATTCTTTTTTAAAATGGAAACCCTAGTTAAACCCTAGTTTCTGGACAATTTGCAACCCACCTTGAACATATTGGTGATCTGTTTTCAAAAAACTTTTTGGTTCGGTTCTTTTTTTAGTTTCGAAAATCTGATTGCCTTCTTTTGGATTGTTGATTTATTGTGTGCAACCTTGTGTGCTTGGTTACGATAGATTGCTCAGAGTGTGACGAGTAGAATTGTAGGAATTGTGAGTGCGAATAACCTCATGAAGATTCTAGGAAAGTCATATCTTTGATCATACTCCCTATTACCTATGTTTTCATTGCATTAGCTCTTTTTCTTTAGATTGCATGATAGGTAATGGTATGCTATTACACCTAGTAGTTCATTGAGGTAGGTCTGATCCTTACATCATTGTCACTATCGTATACTATGATATTGCTATGCTAAGTAGATGTGGATTGGGAAGTGAATCATTATGAGGTATGAGTGATAATGTGGTAATTAGGACCAAGATAAAGTTAATGAACTACCTGGTGGGATTGTTGCGAGTATCTTGGAGATGGCCAATGATGACTATGGAAAGCCACCCAGGCTCAAAGGGACTAATTGTGTTTTCATACCAAGAAGCTTACGTGTGCAGCCACAATCTACTATGGGCTCTGGCTTGGTTGATCAGTTGTAGGGACTCTTACTAGGTAGTGCTATGAAAGTAGTTGTGAGTAGGTGGGATGGGTGCTACCAGAATAAGGGAAGCTCTTCTGAAAGACCATGTATCGATCTTCCGGTTGCCATACACCATGCAGTGTGATGAACTACCAAGGAGGCGATAGAGTCTCGTGGGGAAAGGTGCACAAACCTCTGCAGAGTGTAAAACTAATCAATTAGTCATGTCCCCTGTTTTGGACAATTTGAGAGACTAGTTGTGGTAATATTGATTTGCCTCATCATGTTTAATTAATGTATTGGTTTAATCACTTTGGGATAGATTGAGTGGAGTTTCCATCTCAATCGTATGCTATTGTAGAACATAGTTATTATTATTCTATAGGGAAAATTAGCTTTTTGCAAAAATAAATGTAGAAGCTCCACCAGCCAAATTGCATGTATTGTAGGAAATTTTACTTCTTTCTGGGATATGATTTGCCGTACATTCAAATGTACTGACCCGTTGTCGGGCTGTAACCTTCGGTGTTGCTGGATTATATATGACGAGTAAGTGATACAATATAGGGTCGTGAAGTCTACACTCAACTTTGCCGTTGGCGTTGATGGGACTCCAGTTATATATTGATTGTTTCGCTGTGTATTCTAGCCCAAGGGATGTAAGGTAATAAATACCATGTATTTACGTTAATTTATAACATTTGATAGTATGGTATTTCATCGAGTATTGTGTGTGCTAGCCTACTGATCCAGGGATAGCCCAGAGGCACAATAGACTTGGTTCCCTTCGGAACGGGCCGTTACACAATGACAAAGGCATAGAGGATGTAGCACTTCCATTTCTTTCATTTAACATTGTTATTGTACTGAGATTAACTCGATACTTTTCTTGGATATACAAGTAAGAGCTACTTCTTGACTTGTCCCATTCTGAACTCCTTCAGAATCTTATCCAGGAAAGTATTCCGACTCAATGTTATTAAACGCATTAATCTATCTTAATAGATTTTCAATGCTCAAATTCATTCATGAAAGATTTCAGTAATCATTAATACCAACTACGCCATTCTTATTATGTTATCCATATATGAGAATGTTGTCATGCTCCCACTCAAATATGTCAGGCACATATTAAGTTCAGGATAACACTCACATAGCTCTCACTCAAATATGTGAGTTACATATAATGTAAGGATAACATCCACATAGCTCCTACTGAAATATGTCAGGCACATATAAGACTAGGATAATACTCCCATAGCTACCACTCAAAATATGTCGTCCGCATATTATGTTTAGGAAACTATTAAGCTCCCACTCAGTTTCATGCGAATGCATGTTTCTCAATATTTTGGCTAAGTCCAAAATCACTTTGATCATCCATCAAATTGAGAATTCAGTTTACGAGACACTAGTTTCCATATGTTTTTTCAAAACCTTCTTGTTGTACCAATTACAACACTTCTTCAAACGCAAGATTTGAGGAAGTCACGGTATTGGTAACAATTTGGATCACTCTAGTGAATATTCCATTATCTCAAGCATTGCTACTTATTGTAGTCAACCTTTTCAATTTGTCAGAAACATTCTTTGAGATAAATCGATCCTGATGTCTTCTTCGATGTTCACATTTATTCCTTATAACCATGAAGTCATTCGGAACATCAAGTAACCTCCTTACTTGATAAGATTCAAGTAATCTTAAATGAAACTCAATATAGGATTTCATGACTCATAGTCCTATCTTGTACATAGGTCCACCATCGCTTCTGTGTAGTTCATAGGTATGTATTTTTTCATTAACACGACAAGTGAACCATGAATATTATTTTGCACAAGGGCAAATATGTATTCTTGAATCCTACTTTGTTCAGTAAAAGCTTCCATTGAAACATCATGATCATTTATTGAAAGTGCAGTATATCGACCAGAGGGGGGTGAATGGGAGATTTTCAAATATCCTGAGGAATTTCGATTTCCTCAGGAATTAGGCAATACGAAATTGAGGAAACTAAAACTCGAGGAAGAACATATGATATACTAAAGCTAAGTCGTGAATGTAAATCAACCTATTGCATAGCTAAATTAAGACCAATGCAAGAACTAAGGATACAGCGCAGAGTAAACTCAGAAAGTAAAGCTTTAGGATAAGTCATCAGTGCATAAACATAATAGATGAGGTTGAATAAATAGCACCAGGGCACTGAAGACATAAACTTGATGAACCAGTTCGAGTTGCTGTGACAAATCTACGTCTGGTTGGAGAGGCTGAGATTGAACTTAGAAGACATAGTATTCACGTTATTCTCCTTGAACTAAAGTCCTCAGACTCCGTCCAATAACTCAGGTGAGTCTTCAAGGTATACTCCTGAAACCTTCACAGACTCAGTTCACTCAGGGAAGTCACAATTGAATCTTGACTTCCTCAGACTGATGACTTCTACACCGGCTGGAAGATCACAGTCTTCAAGAGTAAAAAGCTTCGTATCACTCAAACCGACTTCCTCAGAAATGCTCAACTACTCAGGCTGGTGGTTTTCCTCACTTAGGTTTTTCAGTTTCCTCAAGAGGTGGGTTGCTCTCAGATGACACGTGTCAGTTTTTTTCTTGGAGCAGCCAACCCACAAATGGGGCTGGGGGCGGCTATTTATAGCCAGGGAGCAACCCCAGGTGAAAGGACATAAATGCCCATGCATGAAATTACTTCCATGCCCACCCTTCGGACTGTTGGTTGGATCGGTACCAGCACTCTCCACGTGACACGTGGCACGGTCGGAACACTCACTCTCTTTCTTCAGGCGAGCTGCACTGGCAGTTTCCTGACTCCTCAACCGAAGACAAATTCCTAAGTGTCCTGAAGAACATCGTCTCAGACACCCAAGGAATTGAACTTCTAGTGCAGGAGATTCCTCTGGGTTTTCTTCAGGATTTCTAATTGAGCACTTCCTCAGAAATACATAACTAATTTTCCTCAACCCCTCCAACAGTGTGATGTTTTCCTACGACTCAAGAAGTATAAAAAGTCTTAGCGAAGACTACGTTTCAACTTCGTCTTCAGTGCGAACGTCTTCAGGATCTCTTACTGCTTCAGCTTCAGATGAACGCTTCAGGATCCTGATTCCTCAGGATTTTGCACAACTTCAGTCTTTAGGTAACACATCGATTTATTCAATGTTCCTCCACATTTTGGGGGGGGGGGTCGACAACGGTGGTTAACCTCATCCCCAGGGACTATTTTTCTGTGTATACTCAGAAACACATCAGTCCCTTAACCTTTTTGTCATCAAATACTCAAAAACCTCAAAGGGGGCACTAGATGCACTTACATTTATCATTAGTTTCTCCTCTAATTGTAGAGCTTTGCTTCCGGAACATATTCCTTTGCGCTACTCTGACATCTGGAGGCAAGGTCAGTCACCTTGGTTGAACTTTCAATTTTCTTCCACTAACACATTCATCAAGAAAATTTCTTGATAAACACCAAAACACTTAGCAACACAAGTTTTGCTCTTTTGGTTCTAGTTGTGGAAGATGCATCCATATTTTACTAAGGATAAACTACAAAGATAATTTATCATATAAATCACACTTCGTAGAAACCACGACATACACCATAAAATATATAGTGTTGGTTTCCACGAACTCAGATGATTCCCTATACTGAAGTGAGTGTTTGCACATTAAATTAATAACTCTAAACAATAATAACGTAACTTGGTAAGAGATAACTTAGACCATACACTATTAAATAGAGTATGATTATAATGTTTAGGCACATGAACAATATTGAAGTGTTCCAAGCATTTTAATTTGTGGAACAACTTTCACACAAGTCTGTATGCCCAAGGCTAACTCAAAACATTTGTCACTTTGATCAGATCGTAGAGACGTGTTTTTCTTGTTAATTTAATATCCAACTTTATTCTGAAATCCCTTTTGATCAAATTAAACTATTTCAGACTCATGTTTCATTAGTGAATACATATATTCATCTAAGTCCACATATGAAGTTCACGAAATAATAAATCCACTACTTGTTGAAATATGATACATCATTTATGTATGATATTCAACAATCATTGCAAACTCTATTTTACCAAAATGCGAGGTTTTAGTCATCTCACCTAAAAGGCATGGTTTTCATGTGTCAAGAGATCAAGTATCTCAAGACTTCTTCATACCATTCATGACTTACACGGTAGTGTCATTATAAAGTTTGGATAATTCTGGGATTACAGTATTTCTTATAAATGATCAAACTACTATAATCAATATAAGAATAACTTATTCATAATCATAATGTGATCATAAAATATATCATTCATAAAAGGAGAACAACTGACTTGTTTCTCACTAATATGAATAATTGTCTTTGCGAGATGCAAGACACACTATTAAAGTTCACATTCAAACGATCATAAATTTATTCATATATTAATCAAATGATAGATGTAGAGGGAGAGTGTTGTCGGCTATCAACTATCTTGATTATCTTCAGCACACATCGTCGCCTCATCCCTTCCAAGCCACTCTTTGAGCAGTAAGTTCAAGCATCAAATACTTAATTAACCGCAATTAGTGTTTTGTGGGGAAAGACATTTATAACTCGTATATCAAATATACCTTCTCCGTCAATGACTATTGCTGTATTGGTCCTACCTTCAAAGTTCATAACTTTAACCTTGACCACATGACAGGTGAAGGATTCTCCTTCATGACATAGTCTAGAAGTGGTCTTTGTAGCTCATGTATATTATAACCGGTTATCGCAAAGTAACCAGTCAGTCAGTAGTCCAAGTTATACACAAGGTGCTCATGTATATTATACATTTTCCAAGTGACTTTCTCAGCAGGTTGTTCCTTCCACCATAGTTGAAACAAACCCCGTCCATATACTCATATTCCATTATTCTGATTTGTGACCTAGTGCTTTCAAGGTCACCTAGCACGTCATACGTGTTGGTTAACATGCATTCACAATTTCATAGAATGAAGTATGGTGTATTGGACAGTCATTCATAAGTGACGGTGAGTACGATACTCATCATCATCTTCCTTAATTACGGAGTTATCTGGTGTATCTCCTAGTAGTTCTCCTATTATGTTTAGAAAGTCATTACTAATGAGTATGTCTCTAACGGTGTTGGTACACATCAATGAAGTAAGACCCATTTACCTTAAGTTCTACATCACACTAAAAAATCCATAGTTTTAAACATCTTGGGTATGAACTTATCTACAATGATATTTCCTAAGACAGGAAGACTAAGTTCATAATATGGAGTTCATATATTAAAACAATTCTGGAACTCCCACTCAGATAAACATCCCTCATAGTTTGTTCTAAGTGATTACATGATCCTTGAACACCATACCTCCCCCCATCGTCACGGCCATCAGTATGTGTTTAAGGTAGGCCATCATGCCAATCACATCATCTATGTGACTCATGGTCGACGTTTCGGTCTCTTGTGTCCCGAGGCCATATCATATACATATGCCAGGCTCGCCACCACACCCTATGTGCTTTGTTGATGTGTCATGCAAGGCCATATCATATACATATGCCAGGCTCGACACCACACCCTATGTGATTTGTTGATGTATCATGCAAGGCCATATCATATACATATGTCAGGCTTACTACACCCATCTCTTTTGAATGTAAAAATGTTTGACATCTGTGTGACATGTGATGCCTCCATAATGAAGAACTTTCCAGTTGGGGCTCACTAGGGTAAGGACACTATGTTGGTTTTAGTGAGGGGTCATCCTATACTGCTACCGACATATATCTAACATATTAGCAAAATAGGATGCAACAATATAAATCATACTAACTATGATGCCCCCTGCAAATTAAAGTTTAGATGCCTCTACTTTATCTTTTGCAACTTATACGTGGCTGCTAGGGCTTTCGAGATAGAACCGTTTCTATGCCTACGAACATACAGCCACAACTCAGCAATTGTCTCTATTACACCCATGTCGGGCCCTCCGTTGCAAACGTTTTTGCAAAGCTAATGTTAGAGAGACAGACACCTCCAAAGCCACTTATATGGTACAAGCCATATGTCGAGCGTGGAACCATTCTCGCATAAACGCGTAAGGTCGGTAGGGGCCGCTTCATCAGGACATTGCCGCAATGCTAAACGAGTTCACGTGGGAGGGTAACAATTGGAGAATTTATTCCACATACTAGATGTGTTCTATTCGTACAATACATCTACGCATAGCCTTGCTCTGATACCACTATTGGGTTTTGGGGCAGAAAACACAATTTTTTCTTATCCTACGAGACCCAATCCCAAGACCTATGCTATGCTGATGCAAGTAACGGATGGAATAGGTCATATACCAGTATGTAGTCCGTTAAGCGGGAAACGTTCCCGCGTGAAAGTGGTTGGTGTAGTCGTACCGGCAATCCCCGATGCCGCGCAGCTCCTCGATGACTCCGATAGCCACCCGGTCCTTCAGACCGATGACGGGATTACGTCCCCGATATGCCCACGATGATGAAGTAGCGCCACAAGTGTAGCGCCTCGTGGGATTACAAACATACGGTGTACCCGACGTCCCCTGGGGCTCCGAACCAGAAGAGTAGCGAAAAGAAGATGGATTTGGATCCCGATCCAGCAGCACGACGGCGTGCGTATGGTGGAGAAATCCCCAACCCAGTGAAGACTCCAAAAAAGGGGAGTCCTATCACAGGAGGGAGAGAGGAGGAAGAGAGATGAGAAACTTGTCTCAAATTGGATTAAGGAAAATGGGCACGCTACCCCTCCTTATATAGGCCAAGGAGGGGGGCACACCTCCCTCAACTTCCCATGTGGTACTAAACCAAAGGGAAGAGGGGGAAAATGCACCTAGGGGGGCATGGGCTCCTCCCTTGGCGCCATGGGCCAAGGGGGGAGGCTCCCTCCTCCCCTAATGGGCCTCTTTAGGCCCATATGAATTTTCTTCCTTTATTAATTATATTTAATTCAGATAATTAAATATTAAACAATATTAAATAACATTTTGAACCTTTCAAAATTTCCAGAACAATTTCTGGCCTCCACCGGAAACAATTCCGGTGTTCTCTCTTATTTCTCCGGTGATCCCGAATCTATCCTTAATGCGTCGAATACCCTTAAGTGTGACACCCTACGGTCCGGGAAACAACAGACATGATCAAGACACTCTCTTGATCAATGACCATCGATGAGACCTGGTTACAATCCTAGATGGCCCCTACGCTTCCATCGAATGAAACTTCATTGATGTCGGATCCGTTTAATGTTGAGCATTATCCCTTTGTCCTATGGAACTTTGCTTGTCCGAGGTTTGATCGTCGGAATCCAATATACCTAGTACATCCTCGTTACCGACAAACATGTTTACTTGTTCCCGTGATATTACAACCCCCGTGACCTAGTCACATGATTGCAATCGTTATGATTTAATATCACCGAGTGGGCCCAGAGTACCTATCCGTCACTCGGATGGACAAATCCCGCTTTGATCTATTTGCATACTCATTAACGTATCTATTTGGAATACCCAAAGTGCACCTTTATGGCCATCATATTTCATTCAGGCGGTGGGTTACAAATCAAATCATCCTCATAGATAGTAATTACATATGATCATTACGTTCAAAGGATTTGGTAACTACGTTGTAGTTATCGCAATGTTGAACTTATGTGACTCGATCACATTGCAACACTTTTGTTGGGTGTGTCTCCATCATGTCATTCTCCCAACGATACTACTCCATTGTCAACAGCTTAATTGCTCATGATCAGGGCACCTTGATCATCAATTTCCCAATGGACTAGTATACTAGAGTTAACTAGGGACCTGGTTGTTTTATACCACACGTGTATTAATTTTTCCTCTTAATACAATTATAGCACAGCATAAAACCCATTATGAACTAATGGAATATGCTAATAAAACATATTTTATTTGCCTCTAGGGCACATTCCCAACAAATAACTAGTAACCAGCAGGATTAAAACATTGTAGGAGAGGGAGATGCATGGTTGGGTGCTTCTTGGATGAGAGTGAACATGTAATAGATTTTAACATGGGGCAAGGCACACAGAAAAGCAAGGATCATCTAGGAAAATATCAAACATTAGGCATGTATCTCGTAGGTAGTTGTGCGTTCCTGCAATAAGAACTTGCACAACATCTTTTATCCTACCATTCGGCTATGAATAGGGCCAAAAGGAACTTATGGAGATTAAGGTGCTCCTGTCAAAGAGCACCGGAACAAAGCATTAACACTCAATGGATACATGAAATCCTCAAATCATAGTCCATCCCCTTTGGTGTCCCAAGCTGTCACCTTTTGGATCGTCGGTTCTGGACTATAATAGGTGCATACAACTCATAGATAGGATCAAGAACACAAATAAACTCATGAAAACACAAGTGGTTCAGATCTGAAAACATGGCACTCGATCCCAAAGTGACAAGCATTAAGAGCAACAAGTTGTAGAAAAGATGATAAACACCAAAGTAGATGATAGGCAACATGCCCCCAACAATCTGACGAACTATTACATGATCTAACTCATCCAATCCCTATCATCCCCTTTGACTACAGCAGGGAATTACTCACACATGAGAGGAGAAGTCATGGAGGGATGATGTATTGGTGATGGTGATGACGATGGCGATGATCTCCCCTCACCGAAGGCCAAAATAGCATCCAGATTAGCCCTCCCGAAGAAGAACAGAGGGTGGCGGCGGCTCCGCGACAGAAACTGGGAAAACGACTTTTGTTCTGGGGTTTCCTCGTGGCGGGAATAAATAGGGGCCTTGGTAGGGCACCGGAGGGGGGAGGACCAACCCAGGTGGCCTCCCGACGCGGCCAGGGGTGCGGCCGCACCAGCAGGGTACCTGGGGCCCCCTGGCGTCCCTCTAGCCCCACTTCTGGCACAATGTCCCTTCGGGTGCGTGGATTTTCTGTGATTTTTCTGGAATTTTCTGAGACACCAAAAAATCCATATTCCTGCACATAAGAAAACCATACAGGTAGCTCTGCTGAAAACAGCGTCAGTCCGGGTTATTTTCGTTCAAATCATGCAAGAATGAGGCCAAAACAATAGCAAAAGTGTTTGGAACAGTAGATACGTTTGAGACGTATCATGGACTCATTAAGAACCTACAGTTTGCCTGTGATGCCATCCAAGAGCTTCAATAGGAGGTCAAGGACGCTCAGGAGTACCTTGACGAGCTAAAACCCAACACCTCCATCCTGAAGAAGAGTGCACGTCAAATTCCAAAGACTCGTCCCCGTACAGTCAAGAAGTCGAGACCCATCACCACCAATAAGCAATATATCGTACAGATGCCCGAAGAGGAAGATCAATCCTCTTCGGACATCATCACTCACTGGGATATGAGCCACAACTTCGACGACGAACCTTTACCAAGCATGCCCACCATCGTCGAACTTCATGACGAGGCATAGACACCAATCACTCTGACCCCAAAGCCTTAGGCTTTACACTTAGTCCCATCGACCTTTAGTTAATTTCAAAAATATTTTAGAAGGATAGATTACACCGACTTATTGTGGTGTGACTATTCCCTGTGTGAGTTTTTCTTGTTGAACATGTTTGGAGTTAATGGATTTATTTTTGGCCTCTCTTTGTGTGATTGTGTGTGCCTTTGAGGGTTTTGGGTTAGAAATATTTTCTCTCTCGTCTATCTCTAAAAGTAACACCTCGAGGAGGATGTATGCCGGAAGTGGAGCACGTGGAGGGCGTCATGGAGGTCATGGAGGCCGCGGAGGAAGGGGAGGACGTGGTCCGGAACCAGTACACTTGGGTATGACATTTGAGAATGTAGAAGGAGAAGTGGAGCATGTCATTGCAGTGGAAGAGGGCCTAGAGGCACCACCAGGTTTTGGAAATCTAGAAGTGCCACCACAGCCACAACAACCACACCCACAGCCGCAGTAGCAACAACAGCCGCCTCAGGTTCCACAGATGCCACAAGTGCCGCCTCAGCAAGGAGCACCTACTTTCCTCTTGGGTTTAACTTCAACATGGGGATGCCCCAAATGCCTCAGATGCCACAGATGACGCAAGGCGGACAACCCAGTGGGATCGAGATGATGATGATGATGCAAGCGCAACTACTTGCACAACTAGTGCAGAACCTCCAGAACCAACCAGCACAGGCACAGCCGCCGCCACCGCCTGCACCTCGCAATATGTTGTCTGAGTTTATGAAAAACAAGCCACCCAAGTTCACACCTACCTCAGAGCCTATGGATGCTACCTATTGGCTTAGGGACATTAGGAAGTTGTTTGACTTTATGGAATGCCCACAGCAAGATAGAGTTCGTCTAGCGACTCACCAACTCAAAGGGGGTGCCGCAGAATGGTGGGAGAGTCACATTGTTGGTATGGATAAGCCATTCAACATGTCGTGGATGGATTTTTCCAATGCTTTTACTGTTGCCTATGTGCCCAAAGGAGCAGTTGAGGTGAGAAGGAAGGAATTTCTGAACTTAATACAAGGCAAGATATCAGTACAGGAGTATGTGGATCGCTTCACGTACTTGTCCCGCTATGCACCGCGTGATGTTGCGACCCAGGAAGATAGGATTTCACATCTTATGGATGGTTTTAACCAAGCATTAAGGGATCGCCTGGTGTCTCATGACTTCACCACTTTTAACTAGTTGGTTAATAAGGCCAGCATTCAGGAAGAATCACACAGACGTCTCACAGAGGATAGGAAAAAGAATTCTGGAGGTCAGACGACAAGTGGTTCCAAGTTTCAGAAGAAGCCCAATAATGGAGGAAAGGTCCAGCTATCAGTGACACACAACAATTTTAAGGGTAAGAGTGCCCCGAGGCCATACACTAGTGCACCACGCTTTTGGTATCAAACAACAAGTGGAGGCAACATGGTGGACAAGGCCACTGCAGCAGCCAACGGCAATTGTTTCGCCTGCAACCAACCAGGACATTGTGCTAGGTAGTGTCCCCATAAGAATGTCGCTAAACCAACTCCGACACGCTTTGGCCAAGGATCATCTACCAAGACCCCGGCTACACTAGCAGCAAACCCTACGGCCAACCCTCAAGGATCAGCAAACCGTGGGCGTATAAATCATATCACCATGGAGGAAGCACAAGAGGCGCTAGATGTCATATTGGGTAAGTTCCCGGTTAATTCATTTATTGCCACAGTATTGTTTGATTCGGAGGCAACCAATTTATTTTTCTCTAAGGGCTTTGCGGATAAAAATAATCTTAAGTGCAAGGCTCTACCAGTGCCTTTAATGATTATTTCACCTGGGAAACAAATCAGGGTAGATACATATTTCCCGATAGTACCCATCGAAATTTAAGGAGAACCTTTTGCCGCTACCTTGATTAAGCTAGATGCCCAAGAGTTGGATGCGATACTAGCTATGGATTGGTTAGCCAAACACCAAGGAAAGATAGATTGTGCACAACGGGTTGTGACTCTAGTGAGCAAAGGAGGGATAACAGTAGAGTATGTAAACACATCAACTTTGAAGAGGCGGCGTATTCTCAATGGCTTGAAGGACATGAATGTTGGGGATGTTCTTATAGTTCAGGAGTATCCAGATGTGTTCCCGGAGGAAATCCCTGGTTTGCCACCGGACCGGGAGATTGAGTTTGCAAGTAGGTTAGTACCAGGCACTTCACCAATATCCAAGAGACCCTATAGGATGCCCGCAAATGAGTTGGAGGAACTAAAAAACAGATAGAGAATTTGGAGGGGAAAGATTATATCCGGCCAAGCACCTCACCTTGGGGCGCACCGGTGCTTTTTGTGAAGAAGAAGGATGGCACTATGAGGATGTGCGTCAATTATTGTTCCCTCAACGAAGTCACTATCAAAAACAAATAAATAGTGCCAAGGGTAGATGACTTGTTTGATCAGCTAAAAGGGGCCACTATCTTCTCCAAGATAGATCTCAGATCGGGGTACCATCAATTGAAGGTGAAGGAAGAGGATATTCCGAAAACCGCTTTTACCAAGAGGTACGGCCTGTATGAGTTTTTTTTATGTCGTTTGGACTCACCAATGCTCCGGCCTACTTCATAAACTTGATGAATAGGGTTTTCATGGATTACCTAGAAAAATTTGTTGTAGTATTTATTCATGATGTGCTGATCTTCTCCAAGAACCGGGAGCAACATGAGGAGCATCTTCGTATGGTTATGGAAAGATTGAGGGAGCATCAACTCTATGCCAAGTTTAGCAAGTGTGCTTTTTGGTTGAAGGAAGTCGAGTTCTTGGGCCACATCATTTCCGGGGAAGGGGTTGTCGTGGATCCAAAGAAGGTTGAAGTCGTTACCGAGTGAAAGCAACCAGAGAATGTGAAAGATATCCGGAGTTTCCTTGGTCTAGCCGGATATTATAGACGTTTCATAGAAAATTTGTCTAAAATAGCTAAACCCATGACCAGCCTATTAAAGAAGGAGAGCAAATTCAAGTGGACACCTGAATGCGAAGAAAGCTTTCAGGAGTTGAAGAAGAGGCTCCCATCTGCGCCTGTTCTGACCTTACCAGACATTCATAGGGACTTTGATATTTATTGTGACACCTCTTTGCAAGGACTCTGTGGTGTATTGATAAAGGAACGAAAGGTTGTAGCCTACACATCTCGACAACTAAGAACCCATGAGCTCAATTTCCCTACCCATGACATGGAGTTAGCCTCGGTAGTGCATGCGTTGAAGCTATGGCGCCATTATCTGATTGCGAACCGATGTGAAATCTATTCGGACCACCAAAGTTTGAAATATATTTTTACCCAGTCAGAGTTGAACCTAAGGTAACGAAGGTGGGTAGAACTACTCAAGGATTATGACATGGGCATAAACTACATGCCAGGGAAAGGCAATGTAGTGGCTGAATCCTTGAGTAGGAAAGCTTACTGTAACAATGTGATGGTCTTGGAAAGCCAGCCAAAGTTGTACAAGGATTTTCAGAAGTTAAACCTATATTTGACCATCGTCGGTAGCGGTGAAGTTTTGGAAATAAAGTATACGTTGGAGGATCAGGTGCGTGAGTAACAAAAGGAAGACAAGGACTTGGAAGAAGATTGAAGGGATATGAAGAAGGGCAAGGCGCCTGGGTTTACTGAAGATGAGAAAGGTACAATTTTATACCAAGACCAGGTTTTTGTTCTAGATAGTAAGGAGACACGGGAGCTAATAATGAAGGAGGCACATGATTCTTCTTATTCCATTCACCCGGGAAGTACAAAGATGTATCATGTCCTCCGAGAGAAGTATTGGTGGTCTAGTATGAGACGCGACATAGCGGAGTATGTAGCACTCTGTCATGTATGCCAACAGGTCAAGGCACAGTACATGAAACCCGCGGGATTGTTACAACCATTAAAAATACCGGAGTGGAAGTGGGAGGAAGTTGGAATGGATTTCATTACTGGCCTTCCTAGGACCAAGTCAGGTTTTGATTGCATATGGGTTATAGTGGACTGCCTCACAAAATCGGCTCACTTCATCCCGATATAGACCACATATCATGGAGACCGGTTAGCTGAGATATACATCTCACGAATTGTGTGTCTGCATGGGCTGCCGAAGAAAATAGTATCTGATAGAGGGAGCCAGTTCACCACAAAGTTTTGGAAGGATCTTCATAAAGACTTAGGCACCCGACTGGATTTCAGTACCGCATTTCACCCGTATACTAATGGCCAAAGAGAGAGGGTAAATCAAATTTTGGAGGACATGCTAAGGGCCTGTGCCATAACTAGTAAAGAGAAATGGGACCAAATGTTAACGTACGCAGAGTTTTCATATAATAATGGCTATCGGGCTAGCATAAAAATGTCTCTGTTTGAGTTCCTTTATGGACGGAAATGCAGAACACCATTATACTGGGATGAGACATGAGAAAGGCAAGTGTTTCATTTGGACGCCTTGAAAGAGGCCGAGCAGCAAGTAAAGGTCATACAAGAGAGGCTAAGGATTGCATAGTCTCGATAGAAGAGCTATGCCAACAAAAGGCGTAGGGAATTGTCCTTTGAAGTTGGGGATAGTGTGTACCTACGAGTATCACCACTCAAAGGGACCCGGCGATTTGGAATAAGCGGGAACCTTGCACCGTGGTACATAGGACCATTTGAAATCACCGCCCGACGGGGAGAAGTAGCGTATCAGTTGCAACTACCGGAACAACTAGTTAAGATACATCCAGTATTCCACGTGTCACAATTGAAGAAATGTTTGAGGGTTCCAGAGGAGGAAGAATGTACAACTTCTCTAGAGGGGATTTAAATCAACAAGGATTTAACGTATGAGGAACATCCCATAAAGATTTTAGAGGAGGCGATACACACGACAAGGAGAAAGGTTATCAAGTTTTGAAAGGTGGAATGGAGTAATCATTCCGAGGGAGAAGCCACCTGGGAGAGAGAGGACCAGCTTCGTGAAGACTACCCCCATTTATTCTCATAGGTAAATCTCAAGGCGAGATTTTTTTAAGGGGAGGGAATTGTAACATTCCTTGTCTGGGGAGTTTATGTCATTTTATATTTTGCATGTTCTTCTCTTGGGTCATGCTGTCTTGTTGCACTTTTATCTAGCCAATCCTCTTCTACTTGAGAACAAGGCCATTTATACATCTTTTCTTTAAAACCGGTGACCCAAACTCAATTAGGATTTAATCCGGGCTCAAGCCCAATGACTCAAGGCTATCTTAGGACCTCCACCTCTGATCCAAGACGTTTCTTATGCACCGGAAGGTTCCTTGGGGCGACCAAACGCAATCCGATTCATGCTAGACTCGGATTCCAGCTTATACTTCAAATACAAGAAAGGAACACAATCCCCATCCAATTATAATCAATCTAGGTCAACTCCAACAGACCTAGCACTCTATAAATACATCCCCTACACCCTGGAGCTCTAAACTCGCAAAACCACAGCCAGCCGGCCGGCCCAAAGTCGTCCCAAAGTCGGATTCGCAGAACCTGCGAGACAGCAGGAACTCGCGTCGAAATCCATCAACAGCCGGTGACTGAGACATCCTCTCAAAGATCCAACCGGAAAATTTCTTCTAAATAGATTTTAATCCAAGATCCTAATATTTGGGAGCGATCCAACGGTGCAGTATTCTGTACGGCCGAATCTACCAAGCTCCTGTCCAGGCAAGTTTTTCTGCGATTACATGACTTCGGTTTGTAATCTGCTTCTGATACTTATTCATACGTCTTCTAGCACCATGCAACCTTGTCAATCTATTCTATAGGATATCAGTAGGACCTCTCTAAAATTTCATGCAATTCCGTGCAGCCAATCTTTGTCACGAAGGTTATCTTTGAGACGTGGCTTCACAGGAACGAATCTGTTCATATTTTCATCGTTCTTGGGAGCGGTGCAGATTTCGACTCGGTATGCCAAACATCAAAATTATTTTACCATAATCTTTCCCTAGATGTCTAGTTTCTAGTAAATTTTACGGATTTCAATTTCGTTCTACTGTTTAGTCTCACCAGTCGCATCTTTAGAGCTTGTTCTGGAAAAACTGGTTCCTGTATTGATTAGTTCATGTGATTCATCTAGATGTTTCAAACTTGCATCGTTAGGGTTTGCATGCATTTTCAACACTATGATCTATAGACATGTTCTTGACCTTCTAGTCATGTGCATGGGTGAATATAGATGTGTTGATCTTTAATCTATTAGCATAGGTTATTTTGCATGTAGCACATATAGATGAGTTCATGCATGTCTATCCATCCGATATTTTTTCCCATGATCATCATGATCTATTCCATAGTATTCTTCATCCATCGAGTCCACACCATGACCTATGTGCACGCTCTATGTTTCTTTGTGGGTTTTATTTGATGTTTTGTTTGGAGTTTTCGTTGTGAATTTATTGATTTTGCGTATATTGTGCGACGTATAGACGAAGGCGGAGTCAAGGGTTACTACGAAGAAGAAATCGGAGGCACACATCAAGCAGGCATACCACCCCCATCTACGATCCTATATTTTGTGTCCAAATCCATGATTTTACAAACTTGCATGAAAATTGCTTTTGAGTCAAAAATATTAAACTTGACTATAGTACACCTATTCATCGGATACGATGCCATGCTCGTTGTGACGCCCCCAAAATCAATCCGTGTACAGTAATCATACACGCAGGGTACACGACTGAGATTAGGGTGCCACGGTGAGAATATCACAACACAACACTAAACACAAAAGGATAAACCATATGTTACCATAAAGGGGGGGTCACGCGGACCCGAATACATAAGTTATACAAGCCATAATATCTGAGTACAGACATAGTTAGTCAAGTTTTGCCTTAAGAAGGCTAGCACAAATAACATCAGAGATACAGATCGAAAAGGCAAGGCCTCCTGCCTGGGAGCCTCCGAAACTACTCCTGGTCCTGGTCAGCGGGGGTCTCGACGTAGTAGTATCCACCTCCGGGGTACTCCTGCTCCTGGGCTCCAACGTCGACTGCAGCGGCCGATCAGGCAAAACAGTAAAGGAAATAAAGCAGGTGAGTATCTAGTATACCCGCGAGTCTTACGTCCGCTACTAAGCATTATGCATTGTATCAACGGAAAGAAGAGGCTGTATATAGTGGACTGCAAGATAGAAATCAGAATAAGGGTAAGAAGCTAGGCCTATCGAAGACTAGCATCTTCCGACGTTGTCTTGCAGCATGAGGTAAGAATCAGCCAACAGTTCATATAAAGCATAAAGTAACAACGAAGCAGAAGTTGCTGCAACATTGTATAATATAAGTTGTAATGATTAACAATAATAATAATGCCTCCGAGTTCACCTCCTCGACATCCCCGCGAGGAAGAGGACCCGGAACCATACAGTTTAATAATAATAGTTTCTAGTGGTAAGATCCAGCTTCAGCATAAAGCGTCCTGTTACCGTGGACACGGCTATTCGAATAGATTAAACTCCCTGCAGGGGTGCACTACTGTTCAGCCTGCACGCTCGGATCTCCAGGGTGGCGGGAACCTGGTTAGGGAACGCTCCACCAAAGCTATCCGACACGACGCAGTTCAACCTAGGCTCAGCAGAGAGGCCATCCGCCGGACTATATCCTATGCGCGAAGGGGTCTAGGTCCCTCACCCTTGCACGCTCCTGCACGGTGCGAGTCTGGCCGGTGAAGCAAAAGCAAATCCAAACACACCTGCTGCAGCAAAAGACAAGACCACTTCCCGGCGATCAGGCCGCAGTACTGCTGACGTCTGAAGAGCTTTCGGACAAACTACGACGCGGAGGGCCCACACCGTAATCCCACGTGTAGGTAGTGCGTACAGACCAACGGGCCTCTCAAGTCATCCGCCGAACCATTTAGCATTTTAATTAACCTGCGTGACAACCATTATCGTTGCCTCGACTTAACCGACCCGCGGTCAACGACAGCAGTCAGGACCACCAGTACATCGGTGCCTGCCCCGTCGTCCCACCAAGTCACTGCGGTTACCAACAACGTGAACCGTCTCCTTACCTTGTCTCGCGTGTGCTCTTGGTAGAGCTCGACTTTCGTGGTTTGGTATCTCTCGCGAGATACGAGCAGGGGCCAAGCACGCCAGTAACGTCGGTCGTACCCTCCCTGTCGTTCCCGACGATATACCTCTCGCGGGCACCGTTGGGTCGCCCGACTTCTTACCTTAATGACACCCGCTGTTCAGGACCCTATGGCGGCAAGACAAAGTCAGCCTCGAGTGTAGTACAAGGATTACTCCTGGATAGCTCACACTTGAGGTGACTAGGCATAACCCAGATAGGGGCCTTTGGCGGTGTCTGCTTGGTACCGTACCTGTGCAGTTGTATATATTGTATTCGTGTTCACTCCCCTGAGTGATCACGGCCCTCTATCTAATCCTAGCTAATAGTGCGCAGGGTTCACTGCTGAATAAAGCATAAGTAATAATAGGCAGCATAGGATAAAGGAAAGGTACATCAAGGGGCGACAAAATCAGGCTATGCAATTGAATAGGATTGTAATCGTAGCAGCAGCAGTAACAATGCCTAGTGCAAGAAAATACGGAAAGGTAGGCGATATCTGGGGAAGAGAATGGCTCTGCTTGCCTGCAAGCTCGATGGTAGGGGCAGGGTTGTCGACGAAGTAGTCGTACCCGGTAGCGGTGTAGTCGGCGGTAGCAGCGGGGTCTACCGGAGATTAAGGGGGGAGGAAACAGTAAATACACAGCAATAATATACAAACATATGCATGACATGACAGACGAAATGTTAACGGTGTTCTAACGCAGTTCAATGCACGTTGCTCGGAGTGGGAATTCATCCGGGGATGAAATACCGGCTCTGGGTGATTACCGGACAGGGTGACCGGAGGGGGAAGGATCAAGCCGGAGGTGTCGTGGGTACCGGACAAACATAAGGGGGGTGTATCCGTGTTAGATGAACCATTCCGAACAACTTTCGTGTTCGGAATAAATTCATCCGGGTACTTTTTATCGGTACCGGAAATTATCGGCAGACAGCCCGAAGGGGGGGAATGTCGATGATCGGTGCGCTAGGGGGGTGTGGTAGACATACGGATGGCGTATCCGTATTCGTTATATTTTTCTGATCAACTTTCATGTATAAACTTTTTCGATCCGATATACGGATTATAAGATATTGATTTTATAAGTTTAATCAATTTTAAAACAATAAAAATCCTTTTCTATTTTAATATTTCTTTTATTAATTATTAAATCAATTAATAATTCATTTTAATTAACTGACCAGTGGGTCCCACTGGTCAGTGACACAGTTAATAAATAAATTAATTAAATCTAATTATTCATTGGGGGGACCCACATGTCATTGGCTTATTAATCCAATTAAATCAATTCAGCAAAAGATTACATGGGCTAGGCCCACATGTCTGTCACTCAGGAGGGGTTATTTTTAACTAACAGTTTATTAGGGGTTTAATTAGGGGGTGGGGGCCATTGTCAGTGGCATACATGGGGTGGTTAGCCCCGTGACTTAAACCGTGCCCGCCGGCGTCAAACACAGAGCGCACGGCGAGGTCCTCGGCCGGCGGTGAGGCCATCCCGGCGACTGAGCCGCCGCGGGGGTGGGCGGTTGGACGACTGCCGGCGCGGCGAGGTCGCAACCCCGAGCAGGCACGCTTGGGAGCACCCAGGGGGGCGCGCGACCGTGGCAAGAACGGGAGGCCGCTCCGGTGAGGGCGTCCGTGGCCGGGGTGTGCGGGAGCACGACAGCGGCGTCGCGCACGTGCGTATGCAGTGCATGGCTGGGAGATGGGGGCGGCCAGAGGCATGGCGAGGACGCACCCAGCCAAGGCGGCCTCGGCGGCGACCCTAGGCACGGCATGACGTCCATGGGAGCCAGTTCGACAGGGAGAGGGAGGGAGCGAGCGCGCAGCTCACCTCGGTGGCGTTGGGGAGAGGTCTCGGGGCGGGGGAAGCGTCACCGGCGATGAATCAACGGGGGAAGGGCGCGGCGGTGGCGGCGCAGTCCAAGGGCGGCTCGGGAATCTTGAGGGCGGAGAGAAAAGCGAAAAAATGGAGATGGGGAGAACGGCACGCTCGATCTGGGGCGTTCTAGGGTTCGCGTGGGGAGGGCGCGGCCTTATCCCGTCGCCGGCGATGGTGGATGGCCGCCACGGCACGGCTTGTCGCCGTGGCCGGTGGGGATGATGCCACGGGGGGGGGGGCACGAACAGGGGAAACAGGGGAGGCCTCTGGTGGGCTAGCTGCGGGGGTTTAGGCGGCCTGTGGGCTAGGCAGCCCATGGGGGGAAAAGGGATGGGGTGGGCTAGTTAGGTTTAGCTTTCTTTCTTTTTTTTTCTTTTTTGTAATTATTTTATATACCTTGGCATTTTTATAAAATGTGGCAGGTGACCCATAATTTTTTTTATACCCTAGGCTAGTGCCACAAAAGATTTGGGGTCAAAAGAAAATCATTTAATATTTGATTTAGATATTAAATTATTAAATTGGGGTTTTTAGGTACTGTTTCGATTTGTTTGGAATTAATTAGAGATTAATAAAATCTCCAACTTGGTGATTTATACTCCACTGAATATTAGTAATTTAATAAAAGTGGAAGATGAATTTTTGGACAATGTTTATTTTCCACATGTTTTTAATATACCACCAAGGCAATTTATTTGATTTGAATTCAAAGTCAATTTGAATTGAGCTTGGCATTGCTTTGATCCAAGATGACCAAGTCCATGATCTCATTGCATTCAACATTATCAAAGGAGAATTTGAATTTGAACTGAACCAGTTGATCAAACAAAAGTTTTGAACAGTACAGATAAACAGTAACAGTGATTACTGTTCACTGACAGTGAGGGTGTTACAAATCTCCCCCACTACAAGAATTCTCGTCCCGAGAATCTAAGCGGTAGAGGGGAAAAGATCGGGGTATTCCTCACGAAGACGATCTTCGCGTTCCCAAGTGGCTTCATCTTCAGAATGATTCGACCACTGAACTTTGAGGAACTTGACGGTCTTGTTGCGGGTTCGACGTTCAGACTGATCGAGAATGCGGCTCGGATGTTCTTGATAAGTCAAGTCCTGTTGCAATTCAATCATATCATGTTCCACTTCACGAATAGGGTCTTTGAAGCAGCGTCGGAGTTGCGACACGTGGAATACATCGTGGACTTTAGAGAGGTTCGGCGGCAATTCCAATCGGTATGCCACTGGTCCACTCCTGGAAAGAATACGGAACGGACCAATGTAGCGAGGAGCTAACTTGCCTTTGATCCCGAAGCGATGAGTGCCTCTCATGGGAGTGACACGGAGATAAGCATATTCACCAGGTTGATAGACCATTTCTTTGTGCTTGCGATCATAGTTGCTCTTCTGACGAGACTGAGCAGCTTTCAGATGTTCACGGATAACGGGAACCTGATCTTCGGCATGCTGTATAATGTCCGGACCAATGAGAGTTCGTTCTCCAGTTTCGGACCAATTCAGAGGGGTTCGACACTTACGTCCATAGAGAAATTCAAAGGGTGCCATCTTCAGACTAGCTTGATAGCTATTGTTGTACGAGAATTCGGCAAATGGAAGAGATTCCTCCCATTTCTTACCGAATGAAATGACACACACTCGAAGCATATCTTCAAGTACTTGGTTGACTCTTTCGACTTGGCCTTGCGACTGGGGGTGATAAGCGGTGCTGAAATTTAGGTGAGTGCCCATAGCTTCTTGGAAACTATCCCAGAACTTAGAGGTGAAAATGCTGCCTCGGTCGGAACTGATCTCCAACGGAATACCGTGGAGCGACACGATTCTGGAAACATACAAGTCTGCTAACTGACTAGCAGAGATCGTCTCCTTGACAGGCAGAAAGTGGGCAACCTTGGAGAATCGGTCGATGACGACAAAGATGGCATCATGACCTTTCTGTGATCGGGGAAATCCGGTGACGAAGTCCATTTCAATCTTGTCCCATTTCCATTCAGGAATAGAGAGTGGTTGCAGAGTACCAGCAGGTCTCTGATGTTCGGCTTTCACGCGACTGCAAACGTCACACTCATCAACATAACGAGCAATCTCTTGTTTCATGTTAGACCACCAGTACCGCTGGCGAATGTCTTGGTACATCTTGGTACTACCAGGGTGAATCGATAAGGGTGTATCATGAGCTTCTTTCATGACATCAGAGGCGTAATTCAGGTTGGCCTTGGCTACCGGAACCACTAAACGACCCTTGAAGTACACCGCATTATCATCATTTGCATCAATAGTGAAGAATGAGGGCTCTCCGCGCGCGACACGATGCTTAATCTTCCAAATGTCAGAGTCATAATGTTGTACCGTCTTGATGCGGGTGTCGAGGTCTGGTTGGACCACCAGGGAGTTCACATATCCCTGCGGAACAATTTCGATGTTCAGCTTGCGGAGTTCTGCATACAGACGTGGCTGTTGCACTTGAACTTCAAGTTCACTACAATAGGCTTTGCGGCTTAAGGCATCGGCCACCACATTAGCTTTTCCAGGGGTGTAAGAAATTCCCATGTTGTAGTCGGCTATTGTCTCGAGCCATCTCTGTTGGCGGAGATTCAGGTCTGGTTGGGTGAATAGGTACTTCAGGCTTTGGTGGTCGGTGAAGATCTCGCAACGATTACCGACGAGGTAATGTCGCCACAGCTTCAACGCATAAATTACCGCTGCCAATTCGAGATCATGAGTTGGATAGTTTTCTTCGTGAGCACGCAACTGACGAGAGCCATAAGCGATCACTTTGCGCTCTTGCATTAGGACACAGCCTAATCCTTGACGAGACGCGTCGCAATATATCACGAAGTCCTTCTGAGTATCAGGGGGAGCAAGCACTGGGGGAGAAGTGAGCTTGTCCTTGAGGGCTTGGAAACTTTCCTGACATTTATCTGTCCACCCAAACTTGACACCTTTGTGCAGCAGGTTAGTCAGAGGCCTGGCAATCTTGGAGAAATTCTCAACAAAACGGCGGCAATAGCTGGCGAGGCCGAGGAAACTTCTGACTTGCTTGACAGCCCTGGGCGGAGTCCAGTCAAGAATAGCCTGGATACGTTCAGGGTTGACGGCAACAACATCCTTGGAAATCATGTGACCAAGGTAGGTCACTTCAGGAAGCCAGAACTCACACTTAGAGTACTTAGCGTAGAGTTTGTGTTCTCGAAGCTTTTCCAGTATAAGGCGAAGATGTTCAGCATGTTCTGCATCGGTCTTGGAGTAAATCAATATATCATCCAGATAAACCACGACAAACTTGTCGAGATATTCCATGAATATAAAGTTCATCAATCTGGAGAAGGTGGCTGGTGCATTTGTCAAGCCAAAGGACATGACAGTGTACTCGTATGATCCATAGCGAGTAATGAATGCAGTCTTCGGGATGTCCTCATCACGGACCCGGATCTGATGGTAACCCAACCTTAAGTCGAGTTTTGAAAATACCGTGGATCCAGCAAGTTGATCATAAAGATCGTTGATCCGAGGGAGGGGGTACTTGTTCTGTATCGTGGCCTGGTTGATAGGTCGGTAATCTTGGACCAAACGGTTCGTGCCATCACTCTTCTTGACAAAGAGCGAAGGTGCTCCCCAAGCAGAGGAACTAGGACGGATGAAGCCTTTCTCGAGGGCCGTGTCGATCTCCTTCTTCAATTCAAGGAGGTGGTGAGGTGGCATCTTATATGGGCGCTTGGCAATAGGGATGGTGCCGGGCTTCAAGTCGATGACGAATTCAACTTCCCTAATCGGGGGTATCCCCGGAAGTTCTTCCGGGAATACATCGGTAAAATCACAGACGATTGAGACTTTCTCAATCCCTTCGAGAGGTGCGACATTCAAGGCATTCAGAGCATATATACGAGCTTCGGCATTCATTGACACAATCGCAGTGTGACTCACAATCGCGCCAGAAGGATGAAAAAGTTGGATGACCTTGGTGCCACAATAAAGTGCGGCATCGTGAGTTTTCAGCCAATCCATACCCAAGATAAGGTCAATCGTGGAGGTTTTCAGAATATGTGGGGAGACAAGGAACTCAATCCTTTCGATCTCGACGGTGATGTTAGGTGCCAGCATGTCAACGTGACACATGCCGCCGGGTGTCTTAACGGCCAAGGGGGTGCGCATCTTTTCGTGGTAAATGCCATGCTTAGAAGAAAATGCTCCAGACATAAATGAATGCGATGCTCCTGTATCAAATAAAACAGTAGCAGGTATTGAGTTAACGAGGAGTGTACCCATCACTGTAGCGGGCTGTGCCTAAGCTGCTTCAACATCAATGTTGTAAACATGACCACGAGCATGAGGATTTGACCCAGTATTATAGTTGAGGGTCCCATTGTTGCCACGACCATTTCCGCGGCCAGCAGGGTGAACTACCAGTTGATTCTGTCGCTGAGGGAAGTCTCTGGAAATATGGCCTGGCTGACGGCACTTGAAACACAGACCATCTTGAGGACGGAGGGGTGCAGTCTCAGTCTTCGGCTGTCTCGGCGGGGGCGGAGGCAGACGAGGTGCAACATACGACGGCCTTGGTACAGGGGCATTTGGACGAAACACACTGTGTGGAAGCCAAACGCGTTGCTTCTGTGCTGTGCCCGAAGATGAGCCAGCATCACGGGGGCGCTTCGGCGAACCACCGAAATTCAGCTGAGCGGTCTCAAGAGTGATAGTCTGATTCACCATGGTGGCGAAATCGGGGAAGACGTGCAAAGCCAGTGCAAGCTGAAGATCTGGGTTGAGCCCATCACGGAACTTCTCTTGCCTACTTGCATCATTGGGGAGGTCACTTGCAGCATAGCGGGAGAGGCGGAGGAATTCCCTCTGGTATGCCTCGACAGTTTTGTTGCCCTGAACGAGGTTGCGGAACTCGGCCTTCATACGGTTCATAATCGCCTGGGGGACATAACGAGCACGGAAGGCAGTCTTGAAGTCATTCCAGGTGACGACAGTCCCTTCAGCTAGCGAGCCCTTGTAAGTGTCCCACCACTGAGCAGCGGGACCACGCAGGAAATAGGACGCGAAGGTGACATAATCAGCAGCGCTCACATTAGCGAACTCCAGCTGACGAGTGATGTCACGAAGCCAATCATCAGCATCCAGCGGCTGTTCCGGTTGGTGGAAGAGAGGGGGATTGAGATGCATGAAATCCCGCAGAGTAACCACAGGCGGGTGATGCTGGTGCTGGTTCTGGTTCTGGTTCTGGAGCTGATCTATGACTCCTTGCATAAAAACTTGGTTCATCTGAAACTGCTGCATCATCGCGGCCATGTAGTCCGGCGGCGGAGGTGGATCGTTGGCACCACGACCACGACCACGACCACCACGACCAGCCATCCTGCTAGAATTTAACATGGGTATTTCAGCGATGAACATCTTAACGAAATACCGGAAACGAGTAAGAGGTAAAGCGACAACAAAGAGGAGGCGCGGATATATAGGAGTAGTCATATAAGACATACACATCCACACATAGAATCAATCGAAAATCGGGCAGCGTAACGTCGTAGAAATTAAGGAAAAAGGACACACTAGGCGGCGCGCAGACCGCGGTAAGGATTACACGACGCGACATAGAATCCACTATGTCAATCACGCCGCAAGAAAACTGTTGGTCACAGGAGTTGATGCCAGAGAACGCGCGGCCTGCCCAGAATGAGAATGGGATCCGCGGTCTGGGATCTGGCGTACGACGCCTGCGACACGACTCAATCAATGGGGGGAAGCACCAAAAACGCCGGGTGGAATCAAGAGAACGTGATCCTAATGTCAGCTTTTGTAAAACTTACCAGCAAGGATAAGAGAGCAGATTCCCAGAGCATAGGTAAGGAGAAAAGGATCCTAATACCATAGATATCACACGTAGTGACATCGATGTGGGCCCGTAAGCCAAATATTAAGTTAGCAAAATAGTTTTTCAAAGTCTAGACTCAACTTCGACCAGGTAGTGGTGGGGTGGCTTCCTACAGGCAGTCGGCTCTGATACCAACTTGTGACGCCCCCAAAATCAATCCGTGTACAGTAATCATACACGCAGGGTACACGACTGAGATTAGGGTGCCACGGTGAGAATATCACAACACAACACTAAACACAAAAGGATAAACCAATATGTTACCATAAATGGGGGGTCACGCGGACCCGAATACATAAGTTATACAAGCCATAATATCTGAGTACAGACATAGTTAGTCAAGTTCTGCCTTAAGAAGGCTAGCACAAATAACATCAGAAATACAGATCGAAAAGGCAAGGCCTCCTGCCTGGGAACCTCCGAAACTACTCCTGGTCCTGGTCAGCGGGGGTCTCGACGTAGTAGTATCCACCTCCGGGGTACTCCTGCTCCTAGGCTCCAACGTCGACTGCAGCGGCCGATCAGGCAAAACAGTAAAGGAAATAAAGCAGGTGAGTATCTAGTATACCCTCGAGTCTGACGTCCGCTACTAAGCATTATGCATTGTATCAACGGAAAGAAGAGGCTGTATATAGTGGACTGCAAGATAGAAATCAGAATAAGGGTAAGAAGCTAGCCCTATCGAAGACTAGCATCTTCCGACATTGTCTTGCAACATGAGGTAAGAATCAGCCAACAGTTCATATAAAGCATAAAGTAACAACGAAGCAGAAGTTGCTGCAACATTGTATAATATAAGTTGTAATGATTAACAATAATAATAATGCCTCCGAGTTCACCTCCTCGACATCCCCGCGAGGAAGAGGACCCGGAACCATACAGTTTAATAATAATAGTTTCTAGTGGTAAGATCCAGCTTCAGCATAAAGCGTCCTGTTACCGTGGACACGGCTATTCGAATAGATTAAACTCCCTGCAGGGGTGCACTACTCTTCAGCCTGCACGCTCGGATCTCCAGGGTGGCGGGAACCTGGTTAGGGAACGCTCCACCAAAGCTATCCGACACGACGCAGTTCAACCTAGGCTCAGCAGAGAGGCCATCCGCCGGACTATATCCTATGCGCCAAGGGGTCTAGGTCCCTCACCCTTGCACGCTCCTGCACGGTGCGAGTCTGGCCGGTGAAGCAAAAGCAAATCCAAACACACCTGCTGCAGCAAAAGACAAGACCACTTCCCGGCGATCAGGCCGCAGTACTGCTGACGTCTGAAGAGCTTTCGGACAAACTACGACGCGGAGGGCCCACACCGTAATCCCACGTGTAGGTAGTGCGTACAGACCAACGGGCCTCTCAAGTCATCCGCCGAACCATTTAGAATTTTAATTAACCTGCGTGACAACCGTTATCGTTGCCTCGACTTAACCGACCCGCGGTCATCGACAGCAGTCAGGACCACCAGTACATCGGTGCCTGCCCCGTCGTCCCACCAAGTCACTACGGTTACCAACAAGGTGAACCGTCTCCTTACCTTGTCTCGCGTGTGCTCTTGGTAGAGCTCGACTTTCGTGGTTTGGTATCTCTCGCGAGATACGAGCAGGGGCCAAGCACGCCAGTAACGTCGGTCGTACCCTCCCTGTCGTTCCCGACGATATACCTCTCGCGGGCACCGTTGGGTCGCCCGACTTCTTACCTTAAGGACAACCGCTGTTCAGGACCCTATGGCGGCAAGACAAAGTCAGCCTCGAGTGGAGTACAAGGATTACTCCTGGATAGCTCACACTTGAGGTGACTAGGCATAACCCAGATAGGGGCCTTTGGCGGTGTCTGCTTGGTACCGTACCTGTGGAGTTGTATATATTGTATTCGTGTTCACTCCCCTGAGTGATCACGGCCCTCTATCTAATCCTAGCTAACAGTGCGCAGGGTTCACTGCTGAATAAAGCATAAGTAATAATAGGCAGCATAGGATAAAGGAAAGGTATATCAAGGGGTGACAAAATCAGGCTATGCAATTGAATAGGATTGTAATCGTAGCAGCAGCAGTAACAATGCCTAGTGCAAGAAAATACGGAAAGGTAGGCGATATCTGGGGAAGAGAATGGCTCTGCTTGCCTGCAAGCTCGACGGTAGGGGCAGGGTCGTCGACGAAGTAGTCGTACCCGGCAGCGGTGTAGTCGGCGGTAGCAGCGGGGTCTACCGGAGATTAAGGGGGGGAGGAAACAGTAAATACACAGCAATAATATACAAACATATGCATGACATGACAGACGAAATGTTAACGGTGTTCTAACACAGTGAAATGCACGTTGCTCGGAGCGGGAATTCATCCGGGGATGAAATACCGGCTCCGGGTGATTACCGGACAGGGTGACCGGAGGGGGAAGGATCAAGCCGGAGGTGTCGTGGGTACCGGACAAACATAAGGGGGTTGTATCCGTGTAAGATGAACCATTCCGAACAACTTTCGTGTTCGGAATAAATTCATCCGGGTACTTTTTATCGGTATCGGGAATTATCGGTAGACAGCCCGAAGGGGGGGAATGTCGATGATCGGTGCGCTAGGGGGGTGTGGTAGACATACGGATAGCGTATCCGTATTCGTTATATTTTTCTGATCAACTTTCATGTATAAAGTTTTTCGATCCGATATACGGATTATAAGATATTGATTTTATAAGTTTAATCAATTTTAAAACATTAAAAATCCTTTTCTATTTAAATATTTCTTTTATTAATTATTAAATCAATTAATAATTCATTTTAATTAACTGACCAGTGGGTCCCACTGGTCAGTGAAAAAGTTAATAAATAAATTAATTAAATCTAATTATTCAGTGGGGGGACCCACATGTCATTGGCTTATTAATCCAATTAAATCAATTCAGCAAAAGATTACATGGGCTGGGCCCACATGTCTGTCACTCAGGGGGGGGGGGGGTTATTTTTAACTAACAGTTTATTAGGGGTTTAATTATGGGGTAGGGGCCATTGTCAGTGGCATACATGGGGTGGTTAGCCCCGTGACTTAAACCGTGCCCGCCGGCGTCAAACACAGAGCGCACGGCGAGGTCCTCGGCCGGCGGTGAGGCCATCCCGGCGAGTGAGCCGCCGCGGGGGTGGGCGGTTGGACGACTGCCGGCGCGGCGAGGTCGCAACCGCGAGCAGGCACGCTTGGGAGCACCCAGGGGGGCGCGCGACCGTGGCAAGAACGGGAGATCGCTCCGTTGAGGGCGTCCGTGGCCGGGGTGTGCGGGAGCACGACAGCGGCGTCGTGCACATGCGTATGCAGTGCGTGGCTGGGAGATGGGGGCGGCCAGAGGCACGGCGAGGACGCGCCCAGCCAAGGCGGCCTCGGCGGCGACCCCAGGCACGGCATGGCGTCCATGGGAGCCAATTCAACAGGGAGAGGGAGGGAGCGAGCGCGCAGCTCACCTCGGTGGCGTTGGGGAGAGGTCTCGGGGCGGGGGAAGCGTCACCGGCGATGAATCAACGGGGGAAGGGCGCGGCGGCGGCGGCGCAGTCCAAGGGCGGCTCGGGAATCTTGAGGGCTGAGAGAAAAGCGAAAAAATGGAGATGGGGGGAACGGCACGCACGATCTGGGGCGTTCTAGGGTTCGCGTGGGGAGGGCGCGGCCTTATCCCGTCGCCGGCGATGGTGGATGGCCGCCACGGCACAGCTTGTCGCCGTGGCCGGTGGGGATGACGCCACGGGGGGGGGCACGAACAGGGGAAACAGGGGAGGCCTCTGGTGGGCTAGCTGCGGGGGTTTAGGCGGCCTGTGGGCTAGGCAGCCCATGGGGGGAAAAGGGATGGGGTGGGCTAGTTAGGTTTAGCTTTCTTTCTTTTTTTTTCTTTTTTGTAATTATTTTATATACCTTGGCATTTTTATAAAATGTGGCAGGTGACCCATAATTGTTTTTATACCCTAGGCTAGTGCCACAAAAGATTTGGGGTCAAAAGAAAATCATTTAATATTTGATTTAAATATTAAATGATTAAATTGGGGTTTTTAGCTACTGTTTCGCTTTGTTTGGAATTAATTTGAGATTAATAAAATCTCCAACTTGGTGATTTATACTCCACTGAATATTAGTAATTTAATAAAAGTGGAAGATGAATTTTTGGACAATGTTTATTTTCCACATGTTTTTAATATACCACCAAGGCAATTTATTTGATTTGAATTCAAAGTCAATTTGAATTGAGCTTGGCATTGCTTTGATCCAAGATGACCAAGTCCATGATCTCATTGCATTCAACATTATCAAAGGAGAATTTTAATTTGAACTGAACCAGTTGATCAAACAAAAGTTTTGAACAGTACAGATGAACAGTAACAGTGATTACTGTTCACTGACAGTGAGGGTGTTACACTCTTACACCCTGTTCTTTGTCACCATAGACTTGAGTAGTATTATGCTTAGCAATGCTTCGACTAGTTCATCATCTAATGAATAAACAATGATATGTTCATCTTGATAAGATTATTATGCTTCTGAATTATTTTGAGTAAGTTTAAGACTTGCAATTATGAAAAGTGTTAGGCAAAACTAATCTGGGTGAAACATTACCATGGGTGCGGGCAGCATCGGATGTTGTGGAGATTTGTCCATCGTTGCTCGTTCCCCATAAGGGAAATTATCTAGCTATTGGCACACTTCATTTTACCGTGTGGTTACACGCCTATATGGATACGGCATGTCCAGTACGTTAGGAGGAACTAATAGTATCTTGGCTTACCGGTAGAGTGTTCTGCGAGGACATCGGGGTGGAAGTTTCCTTGGCGGCGCGGCCGTAGCTACTGGCGCATGGGGGCTGGAAGCAGGTACGATACATACCTCCGACCAGGAAACCTTAGCGGGTTGGGATATTATTATTGAGCTCTAATGGAAAGGTGTGTTGTTGACGCATGTCAACATCATGTGGCTAAAGTGTACAAACTCTGCAGAGTCTAAAACTAATCGATTAGCCATGTCCGCAGTCAAGGACGAATGAAGTGTCTGGTTGGGTATTCTACATGTCTTCTCTCCTTTTCTAAAAGATGGATTATCGGTTGACGCCAGGTCAATTGTGCCGCTGAGTCAGAAGGACTCCGCCGCTTATCTCCGTTGTCGTTGAAGACGTCATCGAAAAAACCCCAATTACTTAGTAATTAGGATTACTTGATTTATAAAACTGCTTTTGGAAATTTAACTAAAATATTTCTAGACTTAGTGTTTTTTTTGAAAAATGAGGCAAGCCTCCACAAAAAGCCTTGCATGTAGAGTTATTGCTATTTAGGTTGCATGGGGTGGCCACTGAGTACCATGAGAAGTACTCATCGTGGATGATGTTTATGTTGATGATCATTACAGAGGGTGAAGACTACGACAGTGAGTACTACGATGAGGAGTAGAGCCGACGTTGCTAGTTTTCTTTGACTTTTTCCTGTGGAATCTTCAATGGAGCCACCACTATCTTCGTTTCCGATGTGTTATTTAGAGTTGAATAATCATCATTTATGTAATGGGCAAATGACCTGAATGATGTAAACCTTTTTAGTTATCTTATCAATGGACATGTGTTAATCTGTATACTGTCGTGTTATCTGCTACTGATCCTTGGGATAAATAATGATTTACGGTGTGACTCCTAGACCCTGTGGTCAGGTTCTCACATGAAGTCTCTCTCCCAAAAGACGATAAAATAGCTAAGCTGGGTGAACAAATTACAGCTGGGCAATTGACTGAATTATAAATGCAGTACAATGCTAATTATGCTACTTAAAAGTAAGAGGCTCAAAAGTATGGGCAGTACGCCAAGTCAAGTAGACCAAAATCCATCTGCATCTACTCACTAATCATCCACCTTGAGATATCTATCGAGAACATCTCGCTGGTATTAAGTTGCGAGCCCCACCCAAAGTGTAAACTCAAAGCAACAGACAATTGCATTAACAATCTATGCAAGGGAAACAATCCTTGCAACCTCCGTTACAAGCACTATTATTTTCTCCCTGGAGGCAAAAGCAGATCCCCTAGTCTCATGTTTCTGTCACTCAAGCTAGACATCGGGGGGCATGAACCCACAATCATGCATAACGCTCCCTATTGGAGTTACTATCTACTACTTGGCCAAAGCAATAAAAAGCAACGAAGAACATGCGAGAATTACTCAAGAACTAAATATAAAAGATATATAACTCCTCACGATCTGGACATAATCTCATAATCCAGCGGATCCCAGCAAACACAGCATAGCAACTGATGCTAGCGAGGAGGTAATAGCTCTCGCCCTTCATTGGTTACCCCAAGTGGAAGGTTGAGATCTAGGGTAGCGGCAAATTTCTCTTGGCAAAGATACCAAGGTTTAGAGTCAATCAAGTAGGACTCCGATGATGACAAGTAGGTGGTAAAGTGAACAATGGCGCCATTCACAACCTCAGGGTTGCTTACTTTACCTGGACCTGCACACAAACAAATAACTTTGCTCCCAACAAAGTTCAGATAGGTTGTCAATCTCTCCGTTCTTGTTGTTTACAAAGGAGTAAACGCAAGGGGATAAGGATAGTGGTAATAGTGATAATTGCAATGGAAAGTAAAAGCGATAAATAAACTAAAGGTGTAAACAGTGGAGGAAATATGGACCGGGGTCCCATGACGTTCACTAGTGATGTCTCTCTCCCAAAAGACAAGAAACAACTAAGATGGGTGAACAAATTACAGCTGGGCAATTGGCTGAATTATAAACGTACTAAAATGCTAATTATGCTACTTGAAAGTAAGAGGCTCAAAAGTATGGGCAGTAAAGTCAAGTAGACCGAAATCCATCTACATCTACTCACTAATCATCCACCTTGAGATATCTATACAAATTATCTCGCTGGTATAAATTTGCGAGCCCCACCCAAAGTGTAAACTCAAAGAAACAGACAATTGCATTAACAATCTATGCGTAAGGTAAACAATCCTTGCAACCGCGGTTACAAGCACCGTTGTTTTCTCCCTGGTGGCAACAACCCATTCCCTAGTCTCATGTTTCTGTCACTCAAGCTAGACATCGGGGGGCATCAACCCACAATCATGCATAACGCTCCCTCTTGGAGTTACTATCTACTACTTGGCCAAAGCAATAAAAAGCAACGGAGAACATGCAAAAATTACTCAAGAACTAAATATAAAAGGTAAACATAATATATAACTCATCACGATCTGAATATAATCTCATAATCCATCGGATCCCAGCAAACACAGCATAGCAACAACAGGAAAACTACATAGATGCCTTGATCATGTAGGGAGCTCACAAGGTCTAAACATTGAAGAACAAGGGTGGAGAGAAGACATCACATAAGTACTGATCATGGACTATGGTCAAACATAGACTACTCACGGCACATATGGGAGGCGTCCATGATGGTGGAGAGGTCCCTAAAGGTCAATCCTCCCTCCGGCAGGGTGCCGGGAAGAGGTCTTCAGGCGCTCCTGAACTTGGAAGCGCGGCGGCGGAACATGGAGGTAAAATTGTGATGCGGGCTTATCCTCAAGGGTTTCTGCAATGAGCGGTAAAAATAGACCGAAGGGGGGCATCAGAGATGGGCCCCACCTCCCAGGCACTCTGGTGGCGCGGCCAGGGGTGGGGCCGCGCCACCTGGCCGCCTGGGACGGGGGTGGCCCCCCTTTGGCTCTCCCCCGGTGATTTCGGAAGCTTCCTTGACGCTGATTTTTATTCTGATTTTTCTAGAATTTTTCTGGCATTTTATATTGGGGAAAAATCACTACAACAAAAGACATCAGAAGATAGGAACTGGCACTGCATGCACTGAGTTATTAGGTTAGTCCAAATATGTGTAAAATGAGATAAAAATGTAGCAAAACAAGCAGCAATGTCACATAAAAGTGCATAGAACAAGAAGAAATTATATATACGTTTGGGACGTATCAACATCCCGAAGCTTAATTCCTGCTCGTCCTCGAGTAGGTAAATGATAACATAGATAATTTATGTGATGACATGCTAACACACATATAAGAACTTCAAAGTAAAGGAAGTAAGATATGCAATTCAAGTCAAGATAATAACAAACAAGAGTCTTTGTATTAATTCTAGCAAAGTATAAACATAAAGGTGCAAGAGCTCTCGCTGTCCGTGACTCGAATGTCTCCAACTGGTGTTTGTGTGCAAGCAATGGGAGATGGGATTAAGAGAGTATATATATATATAGTTTAATTGAGAACTCAATCTACTAAAGTTTCACACTTGGTCTCCTTCGGGATCTTATTTTGACTCATCCCCAGACCACTAGTCAGGTACAAGTCAAACTGATCCTTTCCCTTTGGACCTTGAGCACTCATGCAATGGATGAGCGCGAGAAAGATACGTTAGCACTTAGAATGGAAAAGAGAGAAATGATGGGGAAGGAAGATAAAAAGGTGTGAAAGGCTCACATCAATGAGGACAATCATAGGCGAGAGAAGGCCAAATGATAGATATGATGTGAGGAGTAGGGATTTCCATGCAACGGATGCACATGTGAGCTAAGGTAAGCTCTCCAATGGAACAAGTGGGGGTGCATCCAACTTGCTTTCTCATGAAGACCTAGAGCTCATTTGAGGAGGCTCATCCTTGGAATATGCAAGCCAAGTTCTATAGTGAAAAGGGCCCCACATAGTTATGCATGAATGATAATATCTATGGAGTAAAAATATAGCAATGGAGTACGAGTGTGGATCTTTCAAAGGAATAATAGTGTTGCCCCCTTCTCTCTTTTTATTTCTTTTTCTCTTTTTTCTATTTTTTTGTATTTTCGTGGCCTCATTGGCTCTTTCTATTTAACTCTCATTTGTCCTCTTTGGGATCTTTTAATTTGTCCTCTTTGGGATCTTTTCCTCACTTAAGGGCAACACTCTATACTTTACAAGAATATAGAAGATCTTCACACTTTACAAGAAGTACTCAACATAAAGAATAATGAGAACTATCATGATTTATGCAAATGTATGCCTCTTCCAGTGTAGGAGGATATGCAATGATACTAGCGCGTCATGTAGCAACAATAAGGGCAAAACCCAGCTATCATGCGGCTCCTCGATCAAGCAAAAGCATGTATGACATGAAGATCAAGTCATAAGATGGTGAATGTTGCGTGGCAATGTATCTCGGAATGGCTATGGAAATTCCTTGATAGGTAGGTATGGTGGCTGTTTTGAGGAAGATAAAGGGAGGTTTATGATGACAGAGCGTATCGTGCCAAGGGTTTGGATGCACCAGCGAAGTATGAACCCTCTCTCAAGGTGAGAAACGGCAATGCACGATACCGAAGAGGCTAGCAAAATATGGGAAGGTGGAAGTGCCAACAATCAAATAATCGCATTAGTCTGAAGAACTCATGGACTTATTATCGGTAACTCTCTATCTAATCGGGAGGTTCACAAAGAGACGAGTACCCCGATGAGTGTATGGGGGTTTGGTTATCCTTGCGCATCCTCGACCCATGGTACGTGAGGGTACTCTATATATTCTAACCCTTCGAGAGGTTAGCGATCCATCTAGTAGCTAGAGTTCTCAACTAATTTTTGTAGTTTTTGAAAATAAGAACGAATTGCCCAAAATACGACACCTATCACTAATAGGCTCAAGCTCTTGGCACCTTGATGTCCAAACATTACTCTAATCAATACCTCAAAACTGTTGCATGTTACTACTACACTTGTAATAGCAACCTTAATTACCTACTCATGCAAGACACACAACTCAGTGCAACAAGACCACTCTCTAAACAAGATAAACATGAATACTCAAGAGAGTTCCTTGAACAACCTACACAAATGCTCTTAAAAAGATAAGCATGAAAACTAAGAGCTAAACATGGCAGTAGCTATGAAAAGATATAGAACACACACAAAAAGAAAGATAAGCATGCAAGCCTATGTTGTGTTCTACGGTGTAGTGGAGCGTGTTTCTCTCCCAAAAAACGAACGATAGGATCCAACTTGTTATGAACATAAAACAAAACTAAAAAAAACTAAAACGTATAGGGCGAGACGCTCCAAGTCTAGCACATAACATATGAAGCAATAAAAATATAGCATGGACAAGGATGAACTGATGATTGTTGATGGAGAAGGGGATGCACGGGGGCATCCCCAAGCTTATATGCTTGAGTCTACTTGGATATTTCTTGGGGGTGCATGGGGGCATCCCCAAGCTTGAGCACTTGACACTCCCGAATCTTCTTTCATCATCTTCCTTCGCATACTTGAAAACTCCCTTCATACGAAACTGGTCATAAGCTGATTAGAGTGGTTAGTACCCATGATTAAATATTTTTCTCCACCGTAAATAAAGATATTTTTTAAGATCTATTGTTTCTCAAGATTGCGAAAAAGGATTTGCAATAAAAAGAAAGCTTAAGGTATGCAAAATGAAGAAAACACAAAATGTGGCAGAATATGTGAAAAATAGACCAGCAGGTAGTAGATAATCTTTTTGGGATACTTCTTCGACTCAAATCAAAAAACTCAGAAAAGACGCACAAAAGGAAATTTTATAGAGCATGCTGTCAAAACAATTTAGATCAAAAATTTGATCTGGTGATTTTATCTAAATTCTTCCGTCAAGGGGACAGAATCTGTTTCTGGACAGCATGTCACAACTTTTGAACGTTCTTGCAATTGGAGGCTAAAACTTGGCACAAAGCTTGAAAAGAAAGATACAATGATGTTGCTAAAGTAGTAAAAAAAATCAAGACCACTAAAACTGAAAATAAAAAAAATCTTGGGTTGCCTCCCAAGAAGCGCTTTCTTTTATGCCTTTAAGCTAGGCATGATAGAAGAAAATCAAGTTTTATCAATATCAACAGAATAGCTTGCCCGTGTAACGGACTCATAAGGTAACTTAATTTTTGAGGGGGAACTGAAATCTAATTATCCCCTATTTCATGTCAATGATAGCACCAACGGTGCGAAGAAAAGGACGTGCCAAAATAATTGTACATGAAGGATCACATTCAATGTCCATAACAAGAAAATCAATGGGAACATAGTTATCATTGACAATAATAAGCACATCATCAATCCTTCCTAAAGGTTTCCTTACGGAATAATCAACAAGTATAAAACCTAAATAACCAGTATCAAATGATTTCAAATTAAGCATATCATACATTCTTTTGGGCATAACGGAGGCACTAGCTCCAACATCACATAAAGCATAGCAAGAGAAGTTATTTAATTTAATTTTGACTATGGGATCCCAACCATCTACTAGCTTCCTAGGAATGGAAGTCTCAAGCTTGAGCTTCTCCTCCCTAGCTTTGACAAGAGCATTGGTAATATGCTCGGTAAAGGCAATGATAAGTGTGCTAGTGTGGGGTGATACGTCTCAAACGTATCGACTTTTCCAAACACTTTTTCTATTGTTTTGGCCTCATTCTTGCATGATTTGAACTAAACTAACCCGGACTGACATTGTTTTCAGCAGAGCTTCCTGTATGGTCTTCTTATGTGCAGGAAAATGGATTTTTAGGTGTCTCAGAAAATTCCAGGAAAAATCACAGAAAATCCACGCACCCGAAGGAGCCTGGAGCCAGAAATGGGACCAGAGGGAAGCCAGGGGGCCCAGGCTCCCTGCTGGCGTGACCCCACCCCTGGCCGCGCTAGGAGGCCGCCTGGGTGGGTCCTCCCCCCTTTGGTTCCCTACCGATGCCCCTATTTTTTCTCGTGGCGAGGAAACCCCAGAACAGAAGTCGTTTTCCAAGTTTCCGTCGCGGAGCTGCCGCCACCCTCTGTTCTTCTTCGGGAGGGCTAATTTGGAGGCAGTTTTGGCCTCCGGCGAGGGGAGATCATCGCCATCGTCATCACCATCACCAATCCATCATCCCTCCATGACTTCTCCTCTCATGTGTGAGTAAATCCCTGCTGTAGGCAAAGGGGATGATAGGGATTGGGTGAGTTAGATCATGTAATAGTTCGTCAGATTGTTGGGGGCATGTTGCCTATCATCTACTTTGGTGTTTATCATCTTTTCTACAACTTGTTGCTCTTAATGCTTGTCACTTTGGGATCGAGTGCCATGTTTTCAGTTCTGAACCACTTGTGTTTTCATGAGTTTATTTGTGTTCTTGATCCTATCTATGAGTTGTATGCACCTATTATGGTCCGGAACCGGCGATCCCAGAGGTGATAGCTTCGGACACCAAAGGGGATGGACTATAATTTGAGGATTTCATGTATCCATTGAGTGTTAATGCTTTGTTCCGGTTCTCTTCGAAAGGAGCACCTTTGTAACACCCCAGAGCCAGTAACAGTAATCACTACAGTGATCCCCTAGGTAATGATCATCAATGTTATTAATCAAGCCATGGTCACCTTTGATCATAGCTCTGTCAAATTCCAACCCTGATAAAATTTTCAAATTGGGTGGATTATAAATCTTGTTCCAAGAATTTTGGGAGATTATTAATGACCTTGCAAATAAATAGACCAAGTCAAACCTAGCCTTTAGAATAATCCCAAGTCAATGATAATTATGTAACCGATAGTGGTGGGTTATTAAATTGTCCCTAGGAATTAAAATAAAAGTGGAACATAAAGTTAAACAAAAAAATTGTTAATTTTTTTTTATTAAATGCCTAATAATCAGTGGGTCATATAAAAATAGAAATGGAAATTTATTAAGCTATTTAAATAATGCAAACAAATGAAAATAGTAGCAAAAGAACAACTTTTACTTCATATTAAATCATTCAAAAATCTAAATGATTTTATTTTGGTACCACACTTTTTGTGCCATCACTATAATATGTAACAGTAATTATGGAGCAAGTCTTCCATTTTATGAAAATCATATGGTGGAGAAATAAAATAGTAACCGAAAAGAAAACAGAAACAACTAAAAATAAAAAAAATGCCTATGCTACGCACTGGGCGAAGCCCACCTAAAGCCCAGCCCACCCTGGCGCCCTCCTTCTTCCTCATGTTCATCACATGCCCCTGAGTCAACAAGCACGCAGCACGCCGAGCTCCCCTCCATGGCTCCTCTCGCTGCTCGACAGCAAGGCAACGGGGAGGATAAGAACGCCCACACCCCCCCAGGAACCCTAGGCGCCCCCTCCCTTTCCCTTCGTGCCGCCCCTACTCGGCCCCGAGCTCGCCGTCCTCGGCCATGGCTGCGCCGGCGAACCCCCACGGCCAACGGCCTCCACAGCGGCTGAGACCGTGTCCTGCAGCTGCCCCTACGTCGTCCTCGTATCCCCGCAAAAGAATCCGAGCCGAGACACACCGCAGACGCCGAATCGAGCTCCTCCCCGCCGACGGCCGCCGTCGCCCTCACCGTCGAATTCCTCGCAACCGAACCCCCTCCGTCCACCTCGAGCTCCCCACCAGCCTCCTGTTGGGATATGGGGCAGAAAACACAAATTTTTCATACCTACGGTACCCGAACCCAAGATCTATGCTATGGCGATGTAAAGTAACGGAGGGAAGCGATGTTCATACCTTTGAAGACCGAAAGAGGGAAACGTTCTTGCGAACGTGGCTGGCGTAGACTCGGAACTACGACCTCCCTGTCGTGTAGAAGACCACCACCGGCGAGGATGACTCCCGGTAAACCTCCAGCGATGAAGTAGCACCAGAGGTGTAGTGCCTCGAAGAGATTATACACGTACGGTACAATCGATGTTCCTCCCGGGCCCCGAACCAGGCGAGCAGCGGAAGAAAGACCGCTAGGGATCCCGACTCCAGCAGAACGACGGCCTGCCTTATGGTGGAGAACTCCAACCAGGTGCAGACTCCAAACAAGGGGAGTCCACTTCCGGGAAGGAGAAGGACGAAGAAGGAGATATTGGTGTGTTGGAAAAGCGGGGCTACCCCTCCTTATATAGGCCAAGGGGGGTGTGATCCTCCTCCCCTCCCCCATGTAGCACTAAAGTCCCAAGGGGGGTGGAGTGCGCCGGCCATAGGGGGGGATGGGCCCCACCCTTGGCGCCAAGCCCAAGGGGGGAGACCGCCTCCTCCCTTAATGGGCCCCATGGGCCTATTTAGCCTTTTTCCCATTTTTTTAATTTATTTAATATGTTTTAAATATTTAATTCAGATAATTAAATAATAAACATTATTAAAACAATTAAAATTTATTTTGAACTATTCAAAATGTCCGGAAACCATACCGTCCTCCTCCGGAACTATTCCGGTGATTCCTCCTATTTCACCTATTGATCCCGTAACTGTCCTATGCATCGATTGCCCTTAAGTGTAACACCCTAACGGTCCGGGAAACAACAGACATGGTAGAGAATCTTCTCATTGACCAATGACTAGTCAGTTGGACCTGGTTACAATCCTTGACAGCCCCTGCGCTTCCATCGAATGAACTTCGATCGCTTTTTGGAAACCGTTAATGATACGACGTAACCCCTTTGGCTGAGGTACTTTGTTTGTCCGAGGTTTGATCGTCGGTATCCTACATACTGTGTTCACATCTCGTTCACAACAAATAAGTTTACTCGTCCATGATCATTGCATCTCTTGTGACCTAGTCACTTGCTTGCAAGCTATTGATGCAATATCACTGAGCGGGCCCAGTGTACCTCTCCTGTCACAAGTACTGACAAATGCCGCTCTGATCTATTAACATACTCATCAACCATCTATTTCGGAATACCCAAAGTGCACCGTTATAGCCAGCATATTTCAGTCAGGCGGTGGGATACAAATCAAAGTCTCCTCATAGATGACAATTACGTATGATCATTACAGTCTAAGGACTAAGCCATATGTTACAAAGTCATAGCAACGCTGAACTATGTGACTCGATCACATTGCAATACTTTAGGTGGGTGTACGTCCATCACATCATTCCCCTTAACGATATGACCTCATTGTCAATGGACTTAAGTGTCACCATGATCAGGAAAGCTGGATCAATCAATTGCCCAATGAGATAGTTTACCCGAGTTAAACTACGAACCATGTTTTATACTACACCTGTATTAGTATTTCCAAGTAATACAGTTATAGCACAGTATAAAACTTATTATGAACAAAACGGATATGTGACAAATATCTTTATTAATTTGTCTCTAGGGCACATATCCAACAGTCTCCCACTTGCACTAGAGTACAAATTACACTAGTTTACATCAGGTATGTATCTAACACCAATGGTCTCTCGGTGTTCTTCAAACTTGCCCTATGGAAGAGGTTTATTCATCGGGTCTGCGGCGTTCAGATCCGTATGTATCTTGTGAATCCTAGTGTGTCCATCCCTGACGTAGTCTCGTGTCACATGGAACTTTCGGAGGATGTGCTGGGCTATAGAGTGAGTTCTTGGCTCCTTCGCGTTAGCAATGGCACCCGTGTTATCGCAGAAGATTCCCACGGGGTCAATGCAGCTGGGAAAGATGCCAAGTTCGATCACGAACTTCTTCAGCCACAGCGCCTCGTTTGACGCTTCGCAAGCGGCAATATACTCCGACTCCATTGTAGATTGGGCGACGACTGACTGTTTGCCGCTCCTCCAGCTAATTGCGCCACCGTTCTACATGAAAACATATCCCGTCTGGGATTTCGAGTCATCTAGATCTGAGCCGAGGCTTGCGTCAACGTAACCCTTTAAGGTGAGCTCCTCATCAACTCCTCCATAAACAAGAAAGAGATCCTTTGTTCTTCTCAAGTACTTAAGGATGTTCTTTACTGCTGTCCAGTGAGCCATTCCCGGATTACTCTGGTAGCGATTAGTCATATTAATGGCCAGCGCTAAATCCGGTCTGGTACATAACATAGCATACATGAGAGAACCTATGGCTGAGGCATAGGGCTTTGAGGACATCTCCTCCTTCTCTTTTGCTGTGGTTGGGCATTGAGTCACGCTTAATTTGACACCTTTTATAACTGGCAAGAGGCCTCTCTTGGAGTTACCCATACTGAACCTAATCAATATCTTGTCAATATAAGTGTTCTGACTCAAGGCCAACCGTCGATTAGGTCTATCTCTATAGATCTTAATCCCTAATATGTACGCAGCTTCACCCAGGTCCTTCATGGAAAATTGTACATTCAGATATTCCTTTACTTCTTCTAAGAATTTCTTATCATTCCCTATCAGTAATATGTCATCTACATATAACACAAGGAATGCTACAGAGCTTCCAAAGTTTTCACGATTTATAAATTTATCAAAGAGAGGTATTTCTTCCAAAGTTTTCACGATTTCAACTTCCTTGGCCATGGGTGGCTTATTTTTGGGTAGGGGGACCGTAGGGACATAGTTGAACTTAGGTTCCTTTCTGGCCGGAGTGGTTACCTTTTTTGGTTTGTTTGAGGAGAAAGTAGTTCCTAGAGTATTAATGATTTCCTCAATCTTATCGATCCTAGAAGGGTCCACATCATGGAATTGGATGGTCTCCAAAGTTTAAATAATTTTATGCATGGAGCTATCAAGCCTATTCAAATTTCCTTGGATCTTGCGATCAAACTCATTTATTCTAGTTATACTTGGTATTTCTAACTCTATCTTGTCAAGTTTTTTCATAATGTGGGATAGAGTTATATCTTCTTGTATGCTAGCAACGGAGAGGTTTCCAACAAGGTTTTCGATAACATTAAGAGATTCCCAAATTGGGGATTCTTGGAAATTCCCACTGATAGCAGTACCTAATATGAACCTATTCCAAAGAGTAATCCCAACATAAAAATTTCTAAGCAGGATAGTAGTGGGTTTCTTCTTGGTGGATCTTTTTTGAGAATCATTAATTCTATACCAAACATCTTTTAAACTTTCACCACCTTTTTGTTTAAAGGTGAGAACCTCTGTCTCAACAAAGGCAAAAGGACCAGACATAATGACAACTACTAGCAAGATAAATAATTTTTTTGTGATTTTCGATATAAGGCACAAAGATAAAAACAGAAAGGTAAACAAACAAGAGTAAAAATTAAGGGTAAAGGATAGTGGGCAACTCCCCTATCTTATCACTCGGAGTCCCCGGCAACGGCGCCAGAAATTTTCTTGATGGCGTGGAAGTGGTAAGGGCTTCTCGCCCTTCGTTGGTTACCCCAAGTGGAAGGTGATATGTAGGATAGCAGCAAATTTCCCCTATGTATAGGATAGGTTTTGTCTCCCGTAGGACTCGGTGACGATAAGTAGGTGGAAAGAAAACAATGGCACCGTTTACGAACGTTGCTTCCTTGACCTAGACCTGCACACAATACAATTAACTTTGCTTCCAACGAAGTTCAAAGAGGTTGTGAATCTCTCCGGTCTTGTTGTTTACAAAGGGTCAAACACACAAGGGATAATGATAATGATAATAGAAACTGAAAGTAAATACTGGAAAAGGAAATAGGCTTGTAAACAATAATTAGAATATGGACCGGGGTCCCGTGATGTTCACTAGTGATGTCTTTCTCCCAAAAGACGATTAAACTTCTATGCGAGGTAAACAAATTACAAATGAGCAATTAAAAGAATTATGAACGCACCGCAATGCTAACTATGCTACAAAAGAAAGGAAGAGGCTCATAAGTATGGGAAGTACGCAAAAATAGGTAGACCAAAATCCATTTACATCTACTACTAATTATCCACCTTGAGATATCTATCCAGAACATCTCACTGGTATTAAGTTGCAAGTCCCACCCAAAGTGTAAACCCAAAGCAACAGACAACTATATTAAAAGAACTTTGCGTAAAGTAAACAATCCTTGCAACCGCGGTTACAAGCACCGTTGTTTTCCCCCTTGTGGCCACAGCACATCCCCTAGACTCATGTTTCTGTCACTCAAGCATGTCATCAGGGGGCATGTACCCACAATCGAGCATAACGTTCCCTCTTGGAGTTGCTATCCACCACTTGTCCAAAGCAATAAACAGCAACGGAGAACATGCATGAATTACTTAGGAACAAAAATATAAGAGATCAAAACCAAATATATTACTCTATCACGATCTGAACATAATCTCATAGTCCATCGGATCCCATCAAACTCAACATAGCAACAACACAAGAATTACATATGTGCCTCGATCATGTAGGGTAGCTCACGAGGTCTAAACCATGAAGAACAAAGAAGGGAGGAGAACATCACAAAACTACTGATCACGGACCCATGGTCCAAGGTAGACTACTCACGAGACATCCGGGGAGCGTACATGGTGGAGGAGAAGCTCCCGGAGGTCGATCCTCCCTCCGGCAGTGTGTCGGGAAGGGTCCTGACGGTGCTCCCGATCTTGGAAGCGCGGCGGCGGCGGAACAGAGGCGAGATTGCGAAATAGGGTTTTGTCTTCGGAGTTTCCCCGTCACGAGAAATAAATAGGCGAAGGGTGCAGCCAGGGGGGGCCACCAGGGGTCCAGGCGCCCACCCCCCCTGGGCTCCTGGTGGTGGCCCTCTGGCCCCACTTGGGTTCTTCTAGAAAACTCCGTTACGCTGATTTTTATCCGATTTCCCGAATTTTTGGAGCACTTTTAATATGGGGGAAACCTGGAATAGAAAAACAGCAAAAAACAGAAACTGGCACTAGGGTGCACTATGTTAGTAGGTTAGTGCAAATATGATCAAAAGTATATGAAAGTGTATCTAGATCATAACAATATCACACAAAATATGCATGGAGCGAGCTGCAAGTGTAGAAGGATATGCAATGATACTAGTGCGTCATGTAGCAACGATAAGGGCAAGTCCCAACTAGCATGCGGCTCCTCGAGCAAGCTAAAGCATGTATGACATGAAAATCAAGTCATGAGATGATGGATGTTGCATGATAATGTATCTCGGAAAGGCTATGGAAATGCCATAATAGGTAGGTATGGTGGCTATTTTGAGGAAGATATAAGGAGGTTTATGATGACATAGCGTATCATGCCAAGGGTTTGTATGCACCGGCGAAGTTTGCACCAACTCTCAAGATAAGAAATGGCAATGCACGGTACCAAAGAGGCTAGCAAAATATGTAAGGGGGAAGTGCCAACAATCGAATACTCGCATTAGTCCAAAGAACTCATGCACTTATTATCGGTAACCCTCTATCTAATCATAAGGTTCACAAAGAGACAAGTAACCCGAGGAGGATTGTATGGGGGTTTGGTCATCCTTTTGCATCCTCGACCCATGGTACGTGAGGGTACTCTATATATTCCAACCCTCAGAGGTTAGCGATCCATCTAGTAGCTAGAGTTCTCAACTAATTTTTGGTAGTTTTCGAAAAGAAGCACGGATTTCTCAAAATAAGACACCTATCACTAATAGGCTCAATCTCTTGGCACCAAAAGTCCAAACATTACTAAAGTCAATAGCTCAAAACTATTGCAAGTTACTACTACTCTTATAATAGCACCTACTCATGAAAGACACACAACTCAGTGCAACAAACCAACTCTCTAAACAAGATAAGCATGATAACTCAATAGAGTTCCAAAGGAAACAACCTAAATAAAAGATCTTAAAAATATAAGCAAGAAAACAAGAACTAAGCATGACAGCAGTTACGAAAAGATAAAGAACACACAAACAAAGAATAAGCATGCAAACCTATGTTTTGTTCTAGGGTGGAGTGGAGCGTGTTTATCTCCCAAATAGTGAAGGCTAGGTTCCAACTTGTTGTGAACAGCAAGCGAAACTAAAACAAACTAAAAATTAAAGATTGAGACGCTCCAAGCATAGCACATAACACATGAAGAGATAAAAATATAGCATGGAGAACGACGAACTGATGATTGTTGATGGAGAAGGGGATGCATAGGGGCATCCCCAAGCTTAGACGCTTGAGTCTCCTTGGATATTTCTTAGGGGTGCATGGGGTCATCCCCAAGCTTGAGCTTTTGACACTCTTGGGTCTTCTTTCATCATCTTTCTTCGCATACTTGAAAACATCCTTCATACGAAACTCATCATAAGCTGATTAGAGTGGTTAGTACCCATAAATAAAACAATTTTTATCCACTTGAAATAAAGATTTTCATGAAGAGCTAATGTTTCTCAAGATTGCCAAACAGTTTTTGCAAATAAAAAGCGAGCTTAAGATTTGCAAAACGGTGAAAACGCGAAACATGGAAGAATCTATGAAAAATAGACCGGTAGGTAGTAAATATTTTTTTTTGGGGTACTTCTGCAACTCAAATCAAAAAACTCAGAATAGATGACATAAAGCTAATTGTATTGAGCATACTTTCAAAAGTTCATATAAAAAAGATGATATGTGTGACGCCCCCAAATTCAAGCCATGTACAGTAATCATACACGCAAGGTACACGATCGAGATCAGGGACTCATGGTGAGATATCACAACACAACTCTACAAATAAAATAATACAAGCTGTTTAATACAAGCCAGGGGCCACGAGGGCTCGAATATAACAGCTCGAGAGCACAAGTCAGCGGAAGCAAATAGTATCTGAGTACAGACACGAGGATACAAGGTTGCCTTAAGAAGGCTAGCACAAATAACAACAGATCGAAAAGGCGAGGCCTCCTGCCTGGGAACCTCCAAGCTACTCCTGGTCAACGGGGAACTCGACGTCGTAGAAGGCATCGGGGATCTTCACGTTGCGGTGGTCGACATCGGGGATCTCCTACTCCTGGACTCCAACATCGACTGCAGCGGCCGATCAGGCAAAACAGTAAAGGAAATAAAGCAGGTGAGTATCTAGTATACCCGCGAGTCTTACGTCCGCTACTAAGCATTATGCATTGTATCAACGGAAAGAAGAGGTTGTATATAGTGGACTGAAAGACAGAAATCCAGAGCAAGGGTAAGAAGCTAGGCCTAACGAAGACTAGCATCTTCCGACGATGTCTTGCAGCATGAGGTAAGAATCAGCCAACATTTTATATAAAGCATAAAGTAACAATGCAGCAGAAGTTGCTGCAGCATTGTATAATAATAAGTTGTAATAATTAACAATGCCTCCGAGTTCACCTCCTCGACATCCCCGCGAGGAAGAAAACCCGGAACCATACAGTTTAATAATAATAGTTTCTAGTGGTAAGATCCAGCTTCAGCATAAAGCGTCCTGTTACCGTGGACACGACTATTCGAATAGATTAATCTTCCCTGCAGGGGTGCACTTGTGTTACGCTACACGCACGGATCTCCAGGGTGGAGGGAACCTTGTTAGGGAACGCTCCACCGAGGCTATCCGACACTTCATAGCCCATCTTTCAAACTCAACAGAGAGGTCATCCGCCGGACTATATCCTATGTACGCGGGGCTTTGGACCCTAACCCCGACGTACTCCTGCACGGTGCGAGGCTGGCCGGTGAAGTTAAAGCAAATACAAATAAGACACCACCGCGCGAGCAAATAAGACAACACCACTTCCCGGCGCAGGCCGCGGTACTGCTGACGTCTGAAGAGTCCTCGGACGACACTAAGAAGCAGAGGAGCCCATAAATCGTAGTTCCCACGGGTAGGTAGTGCGTACATGGCATATAGCCAACTCAAGACATTCACTGAACCATTTAGAATTTTAATTAACCTGCGAGACAACCGTTATCGTTGCCTCGACTTAACTGACCCGCGGACAACGACAGCAGCCAGGACCACCAGTACATCGGTGCCTGCCCCGTCGTCCCACCAAGTCACTGCGGTTACCAACAAGGTGAACCGTCTCCTTACCTTGTCTCGCGTGTGCTCCGGGAGGAGCTCGACTTTCGGGGGTTGGTAACTCTCGCGGCCAACGATCAGGGGCCAAGCACACCGGTACACTGGTCGTACCCTCCCTGTCGTCCCGTCGCAATACCACTCGCGGGCACCATTGGGTCGCCCGACTTCTTACCTTTAAGGACACCAGTTGGTTCGAGTCCCTACCGTTAAGTGAAACCAGGAGGAATCACCCTCGATGGTACACTTAAGAGGTTTGACAGAGACATCAGCGGAATGAACTAAAGAGGTAAACCTCATATCATCCCGGTGATGCTACGCTGCTGAGCCGACGAGAGTGAAATACGAGTCCATTCCACTCGTAAGTCAACCCGAAGCGACTCGGCAGAGTCTCGCCGTTGTAGGTTCCCTAGGGTGTCTGCATTGATCCGTACCTGTTGCAGTTATAATATTTGTATCATCCGCGTTCACTCCCCTGATTGATCACGGCCCTCTATCTAATCCTAGCTAACAATGCGCAGGGTTTACTGCTGAATAATGCATAACAATAATAATAGGCAGCATAGGATAAAGGAAGGCACATCAAGGGGCGACAAAAATAGGCTATGCAATTGAATAGGATTGTAATCGTAGCAGCAGCAGTAACCATGCCTAGTGCAAGAAATGGACGGAAAGATAGGCGATATCTGGGGAAGAGAATGGCTCTGCTTGCCTGGCAGCTCGACAGTAGCGGTACGGTCGTCGACGAAGTAGTCGTACCCAGCATCAGTGTAGTCGACGGCAGCAGCGGGGTCTATCGAAGATTAAGGGGGGGAAGAAAAACAGTAAATACACAACAAGCATACACAAACAGATGCATGACATGACAGATGAAATGTTAACGGTATTCTAACGCAGTGCAATGCACAATGCTCGGAACGGAAATTCATCTGAGGATGAACTACCGGCTCCGGGTGATTACCGGACAGGGTGTCCGGAGGGGGAAGGATCAAGCCGGAGGTGTCGTGGTTACCGGAACAACATAAGGGGGGTGTATCCGTGCTGGTTGATCTATTCCGAGAAACATTCGTGTTCGGAATAAATTCATCCGGGCACTCTAACAGTACCGGACAGTTTAACGGTTATCGGGCAATCTATCGGACAGTGCCCCCGGAGGGGGGTAACAGTTCGATGATCGGTATGTTAGAGGGGTGTGGTGAGGGTATGGGTATCGTATCTGTAACCTTTGATCCGTTCTGAGTAACTTTCGTATACAAAGTATTTTGATCCGGGCAATTTTTATCGGTACCGGGAATTTTCGACAGACAGTCCGAAGGGGGAATGTTGATGTTCGGTACATTAGAGGGGGGTGGTAGACATACGGATAGCGTATCCGTATTCGTTATATTTTTCTGATCAATTTTCATGTATAAAGTTTTTGAATCCGAGTTACGGTTTAAAAGTTATTGAATTTCAAACTTTTAAATCATTTAAATGATTTTCTGAATTTCTTTTATTATTTATTAATCATTATCCAAAACATTATCCACAACATTATCCAGAATAGTGCTGACATGTGGGACCCACATGTCAGCCTCTGTTATTTATAAAACATTTAATTAAATCAGAAAATGCCTCTGGACCCACCTGTCAGCCACTGGAATTTCTTATTAAATCTTTTAAATAATAAACTGACAAACGGGGCCCACTGGTCAGCCACACATGTTATATAAATCATTTTTATTAAACCTAAATAATAGGGGGGGTCCCACATGTAAGTGACTATTGTTTTATAATTTCTTTAAACTTAATCAGTTAAGGGGTGGGGGCCACTGGTCATACTAACATTTAGAACTAACAACTATTTTATTTTAACAGAGAGTTAAGTGGGGCGGGGCCTACATGTCATATACACAGTTAATTAACAGGGGCAGTTTAGATGGGGATTAGGGGGTGGGGCCCCAACGTCAGCGTGGTGTGGAGGGGGCTTAGCCCTCGGCTGTTAACCCGCACGCCGGCGGTGATCCACCACGGCGGCGAGGACCGAGGGGGGGCACGGCAAGGTCGGCACGCTGGGGGGGGGGGGAAGCGGCGTGCAGGCGCGGCGCACCCATGCAGGGGAGCGCAGCCGCGCGCGACGAGGCGACCACGGGGGGGGGGGGGGGGCTCGAGCTGTCGCCAATGGCGGCCCGGGCCGAGAGACAGGGAGGGAGGGGAGGCGCTTTGACGACGATTTTGCGAGGGGAAAAAGGGGAATCGCCGCGGCTTACAGCGGGGGAGGCGGTGGCGAGTTCGCCCGAGGCCGGAGTCGACCGGAGGCGGCGAATTTGGGCGGGGCCGCCGGTGGCCGTAGTGGAAGGCGGCGACCAATTCCAGCGTGGCGGGGCATCCCGAAGTCGATGGGAGGCGGGAGGTGAAGGAGTCGTGCACGGGGATCCTCCTGGACACCTTGGCGCGGCTGTTGGTGGTCGCCGGACACGGGGAAGACGGCGGCGCGGCCACTGTGCGCTCGAGTCCGAGCGGGAGAAGAAGAGGGAGCTCGTGGGTGAGGGGGAAGGAGTAGGGGTAGGGTTCAAGGCGGCGCGGCGGGGAAGGGGCTTTATCCCCATGGGGAGAAGATGGAGAAGGGGCAAGTGAGGGAGGGGAGGGGAGTAGGTGGAGGGGGCGTGCTCTCTGCCCCCGTCCATGGCGTCGTGGGGTGGGAGCAGGTGGGGGAAAAGACAGGGGAAGGAGAGGAGAGAAGGGGGTTGGGCCTGGTGGGCCTCGCCCCCGGCGTCTGATAGGGGTTTTTGTATTTTTTTTGTTTCTTTTTTTTTGTTCTATTTCTTTTCTGTTTTAATTTATTTTAGCTAGGTTTTGATTTTTGTAAAATGTTATACTTGCACCTATATTAGGGTTACATTTTAACATGATGCCACAAAAAGTTTGGTACAAAAATAAAATCCTTTAGACCTTTAAATTATTTAATATGAGGTAAAAGCTATTATTTTGCTACTGTTTTTATTTATCTACATTATTAAAACATGGTAATAAAATCCCAAATCACTTTTATTATGGCCTACAGATTATTAGGCATTTTATAAAATTGTTCCCATAAATTTTAGTTCATTTAAAATTCCCACTTGTTTATTTATTTTACCATAGCCATTTAATAATTTCCTAAAGCCATTGTTTTATTTTAAATATTATTCCTTTATATTACTATACCATTTTTAACAAAACAACCATTGCTATATTATCATCATCTAATATTGCTAGGCATTTTAATTAATATGTTTCATTATTTTGATTCAACTAAGATTTCCATTTTTATATGAACTTTCAAAATAATTTTTGATGACACCACAAGATTGGTTTCACAATCAACATAGACTTGTGATTATTCAAATGGCTAGGAGTTGACTTGGTTTAGGTAATTGCAAGATGGTTATCATTCACCCACAATTTCCTTGGATCAAAATTCTAATCCACCTTTATTTGAAAATTTTATCAGGGTTGGAATTCCAATAAGCTGTGATCAAAGGTGTTCAAGGCTTGATCATCAACAGTAATGATCACTAACAGTGGAATAACTGTAGTGATTACTGTAATGGGTCTGAGGGTGTTACAATCTAGTGATTTATCATGAATTTTTTCGTCAAGCAGACATAATCTGTTTCTGTACAACATGTCACAACTTTTGAACTTTCTTGCAATCAGAGGCTAAAACTTGGCACAAAGCTTGAAAATAAAGATACAATGATGTTGCTACATTAGTAACAAGTATCAGGACCACTAAAACTGAAAGTAAAAACTGAAATTAAAGATAACATGGGGTGCCTCCCAAGAGCTCTTTCTTTATAGCCATAAAGATAGCCTTAAATTTTTACTGAAGCCCTCGTAAGAATGAGAGTTGAAGCACAACAGAGATCATCAAGAAGGAAATACCAACCAAGTCTACCCGCCTTCCTATGCAAAGGGATCTTGTAGAGTAATAACTCATTAAAGCATAAAGATATTATCATAGGAAGGCAAAACAAGTGCAACTTTGAAACTTTCAACATAGAGAGAGAAATCTTGATAAAATTGAGATATCTATAAGCCGATGACGAGGATTGACCTCGACAAATCCCATGGTTAGGAACCCTGGATTAGATCGTAGAGGAGATGTGCAGGTTGGCGAAACTAGTCAGCTAACAGGAGAAAGAACTTCTTGCTCGATTGTATTATAATGGAGGCGATTACAGTGGAGGTCAAGGCGAGACCATTCTAGACCAGAGGTGTTGCTAGAATATTCGATGCCCTAGAAGTCCCCTCTCGTAGCCTTTATATACTAGGCTGGGTCGCAAGGAGTCCGTCTAGGTTTATAGAGAGGGTTTCCTAATCTAACTTCAGTCTTGAAAAGCCAAGTTGCGGTTTCCATGATCGTCGAGGACTCCTTATGGCAGTTGCCTCGAGTGGGCCAGGTGTGGGACGGTCGCGGCTTTCAGCGGGCCCTCTAGTTTGATACGCATGAGGTACCCTCATCTGTAAGAGTTGTGGGGTCACCCCACGTCAGTAGCCCCCGAGTGCCTGGGGGACTCGAAACCTTGATCGCATGTATTCATGCGTGCAACGCAGCGGTGAGTCGTCGGCTGTTAGCCATAAAAGATAGTTTATTTGAGGGATGATAAGATAGAGAGGCCCAAGGTAGTCGACTGGTCGAGCCTTAGTGAATTGGTAGAAAACATCTCAAAAGCCCAAAATCAAGCAGCGCCCCTCGACACGAACTTGGAAAACCACCGGTGCCTAGCAAGTCCATGTCGTTGCAGGTCTTATAGGATCAGTGCCGCCGGTCTCAAAAAATAGCCTTGACGCGTCCGTCATTGGCTCAACTACTCATGCATTGCGCATGGAAAACATCGGGAGTGAAGTCGCAATTGTGGCAAGTCCCGGCCCGCCGACTGCGCAGCGGGGTCTTACCTATGCTCTAAGCTTGCGCGGCATGCGGGGTGCAATGTATCGCCGCCCAGGAATCATTTTTTATAGAGGCGCGGAGCCTCATTAGATATGCACCCACTTGGAAACACCAATCAAGTGGACGAAATAGCGGTCACCTGCGGAGTGGTTATGAACTCAATCGAGGAGTTGATCAGGTTTGCACCCACTCGGATGGTCATCGAGTGGGATGATCACATATAGATCCGCACGACACTTCGAGCGCTTGGGTGGATTGCTTTCTTGGGTGTTTTTGCCAAGTGTTGTCTTCTAATGCGAGTAATTACTCTAGCACTTCATCATTCTTGGGGTGAGGGAGGAACCGAAATCTTCAGATGTATTGGTCCTTGGTGGAGCGAGTGATCACTCGAGTATGTTACGGCCTGTGGGGTGAGGGAGTACCCGAACTCTATAGACATGTTTGTTCTTGATGGAGGGGAGTAACCACTCGCGTCCTTAGGGCTTGATCCTTACTCTGTTATTGTAAAGACGGGGCCCTCCCGATGGGAGTGAAATTTTTGAAAATTCGGTCAAAAGTTTGGAGGAGAGAACAAGGGAATCTTTCCACTGTTCTGCTTTTTTGCAATGACTTGTCCTGAAGCAATCTTGTCTGGACTGCTGCAGTGTCAAATTTTACAATGATGTTGTTTGATGACGCGATTGATGATGGGGCATGCATGTGAACCGTCACATCCACTGTGTAGTCATAATGACGTCCTGGGGCACTGCGGCCGTTTGGGTTTCTGTAACAGCCCATGATTTTCACCTAATGTAAAAATTAGTTTGTTGCGTTGATGTGCCAAAGTATAAATCGGTGAATATTTCCCCCCTATTTCTCGTATCGGATGCGAGACCGACCCTTTTCCACCACGACACACGTCCTTTGCGACACTGGGTTTCACCCGAGAACCGTCGCGACTTCTGGCACAAGACCAGCCATCGCCATCGGAACAAAAAAAACCCCATTTAATAATTAAATGGATAATTTTATTGGGCGCCAAAAAATATTCTTGGAACGGTATCGAAGTGAGGTACGACTGACGGTCTCGATGCGTTGAGAGCGCGGTTCGAGATTCGTCCGAATCGGAGGTCGTATGCACTCCCGGTGGTCAGAAACGTGGCGTACTGGACTCTAACGACCCAATTCACATAGAACTGGAGTCTCTGTGATCAAGTGCCAGTCCCTGGATCGAACTCACTGGCACACACAGTATCATAGATGTATATCAAAGTACAAGTGCATCACTATTACAACGTATGATCCAGAATGATATAAATAACAAGTTTCATAGCTCAAGGCTAGCTTATTCAACATAAATATAGCGGAAGCAAAAGCAAATAACGAGGAGTCCCATCAACATCCACAAACGAACATGCTGAGTGAAGACCCGCGACCCTAAATGCACCTTACTGGTCGTCTGAAAAACCTGCAACACCGAAGGTTACAGCCCGACAACGGGTCAGTAGATCTGATTTGTACGGCAAGTCACACGGAAAAGGATATAACAGACCTATCACTACATGCAAGGATAAGTCAAAGGAAAGGCTTATGGTTTTTTTTTGCAGAAATCTGATTTTTCCCAAATTACCTAGTCAAAATTTTAGTTTAACTTACTACTTAAGATCGAACTGGGCACACCAGCTCCAATCCACACCCTTTATTAAATCTTGCCCACTCAAATTATTATGGTGATTCATATGTCAAGATCCTCCAGTAACAGTAATGTCTAGTAGCTCAAAGATGTCCATAATCGGGGACACGACTAATCATGATTAGTTTTTACTCTGCAGAGGTTAGTACACTTTCCCCGCTGGACTCAACCCGAAGATTGAGACGAAGTCTTTTACAAAAGGTCACCTACACCCAACGGCAAGCCGGTACCACCTATCACATCTACATCTGCTAGATTTGCACGGGAGAGGCTCCTACATCGTACTCAACTAAGCGAGAGCCCATATGGCCAGCGGCTGTACATGGAAGCTCTTAGTCACCAAGTATGTCTGATCTTTTTGAGCCTGGACGACGCCCACTTACGTTCAGAGGGTAGATACCACGACGTGTTGTCGACCACCAAAACCAACCATTAGGGGTACAACCTGGTCTTGCCTTAGATAAGGCACGAGCCCCCAGGAAGCACTCCCTGCCCGTCCAGAAGTGTATTGTAATTAAAAGTTTGCTAGTCAAGTCATTAAATCCTCACATAGCTCAATGTAATCTCAAACCAATCCACGTCTACAAGCATAGAAAATATATAGCAAGCACGTGCTAGGTTGTCTAAGCAAACATGATAAGATCATATGGCTACCCTACCAGGTTTGCAGCAATAATAAATATAAAACTTCCTACACATGCATAGGGTGATATTTTTTACATGCATAAGTAAAAATATAGGTTGTGAAATGTTCAATGTATGACTTGCCTTGATCCTGCTCCTGACGATCACACTCTTCACAGAACGAAGCGTTGCACTCCGGATAGTCTACACGATCAAACAATATAGCATTCAATACACCATATAACACATAAATAATGCAACAATAAAAGAATCAAATGAAAAGCAAGAAAACCAACTAAACAGTAGCTAAACGATAACTACAAGCCACCACGATCCCAACGCAACTGGAATCGGCGAAAACGGATACACCGTATAAAAGATACGGTCATCGGAAGTTTGAATTTAAATCTGTACAAATTCAAATTTGAAAACTGAAAACTTTTGAAAACTTAGGCCTACTGGATAGTATTTTTCGTCACGGTCGCAACGCAAAAAGAATTAACTAAAACGGAGCTATGGTTTAAAAGATATTGCGAAAACGGTTCTAGGGTCTTTTCTGCCAAAAGGACTAAACCGCAAATAAAATAACTTCTCTGCCGCGAACAGGTCCTCGGCTACGGAGCGAACGACGTCCACTCCAGTGAACAATCCGGCGAACGTCCGCTGTTTAATAAAACTGAGGTTAACCGAAAAAAAACCTAACCCTAATAAAAAAACAGCCCGATCTACGGACCCTAATAAAAAAACCTAACGCTAAACCGGCGAACCGGACCGGTGCGGCGGCGGCCGGCGTGGCGTGTGGCGCGGCTCGGCCCGCGGCGGCGCCCGCGGTGGCGGCGTGACGGGGCGGCGGCGGCCGGGGAGCTCGGCGCGGCGGCGAACTCCGGCGGCGGCGGCGGCGGAAGAGCGGGTCGAGCGGAAACCCTAATACCCGCGGGTCCGCGGGTATTTATGGACCCGCGCCCGTTAAGTTTTTTTTAACCGATTCGAATACGGCTAGGCGCAAAATAAAAACAGAACATGCCCATTAGGCCCAAAACAATTTTGTAAAATTAACGGATAATTATTTTTAATTTCCGTTTTCACCAAAACTTTTAAAATAATAAAATTGATTTTTTGTCATTACCAAAATATTCAATAAAAATAGAAACTTTTGCAACTTATTTCTAAATACTTTTAAATACTTTTCCGGCAATTTAAAATACCGAAAAACTCCAAAAAGGATTTTAAAATTTCTCGGAGCATAAATAAATTCCCAAAATATTTTTAGAAATTATTTATAACCCCAAAGTAAATTTAAAAAGTCTCTAGAAAATATTTTAAACTATTTTCCAACATTTCAAAAAATGGGGATAAGTCATATTATATCCTCTCCAATAAATTGCCTTAAGTTGAAAAATGTTTGAAATATTCATAAAATCCAAATAATGCAAAACTCCAACATGACATGCATATGATGATCTATTAACATCCGAATTTAGAAAATTGGGATGATACAAACTTACCCCCCTTAAGATGAATCTCGTCCTCGAGATTCATGCTGGCTAGCAAAAAGGTGTGGATGATCCTGCTTCAAATCTTCTTCTTGCTCCCAAATAGCTTCTTCCTCGGTATGATGATCCCACTGAACTTTGCACAGCTTGAATGTCTTGGTGCGGGTAACTCTTTCTGCAGTCTCCAGAATCTTAACAGGTTTCTCCTCATAAGTTAGGTCACTATCCAACTGAATTTCCTCAAGTGGCATTGTATCTCTCAAAGGAATATCTGCCATCTCTGCATGACACTTCTTCAGCTGGGATACGTGAAACACATCATGAACTCCTGACAAGGCTTCTGGAAACTCCAACTGATAAGCTACCTCTCCTCTGCGCTCCAAGATCTTGTAAGGCCCCACAAAACGTGGTGCTAACTTACCCTTGATTCCAAACCTCTTGATCCCACGAATTGGTGAAACTCTGAGATATGCACGGTCTCCAACCTCATAGGTTACGTCCTTGCGCTTCGCATCTGCATAACTCTTCTGCCTGGACTGTGCTATCCTCAGTCTATCACAGATCAACTTGACTTTCTCCTCATCATCTCTGATCAGGTCTGGTCCAAACAACTGTCGTTCTCCTACCTCATCCCACATCAACGGTGTTCTGCACTCAAATGGTGGCATCTGCAGACTAGCCTGATAACTGTTGTTGTATGAGAACTCCGCGTATGGTAGATTATCATCCCAACTAGCCCCATAGTCTAATGCACAAGCTCTCAACATATCCTCCAGAATTTGATTCACCCTCTCTGTCTGCCCATCTATCTGTGTATGAAACGCAGTACTGAACTCCAGCCTGGTGCCCAAGGTCTCATGCAACTGATGCCAGAACTTGGATGTACTGAGTACCTCTATCAAACACTACCTTGCTTGGAACTCCATGCAGACAAACGATCCTGGTCATATAAATCTTGGATAGCTTAGCACTTGTATAAGTTGTCTTTACTGGAATGAAGTGAGCAACCTTGGTCAAATGATCAACAATCACCCAAATAGAATCATATCCTGACCGAGTCGTGGGTAAACCAGTAATAAAGTCCATACCTATCTGATCCCACTTCCAATCTGGTATAGGTAAAGGCTGCAACAATCCTGTTAGCTTCTGATGCTCAGCTTTGACTCTCTGGCAAACATCACACAATGCAACATACTGAGCTATCTCTCGCTTTAGACTAGGCCACCAAAATCTCTCCCTCAAGTCCAAATACATCTTGGTATTCCCGGGATGCATAGAATAAGGTGAATCATGTGCCTCCTGAAGAAACAACTCCCTGATCTACGCATCTTGCGGTACACAAATGCGCTTCTCAAACCAAATGGCTCCATGCTCATCCTCACGGAAACCATCTGCTTTCCCTTTGGTCATATTCACCTTTATCTCTTCAATCTCTGCATCGCCCTTCTGAGCTTCTCTGATTCTTTCCAACAGATTTGGCTTCACTTCCAATGTTGCCACATATCCCTTAGGAACTATCTCCAACCTGAGATTCTTGCACTCCTCACAGAACTCAAGTGGCATATCCTCAACATTTGCGACATTGATATGACTCTTACGGCTCAATGCATCAGCAACAACATTCGCTTTACCAGGATGATACTGCACATTCAAATCATAATCCTTAATAAGATCCAGTCATCTACTCTGCCTAAGATTCAACTCCTTCTGAGTAAAGATATACTTTAAACTCTTATGATAAGTAAATACATCACAATGATTACCAACGAGATATTGCCTCCATGTTTTCAATGCATGAACAACTGCAGCTAATTCCAAATCATGTGTAGGATAGTTCTTCTCATGTTTCTTAAGCTGACGTGAAGCATAAGCAACAACTCTACCCCCTTGCATCAAAACACAACCAAGTCCTCGACGAGATGCATCACAATATACATGGAAATCCTTAGGTATATCAAGCAAACATAAAACAGGTGCAGTTACTACCCGTTTCTTCAACTCCTGAAAGCTGGTCTCACATTCCTCGCTCCAATCAAACTTATTCTCTTTCTTTAACAGCTCAGTCATTGTCTTTGCAATCTTGGAGAAATTCTCCATGAACCTCCTATAATATCCTTCAAGACCCAAGAAACTGCGAATGTCTCCAACTGTCGTGGGTGTCTCCCATTTTGTAACATTTGAAACCTTGGATGGGTCGACAGCTACTCCTTCTCCTGACACAACATGTCCAAGGAATCCTAACTCCTTCAACCAAAACTCACACTTGCTGAACTTGGCATACAATTTGTGCTCCCTGAGCTTCTCCAATACCAAACGCAGATGTGCCTCATGCTCTTGCTCATTCTTGGAATACACCAATATATCATCAATGAACACCACAACGAATTTATCCAAGAACTCCATAAACACCTTGTTTATCATATTCATGAAATATGCAGGAGCATTAGTCAATCCAAATGACAAAACGGTATACTCATACAATCCATACCTTGTGGTAAAAGAAGTCTTCGGAATATCCTTCTCCCGAATCTTCACTTGATGATAACCAGAACGAAGATCAATCTTAGAAAACACACAAGCTCCCTCCAACTGGTCAAATAGATCATTAATCACAGGTAGAGGATACTTGTTCTTGATAGTAACATCATTCAGAGAACGGTAATCCACACACATCCTCTGGGTTCCATCCTTCTTCTCAACAAACAACAATGGAGATCCCTATGGTGATGAGCTTGGGCGAATGAATCCCTTTGCCTGCAATTCTCTAACTTGCTCCCTCAACTCTGCAAGTTCATTAGCGGGCATCCTATACGGTCTCTTAGAAATAGGCCCAGTGCCTGGTATTAAATCAATAAGGAACTCAATCTCCCTATCCGGTGGCATCCCTGGCAACTCCTCTGGAAACACATCTGGATAATCCCTCACAACACGCACATCATCCAGGCTACCCCACTTAAGAGAATTCACCTGAGCGTGTTGACGCTTATACTTGGATACATATCTGATCTTCTGCCTAGTCGGTGTACGGAGAGTGATGGACCGACTGGCACAATAAATAACACCTTGGTACTTGGCTAGCCAATCCATGCCCAATATAACATCCAAACCTTGTGACTTCAAGATAATCAAATCTGTAGGAAAATCATACTTCCCTATGGGTAGGCTTATCTGATAGCATCCCAAACTAGCTGACATCTCCGCTCCCGGTGAACTTATAAGCATAGACGACTTAAGAACTATGGTAGGTAACTCATGCTTATCCACAAATACCCTCGATATGAATGAATGCGATGCACCAGAATAAAAAATAACAAGTGCGGGTACTGAATTGATAAGGAACTTACCAATCACAGCATCAGGCTCATCATAAATCTCGTCCACGTTGACATGCTTCACGTGCCCCTTGTTGAAAGGATTGGGCTTGCTGACTCCAGAATTCCCATTGTTGTCCTTGTTCTCCGGGCACATGTTGGAGTAGTGTCCCATCTTACTGCACTTGAAACACTGAACTTGACTAAGGTCCTTCTGAGCATTCACCACTTGACGGTTCTGGTTGTAGTTCCCTCCATTTCCATTTCCTTTCCCATTGCCATTGCCATTCTTGTGCCCATTGTGATGATTGTGGCCATTATGGTTGTGGCCATTCCCTCCATTATGATTGTGTCCATTTCCTCCGTGATGATTATGTCCATTTCCACCATGATGGTGATATCCATTCCCACCATGATGGTTATGTCCTCCATTCCCATTATAGGAAGTGCGCTGCTTCTGTTGTGGCCCTGAGTTGTACTTGTTGTTGTTGCTGCTGGACTTCCTCTTGCGGTACTCCATAGCCTGATGTTTCCCTTCCAGCACAATGGCCTTATCAATGAGCCCTTGGCAATTGTTGAAAGTAGCCACCGTCAACTGAACTCCCAACTCATCGTTGAGACCCTCCAAGAACTTCTCTTGCCTAGTTGCATCCGTGTTGACATCATTTGGAGCATAGCGGGCAAGATTGTTGAATTCCTCTACATACTCCGCTACCGTGCGGCCTCCTTGGCGCAAGCTGCGGAACTCCTTCTTCTTCAAAGCCATAGTGCCTGCAGAGACATGTGTGGCGCGAAACGCAGCCTGAAACTGCGCCCAAGTGATGGTGTCGATGGGATAAGTCACCAAGTAGTTGTCCCACCATGCAACGGCAGGACCCTCCAGCAAATGTGAGGCAAACCTCACCCTCTCTGCCTCAGTACAGCCAACTGTCTCCATGTTCCGGCTCACTGAACGAAGCCAGTCATCCGCCACTATGGGTTCAGGAGTGCTAGAGAACCTCTGAGGATTCAGCCTCAGGAACCTCGCAAGCGTGTCCACAGGTGATGGTGGTGGTGGCGGTGGCGCGTTGTTGTTGTTGTTTCCCATATTCCGAGTGAGCAACTGAATCAACTGAGCCTGTCCTTGAAGTAACTGTTGCATGTAAGCTGCCAATTCACTGTTGTTGTTCCCATTTCCCGTGGGATCACGTCTCGGCGGCATCTGTTGGGAATGAATAGGTAAGTTGTAGACAGAAAGTAGCTAGGGAAATATATCCTACCCCATATGCTTATTATGATCAAGACAACATATACATATACAGCATATCATACCACACAATCATCATACAATTATCACCAATCATCAATCATCAATAACATCAAGCAAAAGCACTCACACCAGTAAGAAAATACAATCACACCATATAGTCTCAAAATATATTGCATAACTAATATAAGATCCTCAACACAACCACGAATATAAGAGTATATCAAGCAACCTAGTATTGCCATACCGAATAAGTCGACATGGTCAAATACGCTAACACGATAACGAAAGTAAACTAATTTCTGGTGAAGTAATTCCGAACGCTGTCTTTGCTAAACACCATACGGTATTCGCGCCCGCTAATGCGGTTGCGCCTCTTGGGACTCGGTTCATCTTTTTCTGTCGAAGTCTCCAGTTCTGGTTCCTCTTCCTTTTCTTCAACACCATTGGCCTTCAGCTTCTCCTTCAGCCTCTTGATCTCCTCTTGCATCTCTATCCTCTCCTTCTTCAGCTTGTTGGTGTCCCTCTTGAGCTTGGTGTTCTTCTGCTACAACTCAGTAATGGTGTAGAGGTCCGACTGGGTGCTCTTCTCCAGGTTGTGGATGTGCTTCTCTAGGATCTAGATGAAGTAGGTAGTTGTACCTGGCCAAATGGTCCCAGGCACATACTTGAATTTCTTTGGCCATATATTCCCCGATGGAAGGATCTTGGTCATCTTCTCGTACACTGTACCCTTAAGCTGGCCGGCATATCGGTCGACGATGCGTCCAAGAGCCATGTGAGCGGCTATGCGTGATCACCCTTTCTTCCGTCATGCTTCCTAGGAGAAATGTCTCCACTCGCCAGTAGTCATCAGCTCCCCTTGTCTCCACTATGTCCTGCTGAAAGACTGGCGCGTAGATGTTCAGGTGATGGCAAATCCCCCTTAGCTCAGGTCCAAACGCCATAGAGCGGTATGACAAAGTGGTCATCTATAACCAAAGAGAGGAAAGACAAGATTAGAACAGGTATGAATACGAGATAGGGAAGGTAAGTAAGTACAAGACGGAGTGATGAAAAGTAATGTTTTCATTCCTATGGCTTTTCTAATCCATTTTCTAGGGTCACGTCCTACAGTCAACACACTGCTCTGATACCATCTGTAACGACCCAAATCACATAGAACTGGAGTCTCTGTGATCAAGTGCCAGTCCCTGGATCGAACACGCTGGCACACACAGTATCATAGATGTATATCAAAGTACAAGTGCATCATTATTGAAATGTATGATCCAGAATGATATAAATAACAAGTTGCATAGCTCAAGGCTAGCTTATTCAACATAAATATAGCGGAAGCAAAAGGAAATAACTAGGAGTCCCATCAACATCCACAAGCGAACATGCTGAGTGAATACCCGCGACCCTAAACGCACCTTACTGGTCATCTGAAAAACTTGCAACACCGAAGGTTACAGCCCGACAACGGGTCAGTACATCTAATTTGTACGGCAAGTCACACGGAAAAGGATATAACAGACCTGTTGCTACATGCAAGGATAAGTCAATGGAAAGGCTTATGGTTTTCTTTTGCAGAAAGATGATTTTTCCCAATTTACCTAGTCAAAATTTTAGTTTAACTTACTACTTAAGATCGAACTGGGCACACCAGCTCCAATCCACACCCTTTATTAAATCTTGCCCACTCAAATTATTATGGTGATTCATATGTCAAGATCCTCCAGTAACAGTAATGTCTAGTAGCTCAAAGATGTCCATAATCGGGGACACGACTAATCATGATTAGTTTTTACTCTGCAGAGGTTAGTACACTTTCCCCGCTGGACTCAACCCGAAGATTGAGACGAAGTCTTTTACAAAAGGTCACCTACACCCAACGGCAAGCCGGTACCACCTATCACATCTACATCTGCTAGATTTGCACGGGAGAGGCTCCTACATCGTACTCAACTAAGCGAGAGCCCATATGGCCAGCGGCTGTACATGGAAGCTCTTAGTCACCAAGCATGTCTGATCTTTTTGAGCCTGGACGACGCCCACTTACGTTCAGAGGGTAGATACCACGACGTGTTGTCGACCACCAAAACCAACCATTAGGGGTACAACCTGGTCTCGCCTTAGATAAGGCACGAGCCCCCAGGAAGCACTCCCTGCCCGTCCAGAAGTGTATTGTAATTAAAAGTTTGCTAGTCAAGTCATTAAATCCTCACATAGCTCAATGTAATCTCAAACCAATACACGTCTACAAGCATAGAAAATATATAGCAAGCACGTGCTAGGTTGTCTAAGCAAACAGGATAAGATCATATGGCTACCCTACCAGGTTTGCAGCTATAATAAATATAAAACTTCCTACACATGCATAGGGTGATATTTGCTACATGCATAAGTAAAAATATAGGTTGTGAAATGGTCAATGTATGACTTGCCTTGATCCTGCTCCTGACGATCACACTCTTCACAGAACGAAGCGTTGCACTCCGGACAGTCTACACGATCAAACAATATAACATTCAATACACCATATAACAAATAAACAATGCAACAGTAAAAGAACCAAATGAAAAGCAAGAAAACCAACTAAACAGTAGCTAAACGATGACTACAAGTCACCACAATCCCAACGCAAATGGAATCAGCGAAAACGGATACACCGTATAAAAGATACGGTCACCGGAAGTTTGAATTTAAATTTGTACAAATTAAAATTTGAAAACTGAAAACTTTTGAAAAATTAGGCCTACTGGATAGGATTTTTCGTAACGGTCGCAACGCCAAAAGAATTAACTAAAACGGAGATACGGTTTAAAAGATATTGTGAAAACGGTTCTAGGGTCTTTTCTGCGAAAAGGCCTAAACCGCAAATAAAATAACTTCTCTGTCGCGAATAGGTCCTCAGCTACGGAGCGTACGGCGTCCTCTCCGGTGAACAATCCGGCTAACATCCGATGTTTAATAAAACCACGATTAACCAAAAAAAAACCTAACCCTAATAAAAAAATGTCCCGATCTAATACGGACCGTTGGATCTAGATCCAACGGCCGTCGCGGCGGCGCGGCTAAACCGGCGAACCGGCCCGCGACGAACTCCGGCGGCGGCGGCGCGGAACGGCGCATAACGGCGGCGACGGCGGAGGAGCGGGTCGGGCGGCGCGGAGCGGGTCGGGCGGTAACCCTAATACTCGCGGGTCCGCGGGTATTTATGGACCCGCGCCCGTTAAGTTTTTTTAAACCGATTCGAATACGGCTGGGCGCAAAATGAAAACAGAACAGGCCCATTAGGCCCAAAACAATTTCTTAAAATTAACGGATAATTATTTTTAATTTCCATTTTCACCAAAAGTTTTAAAATAATAAAGTTTTAAAATTAACAGATAATTATTTTTAATTATTTTTAATTTCCATTTTCAATAAAAATAGAAACTTTTACAACTTATTTTTAAATACTTTTCTGACAATTTAAAAATACCAAAAAACTCCAAAAAGGATTTTAAAATTTCCTGGAGCATAAATAAATTCCCAAAATATTTTTAGAAATTATTTATAACCCCAAAGTAAATTTAAAAATTCTCCAGAAAATATTTTAAACTATTTTCCAACATTTCAAAAAATGGGGATAAGCCATATTATATCCTCTCCAATAAATTGCCTTAAGTTGAAACATGTTTAAAATATTCATAAAATCCAAATAATGCAAAACTCCAGCATGACATGCATATGATAATCTATTAACATCCGAATTTAGAAAATTGGGATGTTACACGGACGCACGCGAGAGATACCGGGGGCATTTGCGTAAACCCGCCAGCCAGGCCAGCCTATATAAAGACCACCCCCTCTCCTAGCCCTTCTAGGGTTTCCCACTTGTAAAAATTGCAGCCACCCCCTTCAGTTTGCCCAAATGTAGCCCCAAACCAGCCCCACACCCGAAACCCTAGCCACCAGAAAAATCTTCCCGTTGATCTGAGTGATCTATGGCTCAGATCAAGCCAGCAGCCTCCCCAGCCGCCCAGCCAAATTCGGGCCGCGCCGGCCCCCTCCTCCGCCGCCGCGGGCCCGCAAAGCCCGTCTCTCGCGTCGCCAGCCCACGGGAGCTCCTCCCGAGTGCCTCTCGTGCCGCTCCATCGCCGCCCGCGACTCCGGCAAGTTCGCCGTCGTCTGTCGCCCGGTGAACACCATGTGCGCCTCCTCTCTCCTCCCGTTCCCTTTCCCTCACCTCCTTTCCTCCCGCACCACAGCTCGCCGCCCGCGCCATGGACGCCGCCGCGAGCTCCACGGCCAGAAGCTCGGCCCCGTCGCCGGTAGCCGCCATGGCCTCCCCGCTGCCCAAGCCCACGACGTTGAGCTCCCCAGCCCCGAATCCGGCGATCGCCCCCTGCTCAGCTCCGACCCCGGCCGACCCCGCTTCTTGGGCTCGGCCCAGTAAGGTGAGGCAGCTCCACCTTTTTTTTCTTTTCTTTCTGTTGGGCCGGCCCCTGTATAGTGTAGCGCCCTGGGCGACTTTTATTTAACTCGCGCATGCTCTGTTAGGCCCAGCAGCAGTAGATTCGGCCCAGTAGAAGTTTAGCTCATTTTTATCTTTTGGCAGATTATATAGTTTTTCTTTGCGATGCCCGTATCTTTTCAACCGTAGCTCGGATCGCGACGTGTTCTACTTGAAAGTTTCTTAGAATTTCGTGTAGATGAACAAAATGTGTTCATTTGCCATGTTTGACTTTGTTTACATGATGTTTTACTTCTAATAACAACCTTTCCACTTTAAACTGTTTCTTTAATAACTTTTCAACCGTTGCTTCGCCTAAAATGTTCTTTATACGTAACTTGACTAGAATTTTGTGTAGATTGTGATTATGCTGCTCTTGCTTGCTAATAAAAATTATAAAATTATGTTTAGGGAAAAACAGTACCAAAAGCTATTATTTTCTTGGGGTACTTAGTATATGCCATGCTTAGGAATTTTACCCCATTTAACTTGACTAGCATAGATAGTTACTTTATGCTTCACCTCTTGTCCTGTTTGTGTGATATGCCATGCTTGAGTGAGATGCCATGTTAACAACATTTGCTCATGTTGTGTAGCTAAATAACTCGAACCGTTATAAACATGCGGTTTCGTCTTGTGTGACGAGTACTCTACTTAACCTGCTAGTAACCGCTCTCGACGATAGATGCGACCGTAGTTCGTTGTCTCATGTTGCCTGTTTGCTGGTGACTGCTTCGTAATAATGGATGCTTGCTCGTCGATTGCCTTTTCCAGTGTTTCCTCTTGTCTGCTTCCGCGGGTAATCTCGGAGACGATGCGAGCTTACGGTCGACTACACCTTCGGAACCCGACTTATCAACAGGCAAGGACTCTACATTACTTATGATCCATTCTATTATAACTAGCAGTTTGCATGCTAGTCTAGGTTAGGTTCGATGTTTGATCCTACCACATGTTTACAGCCTCTCACAAACCGATACAGCCATGTCCCCCTCCCAGCAAAACATGTACTTCTATGTTACTATTGCTCGTTGCTCAACCCCTGCTTAGTATGCATGCTTAGGATGCTACGAATGTTACCCTGATACTCCTTGGTTTGGGCTATCAGATTATTATATTATTGTGAATGATATGCTTATTATAATGTTGACTATATTCGACGAAGGATGGAAGGTCTAGGCTACCCCGCCCCGACGTTCTGTTCCATTCGAGTCACCTAGGACCCGAGTTCCGGGTATTGTGTCTCTTGACGAGCGTGCCTAACCGCGTGTGGGATTTTATGGGCTCCCCTTTTCTTACCTACCTAGCTTCAAACATTTCTAGAGGTGGCCCAAGCTGATTTACTATTTGAAACCCATGCATATATGTCTACCGGGTCGCTCCTAGCAGATATCCTTTAAAATAACATGGGCCAGCGGAGACATGGTTTCTCTTTTTGGTCCACACCTGGAAGCTAGGGGCTGCCCACATCTGAGGGGATCAGTTACCCCGACCTTGTCTAGCTGGAAGAGTCCGATCCGAGAGTGCGGACGACTTTTGGATTGGGTGTCGACTCCCCGGGGGCTACCCGGATTTGTCCGTTGTTAGCTAGATTGACCTGTCGTTTCAGATCTCTCGGAACTAAATAATAAAATGGTTGCATATGATGGGTAGCAACTGAGAGAGATTGGTGTGTGTGCGTAGCCTTGTAATAGGCAATCGGTACACCCCTGCAGGGTTAAATATTTTCGAGAAGCCGTGTCGACGGTTGTGGATGACTTGAGACCTACTCCTTGTTCATAGACAACAACAATAGAGATAATCTTAATAAATTAATCAATGTGTGTGTGTGCCTTGACTGCTTCTTCTTCGTCGGGATGCGAAGAGGAGGACAAGGATAGGATAGGTGTCATGTTTGCGTAAGTAGCTGATAGTAAGACTTGTTGGAGGCGATTCCTCATCGAATGCTTGGCTTCTCATCTTACTCTAAAATAGATCGTTAGCCACACATATATTCCTAGTGCGGCAGCAACCTCACCACTTACCCCATCCTTACCATAAACTACTAGTTATCCTACAATGACGAGTGATGAAGTCCTTGCTGGAGAAGTTGACCACTACAGTTGGATGCTGAGTACTTCTGTACTCATGATACTACCCCCAAACTCTTTTCAGGGTTCTTGATCGACAACAGGTATGGTGATCGACGTTTCGCGTGGAGACTCGACGACGACTAGTTAGGCGGATCCTGGCGGAGAGCCTGGACGCGTGTGGTTACGGGAACAGTGTGTTTTACCTTTCCCACTAGGCATTTGTTTGTAGTCTGTACTCAGACATGTATCTTTCGCTGATGTAATGTATTAAGGCAATTGTAAGACGATTGTATGAGATGTTGTATCCTTGTAGATGTAATGTTGTGATATCATGTTGGAAATCCTGGGCATATGGCATTGTCATATGTCGCGGTGGGACTGATATGTGCTTCATCCCCGGATCTAGATGGAAACCTCTAGATTTGGAACAGTACGCATATCGGGCCTTACAACTTGGTATCAGAGCCTTACCGACCGTAGGATCCCTTCTCTGGCCGAAGTCAAATTTAGACAAAAACTATTTTGTAGTTACTAAGTTAGTTATCGGAGAGTAGGAATCTTTTTACTCCTTACCCTTGATCTGGTCAGGACAAGTGAAGTAAGTGTTTTATTCTCACCTCATCCCCTTCAAACTCTAGGATCTCGAGTATGTGGAGAATCGGAACCATTACAATGCCTTTCTTGCAGCGTATTGTCTCGATTCCGATCTCAGGTTGGGAAGTCACGTAGTACCTTTAGCTACTCCGACTCCGGGTAACATCATAGTCATCTGTTGACTTCATTCCTTTGGCCTAGTATTCTCACGATTGGAGTGAGAATGCTTCCCTTGATCGTCGCTTTGAACTATCTTTATTTCTTTTCGTCTCCCAATGGTTTCGTTCCTTGACATCGTCGTCTCTCTGCGGAAAGGTTTCTCAATGGAAGTTCGTTTGTCGACATGGAGCAGAGTCCCTTGTTGGTGGTGTTGAAGATCGTCGTGTCTCTTTTCTGTTCCCCCTCTCCCCCGGATCGTCCAGGATCTCGGGACGAGTTCCCTTGTTGGTGGTGTTGTATTGTAACAGCCGGGGATTTTCACCCAAATTAAAAATTTGTTTGTTGCATTGCTGTGATGAATTGCGTGTATTGTTTGCAGTGTTTGCTTCGCCAAATAAAAAATCGGTGAATATTTCCCCCCTATTTCTCGTATCAGATGCGAGACCGACCCTTTTCCACCATGGCACACGTCCTTTGCGACACCAGGTTTCACCCGAGCACCGTCGCGACTTCTGGCACAAAACCATCCATCGCCATCGGAACGAATAATCCCCATTTAATAATTAAATGGATTATTTTATTGGGTGCCGGAAAATATTCTCGGAATGTTATCAATGTCAGGTACGACTGACGGTCTCGATGCGCTGAGCGCGTGGTTCGAGATTTCATCCGAATCGGAGGTCGTATGCACTCCCGGCAGTCAGAAACGTGGAGTACCGGACGCACGCGAGAGAGACCGGGGGCATTTGCGTAAACCCACCAGCCAGGCCAGCCTATATAAAGACCACCCCCTCTCCTAGCCCTTCTAGGGTTTCCCACTTGTAAAAATTGCAGCCACCCCCCTCCACTTTTCCCAAATCTAGCCCCAAACTAGCCCCACACCCGAAACCCTAGCCACCAAAAAAATCTGGCCGTTGATCTGAGGGATATGTGGCTCAGATCAAGCCAGCAGCCTCCCCACCCACCTAGCCGGATTCGGGCCGCGCCGGGACCCTCCTCCGCCGCCGCGGGCCCGCGAAGCCCGGATCTCGCGCCGCCAGACCACGGGAGCTCCTCCCGAGCGCCTCCCGTGCAGCTCCATCACCGACCACGACTCCGGCGAGTTCGTCGTCGTTCGTCGCCTGGTGAACACCTCGCGCGCCTCCTCTTTCCTCCCGTTCCCTCTCCCTCACCTCCTTTCCTCCCGCAGCACAGCTCGCCACCGGCGCCATGGACGCCGCTGCGAGCTCCACGGCCAGAAGCTCGGCCCCGTCGCCTGCAGCCGCCATGGCCTCCCCGCTGCCCAAGCCCACGACGTCGAGCGCCCCAGCCTAGTGACCGCCCCCTGCTCAGCTCCGACCCCGGCCGACCCCGCCTCTTGGGCTCGGCCCAGTAAGGTGACGCAGCTCCACCTTTTTTTCTTTTTTTCTGTTGGGCCGACCCGTGTATAGTGTAGCGCCCTGGGCGACTTTTATTTAACTCGCGCCCGCTCTGTTAGGCCCAGCAGCAGTAGATTCGGCCTAGTAGCAGTTTAGCTCTTTTTTTTAATCATTTGGCAGATTATATAGTTTTTCTTTGCGATGCTCGTATCTTTTCAACCGTAGCTCGGATCGTGACGTGTTCTACATGAAAGTTTCTTAGAATTCCGTGTAGATGAATAAACTGTGCTCATTTGCCAAGTTTGACTTTGTTTACATGATGTTTTACTGCTAATTACGACATTTCCACCGTAAACTGTTTCTTTAATAACTTTTCAACCATTGCTTCGTTTAAAATGTTCTTTATACGTTACTTGACTAGAATTTTGTGTAGATTGTGATTATGCTACTCGTTCGTGCTAGTAAAAATCATAGAATTATGTTTAGGGAAAAATAGTACAAAAAGCTATTATTTTTGTGGGGTACTTAGTATATGCCATTCTTAGGAATTTACCCCATTTAACTTGACTAACATAGATAGTTACTTTATGCTTCACCTCTTGCCATGTTTGTGTGATATGCCATGCTTGAGTGAGATGCCATGTTAACAACATTTCCTCCTGTTGATAGATAAACAACTCAAACCGTTATAAACGTGCGGTATCATCGTGTGTGACGAGTACTCCACTTAACCTGCTAGTAACCGCTCTCGAAGATAGATGCGACCGTAGTGCGTTGTCTCATGTTGCCTTCCTGATGTTCTTTGCTGGTGATTGCTTCGTAATAATGGATGCTTGATCGTCGATTGCCTTTTCCAGTGTTTCTCTTGTTTTCTTCCTCGAGTACTCTCGGAGACGATGCGAGCTTACGATCGACTACACCTTCGGAACCCGACTTATCAACAGGCAAGGACTATACATTTCTTATGATCCATTCTATTATAACCAGCGGTTTGCATGATAGTCTAGGTTAGGTTCGATGTTTGATCCTACCACATATTAACAAGCTCTCTCAAACGGATACAGCCATGTCCCCCTCCCAGCAAACCATGTACTACTATGTTACTATTGCTCGTTGCTCATCCCCTGCTTAGTATGCATGCTTAGGTTGCTACGAATGTTACCCTGATAATCCTTGGTTTGGGTTATCACATTATTATATTATTGTGAATTATATGATTATTATAATGTTGACTATATTCGACGAAGGGTGGAAGGGCTAGGCTATCCCGCCTCAACATTTTGTTCCATTCGAGTCACCTAGGACCCGAGTTCCGGGTATTGTGTCTCTTGACGAGCGTGCCTAACTGCGTGTGGGATTTTATGGGGTCCCCTTTTCTTAACTACCTAGCTTCAAACATTTCTAGAGGTGGCCCAAGCTGATTTACTATTTGAAACCCATGGATATATGTCTATCGGGTCGCTCCTAGCAGATATCCTTTGAAATAACTTGGGCCAGCGGAGACATGGTTTCTCTTGTTGGTCCACACCTGGAAGCTAGGGGGCTGCCCACATGTGAGGGGATCAGTTACCCCCACCTCGTCTAGCCGGAAGAGTCCGATCCGAGAGTGCGGACGACTTTTTGATTGGGTGTTGACTCCCCGGGGGCCACCCGGATTTGTTTGTTGTTAGCTAGAGGGACCTGTCGTTTCGGATCTCTCGGAACTAAATCATAAAATGGTTGCCTATGATGGGTAGCAACTGAGAGAGATGGGCGTGCGTGCGGAGCCTTGTAATGGGCAGTTGGTACACCCCTGTAGGGTTAAATCTTTTCGAGAAGCCGTGTCCACGGTTATGGACGACTTGGGACCTACTCCTTGTTCATAGAAAACAACAATAGAGATAATCTTAATAACTTGATCAACGTGTGTGTGTGCCCAGACTGCTTCTTCTTCGTCGGGATGCGAAGAGGAGGACAAGGATAGGATAGGTGTGATGTTTGCGTAAGTAGCTGATAGTAAGACTTGTTGGAGGCGATTCCTCATCGAATTCTTGGCTTCTCATCTTACTCTAAAATAGATCGTTAGCCACTCATATATTGCTAGTGCGGCACCAACCTCACCACTTACCCCATCCTTACCGTAAACTACTAGTTATCCTAGAATGACGAGTGATGAAGTCCTTGTTGGGTCAGTTAACCACTACAGTTGGATGCTGAGTACTTCTGTACTCATGATACTACCCCAAACTCTTTTCAGGGTTCTTGATCGACAACAGGTATGGTGATCGACGTTTTGTGTGGATACTGGACGACGACTAGTTAGGCATATCCCGGCGGAGAGCCTGGACCTGTGTGGTTACGGGAACGGTGTGTTTTACTTTTGGCACAAGGCATTCGATTGTAGTCTGTACTCAGACATGTATCTTTCGCTGATGTAATGTATTAAGGCAATTGTATGCCGATTGTATGAGATGTTGTATCCTTGTAGCTGTAATGTTGTGATATCATGTTCGAAATCCGGGGCATATGGCATTGTCATATGTCGCGGTGGGACCGATATGTGCTTCGTCCCCGGATCTGGATGGAAACCTCTAGATTTGGAACAGTACCGCATATCGTGCCTTACAGTTTCTGATGCGTGTATGGGAAATGCGCGAGGATTTGATGCCTCCTCTTGAATATTTGCAAAATGCGGAAAGTCATCTTGCCTTGGACTCGGTACCTTCGCGTGTTCCTGGACGCCGATTGGATTTCAACGCGGCTTCCTGGCTTGCCCCTGGTCTGGGCTATAAATATCTATTGTTTGTGTTTTTTCGGCACTATCTCTTCGTTCTCCTTTCCTCCTTCTTTCACTTTCAGCAAGCCACCAGAGCGTAGGATTCCTGAACTGGTGCTTCTTGCGGTATGGCTCATCAAGGTCATGGCCGGCGGGGTCGTGGTGGTCGTACGACTCGCTCCTCCCGTCGTGGACGTGGTGGGGTGGTCGTGGCACCGCTCTCTTCCTCTGAGGAGGAGGGTGTCTGGCGCTATGACTTTCTACTGAGTGTTCTTAGTCGGTCTGCTACCCGAATCCCTCTTTAATCTTCTTTTACATCCATTGTTTCTGAGCTCAATCTGATGGGTTTTGGATCCGGCATCAAGGGTGTTCTCGTTCTCCTATATGGATAGAGCTTGAGGTTGATAACTCTTTCTTGATTTTCTTGGGGCCTGGTTGGAGGTCGTTTTCTTGCCGGCTAAATTTGCGTGCTAGGGACATCCTTTGTTGTCGGTTTGATGGTGAAGATACTCTCACCGTTCTTGCTTTTGATGTCGGTGGTAATCGTTTGGATCCATACTAGGAGGAATCAAGCAGTGACAGCTCTGATGGGTCGTGGGGCCTTCCGGCTTCTTCTCCTATGGTTTCATCCTTTGCTGACTCCTCGTCTAGTGGTGCTTGCTCTTCTAGTCTTAAGGAGGAGTCGGACATCAAGCGATCGAGAAAGCGGGTGCGTCGATAGGCAAGGTCAGCAGGCTCTATGTCGGGTCCCGGGGTTAGCGTATGCAAGACTCGCTACAACACAATCATAAGGAGAGCCGAGAACCTTACCCACTTGTCTAAGCAGACAAGGCCAAGCACAGAACGTTCTCGAAAGCATCGAACGTGAGGGGCATCCCATCCAGGCCGGATGATCAACTCAGATGGGTCCTCATCGTACACACACAAGTCTAAATGATTTGGGTGGTGAACTCCCATACTCCTAGACAAGTCGCCTCAACCATACTATCGATTGTATCATAACCCTTACATAGACTTACTCCAACCCGATCACTTAGTCGGGGTCTAGGGCGGGCTCGATCATACATCAAAGTGTGCACGTGACAGAGTCACGAGCAATCGCTTCGCGATGCCCCAAGCTGCGCACATCTAAGGGCCACTTGGTGTATAAAACCCCGCCAGCTAGATCACAACTAAGGTCTCGAAAACCCACACTAAGACATGCATGATATAATCATACACGCAGCACACATGCCCAGTATGAACAGCAGGTATCATTGCAATTCTCTACAAAGTTTACATCTTTATTGATAACTCTTACAGAGTGCACACAGAGATCACGAGACCGTGATCCAACATTACATCAAACATGCGGAAGCAAAGTAGATCATAGTACAGACAGGTTTAACAAATGGCTTAGAGAAGCCTTATCTATTGTCGGGACCCGGGGTTAGCGTATGAAAGTACAGTTAAGACATAGTCATATGGAGAGCCGAGAACCGCACCCACTTGTCTAAGCAGACAAGGCCAAGCACTGAACATTCTCGGAAAGCATCGTACGTGAGGGGCATCCCATCCAAGCCGGATGATCAACTGTGATGGGTCCTCATCGTCCGCACACAAGTCTAATGATATGGGTGGTGAACTCCCATATTCAAAGACAAGTCGCCTCAACCATACTATCGACTATCTCAAAACTCTTACATAGACTTACTACAGCCCGATCACTTAGTCGGGGTCCAGGGCGGGCTCGATCATACCACAAAGTGTGCACGAGACGGAGTCTCGGACAATCGCATCGTGATGCCCCAAGCTGCGCACATCTAAGTGCCACTTGGTGTATGAAAGACCGCCCGCCAGAACACAACTAAGGTCTCGAAAACCCATACAAAGACATGCATGTTATAAACATACACGCAGCACACATGCCTTGTATGAACAGCAGGTACCATTGCAATTCTCTACAAAGTGTACATTTTATTTATAACTCTTATAGAGTACACACAGAGATCACATACATGTGATCCAACATTACAACATAAAGCGGAAGCAAATTATGTCTGAGTACAGACAAGTTTAACAAATTGGCTTAAGAAGCCTTATTCAAACATAAAGCCCTCCACGAGGGAACCAGTCTGCTGACTGGGACTAGACTAGCTTAACTTCAGTCGTCCAGCTCGATGAAGAAGCCACCTTCGGGGTCAGTGGCGTCATCTAAAACATAGATTAAGCAAACGTGAGTACAAAGGCGTACTCAGCAAGACTTACATAGGAGCTATACTACTCATGCACATGTGTCAAGGTAAAAGGAGGTGGGGTTCACTTGCAGAAATGCCAGCTTTGACTTGGCTAATCCTGAACTACGAGTACCAGACTTGAGGTAAGAAGCGTACACGAGTCCACTACTTTCACCAACCAATACACCACTATGAGGTCTTCCTCGACTTCCCCACGAGAAAGCACGCCATAGCACTCACACTTATCTTGGTGTGTTTTAGAAGTATCCGGTTCAAGTTATCTAATAATCAAGCTAAGCTTTCCAAGCTGTCCATAACCGCAGACGCGGCTATTCGAATAGTTTTGTTAACCTTGCAAGGGTGTACCGCTACACACACATGACCATCATTTACCGCCTTTGATCTCGACACCATTCAAGGGGTGCCAGCGAGGATGCTCACCACAACTGTTACCTCATAGCCTATCTAGTCCAAGAAAGCCGCCTACTTGGATTGGCTACCACTATCGTGAACCCGGCCGGTTTACCGAAGTGGACCCAAGCGATGTGTGCGTGGTGCATAAGCCGGTCTCGGATGAGCCGTTCTCTCACTTAGCATCCAGGCCACAAGCCTACCAGAACTCCGAACTACTGCCACATCTGGACATCGAAAGGGATGAGTTAATAAGTTGAGAGGGGTCAGTGAGCCCAATGTGTGGTTGTACTCTTCATCTTGGATCACCACACAAGAACTCGGACTTAGGGCGGTGTTCAACGAGACAACCCACCGTGTACTCCTACACAGCCTCTTATCGTTCACCTTGTATTAGGGTCGATTCACCAACACTTTTCTACCATCATCCACATGATCATTACCATCCCGACTCACATCACAGTAACAACATGGTATCATACTAAGCATGCAATAAGCGGTAACATTTGCAGGGGCCACATGATATCAAACAACTCCTACAGTTGCTAGGATTGTGGTTTGCTTACTACTGTGACAAAATGATAGGTCATGCAAAGGAATGGGTTCATCTATGCGGTAGAAACGAAGCATGGTGATCATCCTAAACAATGCATAAGCGAGACATGAGAGGGAAGTGGGATTTTATCGACATGATCAATGGGGTTTTGCTTGCCTTGCTGACGAGGTTCGGGCTCTAGATCTTCAGCGAAGGGGGTGAGCTCTTGCTCTGGTTCCACCTCTACTCGACAAACAAAGCACGAAGAAGCAATCAATATGAACGCAATGCTCAAGCACATGATTGAATGTTAAAGCTTGAAGTATAAGTTTTGATGTGTGAGGCAACTCCATTTAAGTGGAATATATTGCATTTAAAATGCAAATTCAAACTCCACATTTGAATACAACATTAACCAAGTTATATGTGATATAGTTTGATCATTTTGAATCAACTTCAAATGTGTATGATATGCCTCTGAAGTGTGGTTGAAGTATAGCTTAAATCCATGGTCCAAGTTGCAAACTCAATTGATTTGAATTTGAAATAAATTCAAATAAACCAAATGACATATGCTACTGGTCCCATTTTAAATTCAACTCAAACAGAGTTGAAAGTTGCATATTTGGAAAGATAATTTTCTCCTGATCATTTTTCATATATTATTTGTCCAATTTGGAGTTAATAGGAATTTTCTATGAATTTCCAAAGTTTGGGGTATTTTCTGGATTTTCTGGAATTATTTAAACCATTTTGCTTTTCTGGAAATTCAACTAAATGATTTACTGCGTCAGGCTGGCGTCAGGGGGGGGACTGACATGTGGGGCCACCCTGTCAGTGGCTGGGTTAACTTAACCCGTGGGTTAAATTAATCAAGTGGCTTAATTAAGCCACTGGGCCCACTGGTCAGTGACCCAGGGGGTCACTAACTGGGTGATTAGTGGCTAACCCACCGGCGGCTTGACGCCGGCGACTGGAGCCACGGCGGCGACTCGCCGGAATGAGCTAGGGGCCACGGGAAGGGAAACGGAGGGCACCAACTTGCTCCTCGAGGTCTCCCGCGTCTTCTGGAGGCATCGGGGGTTCGCGGGGTGCTCGGAATCGACGACGGCGACGACTCCGGCGGCAACAGAACCACGGCGAAGTCGTAGACGACGCTACCGTGCACGGATCGGGCTGAAATCACTCGCGTTCGAAAGCTATCATGCTGAGGAGCCAAACGCACGTGCTGGCTAAGTCGAAGGGGCATAGGGGCGACCTCGAGCTAATCCATGGCGGCGAAGTGCCTCGGCATCCATGGCAGATCCGGCTAGAGCGAGTAAAGGAGGGGGAAAGGTGAGGGTTTTCGTTCGCAAGCTCACCCTGAAACTGTCTGGAGTGGTGGCTTGCTCGGGGAGGCGCTGGATTTGCCGGAATTCGAACTCGATCCACGGCGGCCGGCGATGAAGACGATGAAGCTAGCGAGCTCGGGGAGGCGTCCGGCTCCGTTTCCTTCTGCAGTTCGATGAAGACGACGACGGCGAAGCGATTGGACACCTTGGCTTAACTCCTTGACGTCGATGGCCACGAGTTCTTGCGACGGCGAGCGGCGGCGCTCTCGGGTGGAGGAAGAAATCGGCGAAGGAGGAGGAAGGAGTCGCGCTGGAGGGGAGGAATGGATCAGGAAGGGAGAGAGGCGTCTCCAGGCGCGAGAAGGGGCCACGGGGAGGCCTGGAAGCTCTCGGCGGCGACGTGTCGTCCACGGCTGGCTCGGTGGCATTCCACCGAGCAGCTTGGAGGCGCGGGGTGGGGAAGAAGACTCCCCTGCCCCTGGTGGGCCGGCTGGGCTGGGTGGGCCGTCTTCGCCTAGGCGCCAGGTAAGGTTTTTCCCTTTTCTGTTTAATCTTTCCTTTCTGTTTTTATGTAATTTGTTCTGTTTAGCTAAAATAAATAGCTAAACATTTTATTAAATGCTGAAAACTTTTACATGGCCTCATAATAATATGGACAAGCCACTCATAAACTTTCAACATTTTTAAAATTCAAATGATTTGAATTTTAAATCAAAAAGGGGTATTTCATTAATTCCAAGGTACTGTTTGAATATTTGAAAAATCTATGAGCATGGGGTGGGTCCCACATCACTTGATATGTGATCACACTCATTTGTAAGACTTTTCAAAACTCTAACATGAATTTTTGGAAAATATTTTTATCTGACCTTTTGAATTAATTCATCTAGGGGGGGTTCCTTCTCCCATTTTGATTTTGAATTTGATTTCCAAGATTTCTTTTTGAAATTTTGACATGATGCAAAGGCACTAGCTAACCCTAGCACATACCTAACAGAGGGTTCTGACAACTCGCCCCCACTCAAAAGAATCTCGTCCCGAGATTCAGAAGTCTGCGGGAGGAAGGAGGGGTACTCGGTACTGAGACGGTCTTCTCTTTCCCATATAGCTTCTCTTTCAGAGTGGTGTGACCATTGCACTTTCAGAAACCTAATCTTCTGACGACAAGTGACACGCTCTGCGGAATCAAGAATACGAACGGGGTATTCTCGATAAGAATGGTCATCTTGGAGATCAAGCGTTTCATGGTCGACTTCGCGGATGGGGTCCTTGAAGCAACGCCTGAGTTGGGACACATGGAATACATCATGTACTCGGGAGAGGTGCGAAGGTAGTTCAAGTTGGTAGGCAACTTCTCCACGTTTAGCAATAATGCGGAAAGGTCCGATGTAACGTGGGGCCAACTTGCCTTTGATACCGAAACGTTGGGTTCCCTTCAGAGGAGTAACCCGGAGGTAAGCCTTCTCATCCAGATTGTAGCTCTCTTGCCTATGATGACGATCATAGTAGCTTTTCTGACGAGACTGGGCTGCTTTCAATTGTTCACGAACAATGCGAACTTGCTTTTCTGCTTCCTTGATCATATCCGGTCCAAAGAATTGTCTTTCGCCGGTTTCAGACCAGTTTAGTGGTGTTCGACATCGTCGTCCATATAGGAGTTCAAAAGGAGCCATGTTCAGACTAGATTGAAAACTATTGTTATAAGCAAATTCGGAAAATGGAAGAGAATTCTCCCAATTCTTCCCGAATGAGATAACACAAGCTCTGAGCATGTCTTCAAGAATCTGGTTAACCCTTTCGACTTGACCGCTAGACTGAGGATGGAAAGCCGTACTAAAGGAGAGATGAGTTCCCATAGCACGTTGGAAACTTCCCCAAAATCTAGAGGTGAAAAGGCTACCGCGATCAGAATTGATTTCCAAAGGAACACCATGAAGGGATACAATTCTGGAGATGTACAAGTCTGCTAACTGGCTAGCAGTTATAGACTCGCGAACCGGAAGGAAGTGAGCAACTATGGAAAGCCTATCTATAACAACGAAGATGGCATTGTTTCCTTTCTGGGTTCTTGGAAAGCCTGTGATGAAGTCCATACCGACTTTGTCCCATTTCCACTCAGGAATGGACAAGGGTTGAAGTGTACTAGCAGGTCTTTGATGTTCTACCTTAATGCGACGACAAACATCACATTCGGCGACAAATTGAGCAATGTCTCTCTTCATCCTAGTCCACCAAAATCTCTGGCGTAGATCTCGGTACATTTTCGTGCTACCGGGATGAATTGAGAGGGGTGTGTCATGGGCTTCCTTGAGGATGAGTTGCCTTAGTTCCCTATTCTTAGATACTACTAAACGATTTTCAAAGAATACCGTTCCTTTGCTATCTGTGGAGAAACATTTAGCAACTCCGCCAGCAATGTTCTCCTTGATCCGGCGAACACCTCGTGCACGCCTTTGGGCAACTATGATTTGATCCTCAAGAGTTGGTTTCGCCACCAAGGTTGAAAGATAGCCATGAGGAACAATTTCAAGGTTGAGCTTGCGAAAGTCCTCATGAAGAAGTGGGGTATACTGCTGTAACATGAGGTTGTTACAGTACGACTTACGACTTAGTGCATCAGCCATGACATTGGCTTTGCCTGGGGTGTAAGAAATTGCTACGTCGTAATCTTTTATCAACTCAATCCGGCGTCTTCGCCTGAGATTAAGATCTGGCTGGGTGAAAATATATTTGAGGCTTTGGTGGTCGGAATAAATCTCACAACGATTACCAAGGAGGTAATGTCGCCAAGTTGTTAGAGCATGAACTACGGCAGCGAGTTCAAGGTCATGGGTAGGATAGTTCTCTTCATGTGGCCGCAACTGGCGTGAAGCATAAGCTACCACATGTCGATCTTGCAGAAGTATGCATCCTAACCCTTGCCGTGATGCGTCACAATAGATCTCGAAATCCTTTTTGGTGTCTGGAGGTGCAAGTACGGGTGCAGAAGTCAATCTCCTTTCTAGCTCTTGAAAGCTTTCCTCGCACTTGGGAGTCCATTGGAATTTCTTATCTTTCTTGAGGAGTTCAGTTAGAGGCTTTGCAACTTTAGAAAAGTTCTCGACGAAGCGACGACAATAGCTGGCTAGGCCAAGAAAACTCCTAACTTGCTTAACTGATTCAGGTGGAGTCCCGTCAATGATGGCCTGAACTCTCTCGGGATTCACAGCAATGCCTTTTGCAGAAATCACGTGGCCTAAGTAGGTCACTTCTGGTAGCCAGAATTCACACTTGGAGAATTTAGCGTACAGGCGATGCTCTCTAAGTTTCATCAATACCAGCCTTAAGTGTTCGGCATGATCTCCTTCGTTCTTCGAGTAGATGAGAATGTCATCGAGATAAAACACAACAAATTTATCTAGGTACTCCATGAAGATCGAATTCATCAAGCGTGAGAATGTGGCGGGGGCATTGGTTAAACCAAAGGACATGACGGTATACTCGTAAAGACCATAACGAGTAGTAAAACCCGTTTTCGGAATGTCCTCGTTTCGGATTCTGATCTGATGATAACCTAATCTCAAATCCATCTTGGAGAAGACGGAGGATCCTGCAAGTTGATCATAAAGATCATTGATCCTGGGCAGTGGGTATTTGTTCTTTATCGTCGCTAAATTTAGCGGAAGATAGTCTACGCACATCCTTTCTGTTCCATCTTTCTTCTTTACGAACAGAACGGGGCAACCCCATGGCGATGAGCTAGGGCGGATGAAGCCTTTTGCCAACGAAGCATCAAGTTGGGTTTTTAGCTCAGCTAACTCATGTGGGGCCATTTTATAAGGGCGCTTGGAAATTGGTGCGGTTCCTGGAACAAGATCCACTATAAACTATACGCATCTGTCGAGTGGCATGCCCGGCAGCTCTTCAGGAAAGACATCCGGGAAGTCACGAACCACCGGAATATCTTCAAGTTCGGGAAGGGGAAGTACATTCAAGGAATGCACTTGGGTTCTTGTTCTGGGTGAGGTATAGTTGATGGTTTGGCCTGAAGGGTGGGTGAGTTTCACGGATTTGCTTCTGCAATCCAGATAGGCATTCTGTCTTGATAGCCAATCCATGCCAAGGATGACATCAATGTCTGAAGACTTGAGGGCTATGAGTGAAGCAAGGAATACTAAACCCTCAATTGCAATTTGATTACCATGGCTCACTCTATTAGTTTGCCATCTTGACCCTGGAGTTTGAATAACCATCGGGGTGGACAATTCAACAAAGGGTAACTCATGACGAAGTGCATAACTTTCCGACATGAATGAATGAGATGCTCCTGGGTCGAAAAGAACGGAAGTAGGAACAAAATTGACTGGGAGCGTACCAAGAATGACGTCAGTGGTGTCTTCAGTCTCTTCAGCGGCAATCTGGTTCAGACGTCCACGAGTGGCTGGAGGAGCGGTTTTGGCGGTGTAGACCTTCTGGGGTGGCTTACCACGACCATTGTTGTTGTTGTTGTTGCCTCCGGCACGTGGTGGAGCATTTTGGTTCTGGACCTGGTTCTGGGGGCACTCGCGAGAGTAGTGGCCTGCCTGACCACACTTGTAGCAAGCTCTGAAAACAGTGCGTGGAGCTGGGTGGTTTGGTGCAGCTGGGTGGAACTGGGTGGGTGGACGAGGTGCCACATAGGATGGCCTCGGTGGGTTGTTCTGGCGGAACATGCTATTGGGGATCCAAATCTTGCGCTTCTGGGAGCCAGAACTGGATGAACTATCATCTCTAGGGTGTTTGCGAAAGTCGTTGGGGGTGTTCATGTCCTCTGCCTTGATGGCCTTGTTGACAAGGATCTGGAATGTGGCAAAGTCATGAAGGTTGAGCTCGCGACGGAGTCCGGAGTTGAGGCCACGACGGAACCTCTCTTGTTTCTTGGAGTCGGTGGAGACTTCTTCGGTTCCATAACGAGCAAGTCGGTTGAACTCACGACTGAACTCGTCAACTGTTCTTCTGCCTTGAGTGAGGTTACAGAATTCTTCACGCTTGCGGTCCATGAGACCCTTGGGGATGTGGTGCTCGCGGAAGGACATGCAGAATTCCTCCCATTCAAGGGGTGCCAGCGAGGATGCTCACCACAACTGTTACCTCATAGCCTATCTAGTCCAAGAAAGCCGCCTACTTGGATTGGCTACCACTATCGTGAACCCGGCCGGTTTACCGAAGTGGACCCAAGCGATGTGTGCGTGGTGCATAAGCCGGTCTCGGATGAGCCATTCTCTCACTTAGCATCCAGGCCACAAGCCTACCAGAACTCCGAACTACTGCGACATCTGGACATCGAAAGGGATGAGTTAATAAGTTGAGAGGGGTCAGTGAGCCCAATGTGTGGTTGTACTCTTCATCTTGGATCACCACACAAGAACTCGGACTTAGGGCGGTGTTCAACGAGACAACCCACCGTGTACCCCTACACAGCCTCTCATCGTTCACCTTGTATTAGGGTCGATTCACCAACACTTTTCTACCATCATCCACATGATCATTACCATCCCGACTCACATCATAGTAACAACATGGTATCATACTAAGCATGCAATAAGCGGCAACATTTGCAGGGGCCACATGATATCAAACAACTCCTACAGTTGCTAGGATTTTGTTTGCTTACTACTGTGACAAAATGATAGGTCATGCAAAGGAATGGGTTCATCTATGCGGTAGAAACGAAGCATGGTGATCATCCTAAACAATGCATAAGCGAGACATGAGAGGGAAGTGGGATTTTATCGACATGATCAATGGGGTTTTGCTTGCCTTGCTGACGAGGTTCGGGCTCTGGATCTTCAGCGAAGGGGGTGAGCTCTTGCTCCGGTTCCACCTCTACTCGACAAACAAAGCACGAAGTAGCAATCAATATGAATGCAATGCTCAAGCACATGATTGAATGTTAAAGCTTGAAGTATAAGTTTTGATGTGTGAGGCAACTCCATTTAAGTGGAATATATTGCATTTAAAATGCAAATTCAAACTCCACATTTGAATTCAACATTAACCAAGTTATATGTGATATAGTTTGATCATTTTGAATCAACTTCAAATGTGTATGATATGCCTCTGAAGTGTGGTTGAAGTATAGCTTAAATCCATGGTCCAAGTTGCAAACTCAATTGATTTGAATTTGAAATAAATTCAAATAAACCAAATGACATATGCTACTGATCCCATTTTAAATTCAACTCAAACAGAGTTGAAAGTTGCATATTTGGAAAGATAATTTTCTCCTGATCATTTTTCATATATTATTTGTCCAATTTGGAGTTAATATGAATTTTCTATGAATTTCCAAAGTTTGGGGTATTTTCTGGATTTTCTGGAATTATTTAAACCATTTTGCTTTTCTGGAAATTCAACTAAATGATTTACTGCGTCAGGCTGACGTCAGGCTGGCGTCAGGGGGGGGACTGACATGTGGGGCCACCCTGTCAGTAGCTGGGTTAACTTAACCCGTGGGTTAAATTAATCCAGTGGCTTAATTAAGCCACTGGGCCCACTGGTCAGTGACCCAGGGGGTCACTAACTGGGTGATTAGTGGCTAACCCACCGGCGGCTTGACGCCGGCGACTGGAGCCACGGCGGCGACTCGCCGGAATGAGCTAGGGGCAACGGGAAGGGAAACGGAGGGCACCAACTTGCTCTTGGAGGTCTCCCGCGTCTTCTGGAGGCATCGGGGGTTCGTGGGGTGCTCGGAATCGACGACGGCGACGACTCCGGCGGCAACAGAACCACGGCGAAGTCGTAGACGACGCTACCGTGCACGGATCAGGCTGAAATCACTCGCGTTCGAAAGCTATCATGCTCAGGAGCCAAACGCACGCGCTGGCTGAGTCGAAGGGGCACAGGGGCGACCTCGAGCTCATCCATGGCGGCGAAGTGCCTCGGCATCCATGGCGGATCCGGCTAGAGCGAGTAAAGGAGGGGGAAAGGTGAGGGTTTTCGTTCGCAAGCTCACCCTGAAAATGTCTGGAGTGGTGGCTTGCTCGGGGAGGCGCTGGAGTTGCCGGGATTCGAACTCAATCCACGGCGGCCGGCGATGAAGACGATGAAGCTAGCGAGCTCGGGGAGGCGTCCGGCTCCGATTCCTTCTGCAGTTCGATGAAGACGACGACGGCAAAGCGATTGGACACCTTGGCTTAACTCCTTGACGTCGATGGCCACGAGTTCTTGCGACGGCGAGCGGCGGCGCTCTCGGGTGGAGGAAGAAATCGGCGAAGGAGGAGGAAGGAGTCGCGCTGGAGGGGAGGAATGGATCAGGACGGGAGAGAGGCGTCTCCAGGCGCGAGAAGGGGCCACGGGGAGGCCTGGAAGCTCTCGGCGGCGACGTGTCGTCCACGGCTGGCTCGGTGGCATTCCACCGAGCAGCTTGGAGGCGCGGGGTGGGGAAGAAGACTCCCCTACCCCTGGTGGGCCGACTGGGCTGGGTGGGCCGTCTTCGCCTGGGCGCCAGGTAAGGTTTTTCCCTTTTCTGTTTAATCTTTCCTTTCTGTTTTTCTGTAATTTGTTCTGTTTAGCTAAAATAAATAGCTAAAATTTTTATTAAATGCTGAAAACTTTTACATGGTCCCATAATAATATGGACAAGCCACTCATAAACTTTCAACATTTTTAAAATTCAAATGATTTGAATTTTAAATCAAAAAGGGGTATTTCATTAATTCCAAGGTACTGTTTGAATATTTGAAAAATCTATGAGCATGGGGTGGCTCCCACATCACTTGATATGTGATCACACTCATTTATAAGACTTTTCAAAACTCTAACATGAATTTTTCGAAAATATTTTTATCTGGCCTTTTGAATTAATTCATCTGGGGGTGTTCCTTCTCCCATTTTGATTTTGAATTTGATTTCCAAGATTTCTTTTTGAAATTTTGACATGATGCAAAGGCACTAGCTAACCCTAGCACATACCTAACAGAGGGTTCTGACATCTATAAAAAAGCCCATCCACGAGGGAACAGTCGTTTGACTGCGACTACACTAGCTTGGTCTTGGTCTGAGTCTTCATTCTTCGAGCTTTAGGTAGAAGCCACCATCGGGTTCGGTGGGTTCATCTAAAACATAGAATAAGCAAACGTGAGTACAAAGTCGTACTCAGCAAGACTTGCGTAGGAACTATAGTGCTCATGCACATGTATCAAGGGAAAGGGAAGTGGGATTCATGAGCAAAAGTGTCAGCTTTGACTTAGCTAGTCCTGAACTACGAGTACCAGACTTGAGGTAAGAAGCGTACACGAGTCCACTACATGTCTCCAACCAATTACACCACTATGGTGCCTTCCTCGACTTCCCCACGACAAAGCACGCCATAGCACTCACACTTATCTTGGAAAGTTTTATAAGTATCCAGTTCAAATTGTCTAATAATCAAGCTAAGCTTTCCAAGCAGTCCCTTACCGCGGACGCGGCTATTCGAATAGTTTTGTTAACCCTGGAGGGGTGTACTACTACACACACGTGTCATCACTTACCGCCTTTTGCGTGTCACCGTTCAAGAGGTGACAGCAAGGATGCCACCACAACACTTCACCCACATATCCGTTCTAGTCCAGAGAGTCGCCTATCTGAGGGGGATCCGTATGGAAGTCCGTCCGAGGTTCCAGTACAGCCTCAAACGATGTGTGCAGGGCCCCAATCCGGTCTTGAAAAGCCGTTCATCCACTTCGCAGACCGTGCCACAACCCTACCAGAACTCCGAACTACTGCGACTTCTGGGGTTCTAATGGGGTGAGGTACTAGGATGAGAGGGGTCAGTGAACCCAATGTGTGGTTGCACTCTTCTTCTTGGATCACCACACAAGAACTCGGACTTAAGGCGGTGTTCAATGAGACAACCCACTGTGTACTCCAACACAGCCTCTCATCGTTCACCTTGTATTAGGGTAGATTCACCAACACATTTCCACCATCATCAACATGATTGCTAACATCCCGACTCATATCACGGTACCAACATTGTATCATTCTAAGCATGCAATAAGCAGTAACAGTTGCAGGGGCCACATGATATCAACAACCTCCTACATTTGCTAGGATTGTAGTTTGCTTACTACTGTGACAAATGATAGGTCATGCAAAGGAATGGGTTCAACTATGCGGTAGAAACGTTATCATGGTGATCATCCTATTTCATGCATAAGCGAGACTGAGAGGGAAATGGGTTTTTATCGACATGATCAATGGGGGTTTGCTTGCCTTGCTAACGAGGTTCGACAACGGTGTCTTCAACGAAGGGGGTGACCGCCGGTTCCGGCTCCACTTCTATCCAGACAAACAAAGCATGAAGTAGCAATCAATATGAATGCAATGCTCAAGGACATGATCAAATGTTATAACGTGGTGTAAGGGTGCTGATGTGTTGCCAATTCCATTTAAATGGAGTGTATTGCATTTGAATTACAAATTCAAACTCCATTTGATTTAATGATGAATTTCAAATGCATTTGAATCCATGAATGTTCATTTGAAATGGTTGAGCATGAAGTGATGTTGTAAAGGTGAGGTAAAGTCTCTGATGTGTAGATGAATACATCTAAAAGAAGTGTGTTGCAAAGTCATTTGCAAAATCACCTCAAATTTGAATTCAAATTAAAGCTGTATGAATGTTTGCCACTGTTCACCAATTTTAAATTTGTCAAACATACAAACAAAGCCCATATTCACATTCCTTTAATTTTTCTGATAATTTTAGACATATTATATGTTTAATTTGGAGTTAAAATGAATTAGTTATGAATTTCCAAAGTTTAATTTATTTTTTGGATTTTTCAGGATTAAGTAAAATCAAATAAGCTTTACTGCATCAGCATGAGGTCATGCTCACGTCAGGGGGCCTCTGACCACTGGGACCAACATGTCAGTGTCCCATGTGTTAATTAAAACGTTTAGTTTAGTTTTTAAATTAACCCAAAGGTTAATTAGGGCCTAGGGCCCACATGGCAATGACCTAGGGCTGGGTTAACTAAGCTTAACCACGCCTGCCACATCAGCTCGCCGGCGGCTCAACGCCAGCGACCAACCGAGGCGGCGGTGACACAGGGGAGGGTGTCTCTGGCCAGCATTTGGTGTGCTGAGGGCACCAAACTGGTTCCCGAGCACGCGGGAATCACCCAGAGCACAACAGCGTCGCCGGGGAGCACCGGAGCGATGCCAGCGATGAGCTTCCGCGGCTGCCGTGGCTCGGGTCTGAAGCAGTCGACGCTGCGGTGCACAGAAAGACGCCGAGGTGTTGCGTTGTGATCCTGGGAGGCCTTGGAACACGATGGACACACGGGTGAGGGCGGAGGGGCACGGGAGCGAGCTTGAGCTCGTCCATGGCGGAGGCATGCTTCGGCTCCCATGGCAAACAACGCTAGAGAGCAAACGGGGAGCCATGGATGGGCGGGGAAGGACAAGGGCCTCACCCTGGAGCGAAAGGCAGTGACGGCGAGGCCTGGGAGTCAGCAACGGCGGAGAAATTGAACGGCGACGGTCGACAGACGGAGTTGGGGAAGATGAAGCCAGCATCGCGTCCAGGGGCCTTTCTTCTCGATTGGTCGCACGCCTCAACAGAGAGGATGACGACGGAGCAGATGGACAAGGTGGCGCGGCTTGAGGTGGTCTCTGGCCGCGCGTGTGCATGGTCGTGCTCCGGCGAGCCTTCGGGCGGCGACGAAATCCGGGGAGGGAGAGCACGGGGAAGAACGGGGAGTGGGGGAAAGTGACCAGGGAGGTGCAGGGCGTCTCCGTGGCGCGTCTAGAGGCTTGGGGATGTCCACGGCGAGAAGGACATGGCAAGGGGGCGGCGGCGGCGTCTGCATGAAATATAGCGAGCAGCTTGTGGGCGCGGGGAGGAAGACGCCAAGACTGGAGGTGGGCTTCGGCCGGCTGGGGGATGAGTTGGGCCAGATCCAGGTGAGCCTCTTTTCTTTTTTTCTTTTTGTTTTCTTTTCTGTACTTTTTTTGTCTTGGCTAAAAAAATTCTAGAAATTTTCTAAAATGCCACAAATTTTTATATGGCCTCACAATATATATAGCTAGCCACTTATAAAGTTTGGACATTTTTCAAATTCAAATTATTTGAACTTTATTTCAAATAGGGGTTTAAATTTAAATCCATGCTCCTGTTTGAATATTTGAAAAATCCATGAGCATGGGGTTGGTCCCACATCACTTAATATGTGATCACACTCATTTATGTGAGTTTTCAAAAATACAAAAGAAATTTTTGGAGCAACTTTTTATCTGGCCATTTGAATTAAATTCATCTGGGGGGTTTTCTCTCCCATTTCAATTTCTTTTGAAATTTTAATCATGATGCAAAGTGACCTGCTATTCTAGCACATACCTAACTTGGGGTTGTGACACCTCACCCCCACTCAAAAGAATCTCGTCCCGAGATTCAGAAGTCTGCGGGAGGAAGGAGGGGTACTTGGCACGTAGGCGGTCTTCTCTTTCCCATGTAGCTTCTTTCTTAGAGTGGTGTGACCATTGCACTTTGAGGAACTAGATCTTCTGACGACGAGTGACACGCTCTGCTGAATCAAGAATACGAACGGGGTACTCTCGATAAGAAAGGTCATCTTGGAGATCAAGCGTTTCATGGTCGACTTCGCGGATGGGGTCCTTGAAGCAACGCCTGAGTTGTGACACATGGAATACATCATGTACTCGGGAAAGGTGCGGGGGTAGTTCAAGTTGGTAGGAAACTTCTCCACGTTTAGCAAGAATGTGGAAAGGTCCGATGTAACGTGGGGCCAACTTGCCTTTGATACCGAATCGTTGGGTTCCCTTAAGAGGAGTAACCCGAAGGTAAGCCTTCTCATCCAGATTGTAGCTCTCTTGCCTATGATGACGATCATAGTAGCTTTTCTGACGAGACCGGGCTGCTTTCAATTGATCACGAAAAATGAGAACTTGCTCTTCTGCTTCCATGATCATATCCGGTCCAAAGAATTTTCTTTCACTGGTTTCTGACCAGTTTAAAGGTGTTCGACATCGTCGTCCATAGAGGAGTTAAAAAGGAGCCATGTTCAGACTAGATTGGAAACTATTGTTATAAGCAAATTCGGCGAATGGAAGAGACTTATCCCAATTCTTTCCGAATGAGATAACAAAATCTCTGAGCATGTCTTCAAGAATTTGGTTAACCCTTTCGACTGGAGCACTAGACTGAGGATGGAAAGCTGTGCTAAAGGAGAGATGAGTTCCCATAGCAATCTGAAAACTTCCCCAAAATCTAGAGGTGAAAAGGCTACCACGATCAGAATTGATTTCCAAAGGAACACCATGAACAGACACAATTCTAGAGACATACAAGTCTTCTAACTGGCTAGCAGTTATAGACTCGCGAACTGGAAGGAAGTGAGCAACTTTTGAAAGTCGGTCAATGACAACGAAGAAGGAATCATTTCCTTTCTGGGTTTTTGGAAAGCCGTGGATGTAGTCCATACCGACTTTGTCCCATTTCCACTCTGGAATAGGCAAAGGTTGAAGTGTACCAGCAGGTCTTTGGTGTTCTGCCTTAATGCGACGATAAACATCACATTCGGCAATAAATCGAGCAATGTCTGTCTTCATCCTAGTACACCAAAATCTCTGGCGTAGATCTCGGTACATTTTTGTGCTACCGGGATGAATCGAGAGGGGTGTGTCATGGGCTTCTTTGAGGATGAGTTGCCTTAGTTCCCTATTCTTAGGTACTACCAAACGATTTCCAAAGAATATCGTTCCTTTACTATCTGTGGAGAAGCATTTTGCTACTCCGCTAGCAATGTTCTCCTTGATCCGGCGAACACCTCGTGCACGCCTTTGGGCAACTATGATTTGATCCTCAAGAGTTGGTTTCGCCACCAAGGTAGAAAGATAACCATGAGGAACAATATCAAGATTTAGCTTGCAAAATTCATCATGAAGAAGTGGTTGATACTGTTGTAACATGAGGTTGCTACAATACGACTTACGACTTAGTGCATCAGCCATGACATTGGCTTTGCCTGGGGTGTAAGAAATTCCTACGTCGTAATCTTTTATCAACTCAATCCAGCGTCTTTTCCTGAGATTAAGATCTGGCTGGGTGAACATGTATTTGAGACTTTGGTGGTCGGAATAGATCTCACAACGATTACCAAGGAGGTAATGTCGCCAAGTTGTTAGGGCATGAACTACGGCAGCGAGTTCAAGATCATGGGTAGGATAGTTCTCTTCATGTGGACGCTACTGGCGTGAAGCATAAGCTACCACATGTCTATCTTGCATAAGTATGCATCCTAACCCTTGCCATGAGGCGTCACAAAAGATCTCGAAATCCTTTTTGGTGTCTGGAGGCGCAAGTACGGCTGCAGAAGTCAATCTTCTTTTTAGCTCTTGAAAGCTTTCCTCGCACTTGGGAGTCCATTGGAATTTCTTATCTTTCTTGAGGAGTTCAGTTAGGGGCTTTGCAACTTTAAAAAAGTTCTTGACGAAGCGGCGGCAATAGCTTGCTAAGCCAAGAAAACTCATAACTTGCTTAACCGATTTAGGTGGAGTCCAGTCAAGGACGGCCTGAACTCTCTCGGGATTCACAGCAATGCCTTCTGCAGAAATCACGTGGCCTAAGTAGGTCACTTCTGGTAGCCAAAATTCACACTTGGAGAATTTAGCACACAGGCGATGCTCTCTAAGTTTCATCAATACCAGCCTAAGATGTTCGGCATGTTCTTCTTCGTTCTTCGAGTAGATGAGAATGTCATCAAGATAAACTACAACAAATTTATCTAGGTACTCCATGAAGATCGAATTCATCATGCGCGAGAAAGTGGCGGGGGCATTGGTTAAACCGAAGGACATGACGGTGTACTCGTAAAGACCATAACGAGTAGTAAAAGCTGTTTTTGGAATGTCCTCATTTCAGATTTTGATTTGATGATAGCCTAATCTCAAATCCATCTTGCAGAAGACAGAGGATGCAGCAAGTTGATCATAAAGATCATTGATCCTGGGCAGTAGGTATTTGTTCTTTATCGTCGCTAGATTTAGCGGGCGATAGTCTACGCACATCCTTTCTGTTCCATCTTTCTTTGTTACGAACAGAACGAGGCAACCCCATGGCGATGAGCTAGGGCGGATGAAGCCTTTTGCCAACAAAGCTTCAAGTTGGATTTTGAGCTCAGCTAACTCACGTGGGGCCATTTTGTATGGGCGTCTGGAAATTGGTGCAGTTCCTGGCATAAGATCCACTATGAACTCTACACATCTTTTGGGTGGCATGCCCGACAGATCTTCAGGAAAGACATCAGGGAAGTCACGAACCACCGTAACTTCTTCAAGGTCGGGAAGGGGAAGCACATTCAAAGAATGCATCTGGTTTCTTGTTCTTGGTGAAGAGTAATCTATTGTCTGGCCTGAAGGATGTGTAAGTCTAACTGACTTGGCTTTACAATCAAGAAAAGCATTTTGTCTTGATAACCAATCCATACCAAGGATGACATCAATGTCTGAAGACTTGAGGGCTATGAGTGAAGCAAGGAATACTAAACCCTCAATTGCAATTTGATTACCATGGCTTACTCTATTAGTTTGCCACTTGGAACAAGGAGTTTGAATAATCATTGGGGTGAACATTTCATCAAAGGATATGTCATGACGAAGTGCATAACTCTCCGACATGAATGAGTGAGATGCTCCTGGATCGAAAAGGACAGAAGTGAGAACATAATTGACTGGGAGCGTACCACGAAAGACATCAGAAGTACCATCAGTTTCCTCAGCTGAGATTTGGTTCACACGTCCAAGACTTGCGGAACAAGATGGCTTGGTGGTGGAAACCTTCGGGGGTGGCTTGGCACGAACATTGGGGTTTCCTTTGGCATGGGGTGGAGCATTCTGATTTATGGGGCACTCACGAGAGTAGTGACTAGGCTGGCCATATCTGAAGCAGGCTCAAAAGATAGTGCGGGGAGCTGGGTTGTTTGGTGGAGCTGGTGGACGAGCAGGCACAAGGGATGGACTTGGTGGATTTTTTTGGTGGAACAAACTGTTAGGAATCCAGATCATGCGCTTCTGAGGGCGTGAACTAGAAGAAGGGGCAAGCTCAAGAGCATGCTTGCGAGACTTCCCGAAAACTTAATTGCCATGCTCAGCTCTGAAGAATCTGTTGACTAAATCCTCAAAGTTGGCAAACTCAAGGAGGTTGAGATCATGACGAAGGATGGGGCTAAGTCCCTTGCGGAACCTTGCCTGCTTTCTGGCAGCGGTGGTGATCTCATCTTGGGCATAACGAGCAAGACGGCTGAACTCCCTCACATACTCATGAATGGACATCTCTCCTTGATTCAGATTGCAGAACTCTTCCTTCTTGCGCTCCATCAACTCATCCAGTATGTGGTACCCTCGAAAGGTAACAAAGAACTCCTTCCAAGTCACTACGTGACCATTTGGCTGCATTGCAACATAGTTCTCCCACCACTGAAGAGCAGCACCTTCCAAGAAGTATACCGCAAAAATAACTCGGTCATCGGGAGCAACATGTGCTGTATCAAGCTTATGCCCGATGGAACGGAGCCAATCATCAGCTTCGAGGGGCTCAGAAGAACATCGGAATACCGGTGGCTTGAGGAAGATGAAGTCCTGAATGCTGACCACCACATTACGATGGTGGGTGGTATTCTGCTCGATGAGGTCCAGAAGGCGTGTTTGATCACGTCTAATCCGCTCAGCTTCCATCATGATTTCCGCCGCAGAAGGCGGTGGTGGAGGTTCATCATCATTTCGATTCCGATCACGGTCTCGATTCCAAAGAACAACACTACGAGTTCCACTTGACATCCTGTGTGATAAAAATGAACAATCAGAACACGTTGTACGATGGAGGCATGGATAGAAGGATATGATTTAGGCGGAAAAGAAAATAATGCGAAGGCAATGATTCATCGAGACACGGAATAAATCCGTCAGCATAACGGATGTAATTGCAAGAGAAAACAACTTTCTTACAACATAGAAACAACACTTACATACGATGTAAGAAATCAGGAAGAACAACTACTCTAGCAAACCAAACACAAGATTCCTACGGCTACAAGGAAGTAAACAACGAGATGTTCTAGTAAGACATAGATGAGCCTAGTCCTATTTTCCCGTAGAACAAGAAGAGGGTGACTCAGAACTCAGAACGATGAGGGTAAGGAGCAAAAAGAAGCCTTACGTTGTTCCCTTATATACCGACTCGACTTCGGCCAACGCTGATAATCCTACAGTCAGTCCTGCTCTGATACCAAGTTTTTCAGGTACCGGGGTTAGCGTATGCAAGACTCGCTAAAACACAATCATATGGAGAGCCGAGAACCGTACCCACTTGTCTAAGCAGACAAGGCCAAGCACAGAACACTCTCGAAAGCATCGAACGTGAGGGGTATCCCATCCAGGCCGGATGATCAACTGAGACGGGTCCTCATCGTACGCACACAAGTCTAAATGATATGGGTGTTGAACTCCCATACTCCTCGTCAAGTCGCCTCAACCATACTATCGATTGTACCATAAACCTTACATAGACTTACTCCAGCCCGATCACTTAGTCGGGGTCTAGGGCGGGCTCGATCATCAATCAAACTGTGCACGTGACAGAGTCACGAGCAATCTCTTCGCGATGCCCCAAGCTGCGCACATCTAAGGGCCACTTGGTGTATAAAAGACCGCCAGCCAGATCACAACTAAGGTCTCGAAAACCCATACTAAGACATGCATGATATAATCATACACGCAGCACACATGCCCAGTATGAACAGCAGGTATCATTGCAATTCTCTACAAAGTTTACATCTTTATTGATAATTCTTACAGAGTGCACACAGAGATCAGGAGACCGTGATCCAACATTACATCAAACATGCGGAAGCAAAGTTGGTCTGAGTACAGACAAGTTTAACAAATGGCTTAGAGAAGCCTTATCTATAAACAAGCCCTTCCACGAGCGAACAGTCGTCTGAATTGGGACTACACTAGCTTGTTCTTGGTCTGAGTCTTCATTCTTCGAGCTTCAGGTAGAAGCCACCATCGGGGTCGGTAGGTTCATCTAAAACATAGAATAAGCAAACGTGAGTACAAAGTAGTACTCAGCAAGACTTACGTAGGAACTATACTACTCATGCACATGTATCAACGCAAAGGGAAGTGGGGTTCATGAGCAGAAGTGCAGCTTTGACTTAGCTAGTCCTGAACTACGAGTACCATACTTGAGGTAAGAAGCGTACACGAGTCCACTACATGTCTCCAACCAATTACACCACGATGGTGCCTTCCTCGACTTCCCCACGAGAAAGCACGCCATAGCACTCACGCTTATCTTGGCAAGTTTTATAAGTATCCAGTTCAAATTGTCTAATAATCAAGCTAAGCTTTCCGAGCAGTCCCTTACCGTGGACGCGGCTATTCGAATAGTTTTGCTAACCCTGCAGGGGTGTACTACCACACACACGTGTCATCACTTACCGCCTTTTGCGTGTCACCGTTCAAGAGGTGACAGCGAGGATGCCACCACAACACTTCACCCACAGATCCGTTCGAGTCTAGAGAGTCGCCTATCTGAGGGGGATTCGTATGGAAGTCCGGCCGAGGTTCCAGTACAGCCTCAAATGATTTGTGCAGGGTCCCAAGCCGATCTTGAAAAGTCGTTCATCCACTTCGCAGACCGTGCCACAGCCTTACCAGAACTCCAAACTACTGCGACTTCTGGGGTTCGAACGGGGTGAGGTACTAGGATGAGAGGGGCAGTGAGCCCAATGTATGGTTGCACTCTTCTTCTTGGATCATCACACAAGAACTCGGACTTAAGGTGGTGTTCAACGAGACAACCCACTGTGTACTCCTACAAAGCCTCTCATCGTTCACCTTGTATTAGGGTAGATTCACAAACACATTTCCACCATCATCAACATGATTGCTACCATCCCGACTCACATCACAGTACCAACATTGTATCACTCTAAGCATGCAATAAGCAGTAACAGTTGCAGGGGGCACATAATATCAACAACCTCCTACATTTTCTAGGATTGTGGTTTGCTTACTACTGTGACAAATGATAGGTCATGCAAAGGAATGGGTTCAACTATGCGGTAGAAACGTTACCATGGTGATCATCCTATTTCATGCATAAGCGAGAATGAGAGGGAAATGGGTTTTTATTGACATGATCAATGGGGGTTTTCTTGCCTTGCTGACGAGGTTCGACAACGGTGTCTTCAACGAAGGGGGTGACCTCCGGTTCCGGCTCCACTTATATCCGGACAAACAAAGCATGAAGTAGCAATCAATATGAAAGCAATGCTCAAGCACATGATCAAATGTTATAACATGGTGTAAGGATGCTGATGTGTTGCCAATTCCATTTAAATGGAGTGTATTGCATTTGAGTTGCAAATTCAAATTCCATTTGATTTATCGATGAATTTCAAATGCATTTGAATCCATGATTGTTCATTTGAAATGGTTGAGCATGAAGTGATGTTGTAAAGGTTAGGTAAAGTCTTTGATGTGTGGATGAATCCATCTAAAATAAGTGTGTTGCAAAGTCATTTCAAAATCACCTCAAATTTGAATTCAAATTAAAGCCATATGAATTTTTGCCACTGTTCACCCAATTTAAATTGGTCAAACATACAAACAAAGCCCATATTCACATTCCTTGAATTTTTCTGATAATTTTGGACATATTATATGTTTAATTTGGAGTTAAAATGAATTAGTTATGAATTTCCAAAGTTTAATTTATTTTTTGGATTTTTCAGGATTAAATAAAATCAAATAAGCTTTACTGCATCAGCATGAGGTCATGCTCACGTCAGGGGGCCTCTGACCACTGGGACCCACATGTCAGTGTCCCATGTGTTAATTAAAACGTTTAGTTTAGTTTTTAAATTAACCCAAAGGTTAATTAGGGCCTAGGGCCCACATGGCAGTGACCTCGGGCTGGGCTAACTAAGCTTAACCACGCCTGCCACGTCAGCTCGCCGGCGGCTCAACGCTGGCGACCAACCGAGGCGGCGGTGACACAGGGGAGGGCTTCTCCGGCCACCATTTGGTGCGCTCAGGCCACCAAACTGAAGCCCGAGCACGCGCGCATCACACAGAGAACAACAGCGTCACCGGGGAGCACCGGAGCGATGCCGACGACGAGCTTCTGCGGCGGCCGTGGCTCGCGTCTGAAGCAGTCGACGTTGCGGTTCACAGAAAGACGCCGAGGTGGTTGTGTTGTGATCCTGGGAGGCCCTGGAACACGACGGACACAAGGGTGAGGGCGGATGGGCACGGGAGCGAGATTGAGCTCGTCCATGGCGGAGGCATGCTTCGGCTCCCATGGAAAAAAACGCTAGAGAGAAAACAGGGAGCCATGGATGGGCGGGGAAGGACAAGGGGCTCACCCTGAAGCGAAAGGCAGTGACGGCGAGGCCTGGGAGTTAGCAACGGCGGAGAAAATGAACGGCGACGGTCGACGGCCGGAGTTGGGGAAGATGAAGCCAGCGTCGCGTCCACGGGCCTTTCTTCTTGATTGGTTGCACGTCTCGACGGAGAGGACGACGACGGAGCAGATGGACAAGGTGGCGCGGCTTGAGGCGGTCTCTGCCCGCGCGTGTGCACGGTCGTGCTCCGGCGAGCCTTCAGGCGGTGACGAAATCCAAGGAGGGAGAGCACGGGGAAGAACGAGGAGAGGGGGAAAGTGACTAGGGAGGTGCAGGGCGTCTCCGTGGCGCGTCTAGAGGCTCGAGGATGTCCACGGCGAGCAGGACGAGGCAAGGGGGCAGTGGCGGCATCTGCATGCAATACAGCAAGCAGATTGTGGGCGCGGGGAGGAAGACGCCAAGACTGGAGGCGGGCTTGGGCCGGCTGGGGGATGAGTTGGGCCAGATCCAGGTGAGCCTCTTTTCTTTATTTCTTTCTGTTTTCTTTTCTGTACTTTGTTTTGTCTTGGCTAAAAAAATAGCTAGACATTTTCTAAAATGCCACAAATTTTTATATTTCCTCACAATATATATATCTAGCCACTTATAAAGTTTGGACATTTTTAAAATTCAAATTATTTTAACTTTAATTCAAATAGGGGTTTAAATTTAAATCCATGCTACTGTTTGAATATTTGAAAATCCATGAGCATGGGGTTGGTCCCACATCACTTGATAGGTGATCACACTCATTTATGTGAGTTTTCAAAAATACAAAAGGAATTTTTGGAGCAACTTTTTATCTGGCCATTTGAATTAAATTCATCTGGGGGGTTTTTCTCTCCCATTTCAATTTCTTTTGAAATTTTTATCGTGATGCAAAGTGACTTGCTATTCTAGCACATACCTAACTTGGGGTTGTGACACTCAGGAAGGAAACAAGTGGATCCTTGCAGACTTAGTCTTACATTGTCTGTGATGATGCTCGTCAAGATGTGGGCCAAAGTGCCAATTATCTCAGCATGAGCACACATGTAGAAGTCATAATTACTTGCGATGATTAGTCTTGTAATCTTTGGATAGTTGATCGAGTGCCTTGACTTGTAATCTTTGGTGTAAAGTGAGGAACCTTTTAGCGGGGCTCGTGTCATCCTGCTATGTAATAAAAACATCCTTCGAGTGCTTGACTTTGTATTGAGATGATCTTGGAATGCCTGGCCATGTAATGGATCCACCTTCGAGTGATTTACCTTATGACAAAACTGTCTTCGGGCGCTTGTCCTTGATGCGTAACTTAACCTTTATCGGGTGCGCAGAAGCGCTCCCGATGGGAGTAGCCCACGAGGCTAAGTTTGATTCATAGAGTCGGGCATAGGCTTGTAGTATAGTTGAACTGGACCGTTTTAAGGTTGCCATGTTATTCCGAAAAACTCATCGGGTGCGCGGCAGCGCTCCCCAGGGGAGTAGGCCCCTGAGTCTTTAGGTGATCACTTGTGATCGGGTGAAGACTTTTAGAAATTATCCTGCCCAGTAGCTGTCTTGGGTCCTCCTTATGAACCTGATTGTTTGTCTTATAAAGGTGAAGAGTTGTTTCTCTTATCATCACCGTGAGGGGGAACGTCGTGGCTTTGGTAGTGCGGCCCTGAGCTGCCTTGGGGATTGCACTTGTGTCCTCTACACGCTTTTTATGTATGTTGTGGGTGAGACGATTTGTGGGGATAGATTGTGGTTAGATCCCCGAGTCTTTATTCTTATATCGTCGCGTAAGCGAAAAGCGTCTCTCGGGGGGGAGTCCGTGCTCGAGCCCCCGAGTGCTTAATGTTATGTCGTCGCATAAGCGAAAAGCGTCTCTCGGGGGGAGTCTATGCTTGATACCCGAGTGCTTAAGTTAAGTCGCCGCGTAAGAGAAAAAGCGTCTCTCGGGGGGATTCCGTGCTCGAGCCCCCGTGTGCTTAAGTTAAGTCGTTGCGTAAGCGAAAAAGCGTCTCTCAGGGGGAGTCTATGCTCGAGGCCCCGAGTGCTTAAGTTAAGTCATCGCGTAAGCGAAAAAGCGTCTCTCGAGGGGAGTCCGTGCTCGAGCCCTCGAGTGCTTTAAATGGTGTCGTCTGGGCAACACAATCTTTATTGCTTCAAATTTTTACATAAATTGCCGGTTGGCGCTGCTGCCGATCTTTGCCTTGCTGGGGGATGTTGCCAAGTGAGGAATCTATAGGTGGAAGAGGCACATGTTTTCCACGTTCCATGGGTTTCCCACGTCTTCGTTTGTCTTCGGGTTCCTTAGTCTGTATGCTCCTCCTCCTCCTATGACCTTAGAGACTATAAATGGTCCTTCCCACTGTGGGGCAAGTTTGTGGACCTTCTCTTGTATTAGTCGTAGGACGAGATCGCCTTCTTGGAAAGTTCTTATTCGCAGGCGTCTGCTCTTATAAGTGCATAGCTTGTCTTGGTATCCTTCTGACCTTGCGAGAGTTTTGTCCCTTGCCTCGTCTGCGACGTCTTTGTCATCTTCGAGTGCATCGTCTGCTTCTTCCTCTTCATATCCCGTTATTCGGGGAGCTCCGAACTTGAGGTCATGCGGCAGTACGGCCTCCGCTCCGTATGCCAAGTAGAATGGCGTGTACTGGGTTGAAGCGATGGGAGTGGTGCGCAGGCTCCATAGGACTGCGGAGAGTTCTTCTATCCAGTTTCCTGCGGCATGCTCGAGTGGTGCGAGGAGCCATTTTTTGATTCCACTGCATACTAGACCGTTTGATTTTTCTACCTGGCCGTTGGTATGCGGGTGTGCGATTCAGGCGTAGTTGATCTTGATGCCTAGTTCTTGGCAGAAGTTCTGGAATTCTGCTACTATGAAGTTTGTAACATTGTCCGTGATGATCTTGTGTGGTACGCCGAAACGAAAGATGATGGACTTGATCAAGTTGACCGCTGTGAGGGCTGCCGAGCTTGTGATTGGCATTGCTTCGATCCATTTGGTAAACTTGCCGACTGCTACCAGGAGTTGCGTTCTGCCTCCTTTTGCATATTTCTTGAGTGGGCCTACCATGTCGAGCCCCCATGTGGCGAAAGACCATGATAGTGGTATAGTTTTTAGCTCGGATGCTGCGGCGTGGGGCCTGCTGGCGAACTTTTGGCAGGCGATGCAGCGTCGCACGATGTCTTCCGCGTTTCGCATTGCGGATGGCCAGTAGAAACCTGCTCGGAAGGCTTTGGCCACGAGTGCGCGGCTGCTCGCGTGGTGCCCACAGGTGCCTTCGTGGATCTCGAGTAGTAGGGTTTTGTCGTCTTCCTCTTCAATGCACTTTTGGAATACTTGGGAGATGCTGCGTTTGTAGATTTTTCCATTGATTATAGTTAACGCCTTCGATCGTCAGTTGATTCATTGGGCTTCTGCGACGTCTTGCGGCAGGGTGCCTTGTATTTGGAATCTGAGGAAAGGTCTTGTCCAAATTGGGCTTTCAAGTCCCGCTGGATCACCCTCCTCGACTGCATTGTTGGCTTCTTCGTCAGTGGCTGGATCTGTTGTTGCTAATTGTGTAGGCTCGGTTGTGTTTCCACCTTCTTTGGCTGCCCCTGGTATGGGTGCCTTGGTTTTGATTGTTCTTTGGCCGATACTCTCGAGGAAAACTCCTGGAGGGAGAGGTCCTCGGGTTGACCCGATGTTGGCAAGCTCGTCTTCCTCTGTGTTGTTTGCTCTGGTGATGCAGTTGAGCTTGCAGCCATCGAATTCTCCTTCTAAGATGTTGTAGATCTTCTGGTAGGCTGACATGTTGTTTGTGACTGCTTCACTGTCCTTCATTGTTTGCTGGGCGACGAGGTTGGAGTCGTCGTAGATTACGAGGCGAGTGGCACCGCGGGCCTTTGACATGTGCATGCCGTGCAGTAGCACCTCGTAATATGCTTTGTTGTTTGACGCCTTCGGAAGTTGATCTGGAGTACATATTTGAGCTTATATCCTTTGGGTCAGATTAGCACAACACCTGCTCCAGCCCCTTGGTGCCTTTTAGACCCATCAAATAACATCTTCCATAAGTTGGAGAGGTCTGCGGGACCGGGTGATTGTACTTCCATCCACTCGACCAGAAAGTCTGGGAGTACTTGAGCTTTGATCTCCATTGGATGCTTGAATTGTAGGTCGCGAGGGATGAGCTCCATGTTCCACTCGGCGACTCGACCCGTTACTCCTGGGTTGTTTAGAATGTCAGCGAGTCGTGTGTTGCTGACGACCATGATGAGGTGCTCGTCGAAATAGTGTGTTACTTCCGGGATGTCATAACGATGGCATACACGAGCTTCTGGTAGTGCGGGTACCGCTGCTGGGATTTTGTTAGGACCTCGCTGAGGTAGTAGATTGGCCTTTGTATGCTTTGCACTTTTCCTTCTTCCGAACGCTCGACGACAAGTGCGGTTCTGACCACGCTGTTGCATGTTGCTATATAGAGGTACAGAGGTTCCCGTTCCTTTGGTACTACCACAATTGGTGGGGTTGAGCGGGTCTTCTTGAGGTCCGCGAATGCGTTCCGGGCTTCTTCGGTACACTCAAATTTTCCTCCTTTTCTGAGTAGTTGGTAAAATGGCAATGTTCTTTCTCCCAATCTGCTGATGAAACTGTGGCACCCCGGCTCAGAGCAACCGGTTTACCTCACATTGCCAGCCCAGAGATCATGTATTCCGGCAATGCACAACATATTGGTACAGAAATAACCGCTTCATTAATAATTATACAGGTACATAGGTTCGGGATACAAATGGCCACGAGGCATGGCGGCACATCTCGTGCAGCAACAATATCTACGTTATTTATGTTACATCTCGGGGCCTCGATAAGAGCGACGAGAAACTCTATGGAAGCGGAATAACGTGGTGATGGAGCTCCACTCCACGGGGACACTAATGGGATACGGCCTAGTTCGCGAAGTACGGCACACCAGAGTCTTCATGCTCAGCTTCTCCTGCATGTGGCATGACACGCCAGGTCAGTACATCGAATGTACATGCAAGCTCACAACAGCCATGTCATCAGGGTGAACAATATCAACAAGGCAAGCATAACATTCAACATAAATTCTTAGTTAGGATTGTAGTATTACCAACCATCCATGATCATCGCATGACCATGAAGCTTACCTCCGAGACCGCCCTGACCCAGCATCCAGTTCATCGCATGACCTTCCAACTATACCGGTCATCGCATGACCACAAGTCAGCTTCATCATTTTACCGGTTCTGTGTTGACCCATAGTGTGACCTAGTACGAATTGTGTCCAATACCGTGGAGTCGGCTATTCGAATAGATATGAAACACTCTGCAGAGGTTGTGCACTTTACCCACACCATGGAGCTCCTTGCCCAACGACTAGGACTACTCCAACGAAACTTGACTACCGCGTAACCCTTCTACGGTACCACCGACATCGCATGTCTTGGGTATCCCTGTGTCCTCCAGACACCTCCATCGCATGGCCCTAACCATCGCATGGTCCTTAACATTGTCCCAATCGGGGACTCTCGGGTACATTCATCAACTCTGGTTCTCGAGATTACCACCACCTACCTGATCAGGGTAGCATGCAATGCGTAACCTCCCCTCTTTGGTGGCACTCGTGAAAGGCACTACAATAGCCCAAGCTAAGGCCTGCCCATACAGGAAAATGTGGCTGCACGAAATAAGTCTGGTCCGGTGGCACTTGGTCAACTGTTAATTCATGTTCATCAAGTTTCAACCAAGTTCATTAGCAATATGAAATCAAGGCATAGATCATCATGATAATAAGCATATGAACATGATACCACCAAACATGTGCAGCAACTAATATGGATCTACGTGGATTCATCGGGGCATGGTCATCAAAACATATATGGGATCAACACGTATGAAATACTAGCATGAATCATGATAGAATTAACATGGATATGTAATGAGCTCAAGCAAGCATGTATATGATCAGAGAACATATCATTGTCAATTGAACATGGCCTGATTTATTTACTTATCAATTAAATTTAAAGTAATTTCAATCGAAATGAGCAAAGCATCCTGTAGCAATTCAAGACCCTCATGACAAGAATGTTTTGGCTTGCCATGGTCAAGTGGAGTGTCACTGACCTCCTGGTTCTCAAGAAGCAAGTTAGGGTCCTCTGAAAATAATTTTAAAAGGGAAAAATAAATTAAGTCAAATGCACATTGCTTCTGTCCAGCATACCTAGACGGAGGCGAAAATCACCAAACTTTGCCAACTTAGCATACCAAACTTTGCCAACACCAAGAAATTTTTTTAGCAAAAAGAATCAACTCATTTTTTTAGGAGATATCTGTTGTCAAAGTTGGCTCAAAATATCCATTTTAAAATGAATTAAATGAATTTAACTGGAATTTCCAGAACGGGCCACGTCGAAGGCGTATTTTGGAGAATACGCCTCCACTTAAAATCGGTTCGGAGGGGGCTAGGTCGCTGGCACGAGGGGCCTGCCAGTCAGTTCAACTGAGAGAGAGAGAGAGAGGGAAGCAGAGCCCGACATCTCCGGCGACGGATTTCGCCGGCGGTGAGGCCCTACCGACGACGAGTGACAATACCAGTGGACAGAGGAGGCTACGGGGATCTCGTACGTACCAAAAACACGGCGAACGGCGACTGGACGGCGTGGCTAGGATCTTCTCAAGCGGCTGGCGGGAGAGGGAGCTCGTCGGAGTCGGAGTTTTCTGCACGAAACCCACAGGCGAGCACACTGTTAGAACCACCTAAGAAAGCAGAAGCTAGGCGAGGCAACGTCGGGGCTAGGGGAGCACCAGGGGCAGCTGGCCACGGTGGCGATCTCACGGCGGGGCTCCGGTGAGGACCGAGGCCTTGGGCCTCCCCGACGGGGTTGGCTGGGTTGGGTTATCAATTGGTGTGCAGTGGGTGTGATTGCGATATTCAGAAGCGAGGAGGGGCTCGGATTTATAGGTGGCCATGAGATTCTGACGAGGATGCCGCCGGGTAGAAGAAATTGAAGCAGTGCTCGAAGTGGATGAGCTTGGGCTGTTCCCGGCGGGTCTAGGAGGTTCTGGAGCTGAGCTGGCGCGCGGGCGAGGAGCTCCCAAGCCCCTCCATCGACGGGGCGACGGGTCGCGTCGGCAAGGCTCTCTGTGGCAGCGGTGCTACGGAGAGCTAGGCGGCAGGCGGTGCGGCATTTCTCGGCACAGATGGCAAGTCGTCGTGCGGTGAAGGTGGTGACAAGAAGAAGTGGACGCGGGCAACACGGAGGCGTGCGGAGCACAGTGGAGTCCGCGCGTGCTCTCTGGACGAACAGTGGCGGCGGGGATGAGCTCTCCGGCGGACGGCGCGGCTTTGGGCGGGGAAAGGTGGCGCACGGGGGAGCTAGAGGAGCTACGTACGTGCGGGCGCGGCCACGGGCTCGCCGGGCGAGGCGTGCCCCTGATGGCGACGTCTCAGCCACGTCCAGAGCACACCTTTGCCAGGCAGTGAGCGTGCTCACCCTGTGCATGCGTGCAATGGGTGCAGCCACTGCTTGCCAAGAGTGTCTGAGGAACGCATGCAATGTCCAGAAGCACACCAGGGGGCTTGGAGGCACTGCGGAAGGTCTCATGTGGATGCCAGCTTCAAAAACAAGTTTCTGCAGGAAATTTGGGATTTTGTGGACGCTAAATGGCTGGGAGTTTTCGGATGAAATTTTGTGTGCATACAAGGTTTAGGAAGGTTCCCAAGTGGTAAAAATCTCAGAGCCAATTGACCAGTGTACAGGGTACTACCTTCACAAAGTGCTTCTCTGTCCAGAATTGAAAAAGAATTATTTTTTTGAGGGAAATGTTGTACTGAACTAGTTGATATTTTTCCATAGAATCATGAGGCATGATCCTAGAGTTCAGCACAAAAAGTTTCAAAGAATTGGACAACCATAAGAGGTGATGGCTTCAAAAAAATGGGGGGGATGCTTATTCCTTTGATGAAAAAGGAATATCTTGAGAAATAAAAATGTGGCTAGGGAGTGGGTGTTCAAAGCTTGATCTAGGACATGAGGGACAAAGGTTTGGAGGTCACTTGGCCTAAGGAAAAATTTAGGTCCAAGTGATCAAGGCCAAAAGAGTTTGCAAATCATCGGGCAAATGAAATCGAAATTTTGAAAAATCAGCAAAAAGGTTTTGCAAATAAAAGGTCCAAAAACCAGGATGTCACAAACTACCCCCCTTAGGGTAAATCTCATCCTCGAGATTTGGTTCCTCAGGGAGCAGACCTCATAAAATCTTCCCTTTCCCAAGTGGCTTCTTCCTCGGTATGGTGTGCCCACAGTACCTTGAAAAATCACATCACCTTACTTCGGGTGGTCCTTTCCATCTGGTCAAAAATCCTGACGGATTTTTCCTCATAAGTCAAATCCTGTGTCAGTTCCAATTCCTTTATATCCACTTGCTTGACTGGCGGTGCAATGCATTTCCGTAACTGTGATATGTGGAACACCTTATGAACATCAGACAGTTCTGGGGGTAGTTCCAGTTGGTAGGCTACCCTTCCTCTTTTAGCCAGCATTGGGAATGGTCCGATGTATCGTGGGGCAAGCTATCCTTGGGTGTGGAATCTCCTTACTCCCTTCATTGGTGTTACTCGAAGGTAGGCATACTCTCCGGGCTCAAAGTTCACTTCCCGGTGTTTTCGTTCATAGTAGCTCTTCTGACGAGACTTGGCTGCTTTCAGATGGTCCTGAATCTCCTTGACTTGTCTCTCGGCTTCCAGCATCAAATATGTACCAAATATACGGCTGTCTCCTATCTGTTACCAGTTTAGAGGGGTAAGGCACCTACGCCCATATAGCGCTTCAAACGGTGACATCTTGAGGCTGGACTGATAACTGTTGTTGTATGAGAATTCCGCATATGTCAAATAGTCTTCCCACTTGGCTCCATAGGCCAACATACATGCCCAGAGCATATCTTCCAGAATCTGGGTAACTCTTTCAGTATGCCCATTAGTCTGGGGGTGATATGTCGTTCTTTGCTTTAGTGCGGTTCCCAAGGCTTGATGTAGTCGTGCCCAAAATGCGGAGGTGAACATGGACCCTCTGTCGGAGGTGATTGTCTTGGGTACGCCATGAAGGCTAACAATCCAAGACATGTATAGCTCTGCTAACTGATCTGCTCGATAAGTAGTGCGGACCAGGATAAAGTGGGCCACCTTGGTGAGCATGTCCAAGATAACCCAAATGGAGTCATGGCCTCGGGCTGTTTTGGGAAGCCCCGCAGCAAAGTCCATGCATATGTCCTCCCATTTCCACTGAGGGACTTGTAGAGGTTGCAACAATCCAGCAGGCTTCTGATGCTCGACCTTGACGCGGTTGAAAATATCGCAGCATGCCACGTAATACGCAATATCCTTTTTTATTCCGGGCCACAAAAATGTTGTCCCCAGATCCTGGTACATCTTGGTACCTCCTGGGTGGATGGAGTACGCAAACTCATGTGCTTCTCGCAATATTTGTTGTCTTAGGCTGTTTTGGTCTGGTACACATAGTAGGTCCTCAAACCATAGCGTCTCTTGGTCATCGACGTGGAAGGGTGCCTTACAGGGGTACCTTCTCTTTGATCTCCTGGATCTCCGAATCTTGTTTCTGAGCTTCTTTGACGTCTTCCACAAGAGTTGGGGTAATCTCCATTGTCTTCACTTGTAGCATATTGCATAGCACCAGGTTGAGGCTAGTAAATTCCCTTTGTAGTTTTGGGTTCATCCCTCTCCAAAGTGCGCGGACCATGCTTGGCTTTCTGTAAAGGGCATCGGCCACCACATTGGATTTCCCGCGATGGTAGTTGATCCCGAGGTCGTAGTCCTTGACCAGTTACAGCCATCTCCTCTGCCTGAGGTTGAGATCCGGCTGGGTGAAAATATACTTGAGGCTCTTGTGGTCGGTGTATATTTTGCATCATTGGCCGATAAGGTAATGCCGCCATATCTTCACGGCATGCACTACGGCTGCGAGCTCCAAATCATGGGTGGGATAATTTTCTTCATGTGGGCGTAGCTGCCGAGAGGCATATGCTACAACCTTTCCTTCTTGCATCAGCACACATCCAAGGCCGCTTCTGGAGGCGTCACAATAAATGTCAAATCCCTTGTGGAGGTCTGGCAAGGTTAAGACCGGTGTGGAAGTTAACTTGGTCTTTAGCTGCCTGAAGCTATTATCACATTCCTTGGTCCAGACAAACTTTTGATTCTTCTTTAATAGCTCGGTCAATGGCTTGGGTATTTTTGAGAACCCTTCAATGAGTCGGCGATAATATCCTGCCAATCCCAAGAAACTTCGGACTTCGGTCACGGTCGTGGGTGGATTCTAGTTCAATACGTCGGCCACCTTACAGGGGTCTACGGCCACTCCTTGTGCTGCCAGGATGTGCCCCAGAAATCCCACTTCCTTCAGCCAGAACTCGCACTTGCTGAATTTGGCGTATAGGCAGTGAGATCGCAGTCGTTCCAACACGATACGGAGGTGTTGCTCATGTTCTTCTTCACTTCGGGAGTATATGAGGATGTCATCAATGAATACCACCACAAACTTGTCTAGGAAGTCCATAAAGACCTTGTTCATCATGCCATGAAGTATGATGGGGCATTTGTCAATCCGAATGACATGACCGTGAACTCGTATAGGCCATATCTCGTGTTGAACGCCGTCTTGGATATGTCTTCTTTCTTGATGTTCAGTTGGTAATAGCCTGTACGAAGGTCTATCTTGGAAAATACCCGTGCACCATTCAATTGGTCAAATAGATCATCAATGCGGGGTAGCGGGTATTTGTTCTTGATGGTGACTTCATTCAGTGGGCGGTAGTCCACACACATTCGCAGACTTCCATCCTTCTTCTTGAAAAATAGTACAGGAAATCCCCAGGGTGAGGTGCTGGGGCGAATGTACCCTTTCTGTAACAACTTGTCCAGCTTCTTCTTTATCTCCACCAGCTCGATAGACGGCATCCGGTAGTAGTTCTTGTATATCGGGGCTATACCGGGAACAATCTCAATAGCAAACTTCAGTTCCCTGTCTGGTGGCATGCCTGGCAATTCTTCTGGGAATATATCTAGGAATTCTCTGACCACTGGAATCTTGTCCATGTCATACGTGGTGATCTGAAATACCAGTAACTCTTTCTTTCATGGCATTCCCACGATGGTGAATCGGACTGCTTTTCCATCTGGGCTTACCAACTTCACTATTCAAGTATGGAAGGAGAGACGGACATGGTGAGTTGTGAGCCAATCTACTACGAGAATTGCATCAAGCCCCTTGGATTCAAGCAGAAGGAGAGCTGTTGGGACTTCACTTCATATATCTCAATTGTCAGATTCTTGCATATCATGTCTGCTCTAAGCACGCCCCCAGGGGTTTGTACCACCAAGACTTGTTCCAAAAGAGAGAGAGGAAAATTGTTTTGGGTGGAAAAACTCCGCGAAATGAACGAGTCGGTCGCCCTGGAATCAAATAATATAACTGCGGGTATGTTATTAATAGGAAACATACCGATGAACACGTCGGGGGACTCATGGGATCCTTGGGCCGAGACATGGTTGACTCGAGCTTGGCGATAGTTTGAGTTGGGCTGGCCCCTGATGTTGTTGACTTGTGGTGCTGATTTCCCCATCTTGGCGGGGCATTGCCTGGAATAGTGCCCTGGCTTTCCGCAAGTGAAACAAGTGTCATTGCCAATGCAATCTTCCTTGACTTGGGGAGTGATGAACTACTTCCCTTCGTTTGCCGGCTTGGTGGTCGCAACATTGCCATTAGTCCAAGAAGGCTTGAAATCGGTCTGAGCAGGATGCGGAGCGGGCTGCCAGACGCGTGGTTTCGGGAAGGATGGCCCTTCATTGGTCTTCTTAGCTTCATATTTACGCTTGCGGTCGTCGTTCCCAAACTTGTGCTCAATGACGGACTTGTACTCCCGTTCTGCTATGAGAACCTTGTACCATCGAAGAAACGAGTCAAAAGCAACATTAAAAGTAGCCAAATAAAAAACGAGATGCACATCCATAATAATACATAGCATTACAACCTCATACAAAGCAAACTAGTAGGGGATAGCATAACTGATACTGCTCATACGGCAGTTGACAACATGCCCGGAAATACGATAGATGCAATACATACTCATGCTGCTATTCGACATCGCTCTAGTCGTGGAAGTGAAGCGGGCACTGGCAGTTAGCTGAACCATTGGAGTCAACCTTAGAATCCGAACTAACGACGTGAATCGTGCTGCGAGAAGTGACTTCAAGACGGCGACGATAAAGAGAAGACTCTCCCTCGGGAGGAGTGGGAGTACGCTGTCTAAGCATAGGAGGAGCAGGGGTAGCAGTCAACGCGGCCTACTCCACTGGGGTCTCGAGTCGAGTGACTGCCGGAACAGCTAGAGTCTCCGGTATCGGCATCGGTGCAAAGGTGGAGGGTGGAGGAGGAGGCGGAGACTGAGCTAGGCTGATAGAAGCAAGTTCCTCCCTAGAACTCTGCAAGACTAATGATCAACTCGTACTAAGCGTTCATGTAACGAGTGAGGTGGACAACTGCCCGGTCGCACTTCGAGCCGGGCGGAAAAAGAACCTGCCCTGTAGAAGACAGGGTGGGGTAGTGGGAGAAACTTGGGTGAGTCTGCATCTCGACCTCCTGCTGTCGCAAGTCGAGAAGGGTGTCCAGAGAAGCATAGAGGATAGCATGCTCTGGAGTCGAGGCGGGTCCTCCCTTCGCGGAACGTGAATGGTTTCTGATCGCGGAGCTCGTGAAAAGGAACACCTTCACGCGGTACTCATGTACGAAGTCAGCCAGCTTCTTGCGGTACACCTGGAACACCGGGTCTTCTCCATGTAGGTACAGTCAGATCCAAACTCTGCAGAGCAGCGATGGGAAGCCTGTCGACAAATACTCGTACTCAAAGGGGTATGGAACAGGTGCCGTCTACACTCACAGGGTTAGCCATTAGTAACAATAACCAATGCGTCTATATGCATGCCAAGAAATCATCCAATGCATCAATCAAAGAGCACACGACAAGGAAGACTCTAGACTAGCATTGATATAGCACTCGCGAACTAGGGTGTCCTACAGTCAGCGCGGCTCTAATACCAATCGTTGTGGCACCCCGGCTCAGAGCAACCGGTTTACCTCACATTGCTAGCCCAGAGATCACGTCTTCTGGCAATGCACAACATATTGGTACCGAAATAACCGCTTCATTAATAATTATACATGTACATAGTTTTGGGATACAAATGTCTACGAGGCATGGCGGCACATCTCGTGTGGAAACAATATCTACGTTATTTATGTTACATCTCGCGGCCTCGATACAAGCGACGAGATACTCTACGGCAGTGGAATAACGGGGTGATGGAGCTCCATGCCACGAGGACACTGCTGGGATACAGCCTAGTTCGCGAAGTATGGCACACCAGAGTCTTCATGCTCAGCTTCTCCTGCATCTGGCATGACACGCCAGGTCAGTACATCGAATGTACTTGCAAGCTCACAAAAACCATGTGATCAGGGTGAACAATATCAACAAGGCAAGCATAAAATTCAGCATAAATTCTAAGTTAGGATTGTTTTATTAATAACCATCCATGATCATCGCATGACCATGAAGCTTACCTCCGAGTCCGCCCTGACTCAGCATTCGGGTCGTCGCATGACCTTCCACCTATACTGGTCATCGCATGACCACAAGTTAGCTTCATCATTTTACCGGTTGTGTGTTGACCCATAGTGTGACCTAGTACGAACTGTGTTCAATACCGTGGACTAAGCTATTCGAATAGATTTGAAACTCTCTGTAGAGGTTGTGCACTTTACCCACACCATGGAGCTCCTTGCCCAAGGACTAGGACTACTCCAACGAAACTTGACTACCGCGTAACCCTTCTTCGGTACCACGGACATCGCATGTCTTGGGTATCCCTATGTCCTCCAGACACCTGCCATCACATGGCCCTGACCATCGCAAGGTCCTTAACTGTCGGGACCCAGGGTTAGCGTATGTAATTCCGGTCACAATGCAATCACATGGAGAGCCGAGTGCCGTACCCACTTGTCTAAGAAGACAAGGCCAAGCACAGATCACTCTCGGTAAGCATCGAACGTGAGGGACATCCCATCCAGGCCGGATGATCAACTGAGATGGGTCCTCATCGTCCGCACACAAGTCTAAATGCTTATGGGTGGTGAATCCCTTACTCATAGACAAGTTGCCTCAAACATGTTATCGATTGAATCATAACCCTTACACAGACTTACTCCAGCCCGATCACTTAGTCGGGGTCTAGGGCGGTCTCGATCATACAACAAAGTGTGCACGTGACAGAGTCACGAGCAATCGCATCGCGAAGCCCCAAGCTGCGCACATCTAAGGGCCACTTGGTGTATAAAAGACCGCTAGCCAGATCACAATTAAGGTCACGAAAACCCATACTAAGACATGCATGTTATAATCATACACGCAACACACATGTCTAGTATAAACAGATGGTAATCACAACATGAACTCTAGAAACTCAGTCTTTATAACTTCTGCTAAACAGAGCAGACATAGTAGTTGTATTACAAGCAGATATCACATGTCTGTGATCCAACATTACATCAAACATCAACGGAAGAAAATTATGTCTTAGTAAAGACAAGTTTAACAAATGGCTTAAGAAGCCTAAAAGAAAAATACAACGACCCTCCAAAGGGCACAGGCTGCTGTCTGGAACTATGCGACCTGGTCCACGTCGAGCTCGAGGTAGAGGCCACCAACAGGGTCAGTGGTCTCGTCTCTAAAACATATAATAAGCAAACGTGAGTACAAAGTCGTACTCAGCAAGACTTACATAGGAACTAAACTACTCATGCACATGTATCAAGGCAAAGGGAGGTGGGGTTTCATTGCAGAAGTGCCAGCTTTGACTTGGCTAGTCCTGTACTACGAATACCAGAAAGAGGTAAGGAGCATACACGAGTCCAAGTATCAAGTCTCCAATCAATACACAACTATGGATACTTCCTCGACTTCCCCACGAGGAAGCACGCCATAGCACTCACACTTATCTTGGCAAGTTTTAAGAGTAACCGTTCAAGTTGTCTATGATCAAGTAAAGGTCTCCAAGTAGTCCATAACCGTGGACACGGCTATTCGAATAGTTCATTAACCCTGCAGGGGTGTACTGCTACACACACGCCTCATCAGTTACCGCCTGGGGATGGACCCTTCAAGTGAGTACCGGCTTAATGCAGTGTTCAACGAGACAACCCATTGTGTACTCCTACACAGCCTCTCATCGTTCACCTTTGTTTAGGGTAGATTCACCAACACGTTACCACCATCATTCACATGATCACTACCATAAAGACTCACAACAGAGTAGCCTCAGGTAACAACTCTAAGCATGCAATAAGCTGTAAGAGTTGCAGGGGCCACAAGATAACAGTCAACTCCTATATCTGCTAGGATTGTGGTTTGCTTACTACTGTGACAAAATGATAGGTCATGCAAAGGAATGGGTTCAACTACCGGTAGAACGTATCATGGTGACATCCTAAACATGCATTTGCGAGAATGAGAGGGAACTGGGATTTTATTGACATGATCAAAGAGGGGGTGCTTGCCTTGCTGACGATCACGATGTAACACTCTTCTGACGTGAGGTTGAACTCGTCTCCGAGATCAACTCTACCGAGAAGAAGCAATCACCAAAGCACTGGAAGTAAAGCACAATCAAGATAATACAATGCACATTCAATATGCAAAACATAGCATGGCAACGTACTGATGTGACTGAGGTGTAATTTGCAACATGTTAATTGAAGTTGATTTGAAAAGTGAATTCAAATTCAAACTCCAAATGTATTCAATTGGTTCAAGTTCCATTTGCTAAAGTTTGTTCATTTCAAACCATGTGATCATGTATGTGAAATGCTTCTGAAGTGTAAGTGATGTGTATTGCAATGCATTGGTTCAAGTTAGAATGATCATAGTAATTTATTTGATTTAACCCAAATGATCCATATAGAAAAATGCTACTGGTTCATCAAGATAACTTGTTCAAACATGGTTGAAAGTTTGATATTTGGATAGAGCATTTTATTCTGATCAATTTTCATATAAAAATCATTTCAATCCGAGTTACGGTTTAAAAGTTATTCAAATTCAAAGTTTTGCTTATTTTCTGGAATTTCTGGATTAATTAAATCATTTAAGTTTTATTGCGTCAACTGACCAGTGGGGCCCGCCGGTCAGTGACTGGGGGCTTAATCCCCTCTGTTTATTTTAAACGGGGATTAATTAGGGCGCTGGGGCCCACGTGTCATAGTCTGTGGGGGGGGGGGGGGGTTAGGCTGGGATGATTAGGGCCTCTAATGGTGGCGTCGCCAGAGTCCACTGGAGCTCGCTGGAGCTCACATCGGAGAGGGGAAATGAGCACGGGAGAGGGGGCAAAGGGTACTGGGGGGAAGCTTGGAAGCGCGCGCGTTCGTCTCTGCCATCGGGGCGTCGCGGGGAGGCCCGGGGCCATGAGCACGATGAAGAGGCGGCGACCAAAGCTTCTGGCCATGGCGAAGACGGCGACCGAGGCGACGGGGAGAGCCATGGATGGGGGGATTCGAAGCGCCTTGCTCACCTGAGCACGAGTAGGGCCTCGAAGGAGACGGGGAAGAAGCGGCGGCGAGGTAATTTGGCGCCGGAGTTGGGGGTGGCCGTGGCGGCTCGGCGAAGCTAGCGTCGCGTCCTTTGCTCCTCTGCTCCAATTGATCGCGGGAGTCGACGTAGCCGTCCACGGCGCACTCAATGGACACGGGGGGCGCGCTTATCGTCGCCGGTGGCCACGCTGGGGCACGTCGGTGCTCCGGCTGCGGCTCGGATCTCGCGCGGGACGAAGGAAGAAGACGAGGGAGAAGGCTCCTGGGGGGAATGGATCGGGATGGCCTGCAGGCGTCCAGTAGCGAGGGAGACAGAGGAGGGGAGAGCAGGAGGTGGTGAGGAGGTGGAGGTGGCAAGCAGGCCGCGGCGCACGGCTCCTCTGCCTCTCCTTCTCGCAAGGAGGAAGACGACAGGGAGGCCGGAGTGGGCTGGGCCTGATGGGCTTCGCCTAGGCGAGAGGTAAGTGTTTCTCTATTTTTCTTCTTTTTATTCTTTCTGTTCTTTTTGTTTTTCCCTAAAAATAATATCTAGGGCATTTTATAAAAACCACCAATTATTTTTTTTAAACCTAGGTGACTTAGTATTAGTCAACTCCAAGTTTTGGGAATTTTTGAAACTCAAATTATTTGAATTTCAATTCAAATAGGCAATTGATTTAATTTCCAAGCCAATTTTCGGATTTTTGAAAAATCTATGAGCATGGGATTAATCCCAAATCACTTTTAAAATGATCACACTCATTTTTAGGATTTTTCAACATATCCAAAATAATTTTGGAAAAAGATTTATTTCTGCCCTTTTTATTTAAAATGCTTTGGGGCTTTTCTTTTCCCCATTTCTTTTTCTTTTGCAAAAATTTTCATGATACAAAAATGGAAGCTTAGCAAAGAACAAACCTAATTTAGGGTTGTGACAACTCGCCCCCACTCAAAAGAATCTCGTCCCGAGATTCAGAAGTCGTCGGGAAGAGGGTGGGGTACTCAGCTCGTAGACGATCCTCTCGTTCCCAGATAGCTTCTTTCTCTGAATGATGTGACCCTTGCACTTTGAAGAATCTGATCTTCTGACGTCTTGTGCTACGCTTGGCTTCATCAAGAATACGAACAGGGTACTCTCGATATGAAAGATTATCTTGGAGATCAAGCGTTTCGTGGTCTACTTCGCGGATGAGGTCCTTGAAGCAACGCCTGAGTTGAGAGACGTGGAAGACATCATGAACCTGTGAGAGGTGAGCGGGTAGTTCCAATTGGTAGGCAACTTCTCCACGTTTAGCGAGAATGCGAAAGGGACCGATATAACGTGGGGCCAACTTGCCTTTGATACCGAAACAATGGGTACCCTTCAGAGGAGTAACCCGAAGGTAAGCCTTCTCATCCAGATTATAGCTTTCTTCCCTATGATGACGATCATAATAGCTTTTCTGACGAGACTGGGCTGTCTTCAATTTCTCACGAACAATGCGAACCTGCTCTTCTGCATCCTGAATCATATCCGGTCCAAAGAATTGTCTTTCACCGGTTTCTGACCAGTTTAGGGGTGTTCAACATTTCCGTCCATAGATAAATTCAAAAGGAGCCATGCCCAAACTAGATTGGAAGCTATTGTTATACGCAAATTTGGCAAAAGGAAGAGAATTCTCCCATTTATTTCCGAAAGAGATAACACAAGCTCTGAGCATGTCTTCGAGAATTTGATTGAACCTTTCTACTTGACCACTTGACTGTGGGTGGTAAGCGGTGCTAAAGGAGAGGTGGGTTCCCATAGCATTCTAGAAACTTTCCCGAAATCGAGAAGTGAAAAGACTACCACGGTCTGAATTGATTTCCAAAGGAACACCATGAAGTGACACGATTCGGGAGACATACAAGTCCTCTAACTGGCTAGCAGTTATAGACTCGCGAACGGGAAGGAGTGAGAAACTTTGGAAAGTCTATCAATGACAACGAAGATGGCATCATTTCCTTTCTGGGTTTTTGGAAAGCCAGTGATGAAGTCCATACTGACTTTATGCCATTTCCACTTGGGGATAGGCAAAGGTTGAAGAGTACCAGCAGATCTTTGGTGTTCTGCCTTAATGCGACGACAAACATCACATTCAGCAAAAAATCGAGCAATGTCTCTCTTCATCCTAGTCCACCAAAATCTCTGGCGTAGATCTCGATACATTTTTGTGCTACCGGGATGAATCGAGAGGGGTGTGTCATGGGCTTCTTTGAGGATGAGTTGCCTTAGTTCCCTATTCTTAGGTACTACCAAACGATTTCCAAAGAATAACGTTCCTTTACTATCTGTGGAGAAACATTTAGCAACTCCGCTAGCAATGTTCTCCTTGATCCGGCGAACACCTCGTGCACGCCTTTGGGCAACTATGATTTTATCCTCAAGGGTTGGTTTCTCCACCAAGTTGAAAAGAGATCCACGAGGAACAATCTCGAGGTTGAGCTTTCGAAATTCCTCATGAAGAAGTGGTTGATACTGTTGTAACATGAGGTTCTTACAATACGACTTACGACTTAGTGCATCAGCCATGACATTGGCTTTGCCTGGGGTGAAAGAAATTCCTAAGTCATAATCTTTTATCAACTCAATCCAGCGTCGTTGTCTGAGATTAAGATCTGGCTGGGTGAATATGTATTTGAGGCTTTGGTGGTCGGAATAGATTTCACAACGATTACCAAGGAGGTAATGTCGCCAAGTTGTCAGGGCATGAACTACGGCAGCGAGTTCAAGATCATGGGTAGGATAGTTCTCTTCATGTGGATGCAACTGGCGTGAAGCATAAGCTACCACATGTCTATCTTGCATAAGTATGCATCCTAACCCTTGCCGTGAGGCGTCACAAAAGATCTCGAAATCCTTGTTGGTGTCTGGAGGAGCAAGTACGGGTGCATAAGTCAATCTTCTTTTTAGCTCTTGAAAGCTTTCCTCGCACTTGGGAGTCCATAGGAATTTCTTATCTTTCTTGAGGAGTTCAGTTAGAGGCTTTGCAACTTTAGAAAAGTTCTCGACGAAGCGGCGACAATAGCTTGCTAAGCCAAGAAAACTCCTAACTTGCTTTACCGATTCAGGTGGAGTCCACTCAAGGACGGCATGAACTCTCTCGGGATTGACAGCAATGCCTTTGGCAGAAATCGCCTAAGTAGGTCACTTCTGGTAGCCAAAATTCACACTTTGAGAATTTGGCATATAGGCGATGCTCTCGAAGTTTCATCAATACCATCCTAAGATGTTCTTCGTGCTCTTCTTCGTTCTTCGAGTAGATGAGAATGTCATCAAGATAAACTACAACAAATTTATCTAAATACTCCATGAAGATCGAATTCATCAAACGCGAGAATGTGGCGGGGGCATTGGTTAAACCGAAGGACATGACGGTGTACTCGTAAAGACCATAACGAGTAGTAAAAGCCATTTTGGGAATGTCCTCATTTCTGATTTTGATTTGATGATAGCCTAATATCAAATCCATCTTGGAGAAGACAGAGGATCCAGCAAGTTGATCATAAAGATCATTGATCCTGGGCAGTGGGTACTTGTTCTTTATCGTCGCTAGATTTAGCGGGCGATAGTCTACGCACATCCTTTCTGTTCCATCTTTCTTCGTTACGAACAAAACGGGGCAACCCCATGGCGATGAGCTAGGGCGGATGAAGCCTTTTGCTAACGAAGCTTCAAGTTGGATTTTGAGCTCAGCTAACTCACGTGGGGCCATTCTATATGCGCGTCTGGATATTGGGGAGGTTCCTGGGATAAGATCTACCACAAACTCTACAGATCTGTCAGGTGATATGCCTGGCACCTCTTCTGGAAAGACATCCGGGAAGTCACGAACCACCGAAATATCTTCAAGGTTTGGAAGAGGAAGCACATTCAAAGAATGCACCTGGGTTTTAGAGCTTGGTGAGGTGTACTTGATTGTCTGGCCTGATGGATGGGTTAGTTTCAATGACTTGGCTTTACAATCAAGGACAACATTCTGTCTTGATAACCAATCCACACCTAAGATCACATCAATGTCTGAAGACTTGAGGGCTATAAGTGAGGCAAGGAATACTAAACCCTCAATAGCAACTTCATTTCCATGACTCACCATGGTGGTGTGCCATCTAGATCCAGGGGCTTGCACAACTAAGGGTGTGGATAACATCGAAAAAGAGATGTCATGTGACAGTGCAAAGTCCTGGGATATGAATGAATGAGATGCTCCTGGGTCGAAAAGAACTGAAGCTGGGGTGGAATTGACAGGAAGGGTTCCAAGTACAACATCGGTTGACTTGTGGGAATCCAGAATGGATACGTGATTCACATAACCATATTCATAGGCAGGAGGCCTGACATTGGAAGTTTTGGGTGGTGGCTTACCACGACGAAAGGCTTGCTTTGGATTAGGTGTGGTGGCTACATGATTTTGGGGACACTCTCGAACATTGTGGCCTGATTGTCCACATTGGAAGCAAACACCACGTGGAATGAAAGGAACATGAACACTTGATTGTCATACAAAATCCCAAGGAGGAAGATTGGGTTGAGGTGGACGGTATATGGTGGTTGGTGGTCTAGATGCACTTACAGCATGACTGGCGTCACTCAAGGGAAACCATACACAGCGTTTCCGAGAAACTGGGCCAGAAGATTGGGAAAACTCATGATCATGCTTGCGAGACTCTTCATACAACTCATTTCACTCGGCCTTGAAGGATTTGTCGACCAAGTCTCTGAAGTTGACGAACTCGTGAATATTCAGATCATGACGAAGGACGGGGCTAAGTCCCTTGCGGAACCTTGCTTGTTTCTTGGCATCGGTGGATACTTCTTCTTGGGCACAACGTGCTAGACGAGTGAACTCAGTCCGATACTCATGAACATTCATCTTTCCTTGGGTCAGATTGCAAAATTGTTCTCTCTTGCGCTCCATCAGCTGATCCGGAATATGATATCCTCGGAAGTCATCACAGAACTCTTGCCAAGTCACCACATGACCTACGAGCTGCATTGCTATGAAATTCTCCCACCACTTAAGAGCAGCACCTTCCAGAAAATATGCCGCGAATAGCACACGTTCACTGGGAGCAACATGGGTTGTATCAAGCTTACGCTCGAGGGAGTGAAGCCAATCATAGGCATCAAGGGGCTCGGAAGAACATTGGAATACGGGCGGGTTGAGGAGAATGAAGTCCTGGATGGTAACAACACTATGATGCTGACGAGAAGTGTTCTGCTCAATACGCGACGTGTCTGATCACGACGATTCTGCTCAGCCTCCATCATGATTTCTGCCGTTGAGGTTGGTGGTGGAGGTTCTTCATCATCTATGTTACCGGAACTGGGATCAACACCTTGATTTGCACCTGACATTCTGTGTGATAAGAATCAACAATCAGAATAGGATTTAGGACACAATTCTATGCTAAGTTAACAAGACTATAATGCAAGAGCATCTAAGTCACAAACGGACAGCATAACGGCTGCACCGGGATGGAATTTGAGACAACCTACAGGATGACGGACATCATATCCACAGAAACACTATGGAATGATGGCTCAGAAAGACCACAACACTCCTACAGCTACAAAGAAGCAATCAGCGAGATGTCCTAGTAAAGACATAGATGAGCCTAGTCCTATCTTCCCGTAGAATAAGATGAGGATGACTCAGAACTCAGATCGATGAGGGTAAGGAGAAAAAAGAAGTCTTACGTTGTTCCCTTATACCCAATGTAACTATATAACTATAGAATGCTAGACTCGACATCGTCCAAGGGTTTGATAATCCTACAGACAGTCCTGCTCTGATACCAAGTCTGTCGGGACCCGGGGTTAGCGTATGTAATTACGGTCACAATGCAATCACATGGAGAGCCGAGTGCCGTACCCACTTGTCTAAGCAGACAAGGCCAAGCACAGATCACTCTCGGTAAGCATCGAACGTGAGGGACATCCCATCCAGGTCGGATGATGAATTGAGATGGGTCCTCATCGTCCGCACACAAGTCTAAATGCTTATGGGTGGTGAATCCCATACTCATAGACAAGTCGCCTCAACCATGTTATCGATTAAATCATAACCCTTACATAGACTTACTCCAGCCCGATCACTTAGTCGGGGTCTAGGGAGGGCTCGATCATACAACAAAGTGTGCACGTGACAGAGTCACGAGAAATCGCATCGCGATGCCCCAAGCTGCGCACATCTAAGGGCCACTTGGTGTATAAAAGACCGCTAGCCAGATCACAACTAAGGTCACGAAAAACCATACAAAGACATGCATGTTATAATCATACACGCAGCACACATGTCTAGTATAAACAGATGGTAATCACAACATGAACTCTACAAACTCATTCTTTATAACTTCTGCTAAACAAAGCAGACATAGTAGTTGCATTACAAGCAGAGATCACATGTCTGTGATCCAACATTACATCAAACATCAACGGAAGCAAATTATGTCTTAGTAAAGACAAGTTTAACAAATGGCTTAAGAAGCCTGAAAGAAAAATACAACGACCCTCCAAAGGGCACAGGCTGCTGTCTGGAACTATGCGACCTGGTCCACGTCGAGCTCGAGGTAGACGCCACCAACAGGGTCATTGGTCTCGTCTCTAAAACATATAATAAGCAAATGTGAGTACAAAGTCGTACTCAGCAAGACTTACATAGGAACTAAACTACTCATGCACATGTATCAAGGCAAAGGGAGGTGGGGTTTCATAGCAGAAGTGCTAGCTTTGACTTGGCTAGTCCTGTACTACAAATACCAGAAAGAGGTAAGGAGCGTACACGAGTCCAAGTATCAAGTCTCCAATCAATACACCACTATGGATACTTCCTCGACTTCCCCACGAGGAAGAACGACATATCACTCACACTTATCTTGGCAAGTTTTAAGAGTAACCGTTCAAGTTGTCTATGATCAAGTAAAGGTCTCCAAGTAGTCCATAACCGCGGACACGGCTATTCGAATATTTCATTAACCCTGCAAGGGTGTACTGCTACACACACGCCTGGAGATGGACCCTTCAAGTGAGTACCGGCGAGGATGCTGCCCCGACACTTCACTCACGGCACCATCTCTAGTCCTAGGGAGTCGCCTATCTGAGTTGGGACCACAATCGAAATCCAGCTGATTTTTCCGTTGCGGACTCAAACGTTGTGTGACCGCCATCAAGCTCAACTCAATCATGATCACTTGATTCAACGTGCCCACAACCTACGCCAACCACTTACCTTGGTTCCACCTGCTTGAGATCGTTAAAGGGCGAACTACTTGCGACTGGACAGGTCCGGGGTGAGGTACTAGGCCGAGAGGGGTCAGTGAGCCCAATGTGTGGTCGTACTCTTAGTCTTGGATAACAACACAAGAACTCGGGCTTAATGCAGTGTTCAACGAGACAACCCATTGTGTACTCCTACACAGCCTCTCATCGTTCACCTTTGTTTAGGGTAGATTCACCAACACGTTACCACCATCATTCACATGATCACTACCATAACGACTCACAACAGAGTAGCCTCAGGTAACAACTCTAAGCATGCAATAAGCTGTAAGAGTTGCAGGGGCCACAAGATAACAGTCAACTCCTATATCTGCTAGGATTGTGGTTTGCTTACTACTGTGACAAAATGATAGGTCATGCAAAGGAATGGGTTCAACTACCGGTAGAACGTATCATGGTGACATCCTAAACATGCATTTGCGAGAATGAGAGGGAACTGGGATTTTATTGACATGATCAAAGAGGGGGTGCTTGCCTTGCTGACGATCACGATGTAACACTCTTCTGACGTGAGGTTGAACTCGTCTCCGAGATCAACTCTACCGAGAAGAAGCAATCACCAAAGCACTGGAAGTAAAGCACAATCAAGATAATACAATGCACATTCAATATGCAAAACATAGCATGGCAACGTACTGATGTGACTGAGGTGTAATTTGCAACATGTTAATTGAAGTTGATTTGAAAAGTGAATTCAAATTCAAACTCCAAATGTATTCAATTGGTTCAAGTTCCATTTGCTAAAGTTTGTTCATTTCAAACCATGTGATCATGTATGTGAAATGCTTCTGAAGTGTAAGTGATGTGTATTGCAATGCATTGGTTCAAGTTAGAATGATCATAGTAATTTATTTGATTTAACCCAAATGATCCATATAGAAAAATGCTACTGGTTCATCAAGATAACTTGTTCAAACATGGTTGAAAGTTTGATATTTGGATAGAGCATTTTATTCTGATCAATTTTCATATAAAAATCATTTCAATCCGAGTTACGGTTTAAAAGTTATTCAAATTCAAAGTTTTGCTTATTTTCTGGAATTTCTGGATTAATTAAATCATTTAAGTTTTATTGCGTCAACTGACCAGTGGGGCCCGCCGGTCAGTGACTGGGGGCTTAATCCCCTCTGTTTATTTTAAACGGGGATTAATTAGGGCGCTGGGGCCCACGTGTCATAGGCTGTGGGGGGGGTTACGCTGAGGTGATTAGGGCCTCTAATAGTGGCGTCGCCGGAGCTCATGTCGAAGAGAGGAAACGAGCACGGGAGAGGGGGAAAAGGGTACTGGGGGGAAGCTTGGAAGCGCACGCGTTCGTCTCTGCCATCGGGGCGTCGTGGGGAGGCCCGTGGCCATGAGCACGATGAAGAGGCGGCGACCAGAGCTTCTGGGCATGGAGAAGACGGCGACCGAGGCGACGGGGAGAGCCATGGATGGGGGGATTCGAAGTGCCTTTCTCACCTGAGCACGAGGAGGGCCTCGAAGGAGCCGGGGAAGAAGCGGCGACGAGATAATTTGGCGCCGGAGTTGGGGCTGGCCGCGGCGGCTCGGCGAAGCTAGCGTCGCGTCCTTTGCTCCTCTGCTCCAATTGATCGCGGGAGTCGACGTAGCCGTCCACGGCGCGCTCAATGGACACGGTGGTCGCGCTTATCGTCGCCGGTGGCCACGCTGGGGCACGTCGGCGCTCCGGCTGCGGCTCGGATCTCGCGCGAGACGAAGGAAGAAGACGAGGGAGAAGGCTCCAGGGGGGGAATGGATTGGGATGGCCTCCAGGCGTCCAGCAGCGAGGGAGAAATAGGAGGGGAGAGCAGGAGGTGGCGAGGAGGTGGAGGTGGCAAGCATGCCGCGGCGCACGGCTCCTCTGCCTCTCCTTCTGGCAAGGAGGAAGACGACAGGGAGGCTGGAGTGGGCTGGGCCTGATGGGCTTCGCCTAGGCGGGAGGTAAGTGTTTCTCTGTTTTTCTTCTTTTTACTCTTTCTGTTCTTTTTGTTTTGCCCTAAAAATAATAGCTAGGGCATTTTATAAACACCCCAAATTATTTTTAAAAAACCTAGGTGACTTAGTATTAGTCAACCCCAAGTTTTGGGAATTTTGGAAACTCAAATTATTTGAATTTCAATTCAAATAGGAAATTGATTTAATTTCCAAGCCACTTTTTGGATTTTTGAAAAATCTATGAGCATGGGATTAATCCCAAATCACTTTTAAAATGATCACACTCATTTTTAGGATTTTTCAACATATCCAAAAGAATTTTGGAAAAAGATTTATTTCTGGCCTTTTTATTTAAAATGCTTTGGGGCTTTTCTTTTCCCCATTTCTTTTTCTTTTGAAAAAATTTTCATGATGAAAAAATGCAAGCTTAGCAAAGCACAAACCTAATTTAGGGTTCTGACATTAACATTGTCCCAATCAAGGACTCTTGGGAACATTCATCAACTCTGGATCTCGAGATTACCACCACCTACCTGATCAAGGTAGCGTGCAATGCTTAACCTCCCCTCTTTGGTGGCACCCGTGAAAGGCACTACGATAGCCCAAGCTAAGGACTGCCCATACAGGCAAATATGGCAGCACGAAATAAGTCTGGTTCGGTGGCACTTGGTCAACTGTTAATTCATGTTCATTAAATTTCAACCATGTTCATTAGAAATATGAAATCAAGTCATAGATCATCATTATAATAAGCATATGAACAAGATACCACCAAACATGTGGAGCAACTAATATGTATCTACATGGATTCATCGGGGCATGGTCATCAAAACATATATGGGATCAACACGTATGAAATAGTAGCATGAATCATGATAGAATTAACATGGATATGTCATGAGCTCAAGCAAGCATGTATATGATCAGAGAACATATCATTGTCAATTTAACATGGCATGATTTATTTACTTATCAATTAAATTTAAACCAATTTCAATACAAATGAGAAAAGCATCATGTAGCAATTCAGGACCCTCATGACAAGAATGTTTTGGCTTGCCTTAGTCAAGTGGAGTGTCACTGAACTCCTGGTTCTCAACAAGCAAGTTGGGGTCCTCTGAAAAAAATTAAAAGGGCAAAACAAAATAAGTCAAATGCACATTGCTTCTGTCCAGCATACCTAGACAGAGGGGAAAATCACTAAGCTTTGCCAACTAAAAGAGGAGACCAAAAAAAATTTAGCAAAAAGAATCAACTCATTTGGCCTTGTGGTTTAGGAGACATCAGTGGTCAAAGTTGGGTCAAATATCCATTTTAAAATGATTTAAATGAATTTAACTGAAATTTCTAGAATGGGCCACGTCGAAGGCGTATTTTGGAGAATATGCCTCCACTTAAAAACGGTTCGGAGGGGGTTGGGTCGCTGGCAGGTGGGGCCTGCCAGTAAGTTCAACTGAGAGAGATAGGGAAGCAGAGCCCGACGGCTCCGGCGAGGGATTTCGCCGGCTGTGATGCCCTACCGGCGACGAGTGACAGTACCAGTGGACAGAGGAGGCTACAGGGATCTCGTACGTACCCAGAACACGGCGAACGGTGACTGGACGACGTGGCTAGGATCTTCTCAAGCGGCTGGCGGCGGCGGGAGCTCGTCGGAGTCGGAGTTTTCTGCAAGAAACCCACCGGTGAGCACACCGTTATAACCACCAGAGCAAGGAGAAGCTAGGAGAGGCAACGGCGGGGCTAGGGGAGCACCAGGGGCGGCTGGCCACGGTGGCGATCTCACGGCGGGGCTCTGGTGAGGACCGAGGCCTGGGGCCTCCCCGGCGGGGTTTGCTGGGCTGGGTGATCAATGGGAGTGTAGTGGGTGTGATTGCGATGCTCAGAAGCGAGGAGGGGCTCGGGCTTTATAGGTGGCCACGAGATTCGGACGAGGATGCCGCCGGGCAAAAGAAATTGAAGCAGTGCTCGGAGTGGATGAGCTCGGGCTGTTCCCAGCGGGTCTAGGAGCTTCTGGAGCTGAGCTGGCGTGCGTGCGAGAAGCTCCCGAGGCTATGCATCGACGGGGCGACGGGTCGCGGTGGCAAAGCTCTCTGCGGCGTCCCTACGACGGCAAGCTAGGTTGCGGGCGGCGCGGCTTTTCTTGGGACAGATGGCAAGTCGTCGTGCGGTCAAGCTGGTGACAAGCAGAAGTGGATGCAGGCAGCGCAGAGGCGTGCGGAGCACAGTGGAGGCCGCGCGTGCTCTCTGGATGATCAGTGGCGGCGGCGATGAGCTCTCCGAAGGACGTCGCTGCTTTGGGCGGGGACAGGTGGTGCACGAGGGAGCTAGAGGAGCTACGGACATGCGGGCGCGGCCACGGGCTCGCTGGGCGAGGCGTGCCTCTGATGGTGACGTCTCCGCCACGGCCAGAGCACGCCTTTGGAAGGCAGTGAGCGTGCTCACCCTGTGCATGCGTGCACTGGGTGCAGCCACTGCTCTCCAAGCATGTCTGAGGCACGCATGCAACGTCCAGAAGCACACCTGGGGGCTTGGAGGCACTGGGGAAGGTCTCATGTGCATGCCATCTTCAAAAACAAGTTTCTGCAAGAAACTTTTGGATTTTGTGGAGGCTAAATGGCTAGGAGTTTTGGGCTGAAATTTGGTGTGTATGCAAGGTTTAGGAAGGTGCCCAATTGGTAAAAATCTCATAGCCAACTGACCAGTGTACAGGGTACTTCCTTCACAAAGTGCTCCTCTGTTTAGAATTGAAAAAGAAATTTTTTGAGGGAAATGTTCTACTAAACTTGTTGGTATTTTTCCATAGAATCATGAGGCATGATCCTAGAGTTCAGCGGAAAAAGTTTCAAAGCAATTGGACAACCAGAAGAGGTGATGGCTTCAAAAACATGGGGGGGAGGAATGCTTATTCCTTTGATGAAAAAGGAATATCTTGAGAAATAAAAATGTGGCAAGGGAGTGGGTGTTCAAAGCTTGATCTAGGACATAAGGGAGAAAGGTTTGGAGGTAACTTGGCCTACGAAAAAATTTAGGTCCAAGTGATCAAGGCCAAAAGAGTTTGCAAATCATGAGGCAAATGAAATCCAAATTTTCAGAAATCAGCAAAAAGGTTTTGCAAATAAAAGGTCCAAAAACCAAGATGACACAGAAATGGATCAGGGCTGCGAGTCGTCCGGTGAGTTGCTAGACACCCTTGATGTCAACCGGTTCTTGCATCCTTGCGAGTGCTTGGACTTTTTCTGGGTTGGCTTCGACTCCTCGGGCGGAGACCATGTACCCGAGCAGTTTTCTAGCCGGGACGCCGAACACACATTTCTTTGGGTTGAGTTTGATCCTTGCGAGTGCTGAGAAGGTTTCTCGGAGGTCGTCAAGTAGTGTGTTTGCGCTGTATATTTTGATGACGATGTCGTCGAAGTAGACTTGGATGTTCCTGCCAATTTGGTCTCTTAGGCATGACTGCATCATCGGCTGGTACGTGGCTCCGGCGTTCTTCAACCCGAACGACAGCGTCCTATAGAAGAATACGCCGTAGGGTGTGATGAATGAGGTCTGCTCATTTTCTTCTTCCTTCATCCCGATTTGGTTGTATCCTGAGTAGGCATCGAGAAAGGACAGAAGGTCACATCCTGCAGTTGAGTCGATGATCTGGTCGATCCTTGGGAGAGGGAAGTGATCCTTTAGGCAATGCTTGTTGACAGGCCCGTAGTCGACGCACATTTGTAGTACGGCTGTGTCCTTTTAGGGTACGAGAACTGGGTTTGCGACCCAGATGGTTTTCTTCGTCTCCCGGATGAATTGTGCATCGAGTAGTCAGTTGACTTCTTCTCCAATGGCTCTACGCTTTGGCTCGGAGAATCTGCGCAGGGCCTGCTTTACTGGTTTGGTGTTCGGGTAGATTTGCAGCGCATGCTCTGCGTACTCCCGGGGTATTCCGGGCTTGTCGGACGGAAACCAGGAGAAAAAATTCCACTCCTCGCGGAGGAAGGCCATGAGGGCAATCGCTTGGTCTTCTGGTAAGTGAGCGCAGATTTGAACTCTCTTGCTCGGGTCGGTTGGGTGCACCTAATGAGTTGTTGTGTCACTATCGACGCTAAAATCGTGAGTGAATTATTTTTTTGTCGTTTCTGCGTGCTAGCGGAAAGACGCTCTTGTCTACCACCATGGCTATCTCTTCGAGCTGCTGATGTGCTCCAAACGTGTCAGAGACCTGATGGAAATCTCGGTCGCATTGATCTGATTGGACAAAGTTTCCATTAACCGTGATGACTCCTAGGGGCCCAGGCATCTTGAGTTTGAGGTATGCGTAGTGCGGGACTGCCAGAAATTGTGCGAATGCCGGTCGTCCAAGTATGGCATGGTATTGGGACTCCCAGTCGAGTACTCCGAACTCGAGGATTTTTCTTGCGAAGTTGCCCTTGCTGCCAAAAATGACATCGAGCTCGATTGATCCCAGGGAGGAGGCTGCTTCCCCTGGTACTACATCGTAGATTGTGACGCCTGAGTTTTTCCACACTGATCGAGGAAGTGACATCTTGCGCAAGGTGCTGGTGAAGATGATGTTTAGGCTTCTGCCCCTTCCATGAATACTCTGTCCATGTCGTAACCGCCAATCTGAGCTTCAAGAACAAATGGTGCATGCCATAGTCTTGGAATTGCAGGCGGATGGTCGTCTTGTGAGAAGGTGATGTTGGTTTCTGAACCATGTAGGTGGTAGGTTTCTTCTGTCAACAGGACTTTGGCTTCTCGAGCTTGCTGGGTGTGTGCCTCTTGTTTTTTCCTTTGATGGTCGTCCTTCTTAGATCATACAGACTTGTCCGTGGGACGGCGGGTACTGCTCTTCTGAGTTGTGCGCTGGCGTCTGCGTTGTCTCTCGAGCCCGTATGGATTTGTGTTGCTTCTCTTTCTTGAGTCTGTCGGAGAGTTCGGTGAACAAGCGACAGCTCCTCAAGGTGTGGCTTGATCTGATGCGTCCCCAATCATCCTCAAAACAATGGATTGTGCACGACCCATCCAGCTGCTTGTAACAGCCCAGATTTCACAAAAAATAAAAATTTTGTTTTCGGTGAGAATTGTTAGATTGTCTGATTTGTTTGCAGTGTTTGCATCAATATATCGATCGGAGATTATTTTCCCCCTCTTATCCCGTACTGGACGGAGACTGACCCTTGCCACCCTGACACTTGACCTTTGCGACACCGGGTTTCACCTTGATCACTGTCGCGAAAACCGCACTACACCAGCCGCAGCCAACGGAATAAAAACCTTGTTTAATAATTAAATGGGATAATTTTATAGCGTGCCGGAAAGAGTTCTCAAAACGGTTCCAGCGCGAGGTGAATGCCGCCGGATCGACGCGCTGATCGGGCAGTTCGAAGTTTTACCCGAATCAGAGGTCCTGCGGACCCTCGGCGGTCAGAAACGTAAACACCGCGCGCGCGAGAGAAAGACCGGGGATGGTTTTGCAAACTGCCAGCCACCTGGGCTATATAAAGACCACCACACTCCCACCCCTTTCTAGGGTTTCCCTAGGCCAAAATTGCAGCCAAATCCCAAGATCTGGTCCAAATTTTAGTGCAAAAGCCCCTCCATCCATGAAACCCTAAATCAGGGGCTTTCCCAGCCGTCGGATCTGAGATCAGAGGGCCAAGATTGCGCCATGTCGCCCTTGCCAACCCCCACCTCCACCTTCTCTCTCCTCTCTCTCCTCCCATCTCTCCACCGCGCCGCCGCAGGACGCCTCCACGGCTGCGCCGCCGCGCTGCACTTCGGTGAGCCGCACCGCGCCTCCTCCTCTTCCCCTCTGCGCTCACCGCGCCCTCCTCCCTCTCTCTGCAGGACCGGCGCCGCCGGCTTGGCCACCATGGCACGCCTGCCCCAAGCCCGGGCACAGCCGCGCCGTCCCCCTGGACCTGCACGCCAGCTGCGGGCTCCCGCCGCCTTGCGCCGCTCCCGAAGCCTGGCCTCCCGGCGGCCCCGCCTCCACGCGCCGCCTGACCGGAGTACCACCGGCCGGCGACGACCGCCACCCTCGTCTCGATCTGGATCGGGAGGAGCACGATCCCGGTCTAGGCCGCCACCATTGACCGCTGGTGGGCCCATGGCGCATCCCACCTCGCTAGCCAGGCCCAGCCAGCCTACAGCGCCACCCAGCCCAATCCAGGCCGGATGGGCCCCTGAGGCCCATGGTGAGAAGTGGCCCAAGCTGGTTTCTTTTTTTTTCTCAGAACCTGCGAATTTTTCTAAGTCCTGTAAATTTTGCTGCTGATTCAATTTTGCGAGTAGATTTGCGAGTAATCTGTAGCCCGGATCACGATGCGCCCAAAAGGAAAAAAATTTAAAATTGTGTGTACTTCAGTTCATCTTTTGTGAGAATTTTGATTTGAGGCCATCTTGATGTTGTTAATCACTGTTGGAGTGGGCACCAGACTGTTAACAGCTACTAATTTCTGTTATGTGTTGTTGCTGTTATTTTATTGCAACTTTGGTTGATGATTGTGACACATCCATGAGGCCTATTGCATTGATTCTTTTTGCATACTGTTAAGAATCATGTCTACTTCCATTATATGTATTGCATTGTCATGATATGTTGGCTGGTCATTATAGTTATTGAGCTCCAAAGTTGCTATGCCACTGTTTTTGACAGCCACCTCTATTTTTCTGTAAGTCTGTAACGTGACGATGCCATGTTGTTTGTTTAATATATTTTGATCTGTTATGCATATGACCATGATTCTTGTTTGTACCTGATCATCATCATGTCTAGTTCATGCTCATATATTGCTATGTCATGTTGCTGCTCTTTTTCATATAGTTATACCCCTCTTTATACAGCATAAAAATAAAAGTTTCTGCCATGTTTCTCTGATTTTCACTAAGTCCTAGACCAGTAATGTTTTATTGCATTTTGCAAGAGCTATAATTAGTTGTTCATGATGCCTTTTTGCATGATTCCTTTTGCCATGCCTTCCCTGCCATGTCTACTTTAGTTGCATATCATTTGTGAGCATGTTTGCATTCATTATCCTGTTTATACATTTCCCTAAAGTGTGATTCCCGATGTTGGCAGATTGTGTTCCAAACTTGTATTGCTTGTATCTTTTTAACCGTACCTCCGTTTGGAGTGTTTTTTATATGTAACTTGATTAGTTTTTCATGTACTTTGTGTTTATGCTATTTTTTGTTGTTGTTAAACAACCTAAAATATGGTTTAGGGCAGAATAGTACCAATTACTTAAATTGTCGTGGGGCACCTAGTGGTATGTCGTGTTTAGGTTGTGCCTCACTTAAATTGACTAGCATAGATAGTTTATCTTATGCTTCACCTCTTGACATGTTTGTGTGCTATGCCATGATTGAGTGAGATGCCATGTTAATAACCTTTGCTCACCTTGTGTAGCTAAACAACTTGAACCTTTCTAAATGTGCGGTATCGTCGTGTGTGACGAGTACTCCACTTAACCTGTTCGTAACCGCGCTCGACGGTAGGTGCGATGTTCTGTGTCGCCTTTTTGTTGATGCTTGCTCGTGTTTGCTTCGTAGTAATAGATGCTTTCTCGTCGATTGCCTTTTCAAGTGTTTCCTTCTTGTCACTACTAGGGAATGCCCTTTTAGTGGCGTCCTTTTTTTCTGTTTAGTGGCGCATTATGGATGCGCCAGTAACTACAAGCCATAGATGCTTGCTCGTCGATTGCCTTTTCAAGTGTTTCCTTCTTGTCACTACTAGGGAATGCCCTTTTAGTGGCGTCCTTTTTTTCTTATTAGTGGCGCATTATGGATGCGCCACTAACTACAACCCACTAATAAGGGCTTATAGGTGGCGCATTCTAAAAATGCGCCACTATTAATTTTTTTAAATTTTGAATCTCGATCTGGAAAACAATTTTTTTTTCTTAATCTCAGGTTAGTATGCTTAATGCCCGGTCACTATGCTTAATCTCAGGTCAAACTAACCTCCATGATCAAACTTCCCCGAGGGTCACCCATCCTAGCACTACTCCAGCCCCGGCACGCTTAACTTCTTGGTTCTATTCAACTCTCACTCCAGCTCACCTAGCAGGCACTTGTTGATATATCTAACATATAAATCCTATTAAACCATGTTGATGTCTAGGACCTTGTTAATGTTCATGGGTGTGCTAAAATTTTCAACATTTTTTTGAAACTTTCTTGATGGGACCATTAGCATATTTTGAACTTTTAAAAAAAATTATTAATTTTTTTTTAATTATTTTTATTATTTTTAAATTTTTTAATGTTACTATCTAAAATTGTCAAAAAAATTAACTTCCCGATTTGTCCTCTAGCCTATTTTGAATTTTAAAAAAAATAAAAAATATATTTTTTAAAAAATTTCAAAAAAAAATATGTTACTAGTGGCGCATTTCATACAAAATGCACCACTACTAAGTTCAATTTTTTTTTCAATTTTTTCTCTTTTTTTGGGCCTCCAGATCTTCAAACGCGACTTGCGATCAACTACAGCTTCGGAACCCGACTTATCAACACGCAAGGACTATGCATTACTTATGATCCATTCTATTTCAACCAGCAGTTTGCATGCTAGTATAGGATAGGTTCGATGCTTGATCCTACCACATGCTTACAACCTCTTTCAAACCGATACAGCCATGTCCCCTACCAGCAAACCATGTCTGCTATGTTACTATTGCTCGTTTCTTAGCCCCTGCTTAGTATGCATGCTTAGGATGCTACCATGTTACCCTGTTACTCCTTGGTTTGGGATATCACATTATTATATGGTTGTTGATGATATGATTATTATAATGTTGACTAGACTCGACGAAGGATGGAAGGTCTAGGCTATCCCGCCCTGGCGCTTTGTTCCATTCGAGACACCTAGGATCCGAGTTCCAGGTATTGGTTCTAAGACTGAGCGTTCCTAACCACGTTTGGGATTTTATGGGGTCCCCTTTTCTTACCTACCTAGTTTCAACCATTTCTAGTGGTGGCCCAAGCTGATTTACCATTTGAAACCGTGTGTGTGCTGGTCGGCCGCCAGTAGTTTTCAAACCAACCTGGGCCAGCAGGGACATGGTTTCCTTGTTGGTCCACCTTGTTTGGCTGAGGACCCGGTTTCCCATGTGAGATTAACCGTCTATCCAAACCTGCGACAGACGGTAGAGACCGATTCGAGAGTGCGGCTGTCGGGACCCGGGGTTAGCGTATGCAAGACTCTCTACAACACAATCATATGGAGAGCCGAGAACCGCACCCACTTGTCTAAGTAGACAAGGCCAAGCACATAACGTTCTCAGAAAGCATCGAATGTGAGGGGCATCCCATCCAGGCAGGATGATCAACTGAGATGGGTCCTCATCGTACGCACACAAGTCTAAATGATATGGGTGGTGAACTCCCATACTCATAGAAAAGTCGCCTCAACCATACTATCGACTGTATCATAACCCTTACATAGCCTTACTCCAGCCCGATCACTTAGTCGGGGTCTCCGGCGGGCTCGATCATACATCAAAGTGTGCACGTGACGGAGTCACGAGCAATCACATCGCGATGCCCCAAGCTACGCACATCTAAGGGCCACTTGGTGTATAAAATACCGGTAGCCAGATCACAACAAAGGTCTCGAAAACCCATACTTAGACATGCATGTTATAATCATACACGCAACACACATGTCTAGTATGAACATCAGGTATCATTACAATTCTCTACAAAGTATACAACTTTATTCATAACTCTTACAGAGTGCACACAGAGATCACGAGACTGTGATCCAACATTACAACAAGCATGCGGAAGCAAAGTAGGTCTGAGTACAGACAAGTTTAACAAATGGCTTAGAGAAGCCTTAACTATAACCAAGCCCTTCCACGAGGTACCAGTCGTCTGACTGGGACTACACTAGCTTGGTATTCAGTCGTCGAGCTCGAGGAAGAATCCACCTTCGGGGTCAGTGGGTTCATCTAAAACATAGAATAAGAAAACGTGAGTACAAAGTCGTACTCAGCAAGATTTACATAGGAATTATACTACTCATGCACATGTATCAAGGTAAAGGGAGGTGGGGTTCAAATGCAGAAGTGCCAACTTTGACTTGGCTAGTCCTGAACTACGATTACCAGACATGAGGTAAGAAGCGTACACGAGTCCACTACATGTCTCCAACCAATTACACCACTATGTTGCCTTCCTCGACTTCCCACGAGAAAGCACACCATAGCACTCACTATTATCTTGGCAAGTTTTATAAGTATCCATTGAAGTTGTCTAATAATCAAGCACACCTTTCCAAGCAGTCCCTTACCGCGGACGCGGCTATTCGAATAGTTTTGGCAGGGGTGTACCGCTACACACACATGTCATCACTTACCGCCTTTTGCATGTCACCGTTCAAGAGGTGACAGCGAGGATGCCACCATAATTGTTACCTCATAGCCGATCTAGTCCAAGAAAGCCGCCTACCTGGGTTGGCTACCACTATTGTGAACCCGGCCGGTTTACCGAAGTGGACATAGATGATGTGTGCGTGGTGCATAAGCCGGTCTCGGCTGAGCCATTCTCTCACTTAGCAGCCAGGCCACAAACCTACCAGAATTCCGAACTACTGCGACATCTGGAAATCGAAAGGGATGAGTTAGTAGGTTGAGAGGGGTCAGTGAGCCCAATGTGTGGTTGTACTCTTCATCTTGGATCACCACACAAGAACCCGTACTTAGGGCGATGTTCAACGAGACAACCCACTGTGTACTCCTACACAGCCTCTCATCGTTCACCTTGTATTAGGGTAGATTCACCAACACATTTCTACCATCATCAACCTGATTGCTACCATCCCGACTCACATAATAGTATCAACATTGTATCACTCTAAGCATGCAATAAGCAGTAACAATTGCAGGGGCCACATGATATCAATAAACTCCTACATTTTCTAGGATTGTGGTTTGCTTACTACTGTGACAAAAGAAAGGTCATGCAAAGGAATGGGTTCATCTATGCGGTAGAAACGTAGCATGGTAATCATCCTAAACAATGCATAGGCGAGAATGAGAGGGAAGTGGGATTTTATCGACATGATCAATGGGGGTTTGCTTGCTTTGCTGACGAGGTTCAGGTTCAGGGTCTTCAACGAAGGTGGCAGCCTCCTGTTCCGGTTCCACTTCTATCGACAAACAACAATCAAGGGGGGCAACATAAGTACAATGCACAAACACATGGTTGAAGGTTGAAACTTGGTATACATGCTTCTGATATGTGAGGCAATTCCATTTAAATGGAGCGTATTGCATTTGAGTTGCAAATTCGAACTCCATTCTATTTATCGATGAATTTCAAATGCATTTGAAACCATGAATGTTCATTTGAAATGGTTGATCATGAATTGATGTTGTAAAGGTGAGGTAAATTCTCTGATGTGAGGATGAAACCATTTAAAAGAAGTGTGTTGCAAAGTCATTTGCAAAATCGCTCCAAATTTGAATTCAAAAGAAGGCCATATGCATGTTTGCTACTGTTCACCCATTTTAAAATGGTCAAACATAGAAACAAGTTGCATATTCACAATCCTTGCATTTTTCTGATAATTTTAGACATATTATTTCTCCAATTTGGAGTTAAAATGAATTAATTATGAATTTCCAAAGTTTAATTCATTTTCTTGATTTTTCTGCTTTTCTTTTTAAATGGAAATTCGATTTAATGCGTAAGCATGAGGTCATGTTGGCGTCAGGGGGGCTCTGACCAGAGGGGCCCACTAGTCAGTGGCTCTGGGTTAATTAATCCATTGGATTAATTTAACAGGGGGGTTAGTGGCCTCTGGCCCACGTGTCAGTGTCACCAGGGGGTGATTAAGCGCGGGTTAAGGACTAATGGCCTAGCTCGATGCCGGCGAGCTCGGCATATGACGGCGCGTCTCCGGAGTCACGTTTCCGGGCACCAAACACTGCGCCAAGTGCACCAGAAGATGGCTCATGACGAGCCGCATCGTATGCGCTACTCGCGTGTTGCCGGGGAGGCTCCAGACGACGTCGGCTTCAAAGGTGGCGGCGCCGGAGCTACAGTTTTGGGCGGCGCTTGCCAAACTGGCACGGGGTGGTGCGTGCGTGGGTGCGTTGGGTTGCTAGGGACTCCAAGAACGTCAAAGACAAGATGGGGAAGACGGAGGCACACGGGAGCATGCGTTTGGTCATCCATGGAGGCGACGGAGCCCAGCTCCCATGGCGGAATGGCACAGAGGGCGATAGGGGCTTGGCTGGTTTAGGGAAAATTCTCACCGTGGCACTAGGAACACGATGGGAAAGTCGATGGAGACGGGGATGGCTCGACAGCGAAGTAATCGACGGCGGAAATTTGCGGTGCCCGGAGCACGGTGGTGAAGATGATGTCGCATCCAGGGCTTCGTTTCTCGATTAGCTGCGTAGTTCGACGGAGAAGACGATGGCGGAGCGATTGGGAACGGTCATGCAGCCTCTCGTCGTCGTTGGCCGCGCGTGGGCGTCGTCGTACTCCGGCGAGCTTCACTGTCGTTTTCGATTCCGGCGGAGGAGGGAGGGGAACTTGCTCTGGAGAGGGGAAAAGAACGGGTGTGTCTTCTAGGCGTAACACGACGTGGAGATAGACTCGCGGGAGGCCTGGTGTCGGGACACGGAATATGCGTATGTAATTCCAGTCACAACTCAATCACATGGAGAGCCGAGAGTTGTACCCACTAGTCTAAGCAGACAAGGCCAAGCACAGAACACTCTTGGAAAGCATCGTACTTGAGGGGCATCCCATCCAGGCCGGATGATCAACTGAGATGGGTCCTCATCGCCCGCTCACAAGTCTAAATGATTATGGGTGATGAAATCCCATACTCATAGACAAGTCGCCTCAACCATGTTGTCGATCGAATCATAGCCCTTACATAAACAGACTTCAGCCCGATCACTTAGTCGGGGTCTAGGGCGGGCTCGATCATACAACAAAGTGTGCACGTGACAGAGTCACGAGAAATCGCATCGCGATGCCCAAGCTGCGCACATCTAAGGGCCACTTGGTGTATAAAAGACTGCCAGCCAGATCACAACTAAGGTCTCGAAAACCCATACTAAGACATGCATGTTATAAACATACACGTAGCACACATGCCTAGTATGAAGAGCAGGTATCATCAAATAACTCTACAAAGTGCTTCCTTATTGACTTACACATAGAGCATACAAAGATCACATGTCTGTGATCAACATTACATCATACAACGGAAGCAAATTAGGTCTGAGTACAGACAAGTTTAACAAATGGCTTAAAGAAGCCTTGTACAACAAACATGCCCTTCCACGAGGGACCAGACTGTTGTCTGGGACTATACTAGCTTAGTCAACGTCGAGCTTCAGGAAGGTGAATCCATCGTGGGTTGGGTTCTCATCTAAAACATATTATAAGAAAACTCGAGTACAAAGTCGTACTCAGCAAGACTTACATCAGAACTACACTACTCATTCTCAAGTTTCAAGGTAAAGGAGGTGGGGTTCAACATGCAGAAAGTGCCAGCTTTGACTTGGCTAGTCCTGTACTACGAGTACTAGACTTGAGGTAAGAAGCGTACACGAGTCCACTACCAAGTCTCCAACCAATACACCACTATGGATACTTCCTCGAGTTCCCACGAGGAAGCACACCATAGCACTCACGCTTATCTTGCGACTTTTAGAGTATCCATTCAAGTTGTCTAATGATCAAGTAGAGGTCTCCAAGTAGTCCATAACCGCGGACACGGCTATTCGAATAGCTTATTAACCCTGCAGGGGTGTACATCTTCACACGCATGTCATCACTTATCGCCTCGTTCTCGTCACCCTTCAAGCGGGTGTCGGACGTGGATGAAACCAAGGCACTACCCTCATATCACCTTCTCTAATCCAGGAGTCGACTACCTGAGTTTGGCACCGCTCGAGAGTCCGGCCGGTTCCACGAAACGGACTCAGATAATGCAAGGGACCGAGACGCCACCTCTGCCAGATGGTTTCACTGCCTCATAGGTCCGCCCACATATCTATATGATGCAACCTTCTCTTCATTCTTTTTCTATGCACATGCCAAATGGAAAGCCCGAATCTATTGTGACTCCTGGACCGGATCGGGTACGTAAAGAGGCCAAACGGGGCTCCCATAAACCCTACATGTGGTCATACTCTTTGTCTTGGATCACAAAACAGGAACTCGGGGGCCTAGGGCAGTGTTCAACGAGACAACCCACTGTGTACTCCTACACTGCCTCTCATCGTTCACCTTTGTTTAGGGTGGATTCACCAACACGTTATCATCAGCACCATTATGAATATCCATCCTGACTCACAAACAATGTAACCTCATTGTATCACTTAGCAGCAATAAGAAGTAACAGTTGCATAGGCCACATGCTCATCATTCAACTCCTATATCTTCTAGGATTGTGGTCTTCTTAATACGGTGACAAAATGATAGGTCATGCATCGGAATGGGTTTAACTATGCGAAAGAACGTGTCTCGGTGATCTCTTGAACACGCATAAGAGAGACTGAGAGGGAAGTAGGATTTTATAGACATGATCAATGGGGTTTTCTTGCCTTGCTGACGATACAGGGTCTTAACGGTGGTTTTCTCCTTTGGGGGTGATCACCATCTCGGAGGCACTGTTACCGGAACAATCATCAATAAAGGGGGGGGGGAATTTCGGAAATAAAAGACAAACCACATGCTTATGTTGTCACATGATGTGAATGCTACTGGTTTGTGGCAAATTCATCTTCATTGAAGTGTATTGCATTTGGAATACAAATTCAAACTTCAAATTCAAATTATTCCATATGTATGTTTTCTTCTGTTCACCCATTTTAAAATGGTCAAACATAGAAACAAGTTGCATATTCATAATCCTTGCATTTTTATGATAATTTTTCATATATTATATGCTAAAGTTGGAGTTAAAATGAATATTCTATGAATTTCCAAAGTTTAATTCATTTTCTGGAATTTCCTGATTTTCTTTTAAATAGAAATCCCATTTATTGCATCACTGTGAGTTCAGGCTGACGTCAGGAGGGGTCTGACTAGTGGGTCCGGCTTGTCAGAGACTCAGTAATGAAATTCCTGTTTAAAGAAAAACCTTGATTTAATTAAGGGCTACAGGGCCCACTGTTAGTGGCTAAAGGTGTGGATTAGGGGATGGGTTAGGCTAACTAACCAGCCACGCCGGCGGTTAGCCGCCGGTGGCAACAGTGCGCGATGGCGCTGCGCAAGACGGCGGCACATGCCACCAATTGTCACGCGGAAGGCACCGGGGTGCTCCCCGCGCTCGCCCGCTTCACCCTGCAGGCATAGGGGAGCCTAGGGGGCACCGGAGCTCCACCGGCGACAAGCTCCCGCGGCGGTCCGAAGCTTGGTGACGACGAACTCTTCGAAACAAGGCGCGGGCTTTGGCGTGCGCTGGTGCAGTCAACTCCTGGAGGTGCCAGGAGCATGGTAGACATGGCGGTGCGGGAAAAGGGGTAAAGGCGCGAGCTCCAGACCAGCCATGGCGGCGGTCGTCCTCGGCTCCCATGGCGGATCACGAATGGGGTAGGGATTGGAGGCGCGGTTAGAGGGGTTTTAATCTGCGGCTCACCAGGAATTAAACGGAGTTGGTGGCGAGGGCGTAGGTGGCTTGCCAGAGACGCAATCCACGATGAGCTTCGCGGCGTCCAGCGGCAATTCGGTGATGCTGGCGTCGCTTGCAGGGTTCTCTTGGCTCGATTCGCAGAGGGGTTTGACGGAGAAGAAGACGGCTCGGCGTCTGGACATGCTGGGGAGGCACGAGACGGCCGTTGGCCACAGCTACGCGTGACGGCGCTCCCCGGCGAGCTACTGGTGGCGACGAACTTGCGCAAGAGAGAGGGGGAGGGCGTCCAGGGAGAGATGGATGAGAACGGGGAGGCTCTGGGGTCCTTCGTGGTGCGATGAGGGGCCTCCAGGAGGGGCCTAGGAGCTTCTCGACGTCGAGGTGGCGTCGTCCACGCTCTGTCTTCGCCACCTTGCTTCTTGGATCCGCGGGGGAAGAAGAGACAAAACGGGGATGGGCTGGGCTAGGCCAGGTGGGCTGGCGGGGAAGACTTGGGCTTTTTGCTCCTCTCTGTCTTTATTTCTTTTTCTTTTATTTTTCTGTCTTTTTGTTTTGCTCTGGTAAATAAATACCTGAGTATTTTATAAAATCCCCAAAATTTTAATTTGGACTTGCATGGCATATAACTAGCCACTCCCAAGTTTTGGGAATTTTTGAATTTGAATTTCAAATCAAATAGGGGTATTATTTAATTTCCAAGGCACTTATGGTATTTTTGAGTGATCTTGGAGCATGCAGTGGGACCCACTTCACTTCATATGTGATCATGCTTATTTGTAAGACTTTTCAAAAATATCAGAGGAATTTTTGGAAGAAATTTTTATCTGGCCATTTGAATTAAATTCTCTAGGGCTTTTCTTTTCTCCATTTTTGAATTTCTTTTGAAATTTTCACATGATGCAAAGGGGCACTTACCCAAATTGGGGTTCTGACAACTCGCCCCCACTCGAAAGGATCTCGTCCCGAGATTCAGAAGTCGTTGGGAGGAAGGAGGGGTACTCGGCACGAAGGCGGTCTTCTCTTTCCCAGGTTGCTTCTTTCTCGAAGTGATGTGACCATAGCACTTTCAGAAACTTGATCTTCTGCCAACGAGTGACACGCTCTGCTGAATCAAGAATATGAATGGGGTATTCTCGATAAGAAAGGTCATCTTGGAGATCAAGCGTTTCATGGTCGACTTCGCGGATGGGGTCCTTGAAGCAACGGCTGAGTTGGGACACATGGAATACATCATGTACTCGGGAAAGGTGCGGGGTAGTTCAAGTTGGTAGGAAACTTCTCCACGTTTAGCGAGAATGCGGAAAGGTCCAATCTAACGTGGGGCCAACTTGCCTTTGATACCGAAGCGTTGGGTTCCCTTCAGAGGAGTAACCCGAAGGTAAGCCTTCTCATCAAGATTGTAACTCTCTTCTCTATGATGGCGATCATAGTAGCTTTTCTGACGAGATTGAGCGGCTTTCAATCGATCACGAACAATGCGAACTTGCTCTTCTGCTTCCTTGATCATATCCGGTCCAAAGAGTTCTCTTTCACCAATTTCTGACCAGTTTAAAGGTGTTCGACATTTTCGTCCATAGAGGAGTTCAAAAGGAGCCATGTTCAGACTGGATTGAAAACTGTTGTTATAAGCAAATTCGGCGAATGGAAGAGATTTCTCCCAATTCTTTCCGAAAGAGATAACACAAGCTATGAGCATGTCTTCCAAGATTTGATTAACCCTTTCAACTTGACCACTAGATTAAGGGTGGAAACCTGTACTAAAGGAGAGATGAGTTCCCATAGCATTTTGAAAACTTTCCCAGAATCTAAAGGTGAAAAGGCTACCACGATCATAATTGATTTCCAAAGGAACACCATGGAGAGACACAATTCTAGAGACATACAAGTCCGCTAACTGGCTAGTAGTAATAGACTCGCGAACGGGAAGGAAGTGAGCAACTTTTGAGAGTCGGTCAATGACCACGAAGATGGCATCATTTCCTTTTTGGGTTTTTGGAAAGGCGGTGATGAAGTCCATACCGACCTTTTCCTATTTCCACTCGGGAGTAGACAATGGTTGAAGAGTACCAGTAGGTCTTTGGAGTTCTTCCTTAATACGATGACAAACATCACATTCGGAAACAAATTGAGCAATGTCTCTCTTCATCCGGGTCCACCAAAATCTCTGGCGTAGATCTCGGTACATTTTTGTGCTACCGGGATGAATGGAGAGAGGAATGTCATGAGCTTCTTTGAGGATGAGTTGCCTTACTTCCCTATTCTTAGTTACTACCAAACAATTTCCAAAGAATATCGTTCCTTTACTATTTGTGGAGAAACATTTAGCAACTCCGCTAGCAATGTTCTCCTTGATCCGACGAACACCTCGTGCATGCCTTTGGGAAACTCTGATTTGATCCTCAAGAGTGGGTTTCTCCACCAAGGTAGAAAGAAATCCATGAGGAACAATGTCGAGATTGAGATTGCAAAATTCCTCATGCAGAAGTGGTTGATATTATTGTAACATGAGGTTGTTACCATACGACTTACGACTTAGTGCATCAGCCATGACATTGGCTTTGCCTGGGGTGTAAGAAATTCCTAAGTCATAATATTTTATCAACTCTATCCAGCGTCTTTGCCTGAGATTAAGACCAGGCTGGGTGAAAATATACTTGAGGATTTGGTGATCAGAATAGATCTCACAACAATTACCAAGGAGGTAGTGTCGCCAAGTCTTCAGGGCATGAACTACGGCAACAAGTTCAAGATCATGGGTAGGATAGTTTTCTTCATGTGGACGCAACTGGCATGAAGCATAAGCTACCACATGTCTATCTTGCATAAGTATGCATCCTAACCCTTGACGTGAAGCGTCACAATAGATCTCGAAATCCCTTTTGGTGTCTGGAGGTGCAAGTATGGGTGCAGAAGTCAATCTTCTTTTTAGCTCTTTAAAGCTTTCCTCGCACTTGGGGGTCCGTTGGAATTTCTTATCTTTGTTGAGGAGTTTAGTAAGAGGCTTTTCAACTTTGGAGACGTTCTCAACGAAGCGGCGACAATAGCTTGCTAAGCCAAGAAAACTCCTAACTTGTTTAACCGATTCAGGTGGAGTCCAGTCAAGGACGGCCTGAACTCTCTCGGGATTGACTGCAATGCCTTTGGCAGAAATCACGTGGCCTAAATAGGTCACTTCTGGTAGCCAAAATTCACACTTGGAGAATTTAGCATACAGGCGATGATCTCTAAGTTTCATCAATACCAACCTAAGATGCTCGGCATGTTCTTCTTCATTCTTCGAGTATATAAGGATGTCATCGAGGTAAACCACGATGAACTTGTCCAAATACTCCATGAAGATCGAGTTCATCATGCGTGAAAAAGTGGCGGGGCATTGGTTAAACCAAAGGACATGACGGTATACTCGTAAAGACCATAACGAGTAGGGAAAGCCGTTTTTGGAATGTCCTCGTTCCTGATTTTGATTTGATGATAGCCTAATATCAAATGCATCTTGGAGAAGACAGAGGATCCAGCAAGTTGATCATAAAGATCATTGATCCTGGGCAGTGGGTACTTGTTCTTTATCGTCGCTAGATTTAGCGGGCGACAGTCTACGCACATCCTTTCTATTCCATCTTTCTTTGTTACAAACAGAACGAGGCAACCCCATGGCGATGAGCTAGGGCGGATGAAGCCTTTTTCCAACAAAGCTTCGAGTTGGGTTTTTAGCTCAGCTAACTCATGTTGGTCCATTCTACATGGACGTCTCGAAATCGGAGCTGTGCCTGGTATAAGATCCACTATGAATTCTACACATCTGTCGGGTGGCTAGGTTCAAGGGGTTGGATCTCTGGATAGCTTCCTAGAGGATGACCAATGTTTACTAGGGGCTACAACAGATATGTCAGAGTAGCAAAGTACCCCAACACGATGGTTAGTGTGGTTCTTCTTGCTAGAAGACATCTAAAGTGGGAGGAAGAGCTGCAAATGAATCACTATAGGTTTCTAGAACAAAACCTACAACAAGCTCTAGAGAACTGTTGGGCATGCCACCTAATAATTCTTAGGGAAAGACAACCGAAATGGAGGGAAGGATTTTTCAAATGCATCAGATTATGAAGAAACCTGGAATGACTCGGACAGCATAACGGCTGTAATTGCAAGAGAAATGGAAATCCTCACAACATTTCAATAGCTCTTACATAAGAAGTTCAAAACATGAAGCACAATGACTCTAGACAACCGAACACAACTTTCCTATGGCTACAAAGAAGCAATCAACGAGATGTTCTAGTAGGACATAGATGAGCCTAGTCCTATCTTCCCGTGGAAAAGATAAGGGTGACTCAGAACTCAGATCGATGAGGGTAAGGAGAAAAAGAAGCCTTACGTTGTGCCCTTATACCCAAGTAACTATATAACTATAGAATTCTAGACTCGACTTCGACGAAGGGTTTGTTAATCCTACAGACAGTCCTGCTCTGATACCAAGTCTGTCGGGACCCGGAATGTGCGTATGTAATTCCAGTCACAACTCAATCACATGGAGAGCCGAGAGCTGTACCCACTTGTCTAAGCAGACAAGGCCAAGCACAGAACACTCTCGGAAAGCATCGTACGTGAGGGGCATCCCATCCAGGCCGGATGATCAACTGAGATGGGGTCCTCATCGCCCGCTGACAAGTCTAAATGATTATGGGTGGTGAAATCCCATACTCATAGACAAGTCGCCTCAACCATGTTGTCGATTGAATCATAACCCTTACATAAACAGACTCCAGCCCGATCACTTAGTCGGGGTCTAGGGCGGGCTCGATCATACAACAAAGTGTGCACGTGACAGAGTCACGAGCAATCGCATCGTGATTCCCCAAGCTGCGCACATCTAAGGGCCACTTGGTGTATAAAAGACCGCCAGCCAGATCACAACTAAGGTCTCGAAAACCCATACTAAGACATGCATGTTATAAACATACACGCAGCACACATGCCTAGTATGAATAGCAGGTATCATCACATAAGTCTACAAAGTGCTTCTTTATTGACTTACACATAGAGCATACCAAGATCACATGTCTGTGATCAACATTACATCATACAACGGGAGCAAATTAGGTGTGAGTACAGATAAGTATAACAAATGGCTTAAAGAAGCCTTGTACAACAAACATGCCCTTCCACGAGGGACCAGACTGTTGTCTGGGACTATATTAGCTTAGTCAACGTCGAGCTTCGGGAAGGTGACTCCATCGTGGGCTGGGTTCTAATCTAAAACATAGAATAAGCAAACGTGAGTACAAAGCCGTACTCAGCAAGACTTACATCAGAACTACACTACTCATGCTCAAGTGTAAAGGTAAAGGAGGTGGGGTTCAACATGCAGAAGTGCCAGCTTTGACTTGGCTAGTCCTGTACTACGAGTACCAGACTTGAGGTAAGAAGCGTATACGAGTCCACTACCAAGTCTCCAACCAATACACCACTATGGATACTTCCTCGACTTCCCACGAGGAAGCACACCATAGCACTCACGCTTATCTTGCGAGTTTTAGAGTATCCATTCAAGTTGTCTAATGATCAAGTAGAGGTCTCCAAGTAGTCCATAACCGCGGACACGGCTATTTGAATAGTTTATTAAACCTGCAGGGGTGTACATCTTCACATGCGTGTCATCACTTATCGCCTCGTTCTCGTCATCCTTCAAGCGGGTGTCGGACGTGGATGAAACCAAGGCACTACCCTCACATCACCTTCTCTAATCCAGGAGTCGACTACCTGAGTTTGGCACCGCTCGAGAGTCCGGTCGGTTCCACGAAACGGACTCATATAATGCGAGGGACCGAGACGCCATGTCTGCCAGATGGTTTCTCTGCCTCACAGGTCCACCCACATATCTATATGATGCAACCTTCTCTTCATTCTTTTTCTATGCACATGCCAAATGGAAAGCCCGTATCTATTGTGACTCCTGGACCGGATCGGGTACGTAAAGAGGCCAAACGGGGCTCCCATAAACCCTACATGTGGTCATACTCTTTGTCTTGGATCACAAAACAGGAACTCGGGGGCCTAGGGCAGTGTTCAACGAGACAACCCACTGTGTACTCCTACACAACCTCTCATCGTTCACCTTTGTTTAGGGTGGATTCACCAACAAGTTATCATCAACACCATTATGATTATCCATCCCGACTCACAAACAATGTAACCTCATTGTATCACTAAGAAGAAATAAGCAGTAACAGTTGCAGGGGCCACATGCTCATCATTCAACTCCTATATCTGCTAGGATTGTGGTTTTCTTAATACGGTGACAAAATGATAGGTCATGCATCGGAATGGGTTTAACTATGCGAAAGAAAGTGTCTCGGTGATCTCCTAAACATGCATAAGCGATCACCATCTCTTTGAGAGGGAAGTAGGATTTTATAGACATGATCAATGGGGTTTGCTTGCCTTGCTGACGATACAGGGTCTTAACGGTGGTCTTCTCCTTCGGGGGTGATCACCATCTCGGAGGCACTGTTACCGGAACAATCATCAACAAAGGGGGGACAACTTCGGAAGTAAATGCACAAGCACATTCTTATGTTGTCACATGATGTGAATGCTACTGGTTTGTGGCAAATTCATCTTAATTGAAGTGTATTGCATTTGGAATGCAAATTCAAACTTCAAATTCAAATTATGCCATATGCATGTTTGCTACTGTTCACCAATTTGAAAATGGTCAAACATAGAAACAAGTTGCATATTCATAATCCTTGCATTTTTCTGATATTTTTTCATATATTATATGCTAAAGTGGGAGTTAAAATGAATATTCTATGAATTTCCAAAGTTCAATTCATTTTCTGGAATTTCCTGATTTTCTTTTAAATAGAAATCCCATTTATTGCGTCACTGTGAGTTCAGGCTGACGTCAGGAGGGGTCTGACTAGTGGGTCCGGCTTGTCAGAGACTCAGTAATTAAATTCCTGTTTAAAGAAAAACCTTGATTTAATTAAGGGCTACGGGGCCCACTTTTAGTGGCTAAAGGGGTGGATTAGGGGGTGGGTTAGGCTAACTAACCAGCCACGCCGGCGGTTAGCCGCCGGTGGCAACAATGCGCGATGGCGCTTCTCAAGACGGTGGCACAGGCCACCAATTGTCACGCAGAAGGCAGCGGGGTGCTCCCCGCGCTCGCCCGCTTCACCCTGCAGGCACAGGGGAGTCTAGGGGGCACCGGAGCTCCACCGGCGACAAGCTCCCGCGGCGGTCCGAAGCACGGTGACGACAAACTCTTTGAAACAAGGCGCGGGCTTTGGCGTGCGATGGTGCAGTCAACTCCTGGAGGTGCCAGGAGCATGGTAGACATGGCGGTGCGGGAAAAGGGGTAAAGGCGCGAGCTCCAGACCAGCCATGGCGACGGTCGTCCTCGGCTCCCATCGCGGATCACGAATGGGGTAGGGATTGGAGGCGCGGTCAGAGGGGTTTGAATCTGCGGCTCACCAGGAATTAAACGGAGTTGGTGGCGAGGGCGTAGGTGGCTTGCCGGAGACGCAATCGACGATGAGCTTCGCGGCGTCCGGCGGAAATTCGGTGATGCTGGCGTCGCTTGCAGGGCTCTCTTGGCTCGATTCGCAGAGGGGTTTGACGGAGAAGAAGATGGCTCGCCGTCTGGACATGCTGGGGAGGCACGAGACGGTCGTTGGCCACGGGTCGTTGCGAGCTACTGGTGGCGACGAAATTGCGCAAGAGAGAGGGGGAGGGCGTCCATGGAGAGATGGATGAGAACGGGGAGGCTCTGGGGTCCTTCGTGGCACGATGATGGGCCTCCAGGAGGGGCTTAGGAGCTTCTCGTCATCGAGGTGGCGTCGTCCACGCTCTGTCTTCGCCACCGTGCTGCTTGGAGCCTAGGGGAAGAAGAGACAAAACGGGGATGGGCTGGGCCAGGCCAGGTGGGCTGGGCGGAAGAGTTGGGCTTTTTTCCTCCTCTCTGTCTTTATTTCTTTTTCTTTTATTTTTTTGTCTTTTTGTTTTGCTCTTGTAAATAAATACCTGAGTATTTTATAAAATCCCCAAAATTTTAATTTGGACTTACATGGCATATAACTAGCCACTCCCAAGTTTTGGGAATTTTTGAAATTCACATAATTTGAATTTCAAATCAAATATGGGCATTATTTAATTTCCAAGGCACTTATGGTATTTTTGAGAGATCTTGGAGCATGCAGTGGGGCCCACTTCACTTTATATGTGATCATGCTTAATTGTAAGACTTTTCAAAAATATCAGAGGAATTTTTGGAAGAAATTTTTATCTGGCCATTTGAATTCAATTCTCTAGGGCTTTTCTTTTCCCCATTTTTGAATTTCTTTTGAAATTTTCACATGATGCAAAGGGGCACTCAAACCCTAGCACTTACCCAAATTGGGGTTTTGACACCTGGCGCGTCGGCGGCGGCGCGGTGGCAGTCGCTGCCCCCGGCATGCTCAACAGCGAGCTGCTTGGGGTAGACGACAGGGGACTTGGCGGGCTGGGCCAGGCTAGTGGGCTGCTGGGGGTTGAGTTGGGCCTGTTTCAAGGTAAGCTTCCTTTTCCTTTTTCTGTTTCTATTTCTTTTCTGTATTTTGTTTTTCCTTGCTAAAAAAATAGCTAGGCATTTTATTAAATGTTGAAACTTTTTATATGGCCTCAAAATATAATAGGCTAGCCACTTGTAAATTTTGAACATTTTTAAAATTCAAATAATTTGAACTTTAATTCAAATAGGGGTTTAAATCTAAATCCAATGTCCTGTTTGAGTATTTGAAAAATTCATGAGCATGGGATTGCTACCACACCACTTGATATGTGATCACACTCATTTATGGGAGTTTTCAAAAATACAAAAGGAATTTTTGGAGCAACTTTTATTCTGTCCATTTGAAATAAATTCATCTGGGGGGTGTCCTCTCTCCCATTTCAATTTCTTTTGAAATTTTTAACATGAATGCAATGTGAGACTTGATCCTAGCACATACCTAACTTGGGATTGTGACAACTCGCCCCCACTCAAAAGAATCTCGTCCCGAGATTCAAAAGTCTGCGGGAGGAAGGAGGGGTACTCGGCACTGAGACGATCTTCTCTTTCCAACGTGGCTTCTCTCTCAGAGTGGTGTGACCATTGCACTTTCAGAAACATAATCTTCCGACGACAAGTGACACGCTCTGCGGAATCAAGAATACGAACAGGGTATTCTTGATATGAAAGGTCACCTTGGAGATCAAGCGTTTCATGGTCGACTTCGCGGATGGGGTCCTTGAAGCAACGCCTGAGTTTTGACACATGGAACACGTCATGTACTCGGGAAAGGTGCGGGGGTAGTTCAAGTTGGTAGGCAACTTCTCCACATTTAGCAAGAATGCGGAAAGGTCCGATGTAACGTGGGGCCAACTTGCCTTTGATACCGAATCGTTGGGTTCCCTTCAGAGGAGTAACCCGAAGGTAATCCTTCTCATCCAGATTGTATCTTTCTTGCCTATGATGACGATCATAGTAGCTTTTCTGACGAGACTGGGCTGCTTTCAATTGATCACGAACAATGCGAACCTACTCTTCTGCTTCCATGATCATATCCGGTCCAAAGAATTGTCTTTCACCGGTTTCTGACCAGTTCAAGGGTGTTCGACATCTTCGTCCATAGAGGATTTCAAAAGGAGCCATGTTCAGACTAGATTGGAAACTGTTGTTATAAGCAAATTCTGCGAATGGAAGAGACTTCTCCCAATTATTTCCGAATGAGATAACACAAGATCTGAGAATGTTTCCAAGAATTTGGTTAACCCTTTCGACTTGACCGCTGGACTGAGGATGGAAAGTTGTACTAAAGGAGAGATGATTTCCCATAGCATTGTGAAAGCTTCCCCAAAATCTAGAAGTGAAAAGGCTACCACGATCAGAATTGATTTCCAAAGGAACACCATGAAGAGACACAATTCTAGAGTCATACAAGTCCGCCAACTGGCTAGCAGTTATAGACTCGCGAACGGGCAGGAAGTGTGCAACTTTGGAAAGTCTATCCACCACAACGAAGATGGCATCATTTCCTTTCTGGGTTTTTGGAAAGCCAGTGATGAAATCCATACTGACTTTGTCCCATTTCCACTCTGGAATAGGCAAAGGTTGAAGAGTAACAGCAGGTCTTTGGTGTTCTGCCTTAATGCGACGACAAACATCACATTCGGCAAAAAATCGAGCAATGTCTCTCTTCATCCTAGTCCACCAAAATCTCTTGCGTAGATCTCGGTACATTTTTGTGCTACCGGGATGAATCGAGAGGGGTGTGTCATGGGCTTCTTTGAGGATGAGTTGCCTTAGTTCCCTATTCTTAGGTACTACCAGACGATTTCAAAGAATACCGTTCCTTTACTATCTGTGGAGAAACATTTAGCAACACTGCTAGCAATGTTCTCCTTGATCCGGCGAACACCTCGTGCACGCCTTTGGGAAACTATGATTTGATTCTCAAGAGTTGGTTTCGCCACCAAGGTAGAAAGATAGCCATGAGGAAGAATCTCAAGATTGAGCTTGCAAAATTCCTCATGGAGAAGTGGTTGACACTGTTGTAACATGAGGTTGTTGCAATACGACTTACGACTTAGTGCATCATCCATGACATTGGCTTTTCCTGCGGTGTAAGAAATTCCTACTTCGTAATCTTTTATCAACTCAATCCAGCGTCTTTGCCTAAGATTAAGATCTGGCTGGGTCAATATATATTTGAGGCTTTGGTGGTCGGAATAGATCTCGCAACGATTACCAAGGAGGTAATGTCGCCAAGTGGTCAGGGCATGAACTACGGCAGCGAGTTCAAGATCATGGGTAGGATAGTTCTCTTCATGTGGACGCAACTGGCATGAAGCATAAGCTACCACATGTCTATCTTGCATAACTATGCATCCTAACCCTTGCCGTGAGGCGTCACAAAAGATCTCGAAATCCTTTTTTGTGTCTGGAGGCGCAAGTATGGGTGCAGAAGTCAATCTTCTTTTTAGCTCTTGAAAGCTTTCCTTGCACTTGGGAGTCCATAGGAATTTCTTATCTTTCTTGAGGAGTTCAGTTAGAGGCTTTGCAAATTTGGAGAAGTTCTCAACGAATCGGCGACAATAGCTTGCTAAGCCAAGAAAACTCCTAACTTGCTTAACCGATTCAGGTGGAGTCCAGTCAAGGACGGGCTGAACTCTCTCAGGATTCCCAGCAATGCCTTCTGCAGAAATCACGTGGCCTAAGTAGGTCACTTCTGGTAGCCAAAATTCACACTTGGAGAATTTAGCATACAGGCGATGCTCTCTAAGTTTCATCAATACCAGCCTGAGATGTTTGGCATGTTCTTCTTCGTTCTTCTAGTAGATGAGAATATCATCTAGATAAACTACAACAAATTTATTTAGGTACTCCATGAAGATCGAATTCATCATGCTTGAGAAAGTGGTGGGAGCATTGGTTAAACCAAAGGACATGACGGTGTACTCGTAAAGACCATAACGAGTAGTCAAAGCCGTTTTAGGAATGTCCTCGTTTCGGATTTTGATTTCATGATAACCTAATCTCAAATCCATCTTGGAGAAGACAGAGGATCCAGCAAGTTGATCATAAAGATCATTGATCCAGGGCAGTGGGTACTTGTTCTTTATCGTCGCTAGATTTAGCGAGCGATAATCTACGCACATCCTTTATGTTCCATCTGTCTTTGTTACGAACAGAACGGGGCAACCCCATGGCGATGAGCTAGGGCGGATGAAGCCTTTTGCCAACAAAGCTTCAAGTTGGATTTTAATCTCAGCTAACTCACGTGGGGCCATTTTGTATGGGCGTTTGGAAATTGGTGCGGTTCCTGGCATAAGATCCACTATGAGCTCTACACATCTGTCGGGTGGCATAGTTTAAGGGGTTGGATCTCTAGATAGCTTCTTAGAGGATGACCAAGGTTTACTAGGGGCTACAACAGATATGTCAGAGTAGAAAAGTAACCCAACACGATGGTTAGTTTGGTTATTCTGGCTAAAAGACATCTAAACTGGGAGGAAAACTGCAAATGAATCACTATAGGTTTCTAGAACAAAACCTACAACAAACTCTAGATAACTGTCGGGCATGCCACCGAATAATTTTTATGGAAAGACAACCGAAATGGAGAGAAGGATTTTGCAATTGCATCAGATTATGAAGAAACCTGGAATGACTCGGACAGCATAACGACTGTAATTGTAAGAAATGTCTTTTCTTGCAATGTAGAAACAACACTTACATAATAAGATGTAAGAAATCAAGAGTACAACATCTCTAGAATACTGAACACAACTTTCCTACGGCTACAAGGAAGCAAACAACGAGATGTTCTAGTAAGACATAGATGAGCCTAGTCCTATCTTCCCATAGAATAAGATAAGGGTGACTCAGAACTCAGAACAACGAAGGTAAGGAGAAAAAAGAAGCCTTACGTTGTTCCCTTATATACCCAGAGTAACTATATAACTATAGCAAGCTAGACTCGACTTCGGCCAAGGATGATAATCCTACAATCAGTCCTGCTCTGATACCAAGTCTGTCGGGACCCGGGGTTAGCGTATGCAAGACTTGCCACAACACAATCATATGGAGAGCCGAGAACCGTACCCACTTGTCTAAGAAGACAAGGCCAAGCACAGAACATTCTCGGAAAGCATCAAATGTGAGGGGCATCCCATCCAGGCCGGATAATCAACTGAGATGGGTCCTCATCATACACACACAAGTCTAAATAATATGGGTGGTGAACTCCCATACTCATAGACAAGTCGCCTCAACCATACTATCGACTGTATCATAACCCTTACATAGACTTACTCCAGCCCGATCACTTAGTCGTGGTCTAGGGCGGGCTCGATCATACATCAAAGTGTGCACGTGACGGAGTCACGAGCAATCGCATCGCGATGCCTCAAGCTGCGCACATCTAAGGGCCACTTGGTGTATAAAAGACCGCCAGCCAGATCACAACTAAGGTCTCGAAAACCCAAACTAAGACATGCATGATATAATAACACAGGCAGCACACATGTCTAGTATGAACAGCAGGTATCATTTCCATTCTCTACAAAGTATACAACTTTATTGATAACTCTTACAGAGTGCACACAGAGATCACGAGACCGTGATCCAACATTACAACAAGCATGCGGAAGCAAAGTAGGTCTGAGTACAGACAAGTTTACCAAATGGCTTAGAGAAGCCTTAACTATAAACAAGCCCTTCCACGAGGGACCAGTCATCTGACTGGGACTACACTAGCTTGGTCTTCAGTCGTTGAGCTCGAGGAAGAATCCACCTTCGGGGTCAGTGGGTTCATCTAAAACATAGAATAAGAAAACGTGAGTACAAAGTCGTACTCAGAAAGACTTACGTAGGAGCTATACTACTCATGCACATGTATCAAGGTAAAGGGAGGTGGGGTTCAAAAGCAGAAGTGCCAGGTTTGATTTGGCTAGTCCTGAACTACGATTTCAAGACTTGAGGTAAGAAACGTACACGAGTCCACTACATGTCTCCAACCAATTACACCACTATGTTGCCTTCCTCGACTTCCCACGAGAAAGCACGCCATAGCACTCACGCTTATCTTGGCAAGTTTTATAATTATCCATTGAAGTTGTCTAATAATCAAGCACAACTTTCCAAGCAGTCCCTTACCACGGACGGCGCTATTCGAATAGTTTTGTTAACCCTTCAGGGGTGTACCGCTACACACACATGTCATCACTTACCGCCTTTTGCGTGTAAGCGTTCAACAGGTGACAGCGAGGATGCCACCACAATTTTTACCTCATAGCCGATCTAGGCCAAGAAAGCCGCCTACCTGGGTTGGCTACAACTATCGTGAACCCGGCCAGTTAACCGAAGTGGACCTAGATGATGTGTGCGTGGTGCATAAGCCGGTCTCGGCTGAGCCGTTCTCTCACTTAGCATCCAGGCCACAAAACTACTAGAACTCCGAACTACTGCGACATCTGGACATCGAAAGGGATGAGTTAGTAGGTTGAGAGGGGTCAGTGAGCCCAATGTGTGGTTGTACTCTTCATCTTGGATCACCACACAAGAACTCGGACTTAGGGCGGTGTTCAACGCGACAACCCACCGTGTACTCCTACATAGCCTCTCATCGTTCACCTTGTATTAGGGTAGATTCACCAACACATTTCTACCATCATCAATCTGAATTCTACCATCCCGACTCACATAACAGTATCAACATTGTATCACTCTAAGCATGCAATAAGCAGTAACAATTGCAGGGGCCACATGATATCAATCAACTCCTACATTTGCTAGGATTGTGGTTTGCTTACTACTGTGACAAAACACAGGTCATGCAAAATAATGGGTTCATCTATGCGGTAGAAACGTAGCATGGTAATCATCCTAAACAATGCATAAGCGAGACTGAGAGGGAAGTGGGATTTTATCGACATCATCAATGGGGGTTTGCTTGCCTTGCTGACGAGGTTCAGGTTTAGGGTCTTCAACGAAGGGGGCAGCCTCCTGTTCCGATTCCACTTCTATCGACAAACAACAATCAAGGGGGGGCAACATAAGTACAATGCACAAACACATGGTTGAAGGTTGAAACTTGGTATACATGCTTCTGATGTGTGAGGAATTTCCATTTAAATGGAGTGTGTTGCATTTGAGTTGAAAATTCAAACTCCATTTGATTTATCGATGAATTTCAAATGCATTTGGAACCCTGAATTTTCATTTGAAATGGTTGATCATGAAGTGATGTTGTAAAGGTGAGGTAAAGTCTCTGATGTGTGGATGAAACCATATAGAAGAAGTGTGTTGCAAAGTCATTTGCAAAATCACTCCAAATTTGAATTCAAAAGAAGGCCATATGCATGATTGCTACTGTTCACACATTTTAAAATGGTCAAACATAGAAACAAGTTGCATATTCACAATTCTTGCATTTTTCTGTTAATTTTAGACATATTATTTGTCCAATTTGGAGTTAAAATGAATTAATTATGAATTTCCAAAGTTTAATTCATTTTCTGGATTTTCCTGCTTTTCTTTTTAAATGGAAATTCGATTTAATGGGTAAGCATGAGGTCATGCTTGCGTCAGGGGGGGCTCTGACCAGAGGGGCCCACTGGTCAGTGGCTCTGGGTTAATTAATCAAGTGGATTAATTTAACAGGGGGGTTAGTGGCCTCTGGCCCACGTGTCAGTGTCACCAGGGGGTGATTAAGCACGGGTTAAGGCCTAATGGCCTAGATCGTCGCCGGCGAGCTCGGCAGACGGCGGCGCGTCGCCGGAGTCACGTTTCCAGGCACCAAACACTGCGCCAAGGGCACCAGAAGATGGCCCGTGACGAGCGGCATCGTATGCGCTACTCGCGTGTCACCGGGGAGGCTCCAAACGACGTCGGCTTCAAAGGTGGCGGCGGCCGGAGCTACGGTGTTGGGCGGCGCTTGCAAAACCGGCATGGGGTGGTGCTTGCGTGGGTGCGTTGGGTTGCTAGGGACTCCAGGAATGTCACATACAAGATGGGGAAGAGGGAGGCACACGGGAGCACGTGTTTGGTCATCCATGGCGGCGACGGAGCTCGGCTCCCATGGAGGAATGGCACAGAGGGCGATAGGGGCTTGGCTGGGTTAGGGAAAATGCTCACCGTGGCGCTAGGAACACAATGGGGCAGTCGATGGAGACGGGGATGGCTCGACGGCGGAAATTTGCGGTGGCCGGAGCACGGTGGTGAAGATGACGTCACGTCCAGGCTTCGTTTCTCAATTAGATGCGTAGTTCGACAGAGAAGACGATGGTAGAGCGATTGGGCACGGTCGTGCAGCCTCTCGTCGTCGCTGGCCGCACGTGGTCTTCATCGTACTCCGGCGAGCTTCACCGTCGTCTTCGATTCCGGCGGAGGAGGGAGGGGAACTTGCTCTTGAGAGGGGGAAAAGAACGGGCGCGTCTTCCAGGCGTAACACGACGTGGAGATAGACTCGGGGGAGGCCTGGCGCATCGGCGGCGTTGCGGTGGCAGTCGTTGCCCCCGGCATGCTCGACGGCGAGCTATTTGGGGTAGACGACAGGGGACTTGGCGGGCTCGGCTAGGCTAGTGGGCTGCTGGGGGTTGAGTTGGGCCTGTTTCCTGGTAAGCTTCCTTTTCCTTTTTCTATTTCTATTTCTTTTCTGTATTTTGTTTTTCCTTGCTAAAAAAATAGCTAGGCATTTTATTAAATGCTGAAACTTTTTATATGGCCTCACAATATAATAGGCTAGCCACTTGTAAAGTTTGAACATTTTTAAAATTCAAATAATTTGAACTTTAATTCAAATAGGGGTTTAAATTTAAATCAAATGTCCTATTTGAATATTTGAAAAATCCATGAGCATGGGATTGCTACCACACCACTTGATATATGATCACACTCATTTATGGGAGTTCTCAAAAATACAAAAGGAATTTTTGGAGCAACTTTTATTCTGGCCATTTGAAATAAATTCATCTGGGGGTTTTCTCTCTCCCATTTCAGTTTCTTTTGAAACTTTTAACATGAATGCAGTGTGAGACTTGATCCTAGCACATACCTAACTTGGGGGTGTGACAGCGGCCGGCTTTTGAGTTGGGTGTTGACTCATCGGGGGCCACCCCGATTTGTTCGTTGTTAGTTAGAGGGACCTGTCGTTTCGGATCTCTCGGAACTAAATCATAAAATGGTTGCCTATAATTAGTAGCAACTGAGAGAGATGGGCGTGCGTGCGGAGCCTTGTAATGGGAATTTGGTACACCCCTGCAGGGTTAAATCTTTTCGAGAAGCCGTGTCCACGGTTATGGATGACTTTAGACCTACTCCTTGTTCATAGAAAACAACAACCGAGATAATCTTAATAAACTTGATCAATGTGTGTGTGCCTTGACTGCTTCTTCTTCGTCGGGGTGCGAAGAGGAGGAAAAGGATAGGATAGGTGTTATGATTGCGTAAGTAGTTGATAGCAAGACTTGTTGGAGGCGATTCCTCATCGAATGCTTGGATTCTTACCTTACTCTCTAGATCGTTAGCCACTTCATAAATGCTAGTGCGGCAGCAACCTCACCACTTACCCCATCCTTACCGTAAACTACTAGTTGTCCTAGAATGACGAGTGATGAAGTCCTTGTTGGGTCAGATGACCACTACAGTTTGGATGCTGAGTACTTCTGTACTCATGATACTACCCCCAAACTCTTTTCAGGGTTCTTGATCGACAACAGGTATGGTGATCGACGTTTCACGTGGAGACTCGGCGACGACTAGTTAGGCGGATCCCGACGGAGGGCATATTGTAAGGCCCGATATGCGGTACTGTTCCAGATCTAGATGTTTTCATCCAGATCCGGGGACGAAGCACATATCGGTCCCACCGCGACATATGACATAGCCATATGCCCCAGATTTCCAACATGATATCACAACATTACAGATACAAGGGTACAACATCTCATACAATCGGCATACAACTGCCTTAAATACAATACAACAACGGAAGATACATGTCCGAGTACAGACTAAAATCAAATGCCTAGTGGCAAAGAGAAAAACAACGATCCCCATAACCACACGGGTCCAGGCCCTCCGCCGGGATCCGCCTAACTAGTCGTCGTCGAGTCTCCACGTGAAACGTCGATCACCATACCTGTTGCCGATCAAGAACCCTGAAAAGAGTTTAGGGGTAGTATCGTGAGTACAGAAGTACTCAGCATCCAACTGTAGTGGTCAATTGACCCAGCAAGGACTTCATCACTCGTCATTCTAGGACAACTAGTAGTTTACGGTAAGGATGGGGTAAGTGCTGAGGTTGCTGCCGCACTAGCATTTATGAAGTGGCTAACGATATTGAGAGTAAGATAAGAAGCCAAGCATTCAATGAGGAATCGCCTCCAACAAGTCTTGCTATCAACTACTTACACAAGCATAACACCTATCCTATCCTTGTCCTCCTCTTCGCATCCGGACGAAGAAGAAGCAGTCAAGGCACACACACGTTGATCAATTTATTAAGATTATCTCAGTTGTTGTTGTCTATGAACAAGGAGTAGGTCTCAAGTCGTCCATAACCGTGGACACGGCTTCTCGAAAAGATTTAACCCGGCAGGGGTGTACCAACTGCCCATTACAAGGTTCCGCACGCATGCCCATCTCTCTCAGTTGCTAACCATCACAGGCAACCATTTTATGATTTAGTTCCGAGAGATCCGAAACGACAGGTCCCTCTAACTAACACTGAACAAATCCGGATGGCCCCCGGTGAGTCGACATCCATCTCAGGAGCCGGCCGCTCTCTCGATCTGGTCTCTACCGTATGACTCGGGTTTGGATAGCCGGTGAATTCTCACATGAGTCCGGGTCCTCATCCGGCCAAGTTGGACCAACAAGGTACCATGTTCCCGCTGGCCTAGGTTGTTTTAAAGGATATCTGCCAGGAGCTAACCGACAGACATATATGCATGGTTTTCAAATGGTAAAATCAGCTTGGGCCACCACTAGAAATGTTTGAAGCTAGCTAGGTAAAAAGGGGACCCCGTAGTACCCCACACGCGGTTAGGCACGCTCAGTCTTAAAACCAATACCCGGAACTCGGATCCTAGGTGACTCGAATGGAACAAAGCGTCGGGGAGGGATAGCCTAGACCTTCCATCCTTCGTCGAATACAGTCAACATTATAATAATCATATCATCAACAACAATATAATAATGTGATATCCCAAACCAAGGAGTAACAGGGTAACATCGTAGCATCCTAAGCATGCATAGTAAGCAGGGGCTAAGTGTTGGATATGTGCCCTAGAGACAAATTAATAAAGATATTTGTCGCATATCCGTTTTGTTCATAATACGTTTTATACAGTGCTATAACTGTATTAACTGGAAATAATAATACAGGTGTTGTATAAAACATGGTCCGTAGTTTAACTCGGGTAAACTATCTCATTGGGCAATTTATTGATCAAGCTTTCCTGATCATGGCGACACTTAAGTCCATTGACAATGAGGTCATATCGTTAAGGGGAATGATGTGATGGACGTACACCCACCTAAAGTATTGCAATGTGATCGAGTCACATAGTTCAGCTTTGCTATGACTTTGTAACGTATGGCTTAGTCCTTAGACAGTAATGATGATACGTAATTATCATCTATGAGGAGACTTTGATTTGTATCCCACCGCCTGAGTGAAATATGCTGGCTATAACGGTGCACTTTGGGTATTCCGAAATAGATGGTTGATGAGTATGTTAATAGATCAGAGCGGGATTTGTCAGTCCTTGTGAGAGGACAAGTACTCTGGGCCCACTCTGTGATATTGCATCAACACCTTGCAAGGACGTGACTAGGTCAAAGGAGATGCAATGTTCATGGACGAGAGAAGTTGTTTGTTGTGAACGAGATGTGAACACAGTATGTAGGATACCGACGATCAAACCTCGGACAAACAAAGTACCGCAGCATAAAGGGATTGCGCCGTATCGTTAACGGTTTCCAAAAGCGATCGAAGTTCATTCGATGGAAGCGCAGAGGCTGTCCAGGATTGTAACCAGGTCCAACTGACTAGTCATTGGTTAATGAGAAGAGTCTCGAACATGTCTGCTGTTTCCCGGACCGTTAGGGTGTTACACTTAAGGGCAATCGATCCATAGGACAGTTACGAGATCAATCGGTGAAATAGGAGAAATCACCAGAATAGTTCCGGAGGAGGACGGAATGGTTTCCGGACATTTTGAATAGTTCAAAATAAAGTTTAATTGTTTTAATAATGTTTTATTATTTAATTATCTGAATTAAATATTTAAAACATATTAAATAAATTAAAAAAATGGGAAAAAGGCTAAATGGGCCCATGGGGCCCATTAAGGGAGGAGGGGGACTCCCCCCTTGGGCTTGGCGCCAAGGGTGGGGCCCTCTCCCCTCCTTGGCCGGCGCACTTCTCCCCCTTGGGAGTTTAGTCCGACATGGGGGAGGGGAGGAGGATAGCACCCCCCCCCCCTTAGCCTATATAAGGAGGGGTAGCCCTCCCTTTTTTCGATACACCAATATCTCCTTCTTCCTCCTTCTCCTTCCCGGAAGTGGACGCCCCTTATTTGGAGTCTGTACCTGGATTGGAGTTCTCCACCATAAGGCAGGCCGTCGTTCTGCTGGAGTCGGGATCCGTAGCCGTCTTTCTTCCGCTGCTCGCCTAGTTCGGGGCCCGGGAGGAACATCGATTGTACCGTACGTGTGGTGCTACTTCATCGCTGGAGGTTTACCGGGAGTCATCCTCGCCGGTGGTGGTCTTCTACACGACAGGGAGGTCGTAGTTCCGAGTCTACGCCAGCCACGTTCGCAAGAACGTTTCCCTCTTTCGGTCTTCAAAGGTATGAACACCGATTCCCTCCGTTACTTTACATCGCCATAGCATAGATCTTGGGTTCGGGTAACATAGGTATGAAAAATTTGTGTTTTCTGCCCCGTATCCCAACAGTGGTATCATGAGCTAGCTATGCGTAGATGTATTGTACGGGTAGAACACATCTAGGATGTGGGCATCGAATCTTCATTCGTTACCCTCCCACGTGTACTCATTTAGCATTGCGGAAATGTTTGATGAAGCGGCCCCCGACCGACCTTACGCGTTTACGCGAGACTGGTTCCACGCTTGACATATGGCTTGTACCATATAAAGTGGCTGGGGGGTGTCTGTCTCTCTGCATTAGCGATGCAAAGATGTTTGCAACGGAGGGCCCCGACAGGGGTGTAATAGAGACGGATGGGAGACGGTGTTGTGGCATGTTTTTCGCAGGATAGAAACGGTTCTCTCTCTTGAAACCCCTAGCAGCCACGTAAAACTTGCACAAGCTAAAGTAGAAATGCGTTTAACTTTTGCTTTGCATGAAGGGGGATCATAGGTTGTATGATTTAAAGTTTTACTTCCTGTTTTATGCTAGTATGCTAGATATATCGACGGTAGCACGAAATAGGACCATCTCTCACAATACCAAAATTGTGTTCTCCCTTGGTGGGCACCACCTGGAAGGTTCTCCCATATGGCTTGATGCTTCGTACATACCGGAGTTGTCCTACATATTAAAAGGAGTTCGCATGAGGTTGGGTTCGGCAAGCCTGGCATATGCAGATATGGCCTTGCTGAACAGCTAACATCAAGGTTCGATTGGCAGGCTTGACGTATGTAGATGCGGGCCTGGAACACAGGAGACCGAAAGGTCGAGCACGAGTCACATGCCTGATGTGATTGGCTTAGAGGCCTACCTGGTTCGCATACTGATGGCCGTGACGATCGGGGGAGGTATGGGGGCTGGGATTGTGTAATCACTTAATTAAATTGAGAGATGTTTATCTAAGTGGGAGCTTTCTAGAATTTTGAGATTAAATTGAAACTCCACACTATGAACAAAAGTCTAAATATGTATCCTTGTGAATCAACCTTGTAGATGGCAGCACCTCGCCCCTCGTTTAACTTAGGATCATTCCTAGAGAAAGATAAGCTAAAAACAGATGGGACAAACTTCACCAACTGGTTCCGCACCCTGAGGATTCTCCTCGTTCCCCTCAAGATGGCATACGTACTAGAGGACTCGTTAGGTGACGCACCAGCATATGATGCCAGTCAGGACGAGAAGAATGTCTATCTCTCCAGGACTGATGATTACAACCTTGTCCAGAGTGGCATGCTCTACTCCATGGAGGCTGAGCTGCAGAAACGCTTTGATAGGATGGGTGCATATGAGATTATCACCGACCTCAAGGCGGTCTTCCCACCTCAAGCCAGGGCTGAACGGTACGAGGCTTCTGAAGCTTTCTTCTCAGCAAAGATGGATGAGCACGGCAGCGTGAGTGAGCACGTAATCAAAATGTCTGGCTAAGTTCAACGCTTGAATGCTCTGGAATGCCAGATTCCAGATGAACTTGCTGTTGATAGGGTGTTGCAGTCGCTTCCCTCTAGCTACAAAGTCTTTGTGCTGAACTAAAACATGCAGGGGATGACCAAAACCCCTTCTGAGTTGTTCTCCATGCTAAAGAGCGTCGAGGTTGAGATCAAGAAGGAGCACGCCTTCTTCATGGTCAACAAGACCACTGACTTCAAGAAGTCAAGCAGGCGGGAGAAGGCCAAGAGAGGTGGCCTCAAGAGGGATGGCAAGTCAGTTGCCACTCCTCCCAAGGCACCCAAGCCTAAACCCGGAGTGGAGTGCTTCTACTGCAAGGGTGAAGGTCACTGGAAACGCAACTGCCCCAAATATCTAAAGGACAAGAAGGCTGGCAAGGTTGCCAAGAGAGACGAAGGTATATTTGACATACATATTGTTGATCTTCTCTTGACAAGCGCCGGGAAGACATCCTGGATATTTGATACAGGATCTGTCGCTCATATTTCTAATTCCATTCAGGGACTAAGGAATAGGAGACGCTTGCTCAAAGATGAAGTGACGATGCGCGTGGGGAATGGCTGTCAGATTGAAGTCTTGGCGGTCGGCACGAAGCATCTTAGTCTCCCTTCGGGATTGGTTTTATTTCTGAATAATTGCTACTATGTACCCGCGTTGAGTGTGAACATCGTTAGTGGATCTTGCTTGAAGCGAGACCGCTATTATTTTAAGTCTGATACAATTGGTTATTCATTTTATAAGGATGAAATGTTTTATGTTCACGCACCGGAGTTGCATGGTTTGTTCGTACTTGATCTCGATGGTGACGTGTGTCACATTAACAATATTGAGGCCAAAAGATTGAAGAATGATGAAGATCACATGAAGATGTGGCATTGCCGACTAGGTCATATTGGTATAAAACGCATGGAGAAGCTCCATAAGGATGGACTTCTTGAGTCATTGGATTTTGGATCCCTTGATACATGTGAACAATGCCTCATGGGCAAAATGACAAGGACTCCATTCAATGGCATAATGGAGCGTGCGGATGTCTTATTGGGGATCATACACTCGGATGTATGTGGACCCATGAACGTCCCCACTCGCAATGGTCTTCGTTACTTCGTGACCTTTACTGATGACTTAAGTAGATATGGGTATATTTACTTGATGAAGCACAAATCTGAAACCTTTGAAAAGTTCAAGGAATTTCAGAATGAGGTCGAAAATCAACTCAGAAAGAAAATCAAGCACCTTCGATCCGATCGAGGTGGCGAGTATTTGAGTCACGAGTTTGGCAATCATCTGAAGTCTTGTGGCATAGTACCACAGCTTACGCTGGCAGGCACACCACAGAGAAACGGTGTGGCTGAGCGACGTAATCGAACACTATTGGATAGCGTACGATCGATGATGTCTCATACTGATTTGCCTGTGTCATTCTGGGGGTATGCATTAGAAACTGCCATTCATATTCTTAATAGGGCACCATCCAAATCCGTAAAGACAACACCATTTGAAGAATGGCATGGCACAAAACCTAAGTTGTCTCACCTTAAGATTTGGGGTTGTGAGGCTTATGTTAGGAAACTACAGCCTGACAAACTTGAGTCCAAGGAGGATAAGTGCATCTTTGTGGGCTATCCCAAGGAAACTTGTGGTAACACCTTCTACAACAAGTCTGACAGCAAAACGTTTGTTGCCAAGACGGGACACTTTCTTGAGAAGGAGTTTCTCGCGAAAGAGTTGAGTGGGAGGAAAATAGACCTCGATGAAGTGACTGACCAATAACTCCAATTTGAAGAAACGGCTACGGAAATTGTTCTGGAACCATCTTCCACAGTGGGAGCTAAAGAGAATGGCCAGAACGACATTCATAACGATCATGACATTGATGATGATCATGATGAGAATGAAGAGGAACCTTTTATGCCCCGTAGGTCATCAAGAGTCCGTCAACCTACTGAGTTTTATGGACAGCTTGTGAATGCAATCTCGTCTGATGAGTTGGATGAACCTACAAGTTACAAAGAAGCAATGGAGGGACCCGAGTCCGAGAAATGGCTTGAAGCCATGAAATCCGAAATAGACTCCATGTACACCAACAAAGTATGGACTTTGGTGGATATTCCCGAGGACCGCAAGGCCGTCGAGAATAAATAGATTTTCAAGAAAAAGACTGACGCAGACGGAAACGTATCTGTCTACAAAGCTCGACTTGTCGCGAAGGGTTTCCGAAAAATTCAAGGAGTTGACTACGAGGAGACGTTCTCTCCTGTAGCGATGATAAAGTCTATTCGGATCCTACTAGCAATAGCTGCATATCATGATTACGAGATATGGCAGATGGATGTGAAAACTTCATTCCTGAATGGCAACATTGAGGAAGAGTTGTATATGATGCAACAAGAAGGGTTTGTCGATCCAAGGAACGCTGGTAAGGTGTGCAAGCTTCAACGGTCCATCTATGGGTTGAAGCAAGCATCTCGGAGCTGGAATCTTCGATTTGATGAGGTCATTAAAGCTTTTGGATTTGTCCAAAACGTCGAAGAGTTCTGCGTCTATAAGAAACTGAGTGGGAGCTCTGTAGCATTCCTTGTGTTATATGTAGATGACATATTACTAATAGGGAACGATAATAAATTCTTAGAGGAAGTGAGGGAATATCTGAATGGACAATTTTCCATGAAGGACCTAGGTGAAGCTGCGTACATATTAGGGATTAAGATCTATAGAGATAGACCTAATCGACGGTTGGCCTTGAGTCAGAACACTTATATTGACAAGATATTGAAAAGGTTCAAAATGGATGACTCCAAGAGAGGTCTCTTGCCAGTTATAAAAGGTGTCAAGTTAAGTGTGACTCAATGTCCATCCACAGCAAAAGAGAAGGAGGAGATGTCCTCAAAGCCCTATGCCTCAGCCATAGGTTCTCTCATGTATGCTATGTTATGTACCAGACCGGATTTAGCGCTGGCCATTAGTATGACTAATCGCTACCAGAATAACCCGGGAATGGCTCACTGGACAGCAGTAAAGAACATCCTTAAGTACATAAGAAGAACCAAGGATCTCTTTCTCGTTTATGGAGGAGTTGATGAGGAGCTCACCATAAAGGGTTACGTTGACGCAAGCCTCGGCTCAGATCTAGATGACTCGAAATCCCAGACGGGATATGTTTTCATGTTGAACGGTGGCGCAATTAGCTAGAGGAGCGGCAAACAGTCAGTCGTCGCCCAATCTACAATGGAGTCGGAGTATATTGCCGCTTGCGAAGCGTCAAACGAGGCGATGTGGCTGAAGAAGTTCGTGATCGAGCTTGGCGTCTTTCCCAGTTGCACTGACCCCGTGGGAATCTTCTGCGACAACACGGGTGCCATTGCTAACGCGAAGGAGCCAAGAACTCACTCTACAGCAAAGCACATCCTCCGGAAGTTCCATGTGAGGCGAGACTACGTCAGGGATGGACACACTAGGATTCACAAGATACATACGGATCTGAATGCAGCAGACCCGATGACTAAACCTCTTCGACAGGGCAAGTTTGAAGAACACCGAGAGACCATTGGTGTTAGATACTTACCTGATATAAGCTAGTGTAATTTGTACTCTAGTGCAAGTGGGAGACTGTTGGATATGTGCCCTAGAGACAAATTAATAAAGATATTTGTCACATATCCGTTTTGTTCATAATACGTTTTATACTGTGCTATAACTTTATTACATGGAAATACTAATACAGGTGTAGTATAAAACATGGTCCGTAGTTTAACTCGGGTAAACTATCTCATTGGGAAATTGATTGATCAAGCTTTCCTGATCATGGCGACACTTAAGTCCATTGACAATGAGGTCATATCGTTAAGGGGAATGATGTGATGGACGTACACCCACCTAAAGTATTGCAATGTGATCGAGTCACATAGTTCAACTTTGCTATGACTTTGTAACGTATGGCTTAGTCCTTAGACCGTAATGATCATACGTAATTATCGTCTATGAGGAGACTTTGATTTGTATCCCACCGCCTGACTGAAATATGCTGGCTATAACGGTGCACTTTGGGTATTCCGAAATAGATGGTGGATGAGTATGTTAATAGATCAGAGCGGGATTTGTCAGTCCTTGTGACAGGACAAGTACTCTAGGCCCACTCGGTGATATTGCATCAACACCTTGCAAGGACGTGACTAGGTCACAAGAGATGCAATGATCATGGACGAGAGAAGTTGTTTGTTGTGAACGAGATGTGAACACGGTATGTAGGATACCGACGATCAAACCTCGGACAAACAAAGTACCGCAGCACAAAGGGATTACGTCGTATCGTTAACGGTTTCCAAAAGCGATCGAAGTTCATTCGATGGAAGCGCAGGGGCTGTCAAGGATTGTAACCAGGTCCAACGGACTAGTCATTGGTCAATGAGAAGAGTCTCGACCATGTATGCTATTTCCCGGACCGCTAGGGTGTTACACTTAAGGGCAATTGATGCATAGGACAGTTACGGGATCAATCGGTGAAATAGGAGAAATCACCAGAATAGTTCCAGAGGAGGACGGAATGGTTTCCGGACATTTTGAATAGTTCAAAATAAAGTTTAATTGTTTTAATCATGTTATATTATTTAATTATCTCAATTAAATATTTAAAACATATTAAATAAATTAAAAAAATGGGAAAAAGGCTAAATGGGCCCATGGGGCCCATTAAGGGAGGAGGGGGACTCCCCCCCTTGGGCTTGGCGCCAAGGGTGGGGCCCACTCCCCCCCTTGGCCGGCCCACTCCCCCCCCCTTGGGAGTTTAGTCCCACATGGGGGGAGGGGAGGAGGATAGCACCCCCCCTTTGGCCTATATAAGGACGGGTAGCCCCCCTTTTTCCAATACACCAATATCTCCTTCTTCCTCCTTCTCCTTCCCGGAAGTGGACTCCCCTTGTTTGGAGTCTGTACCTGGATTGGAGTTCTCCACCATAAGGAAGGCCGTCGTTCTGCTGGAGTCGGTATCCGTAGCCGTCTTTCTTCCGCTGCTCGCCTGGTTCGGGGCCTGGGAGGAACATCGATTGTACCGTACGTGCATAATCTCTTCGAGGCACTATACCTGTGGTGCTACTTCGTCGCTGGAGGTTTACCGGGAGTCATCCTCGCCGGTGGTGGTCTTCTACACGAAAGGGAGGTCGTAGTTCCGAGTCTACGCCAGCCACGTTCGCAAGAACGTTTCCCTCTTTCGGTCTTCAAAGGTATGAACACCGATTCCCTCCGTTACTTTACATCGCCATAGCATAGATCTTGGGTTCGGGTACCGTAGGTATGAAAAATTTATGTTTTCTGCCCCCGTATCCCAACACTAAGCAATGAGCAATAGTAACATAGCAGTACAAGGTTTGCTGGGAGGGGACATGGCTGTATCGGTTTGAAAAAGGCTGTAAACATGTGGTAGGATCAAACATCGAACCTAACCTAGACTATCATGCAAACCGCTTGTTGAAATAGAATGGATCATAAGTAATGTATAGTCCTTTCATGTTGATAAGTCGGGTTCTGAAGGTGTAGTAGCTCTCAAGCTCGCATCATCTCCGAAGCTACCCCCGGAAGCACTCAAGACGGTAAACACTGGAAATCAATCAATGAGAAAGCATCTATTACTACGAAGCAAACACGAGAAAGCATCAACAAGAAGGCAACACGAGACATCACACCTACCGTCGATAGCGGTTAATAACAGGTTAAGTGGAGTACTTGTCACACACGACGATACCACACATTTACTATGGTTCAAGTTGTTTAGAGACAGGTTATCAACAAAGGTTGTTAACATGGCAAATCAAGCAAGGCATATCACACAAACATGGAAAGAGGTGAAGCATAAGGTAAACTATCTATGCTAGTCAAGTTAAATGGGGTAAAACTCCTAAGCATGCTTATCACTATTTACCCCAAGAAAATTATAACGTTTGGTACTGTTTTACCCTAAACAATATTTTATATTTGTTAACAGCAGCAAACAATAGCATAAACACAATCTACACGCAATTTTAGTCAAGTTACATATAAAGAACATTTTAAACGGAGCAACGGTTAAAAAGTTATAAAATAAACAAGTTACAGTGGCAAGGTTGTAATTATAAGGTAAACAACAGGTAAACAAAGTCAAACATGGCAAAGGAGCACATTTTATTAAACTAGACAAAATTTTATGTAACTTTCATGTTTAAAGCGTCGCGATTTGAGCTACCGTTAAAAAGATACGGGCACCGCCAAAAGCTATTATAATCTGCCAAATACAATAACCTAGAAAAGGAGAAAAAAAGACTAACGGGCCAAAAGCATCTAAACGGGTTAAACAGGGGGTGAGCGCTGCTTATTAAAAGATGCTCACGGGTGAGAATAGTACACGGGCCAGCCCACTAGCGCAGAAAAAAGAAAAAAAGGTCAGAGGGGGGTGTGCTCACCGAGTGGGCCACGGCCCAAGTCGGCTAGAGGGAGGGTTGGCAGGCCGCAGTGCTCTGCTGGGCCGCAGCATGCTGGCTGGGCCGCCGACGCGAGCAAGCCTCGTGGGTGCACCAGCCCACAAGGAGGCGCAGCGAGAGGTCGTGGACGCTCCTGTCGGTCCCGACGGGAACTGGCCGCGGCGGCGGTGCTCCACCTGTCGGATCTCACCGGAGTTGGCGTAGGCGGCCAGGGACAGGGGCGGAGAAGGCGTGGTTGGCCGGGGGATGCCGGATCCCTACCGAATCTGTCCGTCGGCGTGCTTGGGGCGGAGCTCGGGAGCGGTGGCCATGGCAGCTGGGTGGCTCCAACACGGTGGCGCTCCTACAGGGAAAGGAAGAAGGAGGTGAGGGAGGGCCGAGAGGAGGAGAAGGGAGAGGAGGAATGGGGGAAGGAGACGACCCAAAGAGGTGGTGGACGGCGGCTGTTGCGGCCTACCGGCGACGACCTCGGGCTCCACGGGCGCGCGTTGGAGAGGTGAGGAGAGAGGAGAGAGGTTGGGGTGACGTGGCGCAGCGAGGACCCTCCAATCGCCCGATCCGACGGCCGGGAGCTCCTAGGGGCTAGGGTTTCGGGGTAGGAGGTGTTTTTGGGCAGATTTTGGGAAAGTGGAGGGGGTGGCTGCAATATTTAGGCTAGGGAAACCCTAGAAAGGGGTTGTGGAGTGGTGGTCTTTATATAGCCCAGGTGCCTGGCAGTTTGCAAAAACATCCCCGGTTTTTCTCTCGCGCGCGCGGTGTTTACGTTTCTGACCGCCGGGGCGTCCGCAGGACCTCTGATTCGGGTAAAACTTCGAACTGCGCGATCAGCACGTCGAGCCGGCGGCATTCACCTCGCGTTGGAACCGTTCCGAGAACACTTTCCGGCGCGCTATAAAAATATCCCGTTTACTTATTAAACGGGGTTTTCGCGACGGTGATCGGGTGAAACCCGGTGTCGCAAAGGTCAGGTGCCAGGGTGGAAGGGTCGGTCTCCGTCCAGTACGAGATAAGAGGGGGAAAAATAATCGCCGATCGATAAATCGGGGATGCAACACCACAAACAAATCAGACAATAAAAAAATTCACACCGAAAACAAAAATTATAATTTTTGTGAAATCTAGGCTGGTACACATATCGGGCCTTACACTGCTCTTGAGTTGTGAGTTTTCTAGAGCCGACATGCCTTCTTCTTCTTGCGATGCGGAACGACTGCGAGTGATCTTTTGAATGGGAGTGGAATGTTGGATCAAGTTTGATTCTATCATTGATCGAGTAGTTGCAGATCATCTTGACGAATTCGTCCGGTCTTAGATCGGAGTCGTAGTACTTGCCAGATTTAGTTTTAGAACCTTCATCGGATTCTGGGGTGGCGGCGGGTGCTCGGGTGGATGCCGGCGCTGCTACGCCAGGCAGTGATTCGTTGAGTGATACTTTGATATGGACTTCTTGCTCTGGCTCCGCGATTGGCCCGGTGGTTGTGGCATGTGTTTTCCCTCTCCATCGTCGAGTTTTTCTTTGTTGGGCGCGACTTTGATAATCGCCGAAATATTTATCTTGGCGCAGCTGTCGGCCAAGTGATCTTGGAGGCACGACGGAGAGGCTTGCGTTGAACCTGAGTTCTTCGAGTGGGTTGGATCTTGCTCGAGTCCTCGAGTTATGATTTGGTGATGACGGGACCACCGAGATCGTGATTCCAACCAGCGTCTTCCCCACGGTCGGCACCAATCGATGAGGATTGACCTCGGCAAATCCCATGGTTAGGAACCCTGGGTTAGATCGTACAGGAGATGTGCAGGTTGGCGTTACTCGTCGCCCAACAGGAGAAAGCACTTCCTGCTCGATTGTAATATAATGGAGGCGATGACAGTGGAGGTCAAGGCGAGATCTCTCTAGACCGGAGGTGTTGCTAGAATATTCGATGCCCTAGACGTCCCCTCTCCGAGCGTTTATATACTAGGCTGGGTCGCAAGGAGTCCGTCTAGATTTACAGAGAGGGTTTCCTAATCTAACTTCAGTCTTGGACGCCAAGTTTTGGTTTCCATAATCGTCGAGGACTCCTTATGGAGGTTGCCTCGAGTGGGCCAGGTGTGGGCCGGTCGAGGCTTTCAGTGGGCCCTCTAGCTTGATACGCACCAGGTACCCTCATCTTTAAGAGTCGTGGGGTCACCCTCTCGTCACACTAGTTCCCCTCTCATAATAATTTTCATTGGCATCATGAATAAAATCAACAATATAAATAACACATAAAGCATTCTCATCATGATCCACATGCAAAAAGGTATTCTTACTAGCAAAAGAATTATCAACTATCACATCACTAGTGGGTAAAACATTTGGAATCCTATCATTCCCAAGCTTAGTGCTTTCCATATCATCATTTTCAGAATTGGTACCAACAAGATTTTCAAGATCATAAGTAGCATTATCATCATTTTCCCAATCACAAAAACTACCATGCATATCATAATCAAAATCATCTTCAATAGTGCCTACGGACTTAACATAAGGATAATAATGAAGGCAATAAAGTTCACGATCTTCTTTAAACTTACAACCATTAGGATAAAAGTAGATGCGAGGAATATGCTCAGGCCAGGTTGATACTCATTCTTCTTCCTTCTTTCTCCTCTTCCTCATTTCTTTTTCTTCTTCTTGACCTTAGGAGGGAGTTGTTGGAGAGGAAGCTTCTCCACATATTCTGGTTTATCATTAGAAACAATTCATTTTCATGGCAATTAACAACACAATAGAGATGGAAATTTTGCAAAGTGTTGTTTATTCCTAAGGCATTATCATCTAGCCAAGAAGTTTATAATGATAACTCTTCACACATCAAAAATAACATAAGTTCATCATAAAGATCTGAAGTGATCATGTTATCACATAACTGGTGAACAATTATGTTTTGAATGTACATGCATTGAAATTTAAAGTGACCATTTATACCACAATGTTCACAAGTAAAAGGATAAAGGTCACACAATTATCTAGCAATTTCATTTAAATCTCTAACCCAAGTGATTGTTCTTTCATGCTTATGTTGCGTACAATACTTCTCTTCTTCAATCATAGGCCTTTCTCAAGGTCTATCCACTCCACATAAATTAACATGCTTATATAAAACTTCATTTTCAGGAATTGGAGCATGCATGTTGCAATTAACATTAACAATTTCATTTTCTTTGAAAATCTCTTTAAAAGGTTCATGATGCTTGATCCAATTCTCCTTAGGCATATTAAGATGTGAAGCAAAAGATTTGAGGAAATCAACAAGGAGTTGAGAATCAAGCCCAAACTTAGCACTAAACTAATTAAAACTTGCAGATTCAACAAAGGACTTAATGCAATCATACAAATAATTTATACCTCACTCTTTACCTTTGTCAATCTCCCAATCTTCATTATTGCGTTGAATTCTTTAAAGGAGTTCACATTTATCATCAATATTTTTGTTTGTGAAAGAACCCACAGAGGAAGCATCGAGCAAGTCTTTACCCTGTTGAGAGAGCCTCGCATAGAAATTAGTAATAATCATATCTTTGGGGAGCCCGTGGTTAGGACATTTTAGCATTAAAGTTTTCAGTCTCCCCCAAGCTTGAGCTATGCTCTCTCCATCATGAGGATAGAAATTATAAACATAATTCCTATTCTCATGGACTTGATGAAGAGGATAAAACTTGGAGTAAAAGAGAGACTGGATCTCTTCCCAATCCAGCAGGTGAGAATCATCCAGTAGCCTATACCATTCAAGTGCTTTTCCTTTGAGTGACAAGGAAAATAATTTCCTCATGACTCCATCTCTTGTCAAACCTGAAATCTTAAACAACTCACAAAGTTCTATAAGTTTCAACAAATGAAAACTAGGATTGACTGTTCCATCATAACAATCATTCCTAATTATTTCAATTATCCCAAGTAGTATTTCGAATGGGATACATTCAGTAGGTGGAGGAGACTTCTCTACCACAGGTGTGGTAAAGCGGCCTTCCCCAAGCAGCGAACTAAGAGTGCGGTTTTCCATAAGCCTAACTATTGAAAATAAAAACAAGAAACGAAAAGATTTAATTGAAATATCTAAAGATATACCTTCAAACGCTTACCTCCCCAGCAACGGCGCCAGAATTATCTTGATGTCTACGCATGCTTCTATTCTTGTAGACTATGTTGGGCCTCCAAGCGCAGAGGTTTGTAGGACAGCAGCAATTTCCCTCAAGTGGATGACCTAAGGTTTATCGAACTCAGGGAAGTAGAGGTTGAGGATGGTCTCTATCAAGTAACCCTGCAATTAAGAAACAAGAAGTCTCTTGTGTCCCTAACACACGTAATACAATGGTAAATTTTATAGGTGCACTAGTTCGGCAAAGAGATGGTAAAATATGGGTGATAGGTGTGGCAAAGCAAGGTAATATAAATCTTTAATCAAAATTACAGAAAGGTAGAAAGTAGGAAACATGAGCACAAACAGTGTAACAATGGTGATAAACAAGGGCTAGGCTTCATACTTTCACTAGTGGCAACTCCCAACAACGTTAACATAGTCTAATCACATGATATTTCCACTAAAACATGCAAGGAGACGTAACTCAGAGATCATTCCTTTGTGATCAAGAGAGGACGAGAATTATGTAGGGCTACAAAAGCACACCTCAGAGTTCGTAGTTCTCATTTATGGATTTCCCAATGTCACCGCGGCCATCCAAAGAGAGTACCACAATCACCACAACATAGCTCAAAGATAGTCAAAGACAAGCACCAAGAGACTCTCAATCTTCAATCAATACAAAAAAGAGGAAATTACTCATAAAAATATTCTTCTAATATATGTCCAATAGACCGTTGTCACCATGGTCTCGGAGATTATACTAGATAAGATCAAGTGAGTACATCAATCCAATACATAGAAGAAGGGGAAAAATCGTGGGATCACCCTAGATTAACATAGCCTCCGATCACAATCAACATCACTTCATGGGAGAGAGAATTAACCACATAGATACTATAGAAGACCTCAACCCCGAGGAGGAACTACTCCATCTTCATGGAGGGAGGAAGCAACGTCGATAGAGATGAATCCGAGGGCACTTCCCCGTCCCGGCAGGGTGCCTGCATAGGAATTCTGGTCCCCCTAAACTTGTTGGCGATGGCGGCGGAGCCTATCATTGCTTCTGGAAAAAGAAGTTGCATATCTCGGGTTTTTGTGTCGAGAGCATAAATAGGGCCAAAGGGGAGACTGAGGGGTGTTGGGGTCTGGGGCAGAAAACAAAATTTTTTCATAACCTACGATACCCAATCCCAAGACCTATGCTAGGGCGATGCATGTAACGGATGGAATAAGTCACATACCAGTATGTATTCCATTAAGCGGGAAACGTTCCCGCGTGAACGTGGTTGGTGTAGTCGTACCGGCAATCTCCGATGCCGCGCAGCTCAACGATGACTCTGATAGCCACCCGGTCCTTGAAACCGATGCTCGGGATTGCGTCCCCGTCAGAACGTTGTCGGTGAAGACGCCGCGATACGTCCACGACGATGAAGTAGCACCAAAAGTGTAGCACCTCACAGGATTACACAAATACGGTGTACCCGACGTCCCTCCGGGCTCCGAACCAGAAGAGGAGCGGAAAGAAGATGGATTCGGATCCCAATTCCAGCAGCACGACGGCGTGCATATGGTGGAGAAATCCCCAACCCAGTGCAGACTCCAAACAAGTGGAGTCCGCTCACAGGAGGCAGAGAGGAGGAAGAGAGATGAAAAACTTGTCTCAAATTGGTTGAAGGAAAAAGGGCTCCCTACCCCTCCTTATATAGGCCAAGGAGGGGGAACACACGTCCCTCAACTTCCCATGTGGTACTAAACCAAAGGGGAGGGGGGGCATGTGCGCCTAGGTGGGGGCATGAGCCCCTTCATGGCGCCATGGCCCATGGGGGAAGACTCCCTCTTCCCCTAATGGGCCTTTTCAGGCCCATATGCCTTTTTATTCTATTTTAATTATATTTAATTATATTTTAATATTTAATTCAGATAATTAAATAATAAACATATTTAAAAATTATTAAATAACATTTTGAACCTTTAAAAATTCCCAGAAAAATTTCTGGCCTCCACCGGAAACAATTCCGGTGTTCTCTCTTATTTCTCCGGTGATCCCGAATCAATCCTTAATGTGTTGAATACCCTTAAGTGTGACACCCTAAAGTCCGGGAAACAACAGACATGATCGAGATACTCTCTTGATCAATGACCATCGATGAGACCTGGTTACAATCTTAGATGGCCCCTGCGCTTCCATCGAATGAAACTTCATCGTTTTTGGATCCGTTTAACGTTGAGAAATATCCCTTGGTCCTATGGTACTTTGCTTGTCCGAGGTTTGATCGTCGGTTTCCAATATACCTAGTTCATCCCTATTACCGACAAACATGTTTACTCGTTCCCGTAATATTACAACCCTCGTGACCTAGTCACATGATTGCAATATTTATGATGTAATATCATCGAGTGGGCCTAGAGTATCTATCCGCCACTCGGATGGAAAAATTCCTCTTTGATCTATTTGCATACTTATTAACCTATGTATTCGGAATACCTGAAGTGCACCTTTATGGCCAGCATATTTCAGTCAGGCGGTGGGTTACAAATCAAAGCATCCTCATAGATAGTAATTACGTATGATCATTACGGTCAAAGGATCTGGTCACTACTTTGTAGTTATCGCAATGTTGAACTTATGTGACTCGATCAGATTGCAACACTTCTGGTGGGTGTGTGTCCATCATATCATTCTCCCAACGATATGACTCCATTGTCAACAAATTAATTGCTCATGATCAGGAAACCTTGATCATCAATTGCCCAATGGACTAGTATACTAGAGTTAACTAGGGACCTAGTTGTTTTATACCACACGTGAATCAATGTTTCTGCTTAATACAGTTATAGCATAGTATAAAACGTATTATGAACTTATGGAATATGCTAATAAACATATATTATTTGCCTCTAGGGCACATTCCCAACAGTCTCCCACTTGCACTAGAGTACAAATAATCTAGTTGCAATTTTCTGTGGATCGTATACCTCCATATCATCTATATGGTTATAGATCATGCTTGGTTGTGGAAAAGGTTGTATCAACGGTCTGCATACCATTCAGATTTGTATGTCTTTTGCAAATCATTAATGTCACCTAGTTTGACATTCCTTCATTATCCATTATAATGATGATGTATATATATATCTGGCGGTAGAGTGAGACTTCATTTGTTGTGTTTCATCAATGACATCCGATGGGTCACGAGGACTTTCCCATAGTCTTGCACACTGAAACTCACTCAGTCAGAAGTCGAACTTCTTGAGCCAAAATATAACTCCTGCCACTTCTAAAGCATCCACATCAATGTAGATTAAATCCTTAGTGCATTGTATGAAACTTTGATGTCTAACCATGTTTATTTTAACTTAGGCATTCATTAGTATGATATCTCAATTTTCTAGGTTAGTGTCAAAACTTGAACCAGCATAACATTTATGGTCAAGTACATTATCCTTTACAAATTAGAGATGTATCCTCAGTTCTCTCCAGACACTGAAGGATAAACTTAACTCTTTGTTGAATGATTTACTCATAAATCATATCACAACATGTTCTTCTTACTAAGAACTTGGGTCACATTACGTCGAGTACATAACTCTGGTTTTATATGAAAGAACCTATGACAAAGGCATAGAGGATGTAGCACATCCATTTCTTTCATTTAACATTGTTATTATACTGAGATTAACTCAATACTTCTCTTGGATATACAAGTAAGAACTACTTGTTAACTTGTCCCATTCTGAACTCCTTCAGAATCTTATCCAGGAAAATATTCCGACTCAATGTTATTAAACGCATTAATCTATCTTAATAGATGTTCAATGCTTAACTTCATTCATGAAAGATCTGAATAATCATACATACCAACTATACCATTCTTAATATGTTATCCATATATGAGAATGTTGTCATGCTCCCACTCAAATATGTCAGTCACATATAAGGTAAGGATAACATCCACATAGCTCCTACTCAAATATGTCAGACACATATAAGACTAGGATAATACTCCCGTAGCTCCCACTCAAAATATGTCGTCCACATATTAAGTTTAGGAAACTATTCAACTCCCACTTAGTTTCATGTGAATGCATGTTTCTCAATATTTTGGCTAAGTCCAAAATCACTTTGATCATCCATCAAATTGAGAATTCAGATTACGAGACACTAGTATCCATATGTTTTCAAAACCTTCTTGTTGTACCAATTACAAGACTTCTTCAAACGCAGGATTTGAGGAAGTCACGGTATTGATAACAATTTGGATCAATCATAGTGAATATCCCATTGACTCAAGCATCGCTACTTATTGTAGTCAACCTTTTGAATTTGTCAGAAACATAATTTATGACAAATCGATCTTGATGTCTTATTTGATGTTCACATTTATTCCTTATAACTTTGAAGATATTGAGAATATCAAGTAAACTCTTTACTCGATAAGATTCAAGTAATCTTAAATGTGATTGTATGGGATTTCATGACTCATAGCCATATCTCGCACTTAGGTCCACCATCGCTTCTTTGTAGTTCATAGGTATGTCTTGTTTCATTAACACGACAAGTGAATCATGAATATTATTTTGCACAAGGGAAAATATGTATTCTTGAATCCTACTATGTTCAGTCAAAGATTTAACTGAAACATCATGATCATTATCATTAGTTTCTCCTCTAATTGTAGAGCTTTGATTCCGGAACATATTCTGTTGCGTTACTCTGACATCTGGAGGCAAGGTCAATTACCTTGGTTGAACTTTCACTTTTCTTCCATTACCACATTTATCAAGAACAATTCTTGACAAACACCAAACTTAGCAATACAAGTTTTGCTCCTTTTCGGTTCTAGTTGTGGAAGATGCATCCATAGTTGTCTAACGATACACTACAAAGATAATTTATCGTACAAATCACACTTCGTAGAAACCACAACACACCATAATATATATAGTGTTGGTTTACACAAACTTAGATGGTTCCTTATACTGAAGTGAGTGTTTGCATTTTAAATTAATAACTCTAAACAATAATAATAACGCAATTCGATAAGAGATAACTTAGACCATACACTATAAATAGGATATGATTACAATGTTCAGGCACATCAACAATATTAAAATGGTCCAAGCATTGTAATTTGTGGAACAACTTTCACAAGTCTTTTATGCCCAAGGCTAACTCAAAACGTTGTCACTTCGATCAAATCGTAGAGACTTGTCTTTCTTGTTAATTTAATATCCATCTTTATTGTGAAATCACTTTTGATCAGATCAAATTATTTCAGACTCATGTTTCATTAGTGAATACACATATTCTTCTAAGTCCACATCTGAAGTTCAAGAAATAATGAAATTCACTACATACTGAAATATGATACATCACAATGTATGATATTTAACAATCATTACACACTCTGTTTTACCAGAACGCGATGTTTCAGTCATCTCACCTAAAAGGCATGGTTTGCATGTGTGAAGAGATCAAGTATCTCAAAACATCATCATACCATTCATGACTTAAACTATAGTGTCATTAATAAGTCTGGATAATTCTTGGTATTACAATATTTCTTATAAATGATCAAACTACTATCATCAATACAATAATAACTCATTCATAATCGTAATGTGACCATAAAATATATCATTCATAAAGGGAGAACAACTGACTTGTTTCTCACTAATATGAATAATTTTCATCGCGAGATGCAAGACACACTAATAGTGTTCACATTCAAACGATCATAAATTTATTCATATAATTAATAAAATGATAGATGTAGAGGGAGAGTGTTGTCGACCATCAAATATCTTGATCATCGTCAGCACACATTATCACCTCATCCCTTCCAAGCCACTCTCAAGCAGTAAGTTCAAACATCAAATACTTAATCAACCGCGATTAGTGTTTTGTGGGGAAAGACATTTATAACTTGTATATCAAATATACTTTCTCCGTCAATGACTATTCCTGCATTGGTTCTACATTTAAAGTTCTCAACTTTGACCATGACCTCATGAAAGGTGAATGATTCTCCTTCATGAAATAGTCTACACACGGTCTTTGTAGCTGGGAGGAAGCGAATGCCACTTCCCAGTTATCGCAAAGTGACCAGTCATTCAGTAGTCCAAGTTGTACACAAGGTGTTCATGTATCTTATACTTTTTCCATGTGACTTTCTTAGCAGGTTGTTCCTTCCACAATGGTTGAAAGAAACCCCGTCCATATACTCATACTCCATTATTCTGATTTGTGACTTAGTGCTTTCAAGTTCACCTAGCACGTCATACGTGTTGGTTCCCTTAACATACATTCACAATTCAGATTCCATAGAATGAAGTATGGCGTATTGGAAAGTCATTCATAAGTGACAGTGAGTACGATACTCATCATCATCTTCCTTAATTACAGAGTTATCAGGTGTATCTCCTAGCAGTTCTCGTATTACGTTTAGTAAGTCATTACTAATGAGTATGTCTCTAACGGTGTTGGTAACAATCAATGAAGTAAGACACATTTTCCTTAAGTTCTACATCACACTAAAATGGCCATAGTTATAAACATTTGGGTATGACATTATCTACATTGATATTTGCTAAGACATTAAGATTAAGTTCGTAATATGTGGAGTTCATGTTTAAAAAAAATTCTGGAACTCCCACTCAGACAAACATCCCTCATAGTTTATTCTAAGTGATTACACGATCCTTGAGAAGTATATATCCCCCGTGTGACACGACCATCAGTATATTCTACAGGTAGGCCGTCATGCCAATCAAATCATCCATGTGACTCATGCTCGACCTTTCGGTCTCTTGTGTCCCGAGGCCATGTCTACACATGCCAGGCTCACCACCACACCCTATGTGATTTGTTGCCGTGTAATACATGGCCATGCTTCTAGGCATGCTAGGCTTGATACACCCACCTCATTTGAACGTGAATATGTTTGACACCCATGAGACATGTGATGCCTCCATAATGTTGATCTTTCTAGGTGGTTCTCACTAGGGTAAGGACACTATGTTGGTTTAGTGAGGGATCATCCTATAATGCTACTGTCGTATATCTAACATATTAGCAAAAAAGGATTCAATAATAGATCATACAAGCTATGATACCCCCCGACATGCAAATTAAAGTTGAAAACGCCTTTCAACTTTATATTTTGCAAGTTTTACATGGCTGCTAGGGTTTTCGAGAAAAGAACCGTTTCTATCCTACGAAAACAAGCCATACACCAATCCCTCAATTGTCTCTATTACACCCCTGTCGGGGCCCTCCGTTGCAAACGTCTTTGCAAAGCTAATGTTAGAGAGACAGACACCCTCCAGCCACTTATATGGTACGAGCCATATGTCAAGCGTGGAACCTGTCTCGCGTAAACGCGTAAGGTCGGTCGTGGCCGCTTCATCAGGACATTGTCGCAATGCTAAACGAGTACACGTGAGAGGGTAATAATTGGAGAATTGATGCCCACATACTAGATGTGTTCTATCCGTACAATACATCTACGCATAGCCTTGCTCTGATACCACTGTTGGGGTCCGGGGCAGAAAACACGATTTTTTCATAACCTACGATACCCAATCCCAAGACCTATGCTATGGTGATGCAAGTAACGGATAGAATAAGTCAAATACCAGTATGTAGTCCATTAAGCGGGAAACGTTCCCGTGTGAACATGGTTGGTGTAGTCGTACCGGCAATCTCCGATGCCGCGCAGCTCAACGATGGCTCCGATAGCCACCCGGTCCTTGGGATCGATGACGGGATTGCGTCCCCGTCGGAACATTGTCGGTGAAGAGGTTGCGATACGGCCACGACGATGAAGTAGCACAACAAGTCTAGCGCCTCGCGGGATTACACACATACGATGTACCCGACGTCCCTCCGGACACCGAACGAGAAGAGCAGCGGAAAGAAGATGGATTCGGATCCCGATTCCAGCAGCACGACGGCGTGCGTATGGTAGAGAAATACCCAATCCATTGCAGACTCCAAACAACGGGAGTCCGCTCACAGGAGGGAGAGAGGAGGAAGAGAGATGAGAAACTTTTCTCAAATTGGATGAAGGAAAAAAGGGCACCCTACCCCTCCTTATATAGGCCAAGCAGGGGGGCACACCTCCCTCAACTTCCCATGTGGTACTAAACCAAAGGGGAGGGGGGCATGTGCGCCTAGGGGGGCATGATCCCCTTCATGGCGCCATGGCCCATGGGGGAAGACTCCCTCTTCCCCTAATGGGCCTTTGTAGGCCCATATGCCTTTTTCATCTATTTTACTTATATTTAATTAGATTCTAATATTTAATTCAGATAATTAAATAATAAACATATTTAAAAATTATTAAATAACATTTTAAACCTTTCAAAATTCCCAGAACAATTTCTGGCCTCCACCGGAAACAATTCCGGTGTTCTCTCTTACTTCTCCGGTGATCTCGAATGAATCCTTAATGCGTCGAATACCCTTAAGTGTGACACCCTACGGTCCGGGAAACAACACACATGATCGAGACAATCTCATTGATCAATGACTAATAAATTGGACATGGTTACAATCCTTGATAGCCCCTGCGCTTCCATCGAATGAGACTTCATCTTTGTTGGATCCGTTTAATGTTGAGCAATATCCCTTTGTCCTATGGTACTTTGCTTGTCCGAGGTTTGATCGTTGGTATCCAATATAGCTAGTTCATCCTCATTACCGACAAACATGTTTACTCGATCCCGTAATATTACAACCCTCGTGACCTAGTCACATGATTGAAATCTTTATTATGTAATATCACCGATTGGGCCCAGAGTACCTATTCGTCACTCGGATGGACAAATCCCTCTTTGATCTGTTTGCATACTCATTAACGTATCTATTCGGAATACCTGAAGTGCACCTTTATGGCCAGCATATTTCAGTCAGGCGGTGGGTTACAAATCAAAGCATCCTCATAGATAGTAATTAAGTATGATCATTACGGTCAAAGGATCTGGTCACTACTTTGTAGTTATCGCAATGTTGAACTTATGTGACTCGATCACATTGCAACACTTCTGCTAGGTGTGTGTCCATCATATCATTCTTCCAACGATACGACTCCATTGTCAACAGCTTAATTGCTCATGATCAGGAAACCTTGATCATCAATTGCCTAATGGACTAGTATACTAGAGTTAACTAGGGACCTGGTTATTTTATACCACATGTGTATCAATGCTTCCGCTTAATACAGTTATAGCATAGTATAAAACGTATTTTGAACTTTTGTAATATGCTAATAAACATATTTTATTTGCCTCTAGGGAACATTGCCATCAAGGGTCTGCCTAGGTCACCCAGGTGGCGCGGGTCCCCCCTGGCCGCGCCCAGAGGCTGCCTGGGGGCTGTGGGCCACCCCTTGACCTCATCCTCCGGCTGGAGGACTCTTCTGATGTAAAAGATTTTTGGTAATGTTTTTGGAATTTTCTGAGCAACTTCATTTTTGGACCTTTTCTGCATTCGAAAGACAAAACAGAAAAAAACTAGCACTGGATGTACCGAGTTAGTAGGTTAGTCCAAATATGTGTAAAAAGATATGAAAATTTAGCAGAACACATATAAAAGTCACCCAAATGAGCATGGAACAAACAGAAATTATAGATACGTTTGGGACGTATCAACAAGCAAAAACTATAGATACATTTGAGACGTATTGGGGTCTAGAGTGCGGTTTCACCCTCTCCTCCGAGGCGTTTTCGCTTACGCGACTCCTTAGATACCTACAGGGGCTAGAGTGCGGTTTTGACCCTCTCCCTCGAGGCATTTTTCGCGTGCGCGACTTCTTACATAATTAGACTCAGGGGCTCGAGACTCTTATTTGCGACATCCTCTACAACAACAACACCCGAAGCCCGAGCACATTCCAAGCACTATCCCTACCAAAAACGACAAAGTCTAACCTGGTCGGAACATTAAGACAAGCAGTAATAGAGCCTCGGCCCAATCAAGTGATTGCATGAAGCCTCGGGGGCTACTCCCATCGGGAGCGCTGTTGCGCACCTGATACGTCTGAAACGTATGTATAATTTTTGCTCGTTCCATGCCCTTTTTGTGTCATTGCTACATCTTTTTGCCATGATTTTGAATCATTTATTGGACTAACCTACTAATATAGAGCCCAGTGCCAGTTCCTGTATGTTTTGTCTTTGCATTGCAGAAAAAGTCCAAAAATGAAGTTGCTCAGAAAATTCCCAAAAAAATACCAAAAAATATATACATCGGAAGAATCCTCCAGCCGGAGGATGGAGTCGGGAGGTGGCCCCAGTCCCCCAGGCGCCCTCCCGGCGCGGTGATATGTCCAAAATGCATCACTATTTTATATTGTAATTTCATCCTATTCATTGATATATTCCACTTTAAAGTATTGTTCTTATGTTGTTTTGGCTTGTTTTACACAGTTTACAACGTTTCGATGCCAAAGCAGCAGAACCAGAATTCAGCGGTGAAAAGTTGACACCAAGTTGCTGAATCAGATCAAGTCAAAATGCGATGAAAATTTACGGGGAGTAGTTTTATGGGAATTGACTGGGGATCACCGAAGATGGAGGTGAGGGGACCCACCAGGCAGCTCATCTCATCCAACATCAGCACCATCTCCATCTCCATCCCATCTCATCTCACAATTGCAACTTGTGTTGTAATCCGTACTATCTATCCTCTCTACTCTGTTGGTGTTGATTACTACTTTGTGGTGAATGCTATTGAGTTTTGTTGGAGAAATATCATTGTGTCCAGATTGTTTGCCACCCATCTATCACCTCTGATCATGGTCTCTTTTATATCTTTTGAGTAGTTACTTTAGTTCTTGAGAACACGGGAGAAGTCTAGTTGTTAGTAATCATATGGTGTTGAAGTGTTATGTGTTGTTTGATACTTAAGCTGCGTTATTATTTCTCTAGTGGTGTTATGTGAGTCGAACACTTAAAACTTCACCTTTCATGGCCTAGAGGAATACATTGTGCACAAAGGATTCTTATGGTGGGTTGCCGGAGTGACAGAAACCTGAACCCCAGTTCTCACACTTTTGCACAAGAGGGTTATGGATCCTTGATCATAATGTTGTGGTTAGGCTTATGCCTTAATTACTACCTTGTATTTGCGGATGCTTGCAAGGTGTGTAATCATAAGAGTACACTTATCTTAGTCTAGAAGGTGTGCTAGCATTGATCCACCCACCTACACCTATCAACACAATACATATTACTTGGCGGAGTATGGTGAAAGTAACTTGGCTATCTCTCCCATGTGTTCTCGAGAACGCTTTAGCTTTTATAAGTTTAGTTCCTAGGCTTATCCTTGTGAAAGGATTGGGCCACTTGCTACTCCTCAGTTACCCTGTTTACTTTGCTTTTCTTTTACTTTTCTGTTGCTTAAACCAAAAACCCCTAAATATTTACCTTTGAGTGTGTGCAACCTTTCCTTATCCAGTGTCACTTCTCAATACCTTCTGCTCCTCATTGGGATCGACATCCTTATTTATCGAAAAGCTACAATTGATCCCCTAGACTTGTGGGTTATCAAGAATCGTTTATTGGTGCAGTTAAAAAAGGAGGCAACCCAACTAAACCTATTAACTTCACCGCCATCAATGAGCTTTTCTGGCGCCGTTGCCGGGGAGTGTAGCGCTATTGGTAAGTGAAGCCGGTAAGGAAATATTTATTTTCTGTTGTTACCTTCAGTCCTTATGGACTCTTCTACTGTTGGTCCATTGCTGGTAAGGAGCCCCCCCACGACTGTGGTGGTCACTCCTACCCCTACTGAAATTGTGCCCTATAAAATACCATCTGGTATTATTGATTATGTCTTGGCTAATCGTTATACAGGAGAAGGACATCCGGGAGAGCACCTGCTATATTTTAAATATGTTCTTTATTTAAGCTTGCAGTTGTAACAATGGAGTTCGTCATGAAGAAACTATTCTCCGTATCATCAAAGATAAGGCTTCAGATTGGTATAAGCTACTTGATAACTCTGATCTGCTTGAATGGCCAGAGCTTATGTCTCTCTTTTATGCAAAGTTTTATCCTCTTCGTGAAATTCACCAAGACAGGAACTACATCTACAACTTTTGGTATCGCGACGGAGAGAGCATCACTCAAGCTTGGGGGAGACTGAAGTCCCTGATGCTCAAATGCCCAAACCATGAGCTCCCCAAGGAAATTATACTTACAAATTCTTATGCCAGGCTTTCTCGTCAGGACAGGGAGATGTTGGATGCCTCCTCTAGCGGGGTATTCCAGACCAGAAGTATGGAAGAAAAATGGGACCTTATAGAAAGGATCCAGAAGAACACTGAAGACTGGGAAATTGATAAAGGTATTGAACCCGCTATAAACTATGAGCATGACTACATTGAGAGTTATGTGATGACTGATTACTTTAATACCTTTTGCTCTAAAATTGGTCTTGATTCCCAGCTAATGGTTGACTTTTGCAAGGACTTTGCCTCTCATATTGATTCTTCTAAGAATAAGGAGAGTCAACATCATAAACCTTTCAAGGAGTCACCTATTGAGATTAATGTTACTGATCCTGTTTTACCTGCACTTGTGTATGAACAGCCTCCTTATCCCTCAAGGATAAAGGAGCACTCTTTTGTTACAGGTATTCTAAACAAAAACGGAAGGACCACTGACAAACCTGAGGACATGATCAAGGTAAAGCCTCAAGTTGCAATGGTCAAGGATCTGGTAACCAATAATATTGAAGAATCCACTATTAGTTTTTGTGTTGTTTCCACTAACATGGTCACAGCCAAGAAGAAAGGCCAAATTTCAGGTACACCAGTTGTATCTGTCAAAATAGGAGATCATAATTACTATGTGCTATTCCCTTCACACTTTATCAAGAGATCATGCACGAGATTCAGCCGTGTGAGATCGAGGACATTGATGACACGATTCATCTTACAAATAAACAAACAATCTCTCCAGTTGGGATTGTGACAGGCGTTGAAGTACTTTGCGGGAAGGTAAAATATCCTACTGACTTTCTTGTACTTGGTTCAGTGCAAGATAGTTTTTTCCCTATTATCTTTGGTAGGCCCTTCCTCAGCACTTGTGGAGCTATAATAGATTGCAAGAAAGGTAAAGTTTCTGTTGAATTCAACGGTGAGCCGTATGAATATAATTTTTCTAAGTTTCCTAAGAAGCCTCGTGGTACTGACTTGTCAAGTAATGACAAAATTATTGAATAAATTGCTTCTATTGCTATTCCTCTATTGAAAAAATTATAATAGATTGCAAGAAAGGTAAAGTTTCTGTTGAAGAAATTTATGGAAGACCACGAGAATGACATACATATGCAGGAGAGGGATGAACTAGAAGACATATTTTTAAGGAAAACTCCTATCCTGAAGCACAACCTCCCGGTTGAACATTTAGGAATCCTCTCGAAACCAAAAGAAGACCCGGTGTTTGATCTAAAACCACCACCCGATACGCTCCAGTATGATTATTTAGATGAAAAGAAAGTATATCCTGTTATTATCAATTCTAACCTTTCAGGGTATGAAGAAGAGCGATTATTGGAGACACTCCTCAGACACCGAGGTGCTATTGGCTATACTCTTGATGATCTCAAGGGTATTAGTCCATCCATTTGCTAACATACTATCAATCTCGAGCCCGATGCTAAACCAGTTGTTGATCATCAACGACGGTTGAACCCAAAGATAAAGGACGTGGTTAGGACAAAGGTTCTCAAACTTCTAGCCGCAGGTATCATCTATCCTATTGCTGATAGTAAGTGGTTAAGTCCCGTTCATTGTGTTCCTAAGAAAGGAGGTATGACTGTTGTTCCAAATGATAAAAATGAACTAATACCTCAGAGGACTATTATTGGATATAGAATGTGTATTGATTTCAGGAAGTTGAACAAGGCCACCAGGAAGGACCACTATCCTCTGCCCTTTATTGATCAGATGCTCGAGCGTCTGTCTAAAAACACCCACTTCTGCTATCTTGATGGGTATTCTGGCTTCTCCCAGATTCACGTTAACACAACGGATCAAGAGAAGACCGCCTTTACGTGTCCTTACGGTACTTATGCTTATAGGTGTATGCCTTTTGGTTTGTGTAATGCACCTACTACTTTTCAGAGGTGTATGTCTGCAATATTTCATGGTTTCTGTGAGGAGATTGTAGAAGTTTTCATGGATGAATTTTCCGTCTATGGAAACTCCTTTGACCACTGTCTCCGCAATCTTAATAAAGTTTTGCAGAGATGTGAAGAAACGAATTTGGTGCTCAATTGGGAAAAGTGACATTTCATGGTTAACGAAGGGATAGTTCTTGGACCCAAGATTTCCGAAAGGGGAATTGAAGTGGACAAGGAAAAAATTGAAGCTATTGAAAGGATGCCCTATCCAAGGGGCATCAAAGGTATTCGTAATTTTCTAGGTCATGCTGGTTTCTATAGAAGATTTATCAAGGACTTTTCTATGACCTCGAGACCTCTTACTAATCTTCTCCAGAAGGATTCTCCTTTTGTATTTGATGAAGATTGTAAGGAAGCTTTTGAAGTTCTTAAGAAAGCCTTGATAACCGCTCCTATAGTACAACCACCTGACTGGAACTTGCCCTTTGAAATTATGTGTGATGCTAGTGATTTTGTTGTTGGAGCTGTTTTAGGACAAAGGGTTGACAAGAAGCTGAATGTCATCTACTATGCCAACAAGACACTTGATAGTGCTCAAAAGAATTATGCTACTACCGAGAAGGAATTCTTGGCAGTGGTGTTTGCTTGTGATAAGTTTAGGCAGTATATTGTTGATTCTAAAGTTATTATTCATACTGACCATGCTGCCATTAAGTTCTTATGCAGAAAAAGGACGTCAAACCAAGAATCATTAGATGGGTACTCCTTCAAGAATTTGATTTGCAAATTGTCGATAGAAAAGGAGAAAACAATCCGGTGGAGGATAATCTTTCAAGGATGGAAGATATCCCGCACGATCCTATTCCAGTCAACGACAATTTCCCAGATGAACAGCTTGCTGTTGTAAAAGTACAATCTCATTCCGACCCTTGGTTTGCAGATTATGCTAACTTTATTGTTGCAAAGTTTTTACCTCCAGGTTTTACATTTCAGCAGAGGAAGAAATTCTTCACGGATTTGAGGCACTACTTTTGGGATGATCCACATCTTTAAAAATAAGGTGCGGACGGGATCGTAAGAAGGTGTATACCGGAGCACGAGCAGCAGGACATTCTTCGACAATGTCACGATAGTCCCTATGGAGGACATCATGCCGGTGAAAGGACCGGACATAAAGTTTTACAATCAGGTTTTTATTGGCCTACTCTTTTTAAGGACGCCCGAAGGTACGTTCTATCTTGTGATAAGTGTCAGATAGTTGGTAACATTAGCAGGAGAAATGAGATGCCTATGAATTACTCACTAGTGATCGAACCTTTCGATTGCTGGGGTTTTGATTTTATGGGGCCTTTTCCTCCTTCACACAAGTACACACACATCTTAGTTGATGTTGATTATGTAACCAAGTGGGTTGAAGCAATCCCCACTGAGAGTGCTGATCACAAGACATCTTTGAAAATGCTCAAGGATGTAATTTTTCCTAGGTTTGGAGTACCGAGGTACCTCATGACAGATGGAGGTTTACACTTCACGCATGGAGCTTTTAGGAAAGCTCTAGCCAAGTACGATGTCAATCATAGGACTACATCATCGTACCACCCTCAAACTAGTGGGAAAGTTGAGCTCACCAATAGGGAGATCAAGTTGATCTTACAGAAGACAGTAAACAGTTCTAGAAAGGGCTGGTCAAAGAAGTGAGGAGATGCTTTGTGGGCGTATAGAACTGCTTTGTGGGCGTATCCATAGTGGTGTATTGGTTGGAGACTTGGTAGTGGACTCGTGTACGTTTCTTACCTCAAGTCTAGTACTCATAGTACAGGACTAGCCAAGTCAAAGCTGGCACTTCTGCATTGAAACCCCACCTCCCTTTTCCTTGAAACTTGAGCATGAGTAGTATAGTTCTGTTGTAAGTCTTGCTGAGTACGACTTTGTACTCACGTTTGCTTATTCTATGTTTTAGATGAGAACCCAGAGCCCGATGGAGTCACCTTCCTGAAGCTCGACGTTGACTAAGCTAGTATAAATCCAGGAAGCAGTCTGGTCTCTCGTGGAAGGGCATGTGACGAGGGGGTGACCCCACGACTCCTACAGATAGGCCTACCCGGTGTCCCTGAAGATAGAAGGCCCATGACGACCCGCCTGAACCCGCCTTGGCCCGCTAATTGGCACCGACGTAGGAGTCCAAGACTCACAAGGAAGGTGCGAAGACCTTCCGTACAGAGCAAGCTAGGGTTAGGAAAGCTTACCTATAAACGTAGATGAATTCCCCGAGACCTAGCCCGACATATAAGGCCTAGGAGGGGCGACGCCAAAGGCAACCAATATCATCTGTAACCCTAGCCTTGAGCGCTCCAGCCTTGGCATCCACTGTAATTGCATCTCCTCATCAATAATATCGAGCAGGAATGTATCCTCCTATTTGCCGACGGGCTATCGTCGAACCTGTGCCTCTCATGACTAACTCAGAGTCCCTGACCATGGGATTTGACGGGGCTGATCCCCGTCAATTGGTACCGTCTGTGGGAACCGCGCAGGTTGGGAACGCGATCTCGGCGGCCTCGTCATCATCGACACTCATCGACTCGGCGGCTCCGGCAAGATCTGATCTGTTTGAGTCCCTCGGATTCACGGCCCACCTCCCGGCCCTCCAGCCAGTCTTCACCGATCACTCCGGCGTCAATCTGATCGTCGGAACGTATCAGATCTACATCAACCATTGGGTGACTCTTCGCCTCACCGACAGCACCCGCGCACCCACGGCAACACCTGCAGCAGTGACCGGAGCGGACGCCGCCCGCACGGCCAACCCATCTGGCAGCTGTAGCTACCCACCCAACTCAAGACTCCACGCCACTCGCGACCGCTCGAGTGGAGCCCCAACATGGAGGAGCACCATCACACGTATCAGCAAGTAGGCGGCAAGGACACCATCGCAGGTGTTCATGGCAGAAGTTTGCGCACCAGCGTCAGGTAACAACGGACGAGTCGACGACCCGGGCACTCGTCAAGACACCCCAACCACCAGCAGAGCGACAGGTCCCGGCAACACCAGTCAGATGATCGTAAAGCTAGGAGAACCAGGGTCCATACCAATGAAAGTCCCAGTGGAACAAGGACCCAACAATCAAAAAAGCAGCCAGCCATCACGCAGCAGGCAGCAAACCCCGGTTGTAGCGGCAGAAGAACCACCCAGAGAAAAAATATACTTTTCCAAGGCATCAATGGCAATGGTAAAGGAAGCAGTCGCCCACGGCAGGCTACTACCACCAGATGCCTCAAGGGACAAGCTAAGGGCATACAACAAGCTAGCGGGCGAGCTAACCTAGCAGACGAGACAATGACGCCTAGCCATGGAGAAGCAAGAGAAGGAGGAACTCGAAAAGAAAAGCAGTCGCAGACAACCTCCGAGAAGTGACTCACCAGGCCGCGACTGCCCCACCCGCAACATATCGAAACTCAACAATCTGCGGAAGACAGAAAGGGCGAGAGTGGTGCGGAAACTCGAAGACGACTTCAGGTCAAAGGAAGACACGACGAAGACGAGCCCCTCACCCCGGCAGAATCACTCATAAGCGCCCAGGACTTCCTGTCCCGTGCCCAGAAAAGCAGAAAAGGCAAGCCATATCGCTACACTTCCATTTCTTTGCAGATAATGAAGGATGCCATCGACACCTCGGTGCCAAAGAAATCCAGCACAAAACGGCAGACTCGCGAGAGGACACCGGACAGGGACCCTAGTTCACCAGACAACGACGAGACAACCCAGAAGACGAGCCCCAGGCTCAGAAACGAGAATGGAGGACAAGGCAGCCACACGACGGCACTCGCGCATTCCGCTCCGCCAAAGAACAACTCGCCGGACCGTGTTATATACACGGATTCAGAAATGAGCGAGGAGAGCTCAGATCGTCCCACACCCTCAGGAATTGCAGAGCTTCAACGAGTTGGCCGGGGAAAAAGCCGCTCCGCGACCACAACAGTACGAACACTCGCAAGCATAGCAGTCGGGCCAGTCGCCCACAACGCGCCACCAGCCCCCGCTCTGCCAACAAGACAGGTGGCCGCCATCCAGGAATGGCAAAGGACACCAGAAGAAGAAGACAAGTACCCAGAAGCCCATGGGAGGATCTACATGATACAAGAAGGTAGGCCTTCCAACAGGCAGCAGAAAAAAGTCACCAGACAAGTCTTCCTGGCACCCTCCGCACAACCGGCCGTCCCAGAGTACCTGCGCGGGTCGGAGACAGAAATCGCCTTCTCCCAGGACGACCACCCGCCAGTCATTCCCCAACCAGGGCACACCGCACTAGTACTCGAGGCCAGAATCGGAAATTACGACATGACGCGAGTATTCATGGACGGAGGCAGTGGGATCAACATCATCTTCACCCGAACACTCGACGACATGCTCATCCAAAACAACGCACTCAAGTCCTCAGGCACAACCTTCCACAGGATCGTACCAGGAAAAGAAGTCTACCCCCTCGGAAGGATAAGCCTGGAGGTAGTCTTCGGGAACGCGACAAACTTCCGCAAGGAAACACTGGACTTTGAAGTGGTCGACTGGAAGTCGCAATACCACGCAATCCACGGGCGACCAGCTTTCGCTCGCTTCATGGACGTACCCCATTACGCCTACCTCAAGTTGAAGATGCTAGGCCCACACGGGGTCATCACAATCAGCGGCAGTTTCGTCAGATCCGACCGCTGCGACAAGGAATTCCACAAGATAGCAGAAGCCTTCGTAACCCACCAAGGGACCATGGGACTCGCAGAAGAAGCGCTCCTGTAGAAGGAAAGGAACATCGCCCGAAGAACCCAGGCACTCGGAGACAAAGCTACCAAGCCTTTAAGGCCACTACATCATCGTTTTAAGAAAAAAGGATCTGTCTTCAACAGAACCCCCCTACTCTTTGTAAGAGACAGTAGGAAAAGTATTACATAAATATTTTTCCCCAAAATCTGTTGGCACTCGGGGGCTCGCCGAAGCAGCCACCCCCCGAGGCGTCCTCCACAATCGCGGAACATTAACTTGGCACTCGGAGGCTCGCCGAAGCAGCCACCCCCCGAGGCGTCCTCCGCAATCGCGGCACATTAACTTGGCACTCGGGGGCTCGCCGAAGCATCCACCCCCCGAGGCGTCCTCCGCAATCGCGGCACATTAACTTGGCACTCGGGGGCTCGCCGAAGCAGCCACCCCCCGAGGCGTCCTCCGCAATGGCGGCACATTAACTTGGCACTCGGGGGCTCGCCGAAGCAGCCACCCCCCGAGGCGTCCTCCGCAATCGCGGCACATTAACCTGGCACTCGGGGGCTCGCCGAAGCAGCCACCCATCGAGGCGTCCTCCGCAATCGCGGCACATTAACTGGTCACTCGGGGGCTCGCCGAAGCTTCCACCCCCCGAGGCGCTCTTCGCAACCCCGACACATAAAATTTTTACACTCGGGGGCTTGCCACGGCAACCCTCTGGAACATCCCCCGCAACTTCAACGCAGACGATCCCCCGCGACACAACCAAGACAACATGGAACATATACCACCACGAAGAAGCATATACAACGAAGGGAAGCACCTAATATTTAGGCTCCAACTTCACCTTAATAAGTGCACCCAGATGGCAGTCGTTCTCTTCGCAAACTCGCCTCACAACCTGACGCGCAGGTTTATCTACAGCCATATAGTGCTCATTCATCGGATGATCCCTACCGCCTGGAGGACCCGTCACCACCTGAGCAAAATCCACCCCCGGCCAATGACTATGGACCAAACCCAAAGCAGCTCGGGCTCCAGCACGAATCTGATGATCCATCACTCGACGTAACTCGGCAGGCTGAGAAAATACGGGACAGAGCCTCTCAAGGGATGAAGGAACCACCTCCAGCGGATAGAACTCAGCATGGATACCACCCAATACCCGCTGGCAGTATTTGAGAGCATCCGACACCCGCTCAACCCGGAGACGAAGCAAAGCAAACGCTCGAGCACGAGCCCCATCCGCCCAAAAGGGATTGCTCGCCTGCACTCTGGGATCATCAAGCCGTGACATCTCCGACTGAACAGCTCTCTCTTCATCCCGAGATCGCCCTGCCAGCACTTCGAAAGTCAAAAACCACGATCAAGACAGAGACAGCAAAACCTACTAAACGGAATCGAGCAACCAAGCAGAGGTGAAACTCACCCCGCAGGAGGTCGGACAACTTCACCAGCCACGAAGCAAGGTTCTCAACCACGGCCTCGGCACGCTCGCGCCGAGTATGCTGAACGGCTATGGATCCTTTCAGTCGAACAATCTCCCGCTCAACGTTTTTCAGTCGCAAGCAAACGGACTTGTAGGCACCCTCACGAGCGTCATCCTTCCGCGAATTCCAAGGACGAAGAATGCCTGGAGTGGCCTACCGCAGGATGAATAAATAAATCAAAAAGCAGTGAGAGGAATAGCCAAGCAGTCACTCAGATAAAGGTAGCAAAAGATCAACCATCACAACGGAGTCACGAATTACAGACAAAGTTTCAAAGCAACGCAACACTACTATGCCTCCCCTCCACCTACGAAAGGGGGATCCTGAGCATCTACAACCTGTTTCAGGCGACGAGCCAGTTTATCGGCTCGGTCGTTCTGCTCATCAGAATAGTCCGGGATGGTCTCAACCAAGGAATCATCAATGGAAATCCCATGGCCCATAAGGACGACAAGGGACGTGGAAGAACCACTCACCACGCTCTCCGCAACCAACTCCACCATATGCCTCCCATCCGGGCCGAATGCAGCCACCCGAGCACCCAGGCCATCAGGCACCTTTGAACCCTCCGGCATAAGGTGTCCGTGCGCAAGACCCACAAGATCGGAAGCCCGGGTGCAGACATCCCCAACCTCTGCAACATCACCTGCAACAGCATCTACAACACCTTGAAGAACTCCAGACCCTGACGCAACAGCTTCCTTTGGTTTCGCACCTATAGCAGTTGCCTCAAGCAAAGAAACGTCATCACGGGAAGATAGTGGGAACAGTAAGACCAATGAATGAATGCCAAAATTACACACAAGCGAGTCCGCCAAGGCGCGAAGACGTTTCCCCTCGACTGCTTCCACCCGCGCACGCGCGTCCTCAGCTTGACGAAGGCCAACCAGCTCCTCGTGCTGACCATGCAACTCCGCCTCCTTGGAAGCCAAGGTAGCCTTAAGAATGGAAACCGTCCTCCCCGCCTTCTCGGCTTTCTTCTCGGCAGCCTGGCGATGGTCTGCGAGGCAAGACAATACTCAGAACAAAATACGCAATGGCCAAAACCCAACAGTGCAAGAATGAAAACTCACCACTCATAGCAGACAAAGCATCCTGGGCAGAATCATGGGCCCGTTGCCAACGCTCAGCATCAATCACCAAATGCTCACAGTGTTGGAAAACAGGCTGCAAAGTCCAGACAATCAGATGATAAGAAAAGACAAGACTAGAAGAAACTGCAAGCAGTTACTTGTAGCCTCGGGGGCTACTCCCATCGGGAGGACTGCCATGCCCCCAATGATAAAGTCGCACAGGCACGAATCAACTTACCATCTTGGAGACGTGGTCAAAAGCACGAGCCTTGTCTTCAATTGCCAGATCAAGCCGGCCAAAGTACGGGGGACCAAGTTCAGTAAGCTTGGACTCAGGAGCAACAGCACCAGGCGCCTCAGAAGAGGGTGCACCAGGAACTACACCCACAGTCGAAACGGCAGGAACCGCCGACGGCCCAGATTGACCAGCAACAGCCGAGGGGCCCTCAAGATGCTTGGCTGCCACCCCAGAGTCCGTCGACTTCAAGTCAGTAGTAGCTGCGCTGGTGCATGAAGAATCCGGAGCAGTCTCAGCACTACAAGATAAGCATTATCAGACGCATGAACAAGGAAAAGGGAACGGGAAAAAATTCAGCAGATTCTTACCCGACACGCGCAGCACGAGGGCGCAACAGCCTCCCAAGCCTGACCCTCTTTGGAGCAGCGGCCGGAGTAGCAGCCAAAGGGGAAGGCCCAGCAAACAGAGCAGCCGGTGGGACAGCATCACCTAATGCATCATGATCTTCAGCGCTCAAGGGGCGCGACCGCTTCACGCGAAAGGGACTCGAATCTTCACTATCTCCAGTTTCTACCAGAACAGCTTCAGCATCAACACTTGGCGCAGCAACATCAGCTGCGGAAGCACCAGGTTCTTCAAGAATATCGGCGTCCTCCGGCTGCAGAGGATTACACAGCGCCGGAGCATGGCCCTACAAGGCAAGCAATGTCAACAAGAGAGCAAAACTAGGTACTTGTCCAAACAAACGAACACGAACACCAACCGGCTGCGGAGAGTGATCAGAAGCATACGGAAGGGCAAGCCGCATTTCCGAAATACCCGAGCACTTGGTCACATGTTGGATGCGAGTCAGCAGGGCGTCAGGTTCAAGCTCTTGAGGCGAGCATCTCGTCGAGTCACCAAGTCCCTCGTACTGTCACATAGGACGAGTTCGATGCTGCAACGGTTGAACTCGCCTCCCCACAAAAAAATAGATGAGCTGACCACCAGTCAATTTATCCTTCAACACAGCAATCCTCTCCAAAAACGGAGTCAGCTCGGACGACTCCGCCTCGCTCAAGGAATGAGACCATGATGGTTGTCTGACCACCCGCGTTCCCGGATTGAAAGAAGCAAGACCAAATTGTTGACCAGCAACGCAGCGATCCTTCAGATAAAACCAACCTTTTCGCCAGCCGCTAACGGAATCGATTTTCTCCAAGTCAAAATACGAATGTTTACCCCAATGGAGATACCCACCCGACCCATGGCGTACTCAGAGTTCGTCCTTTTTATAATAAAAAGGCGCCTCCAAAGTTCCCAATGGGGGTAAATCCCCAGGAATGCCTCACAAAGAGTGATGAAACACGCAATGTGCAAAATTCCGTTGGGAGTCAGGTCATGCAACTGGAGCCGATAGGAGTACAACAAGCCGCGAACGAAAGGATGCAGCGTAAGAGCAAACCCGCGGTGGAAGAAAGCCTGGAAGCATACCCGCTCATCCGCCGCCGGCGCTGGAATTGACTCATCACCAGGTAGACGCACATCACCCTCCACCACCACGCCGTCAGCAACCAGCGCATCCAGATCTCCGGACCCGAATGTGGACCGCTCCCGCTTGCCGGACATCTTGGCCGACTCTACAGCACTACGGGGGCGCTTGGTCGTAGATCCCGCAGCAGCCCGCAGAGGCGAAAAGATGAAGGCTCAAGAACAAGAAGGAAACAGAGAAAGAGAAGGAAGGCAATGGCTGGGTAAAACCTACAATTTACCCAGTCGCAAGGTATTTAACCCAAGGGCCTAGCAAGAAGGGCCACCGTCCAACCTTATCGCCCAGCAAACGTGGCACGATCCCATAAACAGGCGAAAAGTATGGAAAATCCAACCGGCGCAGTAACAACACCGCCCACTACGCGCGCAAAAAGAGGACCATGATCGCGCGACGCAAAAATTTCGGCGGGACAGCGCCAAGACATTTCCTTCGGCAGGCTACAGTGGTCAAAAACACCAGAAGACCACGCCAACATCATATCACAGCAAGGCGTACTGAGTACGCCATCAAGGATCAGAGATTCTATCTTTCAGATCTTTTTCCCGATGAAGAAAAACATCTTACTCCCATCGGGAGAGCACATCATAAGAGTCCCAGGTGCTCCCTCACCCAAAGGTCAGCAATGTGCTCGAGTGACCACTCGCACTCACGAGAGTCTCGGGTGCTCCCTCAACCCGACACAAGACAAACATGCATTCGCCAAGATCATACGGCGATAAGAGTCTCAGGTGCTCCCTCACCTCAAGAGCCGAAGCGGCATTCGAGTGACCACTCGCAAAGAACCCCTCGCTGGAGCACTCGAAACAATCTCTGCGGGTGAATAAGTGAACAACTCGCTTGATGTTTTGTTCCAAGCGGGTGCAATACTATTAGGCTCCGCGCCTCAAAAACACACATTCCTGGAACACGACACACTGTGCCCAGATGCCACGCAAGATTAGCGTGTAGGTAAGACCCCGCTGCGAAGTTCGACCGGGCTGGGACTTGCCGAAGAGCGATTTCACTCCCAACCTTTTCCATGCGATGCGCATGATAGAAAAAGCCGGGCGGACGCGCCTTAGGCTACACACATTACTGGCGGCAAATGAACACTGTAAGACCTGAAGCGGCAGGACTTTTGCTCGACACCATTGTTCCAAACTCACGTCGAGGGACGTGGGTTTGATTGGGCTACTGCGGTATTTGCCACTAGCGCAATTCACCAAGGCTCGACCAGTCGAATCCTTGGGCCCTTTCATCTTAGCATCCCTCAAAACAAGTTTTGTCATGGCCACCAGACTGCCAGCGACCCGCGGTTATACCGCGCATACAAACGACCAACAAATGGATGTGCTTGAGTCCCTGCGCGACTCTTCGAGTCCCCCAGGCACTCGGGGGCTACTGATGAGGGGGTGACCCCACGACTCCTACAGATAGGCCTACCCGGTGTCCCTGAAGATAGAAGGCCCATGAAGACCCACCTGGACCCGCCTTGGCCTGCTAATTGGCACCGACGTAGGAGTCTACGACTCACAAGGAAGGTGCGAAGACCTGTCGTACGGAGCAAGCTAGGGTTAGGAAAGCTTACCTGTAAACGTAGATGAATTCCCCGAGACCTAGCCCGGCATATAAGGGCTAGGAGGGGCGACGCCAAAGGCAACCAATATCATCTGTAACCCTAGCCTTGAGCGCTCCAGCCTTGGCATCCACTGTAATCGTATCTCCCTCATCAATAATATCGAGCAGGAACGTATCCTCCTGTTTGCCGACGAGCTATCGTCCAACCTGTGCCTCTCATGACTAACCTAGGGTCCCTGACCATGGGATTTGCCGGGGTTGATCCCCGTCAGCATTTATGTTGACCAAGGCTTCTCTAATCCATTTCTTAAACTTGTCTGTACTCAGACCTAATTTGCTTCCATTGTTTGATGTAATGATGGTTCATAGTCATATGATCTTTGTGTACTCTATCTGTAAGTCAATAAAGATATACTTTGTAGAGTTCATGAAATGTGTACCTGTTGTTTACACTGGACATGTATGTTGCGTGTATGATTATAACATGCATGTCTTAGTGTGGGGTTCGATAGCTTAGTTCTGTTCTTGCTGGCGGTCTTTTATACACCAAGTGGCCCTTAGATGTGTGCATCTTGGGGCATCGCGATGCGATTTCTCGTGACTCTATCACGTGGCACACTTTGTTGTATGATTGAGCCTGCCCGAGACCCCGACTAAGTGATCGGGCTGGAGTCTGTTTATGTAAGTGTTATAATTCAATCGATAATATGGTTGAGGCGACTTGTCTATGAGTATGGGATTTCACCACCCATAATCATTTAGACTTGTGAGCGGGCGATGAGGACCCATCTCACTTGATCATCCGGCCTGGATGGGATGCCCCTCACGTATGATGCTTTCCGAGAGTGTTCTGTGCTTGGCCTTGTCTGCTTAGACAAGTGGGTACGAATCTCGGCTCTCCATATGATTGTGTTGTGACTGGAATTACATACGCATATTCCGGGTCCCGACATCTACGGAAGAAGAAATTACTGAAACTGAAAGCTCATGGGATGAAAAAGAGGAGGAGAGTGACGAACAAAGGGAGGAAGAATGGAGTAGCTACCCATCTCTACCAACTAATGAGAATAACTCTTTGACTCTTACTTTATATGATTTCCCTCTGTGCTCACCGAAGGAGGATGAATGCTATATTGATTGCTCTGATCCTATTGAATATTTTGAAATATCCCTTTTTTTGATGAAATTGATGCTTTTGGCCATGATGCCCCTATGAATGAGACTTGCAGGGATGATTTTGCTACTATTATTTATGATTACCCTTGCTACTTTGATAAGTCTTATGATAACCCTCTATTTTTGCCTACTATCACTACTAGAAAAACAGTTATAGATAATATTGACACTAATGGCGCACTATACATGTGGTGCGCCATTACTATTTAGTAATGGCGCACCATGTGCAGGTGCGCCATTAGTAACCTAAACAGTAATGGCGCACCTGGAGAAAAGTGCGCCATTACTATGTTTGACCAAGGTTTGACCCATTCCTGGACATAGTAATGGCGCACTTTTTATAAGTGTGCCATTAGTAAGGTGACATAGTAATGGCGCACGTGGTGAAAGGTGCGCCATTACTATGTTTGACCAAGGTTTGACCCAGTCAAACACATAGTAATGGCGCACTTTGTAAAGGTGCGCCATTACTATGTCAAACTTAGTAATGGCGCACCTTTACAAAGTGCGCCATTACTATGTCTTTGACCAAGGTTGACCCAGTCAAAGACATAGTAATGGCGCACTTTGTAAAGGTGCGCCATTACTAACTTTCTGAGGTGGCCAAATTTCTTACCAAATGCACCCCCCCTCCCCCCCATGGACTGTCTTTTCAGTTTTCAAAAAATAAACGAAAATGATAGAAATGTCAAAAAAATAAAAAAAATAAGATTCCCATGAGATATGTGGTCTAGTTGTTAGGAAAATTTAGAAACATGAATTTTGATTTTTTTTGCAAAATCTCTCGAGAATTGTGTAAAATGGGCATAACTTTTGCATACGACCTCCGATGAAAAAGTTTTTTATATGAAAAATCATCAACTCGAAAATTTATATCCAAATTCAACGGGGTGTAACCCTTTGAGCATTTTTAGAATCCTCAAAAACCTAACAGAAAAAAAAGTTACGGGGCTATTAAGATCTAGAGGGTAAAAAAATTAAAACAAAAATCAAACTTACTAATGGCTCACTATTTGAAAAGTGCGCCACTAGTAACATGATTTTTTTTTAATTTTTGAATTTTTTTTTAAAAAAGTTTCAAATATGATAGGAGACTGGTCGGTAAGTTTCAAAAAAAAGTTCACCATTTCATCACACCCATGGACATGAACAAGGTCCTATACATGAACAAGGTTTAATAGGATTGATATGATACATATATCAACAAGTGCTTGTGAGGTGAGGTGGGGCAAGAGGTGAATGGAACTAAGAAGTTAAGCATGCTGGGGCTGGAGTAGTGTGAGGATGGGTGACCCTCTGGGAAGTTTGACCACGGAGTGCAATTTGACTTGAGATTAAGCAGAGTAACTTGAGATTAAGCCGTAGTGACCCGAGATTACAAAATAAAAAAAATGAAAAAATGAAAAAAATATTAAAAATTGAAAGAAAGTTAGTAATTGCGCACTTTAGATAGCAATGTGCGCCACTACTATGTTCTCGCCTTCCAAATTCAAAAAAATTAGAAAAAAATAGGTAATGGCGCACCGGTAGAGGTAGTAATGGCGCATATGTGGTGCGTCATTACTATCTGGCGCACCGAATGTGCGCCATTACTAAGTGTTAGTAATGGCATGCTAGTAATGGCTCACCAGATGTGCGTCATTACTAGCAAAAATAGGTGCGCCATTAAAGGCCATTTTTCCAGTAGTGTATGGATGTTCTTAATGATGAGGAGTTTGGCTTAGAAAGTTTATATGATTATGTGCTAGTAGATCATGAAAAGAATGCTTTATGTAATGGTTATATTGTTGAATTTGTTCATGATGCTACTGAAAATTATTATGAGAGAGGAAATTTTGGTTGTGGAAATTTTCATGTTAGGAAAAGACCTGTCTTCATGTTGAAAATGTTGAAGGTGTTCTTGTTTTACCTTCCTATGCTTGATACTTTGTGCTTCATTGATTTAGTTTCTTACAAGATGCCCATGCATAGGAATCGTGTTAGACTTAAATGTGGTTTATATTTGCTCCTTTTGGTGCTCTCTTTTGTGCTTCAACTTTTTATTCTTTTGTGAGCATCGTTACACTCATGCCTAGCTAATGGCTTTAAAGAAGCGCTTCTGGGAGGCAGCCCAAAACGGATTAGGTTTCTTTTGCTTTTGTTGTGTCTTGGATGTTGTTACTAGTGTAGCAATATCATTGTATCTTCATTTGGAAGATTTGTTTCAAGTTTTAGCCTCTTATGATAAGGGAAGCAAAAGTTGTGACATGTTGTCCAGAAAATAGATTATGTCTGCTTGACGGAAAAAATCAAAACAAATCACCAGTTCATCTTTTTTAGCTGATTTTTTTACACAGCATGATCTATACAATTGTGAAACTTTCATATGTTTTGAGTTTTCTTATTTGAGCAGCATAATTTCACCTGAAAAATCAATCTTTACAAGCTGTCCTGTTTTAGCAGATTATCTATTAGTGTACTAACCGCTCTAATAAGTTTATGAGAAGTTTTATGAAGGAAGTTTTCAAGTGTGCGAAGAGAGATGATGAAAGAAGATTTAGGAGTGCGAAAATCTTAAGCTTGGGGATGCCCCTGGCACCCCCACAAAATATTCAAGGAGACTCAAGCGTCTAAGCTTGGGGATGCCCCCGTGCATCCCCTTATTCATCAACAATCGTCAGTTCATCCTTCTCCACACTATATTTTTATTGCTTCACATGATATGTGTTGTTCTTGGAGCGTCTATATATTTTATTTTATTTTTGTTTTTTTTTTGCTTGTCATTACAATGTCGGACCCTATCATGCTTGATTGGGAGAGATACAAGCTCCACTTTATTATAGAACACTCTAGAGCTTCACTTATATCTGTTGAGTGTTAAATTTATCTACTGCCTGTTTCGCTACCTCTTGTGCTTCACTTGGATCTTGTTTGAAAGCAATTAGTTTCTTTTGTAGAAAGTTTAGAACTCTCGTGCTTCACTTATATTTGTTTAGATAGTTGTTTCTGTGGCAATGGTTTATATGTCTCATGGTATGTTTTATATGTGGTGTATAGGTAATCTAGATCACTAGGTCTAGCTTGGGATATCTTGCAATAGTTTTGAGGTATTGATTGAGTAATGATGAATGTTCATGCAATTGAGCTTGCGCCCATCAGTGATAGGTGTCGTATCTTGGCTAACCGTGCCTTATTTTTGAAAAACAAAAAAATAGTTGAGAAATCTACCTACTAAAAGGATCACTAATCTTTCGGGGTTGGAATATATAGAGTACCCCCACGTACCATGGGTCGAGAATGCGCAAGGATAACCAAACCCCCATACACTCCTCCTCGGGGTACTTGTGTCTTTGTGAATCTCCTGACTAGATAGAGAGTTACTGATAATAAGTGCATGAGTTCTTCGGACTAATGCGAGTATTCGATTGTTGGCACTTCCACCTTCCCATATTTTGCTAGCCTCTTTGGTACCGTGCATTGCCGTTCTCGTGGCAGTTGGTGCAAACTTCACCGATTCATCCAAACCCTTGGCGCGATACGCTCTGTCATCATAAACCTCATTATATCTTTCCTCAAAACAGCCACCATACCTACCTATCAAGGCATTTCCATAGCCTTTCCGAGATATATTGCCATGCAACATCCATCGTTCTTCATGTTCATATGAGTTATCCTTCATTTTCATATTGCCTACTGCTACACTGACAGAGGTATTCATATAGAGCAATTACTTTTTATTCAGAGTTGTAAGTAAATAAAAGTGTGTTGATGTTCTTATAGAGTGTTGCCACTACAGTGAGGAAAGGAATAAAAGATCCCAAAGTGGACGAAATAAAAAAGAAGAGAGAGAATAAGAGCCATGAAGGCCACACAAAAATAGAAAAAATACAAAAAAGGTGAAAAAGAGAAAAAAAGAATAAAAAAAGAGAGAGGGGGCAACACTACTATCCTTTATTCCACACCTGTACTTCATAGAGAGTTTTCATATCATTCATCCATAACTATGTCGGGATCTATACACTATAGAACTTGGCTTGCATATTCCAAGGATGAGCCTCCTCAAAAGAGCTCTAGGTCTTCGTGAGCAAGAAAGTTGGATGCACCCCAACTAGTTCCATTGGAGGGCTTTCATACACTTATAGCTCTTTGTGCATCCGCATGTTGCATGGAAATCCCTACTCCTCACACCATATCTATCATTTGGCTTTCTCCCGCCTATGATTTTCCTCATTGGTGTGATCCTTTCTCACTTTTTGACTTCCTATCCCCATCATTATTCTATTTTGCCTTCCTAAGTGCCAACGTATTTTTCTCGCACTCATCCATTGCATGAGTGCTCAAAGTCGAAAGGGAGAGGATCAATTTGACTTGTACCTGACTACTGGTCCGGGGACGAGTCAGAATAAGATTCCAAAGAGACCATGTGTCAAATTTAGTAGATTGAGTTATCAACAACTATTCAGTATTTTCATGTTCTAAAACTTCCCCACTCTTGGCACAGTGACCGACTGAGACATTCAATTCACGGACGGCAAGAGCTCAATTGTTTATATGTTCTTCACTTCCTGCTTAATATCAATTATAGACTATTTCTTTATATCACTTTGTCTTTGACTTATGTATCTTTATTACATTAGATTGATTACCTTTACTCCTAAGTAGCATGTCACATCGAAAATTATCTTGGTATCATTTACCTACTCGAGGACGAGCAGGAATTAAGCTTGGGGATGTTGATACGTCTCAAACGTATCTATATTTTTTGCTCGTTCCATGCATTTTTTGTGTCATTGCTACATCTTTTTTCCATGCTTTTGAAACATTTATTGGACTAACCTACTAATACAGAGCCCAGTGCCAGTTCCTGTCTGTTTTGTCTTTGCATTGCAGAAAAAGTCCAAAAATAAAGTTGCTCAGAAAATTCCCAAAAAATACCAAAAAATATTTACATCGGAAGAGTCCTCCACTCGGAGGATGGAGTCGGGAGGTGGCCCCAGGCCCCCAAGCGCCCTCCCGGCGCGGCCAGGGGGGCCCGCGCCAGGTAGCCGCCTGGGTGACCTGGGCACCGCCTTGGACTCCCCCTTGGCCTATAAATTTACATGTGACGCGAAAACCTGAGATATCCAGATGTCTTTTCCAGAAGCGTTCCCGATCTCCGCCGCCATCGAAACCTAGCTTCGGGGGTCACCAGGATCCTACTCCGGCACCCTGCCGGAGAGGGCCTTGTCCCCCGGGGCCATCTTCATCAACTCTTCTTCACCCCATGAAGGATTGTGAGTAGTTCCTCCTTGGACTAAGGGTTCTTGGCAGTAGCTTGTTGGTATTCTTCTCCCCCTAAATCTTCAATACAAAGTTCTCATGAGCTGCCCTACATGATTGAGATCCATATGATGTAATTGGTATTGTGTTTGTTGGGATCCGATGATTTGTTACCTTGTTAAGTCCTAAGAGGTTTATGAATTATTGTTTCTGCAATTTTGTTGTTCTTAATGCTTGTTACTAGTGCACGAGTAGCATGATTTCAGATCTGAGCACGTTATGGTTTCATCATTATAATTGTTGTTCTAGATCTTATCTACGGTTGTATGGACCTATTATAATCCGGAACAGGCGATCCCAATGGTGACAGCTTGGGACACCAAAGGGGATGGGCTATAATTTGAGGATCACATGTGTTCATAGAGTGTTAATGCTTTGTTCCGGTGCTCTTTGACAGGAGCACCTTAATCTTTGTAAGTTCCTTTTGTCCCCGTTTGTAGCGGGACACTAGGACAAAAGATGTTGTGCAAGTTCTTATTGCAAGCATGTACAACTACATACGGAATACATGCCTATGTTTGGTTCTTAGACTAGGATTGCTCTAGTTTGTTCTTTGGCTAGAGTTTGTGCAATTTTGTTAATTTCCCAACTGTAATTTGTTCACCCAACACTTGTTCTTTTTCTTTGAGAGTTACTACTAGTGAAACCTTGAACTCCGGTCCATCTTTCATCTGTATTGCCTTCGTTGTTACTATTGCTCTCATCACTGCTGCTACTACTTTGTTACTAGTTTGTGGTGTTGGTGATTGTTGGGAATGTGCCCTAGAGGCAAATAAAATATGTTTTATCGAGCATATTCCATTAGTTCATAATACGTTTGCTACTATGTTATAACTGTATTAAGCGGAAATATTAATACAGGTGAGGTATACAAACAACCAGGTCCTTAGTCAACCCTAGTATACTAGTCCATTGGGCGATTGATGATCAAGGTTTCCTGATCATGAGACAATGGCGTCTGTTGACAATGGAGTCATATCATTGGATAATGATATGATGGACATACACCCACCAGAAGTGTTGCGATGTGATCAAGTCACATAGTTCGACATTGCGATAACTATAATGTAGTGACCAGATCCTTTGACCGTAATGATCATACGTAATTGTCATCTATGAGGAGACTTTGATTTGTATGCCACCGCCTGACTGAAATATGCTGTCCATAACGGTGCACTTTGGGTATTCCGAAATAGATGGTTGATGAGTATGCAAATAGATCAAAAAGGGATTTGTCCATCCATGTGACGGATAGGTACCCTGGGCCCACTCGGTGATGTTACATCATAAAGTTTGCAAATGTGTGACTAGGTCACGGAGTTGTAATATCACGGGAACGAGTAAACTTGTTTGTTGAGAACGAGGACGAACTAGGTATATTGGATACCGATGATCAAACCTCGGACAAGCAAAGTACCATAGGACAAAAGGAACAGGCACACGGTTAACGGATCCAACAGCGATTGAAGTTCATTCGATGGAAGCGCAGGGGCTATCAAGGATTGAAACCAGGTCCAATTGATTATTCATTGATCAATGAGAATTGTCTCGATCATGTCTATTGTTTCCCGGACCGTAGGGTGTTACACTTAAGGGTACTCGACGCAATAAGGATTGATTCGGGATCACCGGAGAAATTGGAGAGAACATCGGAATTGTTCCGACGAAGGCCGGAAGTTGTTCCGGGTATTTTGAAAGGTTCAAAATATTTTTAATAATGTTTAATATATGTTTTATTATTTAATTATCTGAATTAAATATTAAAATATATTTAAATATAATTAAAAATGGAAGAAAAGGCATATGGGCCTCATAGGGCCCATTAGGGGGAGAGGGAGTCCTCCCCCATGGGCCATGGCGCCATGAAGGGGGCCCACCCCCTTAGGGCTGCGCCATTTTCCCTCCCCTTGGGATTAGTCCCACCCCGGAAGTGGAGGGGAGGGTGGCACCCCTCCTTGGCCTATATAAGGATGGGTAGGGTGCCCTTTTTCTTCATAAAAATTGATTTGAGACAAGTTTCTCTCATCTCTCTCTCCCTCCTTTCTCCTTCCTCGAGTGGACTCCCCTTGTTTGGAGTCTACACTTGGTTGGGGATTTATCCACTATACGCACGCCGTCGTGCTGCTGGAATCGGGATCTGAATCCATCTTCTTTCCGCTGCTCTACTGGTTCAGAGCCCGGAGGGACGTCGGGTATACTGTATGTGTATAATCCCGCGAGGCACTACACTTGTGGTGCTACTTTATCGTCGTGGTCGTATCGCGAGGTTTTCATCAGCAACGTTCCGACGGGGACGTAATCTCGTCATCGGTCTATAAGGATCGGGTGGCTACAGGAGTCATCGTGGATCTGCGCGACATCGGGGATTGCCGGTACGACTACACCAACCACGTGCATGCGGGAACGTTTCCCGCTTAACGGACTACATACTGGTATGTGATCTATTTATGTCTGTTACTTGCATCAGCATAGCATAGGTCTTGGGTATGGGTCTCGTAGGTCAAGAATTTTTTTTGTTTTCTGCCCCGAACCCCAACAGTGGTATCATGAGCAAGGCTATGCGTAGATGTATTGTACGGATAGAACACATCTAGTATGTGGGCATCAATTATCCAATTGTTACCCTCTCACGTGTACTCATTTAGCATTGCGGCAATGTTTGATGAAGCGGCCCCCGACCGACCTTACGCGTTTACGCGAGACTGGTTCCACGCTTGACATATTGCTTGTACCATATAAAGTGGCTGGGGGGTGTCTGTCTCTCTGCATTAGCGATGCGAAGATGTTTGCAACAGAGGGCCCCGACAGGGGTGTAATAGAGACAATTGCGGGATTGGTGTTGTGGCTTGTTCTCGTAGGATAGAAAGCGGTTCTTTTCTCGAAACCCCTAGCAGCCACGTAAAACTTGCAAAAGATAAAGTAGAAAGGCGTTTTCAACTTTAATTTGCATGTCGGGGGGAATCATAGCATGTATGATTTACACTGTTGCATCATGTTTTTCTAATATGTTAGATATACGACGGTAGCATAATAGGATGATCCCTCACTAATCCAACAAAGTGTCCTTCCTTAGTGAAGCACCATCTGGAAAGTTCTTCATTATGGAGGCATCACGTGTCACACGGGTGTCAAACATTTTTACGTTCACAAGAGATGGGTGGAGCAAGCCTAGCATGTCCAGAAACATGGCCTTGCATACGCGGCATATACTCACTAAGGTTATTGTGCCGAGCCTGGCATGTGCAGACATGGCCTCGGGACACAAGAGACCAAAAGGTCAAGCATGAGTCACATGGATGATGTGATTGGCATGATGGCCTACCTTGAACAACATACTGATGGTCGTGTCACACGGGGGAGGTATGTTCTTCAAGGATCGTGTAATCACTTAGAACAAACTATGAGGGATGTTTGTCTGAGTGGGAGTTCCAGAATTGTTTTTGAAACATGAACTCCATATTATGAACTTAATCTTCATGTCTTAGCAAATATCATTGTAGATAACGTCATACCAATGTTTAGAACTATGGCTCTTTTAGTATGATAGAACTTAAGGTAAATGGGTCTTACTTCATTGATGTGTACCAACAACATTAGAGACATACTCATTAGTAATGACTTGCTAAACATAATACGAAGAACTGCTAGGAGATACACCTGACAACTCCGTAATCAAGGAAAATGATGACGAGTATCGCACTCACCGTCACTTATGAATGACTGTCCAATACACCATAATTCATTCTATGGAATCTGAATTGTGAATGCATGTTAACCAACACATATGACGTGCTAGGTGAACTTGAAAGGACTTGGTCACAAATCAGAGTAATGGAATATGAGTATATGGATGAGGTTTCTTTCAACTATGGTGGAAGGAACAACCTGCTGAGAAAGTCACGTGGAAAATGTATAAGATACATGGAACACCTTGTGTATAACTTGGACTACTGAATGACTGGTTGCTTTGCGATAACTGGGGAGTTGCATCCGCTTCCTCCTAGTTACAAAGACCATGTCTTGACTATGTCATGAAGGAGAATCGTTCACCTATCATGAGGTCATGGTTAAAGTCAAGAACATTAAGAGTAGAACCAATGCAGGAATGGTCATTGACGGAGAAGGTATATTTGATATACGAGTTATAAATGTCTTTCCCACGAAACACTAATTGCGGTTGATTAAGTATTCGATGATTGAACTTACTGCTTGAGAGTGACTTGGAAGGGATGAGGTGACAATGTGTGCTAACGGCAATCAAGATAGTTGATGGTCGACAACACTCTCCCTCTACAACTATCGATTGATTAATATATGAATAAATTTTATGATCGTTTGAATGAGGACTTTATTAGTGTGTCTTGCATCTCGCGAAGACAATTATTCATATTAGTGAGAAACAAGTCAGTTGTTCTCCTTTTATGAATGATATCTCTTATGGTCACATTACGATTATGAATGAGTTATTCTTATATTGATGATAGTTGTTTGATCATTTATAAGAAATATTGTAATGCCAAGAAATATCCAGGATTAATAATGACACTACAATTTAAGTCATGAATGGTATGATGATGTCTTAAGATACTTGATCTCTTGACACATACAAACCATGCCTTTTAGGTGAGATGACTAAAACCTCGCATTCTGGTAAACGGAATGTGTACTGATTGTTGAGTATCATACATTGTGATGTATCGTATGTCAGTATGTGGTGAATTTCATTATTTCGTGAACTTCGAATGTGGACTTAGATGAATATTTGTATTCACTAATGAAACATGAGTCTGAAATAATTTGATATGATCAAAAGGGATTTCAGAGTAAAGATGGATATTAAATTAACAAGAAAGAAAAGTCTCTACGATTTGATCAAAGTGACAAATGTTTTGAGTTAGTCTTGGGCATAAAGACTTGTGTGAAAGTTGTTCCACAAATTGCAATGTCTTGAGACACTTCAATATGATTGACGTGCCTGAACATTGTGATCATATTCTATCGAAAAGTGTATGGTCTAAGTTATCTCTTACCAAGTTACGTTGTTATTGTTTAGAGTTATTAATTTAATATGCAAACACTCACTTCAGCATAGGGAACCATATGAGTTCGTGGAAACCAACACTATATATGTCATGGTGTGTTGTGGTTTCTAGGAAGCTTGATTTATGTAAGATAAATTATCTTTGTAGTGTATCCTTAGACAACTATGGATGCATCTTCCACAACTATAACCAAAAGGAGCAAAACTTGTATTGCTATGTTTGGTGTTTGTCAAGAATTGTTCTTGATAAATGTGGTAATGGAAGAAAAGTGAAAGTTCAACCAAGGTAATTGACCTTGCCTCCAAATGTCAGAGTAGTGCAACGGAATATGTTCTGGAAGCAAAGCTCTACAATAAGAGGAGAAACTAATGATAATGATCATGATCTTCTGATGAGATCTTTTACTGAGAAAGGTAGAATTCAAGAATATATATTTGCCCCTGGTGCAAAATGATATTCATGATTCACTTGTCATGTTAATGGAACAACACATTCCTACGGACTACAAAGAAGCGATGGTGGACCTAAGTACGAGATATGACTACGAGTCATGAAATCCTATGTTGAGTTACATTTAAGATTGCTTGAATCTTATCAAGTAAGGAGGTTACTTGATATTCTAAATAACTTCAGAGTTATGAGGAATAAATGTGAACATCAAAGGGACGTCAAGATTGGTTTGTCACAAAGATTGTTTCTGACAAATTCAATGGGTTGACTACAATGTGTAGCAATGCTTGAGTCAAAGGGATATTGACTACGATTGATCCAGGATTGTTATCAATACCGTGACTTCTTCAAATCCTGTATTTGAATAAGTGTTGTAATTGGTACAACAAGAAGGTTTTGGAAAAACATATGGATACTAGTGTCTCGTAAACTGAATTCTCATTTTGATGGATGATCAAAGGATTTTGGACTTAACCAAAATATCGAGGAAACATGCATTTGCATGAAACTGAGTGGGAGCTGAATAGTTTCCTGAAACTTAATATGTAGATGACATATTTTGAGTGGGAGCTATGGGAGTATTATCCTAGACTTATATGTAAATGACATATTTGAGTAGGAGCCATGTGGTTAGTATCCTGAACTTAATATGTGTCTGACATATCTAAGTGGGAGCCATGTGGATGTTATCCTTGTCTTATATGTGGCCGACATATTTAAGTGGGAGCAATATGAGTGTTATCCTATAACTTAATATGTGCATGACATATTTGAGTGGGAGCATGATAACATTCTCATATATGGATAACATATTATGAATGGTGTAGTTGGTGTTAATGATTATTTGAATCTTTCATAAATGAAGATGAATAAGTATTAAGCATTGAAGATCTATTAAGATAGATATGTGTTTAATAACATTGAGTCGTAATACTTTCCTGGATAAGATTCTGAAGGAGTTCAGAATGGGACAAGTCAAGAAGTGGTCCTTACTTGTATATCCAAGAGAAGTGTTGAGTTAATCTCAGTACAAGAACAATGGTTAATGGTTAATGAAAGAAATGGATGTGTTGGATCCTCTATGCCTTTGTCATAGGTTCTTTCATATAAAACCAGAGTTATGTACTCGACGTAATGTGACCCAAGTTCTTAGTAGTAAGAACATGTTGTGATATGATTTATGAGTAAATCATTGAACAAAGAGTTAAGTTTATCCTTCAGTGTCTGAAGAGAACTGAGGATACATCTCAAATTTGTAAAGGATAGTGGACTTGATCATAAATGTTATCCTGGTTCAGGTTTTGACACTAACCTAGAAAATTGAGATATCATACTAATGAATGCCTAAGTTGAAAGAAACATGGTTAGACATCAAAGTTGCATATAATGCACTAAGGATTGAATCTACATTGATGTGGATGCTTTAGAAGTAGCAGGAGTTATATTATGGCTTAAGAAGTTCGACTTCTGATTGAGTGAGTTTCAAGTGTGCATGACTATGGGAAAGTCCGCGTGACCCACCGGATTTCATTGCAATGACACAGCAAACGAAGTCTCACTTCACCGCCAAATATATATACCTCATCATTATAGTGGATAATGAAGGAATGTCAAATTAGGTGACATTATGATTTGCAAAAGGACATACGGTTCTGAATGGTACCCAGACCGTTGATACAACCTCTTCCACGGGCAAGCATGATCAATAAGGAGTTATGATCCAGAGAAAATGCAACTACATTATTTGTACTCTAGTGCAAGTGGGAGACTGTTGGGAATGTGCCCTAGAGGCAAATAAAATATGTTTTATCGAGCATATTCCATTAGTTCATAATACGTTTGATACTATGCTATAACTGTATTAAGCGGAAACATTAATACATGTGTGGTATACAAACAACCAGGTCCCTAGTCAACCCTAGTATACTAGTCCATTGGGCGATTGATGATCAAGGTTTCCTTATCATGAGACAATGGCGTCTGTTGACAATGGAGTCGTATCATTGGATAATGATATGATGGACATACACCCACCAGAAGTGTTGCGATGTGATCAAGTCACATAGTTCGACATTGCGATAACTATAACGTAGTGACCAGATCCTTTGACCGTAATGATCATACGTAATTGTCATCTATGAGGAGACTTTGATTTGTATCCCACCGCCTGACTGACATATGCTGGCCATAACGGTGCACTTTGGGTATTCCGAAATAGATGGTTGATGAGTATGCAAATAGATCAAAGCGGGATTTTTCCATCCGTGTGACGGATAGGTACTCTGGGCCCACTCGGTTATGTTACATCATAAAGTTTGCAAACGTGTCACTAGGTCACGGAGATGTAATATCACGGGAACGAGTAAATTTGTTTGTTGAGAACGAGGACGAACTAGGTATATTGGATACCGATGATCAAACCTCGGACAAGCAAAGTACCATAGGACAAAGGGAATAGGCACACGGTTAACGGATCCAACAGCGATTGAAGTTCATTCGATGGAAGCGCAGGGGCTATCAAGGATTGTAACCAGGTCCAATTGATTAGTCATTGATCAATGAGAATTGTCTCGATCATGTCTGCTCTTTCCCGGACCGTAGGGTGTTACACTTAAGGGTACTTGACGCAGTAAGGATTGATTCGGGATCACCGGAGAAATTGGAAAGAACACCGGAATTGTTCCGATGAAGGCCGGAAGTTGTTCCGGGTATTTTGAAAGGTTCAAAATATATTTAATAATGTTTAATATATGTTTTATTATTTAATTATCTGAATTAAATATTAAATATATTTAAATATAATTAAAAATGGAAGAAAAGGCATATGGGCCTCATAGGGCCCATTAGGGGGAGAGGGAGTCCTCCCCCATGGGCCATGGCGCCATGAAGGGGGCCCACCCCCTTAGGGCTGCGCCATTTGCCCTCCCCTTGGGATTAGTCCCACCCCGGAAGTGGAGGGGAGGGTGGCACCCCTCCTTGGCCTATATAAGGAGGGGTAGGGTGCCCTTTTCTTCATACAAATTGATTTGAGACAAGTTTCTCTCATCTCTCTCTCCCTCCTTTCTCCTTCCTCGAGTGTACTCCCCTTGTTTGGAGTCTCCACTTGGTTGGGGATTTCTCCACTATACGCACGCCGTCGTGCTGCTGGAATCGGGATCCGAATCCATCTTCTTTCCACTGCTCTACTGGTTCGGAGCCCGGAGGGACGTTGGGTATACTGTATGTGTATAATCCCGCGAGGCACTACACTTGTGGTGCTACTTCATCGTCGTGGTCGTATCGCGAGGTCTTCATCAGCAACGTTCCGATGGGGACGTAATCTTGTCATCTGTGTACAAGGATCGGGTGGCTACAGGAGTCATCGTGTATCTGCGCGGCATCGGGGATTGCCGGTACGACTACACCAACCACGTTCATGCGGGAACTTATCCCTCTTAACGGACTACATACTGGTATGTGATCTAATTATGTCTGTTACTTGCATCAGCATAGCATAGGTCTTGGGTATGGGTATCGTAGGTCATGAAAATTTTGTGTTTTCTGCCCCGAACCCTAACAGTGATTGGGTAAGTCTTAAGGCTACACCCGTCAACACACCGTTTCTACTAAATATCTTGTCTAGTGCTTTTTCAGGTGTGGTTGAATTGACAACTCTACTGCTAAGTCTTATAAGTATTCTTTGGCTCCCCTTGTGTCGAATCAATAAATTAGGGTTATACCTACCCGCGAAGACTGTTGCGATCCCCGACACTAGTGGGTTATCAGCACCCGATAAATGAAAGTTTGGAAAAGAAACAACACTCGACAAGCCAAAGGCTGCATCATCTACGCCACAGTCAAGGATGGTAACAAGGTAAACATCACAACTGGAGTCGCAAGCAGCTACGAGACCCTCTGAACAAAATCTGCGAGCTTGAGCCCAATCAACAAGGAAAAGTGGTACGACTCGGTAAACTTCAAACTTTCACCCAATCAACCAGCGATTGAGTAATGTCTCGGGGGCTACTCCCATCGGGAGCGCTGTTGCACACCTGATAAATTAGCGGTTGTTCAAGGAGAATATTAAGCCAAGGACTACAAAATTCAAACACAGAAAAAAAAATCGACATATATCCGCACACAAGCAGGACATACAACGGGAGTTTTACATACATCAAAAAGGATACACAAAGGATTACAAGGAGATTTCTTTACATCAAAAGGACTAAAAGTCCAAGCATCTCAAGGAATTATGAATTCTACATGTGTGCCCATGCTGGGATAATTGGCAATCTACGCCACGCCAGGCATCATCACAGAGAAAGGAAAAATTTCTACCCTAAGTCTACATGGTGAAGCTTGACTTATAGCGAGCTTGTTGGCCTTGTGCTATCGACGAGTCCGCTTGATCGGAGGCTTCACATCAGTGTCCTGCTCAAAGTTGGAGTGGCTAGCACCACCACTAGTCGACGGGTCGGCAAAGCAAGACATGGCAGGCGAGCCACCAGCAAAAGAAGAAATGGAGGCACCACCCATACCCCCAGAGTCGTCGCTTGAGCACTCCCAGCAAGGCTCCAGCCGATTCCCGCCAGCATCAAAGGCCCTTATGATGAGAGTTTCTTCTCCGTCGAATCAATAGCAGAGGTTGTCACCCTCGTGAAGATTAAGTTCACGGGCAAACACTTTCGAATCAGACCCCAAGAAAACCAAGGATGAGCTCTCAACTTGGAGCTTTATCCACAATGGGCATCCGGAGCAGCCTTGAATCCAAATCCAAATAACATCCAAGCCAAGCTCAGAAACAACGGAAGCAAAGGAAAATGGAAGGGGAATCCGACCAGAAATGCGGCTAAGAACATGAAGAATAAAATCATAGCCGCGGACACCCTCGTCCACAACAGCAGCAGCTGCACTCCCTGAAGAACTACCACGCCTTCGGCGGCAGCGTGTCACACGGGGAGCGCGGGCTCCACGGCCTCGACGGCCACGTCTGATGACACCACGGACAAGCACAATACCAGCAGCGCCACGAGAACTACGCTTAGATGCCACAGGAGCGAAACCAAAGAACAGAGGAAAGAAGGAGGATGGTCTACCAAAAAACCAAAGCAAACATCCCACACTTATACACACTCATCAATGGTAAATGGGTCCACTCACTTCCAAGAAATACGAAGCGGCGCAATGTGAAAAATTGAAAGGCCGGGGCATGCAACCCCAAAGATTCCAAGACAAGGCATTCTCCATGTCAAGCATTATTTAAAACAACAATCGATTGTGCATTTCCTCACGGCTTTGGAAAACCAACAGAAGGCAGAGGTGCAGACCCAATAGCATGTCAACCAAATCGTCATCTTAACTGCCAACGGACGTGACAGTTCACAGCAGATCATCATCATCTTCAACACGTCACCAGGAAAACATCATCACACCCTTTCACATCCGTGCAGCTGATATGGGACGCTTCGATGATCTCGCAGACCCTCTGACAAGGGAAAGATGTTCTTCCTTTTTTCTAAGATTTTCTCCTCTTGCTTTGATTTGATTTCATCAAATAAACTCCCATCGGGAGCACTCTGTCACTGCTAAAGACAGAGAAAAAGGTGGCACATCACACCCTACGAGGGTTGCGAGTGACTACTCCCTTTAACGTATTCAGAACAACACATCTACAAGGCTTGAGTGCTTACTCGCCTCTACTACAAAGTGCTCGAGTGAATACTCACAAGAAGATGCAAGGAGAAAAGAACAAGCATTGAACCCCCCTAGCTCGGATGCTCCGCGGGTGATCATGCCATGAGCCCACTCGATCATCATCCGAGTGGGTACACTCTATACTAATTCCTTTCCTGATCATTCGGACGCTCCGCGGGTGCTCATACAATAAGTCGACTCGATCGTTTTCCGAGTGGGTGCACTCTAATCTGTCAATGCGCCCCTACTAAATGACCTAGTCTGCGATACACTGCACCCCAGATGCCACGCGAGCTAGCGTGTAGGTAAGATACCGTTTATCTGTCGGCCGGGCCGGAACTTGCCACAACGCGACTTCACTCCCGACAGTTCCATGCTCGGTGCATGATGAAATATAACCACTAACGGACGTGTTAGGGTCGTATTCATCATGCATGAAGTAACATCGAGCATGAAGTAGGGGTTTAACCGATCAAGGGGCCTGAACCTGGTTAAATCCCTGTCTCCTGTTAGCCGACGAGCATCACCAACCTGCACTCCTATCTCCTTGATCTAAACCCGATGTTCCTAACCATGGGATTTGCCGAGGCCGATCCTCGTCAGAGACCAAGTGTGAAATTTAGTCGATTGAGTTCTCAACAACTATTCAGTATTTTTATGTTCTAAACCCATCTCCCACTTTCTGCACGGGAACACCGATTGGAGGCATTCTAGTCACGGACAGCGAGAGCTTATTGCACCTTTATGTTCTTACTTTACTAGTTTCAATACTAGATATAGACTTGCTTGTTATTATCTTGACTTGAATTGCATCTCTTGCTTGTTGTACTTTAAAGTTCAAATCTTTGTTGTTGCATGTTACCGCAAAAATTATCTTTGTTATCATTTACCTACTCGAGGATCTTTTGGTGATATTGCTATAATTTTTGCTTGCTCCATGCTTCTTTTGGTGATATTGCTATATGTTTGTCAGAGCCCTAACTTAAGTTTGTGCTAAGTTGAACTAGCATTTTTTCATCATGAAAAATTTTGTAAAAGAAAAAGAAATGGGGAAGCAAAAAGCCCCAAAATAATTTAACAAAAGGCCAGACAAAAAAAATTTCCCAAACATGCTTTGAACTTTTTGAAAAGTTTCATAAATGGGCATGATCACATTTCATGTGAAGTGGGTCCCACTCCATGCTCATTGATTTTTCTAAAAGTCTAAAATGCCCTTGGAAATTAAATAAATATTGTATTTGCAATTGGAATTAAATAAATAAAATTTGAATCATTATAAAACTTTGTGAGGAGAGTTATATTTGTCTCATAAGCCCACATAAAAGTTTATAGAATTTTATAAAATGTTTTGGTTGCAAAATAAAAACAAAACAAAAATACAGAAAAGAAACAAAAGAGAAAATAAAAAAAGAGAGAAGTAACTTACCTCGGCCCACCTGGCCTTTGGCCTGGCCCAGCCCAGCCGCCACCCCTCCATGTCTTCTTCCCCAGGCCAGCACGCAGGGAGCTGCGTGGCGGCCATGCCACGGCAGTCGGCCACCTCGTGCTTCCCCCTGGCCCTATCCCCTCGTCGTGGACGCCTGGAGACGCTACCTCACTTTTCCCCCTTCTCTAGCTCGCTCTCACTCCCCTCTGCCGCCGTTTTTAGCGCGCACCCGAGACCTCGCCGGAGCGGCGCCGCTGCGCGAGGCGCAGGCCAACGGCCTCCTCTCGCCAATACGCCTTGTCCAGGAGGCTCGCCGCGTTCGACCTCATCTTCAAGAGCGAGGAATCGAGCCCAGAGGCCCCGAGGAAGACGCCATCGCCCCCGTTCATCACCATGGTCGCCGGACTCCACCGAAGAATTCATCGCCGTCTCACCCTATCCGGCCTCTCCGACCTCTCCGGTGATCTCCCTGTGAGATCCTCCGTTGTTCACCTCTCCCCGTGCTCGAAATGGTGCCCCATAGCCGTCACTCTGCTATGCCCCTTCTCCGGCCGCCATGCCCCTCGTCGCCGGCGTGGCTCCCGTACTCCCCGTAGCTGCCCGCCTCGTTTGAGTAGCGCGCGATTGCGAGAGCTGCACCCCGGTGCCCGCGATGCTCCTTTTGGTGCACTGCGTCGCTGCCAGTGGCACCGGCAACTAGCAGACGGCAGCCCTGGCCATTAGGACATTAGGCCATTAACCCCCTAACCCCCCCTAATCCCTCTCTCTCTCACTGACTGCGGGCCCTAGTGCCTAATTAAACCAAACGGTTTAAATTAAACCGGGGATTAACCCCCAGTCACTAACCATAGGTCCCCACTGGTGAGCCCCCCCCCACGTCAGCAAGACATCAGCATGATGAAGTAATTCTTATCTATGTAAAAATAATCCAGAAATTCCATAAAATGACAGAAACTTTGAATTTAACTAACTTTTAAACTGTAACTCGGATTGAAATGATTTTTATATGAAAAATGATCAGAAGAAAATGCTCTACCCAAATATCATACTTTCATCCATGTTTGAATTGATTATATTGAGTAACCAGTAGCATTTTTATATATTGATTATTTGATATAATTCAATTCAAATGCCAACACCAATTCAACTTGATCGGAGCACAACACAACCTTGATCATCATCATATCATGCCATATTGCGTGTGCATTTCATTATACTGAATGTGCATTACTGTTAGTGCTTCGGTGTTTGCTTCTTCTCGGTAGGAGTTGATCTCGGAGACGAGTTCAACCTCACGTCAGAAGAGTAGTACCTCGTGATTGACAACAAGGCAAGCACCCCCTCTTTGATCATGTCGATAAAAACCCAGTTCCCTCTCATTCTCGCTTATGCATGTTTAGGATGTCACCATGATACATTCTACCGCTAGTTGAACCCATTCCTTTGCATGACCTATCATGAAAGTGCAATATATCGACCAGAGGGGGGTGAATGGGAGATTTTCAATTTTGCTACCGGATTTTGATTTTCTTCAGGACTGAAGCAATCATGAAGCTGAAGAAGTAACCAAAATCATGAAGAAATAAAACTTCACAGAATGTAATCATTAGGGCAGCTCATCATAATGCAACAGAAATAAATCAATTCAGATAAGCAGAGGTGCTTCAGATGCATAGTATGAAGACTAATAGCAGAGGGAGAGCTGAAGCACAAGCAGTCAACATAGATACTGAAGACATAATACTGAGGCTTAAGAGATTGAAGAGATATCACCAGAGATTGAAGACAATGGTTTGGTAGACCAGTTCAAGTTGCTGTGACAACTCTACGTCTGGTTGGAGAGGCTGAGATTCAACTCAGAAGACATAGTCTTCACCTTGTTCTCCTTGAACTAAAGTCCACAGACTCCGTCCAATAACTCAGGTGAGTCTTCAAGGTAGACTCCCGAAACCTTTACAGACTCAGTCACTCCGGGAAGTCACAATTGCATCTTGACTTCCTCAGACTGAAGACTTCTACACCGGCTGGAAGATCACAGTCTTCAAGAGTAAAAAGCTTCGGATCACTCGAACCGACTTCCTCAGAAATGCTCAACTACTCAGGCTGGTGGTTTTCCTCACATAGGTTCTTCAGTCTCCTCAGAGGTGGGTTGCTCTCAAATGACAAGTGTCAGTTTTTCTCTCGGAGCAGCCAACCCACAAATGGGGCTGGGGGTGGCTATTTATAGCCGCGGAGCAATCCGAGGTGAAAGGACATTAATGCCCATGCATGCAATTACTCTCATGCCCTCGTAAATGACCGTTGCTAGACCAGTTCTAGCCTCTCACCACGTAACACGTGGCACGGTCAAAGTATTCTCTCTCCAGACTCCTCAACCGAAGTTAGTTACCTCAGTGTCCTGAAGAACATCGTCTCAGACACATGAGGACTGAACTTCTACTGCAGGAGATCTCACTCTCTTCAGGAGAACTGCACTCGCAGTCTCCAGACTCCTCAACCGAAGACAAATTCCTTAGTGTCCTGAAGAACAACGTCTCAGACACCCGAGGAACTGAACTTCTACTGCAGGAGATTTCTCTCTCTTCAGGAGAACTGCACTCGCAGTCTCCAGACTCCTCAACCGAGGACAGATTCCTCAGTGTCCTGAAGAACAACGTCTCAGACACCCGACAAACTAAACTTCTACTGCAGGAGATTTCCTCAGGGTTTTTCTTCAGGATTCCTAACTGAGCACTTCCTCAGACCTTCGGAACTCGTTTTCTTCAACCCCTCCAACAATGCGGTGTTTTCCTATGACTCAAGAAGTATAAAAAGTCTTAGCGAAGTCTACGCTTCAACTTCGTCTTCAGCACGAACTTCCTCAGGATCGTCTTCAGCTTCAGCTTCAACCGAACGCTTCAGGATCCTACTTCCTCAGGATTTCGCGCAACTTCATTCTTCAGGAAACACACCGATTTCTCCAATGTTCCTCAACATTTTGTGGGGGTCGGCATTGGTGGTTAAACACCTCATCAGGGACTGTTCTCCTGTGTATACTCACAAACACATCAGTCCCTTAACCGTTTTGTCATCAAACTCCAAAACCTCAAGGGGAGGGCACTTGATGAACTTACAATCTCCCCCTTTTTGGTGATTTTGATGACAATCAGGTTAAGCTTCAACGGGGATAAAATTATGAGTTTAAAAAAACTTTGAAGAATATTTTTAACATTAAGCTGAATATAGTGAAGCTCCCCCTGAGGATATGCATATAGGTTGAAGAATGTTTAATATCTAAAGCATTTTGAGGTATATGAGGAGCTCCCCCTATATTCAGGCATTTCTGAAGCAGTGCATGTTATGAAGTGTTTGAGGAATTTAAACAACGCACTGAGAGAGGTGTTTGCAGAGACAATCACATGCATATATGATAAACTTGAGGAAATAGCATGAGTTAACTGAGGAAAAGTATCAGCCAAACACCAAAATAACAGTTTACAACTCGTTACAAAAAATATCTGAAGAACGAGAGTTGTAACTGAATTACCCCATAACTAAGACCCGCTTGAAGACTAACAGATTTCTCCCCCTTTGTCATAAAATGATCAAAAAGGGAAAAACTGAAGCTAACGCCCCCTTTGAATATGCTTCAAGGCTGAGGTGAGTCACGCCTGAGGCAGTCCGTTGCAGTGTGAGGGCAGGCAGCAGTGTCTTCAGCTTCTTCAGCAGTCATCTCCTGGTTTGAGGAATAAGAGTCCATGGCCGGAGGAGGAGTCGTGCAGCGTCTGAATTGCCTCGGGGGTTTGATCGCCGGAATCGGAGGCTTTTGAAGATCCAATTGTGCGATGTCTTCAGGGGTGAGTACGTCTTTCATCAAGGCATCAAGATGTTGATATGTATGATGAGTATACTGATGCACTTTCTTCACTGAAGAATGCGTCTGGCCATATAGCTGAGAATTTCAGAAAACTGACGCTTCACCCAATCATGATTACGATCAACTTTCTGATGAAGACTAATCAGAAGCTCTCGGTCAGTCATCACTCGAGCCTGAGTTGTATCCTCAGTTGAGGCATGAGTTCTTGTTTCATCAGTTGTGCGAGACTGAGGATGGCGAATATTTCCACCGAGGGAATTGGTCGGGAGAACTTCTTCATAGAAGAGGCCTTTGCCCTTGTCGTTTGAGGCAAGAGTATGTTGAAGCACTTCGACAGGCGGCAGATAGGTCCTGTGATTCGGGTGATCAGGTTGGAACTCAATTCTTGTCACGGCTCGGATGAGCTTCATGATCCATGGCGCGTATGGTTTCAGGATATGAGGACTCTGTGCAGCATCAACTAGAGTTCTGAAGAAGAAGTCAGGAACGTTGATTGGCCCAGACATGCAGAGATTGTGAAGTATGTTCTTCATGACGCCAATGACTTCTTCAGCAGTGGATTCATAGCCTTTAATGGGGCAGAAGGTCTTCGCCAGAATCCGATACATTGTACTCGGCAGATACTGAAGCTCAGAGACTGGAAACTTTGTGCGAGCTGGGGCTTCAGGGGCCTGAGGCGTCATAAGCATGTTCATCAGGTCATCTCGAAGAATTTGAGACCCATAGGAGCAGGTAGCAGGGGAAGTGCACTGAGGCAACTCAAGAATAGCAATTGCTTCAGGAACAGTAATGGTGTAGTGATGATGCTCAGTCATCCATTCGAGGACCCAGGTGTTGATATCCAGAGGATTTCCTGAAACATACAACGTGGCATAAAACTGAAGCACAAGCTCTTCATTCTAGTGTATGCATTCAGAGCAGAACTGAAGCAGCTTGGCATGATGCAGATCCTGAAGCACATTATTGAAGCAAGGAAGGGCTTCCATATCCAGCAGAGGAATGTGCTTGTGAGGAAACAATTTGTTTTTCTTGTAGAGCACTGAAGCATAGTAGTTCTTCTGAGTGGCAGTCCAGAACCTCAGTAGCTTTCGAGGTGGAGCAGAGTGATACGGATTTTGAATCCCCTCTTGAAAGAAACTCATGGCATTGAAGAAATCAGTAGCATCAAAGCTTGGAGTATCATCAGCTTCAAGGTCACGGAAGAACGGTTGCTTCTGCTTCGGACACAAGGACCGAGCTTGAACGGGGCCTTGAGGTGGTGAAGGCGCTTGAGGCACTTCAATTTGAAGAGAGGCTTGAAGCTGAGGCGGAGGCGCTGCAGGTGCTTCAGGCTCCTTGGGGTCCTTGGGAAGACGAGGTGATGTGGCCTGTTTGTCGTTAGCATTAGCATTGGTACTGTTTTCTGCTTCAGGAGGAGCATTGGTGCTATGCTCAGCTTCAGCTTCAGTTTCAGCGACGGGGGGGTGGGGCTTGGGATCAGCAGCATCAGTATCAGTGTTAGTGTTGGCTGCAGCATCAGTATCAGCAACAGAGTTTGTGGGAGCACTGGAGGCGTCTGGGTCATCAGCATCAGAAGATGAGGACGATGCACCAACAGAGTCTTCAGACTGAAGAGAAGTGTCTGGAAGCACCTCGGTTACGGTGTCGGAATGAGGCTCAGGTGAGAAGACGGTTTGAGTGGGTGAATTGTCAATCCAAAGTCTTCATCATGAACACGAGGAGTTACATGATCCATGATGTCGACGTCCATGTCTTCAACTTCAGTGATAACTGGTGGCGGTGGGGACGGTGGAGTGGGAACAATGGGTGTTGCAGCAGGGGGTGGAGTGAAGACGATTAAACTGCGCTGAGGATTTTGTGGTGGAGTTGAGGCAGCAGTAACCAGAACGGTGGTATCAGCGGGCTGTGTTGTAGGAGGAGCTGAGGAAAGGGGTGTAGCATCAATGGGGTCCTCAACAGCAGGTTTCTTTGCAGCAGGTGGAGTTGAGGGTTGTTCTTCAGGCGTGCGCTTGAGGCTTTTGGCAGAGATATCAGTGGGTACTGAGGAAGCAGGCTGTCGAAGCTTCATCAACTTGGTCATCTGTTGTGAGATCCGTTCCTTGGATTGACCAATATAAGCACGATTGGCAGCGAACTCAATGTTGAGACGTTGAACTTCGCATTGATGCTCAGTAAACTCCTGAGGAGTAACTTCAGTGATAGGTTTCTTCTTGAAGTCACTGTGGACTTTCTTCAGTTTGGCCTTCAACTGTTTCTGAAGATCACGTTGATGAATCTCATTTATGAGGAACTGTTGAACATAGAATTTGATGTGTTTCGGGATGTCCAAATCATCAAGCGGAGTGTCAGGCTTAACAGACCAAATTTCAATGTACTCCAAGATCTTCTTGGGATCAAGGAGAAGCGAGATTTCGGAACCCGTTGCTTCAGCTTTGCGTCTGGCCGCAGCACGCACATACTCAATTTTATCAGCTTCAGTGGCAACGAAGCCTGCCATATCCTCAAATTCATCTTCATCATCAGAGGATTGAGGAGTATGATGAATGGCGCCACGCATAGCATTTTTCTTTGGTGAGGGGCGAGGGCCGCGTTGAAGAACAGTTTTGGTCTTCAGCTGAGGCTGAGGCATTGTGGTTGAGGCCTCAGGAGTATGACCTGATTCATCAGTGCGTGTCCTTGAGGAGGGGGCAGCCCCATCCGTGCGTTGACATGAGGAGCCACAAATTGAGGCTTAGCTGAGGTCTTCTGAGAAGGTTTCATGCCAGGAGCCTTTTTGCGGTGCTGAGGCGGTGGTTGTTGTCTGGGTTGAGACTGATCTTGAGGCGGAATCTGTATTGAAGCAGTCAAGTCACGGACCAGATTCTTGACACGGCTGCGTGTGCGCTTGAGGTACTGTTCATGTGCAGCAGGAAAGTCTTCAGGAGTATGCAGTGTTGTGGGATCAGGAATGACTCCAGGAGCTGGTGGAGGTCGAGCCTTGATACCCAAGGTCTTTAGTGGCGGATTTACTGCAAACATTTCCTCATGCTGAGGATTAAGCCATTGATAGGCCACCCAGCGCTTGGCCCATTCCCTCGTGATCTTCTGTACCCGTTTCTTTCGTTCATCAGTAGTTTCTCTTTCGGGAGTCTTCAGCTTCTCATAGAGTTCAGGAGGCAGGTCTTTAGCGGTATCAGTATGCTTACGCCGAGGAGCCATTTTCTTCAGCTGAGGTGTCTGAGGAATTGTGCGTTCAAGCTGAGCTGCAAATGAAGTGAGACTATGAGAACCATACGATTCCTGAGCAGACATGTACCTGTGACAGAATTAAGTTGCGAGGGAAGTGGGGTACGGTTATATGCGTTCATGAGGAATAGGGTGAGGAAAATGAAGAAATGAGGCATAGGTACAGGTCTCAGAAAGCTAGCAGTACAGTTGAGGAAGAACTGGCTTGAGGACACAACAGTGCTGAGGAATAATATGCTGAGGAATTAACCACTGAGGAATAAGCATACCAGACTTGAGGCGAATGCTGAGGGACAATGAGTCTTCGTCCCCGGCGACGGCGAACTCCGAGAGTGAGAGAAGCGGTGGGGGGTAAATGACCGGGGGTGGGGGGTAGAGGGCTATTTATAGAGGGGTGAAAGCTGAGGAGGTTGCGAAATTTGTGGACGAGATAGCCCCTGATTGTTGGGATCCTCAGTGGATATCGTGATGGTGGATAATTACGACGTGCGGTAAAATCGCAACAAATTGAAGGCAGCTGTAACAGAAAATCCGTGATTTGAGGACCTTGAGGACAAGGGCTGAAGACGAAGACAAATGGTCTCAGGCTGATGATGATGACTTAAGGTCTCAGCCTGAGGAATATATGATTTCCTGATGAACGCATATGAGATAGACAGATTAGATAAGTGAGCACAGAGGGACGGGTCCGATCACGTTCACCTAGTTGAATAAGCAAAAACTAAAGATCAATAACTATAGGTGAACGTTGTTGAGGACAAACATGATAATCGTCGGTAATGAAGACTTCGAATCCTGAGGAAGATCAATAACATCAAATCCTGAGGAAGTTGAGGAACACCAAATCCTGAGGTGTTTTAGGCGGTGGCGCTACCCACCTTATAGGGAATGAGACACTTGATACCATACAATTATCGTATGGATCTTGAGTCAATTTCCACGTTGATTTCTTCACACTTAGCAAGGTAGTTCCTCATGATTTGAGGAGTACGACGCATCGTGTGTTGTGCATCAGGATTCTTCAATATTGTTTAAGCGTTAGTATGTGTGTCCATTCACTGGACGTTTGAGGAGTCTAAGATATTTAGCTCACACCTCAGAGTGCTAAATCGCTTCTCATCCAAAGGCTTAGTGAATATATCAGCAAGTTGGTCTTCAGTCTTCACATGGCTGATGACGATATCTTCCTTCAAGACATGATCCCGAAGAAAGTGATACCGAATCTCAATATGCTTCGTCCTCGAGTGTTGTACCGGATTCTGAGAGATCCTGATGGCGCTCTCATTGTCACATAGGAGTGGTACTTTCTTCAGTTTGATGCCGTAGTCCTTCAGAGTTTGCTTCATCCAAAGAAGCTGTGAGCAGCTTGCACCAGCAGCAATGTATTCAGCTTCAGCGGTGGAGAGAGAGACGCAGTTCTGCTTCTTCGATGACCAGCACACAAGAGAACGTCCGAGGAAGTGACATGTTCCTGAGGTAGACTTCCGATCCACTCGATCTCCAGCATAATCTGAGTCTGAGTACCCGACGAGATCCAGCAGTGTGCCTTTTGGATACCATAAGCCTAGCGACGGGGTGTGAGCCAAATATCGAAGAATTCGTTTCACCGCTTGGTGATGCGATTCCTTTGGTGCCGCTTGGAATCGGGCACTCATGCAAACGCTCAACATTATATCAGGCCTGGATGGACATAGATATAGCAGAGACCCTATCATGGAGCGGTATACCTTTTGATCGTAGTCCTTGCCATTTTCATCGGGACCAAGTTGTCCGTTTGTAGGCATCGGTGCCTTGATGCCCTTGCAGTCCTGCATTCCAAATTTCCTCAGGCACTCCTTGAGATACTTCTCCTGAGAGATGAAGATGCCGTTGCGTTGTTGACGAATTTGGAGTCCTAAGAAGAACTTCAGCTCGCCCATCATCGACATCTGATACTGTTCACTCATCAAGAATGCAAATTCTTCACTGTAGTTCTTGTTAGTGCATCCAAATATTATGTCATCAACATAAATTTGACATATGAATAATGCATCATCATATCGTTTTGTGAAAAGAGTTGGGTCGAGGGAACCAGATTTGAAGCCCTTGCTGATGAGGAAGTCCCTTAGTGTGTCATACCAAGCCCGAGGGGCTTGCTTCAGTCCATAGAGGGCTTTCTTCAATCTGTACACCATATCAGGCTTCTTGGCGTCTTCAAAACCTGGAGGTTGAGCAACATATACTTCTTCCTCGATATTACCATTGAGGAAGGCACTTTTCACATCCATTTGATATAACTTGATATTATGATGATTAGCAAATGCAAGCATAATGCGAATGGACTCAAGTCTAGCTACAGGAGCGAAGGTTTCACCGAAGTTGATCCCCTCGACTTGAGTATATCCTTGAGCTACGAGACGAGCTTTGTTTCTGATGACTTGTCCATCTTCATCAAGTTTGTTGCGGTAGATCCACTTCGTGCCGATGACATTGTGAACTCGAGGATCAGGACGTTTGACTAGTTCCCAAACATCATTCAGTTTAAACTGAAGAAGATTGTCTTGCATTGCCTGAATCCATTCCGCTTCTCGGAATGCCTCGGTGACTTTGGTGGGCTCTGAAATTGATACAAACGATAAATGCCCACAAAAGTTAGCTATGCGATTAGCTCTTGCGCGCGTAAGAGGACCTGGTAGGTTGATGTCAGCGAGGATTTTGTCCACTTGAAATTCATTCGCCACACGAGGAAGTCGAGGAGGATGATCTTGAGGCGCATCTTCGTCACTGCTGTCAGATTCGTTAGCATCAACTTCAGGTGCTTCAGGAGCTTCAGACGTATCAGGTGCCTCAGGATCAGGATCGTCATCAGGATTATTCGCTTTAGGATTTGGGTGTTCTTCAGGAGCAGGAGGTATGTGGATTTCTTCAGGATGATCCACGGGAATGATGTCACCAGCACCCATCTTCTTGATCTGTTCTTCAGGTGGTGATTCACCTAAATCATGTGGCAGGTGCTCTCTTTGGGAGCCATCAGACTCATCAAAACGCACGTCTACAGTTTCAACAATTTTGTAATGACTAATGTTGAAGACTCTGTAGGTGTGCGAGCTGATACCATAACCAAGCATGAAACCCTCACATGCTTTGGGTGCAAATTTGGACTCATGATGAGGATCACGTATCCAGCAAGGTGCACCGAATACTTTGAAGTAACTTACATTGGGTTTCTTACCGACCATTAACTCGTATGATGTTTTATTGAAGAACTTATGAAGATACACTCGATTGAAGATGTGACAGACAGTGTTGATTGCTTCAGCCCACCACCTGAGTGGAGTATTGTACTCAGCCAGCATCGTGCGAGCCATCTCGATGAGGGTTCGATTCTTTCTCTCAACAACGCCATTTTGCTGAGGAGTGTATGGCGCAGAGAATTCATGTGCAATTCCCAAGTCATCGAGGAATTCTTCCACACCGAAGTTCTTGAACTCAGTGCCGTTGTCACTTCGAATGTGCTTGATCTTCAGGTTGTAGTTGTTCATGACTCGCAGGGCGAAGCACTTGAGGATTGCTGGAGTTTCTGACTTATAGAAAAGAAAATGCACCCAAGTGTATCGTGAGAAGTCATCAACAATAACAAGACCATACATGTTACCTCCAAAACTCGAATACTTTGGAGGACCAAATAGATCCATGTGAAGCAATTCCAGTGGTCTCGTAGTAGTCATGATGGTCTTCGCTGGGTGATTGGCCTTGGTCATCTTTCCAGCTTCGCAGGCACCACAGAGCCGGTCCTTTGAGAATCTGATTTCCTCAATCCCGAGGACATGTTTCTTCAGTACCAGCTTCTGAAGATTTCTCATTCCAGCGTGGCCGAGTCTTCGATGCCATAGCCAGCACTCTGAGGCTCATGCCAAGAGGCATGTAGCAACCTGAGGACCTTCAGAGAAATCTACAATATACAGGTCACCTTTCCTAACCCCACTGAAGACAATGGATTTATCGCTAATCATGAAGACAATACAACCATGTTTTCCGAAGAGAACAGCGAGATCAAGATCACACAGCATAGATACAGACATCAAGTTGTATCCAAGAGATTCAACAAGCATGACTTTATCAATGTGTTGGTCTCGTGAGATAGCCACTCTGCCGAGACCCAATACCTTACTTTTACCTTTATCAGCGAAGGTGATGGTTTTCTTTGAAGGACTTAGTGATGATTCCGTAAGAAGACTTCTGTCACCAGTCATGTGATTTGTGCATCCACTATCCATCACCCATTCAGTCTTTCCCTGCAAATGAATTAGTATCTCATACAGCAAGTTATGAGCCAGTCTCAGTTTGAGGAGTTTAAGATTCCTCAGAATTAATTCCTCAGGATGTTCCTCAGGATTGATTCTTATGGAATCAAACAATATAATTATCCTTCAACTGACTCATTTGTTGTTGTCCTGGGCATATGATCTGCAGAAATTGTAATTGCCACAGGACATGTCCCTGCAAGAATGATTAGTTCTTAACCACCCACATATTTATGGGTGGTCTTGAGGCACATGAGGATTGATGAGGATGATGAGACCTAATGGGGTGTGAGATGGCAGCATCAGGATAAACAAATGAGTAAGCATTCTTATGAGGAGCTTCCCTATGAACAAAATGGTTAGCAGATATATGATTATAATCATTTCCTTTTGAGGTATCGTCCTCAGATGATATCCTCAGCTCATTTGCATCTGCATTCACAGGAAGGTTAGTGATGAGGTCCTTTGGCACCCAGATCTGCTTGACTGGAGGACCGTTCCTGCAGTTAGTTCCGATGTATCTGGCAAATACCTCACCATTACCATTCTTAAACAGTTTATAGTTTGAGTCAAATGACTCAGTCATCACGTCTGAGGAAACAAAATCATAACCAGATAAGGTATAGGGATCAGGAGGAGGCATCATTGCTCGAACCCAAATGGTCTCAGGATATTGTTCAGGTTTCCAGTAAGACCCATCAGGGTTGAGTCTCCGAGTAAATGCGATGCCTTCTTTCCTCGGGTTTCTGTTGAGGATCTGTTTCTTGAGAATGTCACAGAGATTCTGATGTCCTTTCAGACTCTTGAACATGCCTGTTTCCAGTAGACTCTTCAACCTAGCATTTTCTTCAGTAATTTCTATGGTATCCTCAGATGAGGGGTTAGATACCACTGAAGTAATAGAAATAACAGAGTCTGAAGACATTGAGGAACTAGACACAGATATGATTTGATCACGTTCAATGCATCTTAAACAGGGAGGATTGAATCCTTCTTGTGGCATGATGATCTGTTGGGAGAGGATTGAATCATTTTTTTTCTTCAGATCGTCATGAGACATCCTTACACGTTCAAGTTCTTGTTTCCTCATGAGGAACTCATGAGACAGCTTTTCATGATCAGTAAGGAGTGCCTCATGCCGATTGAACAAGTCATCAAACTTTGACTGAAGAATTTTTGATTCATCAGTCAACTTTTGAGTCTTCTTCATTTCCTCAACCAACATATCATCACTTTTGTTTAATGAGATCTCAGTCTTTTCAAGTGCACGTTGTTGTTTAGATGCAAGTTTAGCAAGATTAGCATAGTTTTCATCAGGTTCTTCATCAGAGGGTTGATCTGATGATGAGTAAGAAGATACCTTGGAGGACTTGGCCATGAAGCAGAAGGAAGGAGTTGTGTCTTCAGCTTCATCATCAGCATGTGATGGACCAAATTCTTCGGTGCTGAAGATTGACTTTGAGACAAGTGTCGTGGCAAGAGCCAAACCGGCCACAACCTCAGATTCTTCTTCCTCAGCATCAGGGTTGGAACCAGATTCTTCCGAGTCCAATTCTTTCCCGAGATAAGCGCGAGCCTTACGGGAACTGCTATTCCTGTATCCAGTAGACCTTGAGGATCTTGAGGATTTCTTCTTTGTCTTTTCATCAGAACTTTCATCTTCCCTTTCTTCTTCTTCTTCAGTTTAGCTCCCTTTTCCCATAGAGGACACTCAGCGATGTAATGCCCAGGTTTCTTGCACTTGTGGCAAACTCTCTTTCTAGCTTCGACAGAATCATCATCTTTGCTTTTTCTTGAGGACGATCTTGAGAAATTTCCGAAGCGATTCTTCTTCGTGAACCTTTGAAACTTTCTGGTAAGGAGAGCAAGTTCACGGCTGAGAGTCTCAGGATTATCAGTATCAGCCTCAGACTCTTCATCAGAGGACACTCTTCGTGCTCTAGCTTTTAGCGCGCAGACCTTAGGCGTGGGGCTGTATAAGTCTCGTTTTTCAGAGAGCTTCAGTTCATGAGCATTGAGGCGCTCGAGAATGTCTGCTGGATCCAGAGTCTTGAAGTCAGGCCTTTCTTGAATCATCAGTGATAGGAACTCAAATGAGTCATCCAGTGACCTCAGCAGTTTCTTCACAACTTCATGATCTGTGATATCAACAGCACCAAGAGCTTGAAGTTCATTGGATATGTCAGTGAGTCTGTCAAAGGTTTGTTGCACGTGCTCATTATCCAGCCTCTTGAACCGATTGAAGAGACTGCGGAGTGTATCAACTCGTGAGTCTCGTTGAGCTGAGACTCCTTCATTAACTTTAGACAATCTTGTCCATATCTTCTTTGCAGTATCCAGACCACAGATACGGTTGAACTGAGCCTTATTGAGATGACCACCAATGATGCTTCGAGCTTTTGCATCAAGCTGCCAGTTTTTCTTGACAACTTCGGGAGCAGTCATCAGATTTGCTTCAGGAATGCCTTGATCAACAATGTCCCACAGATCCTTGTCAATGGCTTCAAGATGCATCCTCATCTTGTTCTTCCAGTATGGATAGTCTATTCCGTCGAAGATGGGGCAGTTTGAGACAACGCTCATTGTACCTGAGGTCGACATAACTAAAACTCCAGGTGGTTAAACCGAATCACACAGAACAAGGGAGTACCTTGCTCTGATACCAATTGAAAGTGCAATATATCGACCAGAGGGGGGGTGAATGGGAGATTTTCAATTTTGCTACCGGATTTTCATTTTCTTCAGGACTGAAGCAATCATGAAGCTGAAGAAGTAACCAAAATCATGAAGAAATAAAACTTCACAGAATGTAATCATTAGGGCAGCTCATCATAATGCAACAGAAATAAATCAATTCAGATAAGCAGAGGTGCTTCAGATGCATAGTATGAAGACTAATAGCAGAGGGAGAGCTGAAGCACAAGCAGTCAACATAGATACTGAAGACATAATACTGAGGCTTAAGAGATTGAAGAGATATCACCAGAGGTTGAAGACAATGGTTTGGTAGACCAGTTCAAGTTGCTGTGACAACTCTACGTCTGGTTGGAGAGGCTGAGATTCAACTCAGAAGACATAGTCTTCACCTTGTTCTCCTTGAACTAAAGTCCACAGACTCCGTCCAATAACTCAGGTGATTCTTCAAGGTAGACTCCCGAAACCTTTACAGACTCAGTCACTCCGGGAAGTCACAATTGCATCTTGACTTCCTCAGACTGAAGACTTCTACACCGGCTGGAAGATCACAGTCTTCAAGAGTAAAAAGCTTCGGATCACTCGAACCGACTTCCTTAGAAATGCTCAACTACTCAGGCTGGTGGTTTTCCTCACATAGGTTCTTCAGTATCCTCAGAGGTGGGTTGCTCTCAAATGACAAGTGTCAGTTTTTCTCTCGGAGCAGCCAACCCACAAATGGGGCTGGGGGTGGCTATTTATAGCCGCGGAGCAATCCGAGGTGAAAGGATATAAATGCCCATGCATGCAATTACTCTCATGCCCTCGTAAATGACCGTTGCTAGACCAGTTCTAGCCTCTCACCACGTAACACGTGGCACGGTCAAAGTATTCTCTCTCCAGACTCCTCAACCGAAGTTAGTTACCTCAGTGTCCTGAAGAACATCGTCTCAGACACATGAGGACTGAACTTCTACTGCAGGAGATCTCACTCTCTTCAGGAGAACTGCACTCGCAGTCTCCAGACTCCTCAACCGAAGACAAATTCCTCAGTGTCCTGAAGAACAACGTCTCAGACACCCGAGGAACTGAACTTCTACTGCAGGAGATTTCTCTCTCTTCAGGAGAACTGCACTCGCAGTCTCCAGACTCCTCAACCGAAGACAGATTCCTTAGTGTCCTGAAGAACAACGTCTCAGACACCCGAGGAACTGAACTTCTACTGCAGGAGATTTCCTCAGGGTTTTTCTTCAGGATTCCTAACTGAGCACTTCCTCAGACCTTCGGAACTCGTTTTCTTCAACCCCTCCAACAGTGCGGTGTTTTCCTATGACTCAAGAAGTATAAAAAGTCTTAGCGAAGACTACGCTTCAACTTCGTCTTCAGCGCGAACTTCCTCAGGATCGTCTTCAGCTTCAGCTTCAACCGAACGCTTCAGGATCCTACTTCCTCAGGATTTCGCGCAACTTCATTCTTCAGGAAACACACCGATTTCTCCAATGTTCCTCAACATTTTGGGGGGGTCGGCATTGGTGCTTAAACACCTCATCAGGGACTGTTCTCCTGTGTATACTCACAAACACATCAGCCCCTTAACCGTTTTGTCATCAAACTCCAAAACCTCAAGGGGAGGGCACTTGATGCACTTACATATCATCTTGTCACATAGTAAGCAAACCATAATCCTAGAAGATATAGGAGTTGGTTGATATCATGTGGCCCCTGCAACTGTTACAGCTTATTGCATGCTTAGAGTTTACAATGAGATTACTTTGATGTGAGTCGGGATGGTAGGGATCATGTGAATGATGGTGGTAACGTGTTGGTGAATTTGACCTAAACAAGGTGAACGATGAGAGGTTGTGTAGGAGTACACAGTGGGTTGTCTCGTTGAACACCGCCTTAAGCCCGAGTTCTTGTGTTGTTATCCAAGACTAAGAGTACGACCACACATTGGGCTCACTGACCCCTCTCGGCCTAGTACCTCACCCCAGACCAGGTCCAGGAGTCACAAGTAGTTTGAACTTTAAATGATCTCAAGCAGGTGCATCAAGGTAAGTGGTGGGCGTAGGTTGTGGTCGAGTTGAATCAAGTGATCATGATCGAGTTGAGCTTGATGGCTTGTCTCGCAACGTTTGAGTCCTCATCGGAAAAATCGGTCGGACTCCGATTGCGGTCCCAACTCAAATAGGCGACTCCCTAGGACTAGAGATGGTGTCGTGAGTGAAGTGTCGTGGCAACATCCTCGCCGGTACTCGCTTGAAGGGTCCACTCCCAAGAGGTAACTGATGCGTGCGTGTGTGTAGCAGTACACCCCTGCAGGGTTAATGAACTATTCGAAAAGTCATGTCCGCGGTAATGGACTACTTGGAGACCTTTACTTGATCATAGACAACTTGAATGGTTACTCTAAAATTGCCAAGATAAGCGTGAGTGCTATAGTCTTCTTTCTTGTGGGAAGTCGAGGAAGGATCCATAGTGGTGTATTGATTGGGAGACTTGGATAGATTGACTCGAGTACGCTCTTACCTCATTCTAGTAATCGTAGTACAGGTTAGCCAAGTCAAAGCTGGCACTTCTGCATTGAAACCCCACCTTCCTTTTACCTTGAAACTTGATCATGAGTAGTATAGATCTGATTTAAGTCTTGTCGAGTACGTCTTTGTACTCACATTTTCTAATTTTATGTTACCACTGGCCCTGATGGTGGCCTCTACCTCGAGCTCGACGTGGACTAAGTCGTATAGTTCCAGACAGCAGCTTTTTCCCTTTGGAGGGTTGTTGTATTTTTCTTTCAGTAAACTTGTCTTTACTAAGGTATAATTTGCTTCTGTTGTTTTTTTATGTAATGTTGGATCACAGTCATGTGATCTCTGTTTGTAATACAACTACTATGTCTGATCTGTTTAGCAGAAGTTATAAAGACTATGAGTTTGTAGAGTTCGTGTTGTGTTACCTGCTGTTATACACTTGGCATTCATGATGCGTGTATGTGTATATCATGCATGTCATGTGTGGGGTTCGATAGCTTGGTTGTGCTCTCGCCGATGTTCTTTCCTACACCAAGTGGCCCTGAGATATGCGCAGCTTGGGGCATCGCGATGCGATTGCTCGTGACTCCGTCACGTGGCACACTTTGTTGTACGATCGAGCCCGCCCGAGACCTCGACTAGGTGAATTGGGTTAGAGTCTGTTTATGTAAATGTTATTGTTCAATCGACAATACGGTTTCCACAACTTGTCTATGAGTATGGGATTTCACCACCCATAAGAATTTAGACTTGTGAGCGGACGATGAGGACACATCTCAGTTGATCATCCAGGCATGGATGGGATGCCCCTCAATTTTGAGCTTTCTGAGAGTGTCTTGTACTTGGCCTTGTCTGCTTAGACAAGTGGGTATGGCTCTCGGATCTCCATATGATTGAGTTCTGATTAGAATTACATACGCATACCCCGGGTCCCGACAATGTTTTAATGCACTTTCCTATCATTTACAACATCTTTTGAACTAACCTACTAATTTAGTGCCCAGTGCCAATTTATATCTATTTTGTCTGTGCATTGCAGAAAAACGGGGAAAACAAAAGTTATCGGAAAATTCTAGAAAAAATACTAAAAAAATATTCAAGACAGAAGATTACGGAAGCCCGAAGGGGGGCCACCCCCTGGCCAGGCGCCTCCCTGGCGCGGCTAGGGTTTGACCGCGCCCTCTGGCCGCCTGGGCCAGGGGGGCACCCCTCAGAGTCCCCTTTGGCCTATATTTACTCCTGGCTCCGAAAACCCTCAGAGAGCCCCCCCCCCCCGTCACGTGATTTCATCTACTGTTCTGCCGCCTCGGTGATTCCGATCTTGAGGTCACCTGGAGAACCTGATCGGCACGCTTCCAGAGGGAGGATTGGCCTTCGGAGGCTTCTCCATCACCATGGTCGCCTCTGGGATGTGCCCCTTCGACCATGGGTCCATGATCAGTTGCTAGATGATGTTTTCTCTCCAATCGCGTGCCTCAATTCTTAGCCCTTCTGAGCTGCCCTACATTATCAAGGCACTTATGTATTAGTTACTTCTTTGCTATGTTGTGTTTGTTGGGATTCGATGGACTATGAGATTATGTTCAGTTTGTGATGAGTAATATATTTGGTTTACCTTTATATTTTTGTTCTTGAGTATTCTTGCATGTTCTCCGTTGCGTTTCTTGATTTGGCCAAGTAGTATATTGCAACTCCAAGAGGGAGCGTTATGCTTGATTGTGGGTTCATGCCCCCCGATGTCTAGCTTGAGTGACAGAAACATGAGACTAGGGGATGTGCTATTGCCACCAGGGGTAAAACAGTGGTGCAAGGATTGCTTACATTACGCATAGAGCTTTAAGGCACTTGTCTGTTGCTTTGAGCCTACAATTTGGTTGGGGTTCGCAACTTAATACTAGTGATATGTTCTAGATAGATATCTCAAGGTGGATGATTAGTGAGTAGATGTTGATGAATAAACAATCTACTTTTTTTGGTGTAATGCCCATACAATTGAGCCTCTTTAATTTCCAGTAGCATAGTTAGCATTGCGGTGCATTTGTAATTTTGTCAATTGCCTAGCTGTAATTTGTTCATCAAGCATAGTTGTTTACAATATTTTGGGAGAGAGACATCACTAGTGAAAGTCATGGCATGTAACACCCTCAGTTTCTGTAACAGTAATCATGATCACTGTTGATCATCACTGTTGGATTGTCACTGTTTGATCTCCCTTGTACCTGATAAAACTTTGTGATGCTCATGATCAAATCTTGCTGTGGTTGATCAGCACCCCATGCCCCATGTACATGAGCCCTTGGGATCAAAACCCAAAGCCAAATGCACCTTGCTCATCTAACAAACCAAACTCTAGTTGAAACTACTTTTAATGGAAATTAAACAAAAGTGCTCAAATAAAGTTGTTCCAAAAATCATGGAACTATTTTTGTAAATTGCCTAAAATCATTATAATCATGTGGGACCAACTTTGGTAATTTTGAAGTTGCAGAAAATTCCAAACAATTCAAACAGTAGGTTAAAACCCCTACTTTCGGCATTAAATATTTAAAAGAAATATCTAATGATTTTATTTTGCTGCAAAAACTTTTGTGGCACCTTAGTAATATGTAACCCTAATTTACAAACACTAATAACCTTTTACAAAAATGCTAGGGTTGATAAATTAATTACAGAAAAGCATTTGAGCAAACAGGAAACAAAACAATTGGAAAACCGCAAACTGACGCCCAGGGCGAAGCCCACCTCAGCCCAGCCCAACCCCCACCTTGTCTTCTTCCTCCTACAACCACTCCCAACTGCCCCGTACGGCAGCCCGCCGTGGCCACGCCGCTGCCAGCCCGACCCCGCCTCCACCTGCTCCCCCTCGGCGCCGACGCAATAAGGACGACGCCCTCTCCCTCCTGGACACCCTCGCACCTCCATTCCCCTCCTGCCCTTCTCTCACGCGTCGGGGAAAAATCCCGCCGAGCCGCCATGGCCGCCGTGGTGAGCAACCGTGGCCAGTGACCTTCCCGTGCGATCAAAACGTGTCTGGCGTGCGTGCGGTGGTCGACTTCGTCTGCGTGCGCTTGGAATTGCGGCGGGATCGACTACAGCGAGCGTGACGTCTTCTTCCTCTTCTTCGGCCCCGGCGAGATCCCAGAGCGATTCCGGCCACCCCGACGCGTCCCCGAGCTCACTTCCACCGTCTGCGTGATCACAGTGAGCATGCCCGCCATCCCCAACTCCCCGTAGCCGCCCGATAAGCTCCAACACAGAAACCACCATTCTCTTACTCCGGCCGCCGCCGGTTGTCGTCGTAGACGTGCACACAAGCCGCCCCAGGCCACGCCTTTGGCATCGTTATACTCCCCCTGCTCCATATGGTCAGTTCCACCCACTGAACCGCCCGGATTCGCCTCGCTGCGCAAGTCGCCATTGGAGCCCGAGCGGTTGCTCCGCCATTTTTGAAGCAGAGCTCGACCTAGACCGCCCCATCGCTCTCCCCCACCGTAGATCGAAGCGGCACGTCTCCCTGAACCCATAGCAACAAGCAGCGCCTCGTTTGGTGCTCGGAATCGAGCGCTAGCTCGAGTTCGCCGAAGTCTACTCGCCGGCGAGCCGCCGGTGGGTCGCCTGTGTCACTGACTTATGGCCCCCACCGGTCAGTTGGGTCATTAGCGACATGGTTAGGGCTTAATCACCCACTGACATGCGGGCCACCCCCGGGAAATCTTTTGTTAAGTAAATAGAATTGATAAAATGAGTATGTTAGTATGACAGGTGGGCCTAGCCCCCTTAACCCACTGTTAGTTTAAGCTAATGATTAAATTAAAACCTGAGACACTTACACCTGGGCCCCCCTTGTCAGGTTTTTTATTTATTAAAAGATTTTATTAAAATTGAGTCAGTGACATGTGGGTCCAGAGGCATTTTCTAATTTAATTAAAAAATTTATAAATAACAGAGGCTGACATGTGGGTCCCACATGTCAGCACTGTTCTGGATAATGTTGTGGATAATGTTTTGGATAATGTTTAATAAAATAATAAAAGAAATCCAGAAAATCATTTAAATTGAGTTAAACTTTGAAATTCAATAACTTTTAAACCGTAACTCGGATTCAAAAACTTTATACATGAAAGTTGATCAGAAAAATATAACGAATACGAATACGCTATCCGTATGTCTACCACACCCCTCTACCACAACGAACATCGAACATTCCCCCTCCGGACCGACTGTGCGATAAATTGTCCGGTACTGTTAGAGTGCCCGGATGAATTTATTCCGAACACGAAAGTTGTCCGGAATGGTTCAAATAGCACGGATACACCCCCCTTACGTTGTTCCGGTAACCACGACACCTCCGGCTTGATCCTTCCCCCTCCGGACACCCTGTCCGGTAATCACCCGGAGCCGGTAGTTCGTCCTCAGATGAATTCCCGCTCCGAGCAACGTGCATTGCACTGCGTTAGAATACCGTTAACATTTCATGTATCATGTCATGCATCTGTTTGTATATGCTTGCTGTGTATTTACTGTTTTCTTCCCCCCTTAATCTCCGGTAGACCCCGCCACTGCCGTCGACTACACCGTTGCTGAGTACGACTACCTCGTCGACGACCCTACTACTACCGTCGAGCTTCCAGGCAAGCAGAGCCATTCTCTTCCCCGGATATCGCCTATCTTTCCGTACTTTTCTTGCACTAGGCATTGTTACTGCTGCTGCTACGATTACAATCCTATTCAATTGCATAGCCTGATTTTGTCGCCCCTTGATGTGCCTCCCTTTATCCTATGCTGCCTATTATTATTATTATGCATTATTCAGCAGTGAGCCCTGCGCAATGTTGGCTAGGATTAGATAGCGGGTCGTGAACACTCAGGGGAGTGAACGCGGATAAAAATATTATAACTGCACAGGTACGATACAATGCAGACACCGTCGAAGGCCCCTATCTGGGTTATGCCTAGTCACCTCAAGTGTGAGCTATCAAGGAGTAATCTTTGTACTCCACTCGAGGCTGACTTTGTCTTGCCGCCATAGGGTCCTGTAAACGGTTGTCCTTCAGGTAAGAAGTCGGGTGACACAACGGTGCCCGCGAGAGGTATTGTGACGGGAACGACGGGGAGGGTACGACCAGTGTACCGGTGTGCTTGGCCCCTGATCGTTGGCCGCGAGAGTTACCAAACCACGAAAGTCGAGCTCCTCCAGGAGCACACGCGAGACAAGGTAAGGAGACGGTTCACCTTGTTGGTAACCGCAGTGACTTGGTGGAACGACGGGGCAGGCACCGATGTACTGGTGGTCCTGGCTGCTGTCGTTGTCCGTGGGTCGGTTAAGTCGAGGTAACGATAACGGTTGTCACGCAGGTTAATTAAAATACTAAATGGTTCAGTGAATGTCTTAAGTTGGCTATATGCCATGTACGCACTACCTACCCGTGGGAATTACGAGTTTATGGGCTCCTCTGCTTCGTAGTGTCGTCCGAGGACTCATCAGACGTCAGCAGTACCGCGGGCTGATTGCCGGGAAGTGCGCTGTCTTCTTTGGCTCGAGCTGTGTTGTTTTTGTTACGGCTTCCCGGCCACCCACGCACCGTGCAGGAGTACGTCAGGGTTGGGGTCCAAGGCCCTGAGTACTTAGGATTTAGACCGGCGGATGGCCTCTCTGTTGAGTTTGAAAGATGGGCTATGAAGTGTCGGATAGCCTCGGTGGAGCGTTCCCTAACAAGGTTCCCGCCACCCTGGAGATCCGTGCATGTAGCGTAACACAAGTGCACCCCTGCAGGGAAGATTGATCTATCGATAGCCGTGTCCATGGTAACAAGACGCTTTATGCTGAAGCTCGATCCTACCACTAGAAACTATTACTATTAAACTGTATGGTTCCGGGTTCTCTTCCTCGCGGGGATGTCGAGGAGGTGAACTCGGAGGCATTGTTAATTATTACAACTTATTATTATTCAATGTTGCAGCAACTTCTGCTTCATTGTTACTTTACTGTTTTATATAAACTGTTGGCTGATTCTTACCTCATGCTGCAAGACACCGTCGGAAGATGCTAGTCGTCGATAGGCCTAGCTTCTTACCCTTGCTCTGATTTTCTGTCTTCAGTCCACTATATACAGCCTCTTCATTCCGTTGATACAATGCATAATGCTTAGTAGCGGACGTAAGACTCGCGGGTATACTAGATACTCACCTGCTTTATTTCCTTTACTGTTTTTCCTGATCGGCCGCTGCAGCCGACGTTGGAGCCCAGGAGCAGGAGTACCCCGGAGGAGCCTACTACGACGTCGAGTTCCCCGTTGACCAGGAGTAGCTCGGTGGATCCCAGGCAGGAGGCCTCGCCTTTTCGTTCTGTATCTCTGATGTGATTTGTGCTAGCCTTCTTAAGGCAAAACTTGACTAACTATGTCTATACTCAGATATTATGGCTTGTATGACTTATATATTCGGGTCCGCGTGACCCCCTCTATTGTAATATATTTGTTTATCCTTTTGAGTTTAGTGTTGTGCTGTGATATTATCACCGTGGCACCCTAATTTCAGTCGTGTACCCTGTGTGTATGATTACTGTACACGGTCTGATTTTGGGGGCGTCACATGGCACCCCGGTCCATATTTCCATCATAGTTGACACCATTCTGATTTACTGCTTTTATATCCTTTCAGACGCAACTATTATTTCCCCTGTTTTTTGATCCTTTGTAAACAACAAGGCCGGATAGATTGACAACCTCTCTGAACTCGTTGGGAGCAAAGTTATTTTTGTTCTTGTGTGCAGGTCCACGTCAACACGCCACCAAGAAATTTCGGGCACCGTTGTCACCTACTTTTTGCCCTTGGTATTCTACTGGATTGATAACCTTGTTATCTTTATTGAGGGAAATTTTCTGCTATCTACATCATAACCTTCCACTTGGGGTAACCAACGAGGAGGTGTTATCTACACCCATCAGGTGGGTGGCTTGGTTGACGTTGGAGGTCGTCACGCGGGTGGGTGCCTTGATCAGGAAAAAAATTGGCTTCAATCTTAGTTGGCGTCGCTGTCGTTGTTGATGTTGATGGTGTTGTTGACATTCGGGATTGATCCATGAGACGGAGAGTGCCCCACCGGTTGATGTAGATCCGGAATCCTCTGAAGGCCAGATCGGTGTCTGCATGTAGATCTGATAAGATCGACTACAGGATCGGGCGGTGCACGATGAAACCGAGGGACCCAAACAGATCGTTCTCTGCTCGAGCCATCGATATGTCGAGTGTTAATGACGGAGTCACCGAGCTGTCGATTGTTGATGATGGAACCGCCAAGACCGGAGATCCAACTCGCGTCTTTCCCACAGACGGCGCCAATTTACGAGGGTGGTCCTCGGTAAATCCCATGGTTAGGTACACTGGGTTGAATGAAGGGGAAGGAGTGCGTAGTTGGTGATCTCATCGGCTAACAGCAGATAGGTGTTTACCCAGGTTTAGGGCCCTTGATCATCAAACCCCTACTTCATGCTCGACCTATTATATATAGGACGTGATTGATGTCTACACACGCTTCTATTCTTGTAGACTATGTTGGGCCTCCAAGCGTAGACGTTTGTAGGACAGCAGTAATTTCCCTCAAGTGGATGACCTAAGTTTATCGAACTCAGGGAAGTAGAGGTTGAAGATGGTCTCTCTCAAGCAACCCTGATATTAAGAAAAAATAATTCTCTTGTGTCCCCAACACACCTAATACAATGGAAAATTGTATAGGTGCACTAGTTCGGCGAAGAGATGGTAAAATACGTGTGATATGGGTGGCAAAGCAAGGTAATATAAATCTGTAATAAAAATTACAGCAAGGTAGCAAGTGACAAATGTGAGCACAAACGGTGTAACAATGGTGAGAAAAAAGGCCTATGCTTCATACTTTCACTAGTGGCAAATCCCAACAACATTAAGATAGTATAATCACATGATATTTCCACTAAAACATGCAATGGAGACGTACTCGGAGGTCATTCCTTTGTGATCAAGAGAGGACGAGAATTATGCAGGGCTACAAAAGTACACCTCAGAATTCGTAGTTCTCATCTATGGATGTCTCAATGTCATCGCGACCATACAAAGAGAGTACCACAATCACCACAATATATCTCAAGGATAGTCAAGACAAGCACCAACAGACTCTCAATCTTCAATCAATTTACAATAGAAGAAATCACTCAGGAAAATATTCTTGTAATCTATGTGTCACAACCCAAGTTTAGGTATGTGCTAGGGTTCAAGTGCTCTTTTGCATCATGTGAAATTTTCAAAAGAAATCCAATTGGGGAAAAAGAAAAGCCCTAGAGAATTTAATTCAAATGGCCCGACAAAAATTTCTTCCAAAATTTCCTCTGTTATTTTTGAAAAGTATTACGAATATGCATGATCACATATAAAGTGAAGTGGGTCCCACTGCATGCACCAAGATTTTCCAAAAATTCCAAAAAGGGCTTGGAAATTAAATAAATACCCTATTTGATTTCGAATTCAAATTATTTGAATTTCAAAAATCTCCAAAACTTGTGAGTGGCTAGTTATATGCCATGGAAGTCCAAATTAAAATTTTGGGGATTTTATAAAATGCTTTGCTATTTTTTATTCAAAGCAAAACAAAAAAACAAAAAAAACAGAGAGAATAGGAAAAGGAAAAGAGCCCACTCACCTGGGCCCAGTAGCCATTTCGGCCCAGCCCAAAAGGGCAGCCCCGTCTTCTTCCCAGGACAGCCAGGCAGGCAGGTCGCCGGCGGGCACCGCATGGCCGCCAGGAAGCTACCTGGCTGCCCCCTTCACCTTATCCGGCGACGTGGAGGCCCTGGAGAAGCCCCAATACTTTTCCCCCCTCCCCTGGACCTCTTCCCATTCGTCCCCCGCGAGTTTCCGCGAGGTCCCGAGAGACGCCGTCGCCGCCGTCAAGCTTCCACGCGACCACCGAGCTCCATCCGACGCGCTGCCGTGTCCAGCTGATCTGCAGCACTCTTCTACGTTGTCGTGACCATTCAATCGAAGCCGGGAAGCCCTGTGGACGTCGCGAGCTTCAAGTTCTTCCCGCCGGCTACAGCAAGCTCCGGCGAGCAATTGTCGCGCCATCATCGCCTCTCCGGCCTCCCCGACGGTCCCAGCGTACTCGGGGTGAGCTTCCAGTTCTCCCCCGTCCTCCCATGCTCCACCTTGACGCCCCAATCACCGATTAGCCGAGGAGCGTGCTCCGGCCGCCGCGGGTCTCGTCGCTGCCGTGGCCTCGAGCCTCCTCAGGTGCCCTGGCCTACACCATTGGCTGCGGGCGAGCACGAGGAACACCCCCGTGCTAGCCCCGTTTCCTCCCGAGCCCCAAAACCGCAACTCCGGCGACCTCCGCCGTGCCCAGTGGCCGCTGCCGGCCGGCTGGGTTAATTAGGGGGCTAACCCCCCTAGTCATTTCACCCAAGGTCGATGACAGGTGGGCCCGTGCCCCCCTAATCCAAATTAAATTTAAATAAACAGAGGGGTTAACCTCTGTGCCACTGACCAGTGGGTCCCGGTGGTCAGAGCCCCCCTGACGTCACTGTGACGCAGTGATGATGCAGTAAAGGGCTTTTCTATTTAAAATAAATACAGAAAAATTACAGAAAATGTATTAAACTTCTAAAATTCATAGAAAATTCATATTAACTCCAAATTGGACAAATAATATATGAAAAATGATCAGCAGAAAATGCTCTGTCCAAATAATCAACTTTCAACCATGTTTCAGTTGATCTTAAATTAGGACCAGTAGCTTTTGCTATTTGGCTTAATTGGAATTAATTCAAATTTAATTCAAATGATATTCCAATTTGAACCATTGCACTGCAAACAGAAACACTTGTACATCAGAGGCATATCATACACATGTCAAGATGGTTTACAAATAAGAAACAATAGCAAATGCAACTTGGCAAATTTGAACAACATTTGGAGTTTGAATTTGAATTAACTTTTCAAATAAACTTCAATGAACATGTGACAAATTGAACCTAGGTCACATCAATACCATTCCATGCTACATTATGCATCTTGATTGTGCATTGCAATGTTATGTTTACATTGTTGTTGTTCCTGTGTTTGGTTTGTTTGCTCGATAGAAGTGGAACCGGAACCGGAGGCCACCCCCTTCGTTGAAGACACCGTACCGAACCTCGTCAGCAAGGCAAGCAAACCCCATTGATCATGTCTATAAAATCCCACTTACCTCTCAGTCTCGCTTATGCATGTTTAGGAGATCACCTTGTTATCGATTCTACCGCATAGTTGAATTCATATCCGATGCATGACCTATCATCTTGTCACGGTAGTAAGCAAACCACAATCCTAGCTGACATAGGAGTTGATTGATATCATGTGGCCCCTGGAACGGTTAAAGCTTATTGCATGCTTAGAGTTTACAATGAGGATGCTTTTGATGTGAGTCGGGATGGTAGTGAACCTTGTGTTGATGAAGGTGAAAATTGTGTTTGTGAATCTACCCTAATACAAGGTGAACGATGAGAGGCAGTGTAGGAGTACACAGTGGGTTGTCTCGTTGGACACTGCCTTAAGCCCGAGTTCTTGTATGGTAATCCGAGACAAAGAGTAAAACCACACATTAGGCTCACTGACCCCTCTCGACCTATTAACTCACCCCGATCCAAGTCCAGGAGTCACACCTAGTTCGGGTTTTCCATTCGGCATATGCATAGAACGATAAAGGAAATGAAATGTGGAATTCATGGTAGGGCTTGTAGAACATGGCTTGTCAAGCGGAGAACCATCCGTCGAGGTGGGTTTGTCAGTCGTGCCTGTATGGTTTGAGTCCTGACTGGAAACTTGGCCGGAATTCCAGTTGGGTTTGGAACTCAGACAGTTGACTCCTTGGACTAGAACGGTGCCGCGAGGTAAGTGTCGTGGTGAACATCCTCGCAGGCACCCCTTTAATGGTGACGAGTACTTGGCGGTAACTTATGGTCATGTGTGTGTAGCGGTACACCCCTGCAGGGTTAACAAACTATTTGAATAGCCGCGTCCGCGGTCATGGACTACTTGGAAAGTTGTGCCTGATTATTAGACAACTTGAATGGATACTCTAAAACTCGCAACATAAGTGTGAGTTCTATGGCATGCTTTGTCGTGGGGAAGTCAAGGAAGTATCCATAGTGGTGTATTGGTTGGAGACTTGGTAGTGGACTCGTGTACGCTTCTTACCTCAAGTCTGGTACTCGTAGTACAGGACTAGACAAGGCAAAGCTGGCACTTCTGCATGTTGAAACCCCCACCTCCCTTTACCTTGATACTTGAGCATGAGTAATATAGTTCTGATGTAAGTCTTGCTGAGTACGACTTTGTACTCACGTTTTCTTATTCTATGTTTTAGATGGAAACCCAGATCCCGATGGAGTCACCTTCCTGAAGCACGACGTTGACCTTGGTAGTATAGTTCCAGACAGCAGTCTGGTCCCTTGTGGAAGGGCATGTATGTTGAACAAGGCTTCTGTAAGCCATTTGTTAATCTTATCTGTACTCAGACATAATTTTCTTCCGTTGTTTGATGTAATGATGGATCATAGTCATATGATCTTTTTGTACTCTATGTGTAAGTCAATAAAGATATACTTTGTAGAGTTCATGCAATGTGTACCTGCTGTTTACACTGGACATGTATGTTGCGTGTATGTTTATAACATGCATGTCTTAGTGTGGGGTTCGATAGCTTAGTTGTGTTCTTGCCGGCGGTCTTTTATACACCAAGTGGCCCTCAGATGTGTGCAGCTTGGGGCATCGCGATGCGATTGCTCGTGACTCTGTCACGTGGCACACTTTGTTGTATGATTGAGCCCGCCCGAGACCCCCACTAAGTGATCGGGCTGGAGTCTGTTTATGTAAGTGTTATAATTCAATCGATAATATGGTTGAGGTGACTTGTCTATGAGTATGGGATTTCACCACCCATAATCATTTATACTTGTGAGCCGGTGATGAGGACCCATCTCAGTTGATCATCCGGCCTGGATGGGATGCCCCTCACGTTCGAAGCTTTCCGAGAATGTTCTGTGCTTGGCCTTGTCTGCTTAGACAAGTGGGTACGACTCTCGGCTCTCCATATGATTGAGTTGTGACTGGAATTACATACGCATATTCCGGGTCCCGACAGACTTGGTATCAGAGCAGGACTATCTGTAGGATTATCAAACCCTTGGTCGAAGTCGAGTCTAGCATTCTATAGTTATATAGTAACTCTGGGTATATAAGGGAACAGCGTAAGGCTTCTTTTTTCTCCTTACCCTCGTCGATCTGAGTTCTGAGTCACCCTCATCTTTTCTATGGGAAGATAGGATTAGGCTCATCTATGTCTTACTATAACATCTCGTTGATTGCTTCTTTGTAGCCGTAGGGCTGTCGTGGTCGTCCAGAGTCATCATGTTGTTGATTTCCTTGAGGAAGTTCTGTCCAACCTCCTCAAGGTTGTTTCATTTTCTCTCCCGGTGTAGCCGTTATGCTGCCCAATTTATTCCGTGTTTCTAGGAATCTTTGTCTTTGCATTACAATCCTTTCCGCCTAGTTATGTCCTCTTATCTTTGATTCCATCATAAAACCGGTTCTGATTGTTGATTTTTATCACACAGGATGTCAGGTGGAACTCGTAGTGCTGTTCGTCGCAATCGAAACCGTGATCGGAATCGAAGTATTGATGAACCTCCACCATTTCCTTCTGCGGTGGAAATCATGATGGAAGCTGAGCGGAATCGACGTGATCAAACATGCCTTCTGGAGCTCATCGAGCAGAATACCGCTCGTCAGCGCAATGTGGTTGTCGGCATTCAGGATTTCATCCTCCTCAAGCCCCCGGTATTTCGATGTTCCTCCGAGCCCCTTGAAGCTGATGATTGGCTCCGTTCCATTGAGCGTAAGCTTGATACGGCGCAAGTTGCTCCCAATGATCGTGTGATGTTTGCGGTATACTTTCAGGAAGGTGCTGCTGGTGAATGGTGAGAGTCCTATGTTGCAATGCAACCTGATGGTCACGTAGTGACTTGGCAACAATTCCGTGATGTCTTCCGAGGGTACCACATTCTGGATGAGATGATGGAAAGAAAGAAGGAAGAGTTTTGCAATCTAACTCAGGGAGATATGTCCATCCACAAGTATATGACCGAGTTCAACCATCTTGCTCGTTATGCCCAAGAGGAGATATCCACTGATGCCTGGAAGCAAGCAAGGTTCCGCAAGGGACATAGCCCTGTTATTCGTCATGATCTCAATCTTCATGAGTTTGTCAACTTTGAGGATTTAGTCAATAGATCCTTCTGAGCTGAGTATGGCAATGAGGTGTTCGAAGAGTCTCGCAAGCATGCTCGTGAGATTGCTCCATCTTCTAGTTCGTCCCCTCAGAAACGCCAGATATGGATTCCAACTAGTACCATTCCTTCACACCTTATTGCAAGGCCATCCTATATGGTACCTCAACCTCCTCCACCAAACACGAACCCCAACAGCTATGGTTGTGAGCCTGCCATCCTTGCTCCACCCCCTGACACCAGAGTTTTCTACAAGTGTGGTCAGCCTGGCCACATCGTGCGGAAATGTTCACTGTCGGTGAAAGTGGATCCTCGTCCAAGACATGATGCCACCCCACCCAAGTCTTCCAAAGCTAAGTCTTCACAGAAATCAACCTCCAACTCCTTGCAATCAAAGTCCTTAGCCACTGTTGGTGGTTGTGTGAACCAAATCTCAGTTGAGGAAGCTATTGATACTTCTGACGTTGTCCTTGGTATGCTCCCAGTCAATCGTGTTCCCGCCTCCGTTCTTTTTGATCCAGGAGCTTCTCATTCATTCATGTTGGAGAGTTTTGCACTTCGTCATGAGTTCCCCTTAGAAGAAATGTTTTCTCCAATGATCATCCAAACTCCTGGTTCAAAGTGGCAAACTAATAGAGTAAGCCATGGTAATCAAATTGCAATTGAGGGTTTAGTATTCCTTGCTTCTCTTATATCCCTCAAGTCTTCAGACATTGATGTCATCTTAGGTCTGGATTAGTTGTCAAGACAGAATGCTTTCCTTGATTGTAAAGCCAAGTCAGTTAAACTTACCCATCCTTCAGGCCAGACAATTGACTACACCTCACCCAGTTCTAGAATCCAGATGCATACTTTGAATGTGCTTCCCCTTCCTGACCTTGAAGATATTCCGGTGGTTCGTGACTTCCCGGATGTCTTTCCTGAAGAACTGCCAGGAATGCCTCCTGACAGATGTGTAGAATTCATTGTAGATCTTGCCCCAGAAACCGCCCCAATTTATAGACGCCCATACAAAATGGCCCCACGTGAGTTAGCTGAGCTAAAAAAATCCAACTTGAAGCTTTGTTGGAAAAAGTCTTCATCCGCCCTAGCTCATCGCCATGTGGTTGCCCCGTTCTATTCGTAACAAAGAAAGATGGAATAGAAAGGATGTGCGTAGACTATCGCCCGCTAAATCTAGCGACGATAAAGAACAAGTACCAACTTCCCAGGATCAATGATCTTTATGATCAACTTGCTGGATCCTCGGTCTTCTCTAAGATGGATTTGAGATTAGGCTATCATCAAATCAAAATCCGAAACGAGGACATTCCCAAAACGGCTTTCACTACTCGGTATGGTCTTTACGAGTACACTGTCATGTCCTTTGGATTAACCAATGCCCCCGCCACATTCTCGTGCATGATGAACTCGATCTTCATGGAGTACTTGGATAAATTTGTTGTGGTTTATCTTGATGACATTCTCATCTACTCGAAGAACGAAGAATAACATGTCGAACATCTTAGGCTGGTATTGATGAAATTTCGAGAGCATCGCCTGTATGCTAAATTCTCCAAGTGTGAATTTTGGCTACCAGAAGTGACCTACTCAGGACACGTGATTTCGGCAAAAGGCATTGATGTCAATCCCGAGATAGTTCAGGCCGTCCTTGACTGGACTCCACCTGAATCGGTTAAGCAAGTTAGGAGTTTTCTTGGCTTAGCAAGCTATTGTCGCCGCTTCGTCGAGAACTTTTCTAAAGTTGCAAAGCCTCTAACTGAACTCCTTAAGAAATATAAGAAATTCCAATGGACTCCCAAGTGCGAGGAAAGCTTTCAAGAGCTAAAAAGAAGATTGACTTCTGCACCCGTACTTGCGCCTCTAGACACCAAAAGGGATTTCGAGATCTTTTGTGACGCCTCACGGCAAGGGTTAGGATGCATACTTATGCAAGATAGACATGTGGTAGCCTATGCTTCACGACAGTTGCGTCCACATGAAGAGAACTATCCTACCCATGATCTTGAACTCGCTGCCGTAGTTCATGCCCTGACAACTTGGAGACATTACCTCCTTGGTAATCGTTGTGAGATTTTTTTCTGACCACCAAAGCCTCAAATACATATTCACCCAGCCAGATCTTAATCTCAGGAAAAGACGGTGGATTGAGTTGATAAAAGATTATGACTTGGGAATTTCTTACACCCCAGTCAAAGCCAACGTCATGGCTGGTGCACTAAGTCGTAAGTCGTATTGTAACAACCTCATGTTACAACAGTATCAACCAATTCATCATGAGGAATTTCGAAAGCTCAACCTCGAGATTGTTCCTCGTGGATATCTTTTCAACCTGGTGGCAAAACCAACCCTTGAGGACCAAATCCTAGTTTCCCAAAGGCGTGCACGAGGTGTTCGCCGGATCAAGGAGAACATTGCTAGCGGAGTTGCTAAATGTTTCTCCACCGATAGCAAAGGAACAGTATTCTTTGAAAATCGTTTGGTAGAACCTAAGAATAGGGATCTAAGGCAACTCATCCTCAAAGAAGTTCAGGATACACCCCTCTCTATTCATCCCGGTAGCACAAAAATGTGCCGAGATCTACGCCAGAGATTTTGGTGGACTAGGATGAAGAGAGACATTGTTCGATATGTTTCTGAATGTGATGTTTGTCGTCGCATTAAGGCCGAACACCAAAGACCTGCTGGTACTCTTCAACCTTTGCCTATTCCCGAGTGGAAATGGGACAAAGTCGTTATGGACTTCATCACCGGCTTTCCAAAAACCCAGAAAGGAAATGATGCCATCTTCGTTGTCATTGACCGACTTTCCAAAGTTGCTCACTTCCTTCCAGTTTGCGAGTCTATAACTGCTAGTCAGTTAGCGGACTCTTATGTCTCTAGAATTGTGTCTCTTCATGGTGTTCCTTTGGAAATCAATTCTGATCGTGGTAGCCTTTTCACCTCTAGATTCTAGGAAAGTTTTCAAAATGCTATGGGAACTCATCTCTCCTTTAGTACAGATTTCCACCCTCAATCTAGCGGTCAAGTTGAAAGGGTTATCCAAATCCTGGAAGACATGGTCAGAGCTTGTGTTATCTCTTTCGGACAGAATTGGGAGAAATCTCTTCCTTTCGCCGAATTTGCTTATAACAATAGTTTCCAATCTAGTCTGAACATGGCTCCTTTTGAACTCCTCTATGGATGACGATGTCGAACACCCCTAAACTAGTCAGAAACCGGTGAAAGACAATTCTTTGGACCGGATATGATCAAGGAAGCAGAAGAGCAAGTTCGCATTGTTCGTGATTGATTGAAAGCCGCCCATTCTCGTCAGAAAAGCTACTATGATCGTCATCATAGGCAAGAAAGCTACAATCTGGATGAGAAGGCTTACCTTCGGGTTACTCCTCTGAAGGGTACCCAATGATTCGGTATCAAAGGCAAGTTGGCCCCACGTTACATCGGACCTTTTCGCATTCTTGCTAAACATGGAGAATTTGCCTACCAACTTGAACTACCCCCGCACCTTTCCCGAGTACATGATGTATTCCACATGTCACAACTCAGGCGTTGCTTCAAGGACCCCATCCATGAAGTCGACCATGAAACACTTGATCTCCAAGATGACCTTTCTTATCGAGAGTACCCTCTTCGTATTCTTGATTCAACAGAGCGTGTCACTCGTCTGCAGAAGATCAAGATTCTGAAAGTGCAATGGTCACACCACTCCCAGAAAGAAGCTACATGGGAAAGAGAAGACCGCCTCCGTGCCGAGTACCCCACCTTCCTCTCGACGACTTCTGAATCTCGGGAGGAGATTCTATTGAGTGGTGACAACCCAAGTTTACGTATGTGCTAGGGTTTAAGTGCTCCTTTGCATCATGCAAAACTTTCAAAAGAAATCCAATTGGGGAACAAGAAAAGCTCTAGAGAATTTAATTAAAATGGCCAGACAAAAATTTCTTCCAAAATTTCCTCTGTTATTTTTGAAAAGTCTTACAAATATGCATGATCACATATAAAGTGAAGTGGGTCCCACTGCATGCACCAAGATTTTCCAAAAATTCCAAAAATGGCTTGGAAATTAAATAAATACCCTATTTGATTTGGAGTTCAAATTATTTGAATTTCAAAAATCTCCAAAACTTGTGAGTGGCTAGTTATATGCCATGGAAGTCCAAATTAAAATTTTGGGGATTTTATAAAATGCTTTGCTATTTTTTTTCAAAGCAAAACAAATAAACATAAAATAAAATAGAGAGAATTGGAAAAGGAAAAGAGCCCACTCACCTCGGCCCAGTGGCCATTTCGGACCAGCCCAAAAGGGCAGCCCCGTCTTCTTCCCAGGACAGCCAGGCAGGCAGGTCGCCGGCGGGCACCGCATGGCCGCCAGGCAGCTACCTGGCTGCCCCCTTCATCTTATCCGGCGCCGTGGAGGCCTTGGAGAAGCCCCAAGCCTTTTTCCCCCCTCCCCTGGTCCTCTTCCCCTTCGTCCCCGACGAGTTTCCGAGAGGTCCCGAGAGACGTCGTCGCCGCCATCAAGCTTCCACGCGGCCACTGAGCTCCATCCGACGCACTGCCGTGTCCAGATGATCTGCCACTGACCATTCAATCGAAGTCGGGAAGCCCTGTGGACGTCGCGAGCATCAAGTTCTTCCCGCCGGCTACAGCAAGCTCTGGCGAGCAATTGTCGCGCCATCATCGCTTCTCCGGCCTCCCCGACGGTCCCAGCGTACTCGGGGTGAGCTTCCAGTTCTCCCTCGTCCTCCCGTGCTCCACCTTGACGCCCTAATCTCCGGTTAGCCGAGGAGCGTGCTCCGGCTGCCGCGGGTCTCATCGCTGCCGTGGCCTCGAGCCTCCTCGGGTGCCCTAGCCTGCACCACTAGATGCGGGCGAGCACGAGGAACACCCCCGTGCTAGGCCCGTTTCCTCCCGAACCCCAAAACCGCAACTCCGGCGACCTCCGCCGTGCCCAGTGGCCGCCGCCGGCCGGCTGGGTTAATTAGGGGGCTAATCCCCCTAGTCATTTGACCCAAGGTCAATGACAGGTGGGCCCTGGCCCCCCTAATCCAAATTAAATTTAAATAAACTGAGGGGTTAACCTCTGTGCCACTGACCAGTGGGTCCCTATGGTCAGAGCCCCCCTGACGTCACTGTGACGCAGTGATGATGCAGTAAAGGGATTTTCTATTTAAAAGAAATACAAAAAAATTACAGAAAATGTATTAAACTTCTAAAATTCATAGAAAATTCATATTAACTCCAAATTGGACAAATAATATATGAAAAATGATCAGCAGAACCATTGCAATGCAAACATAAACACTTGTACATTAGAGGCATATCATACACATGTCAAGATGGTTTACAAAGAACAAACAATAGCAAATGCAACTTGGCAAATTTGAACAACATTTGGAGTTTGAATTTGAATTAACTTTTCAAATCAACTTCAATGAACATGTGACAAATTGAACCTAGGTCACATCAATACCATGCCATGCTACATTATGCATCTTGATTGTGCATTGCAATGTAATGTTTACATTGTTGTTCTTCCGGTGTTTGCTTTGTTTGCTCGATAGAAGTGGAACCGGAACCGGAGGCCACCCCCTTTGTTGAAGACAACGTACCGAACCTCGTCAGCAAGGCAAGCAAACCCCATTGATCATGTCTATAAAATCCCACTTCCCTCTCAGTCTCGCTTATGCATGTTTAGGAAATCACATTGTTATCGATTCTACCGCATAGTTGAACCCATATACGATGCATGACTTATCATCTTGTCACAGTAGTAAGCTAACCACAATCCTAGCTGACATAGGAGTTGATTGATATCATGTGGTCCTTGCAACTGTTAAAGCTTATTGCATGCCTAGAGTTTACAATGAGGATGCTTTTGATGTGAGTCCGGATGGTAATGAACATGGTGTTGATGAAGGTGAAAACTGTGTTGGTGAATCTACCCTAATACAAGGTGAACGATGAGAGGTTGTGTAGGAGTACACAGTGGGTTGTCTCGTTGAACACCGCCTTAAGCCCGAGTTCTTGTATGGTAATCCGAGACAAAGAGTACAACCACACATTGGGCTCATTGACCCCTCTCGACCTATTAACTCACCCCGATCCAAGTCCAGGAGTCACACCTAGTTCGGGTTTTCCATTCGGCATATGCATAGAAAGATAAAGGAAATGAAATGTGGCATTCATGGTAGGGCTTGTAGAACATGGCTTGTCAAGCGGAGAACCATCCGTCGAGGTGGGCTTGTCAGTCGTGCCTGCATGGTTTGAGTCCTGACTGGAAACTCAGCCGGAATTCCAGTTGGGTTTGGAACTCAAAAAGTTGACTCCTTGGACTAGAACGGTGCCGTGAGGTAAGTGTCGTGGTGAACATCCTCGCCGGCACCCATTGAATGGTGACGAGTACTTGGCGGTAACTGATGGTCATGTGTGTGTAGCGGTACACCCCTGCAGGGTTAACAAACTTTTCGAATAGCCGCGTCCGCGGTCATGGACTACTTGGAAAGTTGTTCCTGATTATTAGAAAACTTGAATGGATACTCTAAAACTCGCAAGATAAGTGTGAGTTCTATGGCATGCTTTCTCGTGGGGAAGTCGAGGAAGTATCCATAGTGATGTATTGGTTGGAGACTTGGTGGTGGACTCGTGTACGCTTCTTACCTCAAGTCTGGTACTCGTAGTACAGGACTAGCCAAGGCAAAGCTGACACTTCTGCATGTTGAAACCCCACCTCCCTTTACCTTGATACTTGAGCATGAGTAGTATAGTTCTGATATAAGTCTTGCTAAGTACGACTTTGTACTCAAATTTTCTTATTCTATGTTTTAGATGGAAACCCAAACCCCGATGGAGTCACCTTCCTGAAGCTTGACGTTGACCTTGGTAGTATAGTACGATACAGCAGTCATGTCCCTCGTGGAAGGGCATGTATGTTGAACAAGGCTTCTCTAAGCCATTTTTTAATCTTGTTTGTACTCAGACATAATTTGCTTCCGTTGTTTGATGTAATGATGGATCATAGTCATATGATCTTTGTGTACTCTATGTGTAAGTCAATAAAGATATACTTTGTAGAGTTCATGCAATGTGTACCTGCTCTTTACACTGGACATGTATGCTGCGTGTATGTTTATAACATGCATGTCTTAGTGTGGGGTTCGATAGCTTAGTTGTGTTCTTGCCGGCGGTCTTTTATACACCAAGTGGCCTTTACATGTGCGCAGCTTGGGGCATCGCGATGCGATTGCTCGTGACTCTGTCATGTGGCACACTTTGTTGTATGATTGAGCCCGCCCGAGACCCCTACTAAGTGATCGGGCTGGAGTCTGTTTATGTAAGTGTTATAATTCAATCGATAATATGGTTGAGGCGACTTGTCTATGAGTATGGGATTTCACCACCCATAATCATTTAGACTTGTGAGCGGGCGATGAGGACCCATCTCAGTTGATCATCCGTCCTGGATGGGATGCCCACCATGTTCGATGCTTTCCGAGAATGTTCTGTGCTTGACCTTGTCTGCTTAGACAAGTGGGTACGACTCTCGGCTCTCCATATGATTGAGTTGTGACTGGAATTTCATACGCATATTCCGGTTCCCGACACTATGTGCAAAAGATCCAATGTCACCGCGGCCTCGGAGCTTATGCTAGATAATATTAAGTGAGTACATCAATCCAATACATAGAAGAAGGGGAAACATCATGGGATCACCCTAGAATAACATAGCCTATGATCATAATCAAGATCACATCATGGGATAGAGAATTAACCACATAGCTACTGATACAAACCTCAGCCCCGAGGAGGAACTACTCCTGCATCATCATGAGGACGAAGCAACGTCGATGGAGGTGAATCCGGGTGGCACTTCCCCGTCCCGGCAGCGTGCCGCAGCAGGAAACTCTGGTCCCCCAAAGCTTGTTGGCAATTGATGGCTTCTCGCCCCTCATTGGTTACCCAAAGTGGAAGGTATGAGATGCGGCATAGCATCAAGTTTCCCTCAGTGAAGATACCAAGGTTTATGTCTCCAGTAGGACTCCAACGACAGCAAGTAGGTGACAGCAGCGCTAGAAATCTAGCACTTTTTGATGTGGACCTGCACACAGCAACAGGTAACTTTGCACCCAACGAGTACATATAGGTTGTCAACCTCTGCGGTCTTGTTGTTTACAAAGGGTCAAACGCAAAAGATAAAAGATAGTGATAACTGCAACTAGAAAGTAAAAGCAAGAAGTAAATTGAGGGTGTAAACAGTGGTGGAAATATGGACCGGGGTCCCATGATGTTCACTAGTGATATCTCTCTCCCAAAAGACGATAAAAGAGATATGCAAGGTAAACAAATTACAGTTGGGCAATTGTCAAGATTACGGGCGCAAACCAATGCAAACTATGCTACAAAAGAAAGGAAGAGGCTCAAAAGCATGGGCGGTGCGCCAAGATAAGTAGATCGAAATCCATTTGCATCTACTACTAATCATCCACCTTGAGATATCTATCCTGAACATCTCGCTGGTATTAAGTTGCGAGCCCCACCCAAAGTGTAAACCCAAAGCAACAGACAACTGCATTAAAAGAACTTTGCGTAAAGTAAACAATCCTTGCAACCGCGGGTAGAAGCACCGTTGTTTCCCCCTTGTCGCAACAGCACATCCCCTAGACTCATGTTTCTGTCACTCAAGCTAGTCATCAGGGGGCATGAACCCACAATCATGCATAGCGCTCCCTCTTGGAGTCACTACCTACTACTTGGCCAAAGCAATAAACAGCAACGGAGACCATGTAAGAATTACTCAAGAACACAAATATAAAAGAGAAGAACCAAATATATTACTCATCACAATATGAACATAGTCTCATAATCCATCAGATCCCAGCAAACTCAACATAGCAACAGCAGAAAGAATTACATATGTGCATTTATCATGAAGGGCAGCTCACAAGGTCTAATCCATGAAGAACAAAGAGGGGAGGAGAACATCACATAGCTATTGATCATGGACCCATGGTCCAAGGTGGAATACTCACGGATCATCCGGGTAGCATCCATGGTGGTGGAGAAGCTCCAGGAGGTCAACCCTCCCTCCGGCAGGGTGACGGGAAGAGGTCTTCTGGCGCTCCCGATCTTGGAAGCGCGGCGGCGGCGGAACAGAGGCGAGATCGCGAAAAAGGGTTCTGTCTTCGAAGGTTTCGGGGCTAAACAAATATATACACGAAGGGGGGCAGACGGGGGACCACCAGGGAGTGCACGTGCCCCCCTGGCGCGGCCTAGGTTGAGATCGCGCCCCCTAGCTGCCTAGGCACAGGTGCCCCCCTGGCTCTCCTTCGGGGCTCTGGAAGGTTCCCGTATGCTTAGTTTTTTTATTGGATTTTTTTGGAATATTTAGCACTTTTAATACGGGGGAAACCTGAAATAAAAAGACACGAGAAAACAGGAACTGGCACTGGTGTGCACTGAGTTAATAGGTTAGTCCAAATATGATCAAAAGTGTATGAAAGTGTATCAAAAGCATAGCAATATCACACGAAACATGCAACGAGAAAGCTAAAATTATAGATAAGTTTGGGACGTATCAACATCCCAAAGCTTAATTCCTGCTCGTCCTTGAGTAGGTAAACGGTAACAAGCATAATTCCTGTGGTGACATGCTACCAACCATAAAAGAACTTTAAAGTAAAGAAATCAAGGCATGTAATTCAATTCAAGTCATAACAAACAAGAGTCTATATTAGCATTTAAACAAGCAACAAAGAACATAAAGGTGCAAGAGCTCTCGCTGTTCGTGACTCGAATGTCTCCAAATGGTGTTTGCGTGCAAGAAATGGGAGATGGTAATACGAGAGAGAAAAATATTTATTTTTTTGAGATCTCAATCTACTAACGTTTCACACTTAGTCTTCTTTGGAATCTTATCTTGACTCATCGCCAGACCACTAGCCAGGTACAAGTCAAATTCATCCATTCCTTTCGGTATTTTGAGCACTCATGCAATGGATTAGCATAAGCACGAAAACTTACACTTAGGATGGAAAAGAGAGAGATGGTGGAGGAGGGAGACAAAAAGGTGTGAAAGGCTCACATCAATGAGGACAATCATAGGCGAGAGAAATCCAAATCATAGAAATGATGTGAGGAGTAGGGATTTCCATGCAACAGATGCACATATGAGCTAAGGTAAGCTCTGCAATGGAACTAGTGAGGGTGAATCCAACTTGCTTTCTCACGAAGACCTAGAGCTCATTTGAGGAGGCTCATCATTGGAATATACAAGCCAATTTCTATAGTGTAAAGGTCCCCACATAGCTATATGCATATGATCATCTCTATGGAGCACAAGGTATAAGAGGGAGTATGATTGTGGATATCTCAAAAGGAATAGTAGTGTTGCCCCCTTCTCTCTTTTTATTTTCTCTTTTTTCTATTTTTTTATTTTTTGTTGCCTCAATGGCTCTTTCTATTTCTCTCTCATTTGTACTCTTTGGGATCTTTTAAATTTTGTCCTCTTTGGGATCTTTTCCTCACTTAAGGGCGACACTCTATTTTACAAGGAGTATAGGAGATCTTTCACACTTTACAAAAGTACTCAACATAAAGAAGATGTAGCTATCATGATGTACACAAATGTATGCCTCTGCCGGTGTAGCAGGAACATGTATGACATGAAGATCAAGTCATGAGAAGGTGGATGTTGCATGGCAATGTATCTCGGAAAGGCTATGGAAATGCCATGATAGGTAGGTATGGTGGCTGTTTTGAGTAAAGATATAAGGAGGTTTATGATGACAAAGCATATCATGCCAAGGGTTTGGATGAACCGGCTAAGTGGACGCCAACTCTCGGAGTGAGAAGAGGGCAATGCACGGTACCGAAGAGGTTAGCAAATATGAGGAGGTGGAAGTGTCAACTTTGAATACTTACATTAGTCCGAAGAACTCATGCACTTATTATCGGTAACTCTGAATCTAATCAAGAGGTTCACAAAGAGACAAGTACCCCGAGGAGGAGTGTATGGGGGTTTATTTATCCTTGCGCATCCTCGAGTCATGGTACGTGAGTGTACTCTAATATCCGGTCCCTCCAAAGATTAGTGATCCATCTAGTAGCTAGATTTCTCAACTAGTTTTTTTAGTTTTTGAAAATAAACATAGATTCCCAAAATATGACATCTATCACTAATAGGCTAGATATCTTGACATAAAAAGTTCAAACATTACTCACAAAAATACCTCAAAACTATTCCAAGTTACTACTACAATTGAATAGCAACCTCAATTACCTACTTTAAGTCAAGACACAACTTAGTGCAACAACCAACTCTCTAAACAAGATAAACATGAAAACTAAAGAGATTTGCAGCAACAAACTAATCAAAAGATCTTAAAAATATAAAATTAAAACTAAGAGCTAAACATGACAGTAGCTACGAAAAGATAAAGAACACACAACAAAAAGAAAGATAAGCAGGAAAATCCTATGATGTGTTCTATTTTAAAGTGGAGCGTGTTTCTCTCCCACACAAAGAAAGTTGGGTTCTAACTTGTTATGAAAATCCAATAAAGCTAAAGAAAACTAAAAATAAAACTAAAGAGAAAGACGCTCCAAGCATAGCACATAACACATGAAGTGATAAAAATATAGTGGAACGGAGGACGAACTGATAATTGTTGATGGAGAAGGGGATGCACGGGGGGGATCCCCAAGCTTAGACGCTTGAGTCTCCTTGAATATTTACTGGGGATGCATGGGCTCATCCCCAAGCTTGAGTGTTTGACACTCCCAGATCTTCTTTCATCGTCTTCCCTCTCACACTTGAAAACTCCCTTCATACATAACTCATCATAAGCTGATTAGAGAAGTTAGTACCCACAATAAAACAATTTGCCTCTACTGGAAATAAAGATTTCTTGAAGGGATACTATTTCTCAAGATTGCCAAAAAGTTTTTGCAAAGAAAAATCTAGCGCAATACTTACAAAACTGAGGAAAGGCAAAAATGGCAGAATCTTTGAAAAAATACCAGTAGGTAGTAAATAAATTTTTTGTGGTACTTCTGCAACTCAAATCAAAAAACTCAGAACAGACGCCCTAAAGCTAATTGTATAGAGCATGTTGTCAAAACAATTCAGATCAAAAAGATGATCTGGTTATTTATCGTGAATTTTACGTCCAAGGACAGAATCTATTTTCTGGACAGCATGTCACAACTTTTGAACTTTCTTGCAATCAGAGGCTAAACTTGGCACAAATCTTGAAAATAAAGATACAATGATGTTTATACAGTAGTAAAAATCATCAAGACCACTAAAAAATAGGAGTAAAAACATCTTGGGTTGCCTGCCAACAAGCGCTTTCTTTTACGCCTTTAAGCTAGGCAAGAAGCAAAAAGAAGAATCAAGTTTTATCAAGCGAAAGAGAATAGATAGCCCGTGTAATGGACTCAAAAGGTAACTTGATTTTCTTCCTAGGGAAGTGTTCCATACACTTTTTGAGAGGGAAATGAAATTTTATATTCCCCTCTTTCATATCAATTATGGCACCAACGGTGCGAAGAAAAGGACGTCCCAAAATAATTGGACATAAAGGCTCACACTCAATGTCCATAATAGTAAAATCAACGGGAACATAATTGTCATTGACAATGATAAGAACATCGTCAATCTTCCCCAAAGGTTTCTTTACGGAAGAATCAATGAGACGAACACCAAAAGAACAAGGATCAAAAGGTTTCAATTCAAACATATCATACATTCTTTTGGGCATAATGGAGCTACTAGCTCCAACATCACATAAGGCATAGCAAGAGAAGTTATTCAATTTAATTTTTATCATAGGGTCCCAACCATCTTCTAGCTTTCTAGGTATGTAGGCTTCTCCTCCCTAGATTTAATGAGAGCAGTAGTGATATGCTCCGTGAAGGCAAGATTTAGTGTGCTAGTGTGGGGGTCTCTAGACATTCTGTGTAACAAGCTAATAACTTCAGAAAGGGTGCAACTATCAAAATCAATGTCACTACTATCAAAGGTGGTAGTGGTGTCATCTAGGCTCACTTGTTTGAAAGCGTCTATGTTCATAGGAGTTTCATCTTCTACGGTTGAGGTAATAGCATCACCATTAATAGGTCCAATGGGACTAGGAGTGTGTTGGGTGCTAAAAGTTTGAGTATCCTCAACAACTTGGATAGTAGCTACGGTGTTGTGTGTAGGAAGGCTCTTAATTCTATCTTCTTCCATAGGGATAACTTTGGGTTTAGCTTCCATCTGGTTTGTCAAAGTAGCTTGCGTGTGAGACATGTTTGAAACATAAGTTTCAGTGGCGGTAAGTCTAGTTTGGAGATTACAAATCCCACTGTTTAGGTTCTCAAGTTTCTTACTAATGTTTTTCAAAATGGAAGTGTGCTCACCCAATTGTCTAGAGAAGTCTTTATTTTGTTCGAACTGTGTGTGCATATAATTCTTAGTGGCCTTCTCTATTTCTACCAGTTTCTCATAGCTAGGTAAATCTCTTTCCTTATAAGCTTGACCATAGGAGTTGCTTCTAGAGATAAAGTCCACATATACTTGTTCTTGAGAAACCAAGGAATTTAAAGGAACAGCATGAGGATCTATAGGGGCTTTCTTGGTAAGTAAAGACACAATCAGGTCAACTTTTCATTTAGGGAGGAAAACTCCTCGACAGAGTTTACCTTCCAACCTGTTGGAGCTCGTTCGGTGTGCCATTTGGAATAGTTGGTCATCATCTCATCTAGTAGTTTTGTGGTAGCATCAAGTGTTGTTGACATAAAGGTTCCTCCCGCGGCCGAATCTAACAGGTTCCGCGAGGTAAAGTTCAAGCCTGCATAAAAAGTCTGGATAACCATCCAAGTAGTCAAACCATGTGTAGGGCATTTCTTAACAGGATATTTCACGTTCCCAAGCTTGGGCAACGTATTCATTATCCAATTACTTAAAATTCATAATGGTACTCCTCAATTGGATAATTTTAGCAGGTGGGTAATACTTCCCAATAAAACATGTTTGCACTTATCCCAAGAATCTATGATATTCCTAGGCAAGGATTGAAACCAAATTTTAGCTCCTTCCCTCAAAGAGAAAGGAAAAAGCTTAAGCTTAACAATGTCTCCTTCTACTTCTTTATACTTCTGCATATCACACAGTTCAACAAAATTATTCAACTGTAAAGCAGAAGCATCTCCAACACCGGAGAATTGATATCTCATAACAAGGTTCAACAAAGCAGGTTTAATTTCATAAGAGGTTTTTGAAGTAGGAGGTGTAGCAATAGGAGTGCAGATAAAATCATTGTTGTTGTGACTAGTGAAGTCACACAACTTGGTGTTTTCAGTGGTACCCATAGTAGCAGCAAACAAGACAAGCAATTTTATTGAGGTTTTTGATAAAGGACACTAAAGAAAGAACTGAAAGGTAAACTAACAAAACTAAAAAGCAAAGATAAAAGATAGTGTGCAACTCTGATATCTTGAAGATTGGAGTCCCCGGCAACGGCGCCAGAAATTGCTTTGATGGCTTCTCGCCCCTCGTTAGTTACCCAAAGTGAAAGGTATGAGATGCGGCATAGCAACAAGTTTCCCTCAGTGAAGATACCAAGGTTTACGTCTCTAGTAGGAATCCAATGACAGCAAGTAGGTGACAACGGCGCTAGAAATCTAGCACGAGTTGACGTGGACCTGCACACAGCAACAGATAACTTTCCTCCCAACTTATACGTCTCAAACGTATCTATAATTTTTGCTCGTTCCATACCCTTTTTGTGTCATTGCTACATCTTATTGCCATGATTTTGAGTCATTTATTGGACTAACCTACTAATATAGAGCCCAGTGCCAGTTTCTGTCTGTTTTTTCTTTGCAATGCAGAAAAATTCCAAAAATGAAGTTGCTCAGAAAATTCCCAAAAAATTACCAAAAAATATTTACATCAGAAGAGTCCTCCAGCCAGAGGACGGAGTCAGGAGGTGGCCCCAGGCCCCCAGGAGCCTTCCCGGCGCGGCCAGGGGGGCACGCGCCATGTGGCCGCCTGGGCGACCTAGGCACCGCCTCAGACTCCCCCTTGGCCTATAAATTTACCCGTGACGCAAAAACCCGAGATATCCAACTGCTTTTTCCAGAAGCGCTCCCGATCTCCGCCGCCATTGAAACCTAGCTTCAGGGGTCACCAGGATCCTATTCCGGCACCCTGCCGGAGAGGGCCTTGGCCCTCGAGGCCATGTTCATCAACTCTTCTTCACCACATGATGGATCGTTAGTAGTTTCTCCTTGGACTACGGGTTCTTGGCAGTAGCTTGTTTGGTATCTTCTCCCCCTAGATCTTCAATACAAAGTTCTCATGAGCTGCCCTACATGATTGAGACCCATATGATGTAATTTGTGTTGTGTTTGTTGGGATCCGATGAATTGTTACCTTGTTCAGTCCTAAGAGGTTTATGAATTATTGTTGCTGCAATTTTGTTGTTCTTAATTCTTGTTACTAGTGCACGAGTAGCATGATTTCAGATCTGAGCACGTTATGGTTGCATGATTATAATTGTTGTTCTAGATCTTATCTACGGTTGTATGCACCTATTATAGTCCGGATCCGGCGATCCCAATGGTGATAGCTTGGGACACCAAAGGGGATGGGCTATAATTTGAGGATCACATGTGTTCATAGAGTGTTAATGCTTTGTTCCGGTGCTCTTTGACAGGAGCACCTTAATCTCTGTCAGTTCCTTTTGGCCCCGTTAATAGCAGGACAGTAGGACAATAGATGTTGTGCAAGTTCTTATTGCAAGCACGTACAACTACATACGGAACACATGCCTACGTTTGGTTCTTAGACTAGGATTGCTCTAGTTTGTTCTTTGGCTAGAGTTAGTGCAATTTTATCAATTGCCCAACTTTAATTTGTTCACCCAACACCTTGTCTTTTTGCTTGAAGAGTTACCACTAGTGAAACCTTGAATCCCGGTCCATCTTTCATCTTCATTGCCTTCGTTGTTACTATTGTTCTCATCACTGCTGCTACTATTTTGTTACTACTTTGTGGTGTTGGTTATTGGTGAAGTCTTAAAGACTACACCCGTCAACACACCGTTGCTACTAAATATATTGTCTAGTGCTTTTTCAGGTGTGGTTGAATTGACAACTCAACTGCTAAGGATTATAATTATTCTTTGGCCACCCTTGTGTCGAATCAATAAATTAGGGTTATACCTACCCGCGAAGACTGTTGCGATCCCCTACACTTGTGGGTTATCAAGACTATTTTCTGGCGACGTTGCCTAGCTTTACATATAAGTTCACTTGATAAGTACACTTTATCTTATTACTCTATTTGCTTACAATGATTACTTTCTTTGAAACTAGATCTTATTGGCAAGGTGGATTCACGGAGGATCAACAAAAATATTATAAGAAATACCGCATGTCTGAAAAAAGGGAAATTTATATGGAGACTTATGTCTCAAATTAATAGATATGCTAGAAACTTATGCTCTGATTATGATAAATCGTATTACTGTGATGAATCTTATTGCTGCTTGCCCTTTAAACACCTTCCTTTCCAATGTTGGTGTAATGATAATGAAACCTTGGTATCTTATACTAGGGGACTTTATGATTTATTTGATGTAGCACAAATAGAAGAATTTGTTGTCTTTAAGGGTGCCTACGAAATTGCTTCCTTTATTGAAAATATTGAAGATGCCCCTTATAAATCTGAGAGTCTTGATATACTTAAATATTGCTTTGAGAATTTTAATGATAATGCCTATATTACTGACTATCTCAGAAGGTTCTCTCCACAAGAGGAAGAGACTAATGCTTTGCAGGACTCTACGGAAGAAGAAATTGCTAAAACTGAAAGCTCATTGGATGAAAAAGAGGAGGAGAGTGAAGAACAAAAGGAGGAAGAATGGAGTAGCTACCCATATCTAACAACTAATGAGAGTAACTCTTTGACTCTTACTTTATATGATTGCCCTACCTACTCACCGAAGGAGCCTGAATGCTATATTGATTGCTATGATCCTATTGAATCTTTTAAAATATCCCTTTTTGATGAAATTGATGCTTGTGGCCATGATGCCCCTATGAATGAGACTTACAAGGATGATTTTGCTACTGTTATTTATTATAACCCTTGTTATTTGGATAAGTCTTATGATAACCCTCTATTTTTGCCTACTATGGATGTTCTTGATAATGAGGAGTTATGCTTAGAAAGTTTATATGATTATGTGCTAGTAGATCATGAAAAGCATGCTTTATGTGATGGTTATATTGTTGAGTTTGTTCATGATGCTACTGATTATTATGAGAGGGGAAAATTTGGTTGTAGAAATTTTCATGTTAGGAAAACACCTCTCTCCATGTTGAAAATCTTGAAGGTGCTCTTGTTTTACCTTCCTATGCTTGATACCCTGTGCTTCATTTATTTATTTTATTTCAAGATGCCCATGCATAGGAAGCATGTTAGACTTAAATGTGGTTTATATTTGCTCCTTTTATGCTCTCTTTTGTGCTTCAACTTTTTATTCTTTTGTGAGCATCGTTACAGTTATGCCTAGCTAATGGCTTTAAAGAAGCGCTTCTGGGAGGCAGCCCAAAACGGATTAGGTTTATTTTTCTTTTGTTCTGTCTTGGATATTGTTACTACTGTAGCAACACCATTGTATCTTTATTTTCAAGTTTTGTGCCAAGTTCTAGCCTCTTATGATAAGGGAAGAAAAAGTTGTGACATGTTGTCTAGAAAACAGATTATGTCTGCTTGACGGAAAAAATTAAAACAAATCACCAGTTAATCTTTTTGAACTGAATTTTTTACATATCATGCTCTATAAAATTGTGAAACTTTGATATGCTTTGATTTTTCTTATTTGAGCTACAGAAGTGCACCTGAAAAATCAATCTTTACAATCTGTCCTGGCAGATTATCTATTAGTGTACTAACCGTTCTAATAAGTTTATGAGAAGTTTTGTGTGAAGGAAGTTTTCAAGTGTGTGAAGGGAGATGATGAAAGAAGATTTAGGAGTGCCAAAATATTAAGCTTGGGTATGCCCCCGGCACCCCCACAAAATATTCAAGGAGACTCAAGCGTCTAAGCTTGGGGATGCCCCCGTGCATCCCCATCTTCATCAACAATCATCAGTTTGTCCTTCTCCACACTATATTTTTATTGCTTCACATGATATGTGCTGATCTTGGAGCGTCTGTATATTTGCTTTTAGTTTTTTTTTGTTTTGTTTGCTGGTCATTACAATGTCGGACCCTATCATGCTTGATTGAGAGAGATACACACTCCACTTTATCGTAGAACACTCTAGAGCTTCACTTATATATGTTGATTGTTAAATTTATCTACTGCTTGTTTGTTCGCTCTTGTGCTTCACTTAGATCTTGTTTGTGAGCAGTTTAATTTCTTTTGTAGAAAGTTTAGAACTCTCGTGCTTCACTTATATTTGTTGAGAGTTTTTTCTGTTGCAATGGTTTATATGTCTCATGGTATGTTTTATATGTGGTGTATAGGTAATCTAGATCACTAGGTCTAGCTTAGGATATCTTGAAATAGTGTTGAGGTATTGATTGAGTAATTATGAATGTTTATGCAATTGATCTTACGCCCATTAGTGTAGGTGTCGCATCTTGGCTAACCGTGCCTTATTTTGGAAAACTAACAAAATTAGTTGAGAACTCTAGCTACTAAAAGGATCACTAATCTCTGCGGGGTTGGAATACATAGAGTACATCCCCCCCCCACCACGTACCATGGGTCGAGGATGCGCAAGGATAACCAAACCCCCATACACTCCTCCTCGGGGTACTTGTCTCTTTGTGAATCTCCTGACTAGATAGAGAGTTACTGATAATAAGTGCATGAGTTCTTTGGACTAATGCGAGTATTCGATTGTTCACACTTCCACCTTCCCATATTTTGCCAGCCTCTTCGATACCGTCCATTGCCCTTCTCGTGGGAGTTGGTGCAAACTTCGTCGGTGCATCCAAACCCTTGACATGATACGCTCTGTCATATATAAACCTCCTTATATCTTCCTCAAAACAGCCACCATACCTACCTATCAAGGCATTTCCATAGCCTTTCCGAGATATATTTCCATGCAACATCCATCGTTTTTCATGTTCATATGACTTATCCTTCATTGTCATATTGCCTACCGCTACACTGCAGAGGCATTCTTATAGAGTCATTACTTTTTGATTCAGAGTTGTAAGTAAATAAAAGTGTGTTGATGTTCTTATAGAGTGTTTCTCCTACAGTTAGGAAAGGAATAAAAGATCCCAAAGTGGACGAAATAAAAAAAAAGAGAAAAAATAAAGAGCCATGGAGGCCACCCAAAAAATCAAAAAAATACAAAAAAAGGTGAAAAAGAAAAAAAGAATAAAAAAAGAGAGAGGGGGAAGCACTACTATCCTTTATTCCACACTCGTGCTTCAAAGTAGCACCCTTACTTCATAGAGAGTTTTCATATCATTCATACATAACTATGTGGGGATCTATACACTATAGAACTTGGCTTGCATATTCCAAGGATGAGCCTCCTCAAAAGAGCTCTAGGTCTTCATGAGCAAGCAAGTTGGATGCACCCCCACTAGTTGCATTGGAGGGCTTTCATACACTTATAGCTATTTGTGCATCCGCATGTTGCATGGCAATACCTACTCCTCACACCATATCTATCATTTGGCTGTCTCCCGCCTATGATTGTCCTCATTGGTTGGATCCTTTCTCACTTTTTGACTTCCTATCCCCCTCATTATTCTATTTTGCCATCCTAAGTGCCAACGTATCTTGCTCGCGCCCATCCATTGCATGAGTGCTCAAAGTCGAAAGGGAGAGGATCAGTTTGACTTGTACCTGACTAGTGGTCTGGGGACGAGTCCTAATAAGATTCAAAAGGGACCATGTGTGAAAATTAGTAGATTGAGTTCTCAACAACTATTCAGTATTTTTATGCTCCAAAACTTCCCCACTCTTGGCACGGGGACTCCGACTGAGACATTCGATTTACGGACAGCAAGAGCTCAATTGTCTAGATGTTCTTTCATTGCTTGCTTAATATCAACTATACACTATTGCTTTATATCACTTTCTCTTTGGCTTATGTATCTTCATTACATTAGATTGATTTCCTTTACTCCTAAGTAGCATGTCACACCAAAAATTATCTTGTTATAATTTGTCGTGCTTTTGAATCATTTATTGGACTAACCTACTAATATAGAACCCAATGCCTGTTTCTGTCCGTTTTGTCTTTGCAATGCAGAAAAAGTCCAAAAATGTAGTTGCTCAGAAAATTCCCAAAAAAATACCAAAACATATTTACATCGGAAGAGTTCTCCAGCCGGAGGACGGAGTCGGGAGGTGGCCCCAGGCGCCCTCCCGGCGCGGCCAGGGGGGCCCGCGCCAGGTGGCCACCTGGGCGACCTGGGCACCGCCACGGACTCCCCCTTGGCCTATAAATTTTCCCGTGACGCAAAAACCCGAGATATCCAACTCCTTTTTCCACAAGCTCTCCCGATCTCCGCCGCCATCGAAACCTAGCTTCGGGGGTCACCAGGATCCTGCTCCAGCACCCTGCCGGAGAGGGCCTTGGCCCCCGGGGCCATCTTCATCAACTCTTCTTCACCCCATGATGGATCGTGAGTAGTTCCTCCTTTGGCTACGGGGTCTTGGAAATAGCTTGTTGGTATCTTCTCCCCCTAGATCTTCAATACAAAGTTCTCATGAGCTGCTCTACATGATTGAGATCCATATGATGTAATATGTGTTGTGTTTGTTGGGATCCGTTGAATTGTTACCTAGTTCAGTCCTAAGAGGTTTATGAATTATTGTTGCTGCAATTTTGTTGTTCTTAATGCTTGTTACTAGTGCACGAGTAGCATGATTTCAGATCTGAGCACGTTATGGTTGCATGATTATAATTGTTGTTCTAGATCTTATCTACGGTTGTATGCACCTATTATAGTCCGGAACCGGCGATCCCAATGGTGACAGCTTGGGACACCAAAGGGGATGGGCTATAATTTGAGGATCACATGTGTTCATAGAGTGTTAATGCTTTGTTCCGGTGCTCTTTTACTGGAGCACCTTAATCTCCGTAAGTTCATTTTGGCCCCGTTCGTAGCGGGACGGTAGGACAATAGATGTTGTGCCAAATCTTATTGCAAGCACGTACAACTACATAAGGAACACATGCCTACGTTTGGTTCTTAGACTTGGATTGCTCTAGTTTGTTCTTTGGCTAGAGTTAGTGCAATTTTGTCAATTGCCCAACAGTAATTTGTTCACCCAACAACTTGTCTTTTTGCTTGGAGAGTTACCACTAGTGAAACCTTGAAGCCCGGTCCATCTTTCATCTTCATTGCCTTCGTTGTTACTATTGCTCTCATCACTGCTGCTACTATTTTGTTACTACTTTGTGGTGTTGGTGATTGGAGAAATCTTAAAGACTACACCCGTCAACACACCATTGCTACTAAATATATTGTCTAGTGCTTTTTCAAGTGTGGTTGAATTGACAACTCAAATTCTAAGGCTTATAAGTATTCTTTGGGTCCCCTTGTGTCGAATCATTAAATTAGGGTTATACCTACCTGCGAAGACTATTGCGATCCCCTACACTTGTGGGTTATCACCAACGAGTATAGAGAGGTTGTCAATCTCTCCGGTCTTGTTGTTTACAAAGGGTCAAACGCAAAAGATAAAAGATAGTGATAACTGCAACTACAAAGTAAAAGCAAGAAGTAAATTGAGGGTGTAAATAGTGATGGAAATATGGACCGGGGTCCCATGATGTTCACTAGTGATGTCTCTCTCCCAAAAGACGATAAAAGAGCTATGCAAGGTAAACAAATTATAGCTGGGCAACTGACAAGATTGCGGGCGCAAACCAATGTGAACTATGCTACAAAAGAAAGGAAGAGGCTCAAAAGCATGGGTGGTACGCAAGATAAGTAGACCGAAATCCATCTGCATCTACTACTAAGCATCCACCTTGAGATATCTATCCAGAACATCTTGCTGGTATTAAGTTGCGAGCCCCACCCAAACTGTAAACCCAAAGCAACGGACAACTACATTAAAATAACTTTGCGTAAAGTAAACAATCCTTGCAACCGCGGTTACAAGCACCGTTGTTTTCCCCCTTGTGGAAACAGCACATCCCCTAGACTCATGATTCTTTCACTCAAGATAGTCATCAGGGGGCATGAACCCACAATCAAGCATAATGCTCCCTCTTGGAGTCATTACCTACTACTTGGCCAAAGTAATAAACAGCAACGGAGAACATGCAAAAATTACTCAAGAACACAAATATAAAAGGAGAAGAACCAAATATATTACTCATCACAATCTGAACATAGTCTCATAATCCATCAGATCCAAGCAAACTCAACATAGAAACAGCAGAAAGAATTACATATGTGCCTTGACCATGTAGGGCAGCTCACAAGGTCTAATCCATGAAGAACAAAGAGGGGAGGAGAACATCACATAGCTACTGATCATGGACCCATGGTCCAAGGTGGAATACTCACGGATCATCTGGGAAGCGTCCATGGTGGTGGAGAAGCTCCTGGAGGTCAACCCTCCCTCCAGAAGGGTGCCGGGAAGAGGTCTTCTGGCGCTCCCGATCTTGGAGCGCGGCGGCGGCGGAACAGAGGCGAGATAGCGAAAAAGGGTTCTGTCTTCGGAGGTTTCGGGGCGAGACAAATATATAGGCGAAGGGGGCAGCCGGGGGCCCACCAGGGAGTGCAGGAGCCCACCCGGCGCGGCCTAGGGTGGGGTCGCGCCCCCTGGCCGCCTAGGCACAGGGTCTCCACCCCCCCCCCCCGGCACTGGGGTACACTGAGTTAATAGGTTAGTCCAAATACGATCAAAAGTATATGAAAGTGTATCAAAAGCATAGCAATATCACACAATACATGCATGGAGCAATTAGAAATTATAGATACGTTTGGGACGTACCAGCAATGGCGGCGGAGATCGAAATCGCATATGGAAAAAGGAGTTGCCGAATCAGAGTTTCCTCCATGAGAATGAAAATAGGGCCAGAGGGGAGCTCGAGAGGATGCCCCACCTGACAAGGCGACCAGGAGGCGCGGCCTCCCTCTAGGCCGCGCGGGCACGTCGCCTGGTTGGTGGGTGGCCCCCTCCGGAAGTCGTTCTGGCTTCTCGAGTCTTCTGTCGTGCTAATTTTTTAGATAATTTTTCTGGATTTTTCCGAGCACTTTTATATTTGACATAAAACTGCAATGCACGGACAAGAGCAGAAAGAAACTGGCACTGGGCACTAAATTAGTAGGTTAGTCCAAAAGATGTTGTAAATGATATGAAAGTGTAGCAAAACATATAGCAATATCACCATAACAAGCATGGAACAAGCAGAAATTATAGATACGTTTGGAACGTATCAGCGATTACAGTGGTGGATTCGACGAGATTGCTCAAGCCGTGGATATTGCGAGGTGTATTGGGTGTATTGGATGTATTGGGATGTCCCTAGACGTCCCCTCTCCCAGCCTTTATATACTATCCTAGGTCCCGAGAAGTCCGTCTAGGATTACCGAGAGTTTCCTATTCTACGTAGCCTTGCACCCCAAGTCTTGGACTTCATGTCGGTCTTGGACTTCAAGTCGGCGCAATCGTCGGAGCCTCAGGTGGGCTCAGCAGGTTGATGTTGGGCATTCCAAGGCTGTTGGGGATCGGGGAAGAAAACAATAATTTTTCAACCTAAGCGATGCCAAACCCAAGACTTATGCTATGCCGATGTAAGTAACGGAGGGAAAACGGTAACATACCAGTATGTAGTCCGTTAAGCGGGAAACGTTCCCACGTGAATGTAGTTGATGTAGTCGTTCCCACGTGAATGTAGTTGATCCTCGATGCGGCAGAGATGCTCGACGACTCCAGAAGCAACCCAGTCCTTGTAGACCGATGACTAGATTTCGTCCCCGTCAGAACGTTATCGGTGAAGACGTCGCAACACGTCCTTGACGATGAAGGAGTACCACAAGTGAAGCACCTCGCGGGATTACACGCATACGGTGTACCAGACGTTCCCTCTGGGCTCCAAATCAGGCGAGCAACGGAAAGAAGATGGATTCGGATCCTGATTCCAGCAGCACGAGCGCGTGCGTCTGGTGGAGAAATCCGCAACCTTGTGCAGACTCCAAACAAGGGGGTCCACTCAAAGGAAGGAGATAGGGAGAGAGCGATCAACATAATTTATCTGTATTTTTCTGGAATTTTCTATGTTGAAAAAGGGGCACCCTCCATATCTATATATAGGGGGCAAAGGGGTGTGAATATCTGTCAACTAGCAATATGGTACTAAAACTAGTACCACGTTGCCTAGTTGCACCACGCATGGGTGTGCATGGCCACTGACCACTAGGGCCATGGCATGGTGGCTAAGTGGCCCCATGACCACATGGGCCCCATGGCCCACGACGCCATGCACCCCCTTTTTTATTTTCTTTTTTCTTTTCTTTCTTTTAAATAAAAATAAATAAAGAAGCATTATTCCATTTAATTATTTAAATTATATTTTAATATTTAATCCATTTAATTAAATACTAAAACACATCTAATCAACTTTCCGAACAATTCGGAAGCACGCAACTTTTCCGTCACCCCTACAAAATGATTCGGAGTTCTCTCTTATTTCTCCGGCGATCCCGAATCTTTCCTTATGTGTCAAATACCCTTAAGCGTGACACCCTACGGTTCGGGCAATAACAAACATGATCGAGACACTGTCTGACCAATGAATATCATGTGGGATCTGGTTACAATCCTTGATGGCCCATGTGCTTTCATCGAATTAAATTCATCGTTGAACCGTTAACATTGAGTCATGATCCCTTTGTCACACGGTACTTTGTTTGTCCGAGGTTTAATCGTCGGTATCCCATACCTAGTTCATCCTCGTTACCGACAAACCTACTTTACTCGTCATGTGATATTACAACCCCGTGTCCTAGTCACATGCTTGCGCAAGCTTTATGATGTAATATCACCGAGTGGGCCTAAATTACCTATCCATCACTCGGATGGACAAATCCCGTTCTGATCGATCCCATACTCCTCAACATATCTACTTCGGAATACCCAAGATGCACCTTTATGGTTACCATATTTCAGTTTAATGGTTGATACCCTCAAAACATCCTGGTAGATAGCAATTACGTATGATTATTATGGTCTAAGGATCGGGTCACTACGTTATTAAGTTATCGCAATGTTGAACTATGTGACTGGATCACATTGCAACACTTTAGGTGGGTGGGTGTCCATCATATCATTCTACCAATGACATGACCCCGTTGTCAACAGACTGTTCACATCTCATGATCAGGAAACCTTGATCATCTATTGCCCAATGGACTAGTATACTAGAGTTAACTAGGGACCTTGTTGTTTGTATACCACACGTGTATTAATGTTTCCGCTTAATACAGTTATAGCATAGTATAAAACTTATTATGAACTAATGGAATATGCTAATAAACATATTTTATTATTTGACTCTAGGGCATATTCCCAACAGTCTCCCACTTGCACAAGAGTACAAATAATCTAGTTGCATTTTTCTTTGGATCAAAACTCCATAACATCTATATGGTTATTGATAGTGCTTGCTTGTGGAAAAGGTTGAGTCAACAGTCTGTACCAATCAGATCTGTATGTCTTACAAATCATTAATTTCACCTAGTTTGACATTCATCTCATTATCCCATTATAATGATGAGGTATATATTTGGCGGCAGAGTGAGACTTCGTTTGTCGTGTTTCAGCAATGACATCCGTTGGGTCACGCGGACTTTCCCTTAGTCATGCACACTGAAACGCACTCAGCCAGAAGTCGAACTTCTTAAGCCAAAATATAACTCTTTCCACTTCTAAAGTATCCATATCAATGTAGATTTAATCCTTAGTGTATTATATGCAACTTTGATGTCTAACCATGTTTCTTTCAACTTAGGCATTTATTAGTATGATATCTCAATTTTCTAGGTTAGTGTCAGAACTTGAAATAGCATAACCTTTATGGTCAAGTTCACTATCCTTTACAAATTACAGATGTATCCTCAGTTCTCTCCAGACACTGAAGGATAAACTTAACTCTTTGTTTTATAATTTACTAATAAATCATATCACAACATGTTCTTCTTACTAAAAACTTGGGTCACATTATGTCGAGTACAAAACTCGGGTTTTATATGAAAGAACCTATGACAGGGGCATAGAGGATGTAGTGCATCCATTTTTTCATTTAACCATTGTTCTTGTACTGAGATTAACTCGATACTTCTCTTGGATATACAAGTAAGAACTGCCTTCTTGACTTGTCCCATTCTGAACTTCTTTAGAATCTTATCCCGGAAAGTATTCCGACTCAATGTTATTAAACGCATTAATCTATCTTAATAGATTTTCAATGCTAAACTTCATTCATGAAAGATTTCAATAATCATTAATACCAACTACAACATTCACAATATGTTATCCATATATGAGAATGTTGTCACGCTCCCACTCAAAGATGTCAGTCACATATAAGACTAGGATAACACTCTCATAGATCTCACTCAAATATGTCAGCCACATATTAAGTTCGGGATATAATACTCCCATAGCTCCCACTCAAAATATGTCGTCCACATATTAAGTTTTTAGGAAGCTATTCAGCTCCCACTCAGTTTCATGCAAATGCATGTTTCTCGATATTTTGGCTAAGTACAAAATCTTCTGATCATCCATCAAATCAAGAATTCCGTTTATGAGACACTAGCATCCATATGTTTTTCCAAAACCTTCTTGTTGTACCAATTATAACACTTCTTCAAAAGCAGAATTTGAGGAAGTTACGATATTGACAACGTTTTGGATCAATCGTAGTGAATATCCTATTCAACTCAAGCATCGCTACATATTGTAGTCAACATTTTGAATTTGTCAGAAACATTTTTTGTGAAAAATCTATCTTGATGTCTTCCTTTGATGTTTACGTATATTCCTTATAACCTTGAAGTTATTGAGAATATCAAGTAACCTCTTTACTCGTACTTAGGTCCACCATCGCTTCTTTGTAGTTCTTAGGTATGTCGTGTTCCATCAAACTTGACAAGTGAATCATGAATATTATTTGGCACACGGGGAAAATATGTATTTTTCAATCCTACTTTGTTCAATAAAAGTTTCAACAGAAACACCATGATCATTATCATCATTTTCTCCTCTAATGGTAGAGCTTTGGTTCCGGAACACATTCCATTGCGCTACTCTGACATAAGGAGGCAAGGTCAATTACCTTGATTGAACTTTCACTTTCTTCCATTAACACATTTATCAAGAACACTTCTTGACAAACACCAAACTTGGCAATACAAGATTTGCTCCTTTGGTTCTAGTTGTGGAAGATGCATCCATAGTTGACTAAGGATACACTATAAAGATAATTTATCACATAAATCAAGCTTCCTAGAAACCACGATACACCATGACTCATATAGTGTTGGTTTCCATGAACTCAGATGGTTCCCTATACTGAAGTGAGTGTTTGCATATTAAATTATTAACTTCAAACAATAATAACGTAACTCGATAAAAGATAACTTATATGATACACTATCCAATAGAGTATGATTATGATGTTCAAGCACATAAACAATATTGAAGTGTCTTAAAGATTGTAATTTGCGGAGTAACTTTCACACAAGTCTGTATGCCCAAGGCTAACTCAAAACATTTCTCACTTTGATCAAATCATAGAGACTTGTCTTTCTTGTTAATTTAATACTCGTCTTCATTCTGATATCCCTTTGATCACATCAAACTATTTTAGACTTGTGTTCCACTAGTGAATACACATATTCATCTAAGTCAACATATGAAGTTCTCGAAACAATGAAGTTCACTACATGTTGAAACATGATACATCATTATGTATGATATTCAACAATCGTATAGTGTCATCATTAAGTTTGGATATATCTTTGCATTACATGTTTTATAAATGATCAACCTACTATCATCAATATAAGAATAACTCATTCATAACTGTAATGTGACCATAAAAGATATCATTCATAAAAGGAGAACAACTGATTTGTTTCTCACTAATATGAATAATTGTCTTCGCGAGATGCAAGACACACTAATAAAGTCCACACTTAAACGATCATAAATATATTCATATAATTAATCAAATGATAGATGTAGAGGGAGAGTGTTGTAGACCATCAACTATCTTGATTACCGTCAGCACACATTGTCACCTCATCCCTTTCAAGTCACTTCTTAAGAAGTAAGTTCAAGCATCGAATACTTAATCAACTACAATTAGTGTTCTTTGAGGAAAGATATTTATAACCCGTATATCAAATATACTTTCTCCATCGATGACTATTACTGCATTGGTTCTACCTTTAAAGTTCACAACTTTAACCATGACCTAATGAACGGTGAACAATTATCTTTCATGACATAGTCTAGACATGGTCTTTGTAGCTGGGAGGAAGCGGACGCAACTCCCCAGTTATCGAAAAGTAACCAATCATTCAGTAGTCCAAGGTGTTCATGTATCTTATATATTTTCCAAGTGACTTTCTCATCAGGTTGTTCCTTCCACCATATACTCATATTCCATTACTCTGATTTCTGACTTGGTGCTTTTAAGATCACCTAGCACGTCATACGTGTTGGTGTCGTTAACATGCATTCACAATTCAGATTCCATAGAATGAAGTATGGTGTATTGGACAGTCATGAACAAGAGACGATGAATACGATACTCATCATCATCTTCCTCAATTACAGAGTTATCAGGTGTATCTCCTAGTAGTTCTCATACTATGTTTTAGCAAGTCATTACAAATGAGTATATCTCTAATGGTGTTGGTACCAATCAATGAAGTAAGACCCGACTACCTTATGTTCTTCATCACGCAGAAACAACCATAGTTACAAACATTGGGTATGGCATTATCTACAAAGATATTTGCTAAGACATGAAGACTAAATTCATAATAGGAGATCATGTTTTATAACAATTCTGGAACTCCCACTTAGACAAACATCCCTTATAATTTACTCTAAGTGATTACACGATCCTTGAGAACTATACTTCCCCTGATCGTCACAACCATCAGTATATTCTCAAGGTAGGCCATCATGCCAATCACATCATCCATCTGACATATGCTCGATCTTTCGATCATTGTGTCCTGAGGCCATATCATTGACATATGCCAGGTGATACGTCTCAAACGTATCGATAATTTCTGCTCGCTCCATGCATATTTTGTGTGATATTGCTATGATCTAGATACACTTTCATATACTTTTGATCATATTTGGACTAACCTACTAACTCAGTGCACCTTACTGCCAGTTTCTGTTTTCTGCTGTTTTTCTATTCCAGGTTTCCCCCATATTAAAAGTGCTCCAAAAATTCAGAAAAAAACGGATAAAAAATCAGCGTAACGGAGTCTTCCAGATACACCCAAGTGGGGCCAGAGGGCCACCACCAGGGGCCCAGGCGGCCACCTGGCGTGGCCAGGGGCCTGGTCGCGCCAGGGGGGGCCTGGACCCCTGGTTGCCCCCCTGGCTGGCCCCCTTCGCCAATTTATTTCTCGTGACGGGGAAACTCCGAAGACAGAACCCTATTTTTCAATCTCGCCTCTGTTCCACCGCCGCGCTTCCAAGATCGGGAGCACCGTTAGGACCCTTCCCGGCACCCTGCCGGAGGGAGGATCGACCTCCGGGAGCTTCTCCTCCACCATGGACGCTCCCCGGATGTCTCGTGAATAGTCTACCTTGGACCATGGGTCCGTGATCAGTAGCTATGTGATGTTCTCCTCCCCTCTTTGTTCTTCATGGTTTAGACCTCGTGAGTTTCCCTACATGATCGAGGCACATATGTAATTCTTCTGTTGTTGCTATGTTGAGTTTGATGGGATCCGATGGATTATGAGATTATGTTCAGATCGTGATAGAGTAATATATTTGGTTTTGATCTCTTATATTTTTTTTCCTAAGTAATTCTTGCATGTTCTCCGTTGTTGTTTATTGCTTTGGCCAAGTGGTGGATAGTAACTCCAAGAGGGAACGTTATGCTCGATTGTGGGTACATGCCCCCTGATGACACGCTTGAGTGACAGAAACATGAGTCTAGGGGATATGTTGTGGCCACAAGGGGGAAAACAACGGTGCTTGTAACCGCGGTTGCAAGGATTGTTTACTTTACACAAAGTACTTTTAATGCAGTTTTCTGTTGCTTTTGGTTTACACTTTGGGTGGGACTCGCAACTTAATACCAGCGAGATGTTCTGGATAGATATCTCAAGGTGGATGATTAGTAGTAGATGTAGATGGATTTCGGTCTAATTATTTTGGCGTACTGCCCATGCTTACGAGCCTCTTCCTTTCTTTTGTAGCATAGTTAGCATTTCGGTGCGTTCATAATCCTGCCAATTGCCCATCTGTAATTTGCTTACCTCGCATAGCAGTTTTATCGTCTTTTGGGAGAGAGACATCACTAGTGAACATCACGGGACCCCGGTCCATATTCTCATTATTTTTTACAAGCCTATTTCCTTTTCCAGTATTTACTTTCAGTTGCTATTATCATTATCATTATCCCTTGTGTGTTTTACCCTTTGTAAACAACAAGACTGGAGAGATTGACAACCTCTCTGAACTTCGTTGGGAGCAAAGTTAATTGTATTGTGTGCTGGTCTAGTTCAAGGAAGCAACATTCGTAAACGTTGCCATTGTTTTCTTGCCACCTACTTATCGTCACCGGAGTCCTACGGGAGACAAACCCTATCCTCTACATAGGGGAAATTTGATGTTGTCCTACATCTCACCTTCCACTTGGGGTAACCAAGGAAGGGCGAGAAGCCATTACCACTTCCACGCCATCAAGCAAATTTCTGGCGCCGTTGCCGGGGACTCCGAGTGATAAGATAGGGGAGTTTCCCACTATCCTTTACCTTTAATTTTTAGTCTTGTTAGTTTACCTTTCAGTTTTTTATTTTGCTTTCGAGTCTTATTTGAAAAATCAAAAAAATGGTTGCTACCATTTGCCTTTGTTTTGCTTTGCCTAGTTATGCTATCTTTACCATGGATGTGGAACCACCCAAATATGGTAGGATGGACATGTTTCACTTGGGTCGTCTTCGATCAATTTGTGCTTGCGCTAAAAATCCAACCGACTTGGTTGAGGGAAGATCATTGGATGAGCACGCTTGTAACAGCCCAGATTTCACAAAAATTAAAAAAAATTGTTTTCGGTGTGAATTGTTTGATTGTGTGATTTGTTTGCGGTGTTTGCATCCCTGATTTATCGATCGGCGATTATTTCCCCCCCCCCTCTTATCTCGTACCGGACGGAGACTGACCCTTGCCACCCTGACACTCGACCTTTGCGACACAGGGTTTCACCCGATTGCCGTCGCAAAAACCCACACAAGACCAGCCTTAGCCAACGGAACGAAAACTCCGTTTAATAAGTAAACGGGATATTTTTATAGCGCGTCGGAAAATGTTCTCGGAATGGTTCCAACGTGAGGTGAACGTCGCCAGCTCGATGCGCTGATCGTGCAGTTCAAAGTTTTACCCGAAACAGAGGTCGTATGCACTCCCGGCGGTCAGAAACGTGGAGTACCGGACGCGAGGTAGAAAACCCGAGGGCTTTTGCGCAAACTTGCCAGCCAGAACACCACTCTCCCACCCCATTCTAGGGTTTACCCTAACACAAATTGCAGCCACCCCCCTCAAATTCCTCCCCAAATTTTGCCCCAAGTCCCCCAATCCCGAAACCCTAGCTGCAGCAAAATCTGGCCATTGGATCTGCGAACGGAGGGTCCAGAAGAGGCCACGTCGCCCCGAAGGGGTCTCCTTCCACCTCCAGCCGCCCCGGGGCCCGCAGGGCCTAGATCCGCCGCCACCGGGCCCGATCTGGGCTAGGAGGCCCTCCCCACCGCGCAAGTTCAGGCCGGCCGCCTCCGGCGAGCACGGCGAGGCCACGGTCGCCTCCCCTCCACCCGTGCCTCGTCCTCTCCCTCCTCTCTCTCGGCCTCACCTTCCTCTCCTCCTTCCGCAGGTCGCCTTCGCCGGCTGAAGCCGCGGCCGCGCCATGGCTCTCGGTGGAGCTGGTCTCCGCCCAAGCTCGAGGCTCCTCGGCCGCCACCCCATGGAGCTCGCTGTCCCGCGCTCGCGCGCTCGCCCCTCGTCCCCAGGCTGCACGCCCTCGCCGGAGTCCGTCAGCCGCCGCCGCCAGCGTCGACCCGATCCCGATCTGGATCGGGCGGCCGGTCACCTCCAGCGTGGCCACGTGGGCCGGCCCAGCCGGCCTCCTCGCCTCCTGGCCCATCTCGCACTGCCTTGGCCTAACGACCAAGCCAACCGCTAGATGGGCCTCGGTCCACGAGGTCCTGCCCCTTTTTATTTTATTTTTATTTTATTTATTTGTTTTTTTTCCTCGGTGGTTATTTTTTATTCTGTTTTGCGAGTAGTCCCGGAATCTGTTATTTTATTCAGTTTTGCGAGTAGATTTGCGGGTAAACCGTAGCCCGGATGCATGTGCGCCCAAAACGAAAATTGTTTAGTTTTGTGTGTACTTCAATCCATCTTTTGCGAGCATCTTGATTTGAATCCATCTTGATGTTGTTAATCACTGTTGAAGTGGGCATCGGACTGTTAACTGATGTTAATCTCTGGGAATTGTTGTTGCTGTTATTTTATTGCAAGTTTGATTGATGATTGAGACACATCCATGAGGCCTATTGCATTGATTCTTGTTGCAACTGTTAAGCATCATGTCTACTTCAATCCTATGCAATCACTTGTCAAGTTTCCTGCTGTAGCTATGTTAATTATTGCTACAAAGTGGTGACCCTGATAACATGTGCTGCTATTTATGTTTTATTGCAACTTTGCTGCCTTGTATCTTTTAAACCATGCATCCTATTGAGCATTGCAATATGTCATTTTGATCTATACCATGTCTACTTCCATTATATGTATTGCATTTTCATGTTATCATTCCTTGTCATAGTTATATTTCAGCTCAAAGTTGCTATGCCACTGTTTTTGACACCCACTTCTGTTTTCACTAAGTCTGTCACTTTCTGATGCCATGTTGCACGCTTAATATCTTTTGGTCTATTATGCCTATGACCATGATTCTTGTTTGTACCTGATCACCATCATGTCTAATTCATGACCATATATTGCTATGTCATGTTGCTGCACTTTTGCATATAGCTTTACCCCTGTTTATACAGCATGAATATAACAGTTTCTGCCCTGTTTTCCTGATTTTCACCCAAGTCCTTGACCAGTAATGTTTTATAGCTTTTTGTGTTGCTTATGACTAGTGAACCATGATGTATTTTTGCATGATTATTTTTTCCATGCCTTCCTTGTCATGCCTATTGCAATTCCATGTCATTTGGTGCATGTTTGCATCCAGTGGCTTGTTGATGCATTGGTCTAAAGTGTGCTACCTGATGTTGGCAGATTGTGTGCATAACTTTCTTTGCTTATATCTTTTTAACCGTAACTCCGATCGGGGTGATCTTTATATGTAACGTGATTAGTTTTTCGTGTAGATTGTGTTGGTGTTATTGCTTGCTGTTGTTAACCAACTTAAGTTGTGGTTTAGGGAAGAACAGTAGTAAACCTTTAAATCATCGTGTGGTGCTTAGTGTCATGCCATGTTTAGGATTGCACCTCACTTAACTTGACTAGTACAGATAGATTACTTCGAGCTTCACCTTTTCTTGGTTGTGTCACTTTCCATGCTTCTGTGCTTTGCCATGTTAACAACTTTGTTGATCACCTGTAGCTAAACAACTTGAACCACCATAAACGTGCGGTATCATCGTGTGTGACGAGTACTCCACTTAACCCGTTAGTAACCGCTCTCGACGATAGATCTGATACCGTCCGTTGTCTTGTGTTGCCTTCTTGATGTTGATTTCTATCGATTGCTTCGTAGTAATACATGCTTGCTCGTCGATTGCCTTTTCCAGTGTTTCCTTCTTGTGTGCTTCCACGGGTACTTCGGAGACGTGCGAGCTTGCGATCGACTACACCTTCGGCTTCGTCTTATCATCAGGTAAGGGGGAGCATATATCATGCTTATAACTTTCAGCTCACTCGCGCCTAGGTGTAGGATAGAACGATTGCTTGATCCTACAACTTCATATTCATGCCTCTCAAATAAACCCAAACAACCATGTCCTCCACATCCTAGCAAACCTTGTTCGGCTATGTTACTATTGCTCGCTGCTCAGCCACTGCTTAGTATGCATGCTAGGATATTTATCAACTATTATCCAGTTACTCCTTGGATTGGGCTATCACATTATTATATTATTGTGGATTATGTGATTATTATAATGCTGACTATACTCGACGAAGGATTGAAGGTCTAGGCTATCCCGCCCAGATGCTTTGTTCCATTCGAGTCACCTAGGTCCCGAGTTCCGGGTATTGTGTCTCTTGACGAGTGTGCCTAACCGCGTGTGGGATTCTATGGGGTCCCCTCTTCTTACCTACCTAGCTTCAAACATTTATAGTGGTGGCCCAAGATGATTTACCATTTGAAACCGCATGCATAACTGGTCTGCAGCCAGTGGATTTAAAACAAATCGGGCCAGTGGGATGGTATATCCTGTTGGTCCACATATGGGAGCTAGTGGTACCTGCCCGGGCGAGGGTTGGTCATCCCGACCTCATCCAGACGGTAGAGACCGATTCGAGAGCGCGGCCGGCTTTTGAGTTGGATGTTGTAACACCCTCAGTGTTATGGAACAGTAACACTTTTGATAATGAAGATTACTGTTGCTAATCATTATTGCAAATCATGCTTTGATCACCTTGGATCAACTCAAACTCAAAATGCCTTTTATGAATATAAAAAAAATAAGTGATGGATAAAACTTTGTCGAAAAATTATGAAACCACTTTTGAAAAATCCCTAAAAACCAGTGAATCATGGTAAACATGCATTGAGCATTTATTGCAATATCTAAATATTGCAAACAATTATTAACAGTAGCAAAACAGCACAAAAAGCCATATTAAAATAAACAACAATATTCAAATGAATTTCTTTAATCACCAAACTTTTTGTAGCATTGCTACATATGGCAATACAAATAATGGAGCAAGTTACAAGTTTTACAAAAATTCAAAAGCTAACCAAACAAATAAAACAGAAAAGAAAAAGCAAAAGGTAAAGAAAACAAGAAAATAGATAAAACAAAAAGAGGCCCAACCCCCTGGTGCATCAAGTGCACAGTGCAGTTGGCCCAGCCCACCTAGCCCAGCACGGTCATCCCCTTCCTACTGTTCCCCTCCCCCTCGTGTCGCCATGGCAGGAGCTGCTCGACGGCGATTGTGGTCGTGTCGAGCATTCGCAGCTCCTAGGGTTCGAGCCCCTGGATAGCTACTCGCCCCCGAGCCCCCTGGCGAACCCTATCCCCTTTACTCCCCCTCCTCGCGCCACCATCGTCTCCACGCAGAAGCCCGAGCCTCTCCATGGACGCCAACTCGCACACAAGCGGCCACTGACGCCCTCGAGCCCCGAGACCTTATCCAATCATCGCGCCTTCGACGTCTCTGTCACTCTGCAGAAGAAGACGAGCCCGGAGGCACCGCAGCGCCGCAATCGTGCCTTCTTCTACCTCGGGCCGCCGCCGCGCCGAGCCGAATTCCGGCGACCACACGCCTTCCTCGCGCCCGCTGCCAGACTCGTCGCGCTCCCGGTGAGCTTCTCGCCCGCTTCCGAATCCCCGTTTAGCCTGCCGTGACCCGTATCCCGCGTCGCCATTAGATCCATAGCTCGAGGCCGTCGGCGAGCTCGCCCCCGTGGCCTGCGGCACGCATTTAACATGCCGCTCGTGCTGTTGCACTCCACGCACACGCACGTACCATTTGCACTAAGGAGCGCTCAACGAAACGCACGGGAGCGGCGTCTCCATCTTCGCAGCCTTCGGGCCGCCGCCTTCCTCGACGCCGGCACCGATTCCGGCATCCCCCGAGTCCGTCTACCCCACGAATCGACGCGGCCGGAGATGCTCGTTCGAATAAGGTCGTGCCCTGGGGTCGAGCTCGCCGGCGTTCTGCCTCGTCGGCAGCACCCCCGTCGCCGACAGGTGGGCCCCCGTGGTTATGGGATTAGGTTAGTGCTAATCCCCACTGACATGTGGGCCCCTTTTCCTACTAATTGAACTGAGTTTAAATAAAAGAAAACTGTTAGATTAGCATAACTGTTAGACTTACATGTGGGCCCAGCCCCTTAATTATCTCTCTGGATTTAATTAAAATGATAATTAACACATGAGTCTATTACAGCTAGGCCCCACTTGTCGGGTTTAATATTTAAATGAGTTTAGTTTTAATATGAGAGTATGACATGTGGGCCCTAGCTCTGTTTAATTTAATAAAATGAATTATTAGTATTGTGAGGCCAGTGGGACCCACTGGTCAGGTTTGACCAGTCAACCCCTCTGTGGATAATGTTAGGTTTTATTAATAAAAGAAAATCCAGAAATTGATTTAAAATGATTTAAACTTTGAATTTGAATATCTTCTAAACCGTAAGTCAGATTCAACAACTTTATACATGAAAATTGATCATAAAAATATAACGAATACGAATACGCTATCAGTATACCAACCACACCCCTCTAATGCATCAAACATCGAACCGTCCCCCTCCGGACCGTTTGTCCGATGATTTGTCCAGTACTGTCAAAGTATCCGGATGAATTTATTCTGAACAAGAAAGTTGTTCGGATTGTTTCAAATAAAACGATTACACCATCCACATGTTTTTCGGATGTCCACGACACCTCCGACATGAACCCTTCCCCCTCCGGACACCCTGTCCGGTAATCACCCGGAGCCGGTATTTCATCCTCGGATGAATTCCCGCTCCGAGCAACGTGCATTGCACTGCGTTAGAACACCGTTAACTTTGCATATGTCATGTTATGTATCTATTTTTTATGTTTACTTTGTATTTACTGTCTCCCCCCCCCTTAATCTTCGGTAGACCCCGCTGCTACCGCCGACTACACCGCTGCCGGGTACGACTACTTCATCGACGACCCTACCCCTACCGTCGAGCTTCCAGGCAAGCAGAGCCATTCTCTTCCCCAGATATCTCCTATCTATTTCGTACTTTTCTTGCACTAGGCATTGTTACTGTTGCTGCTACGATTACATCCTATTCAATTGCATAGCCTGTTTTTGTCGCCCCTTGATGTACCTTCCTTTATCCTATGCCGCCTATAAATATATATGTCTTATTCGGCAGTGAGCCATGCGCATTGTTATCTAGGATTAGATAGCGGGCCGTTATCTCTCTGGGAGTGAACACGGATACGATATATTAACTATAACAGGTACAGTACAATGTAGACACCACCTGAGGCCCCCTAGCTCGGCTCTGCCGAGCCACCATCAAGTGTGAGCTATCAAGGAGTAATCCTTGTACTCCACTCGTTGATGACTCTATATAGCCGCTCTAGATACCTGAGCAACGGTTGTCCTTAAGGTAAGAAGTCGGGCGATCCAACGGTGCCCGCGAGCGGTATTGTGTCGGGAACGACAGGTGTAACAGCCCAGTTTTCACAAAAATTAAAAATTTTGTTTTCGGTGTGAATTGTTTGATTGTCTGATTTGTTTGCGGTGTTTGCATCCCCGATTTATAAATCGGCGATTATTTTTTCCCCCTCTTATCTCGTACCGGACGGAGACCGACCCTTGCCACCCTAACACTCGACCTTTGCGACACCGGGTTTCACCCGATCACCGTCGCGAAAACCGCACGAGACCAGCCGCAGCCAACGGAACGAAAAACCCCGTTTAATAATTAAACGGGTTATTTTTATAGCGCGCCGGAAAGTGTTCTCGGAACGGTTCCAGCGCAGGTGAACGCCGCTGGCTCGACGCGCTGATTGCGCATTTTGAAGTTTTATCCGAATCGGAGGTCCTGCGGACCCCCGGCGGTCAGAAACGTGAGCACCGCGTGCGCGAGTGTCAGAACCCTCTGTTAGGTAATGTGCTAGGGTCTTTTTCACTTTGCATTCATGAAAGAATTCAAAGGAAATTCAATTTCAAAATCCAAATGGGAGAAGGAACACCCCCCAGATGAATTAATTCAAAAGGCCAGATAAAAATCTTCTCCAAAAATTCATGTTAGATTTTTGAAAAGTCTTATAAATGAGTGTGATCACATATCAAGTGATGTGGGACCCCTCCCATGCTCATGGATTTTTAAAATATTCAAACAGTGCCTTGGAATTAAAGAAATACCCCTATTTGATTTAAGATTCAAAGTATTTGAATTTTAAAAATGTTGAAAATTTATGAGTGGCTAGTCTATATTATTATGAGGCCACATAAAAGTTTTCAGCATTTAATAAAATGTTTAGCTATTTTATTTAGCTAAACAGAACAAATGTCAGAAGAGAAAACAGAAAAGAAAAATAGAAAAGGAAGCAGAAACCTTACCAGACGCCCAGGCGAAGCCGGCCCACCCCAGCCCAGCCCAGCCGGCCCAAAGGGGCAGCGTCGTCTTCTTCCCCGTCCCTCGCCTCCAAGCTGCTCGGTGGAATGCCACCGAGCTAGCTGGGCACGTCGTCGTCTCTCCAGACGCCACCTGCCCCTCCCGCGCCTTCTAGCGACGCCACGGAGACGCTGGAGACGCCGTGCGTCCATTCCCCCCCTCCAGGAGCTCCCTCCTCTCCTCTCTCGCCCGTTTCATCGCCGCCCGAGAAGCACGCCGGAGCGCCGTCGAGCACACGCGTGGCCATTGACGCCTAGAAGCCCCAAGACTGTGCCAAGCGCTTCGTCGTCGTCGTCTTCACCGACTTGCACAAGGAATCGAGCCCGGAGCCCACGTAGACGCCGGATTCTTCCTCGAGTTCCCGCCGGCCGCCGTGAAGGCTTCGTCGATTACATCGCCGTTGAGCCACCCCAGCCCTCGCCACCACCTCTGCTGAGCTCCTGGTGAGCTTGGGGTCAAAACCCCTCACTTTTCCCCTTCGATTACTCCCTGTAGCCGTGACCGGCACGAGAGCCGAAGCTCCTCGCCGCCGGGATCCATGGCGAGGTCCACCCGTTAAGTAATCGAGCCCGCCTTGTTGTCCATCTTCTTCCCCGTGTTCTTCCTCGTCGAACCAGCCAAGCCTCGCCTCAAGTCGTGCCCTGGAGCCAAATCTCGATCATGGCCGTAGCTAGGTTGCCGCAAAAGTTGACGCCGGCGAGCGTACGGTGCACCCCAGTGCTTGGTTTTGGTCCCGTTCGACGCGCGCGAGTAAGAGCTTCAAGATGGTGGTCTTCGCGCTCCAAATGATGGCCGGATTTGCCCTCCCCATGCAGCGCCGCCGCGGTCCAGTCGCCGGCGTTTAGCCGCCGGCGTGTCAGCTCTAACCCCCCCTATTAAGCACCCAGTTAGTGACCCCTGGGTCACTGACCAGTGGGCCCTGTGGCTTAATTAAGCCACTGGATTAATTTAACCCACGGGTTAATTAAACCCAGCCACTGACAAGGTGGCCCCACATGTCAGCCCCCCCCCTGACGTCAGCACCTGTGCAATAAATCATTTAAATGAATTTCCTGAGATTATTTGAATTAAAAGAATTCCAGAAATTCCAGAAAATACCCCAAACTTTGGAAATTCATAGAAAATTCATATTAACTCCAAATAGGACAAATAATATATGAAAAATGATCAGGAGAAAATTATCTTTCCAAATATGCAACTTTCAACTCTGTTTGAGTTGAATTTAAAATGTGATCGGTAGCATTTGCTATTTGATTTAAATGGAATTAAATCAAATTCAAATCAAATAATTTTTGCAACTTGAACCATGGCAACATGCTACATTTCAATCACACATCAGGGGCATATCATACACATTTGAAGTTGTTTCAAAATGATCAAACAATATCACATACAACTTGGTTAATGTTGAATTCAAATGTGGAGTTTGAATTTGCATTTCAAATGCAATATACTCCACATAAATGGAATTGCCTCACACATCAAAACTTATACTTCAAGTTTCAACATTCATTCATGTGCTTGAGCATTGCATTCATATTGATTGCTACTTCGTGCTTTGTTTGTCGAGTAGAGGTGGAACCGGAGCAAGAGGTTGCAACCTTCGTTGAAGACCCCGAACCCGAACCTCGTCAGCAAGGCAAGCAAACCCCCATTGATCATGTCGATAAAATCCCACTTCCCTCTCATGTCTCGCTTATGCGTTGTTTAGGATGATCACCATGTTACGATTCTACCGCATAGATGAACCCATTCCTTTGCATGACCTATCATTTTGTCACAGTAGTAAGCAAACCACAATCCTAGCAAATGTAGGAGTTGTTTGATATCATGTGGCCCCTGCAAATGTTATCGCTTATTGCATGCTTAGTATGATACCATGTTTTTACTGTGATGTGAGTCGGGATGGGAATGATCATGTTAATGTTGGTAGAAAAGTGTTGGTGAATCGACCCTAATACAAGGTGAACGATGAGAGGCTTTGTAGGAGTACACGGTGGGTTGTGTCGTTGAACACCGCCCTAGTACGAGTTCTTGTGTGGTGATCCAAGATGAAGAGTACAACCACACATTGGGCTCACTGACCCCTCTCAACTTACTAACTCATCCCTTTCGATGTCCAGATGTCGCAATAGTTCGGAGTTCTGGTAGGTCTGTGGCCTGGTTGCTAAGTGAGAGAACGGCTCATCCGAGACCGGCTTATGCACCACGCACACATCACTTGGGCCCACTTCGGTAAACCGGCCGGGTTCACGATTGTGGTAACCAACCCAAGTAGGCGGCTTTCTCGGACTAGATCGGCTATGAGGTAACAGTTGTGGTGAGCATCCTCGCCGACACCTCTTGAACGGTGTCGAGTACAAAGGCAGTAAATGATGATCATGTGTGTGTAGCGGTACACCCTTGCAAGGTTAACAAAACTATTCGAATAGCCGCGTCCGCGGTTATGGACTGCTTGGAAAGCTTAGCTTGATTATTAGATAACTTGAACCGGATACTTCTAAAACACACCAAGATAAGTTTGAGTGCTATGGCGTGCTTCCTCGTGGGGAAGTCGAGGAAGGCACCATAGTGGTGTATTGGTTGGAGAAGTAGTGGACTCGTGTACGCTTCTTACCTCAAAGTCTGGTACTCGTAGTTTAGGATTAGCCAAGTCAAAGCTGGCACTTCTGCAAGTGAACCCCACCTCCCTTTACCTTGATACAGATGCATGAGTAGTATAGCTCCTATGTAAGTCTTGCTGAGTACGACTTTGTACTCACGTTTGCTTAATCTATGTTTTAGATGATGCCACTGACCCCGAAGGTGGTTTCTTCATCGAGCTGGACGACTGAAGACCAACTAGTCTAGTCCCAGTCAGACGACTGGTTCCCTCGTGGAGGGCTTTGTGTTTAAATAAGGCTTCTTAAGCCATTTGTTAAACTTGTCTGTACTCAGACATAATTTTCTTCCGCTTGTAATGTAATGTTGGATCACATGTATGTGATCTCTGTGTGCACTCTATAAGAGTTATCAATAAATATGTACACTTTGTAGAGAATTGCAATGGTACCTGCTGTTCATACAAGGCATGTGTGCTGCGTGTATGTTTATAACATGCATGTCTTTGTATGGGTTTTCGAGACCTTAGTTGTGTTCTGGCTGGCAGTCTTTCATACACCAAGTGGCCCTTAGATGTGCGCAGCTTGGGGCATCGCGATGCGATTGTTCGAGACTCCGTCTCGTGCACACTTTGTGGTATGATCGAGCCCGCCCTAGACCCCGACTAAGTGATCGGGCTGGAGTAAGTCTATGTAAGAGTTTTGAGATAGTCGGTAGTATGGTTGAGGCGACTTGTCTTTGAATATGGGAGTACACCACCCATATCATTTGACTTGTGTGCGGACGATGAGGACCCATCTCAGTTGATCATCCGGCCTGGATGGGATGCCCCTCACGTACGATGCTTTCCGAGAATGTTCAGTGCTTGGCCTTGTCTGCTTAGACAAGTGGGTGCGGTTCTCGGCTCTCCATATGACTATGTCTTAATTGTACTTGCATACGCTAACCCCGGGTCCCGACAGCGAGAGAAACACCGGAGATGTTTTTGCAACTGCCAGCCACCGGGGCTATATAAAGACCACCACACTCCCACCCATTTCTAGGGTTTCCCTAGTCTCCGTCCTCCTGCGCCCCCCCCCCCCCCCCCCCGTCCAGGCCGACCTCCTCTCCTCTCCCACCTCCCGCGCCTCTCTCCTCCCCTCTGCAGGTCCTTCAAGCCGCCGCATCATGGATGCTCGGGCCGAGCTGTCCATGGCCCCGACCTCGCCGCAGACAGGAGTCGTGGCCGCCCTTGCACACCGGTGACCAGATCCCGGCCGCCGCGCCTCGGATCCGCCACCCAGCACCCCCCCCCCCTGCGTGCCTCCCTCGCCGGCCGGCGAGCTCCTGCGCCGCTGCCTCGTCCTGGAGACGACGGGAGCCGGCCGCCTCCCTGCTCGCGAACCGCCCTGGGCCGGCCTCCCCTCCCTCTGCCCACCAGCCGCCTCAGCCTCTCCAGCCGGCCTGGGCCAGGCCCAGTGGTAAGCGCCTTTTTTTCTTTTATTTTCTTTTTCTTTTTACTGTTGGGCCCAGTAGATTTCGGCCCAGTGCATGTTTTTTTTATTTCTGGCCTTTTTATTTATCTGTTAATTGTTGCGATGTTGCGGTAGCTATATCTTTTCACCGGTAGCTCCGATGGAGACGCTTTCTACATGAAAGTTGCTCCGTTTTACGCGTATATTAGTAAAATGTTGTTTGTTGCCATGTTTGACTTTGTTACATGCTGTTTGACTGATAATTACAACTACTTGCCACTGTAAACTATAATTGCAATAACTTTTTAACCGTTGCTCTGTTTAAAATGTTCTTTATATGTAACTTGACTAAAATTGCATGTAGATTGTGTTTATGCTGCTCTTGCTTGCTAATAAAATAATAAAATATTGTTTAGGGCAAAACAGTACCAAATATTATAATTATCGTGGGGTCCGCAATAGTTTTCCATGTCTAGGATTTCACCCCACTTAAATTGACTAGCTTAGGTAGTTTATTTATGCTTCACCTCTTGTCATGTTTGTGTGCTATGTCATGCTTGCTTGAGTTGCCATGTTAACAACCTTTGCTCACCTGTAGCTAAGCAACTTGAACCACCGTAAATGTGCGGTATCGTCGAGTGTGACGAGTACTTCAGTTAACATGTTAGTAACCGCTCTCGACGGTAGGTGCGATGTCTCGTGTTTCCTTCTTGTTGATGGTTGCTCGTGTTTGCCTCGTAGTAATAGATGCTTGCTCGTTGATTGCTTTCCAGTGTTTACCGTCTTGTGTGCTTCCGCGGGTACCTCTCGGAGACGATGCGATCTTGCGATCTACTACACCTTCGGAACCCGACTTTTCAACAGGCAAGGACTATGCATTACTTATGATCCATTCTATTTCAACCAGCGGTTTGCATGTTAGTCTAGGTTAGGCTCGATGTTTGATCCTACCACATGTTTACAGACTCTTTCATACCGATACAGCCATGTCCCTTCCCAGCAAACCTTGTACTGCTATGTTACTATTGCTCGTTGCTCAGCCCCTGCATAGTATGCATGCTAAGGATGCTATGATGTTACCCCGTTACTCTTTGGGTTGGGATATCACATTATTATTATTGTTATGGTTGATATGATTATTATAAATGTTGACTATATTCGACGAAGGATGAAAGGTCTAGGCTATCCCGCCCCGACGCTTTGTTCCATTCGAGTCACCTAGGATCCGAGTTTCGGGTATTGGTTTTAAGACTGAGCGTGCCTAACCGCGTGTGGGATTTTATGGGGTCCCCTTTTCTTACCTACCTAGCTTCAAACATTTCTAGTGGTGGCCCAAGCTGATTTACCATTTGAAACCGTGTGTGTGCTGGTCGGCCGCCAGTTGTTTACAAACCAACCTGGACCAGTGAGGACTTAGTTCCCTTGCTGGCCCACCTTGTCCGGCTGAGGACCCGGTGTCCCAGGTGTGATTAACCGGCTATCCAAACCTGCGACGTACAGTTGAGACCAGATCGAGAACGCGGCCGGCTCCTGAGATGGATGTCGACTCACCGGGGGCCACCCGGATTTGTTTGTTGTTAGTTAGAGGGACCTGTCGATTCGGATCACTTGAACTAAATCATAAAATGGTTGCCTGTGATGGGTAGCAACTGAGAGAGATGGACGTGCATGCGGAGCCTCGTAATGGGCAGTTGGTACACCCCTGCAGGGTTAAATCTTTTCGAGAAGCCGTGTCCACGGTTATGGATGACTTGAGACCTACTCCTTGTTCATAGACAAAAACAACAGAGATAATCTTAATATAACTTGATCAACGTGTGTGTGTGCCTTGACTGCTTCTTCTTAATCGGGATGCGAAGAGGAGAACAAGGATAGTATAGGTGTTATGTTTGCGTAAGTAGTTGATAGCAAGACTTGTTGGAGGCGATTCCTCATCGAATGCTTGGCTTCTTACCTTACTCTCTAGATCGTTAGCCACTTCATAAATGCTAGTGCGGCAGCAACCTCACCACTTACCCCTTCCTTACCGTAAACTACTAGTTGTCCTAGAATGACGAGTGATGAAGTCCTTGCTGGGTCAGTTGACCACTACAGTTGGATGCTAAGTACCTCTGTACTCATGATACTACCCCCAAAATCTTTTCAGGGTTCTTGATCGACAACAGGTATGGTGATCGACGTTTCACGTGGAGACTCGACGACGACTAGTTAGGCGGATCCCGGCGGAGGGCCTGGACCTGTGTGGTTATGGGACCGATGTTTTTCTCTTTGCCAGTAGGCATTTGCTTGTAGTCTATACTCAGACAGGTATCTTCCGCTGCTGTATTGTATTTGAGGCAGTTGTATGCCGATTGTATGACATGTTGTATCCTTGTATCTGTAATGTTGTGATATCATGTTGGAAATCCGGGGCATATGGCTTTGTCATATGTCGCGGTGGGACCAATATGTGCTTCGTCCCCGGATCTGGGTGGAAACACCTAGATCTGGAACAGTACCGCATATCGGGCCTTACAACAGGGAGGGTACGACCGACGTTACTGGCGTGCTTGGCCCCTTCTCGTATCTCGCGAGAGTTACCAAACAACGAAAGTCGAGCTCTACCAAGAGCACACGCGAGATAAGGTAAGGAGACGGTTCACCTTGTTGGTAACCGCAGAGACTTGGTGGGACGACAGGGCAGGCACCGATGTACTGGTGGTCCTGACTGCTGTCGTTGTCCGCGGGTCAGTTAAGTCGAGGCAACGATAACGGTTGTCACGGAGGTTAATTAAAATGCTAAATGGTTCAGCGGATGACTTAAGAGACCCGTTGGTCTGTACGCACTACCTACACGTGGGATTATGGTGTGGGCCCTCCGCGTCGTAGTTCGTCCGAAAGCTCTTCAAACGTCAGCAGTACCACGGGCTGATTGCCGGGAAGCGGTCTTGTCTTCTTTGCTGCAGCAGGTGTGTTTGGATTTGCTTTTGCTTCACCGGCCTGTCTCGTACTGTGCAGGAGCGTGTCAGGGTGAGGGACCTAGACCCCTGAGCGCATAGGATATAGTCCAGCGGATGGCCTCTCTGCTGAGCCTAGGATGGGCTGTGATGTGTCGGATAGCCTCGGTGGGGCATTCCCTAACAAGGTGTACGCCACCCTGGAGATCCGAGCGTGCAGGATGAACAGTAGTGCACCCCTGCAGGGAGTTTAATCTATTGGAATAGCCGTGTCCACGGTAACAGGACGCTTTATGCTGAAGCCGGATCTTATCACTACAAACTACTACTGTTAATCTGTTGGTTTTGGGTTTTCTTCCTCGCAGGGAAGTCGAGGAGGGGAACTCGGAGGCATTATTATTATTAATCATTACAACTTACTATTATACAATGCTGCATCAACTTCTGCTTCATTGTTACTTTATGCTTTATTTGAATTGTTGGTTGTTCTCATCTTGAGCTGCAAGACTCGTCAGAAGATGCTAGTCTTCGGTAGGCCTAGCTTCTTACCCTTATTCTTATTTCTAGCTTGCAGTCCACTATATACAGCCTCCCCTTTGCATTTGATACAAATGCATAAATGCTTAGTAGCGGACGTAAGACTCGCGGGTATACTAGATACTCACCCTTGCTCTATTTCCCCCTTTATGTTTTGCCTGATCGGCCGCTACAGTCGACGTTGGAGCCCAGGAGCAGGAGTACCCCGAAGGCGCCTACTACTACGACGAGCCCCCTTTGACCAGGACCAGGAGTAGTTTCGGAGGCTCCCAGGCAGGAGGCCTTGCCTTTTCGATCTGTATCTCTGATGTTATTTGTGCTAGCCTTCTTAAGGCAAAACTTGACTAACTATGTATGTACTCAGATATTATGGCTTGTATAACTTATGTATTCGGGTCCGTGTGACCCCCTTATCTTGTAACATATTGGTTTATCCTTTTGTGTTTAGTGTTGTGCTGTGATATTCTCACCGTGGCACCCTAATCTCAGCCGTGTACCCTGCGTGTATGATTATTGAGTTTGGGGGCATCACAAGTTGGTATCAGAACCGACTGCCTGTAGGAATCCACCCAACCACTACCTGGTCGAAGTTGAGTCTAGACTTTGAAAAAACTATTTTAATAACTTAATGTTTGGATTACGGGCCAACATAGATGTCACTACGTGTGATATCTATGGTATTCGGATCCTTTTCTTCGTACCTATGCTCTGGGAATCTGCTCTCTTATCCTTGCTGGTAAGTTTTACTAACTCTGACATTAGGATCACGTTCTCTTGATTCCACCCGGCGTTCTGGTGCTTCCCCATTGATTGAGTCGTGTCGCAGGAGTTCTAACCCAGGTCCCGAACCGTGTATCCCATTCTCATTCTGGGTAGGCCGCGCGTCCTCTGGCATTAACTCATGTGGCCAACAGTTTTCTTGTGGCGTGATTGACATAGCGGAATCTATGTCGCGTCGTGTAATCCTTACCGTGGTCTGCGCGCCGCCTAGTGAGTCCTTTTTCCTTAATTTCTACGACGTTACGCTGCCCGATTTTCCGGTTGACTCTATGTGTGAATGTGTATATCTTATATGACTACTCCTATATATCCGCGCCTCCTCTTTGTTGTCGCTTTACCTCATGCTTGTTTCCTGTATCTCGATAAATGTTCATCGCTGAAATACCCCTGTTAAATTCTAGCAGGATGGCGTGTCGTGGTGGTCGTAGTCGTGGTGCCAACGATCCACCTCCGCCGCCGGACTACATGGCCGTGATGATGCAACAGTTTCAGATGAACCAAGTGTTTATGCAAGGAGTCATAGATCAGCTCCAGAACCAGAATCAGAACCAGAACCAGCACCAGAATCAACCGCCTGTGGTTACTCTGCGGGATTTCATGTGTCTCAATCCTCCTCTCTTCCACCAACATGAACAGCTGCTGGATGCCGATGATTAGCTTCATGACATCACCCTCCAGCGGGAGTTCGCTAGGGTGCACGCTGTTGATTATGTCAACTTCGCGTCCTATTTCCTGCGTGGCCCCGCTGCTCAGTGGTGGGACACTTACAAGGGCTCGCTAGCTGAAGGGACTGTCGTCGCCTGGAATGACTTCAAGACTACCTTCCGTGCTCGTTATGTCCACCAGGTGATTATGAACCGTATGAAGACCGAGTTCCGCAACTTTGTTCAGGGCAACAAAACTTTCGAGGCATATTAGAGGGAATTCCTCCGCCTCTCCCGCTATGCTGCAAGTGACCTCCCCAATGATGCAAGTAGGCAAGAGAAGTTCCGAGATGGACTCAACGCAGATCTCCAACTTGCACTGGCTTTGCACGTCTTCCCCGACTTCGCCACCATGGTGAACCAAACTATCACTCTTGAGACCGCTCAGCCTAGGTTCGGGGGTTCGCCGAAGCGCTCTTGTGATGTTGGCTCATCTTCGGGCACAGCACAGAAGCAACGCGTCTGGATCCCACACGGTGTTATGCGTCCAAATGCCCCTGCACCAAGGCCGTCGTATGTTGCACCCCGTCTGCCTCCGCCCCAGCCGAGACAGCCGAAGACTGAGACTACACCCCTCCGTCCTCAAGATGGCCTATGTTTCAAGTGCCGTCAACCAGGTCATATTTCCAGAGACTGCCCCCAGCGACAGAATAAAATGGTAGTTCACCCTGCTGGCCGCGGAAATGGTCGTGGAAACAATGGGACCCTCAACTATAATATTGGGTCCAATACTCATGCTCGTGGTCATGCTTATAACATTGACGTTGAAGCAGCTCAGGAACAGCCCGCTACTGTGATGGGTACCCTCCTCGTTAACTCAATACCTGCTACTATTTTATTTGATACAGGAGCATCACATTCATTTATGTCTGGAGCATTTGCATCTAAGCATGGCATATATCACGAAAAGATGCGTACCCCCTTGGCCGTTAAAACACCCGGCGGCATGTGTCACGTTGACATGCTAGCACCTAACCTCACCGTCGAGATCGAAGGGATTGAGTTCCTTGTCTCCCCACATATTCTGAAAACATCCACTATTGACCTTATCTTGGGTATGGATTGGCTGAAAGCCCACGATGCCGCACTTTATTGTGGCACGAAGGTCATCCAACTCTTTCATCCTTCTGGCGCGATTGTGAGTCATACTGCCATTGTGTCGATGAATGTTGAAGCTCGTATATATGCTCTGAATGCATTGAATGTCGCACCTCTCGAAGGAATTGAGAAAGTCCCAATCGTCTGTGATTTTACCAATGTATTCCCAGAAGAACTGTCGGGGATACCCCCGATTAGGGAAGTTGAATTCATCATTGACTTGATGCCTGGCACCGTCCTTATTGCCAAGCGCCCGTATAAGATGCCACCTCACCACCTCCTTGAATTGAAGAAGGAGATCGATACGGCCCTCGAGAAAGGCTTCATCCGTCCAAGTTCCTCTGCTTGGGGAGCACCTTCGCTCTTTGTCAAGAAGAGTGATGGCACGAACCATTTGGTCCAAGATTACCGACCTATCAACCAGGCCACGATACAGAACAAGTACCCGCTTCCTCGGATCAATGATCTTTATGATCAACTTGCTGGATCCACGGTGTTTTCAAAACTCGACTTAAGGTTGGGTTACCATCAGATCCGGGTCCGTGATGAGGACATCCCGAAGAAGGCATTCATTACTCGCTATGGTTCATACGAGTACACTGTCATGTCCTTTGTCTTGACGAATGCACCATCCACCTTCTCCAGGTTGATGAACTATATATTCATGGAATACCTCGACAAGTTTGTCATGGTTTATCTGGATGATATATTGATTTACTCCAAGACCGATGCAGAACATGCTGAACATCTTCGTCTTATACTGGAAAAGCTTCGAGAACACAAACTCTATGCTAAGTATTCTAAGTGTGAATTCTGGCTTTCGGAAGTAACCTACCTTGGTCATGTAATTTCCAAGGATGGCGTTGCCGTCAACCTCGAACGTATTCAGGCTATTATTGACTGGACTCCGCCCAGGACCGTCAAGCAAGTCAGAAGTTTCCTCAGCCTTGCCAGGTATTGCCGCCGTTTTGTTGAGAATTTCTCCAAGATTGCCAAGCCTCTGACTTGCTTCACAAAGGCTTAAAGTTTGAGTGGACTGATAAGTGTCAAGAAAGTTTTCATGATTTGAAGGACAAGCTCACTTCTCCCCTAGTTCTTGATCCCCCTGATACTCAGAAGGACTTCATGATATATTGCGACGCGTCTCGTCAAGGATTAGGTTGTGTCCTAATGCAAGAGCGCAAAGTGATTGCTTATGGCTCTCATCAGTTGCGTGCTCACGAAGATAAGTATCCAACTCATGATCTCAAATTGGCAGCGGTAATTTATGCATTGAAACTGTGTCAACATTACTTGGTCGGTAACCGTTGCGAGATCTACACCGACCACCAAATCCTGAAGTACCTGTTTACTCAACCCGACCTGAATCTCCGCCAGCAGAGATGGCTCGAGACAATAGCCGACTACAACATGGGGATTTCTTACACCTCTGGCAAAGCTAATATGGTGGCTGATGCCTTAAGCCGCAAAGCCTATTGTAGTGAACTGGAAGTTCAAGTAGAGCAGCCACGTCTGTATGAAGAGCTCCGCAAGCTAAATATCGAAATTGTTCCGCAGGGATATGTGAACTCCCTGGTGGTCAAACCATACCTCGACTCCCGCATCAAGACAGTACAACATTATGACTGACATTTGGAATATTAAGCGGTGTGTCGCCAGCAGAGAGCCCTCATTCTTCACTATTGATGCAAATGATGATAATGCGGTGTACTTCAAGGGTCGTTTAGTGGTTCCGGTAGCCAAGGCCAACTCTAATTACGCCTCTGATGTCATGAAAGAAGCTCATGATACACCTTTGTCGATCCACCCTGGTAGTACTAAGATGTACCAAGACATTCGTCAGCGGTACTGGTGGTCTAACATGAAACGAGGCATTGCTCGTTATGTTGATGAGTGTGACGTTTGCCATCGCGTGAAAGCCGAACATCAAAGACCTGATGGAACTCTGCAACCACTCTCTATTCTTGAATGGAAACGGGACAAGATCGAAATGGACTTCATCACCGGATTTCCCCGATCACAGAAAGGTCATGATGCTATCTTTGTCGTCATCGACCGATTCTCCAAGGTTGCCCACTTGCTGCCAGTCAAGCAAACGATCTCTGCTAGTCAGTTAGCAGACTTATATGTTTCCAGAATTGTTTCCCTCCACGGTATTCCGTTGGAGATCACTTCAGATCGTGGCAGCATTTTCACCTCGAAGTTCTGGGATAGTTTTCAAGAAGCTATGGGCACTCACCTAAATTTCAGCACCGCTTATCACACCCAGTCGCAAGGAGAAGTCGAACGAGTGAACCAAGTGCTCGAAGATATGCTTCGAGCTTGTGTCATTTCATTCAGTAAGAAATGGGAGGAATCTCTTCCATTTGCTGAATTCTCGTACAACAACAGCTACCAAGCTAGTCTAAAGATGGCCCCCTTTGAAGTTCTTTATGGACGTAAGTTTCGAACCCCTCTGAATTGGTCAGAAACTGGAGAACGAACTCTCATTGGTCCGGAAATTATTCAGCATGCCGAAGATCAGGTTCGCGTTATCCGTGAATACTTGAAGGCTGCTCAGTCCCGCCAGAAAAGCAATTATGACCGCAAACACAAGGAAATGGTCTATCAGCCCGGTGAACAAGCTTACCTCCGTGCCACTCCCATGAGGGGCACTCATCGTTTCGGAATCAAAGGCAAGTTAGCTCCTCGCTACATTGGCCCGTTTCGTATCCTTTCCAGAAGTGGATCGGTGGCATACCGTTTAGAATTGCCATCAAACCTCTCTCAAGTCCATGATGTATTCCACGTGTCACAGCTCCGATGCTGCTTCAAGGACCCTATTCGTGAAGTGGAACATGATATGATTGAATTGCAACAAGACTTGACTTATCAAGAACATCCGAGCCGCATTCTCGATCAGTCTGAACGCAAAACCCACAACAAGACAACCAAGTTCCTCAAAGTTCAGTGGTCGAATCATTCTGAAGATTAAGCCACTTGGGAACGCGAAGATCGTCTTCGTGAAGAATACCCTGATATTTTCCCCTCTATCGCTTAGATTCTCAGGACGAGAATTCTTGTAGTGGGGGAGATTTGTAACACCCTCAATGTTATGGAACAGTAACATTTTAGATAATGAAGATTACTGTTGCTAATCACTATTGCTAATCATGCTTTGGTCACCTTGGATCAACTCAAACTCAAAATTCCTTTTTATGAATATAAAAAAATAAATGATGGATAAAACTTTATCCAAAAATTATGAAACCTCTTTCGAAAAATCCCTAAAAACCAGTGAACCATGGTAAACATGCATTGAGCATTTAATGCAATATCTAAATATTGCAAACAATTATTAACAGTAGCAAAACAGCACAAGAAGCCATACTAAAGTAAACAAAAATATTCAAATGAATTTCTCTAATCACCAAACTTTTTGTAGCATTGCTACATATGGCAATACAAATAATGGAGCAAGTTACAAGTTTTACAAAAATTCAAAAGCTAACAAAACAAATAAAACAGAAAAGCAAAAGGTAAAGAAAACAAGAAAATAGATAAAACAAAAAGAGGCCCAACCCCCTGGTGCATCAAGTGCACAGTGCAGTTGGCCCAGCCCACCTAGCCCAGCACGGTCATCCCCTTCCTTGTCGGGACCCGGGGTTAGCGTATGCAAGTCCCGCTACGACATAGTCATATGGAGAGCCGAGAACCGTACCCACTTGTCTAAGCAGACAAGGCCAAGCACAGAACGTTCTCGGAAAGCATCTTAGGTGAGGGGCATCCCATCCAGGCCCGATGATCATCTGAGATGGGTCCTCATCGTCCGCACACAAGTCTAATGATATGGGTGATGAACTCCCATATTCGCAGACAAGTCTCCTCAACCATACTATCGACTATCTCATAACTCTTACATAGACTTACTCCAGCCCGATCCCTTAGTCGGGGTCTAGGGCGGGCTCGATCATACATCAAAGTGTGCACGAGACAGAGTCTCGAACAATCGCATCGCGATGCCCCAAGTTGCGCACATCTAAGGGCCACTTGGTGTATAAAAGACCGCCAGCCAGATCACAACTAAGGTCTCGAAAACCCATACAAAGACATGCATGTTATAAACATACACGCAACACACATGCCTTGTATGAACAGCAGGTATCATTGCAATTCTCTACAAAGTATACGACTTTATTGATAACTCTTACAGAGTGCACACAGAGATCACAAGTCTGTGATCCAACATTACATCAAACATGCGGAAGCAAAGTAGGTCTGAGTACAGACAAGTTTAACAAATGGCTTAGAGAAGCCTTATCAAAAAACAAGCCCTCCACGAGGGAACCAGTCGTCTGACTGGGATTACACTAGCTTGATCACTCGTCGAGCTCCAGGAGGAATCCACCTTCGGGGTCAGGGGGTGCATCTAAAACATAGAATAAGAAAACGTGAGTACAAAGTCGTACTTAGCAAGACTTACGTAGGAGCTATACTACTCATGCACATGTATCAAGGTAAAGGGAGGTGGGGTTCAATTGCAGAAGTGCCAGCTTTGACTTGGCTACTCCTGAACTACGAGTACCAGACTTGAGGTAAGAAGCGTACACGAGTCCATTACATCTCCAACCAAGACACCACTATGGTTAATTCCTCGACTACCCCACAAGGAGCACACCATAGCACTAGCGCTTATCTTGCGAGTTTTATAAATATCCAGTTCAAGTTGTCTAATAATCGAGCACAGCTCTCCAAGTAGTCCCTTACTGCGGACGCGGCTATTCGAATAGTTTATTAACCCTGCAGGGGTATACTGCTACACACATGAAACTATCAGTTACCGCCTTTGTACTCGACACCGTTCAAGAGGTGCCGGAGAGGATAATTCCCACAACTTTTACCTCACAGCCAACTCAAATCCAATGGAGACGCCTATCTGGGCTGGAATCCACATCGTGAACCCGTCCAGTTTACCGATGTGGTCCCAGCAGATGTGTGCAGGGTCCCAAGCCGGTCTGAATAGCCGTCTTCCACTTCGCAGACCGTGCCACAGACCTACCAGAACTTCGAACTAATGCGACTCATTGAACTGAGAAGGGGTGAGTTAGTAGGTTGAGCGGGGGTCCATGTGCCCAACATGTGGTAGTACTCTTCGTCTTGGATCACCACACAAGAACTCGGGCTTAAGGCGGTATTCAACGAGACAACCCACTGTGTACTCCTACACAGCCTCTCATCGTTCACCTTGTATTAGGGTAGATTCACCAACACAGTTTCACTTTCATCAACACCATCTTCACTAACATCCCGACTCACATCAGAAGTAACCTCATTGTAACACTAAGCATGCAATAAGCAGTGACAGTTGCAGGGGTTACATGATATCAACCAACTCCTACATTTGCTAGGATTGTGGTTTGCTTACTACTGTGACAAATGATAGGTCATGCAAAGGAATGGGTTCAACTATGCGGTAGAAACGCATCATGTGAATCATCCTAAACAATGCATAAGCGAGACATGAGAGGGAAGTTCAGTCACGGGGTCTTCAACGAAGGGGGTGATCTCAGGTTCCGGCTCCACTTCTATCAGCAACATGTCAATCATAGGAACAACATAATTTACAATGCACAATCACATGAATAAGATTGTAATGGTGATGTTCATGGTACTGTTGTGTTGAGCATTTCATTCAAAAGGAGTATATTGCATTTGAGTTGCAAATTCAAACTCCATTTGATTTATCGATGAATTTCAAATGCATTTGAATGCATGAAAGTTCATTTGAAAAGTATGAGCATGAAGTGATGTTATAAAGGTGAGGTAAAGCCTCTGATGTGTGGATGAATCCATTTGAATTAAGGGTGTTGCAAAGTCATTTGCAAAATCACTCCAAATTTGAATTTGAAAATGATCCATATGCATGTTTGCTACTGTTCACCCATTTTAAAATAGTCAAACGTAGAAACCAGTTGCATATTTAGAATCCTTGTATTTTTCTGATAATTTTTGACATATTATTTGTCCAATTTGGAGTTAAAATGAATTAGTTATGAATTTCCAAAGATTTGGCTATTTTCTGGAATTTTCTGAAATAAATAAATTGATTTAACCAATTATTGCGTCAGCCTGATGTTACTGTGACGTCAGGGGGGCTGACTGGTGGGGTCAGGCTGTCAGCCTTTGGGTTAAATAGCCCTGTTAGTTTTAACTAACCAGGGTGGATTAAGGGCCCTGGACCCACTGGTCAGTGGCCCAGGGGGTGGTTAGCGCGGGGATTAGGGGTTAGGGTTAGGCCTCTAATGGCGGGGCTCGTCGGAGCCTCGTCGGAGCTTCACCGGGGTTGGCTTTTCGGGCACGGGAAGAGGAGCCAAGGGCATGGGGAAGGAGCTGGGAGCCTCGCGCATCTGGTAGGGCCATCGGGGGGCCAAGGAGGTGAACTAGTGCACGGTGACGACGACGTGCGCGCAGCGGCTGTCCACTGACGACGACGACGAGGAGAAACAGAGCACGGGGAGGGCAACGAGAAGGGGGAAGCGGCGCAGCTTCTCACCCTAAGCGCGACGGAGACCTCGTCGGAGCCGGAGATGGAGCGGGCGACGCTCGATTGCTCGTCGGAGCTTCGGTGCCCGGCGAAGAAATCTTGAAGTTGGCGGCGCACACAGTGGCTCCGGGCTCGAATCGGAAGCGCTAATAGACCAAGTCGTCGATGGACGTTCTACTGGACATGGCGGTGAGGTTGGAGGACCACGGTGGCCACGGATGGGCGGCGGCGTGCTCTGCGGGGCGCTCGGGTCCGCGGATATTTGCACCGGAGAGAGAGGAGGAGGTCCAGTGGAAAGAGGAGGAAGGTGCGGGGGTGTTCTGGCGACACAGAGGCGTGAGGAAGGAGGCTTGGGGGGCTTAGAAGTGGCTCGGCGTCGAGGTGTCGTCGCCGCAGCCTCCTCTGCTCTAGCGAGCAGCTTGGAGGGGCGGGGGAGGAAGATGACAAGGCGTCTGGGGTGCGCTGGGCCGACTAGGGGAGTGGGCCTTCGCCCCTGGGGGTGAGGTAAGCCTTCCCTTCTGTTTTCTCTTTTCTTTTTATTATTTCTGTAATGTGTTGGCCCTGCTAATTTAATTAGCTAGGCATTTTTTTAAATGGCACAAATTTTTATGTGGCCTCACAATATATATAGCTAGCCACTTATAAAGTTTGGACATTTTTAAAATTCAAATAATTTGAACTTTAATTTAAATAGGGTTTTAAATTTAAATCCATGCTCCTGTTTGAAAATTTGAAAAATCTATGAGCATGGGTTTGAATCCAAATCACTTTATATGTGATCACACTCATTTATAAGATTTTTCAAAAATGCAAAAGGAATTTTTGGAGCAACTTTTTATCTGGCCATTTGAATTAAATTCATCTGGGGAGTTTTTCTCTCCCATTTCAATTTCTTTTTGAAATTTTTAACATGATGCAAAGGCCTAAGCTTACCCTAGCACATACCTAACTTGGGGTTGTGACAACTCGCCCCCACTCAAAAGAATCTTGTCCCGAGATTCAGAAGTCTGCGGGAGGAAGGAGGGGTACTCGGCACGGAGACGGTCTTCACTTTCCCACGTGGCTTCTTTCTCAGAGTGGTGTGACCATTGCACTTTCAGAAACCTAATCTTCTGACGACGACTGACAAGCTCTGCTGAATCAAGAATACGAACGGGGTATTCTCGATAAGAAAGGTCATCTTGTAGATCAAGCGTTTCATGTTCGACTTCGCGGATGGGGTCCTTGAAGCAACGCCTGAGTTGTGACACCGGGAATACATCATGTACTCGGAAAAGGTGCGGGGGTAGTTCAAGTCGGTAGGCAACTTCTCCATGTTTAGCAAGAATGCGTAAAGGTCCGATGTAACGTGGGGCCAATTTGCCTTTGATACCGAATCTTTGGGTTCCCTTCAGAGGAGTAACCCGAAGGTAAGCCTTCTCGTCCAGATTGTGGCTTTCTTTTCTATGATGACGATCATAGTAGCTTTTCTGACGAGACTGGGCTGCTTTCAATTGATCAAGAACAATGCGAACTTGCTCTTCTGCTTCCATGATCATATCCGGTCCAAAGAATTGTCTTTCACCGGTTTCTGACCAGTTAAGGGGTGTTCGACATCGTTGTTCATAAAGGAGTTCAAAAGGAGCCATGTTCAGACTAGATTGAAAACTATTGTTATAAGCAAATTCGGCGAATGGAAGAGACTTCTCCCAATTCTTTCCGAATGAGATAACACAAGCTCTGAGCATGTCTTCAAGAATTTGGTTAACCCTTTCGACTTGACCGCTAGACTGAGGATGGAAAGTTGTACTAAAGGAGAGATGAGTTCCCATAGCATGTTGGAAGCTTCCCCAAAATCTAGAGGTGAAAAGGCTACCACGATCAGAATTGATTTCCAAAGGAACACCATGAAGAGACACAATTCTAGAGACATACAAGTCTGCTAACTGGCTAGGAGTTATAGACTCGCGAACTGGAAGGAAGTGAGCAACTTTGGAAAGTCGGTCAATGACCACGAAGATGGCATCATTTCCTTTCTGGGTTTTTGGAAAGCCGGTGATGAAGTCCATACCGACTTTATCCCATTTCCACTCTGGAATAGGCAAAGGTTTAAGAGTGCCAGCAGGTCTTTGGTGTTCGGCTTTAATGCGACGACAAACATCACATTCGGCAATAAACTTAGCAATTTCTCTCTTCATCCTAGTCCACCAAAATCTCTGGCGTAGGTCTCGGTACATCTTTGTGCTACCAGGATGAATTGAAAGGGGAGTGTCATGAGCTTCTTTGAGGATTATCCTCCTAAGATTGTGTTTTCGTGGTACAACCAATCGAGTACCAAAGAAAACGACACCTTGACCATTTATGGAGAAACATTTAGCAACTCCGCTAGCAATGTTCTTCTTGATCTCTCGAATACCACTATCACGTTTCTGGGAGGCTATGATTTTATCCTCAAGGGTTGGTTTCGCCACCAAGTTGAAAATATATCCACGAGGAATGTAACAGCCCAGTTTTTGCAAAAATTAAAAATTTTGTTTTCGGTGTGAATTGTTTGATTGGCTGATTTGTTTGCGGTGTTTGCATCCCCGATTTATAGATCGGCGATTATTTCCCCCCCCCCACACCCCTCTTATCTCGTATCGGACGGAGACCGACCCTTTCCACCTGACACTCGACCTTTGCGACACCGGGTTTCACCCGATCACCGTCGCAAAAACCGCACAAGACCAGCCGCAGCCAACGGAGCGAAAAAACCCCGTTTAATAATTAAACGGGATATTTTATAGCGCGCCGGAAAGTGTTCTCGGAACGGTTCCAGCGTGAGGTGAATGCCTCCGGCTCGACGATCTGATCGTGCAGTTCGAAGTTTTACCCGAATCGGAGGTACTGCGGACCCCCGGCGGTCAGAAACGTGAGCACCGCGCGCGCGAGAGAAAAAACGGGGATGTTTTTGCAAACAGCCAGCCACCAGGGCTATATAAAGACCACCACACTCCCACCTCTCTCTAGGGTTTCCCTAACATAAATTGCAGCCACCCCCCTGAAAATTCACAGATCTTCCCAATCTTCCTCAAAATTTTCGAAACCCTAGCCCTAACCCTCGATCTGGACCGGCAGATCCACATCGGAGGGCTCCCAGCCGTCCACGTGGCCCCCACAGCCACCCGAGCCGCCCGAGGTCCTCTCTCCTCCCCGAGCTCCTACCGCGTCAACCCCGTCCGCCAACCGCAGCGCCAGCTCCAGGCCAGCTGGGCCGGCCTCCTCTCCCGCGGCCCGCGCCAGCAGCCCAAGGCCAGCCAAGCCTCTCCAGGCCAGATGGGCCGTGGCCCATGGGTGAGCTGCCCCTCTTTTTTTCCTTTTTTTATTTATTTTTTTCTGTTGGGCCCAGTAGATTCGGCCCGTTTAGTTTTTTTCTGCTAAGTTTTTTTTATTAATTTTGCAGATTGTATTAGCTTTTTGCGGTGCACGTATTTTTTCACCGGTACCTCCGATGGAGACGCTTTCTACATGAAAGTGGCTCCGTTTTGCGCGTAGATTAATAAAATATTGCTTTCTGCCATGTTTGACATTTTTTACATGTTGTTTACCTGCTAATTACAACTTCTTGCCACTCTAAACTGTAACTGCAATATCTTTTTAACCGTTGCTTTGATTAAAATGTTCTTTATATGTAACTTGACTAGAATTGCATGTAGATTGTGTTTATGCTGTTCTTGCTTGCTAATAAAAATAATAAAATATGGTTTAGGGTAAAACAGTACCAAATGCAATAAATATCGTGGGGTCTGTAATAGCTGCCATGTATAGGTTTTACCCCCCACTTAAATTGACTAGCTTAGGTAGTTTATTTTTTGCTTCACCTCTTGTCCTGTTTGTGTGCTATGCCATGCTTGCTTGAGTTGCCATGTTAATAACCTTTTCTCACCTTTAGCTAAACAACTTGAACCACCGTAAATGTGCGGTATCGTCGTGTGTGACGAGTACTCCACTTAACATGTTAGTAACCGCTCTCGACGGTAGGTGCGATGTCTCGTGTTGCTTCTTGTTGATGCTTTCTCGTGTTTGCCTCGTAGTAATAGATGGTTTCTTGTTGATTTCTTTCCAGTGTTTATCGTCTTGTGTGCTTCCGCGGGTACCTCCCGGAGACGATGCGAGCTTGCGATCAACAACACCGTCGGAACCCGACTTATCAACAGGCAAGGACTATACATTACTTATGATCCATTCTATTTCAACCAGCGGTTTGCATGCTAGTCTAGGTTAGGTTCGATGTTTGATCCTACCACATGTTTACAGCCTCTTTCAAACCGATACAGCCACGTCCCTTCCCAGCAAACCATGTACTGCTATGTTACTATTGCTCGTGGCTCAGCCCCTGCTTAGTATGCATGCTTAGGATGCTACGATGTTACCCTGTTACTCCTTGGTTTGGGATATCACATTATTATATTGTTGTTGATGATATGATTATTATAATGTTGACTATATTCGACAAAGGATGGAAGGTCTAGGCTATCCCGCCCTGACGCTTTGTTCCATTCGAGTCACCTAGGATCCGAGTTCCGGGTATTGGTTTTAAGACTGAGCGTGCCTAACCGCGTGTGGGATTTTATGGGGTCCCCTTTTCTTACCTATCTAGCTTCAAACAATTCTAGTGGTGGCCCGAGCTGATTTACCATTTGAAACCCCGTGTGTGTGCTTGGTGGATCCCCTCGCAATTTTTAAACAACCCGGACCAGTGGAGACATGGTTCCCTGTTGGTCCACCTTTGACCGGCGAGGGCCCGAGGTCTCACGTGAGGCGTCTCGATAACCCAAACCCTGTTGATACGGAAGAGTCTGATCCGAGAGCGTGGCCAGCTTTTGGATTGGGTGTCGACTCCCCGGGGGCCACCCGGATTTGTTCGTTGTTAGTTAGAGGGACCTGTCATTTCGGATCTCTTGGAACCAAATCATAAAATGGTTGCCACTGATGGGTAGCAAATAAGAGAGATGGACGTGCGTGCGGAGCCTTGTAATGGGCAGTTGGTACACCCCTGCAGGGTTAAATCTTTTTGAGAAGCCGTGTCCATGGCTATGGACGACTTGAGACCTACTCCTTGTTCATAGACAACAACAACTGAGATAATCTTAATATAACTTGATCAACGTGTGTGTGCCTTGACTGCTTCTTCTTCGTCGGGATACGAAGAGGAGGACAAGGATAGGATAGGTGTTATGTTTGCGTAAGTAGTTGATAGCGAGACTTGTTGGAGGCGATTCCTCATTGAATGCTTGGCTTCTTGTCTTACTCTCTAGATCGATAGCCACTTCATTAAATGCTAGTGCGGCAGCAACCTCACCACTTACCCCTTCCTTTCCGTAAACTACTAGTTGTCCTAGAATGACGATTAATGAAGTCCTTGCTGGGTCAGTTGACCACTACAGTTGGATGCTGAGTACTTCTGTACTCATGATACTACCCGAAACTATTTTCAGGGTTCTTGATCGACAACAGGTACGGTGATCGACGTTTCACGTGGAGACTCGACGACGACTAGTTAGGCGGATCCCGGCGGAGGGCCTGGACCTGTGTGGTTATGGGGATCGATGTTTTTCTCTTTGCCAGTAGGCATTTGATTGTAGTCTGTACTCAGACATGTACCTTCCGCTGTTGTATTATATTTGAGGCAGTTGTATGCCGATTGTATGAGATGTTGTATCCTTGTATCTGTAATGTTGTGATATCATGTTGGAAATCCGGGGCATATGACTTCATCATATGTCTCGGTGGTACCGATATGTGCTTCGTCCCCGGATCTGGATGGAAACATCTAGATCTGGAACAGTACCGCATATCGGGCCTTACAAGGAACAATCTCGAGATTGAGCTTTCGAAATTCCTCATGAAGAAGTGGTTGATACTGTTGTAACATGAGGTTGTAACAATACGAATTACGACTTAGTGCATCAGCCATGACATTGGCTTTGCCTGGGGTGTAAGAAATTCCTAACTCATAATCTTTTATCAACTCTATCCATCGTCTTTTCCTGAGATTAAGATCTGGCTGGGTGAATATGTATTTGAGGCTTTGGTGGTCGGAATAGATCTCACAACGATTACCAAGGAGGTAATGTCGCCAAGTTGTTAGGGCATGAACTACGGCAGCAAGTTCAAGATCATGGGTAGGATAGTTCTCTTCATGTGGCCGCAACTGGCGTGAAGCATAAGCTACCACATGTATATCTTGCATAAGTATGCATCCTAACCCTTGTCGTGATGCGTCACAAAAGATCTCGAAATCCTTTTTGGTGTCTGGAGGTGCAAGTACGGGTGCAGAAGTCAATCTCCTTTTTAGCTCTTGAAAGCTTTCCTCGCACTTGGGAGTCCATTGGAATTTCTTATCTTTCTTGAGGAGTTCAGTTAGAGGCTTTGCAACTTTAGAAAAGTTCTCGATGAAGCGACGGCAATAGCTGGCTAGGCCAAGAAAACTCCTAACTTGCTTAACCGATTCAGGTGGAGTCCAGTCAAGGACGGCCTGAACTCTCTCGGGATTCACAGCAATGCCTTTTGCAGAAATCACGTGGCCTAAGTAGGTCACTTCTGGTAGCCAAAATTCACACTTGGAGAATTTAGCATACAGGCGATGCTCTCTAAGTTTCATCAATACCAGCCTTAGGTGTTCAGCATGTCCTTCTTCGTTCTTCGAGTAGATGAGAATGTCATCGAGATAAACTACAACAAATTTATCTAGGTACTCCATGAAGATCGAATTCATCATGCGTGAGAAAGTGGCGGGGGCATTGGTCAAACCAAAGGATATGACGGTGTACTCGTAAAGACCATAACGAGTAGTGAAAGCCGTTTTTGGAATGTCCTCGTTTCGGATTTTGATTTGATGATAGCCTAATCTCAAATCCATCTTGGAGAAGACAGAGGATCCAGCAAGTTGATCATAAAGATCATTGATCCTGGGAAGTGGGTACTTGTTCTTTATCGTCGCTAGATTTAGCGGGCGATAGTCTACGCACATCCTTTGTGTTCCATCTTTCTTCGTTACGAACAGAACGGGGCAACCCCATGGCGATGAGCTAGGGCGGATGAAGCCTTTTTCCAACAAAGCTTCAAGTTGGGTTTTAAGCTCAGCTAACTCACGTGGGGCCATTTTGTATGGGCGTCTGGAAATTGGTGCGGTTCCTGGCATAAGATCTACTATGAATTCTACACATCTGTCGGGTGGCATTCCCGGCAGCTCTTCAGGAAAGACATCCGGGAAGTCACGAACCACTGAAACATCTTCAAGGTCGGGAAGGGGAAGCACATTCAAAGAATGCACCTGGGTTCTTGTTCTTGGTGAGGAGTAATCTATTGTCTGGCCTGAAGGATGCGTAAGTCTAATTGACTTGGCTTTACAATAAAGAAAAGCATTTTGTCTTGATAACCAATCCATACCAAGGATGACATGAATGTCTGAAGACTTGAGGGCTATGAGTGAAGCAAGGAATACTAAACCCTCAATTGAAATTTGATTGCCATGGCTTACTCTATTAGTTTGCCATTTTGAACCAGGAGTTTGAATGATCATAGGGGTGATCATTTCTTGAAAGGATACATCATGCCGAAGTGCATAACTCTACGACATGAATGAGTGAGATGCTCCTGTATCAAAATGGACAGAAGTGGGAACAAAATTGACTGGGAGCGTACAAAGAATGACGTCAGAAGTACTATCAGTTTCCTCAGCTGAGATTTGGTTCACACGTCCAAGACTTGCGGAAGTGGAAGGCTTAGTGGTAGAAACCTTCGGGGGTGGTTTGGCACGAACATTGGGGTTTCCTTTGACATGGGGTGGAGCATTTTGATTGACGGGGCACTCACGGGAATAGTGACCAGGCTGGCCACATCTGAAGCAGGCTCCAAAGATAGTGCGGGGAGCTGGGTTGTTTGGTGGAGCTGGTGGACGAGGCGGCACAAGGGATGGCCTCGGTGGTTTGTTTTGGAGGATCAAACTGTTAGGAATCCAGATCATGCGCTTCTGAGGGCGTGAACTGGAAGAAGGGGCAAGCTCAAGAGCATGCTTGCGAGACTTCTCGAAAATTTCATTGCCATGCTCAGCTCTGAAGGATCTGTTGACTAAATCCTCAAAGGTGGCAAACTCAAGGAGGTTGAGATCATGAAAAAGGATGGGGCTAAGTCCCTTGCGGAACCTTGCCCGCTTTCTGGCATCGGTGGTGATCTCATCTTGGGCATAACGAGAAAGACGGTTGAACTCCCTCACATACTCATGAATGGACATATCTCCTTGACTTAGATTGCAGAACTCTTCCTTCTTGCGCTCCATCAACTCATCCAAAATGTGGTACCCTCGAAAGGCAACACAGAACTCCTGCCAAGTCACTACGTGATCATCTGGCTGCATTGCAACATAGTTCTCCCACCACTGAAGAGCAGCACCTTCCAAGAAGTATACCGCGAAAATAACTCGTTCATCGGGAGAAACATGTGCTATATCAAGCTTACGCTCGATGGAACGGAGCCAATCATCAGCTTCGAGGGGCTCAGAGGAACATCGGAATACCGGTGGCTTGAGGAAGATGAAGTCCTGAATGCTGACCACCACATTACGATGGTGGGCGGTATTCTGCTCGATGAGCTCCAAAAGGCGTGTTTGATCACGTCTATTCCGCTCAGCTTCCATTATGATTTCCGCTGCAGAAGGCGGTGGTGGAGGTTCATCATCATTTCTATTCCGATCATGGTCTCGATTCCGAAGAACAGCACTACGAGTTCCACCTGACATCCTGTGTGATAAAAATCAACAATCAGAACAAGTTGTACGATGGAGGCAAGGATAAAAGGATATGATTTAGGTGGAAAAGATAATAATGTGAAGGCAATGATTCAAAGAAACACGGAACAAATCCGGCAGCATAACGGCTACACTGGGATGGAAAATGAAACAACCTCGAAGAAATTGGACAGAACTTCTTCAAGGAACTCAACAGAACAATGAGTCTGGACGACTAGAACTGTCCTACGGCTACAAGGAAGCACTCAACGAGATGTTCTAGTCAGACATAGATGAGCCTAGTCCTATCTTCCCATAGAACAAGATGAGGGTGACTCAGAACTCAAATCGATGAGGATAAGGAGAAAAAGAAGCCTTACGTTGTTCTATTATATACCCAGAGTAACTATATAACTATAGAAGGCTAGACTCGACTTCGGCCAAGGCTGATAATCCTACAGTCAGTCCTGCTCTGATACCAAGTCTGTCGGGACCCAGGGTTAGCGTATGCAAGTCCCGCTACGACATAGTCATATGGAGAGCCGAGAACCGTACCCACTTGTCTAAGCAGACAAGGCCAAGCACAGAACGTTCTCGGAAAGCATCGTACGTGAGGGGCATCCCATCCAGGCCGGATGATCATCTGAGATAGGTCCTCATCGTCCGCACACAAGTCTAATGATATGGGTGATGAACTCCCATATTCGCAGACAAGTCGCCTCAACCATACTATCAACTATCTCATAACTCTTACATAGACTTACTCCAGACCGATCACTTAGTCGGGGTCTAGGGAGGGCTCGATCATACATCAAAGTGTGAAAGAGACAGAGTCTCGAACAATCGCATCGCGATACCCCAAGCTGCGCACATCTAAGGGCCACTTGGTGTATAAAAGACCGCCAGCCAGATCACAACTAAGGTCTCGAAAACCCATACAAAGACATGCATGTTATAAACATACACGCAGCACACATGCCTTGTATGAACAGCAGGTATCATTGCAATTCTCTACAAAGTATACGACTTTATTGATAACTCTTACAGAGTGCACACAGAGATCACAAGTCTGTGATCCAACATTACATCAAACATGCGGAAGCAAAGTAGGTCTGAGTACAGACAAGTTTAACAAATGGCTTAGAGAAGCCTTATCTAAAAACAAGCCCTCCACGAGGGAACCAGTCGTCTGACTGGGATTACACTAGCTTGATCAGTCGTCGAGCTCGAGGAAGAATCAACCTTCGGGGTCAGGGGGTGCATCTAAAAGATAGAATAAGCAAACGTGAGTACAAAGTCGTACTCAGCAAGACTTACGTAGGAACTATACTACTCATGCACATGTATCAAGGTAAAGGGAGGTGGGGTTCAATTGCTGAAGTGCCAGCTTTGACTTGGCTAGTCCTGAACTACGAGTACCAGACTTGAGGTAAGAAGCGTACACGAGTCCAGTACATCTCCGGCGAATACACCACTATGGTTACTTCCTCGACTTCCCCATGAGGAGCACAGCATAGCACTCATGCTTATCTTGCGAGTTTTAGAAGTATCCAGTTCAAGTTGTCTAATAATCGAGCACAGCTCTCCAAGTAGTCCCTTACCGCGGACGCGGCTATTCGAATAGTTTATTAACCCTGCAGGGGTGTACTGCTACACACATGAAACTATCAGTTACCGCCTTTGTACTCGACACCGTTCAAGAGTTGCCGGCGAGGATAATTCCCACAACTTTTACCTCACAGCCAACTCAAATCCAATGGAGACGCCTATCTGGGCTGGAATCCACATCGTGAACCCGGCCGGTTTACCGATGTGGTCCCAGAAGATGTGTGCAGGGTCCCAAGCCGGTCTGAATAGCCGTTCTTCCACTTCGCAGACCGTGCCACAGACCTACCAGAACTTCGAACTAATGCGACTCATTGAACTGAGAAGGGGTGAGTTAGTAGGTTGAGAGGGGGTCCATGTGCCCAACATGTGGTAGTACTCTTCGTCTTGGATCACCACACAAGAACTCGGGCTTAAGGCGGTGTTCAACGAGACAACCCACTGTGTACTCCTACACAGCCTCTCATCGTTCACCTTGTATTAGGGTAGATTCACCAACACAGTTTCACTTTCATCAACACCATGTTCACTAACATCCCGACTCACATCAAAAGTAACCTCATTGTAACACTAAGCATGCAATAAGCAGTAACAGTTGCAGGGGTTACATGATATCAACCAACTCCTACATTTGCTAGGATTGTGGTTTGCTTACTACTGTGACAAATGATCGGTCATGCAAAGGAATGGGTTCAACTATGAGGTAGAAACGCATCATGTGAATCAACCTAAACAATGCAAAAGCGAGGCATGAGAGGGAAGTGGGATTTTATCGACATGATCAATGGGGTTTTGCTTGCCTTGTTGACGAGGTTCAGTCACGGGGTCTTCAACGAAGGGGGTGATCTCGGGTTCCGGCTCCACTTCTATCAGCAACATGACAATCATAGAATCAACATAATGTACAATGCACAATCACATGAATAAGATTGTAATGGTGATGTTCATGGTACTGATGTGTTGAGCATTTCATTTAAAAGGAGTATATTGCATTTGAGTTGCAAATTCAAACTCCATTTGATTTATCGATGAATTTCAAATGCATTTGAATGCATGAAAGTTCATTTGAAAAGTATGAGCATGATGTGATGTTGTAAAGGTGAGGTAAAGCCTCTGATGTGTGGCTGAATCCATTTGAATTAAGGGTGTTGCAAAGTCATTTGCAAAATCACTCCAAATTTGAATTTGAAAAGGATCCATATGCATGTTTGCTACTGTTCACCCATTTTAAGATGGTCAAACATAGAAACGAGTTGCATATTCAGAATCCTTATATTTTTTTGATAATTTTAGACATAGTATTTGTCCAGTTTGGAGTTAAAATGAATTAGTTATGAATTTCCAAAGATTTGGCTATTTTCTGGAATTTTCTGAAATAAATAAATTGATTTAACCAATTATTGCGTCAGTCTGATGTCACTGTGACATCAGGGGGGCTGACTGGTGGGGTCAGGCTGTCAGCCTCTGGGTTAAATAGCCCGGTTAGTTTTAACTAACCAGGGTGGATTAAGGGCCCAGGGGGTGGTTAGCGCGGGGATTAGGGGTTAGGGTTAGGCCTCTAATGGCGGGGCTCGTCGGAGCCTCGCTGGAGCTTCGCCGGGGTTGGATTTTCGGGCACGGGAAGAGGAGCCGAGGACATGGGGAAGGAGCTGGGAGCCTCGCGCATCTGGTAAGGCCGTCGGGGGCCAAGGAGGTGCTCTAGTGCACGGTGACGACGACGTGCGTGCGGCGGCTGTCCACTGACGACGACGGCGAGGCGAAACAGAGCACGGGGAGGGCAACGAGAAGGGGGAAGCGGCGCAGCTGCTCACCCTGAGCGCGACGGAGACCTCGTCGGAGCCGGAGATGGAGCGGGCGACGCTCGATTGCTCGTCGGAGCTTCGGTGCCCGGAGAAGAAATCATGAAGCTGGCGGCGCACACAGTGGCTCCGGGCTCGAATCGGAAGCGCTCACATACCAAGTCGTCGACGGCCGTTCTCCTAGACATGGCGGTGTGGTTGGAGGACCACGCTGGCCACGGCTGGGCGGCGGCGTGCTCTACGGGGCGCTCGGGTCCGCGGCGATTTGCACCGGAGAGAGAGGAGGAGGTCCAGTAGAAGGAGGAGGAAGGTGCGGGGGTGTTCTGGCGACGCAGAGGCGTGAGGAAGGAGACCTGGGGGCCTAGAAGCGGCTCGGCGTCGAGGTGTCGTCGTCGCAGCCTCCTCTGCTCCAGCGAGCTGCTTGGAGGAGCGGGGGAGGAAGACGACAAGGCGTCTGGGGTGGGCTGGGCCGGCTAGGGGAGTGGGCCTTCGCCCCTGGGCGTGAGGTAAGCCTTCCCTTCTGTTTTCTCTTTTCTTTTTATTGTTTTTGTAATGTGTTGGCCCTGCTAATTTAATTAGCTAGGCATTTTTTTAAATGCCACAAATTTTTATGTGGCCTCGCAATATATATACTAGCCACTTATAAAGTTTGGACATTTTTAAAATTCAAATAATTTGAACTTTAATTCAAATAGGGTTTTAAATTTAAATCCATGCTCTGTTTGAAAATTTGAAAAATCTATGAGCATGGGTTTGAATCTAAATCACTTTATATGTGATCACACTCATTTATAAGATTTTTCAAAAATGCAAAAGAAATTTTTCGAGCAACTTTTTATCTGGCCATTTGAATTAAATTCATCTGGGGGGTTTTTCTCTCCCATTTCAATTTCTTTTTGAAATTTTTAACATGATGCAAAGGCCTAAGCTTACCCTAGCACATACCTAACTTGGGGTTGTGACATTCCTACTGTTCCCCTCCCCCTCGTGTCTCCATGGCAGGAGCTGCTCGACGGCGATTGTCGTCGTGTCGAGCATTCGCAAATCCTAGGGTTCGAGCCCCTGGCTAACTACTCGCCCCCAAGCCCCCTGGCGAACCCTAGCCCCTTTCGTCCCCCTCCTCGTGCCACCATCGTCTCCGCGCAGAAGCCCGAGCCTCGCCATGGACGCCAACTCGCAGACACGCGGCCACTGACGCCCTCGAGCCCCGAGACCTTGTCCAATCATCACGCCTTCGACGTCTCTGTCACTCTGCAGAAGAAGACGAGCCCGGAGACACCGCAGCGCCGCAATCGCGCCATCTTCTTCCTCGGGCCGCCGCTGCGCCGAGCCGAATTTCGGCGACCACGCGCCTTCCCCGCGCCCGCTGCCAGACTCGTCGCGCTCTCGGTGAGCTTCTCGCCCGCTGCCGAATCCCCGTTTAGCCTATCGTTTAACGTATCCCGCGCCGCCATTAGAGCCGTAGCTCAAGGCCATCGGCGAGCTCGCCCCCGTGGCCTGGGGCACGCATTCAACATGCCGCTCGTGCCGATGGACTCCACGCACACGCATGTACCATTTGCACTAAGGAGTGCTCAACGAAACGCACGGGAGAGTCGTCTCCATCTTCGCAGCCTTCGGACCGCCGCCTTCCTCGATGCCGACACCGATTCCGACAGCCCCCGGGTCCGTCTCCACCACGAATCGACGTGGCCGGAGATGCTCGTTCGAATAAGCCCAGCCGCGCTCCCTCCCGTGGCCCGTGGCGAGCGCTAGGCCGAGCTCGCCGGCGTTCTGCCTCGTCGGCAGCACCCCCGTCGCCGACAGGTGGGCCCCCGTGGTCAGGGGATTAGGTTAGTGCTAATCCCCACTGACATATGGGCCCCTTTTCCTGCTAATTGAACTGACTTTTAATAAAAGAAAACTGTTAGATTAGCATAACTGTTAGACTTACATGTGGGCCCTGCCCCTTAATTATCTCTCGGGGATTTAATTAAAATGATAATTAACACATGTGTCTATTACAGCTAGGCCCCACTTGCCAGGTTTAATATTTAAATGAGTTTAGTTTTAATATGAGAGTATGACATGTGGGCCCTGGCTCTGTTTTAATTTAATAAAATGAATTATTAGTATTGTGAGGCTGAACAGTGGGACCCACTGGTCAGGTGTGACCAGTCAACCCCTCTGTGGATAATGTTAGGTTTTATTAATAAAAGAAAATTCATAAAAAGATTTAAAATGATTTAAACTTTGAATTTGAATATCTTTTAAACCGTAAGTCAGATTCAAAAACTTTATAGATGAAAATTGATCAGAAAAATATAACGAATACGGATACGCTATCCGTATACCAACCACACCCCTCTAACGCATCAAACATGGAACCGTCCCCCTCCGGACCGTCTGTCAGATGATTTGTCCGGTACTGTCAAAGTAGCCGGATGAATTTATTCTGAACAAGAAAGTAGTTCGGATTGTTTCAACTAGCACGGTTACACCATCCACACATTTGTCGGATGTCCACGACACCTCCGGCATAAACCCTTCCCCCTCCGGACACCCTTCCGGTAATCACCCGGAGCCGGTATTTCATCCCCGGATGAATTCCCGCTCCGAGCAACGTGCATTGCATTGCGTTAGAACACCGTTAACTTTGCATATGTCATGTCATGCATCTGTTTGTTATGTTTACTTTGTATTTATTGTTTCTCCTCCCCCCCTTAATCTCCGGTAGACCCCGCTTCTACTGCCGATTACACCGCTGGCGGGTACGACTACTTCGTCGATGACCCTACTGAAAGTGCTATCTTGCCCTTAATTATATTTTGATGTTGATGACAATGTACATATAGAGGACTAATCATGTTTGCCAAGTAAATCTCAGGTTTTAGTCCTCGGTGCGTTGTGTTGGTGGATCAAGGACCATCTAATCATGTCGATATGCTCAAGATACAGATCCAATCCATGTTAAAGCGTAAGCTTTTCGGTTTATCTTGAGTATAGGGATCCCCGCACTATTAAGAGGGGATCAGTGGGTTTGTGTTTAAGATTTTCTCAAAGCTAATTAAAACAAAAACATCTCAACTCAATATTGGAGCTCAATAGTAAAAATATGATCACTGCCTTCGGGCGTCCGACGAGTTTCGGACGTCCGACATTTCAAAGTTTCGGACGTCCGACAGACATCGGACATATGGCATCTCATATATTGTTTATCATAGGAAAGATCAGTAGGCATGCGAAAATGCCGGACTTCCGACATGTTTCGGACGTCCGACCCCTCGGACGTCCGAACTCTATCGGACGTCCGATGTGCTACTGATCATTTTCTTATTATGTTGGTTGTTGCACGCAGATATAACACTTCGGACGTCCGACCTGGCTCGGACGTCCGACATGTGAACTTTCGGACATCCGATACCTGAAGGACGTCTGACACTTACACAGCATTAATGTCCCAACGGCCATTTCGTCCCTTGGTCTATAAATACCCCCTCACTCCCACTTGTGAGGGTTGGCCACTTCATTTAGAATCACCCAAGAACACAAGTGCTCCCTCTCACTCTCTCCCTCACCAAATCTCAGATCCCGGAGAGTTCCTTGAGAGTTCTTGACGGATCTTTCACCCAGTGATAGATCCGCCCCTTCCCCACCTTCCAACCAAACTAAATCGCGTTTTGAGCAAGTCTTGAGCATTTCCCATTGATCTTGTTACTCTTGAAGGTTGGAGACTCCTAGGCAGGTAGGAGTTCTTCGGAGAGGAATCGACCATTGTGATTACCCCCATTGAGTTTGTGAGGGTTTGGTGAGCACCTTTAAGGTCAACCGGTAGTGGTTGGGAATCTCCTTCGTGGTGATATCTCAAGGGGAATAGAGTGAGCCTTCGTGGTTTCACCCACTCTCTCCGAACGGTGAGTAGCTTCCCTCCAAGGAAGTGAACATCGGGATACATCATTGTCTCCGCGTCACTAGGTTATCCCTACTCTTTCCCCTTATTACTTGTGCTACCGTATTATTTTCCCTTCACTTGCTTTTGTTTATTGTGCTTATTGTCTATCTTGTCTTTGCTAAATAGACCTTGCAATTGTTAGGCACACCTTTGTTTTCCGCACTATTGCCTAAAAATTGCTAAGTAGTGATAAAATTTGTAATAAGACCTATTCACCCCCCCCCCTCTAGGTCTATCTCGATCCTTTCAATTGGTATCAGAGCCTCGTGCTCTATTCTTGTGGCTTAACCGCCCTAGAGCGAGATGACCAAGAACGGCATCCCCGAAAGTTCGGGTGCCAATGTGGAGGAGGTCGCAATTGCTGCGGATGCCGCGAGTTCAAAAGCCGAGAGATTGGCTACCGAACAAAGGGCCGCCGCACAAGCTGCGTTGCCTCCCTCCACGGGGCATGTTAGTTCTGAGATTGAGGACCCCAAGTTGTTCACCTCCGGAGATATGGAAAAAGCCTTGCAAAAGGCTTTGGACAATCAATGGAAGGAAATGGAAGCCTCCTTTGCTAGATTGAAGGCTTCGACGTCGGAGTCACAAACGTCAAGTGGTGCGGCCCCTAGGTCCCCACAAGCAACCTTTGTGCACCCCGGTTCCGAGGCTCCCTTGCAAAGAGGTAGTCCCTACCAATGGGACTATCCTGTTCCTAAGCTTGTGGAACCTAAGTATAATTTCAACGGCAATCCACCGGTACTAACCGAGAACACTAACTTTTTGCATTGGAAAAGTATTATGGTAGATTATGTTAGGTTTGTGTGCGAACCCATGTGGAACCTCATCGACTCCGGGAAAGGCTATTATCCCGTTGATCCGAACAACCTTACTCCAAGTGAAGTGTTTGATCGACATCTCAACCTTGCGGCTATTGGGTTCTTGAAGAGAGGAATGGATGAGTTGACACGTGCACCATTTCTTCATATCACCAATGCCAAGGACATGTGGGATACTCTTCTCATTGCCAAGTCCGGCATCGGGTCGCTTCAAATGACAAGATATGAGACCGCAAAGAATGCATTGCACAACCTTCACATGAAGAAAGATGAGACGCCCCAACAACTTCATATGCGTCTCAAGGTTCTCTCTGGTCATGTCCAGTCCTTCACATGTGAAAAATCTTTGGATGGATATCAAATCACCAACCGTTACCTTGTGGACAAAATGTTGAATGCTCTCATGGTGTATTCTCATCAAATGGTGTGGGAATTGAGGCGTATGCCCGACTTCTTCAAGATGACACCGGATGATGTGATTGCCACCTTCTTGCAATATGAAGAGCACATAAAGGACTCCAAGAGGCTTCTTGCCACATATGGTGGTCCGTCCTCAAACCTTGCTCTCAAGGCTAGGCTCGAGGAGTTTGATGATGATGAGGAAGAAGATGAGTATGCAGACGATGATAACTCCGATGATACTCCCTCATATGATGATATTGCTCTCTTTGTGAAGAAGTTCACCAAAGGGGACTTCAAGGGAAGATTACAAAAGAAGAATATGAGAAACTGCTACAACTGTGAGAGACCGGGACATTTTGCGGAGGAGTTTCCATATGAGAAAAGAGAGGACAAACCTTGATTTCCTCGGAAGGATGTCGCCAAGAAGCTCCCAAACCTTCTCAACAACAAGTTCAAAAAGAAAGCATTGTTGGCACTTGAAGGGTCCGATCCCGAGGATGTTGGTGGTTTTGCCGGAGTTGCTCAAGATACACACAAAACCTTGAAGCTCCTCAACAAGGAAGGTGAAGTTGTAAACTACAACTACATGAGTGACTACACCGGCAATGCACACAAGTGTCTCATGGCCAAGTTGGTTGACGATGACACTCCCTCCTCCTCGGTTAAGATCAAGGTAACTCCTATTGATGAGTCCTTCATGTTCTCTTCCGAACCTCATGATGAATTTCATGATGCGGAAAGTGATGATGCACATGCTATATTTGAAGATGTGTTGCTGCCAAAGTGAACAAAATGATGAGCTCTCTCAAAGGCAACAAGCTCAAAATGTTTCAATTACTTATGGATGTGGTGGGTAAGCACTCCACAACCATTAAGGATCTTGAAATCCTCCTCACCGAGGAAAAGGAGAACTATACTCTCCTTGAGCGAAAAATTGACTTTGAGGAAGCTCGAAATGACAACTTATGCAAAGTTGTGCACGCATCAAACGACTTAAATGACAAGCATGTTGCCTCCTTGAAAAAGGCTAATGAAATATGTAAAGAACTTGCTAATGATATGAGCAAACTTGTGGATCTAAACACCTCCCTTTCTAAGGATGTTGAGGTACTCACCTTGTCCCTCAAGACAAAAGATGAGGAACTCGCCATCCTTAAGAAAAATCTCGAGGCCCACAAACTATCCCATATAAAAACACTTACGAAGATGTCTCCTCCAACTATTTCTCATATTGATGCTTGTGCTACTAACTCTACCATTGATCAAGCATCACTCATTGAGGATAACATAGCTCTCATGCTCAACTAAAGAAGGGCCTCTTGACTTGTGCCCAAGGAGAGAAAAACCTAAGTGATGTATTAAGTCATCACAAGGAATCCTTTTCTAAGGAAGGACTTGGATTTGATCCAAGTACGAGTGTGAAAAAGGATGTCACCCTTAGCAAGGAATCAACTCCCCAAAAGGTGATCTTTGTTCGTGAAGGGCACAAGTACAAAGGTAAGAAAATTGTTGATAAGGTTGGTGTTGGGAATGGGAAGGCCATTAGGGTCAAGCCCACTTCTAACAAGAATAAGGAGAAAATGCCTCCATCCTATGTGCTCCGTAAGGCAAAGGATGGAGAGGTGTTTGCAAAATTCATTGGGCCCCGTAATGCTTTTCGTTTCTATACCATTTGGGTTCCAAAGACCCTTGTTACTAACCTTAGAGGTCCCATTGCAAAATGGGCACCTCTAACCAAAGCCTAAATCCATGTGTAGGATACTATCTCTGGTGGAGTCAAATGGGTGATTGATAGTGGATGCGCCAATCATATGACCGGAGAAAGTCGTTTGCTCAAGTACTTCATGGATGCAATTCAACCATACATGAGCATTGTCTTTGGTGGTGGTTCCAAGGGAAAGGTACTTGGGTTGGGCAAAGTGGCTATTACTAATGACATGTCTCTTGCAAATGTCATGCTTGTCCAATCCCTTCAATACAATTTGCTTTACGTTCGTCAACTAGCTTCCGTTGGTTATGATACACTATTTGGTCTAACAAGTGTGAAAGTCTTTAGGAGAGATACTCTCGAAGTGGCCTTTGTTGAAGAGTTGGATGGCAACCTTTATACGGTTGATTTCATGAAAGAGAGTACTTACCATGCAACTTGTCTAATGGCCAAGGCCGACAAGGGGTGGCTATTGCATCGCCGGCTAGCCCATGTCGGTATGAGAAATCTAAAAGATCTCCTAAAGGGTGAACACATCCTCGGACTAAAAAACGTGTATTTTGAGAAAGATCGTGTGTGTAGTGCATGCATAGCCGGGAAGCAACATCAAGCAAAGCATACCCCCAAGAATATTGTGTCAACGTCAAGGCCTTTGGATCTCCTTCATGTGGATCTCTTTGGTCATCCATCATGGGATAGTATTGGTGGGAAGAAATATGGTCTCGTCATTGTTGATGATTATTCAAGATACACATGGGTGTTCTTTCTCAAGTCCAAGTACGAGACGAAGGCCACCTTCATTGATTTTGCCAAGCAAGCACAAAGGAAATACAACATGGCTATCTTGGCAATACGAAGTGACAATGGCTCCGAATTCAAGAACTACACCTTGGAAGAATTCTTGAGTGAAGAGGGGATAGAACATCAATATTCCGCACCTTACACCCCTCAATAAAATGGTGCAGCCTAGAGGAAGAACCGTACTCTTGTGGAGATGGCCCGGTCCATGTTGGATGAGTACAAGTCACCATATAGCTTTTGGGTCGAAGCCATCAACACCGCATTCCATGCATCAAACCGGCTCTTTCTTCGCAAGATCTTGATGAAGACCCCCTATGAGCTTCTAACCAGTCACAAGCCAAACGTAAAATACTTCTGAGTATTCGGTTCTAAGTGTTTCTTTCTCAATAAGAAAGACCGGTTAGCTAAGTTTCAATCCAAAACAATTGAGGGTATATTTGTTGGGTATGATTCAAATTCTCACGCCTATAGGGTCTACAACAAATCCACCGGATGTGTTGTGGAAACTTGTGACGTGGAGTTTGATTAATTTAATGGCTCCCATGGGGTGCAAGTTGATCTAAGTGATGTAGGAAATAATGAAGATTCTTCTCAACACATCTTGGCTATGGGCATTGGAGATCTTGTGCCCATTGCTCAAGTCCCTAGAGATGATGAGGTGTGTGATGGGCCAAGTGTTCCACCACCACAAGCACCTCCTCCTACCACTCAAGATCTGATTGCTCATGATGAGCCCACTATCCAAGAACAAGAACAAGACCCTCCACAATCCTATGTTGTTGCTCAACCACAAGTCGAGGTTGCAGTTGATCCACGTGATCGACTTGACCGCATTTGCTTTGGAGAAAATGATGAAATTGATGATGGCTCCTCCCTTGATGATGAACCAAATGTTGCCCATGACCCGAATGGGTAGAGCCTATTGAAACTCCAACTTCCATCATGCCATTGGTGGCTAGACGTGTTGATGTTGACAAGATCCTCACGGGATTGGGGCAAGGTATAGTTACTCGTCGTCAACTCATGAACTTTTGCGCTCACTTCTCGTTTGTGTCTTGCATTGAACCACTTAGGGTTGAACAAGCACTTGTGGATGCGGATTGGCTCCTTGCAATGCAAGATGAGCTCACTAGCTTCACCCGGAATGAAGTTTGGTCTCTCGTGGAGAGGCCTTCCGGTCATGATCATAACATCATTGGAACCAAGTGGATCTTCAAAAACAAGCAAGATGAATATGGTAATATCATTCGAAACAAGGCAAGGCTAGTGGCTCAAGGGTACTCCCAAGTTGAAGGCTTGGATTTTGATGAGACATTTGCTCCCGTTGCTCGCCTTGAATCTATACGCATGTTTCTTTCTTATGCCGCATTCAATGGATTTCCATTATTTCAAATGGATGTAAAAAGTGCTTTCCTTAATGGTCCTCTACAAGAGGATGTATATGTAGCTCAACCACCCGGATTTTGTGACCCTCATCACAAGGACCACGTGTACAAACTTCATAAGGCAATATATGCTCTTAAGAAATCCCTTGGGCTTGGTATGACCATCTTAGGAAGTTTTTACTCGAGGAAGGATTTGTGAGGGGTGTCATTGATGCCACTCTTTTTACCAAGAGAACCAATGGTGAATTTCTCATATGCCAAATATATGTAGATGACATCATATTTGGTTCTCCTAATCCATCTTTGTACAAGTGGTTCTCGGAAACTATGACCAAGAACTTTGAGATGTCCATGATGGGGAGCTTGAAGTATTTCCTTGGATTTCAAATCGAGCAATTTGCCGAAGGAACCTTCATCTCTCAAACAAAGTACATTCAAGACATGCTCGTGAAGTTTGGTATGAAGGATGCCAAGCCATGCAAGACACCCATGCCAACCAAGGGATATCTAGATCAAGACCTTTCCGGTATTCCATTTGATGCTACTCTTTATCGTTCTATGATTGGGTCATTGCTTTACCTTTGTGCATCTAGACCAGATATTATGCTTAGCGTAGGAATGTGTGCAAGATATCAAGCCTCTCCCATGAAGAGTCATCATTTTGCGGTTAAGCGCATTCTTAGATACCTTGTTCATACTCCTTTGTTGGGCCTTTGGTACCCCAAGGAAGCCAAGTTTGATCTTTTGGGGTACACCAATGCGGATTGGGCCGGAGATAAGGTGGATCGGAAGTCAACATCCGGTTCATGCCAATTTCTTGGGCGCTCATTGGTAAGTTGGCATTCCAAGAAGCAAAATTGTGTCTCCCTCTCCACCGCTGAAGCCGAGTATGTGGCCGCCGCAAGTTGTGCTACTCAAGTTCTATGGATGAGGAAAACCTTGAAGGATTATGGCCTCACCTACAAGAAGGTACCCATCTTATGTGACAATGAAAGTGCTATCAAGATTTCCAACAACCCGTGTCAACATCCTCGCACCAAGCATATTGACATTCGTCATCACTTCATACAGGATCACATTCAAAAGGGTGATATTGTTCTTGCACATGTGGGCACCGACAAGCAACTTGCCGATATTTTCACAAAACCATTGGATGAAGCAAGGTTTTGCCAACTAAGGGGTGAACTTGGTATCTTGGAACGTTATAGCTTCTCGGCCTAGGGGTATCTTGCTCTCATTCATGCACATAGCAACTATCTTGTCTAGATGTAGGCATATATGTAGGGGGAGACACTCAATCAATGAGTTCTCTCCTTCTACGTGCTGCATAAATGGATCCCCACATCTACAATCCGCGTGCTCACCACGGTGAACCCACGTGTAGCGGTTATCGAGGGAGTAAGTGTCTTCGAACCCAAGGTACATCTTCGCGGTGTCACAGCACTATACACTCAAACATGGTGGTTTCGGCCACCACCTCTACTTTGTGAAAGGTTTGATTTGATCATTCTTGTGTGCATCCATGGTTATGATGTTGTGTGTTTATCTACTTTTGGCCCCTGTCAAGGTTGTTTGAAATTCGAGCCTCAACTATTTCTTCATATTTTCGGGCTTACACGTCAAATCCCAGTAGCCTGTCAGAAATCCGTTGGATTTCGGACGTCCGACACGTCGGACATCCGAAACTCGTTGGATTTTCGACATTCCCTGTTGCCCACACCTGGGTGCCCAGCCTGTCCAGCCTGCGCAGAATCAGCCTTCTTCGGAAATCCGTTGGGTTTCGGACGTTTGACACGTCGGACGTCTGAAACGCATCGGACGTCCGAAGTTGGCTGCACTATATATAGTGGTCGTCGGGGCGAGGGGGCAGTTTTCTTTCCCCTCGGTCGTTCCTCTCTGCCAACCCTCGTGCGCCGCCGCCGCCTGACGCCGCCGCCGGCCGCCCCGGCCTCCCCGGTGCTCCTCTATTCCGGATCTCCTCGCCTGCGGTACTTCTCGTCCCGATCTACCCTCTCATCCGATTGGTTTTGCCATTTTTGCCTGTTTTCTTGCCTCATTCTTTCATCTCCTTCCTCTAGGGATTCGCAATGGTGAGGACAAAAACTTGCGGTCACAAGAATCGTGAGGCCTCCGGTTCCCGTGGTATGCTCATACCTAGCTTTCTCTCCTTCGTGTGTCTTCATTGTTGGTTAGGGTTTCGTACTCATACTCATATTCCTCACCTATGGCTAGGTGGTTCCGGGGATGAACTGCCCCGTCTACGTCGCCGCATGAAGCAACCGACGTACATGGAACCCTCCTCGGACAGTGAGCACACTCCTAGTGCGGAGGATAGTACATATGCCTCTGAATTTGAGGATGAACAGGAGTTTGTGGTTGAAGAAGATGGTCCCCCGATGGTGACTCACCCCTCCAAACTTGGGGTGCATCGCCCGACTAAGGGCTCCTCATCGGCTTCTGGTGCTCGTGATGATGAGGATCCTTCTGATGCTCCTCCTATACCGATACATATCTCATCTGAGCCGGTGGTTGCTACTGGACGTATGATGGCAGATTACTCGAAGATTTCTTTGGATGCCACCGCAAGCTTCGCCGTGTTAATCAGTTTGAGGCTCCTCAGGATTGCCTGGACAGAAGGTTCCGGACCAATGTGCAGGTCAATATTTTCACGTCAGTTGCAGTTCGTCAGGAACTTGCAAACTCTCATGCCTGCATCCCACTTGACTTCATCCAGGAAAATCCGGACAAGTTTCCCAGTGTGATGGATATTATTGATTATGTGGGGCTCGGTCCAGTCTTCAGCTTTCGGCGTGACTGGAACACTTCTGCGATCATCCAGTTCTATGCCACATGCTACTTTCACACCAATCACCGAGAGATATCATGGATGACTGGTGAGCAGTAGTGCACAGCCATGTTTTCTCAGTTTCAGCGAGCTCTAAACATTCGGTACTCTGGTGTCCAGATTCATGCCTCTACCAAGGAGAAGCCCAAGGGGATCAATGAATGTCTGTGTTTTGTTAAGTCTGGGATTCGTGGTGATGACAGCTACAGGAAGGCAAATGAGATATCCATTTGGAAGCAGCCCTATCGGTTCCTCTACCTGTGCGTCCTCCGGACTCTATATCCCAAGTCTGGTGACAAGACTCATTGCAGCAGCTCTGCTATCACACAGATGTGCCATATCCATGACACTCCTCTCAAGCGTCTTGATGTGGCCCACTATCTTTGGCACGAGATTCGGATGGTGAGTCTTCAGCAGCGTCGCCAATATCCCCATGCACCTTTCATCATGGCACTCCTTCAGTACGTCGTCTCCTCCCCATTGGAGATCACTCAGCCCCACGTTGCTTGGTCCATTCCAGAGCACATGTACTTTGATGCTCCTGAGGTTGGTCTGACGTGCCCTGTTCCGATACACACCACGGTTCATGGCAACCTTGAGCGTCAGTCTGTGGAGCAGGCTCATATGCGTCGTATGGCTCGATTTTTGGGTAAGGCCCAAGCAGCTATGATGCGTGCTATTTCTTTCAACTGCCACTCCAACCACACGGTGGTCTCACGTCTCATCCAGTCCAAGAAATCTCTAAAGACCCGTATGCGTGCACATGGAGAGGCCAACGTCAGTGATGATGAGCGCCTTCCCGATGCTCCTCCCACTGTTCTTGGCTTCGACTTCCCTACGGCACCGGAGTGGGCGGATTTCTTCCCTGGAGACCGTGGCGCCAGTGGCAGTGGGACTCACTAGTTTCGTTAGCGCGTGTGCCCCTTTTCGGTCCTTGATGCCAAAGGGGGAGAGTCATATGTGTTTTACTTATGGTGTCTAGGTGTTAGAGACTTGATTATGTCGTTGTATGGGATCTGGTGTGTTAAGACCTTTGTGTGTGATCGTTATGTGTACTCTGTGTTTTGCATTTTGTACTTTGTGTTATGCATGGTGTTGCTCTTGTGGTTGTATGGCTTTTGGCATTATGGGTCTATTATGTTTTGGTGCAATCTAATCTGTCATCTCCATAATCAATGATTGCTTTCCTTGATATCATGTATTGTGACTCGCCCCAAATGTGTGCATCTTGTGTAAAAGTAAAGAATCTTATATGCACACATTAAGGGGGAGTTCATTGTAAAATTTTCTCCCACCAAAAGCGAAGTTTTGAATAATTTTGGGAGCTATATGTATGTTGTCATCAACTACCAAAAAGAGGGAGATTGAAAGTTCTATCTTTCCCTTAGTTATATTTTGATGTTGAGGACAATGTACATATAGAGGACTAATCATGTTTGCAAAATACATCTCAGGTTTTAGTCCTCGGTGTGTTGTGTTGGTGGATCAAGGACCATCTAATCATGTCGATATGCTCAAGATATGGATCGAATCCATGTTAAAGCGTAAGCTTTTCGGTTTATCTTGAGTATAGGGTTCCCCGCACTATATAGGGTTTATCTTGAGTATAGGGTTCCCCGCCTTATCTATAAACAAGCCCTTCCACGAGGGAACAGTCGTCTGACTGGGACTACACTAGCTTGGTCTTGGTCTGAGTCTTCATTCTTCGAGCTTTAGGTAGAAGCCACCATCGGGGTCGGTGGGTTCATCTAAAACATAGAATAAGCAAACGTGAGTACAAAGTCGTACTCAGCAAGACTTACGTAGGAACTATGCTACTCATGCACATGTATCAAGGCAAAGGGAGGTGGGGTTCAATTGCAGAAGTGCCAGCTTTGACTTGGCTAGTCCTGAACTACGAGTACCAGACTTTGAGGTAAGAAGCGTACACGAGTCCACTACATCTCCAACCAATTACACCACTATGGTGCCTTCCTCGACTTCCCCACGAGAAAGCACGCCATAGCAGTCACGCTTATCTTGGTAAGTTTTATAAGTATCCAGTTCAAGTTGTCTAATAATCAAGCTAAGCTTTCCAAGCAGTCCTTAACCGCGGACGCGGCTATTCGAATAGTTTTGTTAACCCTGCAGGGGTGTACCGCTACACACACGTGTCATCAGTTACCGCCTTTTGCGTGTCACCGTTCAAGAGGTGACAGCGAGGATGCCACCACAACACTTCGCCCACAGCTCCGTTCTAGTCCAGAGAGTCGCCTATCTGAGGGGGGTCCGTATGGAAGTCCGGCCGAGGTTCCAGTACAGCCTCAAACGATGTGTGTAGGGTCCCAAGCCGGTCTTGAAAAATCGTTCATCCACTTCGCAGACCGTGCCACAGCCCTACCAGAACTCCGAACTACTGCGACTTCTGGGGTTCGAACGGGGTGAGGTGCTAGGATGAGAGGGGTCAGTGAGCCCAATGTGTGGTTGTACTCTTCTTCTTGGATCACCACACAAGAACTCGGACTTAAGGCGGTGTTCAACGAGACAACCCACTGTGTACTCCTACACAGCCTCTCATCGTTCACCTTGTATTAGGGTAGATTCACCAACACATTTCCACCATCATCAACATGATCACTACCATCCCGACTCACAAAAGAGTAACCTCATTGTAACTCTAAGCATGCAATAAGCAGTAACAGTTGCAGGGGTCACACGATATCAAACAACTCCTACATCTGCTAGGATTGTGGTTTGCTTACTACTGTGACAAGATGATAGGTCATGCAGAGGATATGGGTTCAACTATGCGGTAGAAACGTTATCAAGGTAATCATCCTAAACAATGCATAAGCGAGACTGAGAGGGAAGTGGGATTTTATTGACATGATCAATGGGGGTTTGCTTGCCTTGCTGACGAGGTTCAGTCACGGGGTCTTCAACGAAGGGGGTGATCTCGGGTTCCGGCTCCACCTCTATCAGCAACATGACAATCATAGGATCAACATAATGTACAATGCACAATCACATGAATAAGATAGTTATGGTGATGTTCATGGTTGCATTGTGTGGATAATTCCATTTAAAAGGAGTATATTGCAATTGAATTGCAAATTCAAACTCTATATAATTTATCGATGAAATTCAAATGCATTTGAATGCATGAAAGTTCATTTAAAAAGGTTGAGCATGAAGTGATGTGGTATAGTTGAGATAATTTCTCTGATGTGGGGGGTGAAAACATTTAAAAGAAGTGTGTTGCAAAAGAATTGCAAAATCAAACTTCAAATTTGAATTCAAATTAAGCCATATGCAAACTTGCTACTGTTGCCCCATTTTAAAATGGTAAAACATGAAAACAAATTGCATATTCTTAATCTTTGCATTTTTCTGATAATTTTAGACATATTATTTGTCCAATTTGGAGTTAAAATGAATTAGTTATGATTTTCTAAAGATTTGGCTATTTTCTGGATTTTCTGGAATTATATTAAATCATTTAACGATTTACTGCGTCAGCACCACGTCAGCATGTCGTGGGGGCATCCCTGACAGCCGGGACCCACTGGTCAGTGAGAGGGGGTTTAATCCCTCTCTGTTAATTAAACAGAGTTTAATTAACTGGCCTGGGGCCCACTGTCAGTGGGGTTAGGGCTAGGTTTAGTGGGTGGGTTAAGGTCTAATGACCTGGGCGGCTGGCGGCCCGACGCCGGTGCCACTGGGCACGGCGGTGTCCTCGCCGGAGTTGCCCACAGGCCACGGGAAGGCTCGGGGAGGCTACCAAAAAGAAGCCCGCACACGTCCGGGAGGCCTAGGATGGCCGGAGCCTCGCCGGCGTCGACGTTTGGCGGAGGCAGAAGAGCAGCGACGACGAACTCGGTGAATCGAGCGACAACCTTGAGCCTGCGCTGGTGCTACGTGTTCAAGAGGTCACCAGATGCACCGTGGGCCTACGGTTTTGGGGTGGGACGCACGAGGTCGAGCTCAAGGTCATCCATGGCGGCGACCTTGCTCGGCTTCCATGGCAATCGGCGACAGAGGGAAAGAGGGGCCGGGCTAGGTTAGGGGAACCACTCACCCAGACGCAGTGAGTGCAGTGGCGCAGTCGATGGAGGCGGGGAGGGCTTGACGACGACGAATTCGACGATGAGTTCTTGCGGGTCCGGCGGCGTCTCTGTGAAGAATCCAGCGACTAGAAGGCGATACAGCTCTTGATCCGTTGCAGGCTAGGGAAGACGAAGGCGGGGATCCCACTGGACAAACTCGTGCGGCGGATGGCTGTCGTTGGCCACGCGTTCTCCTCGTCGGCGCTCCGACGTGGTCTCGGGTGACGGCGAAAACGAACGGAGCAATGGGGGAAAGAGGTTGCGAGGAGAGGGAAAGGAAGCACGGCGTCTAGGCGGTCTCCACGGTGAGAGGATAAGCCTCGGGGTCGCCTGGAAGGCCCTCGGCGTCGAGGTGGCATCCACGGCGCGCCCTGGCTCGACACGGAGCTGCTTGAGGAAGACGACAGAGTGAGATGGCGGGCTGGGCTGGCTGGGGGGATGAGTTGGGCCGAATGCCAGGTAAGCCCCTTTTTCCTTTCTGTTTCTTTTTCTTTTCTGCAATTTTGTTTAGCTTAGCAAAAAAAATAGCTAGGCATTTTTATAAATGCTGAAACTTTTTATGTGGCTTCACAAAATACTAGGCTAGCCATTTGTAAAGTTTGAACATTTTTAAAATTCAAATTATTTGAACTTTAAATCAAATAGGGGTTTTTGATTAATTCCAAGGTCCTGTTTGAATATTTGAAAAATCCATGAGCATGGGGTGGGTCCCACATCACTTGATATGTGATCACACTCATTTATAAGACTTTTCAAAAATCAAACATGAATTTTTGGAGAAGATTTATTTCTGGCCTTTTTGAAAAATTCATCTGGGGGGGTTCCTCCTCCCATTTGAGTTTGATTTTGATTTCAAATGATTTCTTTTGAAATTTTTAACATGATGCAAGATGACTTTGATCCTAGCACATTACCTAACAGAGGGTTCTGACAGCCGCTCTAGGTACCTGAGAAACGGTTTTCCTTAAGGTAAGAAGTCGGGCGACCCAACGGTTCCCGCGAGCGATATTGCGTCGGGAACGACAGGGAGGGTACAACCGACGTTACTGGTGTGCTTGGCCCCTGCTCGTATCTCGCGAGAGTTACCAAACCACGAAAGTCGAGCTCTACCAAGAGCACACGTGAGATAAGGTAAGGAGACGGTTCACCTTGTTGGTAACCGCAGAGACTTGGTGGGACGACAGGGCAGGCACCGATGTACTGGTGGTCCTGACTGCTGTCGTTGTCCGCGGGTCAGTTAAGTCGAGGCAACGATAACGGTTGTCACGCAGGTTAATTAAAATGCTAAATGGTTCGGTGGATGACTTGAGAGACCCGTTGGTCTGTACGCACTACCTACACGTGGGATTACGGTGTGGGCCCTCCGCGTCGTAGTTCGTCTGAAAGCTCTTCAGACGTCAGCAGTACCACGGGCTGATTGCCGGGAAGCGGTCTTGTCTTATTTGCTGCAACAGGTGTGTTTGGATTTTCTTTTGCTTCACCGGCCAGTCTCGTACCGTGCAGGAGCGTGTCAGGGTGAGGGACCTAGACCCCTGAGCGCATAGGATATAGTCCGGCGGATGGCCTCTCTGCTGAGCCTAGGATGGGCTGCGATGTGTCGAATAGCCTCGGTGGGGCATTCCCTAACAAGGTGTATGCCACCCTGGAGATCCGAGCGTGCAGGCTGAACAGTAGTGCACCCCTGCAGGGAGTTTAATCTATTCGAATAGCCGTGTCCACGGTAACAGGACGCTTTATGCTGAAGCCGGATCTTATCACTACAAACTACTACTGTTAATCTGTTGGTTCCGGGTTTTCTTCCTCGCAAGGAAGTCGAGGAGGGGAACTCAGAGGCATTATTATTATTAATCATTACAACTTACTATTATACAATGCTTCAGCAACTTCTGCTTCATTGTTACTTTATGCTTTATTTGAACTGTTTCTTGTTCTCATCTTGTGTTGCAAGCTCGTCAGAAGATGCTAGTCTTCGGTAGGCCTAGCTTCTTACCCTTATTCTGATTTCTACCTTGCAGTCCACTACATACAGCCTCCCCTTTCCATTTGATACAAATGCATAAATGCTTAGTAGCGGACGTAAGACTCGCGGGTATACTAGATACTCACCCTTGCTTTATTTCCCCCTTTATGTTTTGCCTGATCGGTCGCTGCATTCGACGTTGGAGCTCAGAAGCAGGAGTACCCCGGAGGCGCCTACTACTACGTCGAGACCCCCTTTGACCAGGACCAGGAGTAGTTTCGGAGGCTCCCAGGCAGGAGGCCTTGCCTTTTCGATCTGTGTCTCTGATGTTATTTGTGCTAGCCTTCTTAAGGCAAAACTTGACTAACTATGTTTGTACTCAGATATTATGGCTTGTATAACTTATATATTCGGGTCCGTGTGAGCCCCTTATCTTGTAACATATTGGTTTATCCTTTTGTCTTTAGTGTTGTGTTGTGATATTCTCACTGTGGCACCCTAATCTCAGCCGTGTACCCTGCGTGTATGATTACTGTACACGGATTGAGTTTGGGGGCGTCACAGATGTCGACTCACCGGGGGCCACCCGGATTTGTGCGTTGCTAGTTGGAGGGACCTGTCGTACCGGATCTCTCGGAACAACTCTTCAATGAGTGTCTTTAACGGGCCCGACTGAGAGAGATGGGCTTGCGTGCTGAGCCTTGTAATGGGCAGTTAGTACACCCCTGCAGGGTTAAATCTTTTCGAGAAGTCGTGTCCATGGTTATGGACGACTTGAGACCTACTCCTTGTTCATAGACAACAACAACTGAGATTATCTTAATAACTTGATCAACGTGTGTGTGCCTTGACTGCTTCTTCTTCGTCGGGATGCGAAGAGGGGGACAAGGATAGGATACGTGTTATGCTTGCGTAAGTAGCTTATAGCAAGACTTGTTGGAGGCGATTCCTCATCGAATGCTTGGTCCTCATCTTACCCCAAAATAGACCGTTAGCCACTCATATATTGCTAGTGCGTCTGCAACCTCACTACTACCCCCATCTTACCCATGAGAAGTTAGTTACAAGACCTTTGATATATTCTCACACCTTTCTTTTCTTTTCCCTTTTATGTTTTGCCTGATCGGCCGCTGCAGTTGATTTTTACCTCGACTCTTCTTCTAGACGCTTTCGCGGAAACTCGACGACGACTAGTTAGGTGGATCCCGGCGGAGAGCCTAGACCCGTGTGGTTACGGGAATGGTGTGTTTTACCTTTGCCACTAGGCATTTGATTGTAGTCTGTACTAAGACATTTATCTTCCACTGATGTATTGTATTAAGGCAATTGTATGCCGATTGTATGAGATGTTGTATCGATGTAGCTGTAATGTTGTGATATCATGTTGGAAATTCGGGGCGTATGACTTCGTCATATGTCGCGGTAGGACCGATATGTGCTTCGTCCCCGGATCTGGATGGAAACATCTAGATCCGGAATAGTGCCGCATATCGGGCCTTACAACTTGGTATTAGAGCCTTACCGACCGTAGGATCCCTTTTCTTGCCGAAGTCGAGTCCAGACAAAAATTATTTTGTAGTTACTAAGTTAGTTATCGTAGAGTAGGAATCTTTTACTCCTTACCCTTGCTCTAGTCAGGACAAGTGTCGTAAGAGTTTTATTCTCGCCTTATCCCCTTCAAACTCTAGGATCTCGAGTGTGTGGAGTATCGAAATCGTTACAATGCTTTGCTTGTGAAGTATTGTCTCGATTCCAAGCTCAGGTGGAAATTCCTGTAGTACATTTAGCTTCTCCGATTTCGGGTATCATCTAGGTCATCCATTGCCATCCATCCTTTTGTCGGTGTTTTCACGACTTGGAGTCCCTTGTTGGTGGTGTTGAAGATCGTCGTCTCTCTTTTCTCTCCCCTCCTCTCCCCCGGATCGTCCAGGATCTCGAGACGAGATCCCTTGTTGGTGGTGTTGTATTGTAACAGCCCAGATTTCACAAAAATTAAAAATTTTGCTTTCGGTGTGAATTGTTTGATTGTCTGATTTGTTTGTGGTCTTTGCATCCCCGATTTATCGATCGGCGATTATTCCCCCCCCCCTCTTATCTCGTACCGGACGAAGACCGACCCTTGCCACCCTGACACTCGACCTTTGCGACACCGGGTTTCACCCGATCGCCGTCGCAAAAAACCCACACAAGACCAGTCGTAGCCAACGAAACAAAAACCCCGTTTAATAAGTAAACGCGGTATTTTTATAGCGCGCCGGAAAATGTTCTCGGAACAGTTCCAACGTGAGGACAACGCCGCCGTCTCGACGCGCTGATCGCGCAGTTCGAAGTTTTACCCGAATCAGAGGTCGTATGCACTCCCGGCGGTTAGAAACGTGGAGTATCGGACGCGAGGTAGAAAACCCGAGGGCTTTTGCGCAAGCTGGACAGCCAGACCACCTATATAAAGACCACCACTCTCCCACCCATTTCTAGGGTTTCCCCTAACGCAAATTTCAGCCACCCCCCTCAAATTCCTCCCCAAATTCTGCCCCAAGTCCTGCCAATCCCGAAACCCTAGCTGTAGCAAAATCTGGCCATTGGAACTGCGAACGGAGGGTCCAGAAGAGGTCACGTCGCCCCGAAGGGGTCTCCTTCCACCTCCAGCCACCTCGGGCCCCGCAGGGCCCAGATCCGCCACTGCCGGGCCCGTTCTGGGCCAGGAGGCCCTCTCCACCGCGCAAGTTCCGGCCGGCCGCCGTCGGCGAGCACGGCGAGGCCACGGTCGCCTCCCCTCCACCCGCGCCTCATCCTCTCCCTCCCCTCTCTCGACCCCACCTCCCTCTCCTCCTTCCGCAGGTCACCGTCGCCGGCCGAAGCCGCGGTCGCGCCATAGCTCTCGGTGGAGCTCATCGCCGCCCGAACTCGACGCTCCTCAACCGCCACCCCATGGAGCTCGCCGCCGGCCTACTTTAGCGGCGGATCTGCCGCATCCCGCGCTCCCGCGCTCGCCCCTCGTCCCCAGGCTGCACGCCCTCGCCAGAGTCCGGCAGCCGCCGCCGCCAGCGCCGACCCGATCCCGATCTGGATCGGGCGGCCGGTCGCCTCCAGCGTGGCCACGTGGGTCGGGCTAGCCGGCCTCCTCGCCTCCTGGCGCAGCTAGCACCGCATCGGCCCAACACCCACGCTAGCCGCCAGATGGGCCTCGGCCCACGAGGTCCAGACCCTTTTTTATTTTATTTTTATTTATTTATTTGTTTTTTTTCATCAGTGGTTATTTTTGCTAAGTCCCAGAATCTGTTATTTTATTTAGTTTTGCGAGTAGATTTGCGAGTAAACCGTAGCCCGGATGCATGTGAGCCCAAAAGGAAAATTGTTTAGTTTTGTGTGTACTTCAACCCATCTTTTGTGAGCATTTTGATTTGAGGCCATCTTGATGTTGTTAATCACTGTTGAAGTGGGCATCAAACTGTTAACTGTTGTTAATCTCTGGGAATTGTTGCTGCTGTTATTTTATTGCAAGTTTGATTGATGATTATGACACATCCATGAGGCCTATTGCATTGATTCTTGTTGCATATTGTTAAGCATCATGTCTACTTCAATCTTATGCAATCACTTGTCATGTTTTCCTGTTGTAGCTATGTTAATTCTTGCTCCAAAGTGGTGACCCTGATAACATGTGTTGTTTTTTATGTTTTATTGCAACTTTGATGCCTTGTATCTTTTAAACCATGCATCCTATTGAGCATTGCAATGTGTCATTTTGATCTATGCCATGTCTACTTCCATTATATGTATTGCATTTTCATGTTAGCATTCGTGGTCATAGTTATATTTCATCTCAAAGTTGCTATGCCACTGTTTTTGACACCCACTTCTGTTTTTGACAGCCACCTCTGTTTTTCACTAAGTCTGTAACTTTTCGATTCCATGTTGCACGCTTAATATCTTTTGATCTGTTATGCCTATGACCGCGATTCTTGTTTGTACCTGATCACCATCATGTCTAGTTCATGAACATATATTACTATGTCATGTTGCTGCAATTTTTCATATAGCTTTACCCCTGTTTATACAGCATGAATATAACAGTTTCTGCCATGTTTTCCTGATTTTCAATAAGTCCTTGACCAGTAATGTTTTATAGCTTTTTGTGTTGCTTATAACTAGTGAACCATTATGTCTTTTTGCATGATTCTTTTTGCCATGCCTTCCTTGTCATGCCTACTGCAATTCCATGTCATTTGGTGCATGTTTGCATCCAGTAGCTTGTTGATGCATTGTTGTAAAGTATGCTACCTGATGTTGGCAGATTGTGTGCATAACTTGCTTTGCTTATATCTTTTTAACCGTAACTCCGATCGGGGTGATCTTTATATGTAACGTGATTAGTTTTTCGTGTAGATTGTGTTGATGCTATTGCTTGCTGTTTTTAACCAACATCAAATGTGGTTTAGGGCAGAACGGTAGTAAACCTTTAAATCATCGTGTGGTGCTTAGTGCCATGCCATGTTTAGGATTGCACCTCACTTAACTTGACTAGTATAGATTTATTACTTCGAGATTCACCTTTTTTTAGTTGTGTGACTTGCCATGCTACTGTGCTTTGCCTTGTTAACAACTTTGTTCATCACCTGTAGCTAAACAACTTGAACCACCGTAAATGTGCGGTATCGTCGTGTGTGACGAGTACTCCACTTAAGCTGTTAGTAACCGCTCTCGAAGATAGATCTGATACCGTGTGTTGTCTTGTGTTGCCTTCTTGATGTTGTTTTTTGTCGATTGCTTCATAGTAATAGATGCTTGCTCGTCGATTGCCTTTTCCAGTGTTTCCTTCTTGTGTGCTTCTGCGGGTACTTCAGAGACGTGCGAGCTTGCGATCGACTAAACCTTCGGCTTCATCTTCTCATCAGGTAAGGGGGAGCATATATCATGCTTATAACTTTCAGCTCACTCGCGCCTAGGTGTAGGATAGAACGATTGCTTGATCCTACCACTTCATATTCATGCCTCTCAAATAAACCCAAACAGCCATGTCCGCCACATCCCAGAAAACCTTGTTCGGCTATGTTACTATTGCTCGCTACTCAGCCACTGCTTAGTATGCATGCTAGGATGTTATAAACTGTTATCCAGTTACCTCCTTGGATTGGGCTATCACATTATTATATTATTGTGTATTATGTGATTATTATAATGCTGACTATACTCGACGAAGGATGGAATGTCTAGGCTATCCCGCCCTGATGCTTTATTCCATTCGATTCACCTAGGTCCCAAGTTCCAGGTATTGTGTCTCTTGACGAGCATGCCTAACCGCGTGTGGGATTCTATGGGGTTTCCTCTTCTTACCTACCTAGCTTCAAACATTTCTAGTGGTGGCCCAAGCTTATTTACCATTTGAAACCGCATGCATAACTGGTTTGCAGCCAGTGGATTTAAAACAAATCAGGCCAGTGGGATGGTATATCCTGTTGGTCCACACCTGGGAGCTAGGGGTGCCTGCCCGGGCGAAGGTTAGTCATACCGACCTCATCCAGACGGTAGAGACCGATTTGATAGCGCGGCCAACTTTTGAGTTGGATGTCGACTCACCGGGGGCCACCCGGATTTGTGTGTTGCTAGTTAGAGGGACCTGTCGTACTGGATCGCTCGGAACAACTCTTCAATGAGTGTCTTTAACGGGCCCGACTGAGAGAGATGGGCGTGCGTGCGGAGCCTTGTAATGGGCAGTTGGTACACCCCTGCAGGGTTAAATCTTTTCGAGAAGCCGTGTCCACGGTTATGGACGACTTGAGACCTACTCCTTGTTCATAGACAACAACAACTGAGATAATCTTAATAACTTGACCAACGAGTGTGTGCCTTGACTGCTTCTTCTTCGTCGGTATGCGAAGAGGGGGACAAGGATAGCATAGGTGTTATGCTTGCGTAAGTAGCTGATAGCAAGACTTGTTGGAGGCGATTCCTCATTGAATGATTAGTCCTCATCTTACTCCAAAATAGACCGTTAGCCACTCATATATTGCTAGTGCGTCTGCAACCTCACTACTACCCCCATCTTACCCGTGAGAAGTTAGTTACAAGACCGTTGATATATTCTCACCCCTTTATTTTCTTTTCCCTTTTATGTTTTGCCTGATCGGCCGCTGCAGTTGATTTCTACCTCGACTCTTCTTCTGGACGCTTTCGCGGAGACTCAACGACGACTAGTTAGGTGGATCCCGGCGGAGATCCTGGACCCGTGTGGTTACGTGAATGGTGTGTTTTACCTTTGCCACTAGGCATTTGATTGTAGTCTGTACTCAGACATTTATCTTCCGCTGATGTATTGTATTAAGGCAATTGTATGTCGATTGTATGAGATGTTGTATCCATGTAGTTGTAATGTTGTGATATCATGTTGGAAATCCGGGGCGTATGACTTCGTCATATGTCGCGGTGGGACCGATATGTGCTTCGTCCCCGGATCTGGATGGAAACATCTAGATCCGGAATAGTACCGCATATCGGGCCTTACAACGCTCATTATACGCGGCACCGCTTATCTCAGAAAGGGAAACACTTATGGAACCAAATAAAAACTTCTTATTGCTATGTTGAGTGTTTATGCCACATTTATGATTTGACTTGCTGCTCTAATATAGATCGTAAACACCTTCATTTCAATGTGAGTTTAATGAAAATGAGATCTTATCTTCTTATGCTAAAGGTGTTTATGATTACTTTGATGTTGAAAATATTGAAGAGTTTGTTGATTTTAAAGGTTCTTATGAGATTGCTTCTTTGATTGAAAAGTATTACGATACTATTCACAAGTCTGAAAAGTTTGCAGTTCTTTCTTATTGCTTCGAGAATTATACTTCCAATTCTTATATTGATGATTTTAAAAATAAAAAATTTGCTTCCCTAGAAGAGGCCAATGGTTGTTATGATGAGGAATCCCATGATTCCGAGGACTCACTTGAAATATCCCTTTCTGAAGATCTTGATACTTGCTTTGTTGATGGCCATGATGCCAATATGGATTATGCTTGCGAAGATGAACTTGCTATAGTTCCTTACTTCAAGCATGAAACTGTTGCTATTGCGCCCACACTTGATTTCCCTATTATCCTTTTGAAATCTCCAACTCCGGAGAATTTTCCTCTTATCAAAGCTCAATGTGATGGGTTGCATTTATCTTATGATCCTAAAAACCGTGTTAAAAACAATACATGTGTGCTTGTAGGTCATGAAAAATATGATTTATGTGATAGTTATATTCTTGATGTTGTTCATGATACTACTGAAAAAAAAATTGAGAGAGGAAAGTTTTGTTATAGAAACTCCCATGTTACAAAAACTCCTCTCTTTATGTTGAAAGTTTTGAAGTTGTTCTTGTCCCACCTTCCTATGCTTGTCTCTTTGTGCTTGTTTGATTTATTTTCTTACAAGATGCCAATGCATAGGAAGTGGGTTAGGCTTAAATGTGCCTCATATTTGCTTCTTGATGCTCTCTTTTGCTCCAAATTCTTATTCTTATGTGAGCATCTTCTATAATCTTTATGCCTAGCTTAAAGGCGTAAAAGAAAGCGCTTGTTGGGAGGCAACCCAAGATGTTTTTACTTCTATTTTTAGTGGTCTTGATGATTGTTACTACTATAGCAACATCATTGTATCTTTATTTTTCAAGCTTTGTGCCAAGTATAGCCTCATATGACAAGGGAAGTGAAAGTTGTGACATGCTGTCCAGAAAACAGATTTTGTCCTCGTGACGCAAAAAATCAAAATAAATTGTAACAGCCCAGATTTCACAAAAATTAAAATTTTGTTTTCGGTGTGAATTGTTTGATTGTCTGATTTGTTTGCGCTGTTTGCATCCCCGATTTATCGATCGGCGATTATTTTCCCCCCTCTTATCTCGTACGGATGGAGACCGACCCTTGCCACCCTGACACTCGACCTTTGTGACCCCGGGTTTCACCCGATCACCGTCGCGAAAACCGCACAAGACCAGCCGCAGCCAACGGAACGAAAAACCCCGTTTAATAAGTAAACGGGATATTTTATAGCGCGCCGGAAAGTGTTCTAGGAAAGGTTCCAACTTGAGGTGAACGTTACCGGCTCGACGCGCTGATCGCGCAGTTCGAAGTTTTACCCGAAACGGAAGGTCCTGCGGACCCCCAGCGGTCAGAAACGTAAACACCGCGCACGCGAGAGAAAAACCGGGGATGTTTTTGAAAACTACGAGCCATCTAGGCTACATAAAGACCACCACAGTCCCACCCATTTCTAGGGTTTCCCTAGCCACATTGTGCAGCCACCCCCCTCACAAAACTCAATTTTGCCCAATAAGCCCCAAAAATCCCGAAATTTGCCCCCAAGCGCTCTGGACCGTCAAATCTCGCGATCCGACGGCCCAGATGCGTTCTGCCTCTCTCCTCTCTCTCCCATGGGAGGCGGAGGCTACGGGTTGATTCCATGGGAGAGAGAGGAGAGAGGCAGAACGCATCTGGGCCGTCGGATCGCGAGATCTGACGGTCCAGAGCGCCTGGGGGCAAATTTCGGGATTTTTGGGGCAAATTGGGCAAAATTGAGTTTTGTGAGGGGGTGGCTGCACAAAGTGTCTAGGGAAACCCTAGAAATGGGTGGGAGTGTGGTGGTCTTTATATAGCCCCGGTGGCTGGCAATTTGCAAAAATATCCCCGGTTTTTCTCTCGCGCGCGCGGTGCTCACGTTTCTGACCGCCGGGGGTCCGCAGTACCTCCAATTCGGGTAAAACTTCGAACTGCGCGATCAGTGCGTCGAACCGGCGGCGTTCGCCTTGCGCTGGAACCGTTCCGAAAACACTTTTCGGCGCGCTATAAAAATAACCCGTTTAATTATTAAACGGGGTTTTCGTTCCGTTGGCTGCGGCTGGTCTCGTGCGGTTTTCCCGACGGTGATCGGGTGAAACCCGGTGTCGCAAAGGTCGAGTGTCAGGGTGGCAAGGGTCGGTCTCCGTCCGGTACGAGATAAGAGGGGGGAAAATAATTGCCGATCGATAAATCGGGGATGCAAACACCGCAAACAAATCAGACAATCAAACAATTCACACCGAAAACAAAATTTTTAAATTTTGTGAAAACTGGGCTGTTACAATACAACACCACCAACAAGGGATCTCGTCCCGAGATCTAGGACGATCCGGGGGAGAGAAAAGAGTCGACGATATTCAACACCACCAACAAGGGACTCTGCTCCATGTCGACGTCAAACTTCTGTCGAGATAAATTTCCGCAGAGAGACGACATCGTCGAAAAAACGAAACCATCAGTCTCAAGAGGAAGAACGACAATGAAAGCTGGATCAAAGGACAGTGCATTTCGACGCAAGTCGTGAAAACACTGGGCAAAAGGATGAATGGCAACGGGTGACCAAGATGTAAACCAGAGTTCGAAGAACTAAAGGTACTACAGGATTTCCCAACCTGAGATCGGAATCGAGACAATACGCTGCAAGCAAGGCATTGTAACGGTTCCGAAACTCCACTCACTCGAGATCCTAAAGTTTGAAAGGGGATAAGGCGAGAGTAAAACACTTACGACACTTGTCCTGACCAGAGCATGGATAAGGAGTAAAAAGATCCTACTCTCCGATAACTAGCTTAGTAACTACAAAATAGTTTTGTCTAGACTCGACTTAGGCCAGAGAGGGGATCCTACGGTCTGTAAGGCTCTGATACCAAGTTGTAAGGCCCGATATGCGGTACTGTTCCAGATCTATATGTTTCCACCCAGACCCGGGGACGAAGCACATATCGGTCCCACCGCGACATATGACAAAGCCATATGCCCCGGATTTCCAACATGATATCACAACATTACAGATACAGGATACAACATCTCATACAATCGGCATACAACTGCCTTAAATACAATACAACAGCGGAAGGTACATGTCTGAGTACAGACTACAAGCAAATGCCTACTGGCAAAGAGAAAAGCATCGATCCCATAACCACACGGGTCCAGGCCCTCCGCCGGGATCCGTCTAATTAGTCGTCGTCGAGTCTCCACGTGAAACGTCGATCACCATACCTGTTGTCGACCAGAACCCTGAAAAGAGTTTGGGGGTAGTATCATGAGTACAGAAGTACTCAGCATCCAACTGTAGTGGTCATCTGACCCAGCAAGGACTTCATCACTCGTCATTCTAGGACAACTAGTAGTTTACGGTAAGGAAGGAGTAAGTGGTGAGGTTGCTGCCGCACTAGCATTTATGAAGTGGATAACGATTTTGAAAGTAAGATAAGAAGCCAAGCATTCGATGAGGAATCGCCTCCAACAAGTCTTGCTATCAACTACTTACGCAAACATAACACCTATCCTATCCTTGTCCTCCTCTTCGCATACCGACGAAGAAGAAGCAGTCAAGGCACACACACGTTGATCAAATTATATTAAGATTATCTCAGTTGTTGTTGTCTATGAACAAGGAGTAGGTCTCAAGTCGTCCATAACCGTGGACACGGCTTCTCGAAAAGATTTAACCCTCCAGGGGTGTACCAACTGCCCATTACAAGGCTCCGCACGCACGCCCATCTCTCTCAGTTTCTACCCATCACAGGCAACCATTTTATGATTTAGTTCCAAGAGATCCGAAACGACAAGTCCCTCTAACTAACAACGAACAAATTCGGGTTGCCCCCGGTGAGACGACATCCAGCTCAGGAGCCGGCCGCTCTCTCGATCTGGTCTCTACTGTATGACTCCAGGTTTGGATTGCCGGTTAATCACACATGGGACACCGGGTCCTCAGCCGGTCATGATGGGCCAGCAAGGGAACTAAGTCCTCACTGGTCCGGGTTGTTTTAAATAATATCTGCCAGGAGCTACCCGACAGACGCACACACGGTTTTCAAATGGTAAATCAGCTTGGGCCACCACTAGAAATGTTTGAAGCTAGATAGGTAAGAAAAGGGGACCCCATAAAATCCCACACGCGGTTAGGCACGCTCAGTCTTAAAACCAATACCCGGAACTCGGATCCTAGGTGACTCGAATGAAACAAAGCGTCGGGGCGGGATAGCCTAGACCTTCCATCCTTCGTCGAATATAGTCAACATTATAAAAATCATATCATCAACAACAATAATAATAATGATAATGTGATATCCCAACCCAAGAAGTAACAGGGTAACATCGTAGCATGCTAAGCATGCATACTAAGCATGGGCTGAGCAACGAGCAAAGGTAACATAGCAGTACATGGTTTGCTGGGAGGGGACATGGCTGTATCGGTTTGAAAGAGGCTGTAAACATGTGGTAGGATCAAACATCGAACCTAACCTAGACTAGCATGCAAACCGCTGGTTGAAATAGAATGGATCATAAGTAATGTATAGTCCTTGCCTGTTGATAAGTCGGGTTCCGAAGGTGTAGTTGATCGCAAGCTCGCATCGTCTCCGGGAGGTACCCGCGGAAGCACACAAGACGATAAACACTGGAAAGCAATCACCAAGAAACCATCTATTACTACGAGGCAAACACGAGCAAGCATCAACAAGAAGCAACACGAGACATCGCACCTACCGTCGAGAGCGGTTACTAACATGTTAAGTGGAGTACTCGTCACACACGACGAATACCGCACGTTTACGGTGGTTCAAGTTGTTTAGCTACAGGTGATCAACCAACGGTTATTAACATGGCAACTCAAGCAAGCATGGCATAGCACTCAAACATGTCAAGAGGTGAAGCACAAGTAAACTATCTATGCTAGTCAATTTAAGTGAGGCACAACCTAAACATGGCATAACACTAAGTGTCGCACGATGATTAAAAGATTTGGTACTGTTCTTCCCTAAACCATATTTTTAAGTTGGTTATCAGCAGCAAACAATAGCATAAACAAAATACACGAAAAACTAATCAAGTTACATATAAGGCACACTCCAAACGGAGTAACGGTTAAAAAGATACAAGCAAAACAAGTTATGGGCACAAACTGCCAACATCACGAAGCACACTTTAGAGCAATGCATAAACAACATAATGAATGCAAACATGCTCACAAATGATATGGAATTAAACTAGACATGACATGGAAGGCATGGCAAAAAGAATCATGCAAATAGGCATCACAGATCAAAAGATATTAAGCAAACAACATGGCATTGCAAAGTAACATAGAAAAACAGAGGTGGCTGTCAAAAACAGCAGCATAGCAACTTTGGAGCTAAACAACTATATGACCAGAAATGCTAACATGAAGATGCAATACATGTAATGAAAGTAGACATCATCCTTAACAATATGCAATTGGAATCACTCAATTCCGATAAACGGTCGCGACACACTCGTCGACCGAAGTTGCAACAAAGTAACAGTTTCAGCAACAACAGCACAATAACATCAGGATAGCTACTTTGGAGCAAGATTTAAACATGATGCAGAAAGCAAATATGGCATGTGAATGCATGAAACTGAAGTAGAAACATTTCTTAACGCAACGCAAAAGGAATCAATGCAATAGGCCTCATGGATTTCTTACAATCATCATGCAAAGTTGCAACAAAATAATAACAGCACCACATAATAGCAATTCGTAGCAGTTTAACGGCCTGATTCCCACTTCAGCACACAATTACACAATCAAGATGAGCTCAAATGAAAATGCTCACAAAAGATGAAAGCTAGAGCACACAATTCTAAACAATTCGTCTTTTGGGCGCGAAGTCATCCGGGCTACGGATCGCTTGCTATCGTCAACACGGAATCGAATCAGCAGCACATAACATCAGACTTAGCAAAAATCACAGAGGGTATGGAAAAAAAAGTGGGGCATGGGCCCTCACCCATGGGCTGGCCCAACTGGCCGCTGGGGTGGATCTGGCGCGGCTGGGCCGCTCGGGCAGGCTGGGCCGCCTGGCCTGGCTGGGCCGTGGCCCACGTGGGCGGTTGAGGGGGCTGCTCGGCCGGCTCCCCTCGTGCCCGATCCCACGGGACTGGCAGCGGCGGCAGACGACCTCCGGCGAGGTGGGCGAGCGCGGCGAGGCACGGAGGAGGGCTGGGGAGGCGCAGAGAGGGGCAGGGCGGCCGGATCCGGCGTCGGCGGGGTCCACCGGTGGCCGTGGTCGCCGAACCCAGTGGCAGGCGGCGGCGCGAGCTTGCTCCGGCCATGGCGCTGGTCCTGCGGGAGAGAAGAGGGAGAGAGACGTGAGAAGAAGGTGAGGGGGAGGGGGAGGAAGAGGAAGGGAGAGGGAGTCGCGGGAGGAGGGGGCCGACGGCCTGCTGCTCCGGACGGCGGCGGCTGCCCACGGGCATGGAGGCGGCGGCTACGGGCTGATTCCAAGGGAGAGAGAGCAGAGAGGCCGAACGCATCTGGGCCGTCGAATCGCGAGATCTGACGGTCCAGAGCGCCTGGGGGCAAATTTCGGGATTTTTGGGGCAAATTGGGCAAAATTGAGTTTTGTGAGGGGGGTGGCTGCACAATGTGGCTAGGGAAACCCTAGAAATGGGTGGGAGTGTGGTGGTATTTATATAGCCCCGGTGGCTGGCAGTTTGCAAAAATATCCCCGGTTTTTCTCTTGCGCGCGCAGTGCTCACGTTTCTGACCGCCGGGGGTCCGCAGTACCTCCGATTCGGGTAAAACTTCGAACTGCGCGATCAGTGCGTCGAACCGGCGGCGTTCACCTCGCGCTGGAACCGTTCCGAAAACACTTTCCAGCGCGCTATAAAAATAACCCGTTTAATTATTAAACGGGTTTTTCGTTCCGTTGGCTGCGGCTGGTCTCGTGCGGTTTTCGCGACGGTGATCGGGTGAAACCCGGTGTCGCAAAGGTCGAGTGTCAGGGTGGAAAGGGTCGGTCTCCGTCCGGTACGAGATAAGAGGGGGAAAAATAATCGCCGATCAATAAATTGGGGATGCAAACACCGCAAACAAATCAGACAATCAAACAATTCACATGGAAAACAAAAAATTTAAATTTTGTGAAAACTGGGCTGTTACAGGATACTAACCTCTCTAATCAGCTTATGATGAGTTGTGTATGAAGGAGTTTTCAAGTGTGCGATGGAAGATGATGAAAGAAGATTCGGGATTGTCAAGCGCTCAAGCTTGGGGATGCCCCCATGCATCCCCAATAAATATTCAAGGAGACTCAAGCGTCTAAGCTTGGGGATGCCCCCGAGCATCCCCTTCCCCATCAAACAATCATCAGTTCGTCCTTCGTCTCACTATATTTTTATCACTTCATGCGTTATGTGCTACGCTTGGAGCATCTCGCTCTTAGGTTTTAGTTTTAGTTTTCTTTAGCTTTGCTTTTTGTTCATAACAAGTTAGATCCCGTCTTACTTTGTGTGGGAGAGAAACACGCTCCACTTTAAAAATCTAGAACACATCATAGGATTCTTCATGCCTATCTTTTTGTTGTTGTGTGTTCTTTATCTTTTCGTAGCTACTGTCCTATCTAGTTTTAGTCTTAGTTTGTCTTAGCAAGAGCCTTGGCTTTTGTTTAGTTTGTCGCTGTAACTCTCTTTAGTTTTCATGTTTATCTTGTTAAGAGGGTTGGTTTTTGCACTGAGTTATGTCTTGTTTTTGAGAAGTGGGTAATTGAGGTTGCTATTTAATTTCAGTAGTAACTTGCAATGGTTTTGAGGTATTGATGTGAGTAATGTTTGAACTTTTGCTGTCAAAAGATCTAGCCTATTAGTGATAGGTGTCGTATTTTGGGCAATCCGTGTGTATTTTCAAAAACCTACAAAACTAGTTGAGAACTCTAGCTACTAGATGGATCACTACTCTTCTGAGGGGTCGAATATTAGAGTACACTCACGTACCATGAGTCGAGGATGCGCAAGGATAACCAAACCCCCATACACTCCTCCTCGGGGTACTTGTCTCTTTGTGAACCTCCTTATTAGATTGAGAGTTACTGGTAATAAGTGCATGAGTTCTTCGGACTCATGTAAGTATTGAAAGTTGACACTTCCACCTCCACATATTTGCTAGCCTCTCATGTTCCGTGCATTCCCTCCTTCTCACTCCGAGAGTTGGCGTCCACTTTCGTTGGTACATTCAAACCCTTGGCATGATACGCTCTGTCATCATAAACCTCCTTATATCTTTCATCAAAACAGCCACCATACCTACCTATCAAGGCATTTCCATAGCCTTTCCGAGATAAATTGCCATGCAACTTCCACCTCTTCATGACTTGATCTTCATGTCATACATGTTCTTGCTACACTGGCAGCGGCAAACATTGCATACATCATGATAGCTACAGCTTCTTTACGATTTGAGTACCTTGTAAAGTGTGAAATATCTTCTATACCCTCTTGTAAATTAGAGTGTTGCCCTTAAGTGAGGAAAAGATCCCAAAGAGGACAAAATAAAAGATCCCAAAGAGGAAAAATGAGAGTTAAATAGAAAGAGCCATTGAGGCCACCAAAAAAATACAAAAAAGAGAAAAAAGAGAAAAAGAAATAAAAAGAGAGAAAGGGGCAACACTACTATCCTTTTGAATGATCCACACTAGTACTCCATAGAGATGATCATGCATATAGCTATGTGGGGACCTTCACACTATGGAACTTGGCTTGCATATTCAAAGGATGAGCCTCCTCAATAGAGCTCTAGGCCTTCATGAGCGAGCAAGTTAGATGCACCCCCACTAGTTCCATTGGATGGCAATCCCTACTCCTCACATCATATCTATCATCTGGCCTTCTCGCCTATGATTGTCCTCATTGATGTGAGCCTATCTCATCCTTTTTGACTTCATCCTCCACCATATTCTCTCTTTGCCATCCTAAGTGTCAACTCTCGTGCTTACGCTCATCCATTGCATGAGTGCTCAAAATTTCGAAAGGGAGTGGATCAAATTGACGTGTACCTGGCTAGTGGTCTGGGGATGAGTCAAGATAAGATTCCAAAGAAGACCAAGTGTGAAACTTTAGTAGATTCAGTTCTCAACACAAAAATACTTTTTTCTCGTATTCCCTATCCCCCTTCTTGCACACAAACACCATCTGGAGACATTCGAGTCACGGACAGCTAGAGCTCTTGCACCTAATGTTCTTTCGTTGCTTGTTTCAATGCTAATATAGACTCTTGCATGTTATGACTTGAATTGAATTACATACCTTGATTTCTTTACTTTTCAAAGTTCTTATATGGTTGCTAGCATGTCACCACAGAAATTATGCATGTTATCATTTACCTACTTGAGGACGAGCAGGAATTAAGCTTGGGGATGTTGATACGTCTCAAACGTATCGATAATTTCTGCTCGCTCCACGCATATTTTGTGTGATATTGCTATGATCTAGATACACTTTCATATACTTTTGATCATATTTGGGCTAACCTACTAACTCAGTGCACCTCAGTGCCAGTTTCTGTTTTCTGTTGTTTTTCTATTCCAGGTTTCCCCCATATTAAAAGTGCTCCAAAAATTCAGGAAAATTTGATAAAAAATCAGCATAACGGAATCTTCCGGAAGCACCCAAGTGGGGCCAGAGGGCCACCACCAGGGGCCCAGGGGGGGCGCCTGGACCCCTGCTGGCCCCCCTGGCTGCCCCCCTTCGCCTATTTATTTCTTGTGATGGGGAAACTCCGAGGACAGAACCCTATTTCGCAATCTCGCCTCTGTTCCGCCGTCGCCGCGCTTCCAAGATCGGGAGCACCGTCAAGACCCTTCCCGGCACCCTACCGGAGGGAGGATCGACCTCCGGGAGCTTCTCCTCCACCATGGACGCTCCCCGGATGTCTCGTGAGTAGTCTACCTTGGACCATGGGTCCGTGATCAGTGGCTATGTGATGTTCTCCTCCCCTCTTTGTTCTTCATGGTATATACCTCATGAGCTGCCCTAAATGATCGAGGCACATATGTAATTCTTGTGTTGTTGCTATGTTGAGTTTGACGGGATCCGATGGATTATGTTCAGATCGTGATAGAGTAATATATTTGGTTTTGATCTCTTATATTTTTGTTCCTAAGTAATTCCTGCATGTTCTCCGTTGCTATTTATTGCTTTGGCCAAGTGGTGGATAGTAACTCCAAGAGGGAATGTTATGCTCGATTGTGGGTACATGCCCCCTGATGACGCGCTTGAGTGACAGAAACATGAGTCTAGGGGATGTGTTGTGGCCACAAGGGGGAAAACAATGGTGCGTGTAACCGCGGTTGCAAGGATTGTTTACTTTACGCAAAGTTCTTTTAATGAAGTTGTCTGTTGCTTTGGGTTTACACTTTGGGTGGGACTCGCAACTTAATACCAACGAGATGTTCTGGATAGATATCTCAAGGTGGATGATTAGTAGTAGATGTAGATGGATTTCAGTCTACCTATTTTGGCGTACTACCCATACTTATGAGCCTCATCCTTTCTTTTGTAGCATAGTTAGCATTGCAGTGCATTCATAATCATGTCAATTGCCCATCTGTAATTTGTTTACCTCGCAGAGCAGTTTTATCATCTTTTGGGAGAGAGACATCACTAGTGAACATCACGGGGCCCTGGTCCATATTCTCATTATTGTTTACAAGCCTATTTCCTTTTCCAGTATTTACTTTCAGTTGCTATTATCATTATCATTATCCCTTGTGTGTTTGACCCTTTGTAAACAACAAGACCGGAGAGATTGACAACCTCTCTGAACTTCGGTGGGAGCAAAGTTAATTGTATTGTGTGCAGGTCTAGGTCAAGGAAGCAACGTTCGTAAACGGTGCCATTGTTTTCTTGCCACCTACTTATCATCGCCGGAGTCCTACTGGAGACAAACCCTATCCTCTACATCGTGGAAATTTTCTGCTGTCCTACATCTCACCTTCCACTTGGGGTAACCAACGAAGGGAGAGAAACCATTACCACTTCCACGCCATCACCAGGCTCGCCACAATAACCTTAGTGATTATATGTCGCGTATGCAGGGCCATGTTTTTGGACATGCTAGGCTTGCTCCACCCATCTCATGTGAATGTTAATATGTTTGACACTCGTGTGACACGTGATTCCTCCATAATGAAGATCTTTCCAGATGGTGCTTCACTAAGGAAGGACACTTCGTTGGATTAGTGAGGGATCATCCTATAATGCTACCGTTGTATATCTAATTCAAGCAAAATAGGATGCAACAGCATAAATCATAATAACTATGATGCCCCCCTGCAAATTAAAGTTTAGACGCATATACTTTATCTTTTGCAAGTTTTATGTGGTTGATAGGGCTTTCGAGATAGAACCGTTTCTATGCCTACGAACATACAACCACAATACCAATTCGGCAATTGTCTCTATTACACCCCTGTCGAGGCCCTCTGTTGCAAACGTCTTAGCATCGCTAATATTAGAGAGGCAGACACCACCCCCCCCCATCCACTTATATGGTACAAGCCATATGTCAAGCGTGGAACCAGTCTCGCGTAAACATGTATGGTCGGTCGGGGCCGCTTCATCAGGACATTGACGCAATGCTAAACGAGTTCACGTGAGAGGTTAACAATTGGAGAATTGATGCCCACATCCTAGATGTGTTATGTCCGTACAATACATCTACCAATAGCCTTGCTCTGATACCATGGTTGGGGCTTGGGGCAGAAAAAATAATTTTTTTAACCTACGCGATGCCCAAACCCAAGACCTAGGCTATGCCGATGTAAGTAACGAAGGGAAAACAGTAACATACCAGTATGTAGTCCGTTAAGCGGGAAACGTTCCTGCGTGAACGTGGTTAATGTAGTCATACCCGCCGATCCTCGATGCGGTGGAGATGCTCGAAAAATCCAGAAGCCACCCGATCCTTATAGACCAATGACAGGATTACGTCCCAGTCGGAACGTTGTCGGTGAAGACGTCGCGACACGGCCTCGATGATGAAGGAGTACCGCAAGTGCAGCACCTCGCGGGATTACACGCATAAGGTGTACCCGACGTTACCTCCGGGCTTCGAACCAGTCGAGCAGCGGAAAGAAGATGGATTCGGATCCCTATTACAGCAGCACGACGGTGTGCGTATGGTCGAGAAATCCCCAACCTAGTGTTGACTCCAAACAGAGACCGCTCAAAGGAAGAAGAGAGGGAGAGAGAGATCAACATAATTTATCTATATTTTTCTAGAATTTTTTGTGTTGAAAAAAGGGCACCCTCCATATCTATATATAGGGGGAAAAGGATGTGAATACCTGTCAACTAGCAATGTGGTACTAAAACTAGTACCACATTGCCTAGTTGCACCACGCATAGGTGTGCATGGCCGCCGGCCACTAGGGCCATGGCGTGGTGGGTAAGTGGCCACTTGTCACATGGGCCCCATGGCCCATGGCGCCATGAACAAAGAAAAAATAAAGAAGCATTATTCCATTTAATAAATTAAATTGTATTTTAATATTTAATTCATTTAATTAAATACTAAAACACATCTAATCAACTTTCTGAACAATTCGAAACCATGGAACTTTTTCCCTCACCCCTCCGAAACGATTTCGGAGTTCTCTCTTATTTCTCCGGAGATCCCAAATCTATCCTTATGTGTCGAATACCCTTAAGCGTTACACCCTACGGTTCGGGCAACAACAGACATGATCGAGACACTCTCTGACCAATGACCATCTTGTGGGATCTAGTTACAATCCTCAATGGCCCATGTGCTTCCATCGAATTAACTTCATCGTTGAATCGTTAACGTTGAGTCATGATCCCTTTGTCACACGGTACTTTGTTTGTCCGAGGTTTGATCATCGGTATCCAATACCTAGTTCATCCTCGTTACTCACAAACATACATTACTCGTCCTGTGATATTACAACCCCGTGACCTAGTCACACGCTTGCGCAAGCTTTATGATATAATATCACCGAGTGGGCCCAGAGTACCTATCCGTCACTCGGATGGACAAATCACGTTCTGGTCGATCCCATACTCCTCGACATATCTACTTCGGAATACCCAAGATGCACCTTTATGGTTACCATATTTCAGTGTAACAGTTGATACACTCAAAACATCCTAGTAGATAGCAATTACGTATGATAAGTACGGTCTAAGGATCGGTCACTACGTTATTAAGTTATCGCAATGTTGAACTATGTGGCTGGATCACATTGCAACACTTTAGGTGGGTGTGTGTCCATCATATCATTCTCCCATTGACATGACCCCATTGTTAGCAGACTGTTCACATTTCATGATCAGGAAACCTTGATCATCTATTGCCCAATGGACTAGTATACTAGAGTTAACTAGGGACCTTGTTGTTTGTATACCACACGTGTATTAATGTTTCTGCTTAATACAGTTACAGCATAGTATAAAACTTATTATGAACTAATGGAATATGCTAATAAACATACTTTATTATTTGCCTCTAGGTCATATTCCAAAGAGAGACTTCTAGTGGGCCACCGGTCTTGACACGCACCGAGTACCCTCATGGAGGGGAGTCGTGGGGGTATTCCCTCATCATTAAAGATCTTAACCTTAAAAACAAAATCATGTTTCTTCATAAGTTTAACTTCTTTCGTAAAATTATCTTCCAAAGCATGTACATGGATCTTGTCACATACGTGATATCTTAGATAGCAGGGGATGCACTACTTGAATTATAAAACATAAATTACACATTAAAACAAAATATTAAGTCGTGCATACTTAAATAAGAAGAACGTGTCGTTGAAGTTGCATAAAGTATGATTTTTTAAGCCCCATATAAGCGTGAGGGAGAAGCATATTCCTTCGTCCAACACAGGATTGTCGCATCGAGTCGAGTCGTCATCACAATCGTTGCACTCGGGGATCTTGTGGTTGTCAGCCATTTTCTGTGTTCATAATTCAAAGATTAATTAATCGCCGACCAGTACTAGAAGTCAACACACATATCATGAAAAGTACAAAAATAATTATGAAAAGTAATCTAATTTGTGCCTCATACTTACATTGTATGTACACAAGCAACTACAAGGATGGAGCGAGTGAGCCAAGTAAGATGCAAAAGTTTTGTAATTTCCATACCACGCGGCTCACTTGACTAACCCTGTTGTCACATTGTGTCACAACGGTTTTAATCATCGGCATTCTAAAAACGATAAAAGTTATCATGAAAATTAATTTTAAATAGTGCATCATATTTACATTGGATACACACAAGCAACTACATGGATGGTGCAAGTGAGCCAAGTAGGATGCACAAGTTTCGTATTTGTGCATATCACAAGGCTCACTCGGCCAAGCCTGCTGTCACATGGTGTCACAACGGTTTTAATCATCAGATGCTAAAAAGAAGAAAAGTAATCATGAAAAGTAATTTTAAATAGTGCCTCATAGTTACATTGGACACACATAAGCAATTTCAGGGATGGTGCAAGTGAGCCAAGTAGAATGCACAAGTTTCGTATTTGTGCATATCACAAGGATCAGTAGACCATCCTCGATGTCACATATAGTGCCACAATCTATTTTAATCATCGACATTCAAAAAATCATGAAAAGTGATTTGGATTTGTGCATCATACTTAGATTGGACACACACAAGAAACTTTAGGGATGGTTCAAGTAAGCCAAGTAGGATGCACAAGTTCCTTATTTTTGCATATCACAAGGCTCACTAGACCATCCCCGATGTCACATATGGTGTCACAATCTGTTTTAATCATCGGTATTCGAAATAAAAGGGCAAAATTAATAATAAAAAGTATTATGAATTTGTGCCTCATACTTAGATTAGACACACAAAGCGATTCTAGGTATGGAGCAAGCGAGCCAAGTAGGATGCACAAGTGTTGACTTTGTGCATATCACAAAGTTCACTTGGCCATCCCTGGTATCACATAGTGCCAAAAAATTGTAATCGTTATTTTTTCCCTATTTATGCCTCACACTTATTACACTGGACACACTACACAAGCGATTTCAGGGATGGAGCGAGTGAACCAAGTAGGATGCACACGTTTTGTATTTGTGCAGATCACTAGGTTCACTCGACAATCTCCGATGTCATATAGTGCCACAACAATTTAATCATCGACGTTCTTCTTTTATTTTTCTGCAGAACAAATCAAAGGAATAATGTCGGGACATCGTTTAATTCTCGGTTCGGAAAATCATGGGCACTCGATATGTCCTACTTTCTAGCACAAATCCACGAAAAGTTTCGGCATAACCTTTGCTAAAAATTGGAAATATCAAGCGCCTGAATTTTCCGAAACGGAGATGAATCAACATTCTGGAAAAACATAGGCCACTCGTAGTTTCCCTGCAAACAATGCTCAAGCTACAAGAGAGACATGGATTATATTTCTCCCAAACTTATAAGATTTATTTGAACTTATGAAAAAATGGTAAACTGATGACTCGAGCATTTACTTTTAGCTTGAACTCAAGAAACCAAATAGAAAACAAACAAACAAAAGATAGTAATATTTTTTTGAACTCAAGGAACCTAACAACAAGCAAAAATAAGAGGTTGTGATGCTCACTAGATTGCTGTCGAGGATGCGGCAATCATCGACGAACCTAACGTTAGTGATATTCTCTGCACCAAAAAAATCCTTTAAGTAAATATGTCACAATAGGCACATCATCATGAACAACACTATCACAAAACAAAATATTTCTTCAACACAGATTTAACTATGAACAACACACATTTAACTAAATATTTTTTCTTCTACTTCTTCTTTCTCCTTTTCTTCTTTTATTCTTCTGATCGACTTCTTCCTGTTCTATTTATTTTTCTTCTTTTATTTCTTTTTCTTCTAACTAAGACTAATTAAAAAAGAAATATATATATATATATATATATTTGACTAATTTTTTCTTCTCTTCTTCTTCTATCCTTTTCTCTGCTTCCCAAGTGGAAGGTTGAGGTGTAGCGTAACAGCAAGATTTCCCTTGGCGAAGATACCACGATTGAAAGATCGTCTCTCGTAGGACTCTAACAGCGACAAGTAGGTGGTACAATGAACAATGGTGTCGTTCACAATCTAAGATTGCTTACTTTATCTGGACCTGCACACAGAACAAATAACTTTGCTCCCAACGAGTACAGAGAGGTTTTCAATCTCTCTGACCTTGTCGTTTACAAAGGATCAAATGCAACGGATAATAGTAGTGATAATTGCAACTAAAAACTAAAACAGGAAGTAAATTGAGGGTGTAAATAGTGGTGGAAATATGGACCGGGGTCCCATGATGTTCACTAGTGATGTCTCACTCCCAAAAGACGATAAACAGCTATGCGAGGTAAACAAATTACAGCTGGGCAATTGAGAGGATTACGGGCGCAAACCAATGCTAACTATGCTACAAAAAAGAAGAAGCTCAAAAGCATGGGAAGTACGCAAAACAAGTAGACCGAAATCCATTTGCATCTACTCACTAATCATCCACCTTGAGATATCTATCCACAACATCTCGCTGATATTCAGTTGCGAGCCCCACCCAACCCAAAGCAACATACAACTGCATTAAAAGAACTTTGTGTAAAGTAAAGAATCCTTGCAACCGCGGTTACAAGCACCGTTGTTTTCCCCCTTATGGCAACAACACATCCCCTAGACTCATGTTTTTGTCACTCAAGCTAGTCATCAGGGGGCATTAACCCACAATCATGAATAAAGCTCCCTCTTGGAGTCACTACCTACTACTTGGCCAAAGCAATAAACAGCAACGGAGAACATGCAACAATTACTCAAGAACACAAATATAAAAGGAGAAGAACCATGTATATTACTCATCACAATCTGAACATAGTCTCGTAATCCATCAGATCCCAGAAAACTCAACATAGCAACAGCAGAAATAATTACATATGTGCCTTGATCATGTAGGGCATCTCACAAGGTCTAATCCATGAAGAACAAAGAGGGGGAGAGGAAATCACATAGCTACTAATCATGGACCCATGGTCCAAGGTGGACTACTCACGGTTTATCCGGGAAGCGTCCATGGTGGTGGAGAAGCTCGCGGAGGTCAATCCTCCCTCCGACAGGGTGCCGGGAAGAGGTCTTCTAGTGCTCCCGATCTTGGAAGCGCGACGGCGGCGGAACAGAGGCGAGATCGCGAAAAAGGGTTCTGTCCTCGAGGGTTTCGGGACGAAGGAAATATATAGGCGAAGGGGCGCAGCCAAGGGGGCCACCAGGGGTCCAGGCGACCCCCGGGCACGGCCCCACCCTAGTTCGCGCCCACAGGGCGCCTGGAGCCCTGGTGGGTCCCCTCTGCCCCCCCCCCCCCCCTTGGAACTTTGGAAGCTTCCGTTGCGCTGATTTTTTATTTATTTTACCCGGAATTTTTCTGGCATTTTACGTATTGGGAAAACCTGAAATAAAAAGACAGCAGAAAACAGAAAATGGCACTAGGGTGCACTGAGTTAATAGGTTAGTCCAAATATGATCAAAAGTGTATCAAAAGCATAGCAATATCACCTAAAACATGCATTGAGCAAGCAGAAATTATAGATACGTTTGAGACGTATCAGATGTCTTCTCTCCAATATTGTGCCTCAATTCTTAGCATGCAAGAAGTGGGGGATGGGAATACGAGTCATATAAGGTAAGAGTCAAAGAGTTACTCTCATTAGAAGGTAGACATGGATAGATCCATTCTTCCTCCTTTTGTTCGTCGCTCTCCTCCTCTTTTTCATCCAAGGATCTTGCAGGTTCAGCAATTTCTTCTTCCATGGAGTCCTGCAAAATATTAGTTTCTTCCTTTGGGGGAGAGATTCTCCAAAGACGATCAGTAATATAATAATTTGCATCGTAATTTTCCAAACAATAGTTAAGTATAGCAAGACTCTCATATTTGTAAGGGGCATCATCAATATTTTTAAGAAGAGAAGTAATTTCATAGGCACCCTTATAAGCAACAAATTCTTCTATTTTCTCTGCATCATAAAAATCTTAATTTCCCTTAGCATAAGAAGCTAAGGTTTCATCATCATTGTACTCACATTGGAAAGCAAGGTGTTTATGCCTCATAAAGCAACAAGATTCATCCCTACAGAAAGATATATCATATATTGAGCACAAGTTTCTAGCATACTCATACAACTGATGTATTTGTTTCCATAAGTGTATCCCCTTTTGAGACAAGCGGTGTTTCTTGTAATATTCTTGTTGATCCTTCGTGAATCCTCCATGCCAATAGGATCTGGTTTCAAAGAAGTTAGACATTGGTGGCAAGCAAGGAACTAGACATACTATTTTTTGGGGGGTTTTGGTAAAGGACACAAAAGCAAAAACTAAAAGGTAAACTAACAAGACTAAAAAGCAAAGATAAAAGATAGCGTGCAACTCCCCTATCTTGTAGAGCAGAGTCCCCGGCAACGGCGCAAGAAATTTCTTGATGCTAGCGAGGAAGTGATACTCGCCCCTCGTTGGCTACCCCAAGTGGAAGGTGGAGATGTAGCGTAGCAGCAAGATTTCCCTTGGTGAAGATACCAAGGTTGAAAGATCGTCTCTCGTAGGACTCCAATAGTGACAAGTAGGTGGTAAAGTGAAAAATGACGCCGTTCACAATCTAAGATTGCTTACTTTACCTGGACCTACACACACAACAAATAACTTGTCCCAACTAGTACAGAGAGGTTGTCAATCTCTCCGGCCTTGCCGTTTACAAAGGATCAAACGCAACGGATAATTGTAGTGATAATTGCAACTAGAAAGTAAAACATGAAGTAAATTAAGGGTGTAAACATTGGTAGAAATATGGACCGGAGTCCCATGATGTTCACTAGTGATGTCTCTCTCCCAAAAGACGATAAACAGATATGTGAGGTAAACAAATTACAACTGGGCAATTGATAGGATTACGGGCGCAAACCAATGCTAACTATGCTACAAAAAAGGAAGAAGTTAAAAACCATGGGAAGTACGCCAAAACAAGTAGACCTAAATCCATCTGCATCTACTCACTAATCATCCACCTTGAGATATCTATCCACAACATCTCGCTGGTATTCAGTTGCGAGCCCCACCCAACCCAAAGCAACAGACAACTGCATTAAAAGAACATTGCATAAAGTAAAGAATCCTTGCAACTGCGGTTACAAGCACCGTTGTTTTCCCCCTTATGGCAACAACACATCCCCTAGACTCATGTTTCTGTCACTCAAGCTAGTCATCCGGGAGCATGAACCCACAATCATGAATAAAGCTCCCTCTTGGAGTCACTACCTACTACTTGGCCAAAGCAATAAACAGCAACGGATAACATGCAAGAATTACTCAAGAACACAAATATAAAAGGAGAAGAACCAAATATATTACTCATCACAAACTGAACATAGTCTCATAATCCATCAGATCCCAGCATACTCAACATAGCAATAGCAAAAAGAATTACATATCTGCCTTGATCATGTAGGGCAGCTCACAAGGTATAATCCATGAAGAACAAAGAGGGGGAGAGGACATTTACTGATCATGGACCCATCGTCCAAGGTGGACTAATCACGGTTCATCCGGGAAGCATCCATGGTGGGCACCCGTGAATGTCAAGAAATCCAAGAAAAAGGGATGCGGAGGGAGAGAAAACCCGCGATCCACATGCGAACGAAGTATGACCCGCTCACCGTCCCGTGGAAGAGGCTCGTCTTCTCCAGGTGCGGGAAGGCGGCAACCCTCACGAGGAACCAGGCCGGCGTCCTGGTACCCCAGCAACATATCCTACGTCACGATCGACAGGAGCCATTCCCACACAGACATGGTCTCGGCGGCGGCGGAGGGGCAGCAGGAATGACGGCCTCCCAGGATGAAGCGCGAGCGGCCGGTGAAAACCCCCCGGCGGCGGAAGCAAGAGCACAGGAGAGAGAGAGAGAGAGAGAGAGAGAGAGAAAAGAACGAGAGCGGAAGCGCGAAGGGAAGAAGACGCGGATCTGTTTCAAGCCGCAGGAGGGGGAGCTTTTATAGCTTGGGATGGAAACCGCCACGAGTCAGATCCGCGCCCCATTACGGGCGTGCCGGTTTCCTTCCCCATAAACCGCTCCACTTCCCCATAATCTCTCCCACTTTCCCACGGGAAGTTAATGATTATCCTATAAGACCGTCGCGGGAATCGAGGAGACAGGCCTGACAGTGCGCCTACTTGCCTTGACGAAAAGATTCTCTGACAAGACAAGATCCTTTTCATTTAAAACTGAATCAGATTTTGATTCGAAGCCCGAGACCGTTCCAACTACTTGGAAGACACAGAACACCGCATCAACTGAAAAAACTCTCCGAGTAAGTAACCACTCGGAAGAAACTACTGAGTTCCCAAGGCGACCGAGTAAGCTGTCACTCGGAACAACAATAAAGGGAACCACTCGAAGCTAAGTGAGCTAATCACGAAGTAACTACATCCCTGAAGCTCATCGCAAATGGAAAATCTTGCACTCACCAACCGCTCAAGTAAAAATCCGAGTAGTTGATTTGCTAGTGACCCGTCTCTAACGAAGAATGTCAGGCCACTAGTAGGACCCGGCGCAGGGGGTAAAGAATCAATATCCCATGTGGTATGGCCTAAGGCTCGTTATGATGCCTTAGGATATTGGACTTTACAAATCAGGTTTATATGGAGTTTAAGGCCTTTTACTCCAAGACACGCCTTCTGAGGCCTCAGTCCACCTCTTCCGAGAGACGTTTCAGTGTCGCCAGATTTTTACTTTAACCTGCCCAACCCACGCTCGAGGGAAAAGTTCAAATATCAATAAAGCCCTTCCGAGCCTCTTATTGAGTTTAATCTTCGCATACCTCATGAAATCCGACAAATGTCAGCCACCTCAATCGCGAGCACCCGAAAGCGCTTGGGGGCTACTGTCGTGGTCATACCAAAGGTATACCCCTAGGCAAGGGAAACCAAGGGGTACCCTCAAGCCCTTGGGTTTCCAACACGCCTAACAAAATAAATAAGATCAGTAAAGAATACTTAGCCTTACCAATCTCAGAAGCTCTGTATTCCCAATATCTCCATAAGAAGGAGCGCTCGGGCCGTCCACGCGCTCATCATCGCGGCAAACAAGTCAAGGTGCAGCAAGTGGCAGTCATCGACTCGGTGCAGTCAGCCCAGAAGGCCCTGGACGAATTGATCGCAAGAGAAGGCTCGTCAGCATATCTTTTGCATCTATTCAACTCGGCTGAAGAGGAAGGCATGGCAATATCAGATCCCGAGCTGGATGAAGAACATGAGGGCGGCAGCGGCGCTCCGGTCGCAGTCGCTGAAGTGTGCATGGAGGAAACTCCAGCCCCTCAACCGTCACCAGCTCGGGATGGCCACGCCCGAAACGAAGCTAATAACCCGTCAAGGGCTGATGGTCGAGAGCCAACTCGGCGTGTGTCCGCTTTCTGAAGGTTAGAACTCGGAGAAGCAAGCCGGCAGCCCCGACCCCTTACTCAATAAGAGCAAGTAGAAGCGGAGGCCGCCGAGCGACTGTTAAACACCCCTATCGATACAAGTACTCCGGAAGGTCAAAGTCTGGAGGCGGCCAGGTTAACCAACTTGGCTGAGCGGGAACGCCTGGCCGAGCTAGAGAGCACCCTGGAACGTCAGGCCCGGGAGGTCGCTCGGCTCAAGCAAAGCAGGACAAGTCGGCAACTGCGAGGCTAGGGACGAGAACCTTTCCGATCTATGGGAACCCCAGTGGAAAATCTTATAGCGGTGACTCGGATTGCGAACTCTCTGCAGCCCAGTGGATCGGCAGCAGAGGGAATTCAGCATCTGGCGTTTTTATTGCAAGCTGCAGTAGATCAAAACGCTGTTGTCAGTCAATCACAGCAGCGGATCCATTCTCAAGTTCTTCCTGCAAGAATGTCGCAGTCGGTACATACGCCTTACGGAGAAGCGCGGAGAAACAGGAACAACTCTCCTCGGCGCAGAAATGATCCCCGAGGAGATCACCGCCAAGATCAGTATCGGCACGAAGAATACCGAAGACCAGATACCATGAATCTTACAGGTCCGGTCGAGCCGCTCCTCGAAGAGAAGAGTTCCACCAGCTCCGAGGCGACTGTTACGCATATGTTGAAGATGACGCCCGAAGCCATCTGGTGCAGAGCCGAGTTGATCGTGCTAGGTCCCATCGGCAGGATCAGGCTCGTCCCTCAATGGCTACAGGGCCAGTTTACTTTAGCGAGAGAATTCGGTCTACCCCCATTCCTCTTCACTTCAAGATAGCTCAAGGAGTAGATAAGTACCGAGGCGATGCCAAACCCCAGATGTGGTTAGATGATTACACAATAGCCGTGCAAATCGGAGGGGGAGAGGATGAGATAGCCATGATGAATCTACCCCTGATGCTAGAAGGCTCAGCTCGGACATGGTTAAATCAGCTCCCCCTTAGTAGCATTTGGATTTGGGAAGATCTCGAGAGAGTTTTTTCAATAACTTTGAAGTAACCTACAAGAGGCCTAGAGGGCTAACCTAGATGCAGTTGTGTGTTGATACGTCCCAAACGTATCTATAATTTTTGCTTGCTCCATGCATGTTTTGTGTGACTTTGCCATGATTTGCTTGAACTTTCATACACTTTTGAGCATATTTGGACTAATCTATTAACCCAGTGCACCCAACTACCAGTTGTTGTTTTCTGCTGTTTTTGTATTTCGGGTTTTTCGACCATTAACAGTGCTCCAAAAAATCCGGAAAAATAAGATAAAAAATCAGCGACCCGGAAGCTTCCGAAATCACCAAGGTAGCGGAGGGGGCCACCACAGGGACTCGAGAAGGGTCCCTGGTGCGTCCCCACACTAGGCCGCGCCAGGGGGCCTCCTGGCTGCCCTGTGGGTCCCCTCGACACCCCCCTCCGCCTATATTTAGCCCTCGGGATGGAAACCCCTAATATCGATCTCTTTTCCGCGAACTCGCCTCTGTACCGCCGCCGCCACCGTTTCAAGATCGGGGCTGCCTAGAGAAGCTGCCCCGGCACCCTGCCGGGAGGAGGAACCCCCTCCGGGAGACCATCCATAGCCATGAACGCCTCCCGTATGTACCATGAGTAGTCCCCCTTGGACCATGGGTCCGTGACCAGTAGCTATGTGATGTACTTCTCTCCTCTTTGTGCTTCCACTTTCGAGACCTCGTGAGCTGCCTCACATGATCGAGGCACTATTGTAATTTCTGTTGTTGCTATGCTGAGTTTGCTGGGATCTGATGGATTATGAGACTATGTTCAGATTGTGATGAGTAATATATTTGGTTCTTCTCTTTTATATTTTGTTCGTGAGTAAATTCTTGCATGTTCTCCGTTGCAGTATTTTGCTTTGGCCAAGTAGTTTTTTGCAACTCCAAGAGGGAGCGTTATGCTTTATTGTGGGTTCAGCCCCTTGATGTCTAGCTTGAGTGACAGAAACATGAGACTAGGGGATGTGTTGTTGCCACCAGGGATAAAACAACGGTGCTTGTACCCGCGGGTGCAAGGATTGTTTACTTTACGCAAAGTTCTTTTAATGCAGTTGTCTATTGCTTTGAGTTTACACTTTGGGTGGGATTCGCAACTTAATACCAGCGAGATGTTCTGGATAGATATCTCAAGGTGGATGATTCGTAGTAGATGCAGTTGGATTTCGGTCTACTTACCTTGGCGTACTGCCCATTGCTTTTGAGCCCTTCCTTTCTTTGCAGCATAGTTAGCATTGCGGTGCCTTCATAATTCTGTCAATTGCCCAGCTGTGATTTGTTTACCTCGCTAGCACTTTTATCATCTTTTGGGAGAGAGACATCACTAATGAAAATGACGGGACCCCGGTCCATATTCACATTATTGTTTACACCCTTAGTTTACTTTCAATCTTTACTTTCAGTCCCATTATTATCTCTTGCGTTGATCCTTTGTAAACAGCAAGGCCGGAGGAATTGACAACTCCTCTGTACTCGTTGGGAGAAAAGTTATTTGTTTCTGTGTGCAGGTCCTGTCAACTCCCTAGCCAGAAGCTAATTTCTGGCGTTGTTGGCACTTTCTTGTATTTCTGCGAGTCCTACTGGAGAAAAACCTTGGTATCTTCACCGAGGGAAATTTGCTGCTACGCTACATCTCACCTTCCACTTGGGGTAACCAACGAGGAGTGAGAGAACTATCCTCACCGTATCATGTGTGTGCAAGGAAACACTGAATCCACTCGGGATTATATCCAGAGATGGATCACGCTTCACAACTCGGTAGAGGGAGTTTCCGAGTTTCAAGCCATCGATGCCTTCAAGCAAGGAGTCAAGTACAGAGATCTGAGTCTCAAGCTGGCGAGATCAACCCACGTTACCTCACTCGGAAGACTGATGGAGATAGCAAATAAGTATGCCAATGGCGAAGAGGAGATTCGCCAGAAGACCCAGCAGCACAGAGGAGGCAACAGCTCGGCGCCTAACCCAAATCATAAGACCGGAGGCAACAACAAGCGGAAGGCAGAAGATGCCCCAACAGATGCAGAGTTGGTTGCAGCAGCAAATGCCTCAGGGATTCGTGGAAAAGGGCAGGCGCGAAAGGAGTGGCAGCCACGCCAGAAAAAACCGTCAAACGACGATGAAGTTCTGGACCAACCCTGTCCTCTTCACACTACCCGAGATGCTGAGGGAAAGTTGGTCCTTCCAAAACATACAGCTCGGCAGTGTCGTCTGATCAAAAGAGCAGCCCAGAATGCTAAGACTGGACCTCAGCAAGACAAAGATACCGGCAAAAAGAAGGCAGCGAGCCCAGATCTGGACAGCGAAGGCTTCCCAAGAGAAGACGGAGTGTTGGTCATCTTAGCAGGTCGAGAGTCGAAGAGAGTGGAAAAGATAAGGTTCAGAGAAGTCAATTCGGCAGCTCCAGCAGTTCCGAGTTACATTAAGTGGGCCGACACTCCGATCACCTTTGATCAGTCGGATCACCCTCCTCACTCCCTCACCCAGGAAGGCATGCTCTGATTGTTGATCCTTTGATAGAAACGGGGAATGGAAACTTCAGGATTAGAAATGTCCTGATGGACGGAGGCCGCGGGATTAATATCCTATATGCAAGCACTCTGAAGAGCATGAACATTCCAATGTCCAAGCTCCGCAAAAGTTATCTGGAATTTCATGGGATCATCCCAGGAAAAAAGCACATTCACTCGGAATGATCTCCCTCAATGTGGTTTTTGGTACTCCGAGTAACTTCCGGAAAGAAAATATCACCTTTGAGGTAGTGGATTTCCCGAGTGCTTATCACGCCCTTCTCGGAAGACCAGCCTATGCAAAGTTTATGGCCATTCCATGTTACATCTATCTGAAACTGAAGATGCCTGGCCCACACGGTGTGATCACCATCTCGGGAGACTACAAGCAAGTTGAAGAACTGCTGCAGAAAGGATCCTTGATAGCTGACCAGCAAATGGCTGAGGTTGAGCTGGCCGAGTACAAAAAAGTGGTCGATTCGTCTGAGCTGCTGCAACCAAAGAAAACATCCTCGTTTGAGTCAGCCGGAGAAACCAAAAGGGTGCAGATACATCCCACCGATAAAGACAAGTACACCAATGAAGAACGATTCCAGGGCGAAGGTGCGAACGAGTTCCTCGTCGGAATTGCTCACCATTTTCTTCATCATGCTGTTTTTTTAGCTTATTGTGCTCTTCCAGCAGCGCTTCGTACGTCATTTTCGCAGCAACGTTCTCCTCTTGCAGCTTCACGAAAGCCGAACCAAGTTTGCAAGCCTCTTGCGAGGGGAAAGAAATATCACGTTATAAACAAAGACCTCCTATCAAAAGACTCTGAATAACTTCAAAAGTTACTCAGAGCCTTGGGGGCTACACCCAGTGGGTGCACTAAGAAGTGTCCCCACTGGAAGTTCATCAAAACAACGACCTCCTATCAAAAGACTCTGAATAACTTCAAAAGTTACTCGGATCCTTGGGGGCTTAACCCGGTAGGTGCACTAAGAAGTGCCCCCATGTAAGGCCCCCGATGCGGTGATAACTCGAGTTAGTCGCTTTCGCAGCCCGCTCGAGTTAGTAGTGCATAAAGGGCCACCGACTCACGACACTCGCACTCGTGTCGCTGCCAGATTATCGACAACAGATATAAGAACAATGAACTTTATACTAAGACATAAATATATAGAGTCCAGGGCATACATCACCACTGGTATTTATTACATCATCTCAGAGGTCCATGGACCCAATAGTACATCATGCAACAAGCGGAAGACAATCACGACCGAGTACGGTCAAAATCCAAATGGCCCTAGAGAGGGCTGCACATAAAATAAGTCCACCCACGGAGCGTCGGAACCCAACTATAGGATCTACTGAGCGAAGTCATCCTCGTCGTCGTCCTCTGGGGGCACCTCCACGAAGTATCGTCCGGTGCTCGGGTCAAGGTAGTAGTCAACTGCAGCGGCCGATCAGGCAAAACAATAAAAGCACAAAAGGAAACCAGGGGTGAGATTATATCATTACAGGATAACTAAATTCGTACGGTAAGACAAGGTAACAGTAAAGGTTGCAGCCGCACTAGCATATATGGTGGCTATCGTTCTATTAGAGTAGGGGTAAGATCCAAGAATGCACGTGACATCGCGTCATAAGTCTGCTATCCACCTACTTACGGCAAACATAACACAACCTTGATCTTCTCTCGGTCCCCCTGGAGAAGAAAAGCAGCCAAGGCACTCACACGGTAGGCAAGTTTTAATTATGATCCAGATTTGATGTTATTCTATGAACAAGACGTAGGCTCTGAGTCGTCCATAACCGTGGACACGGCTTTTCGAAAAGATTTAACCCTGCAGGGTTGTACCAACTTCCCATCATAGGCTTCGCATGTACGCCCGGTTTCCACTTGGCTAGGTAAGCGCCTGAAACTCCGGAACGTCAGAGTCCCTCTAACTAACAACGCACAATTCCGGGTGGCCCCCGGTGAGTCGACACCCAACTCAAAAGCCGGTCGCGCTCTCGAATCGGCCTCTACCATCTGGACGAGGTCGGGTTAGTTGCCCAAACAGATGTGGACAACCCCCTAGCTTCCAGGTTTGGACCAACAAGAGATACCATGTCTCCCCTGGCCCGGGTTGTTTCGAAAACTGCTAGGGTACCAACCAAGCACACACACGTTTGCAAATAGTAAATCAGCTTGGGCCACCACTAGAACTGTCTGAAGCTAGGTAGGTAAGACAAGGGGACCCCATAGAATCCCACACACGATAAGGCACGCTCAAACAAAGAACCAATACCCAGAACTCGGATCCTAGGTGACTCAAATGGAACAAAGCACCAGGCGGGAACAGCCCAGCCTTCCATCTTTCATCGAATATAATTAACATCATAATAATAAATATCAACCAACTTCTTTAATAACATGATATCCCAACCATAGCATAGGGTAAGCAGCAAGTTTTCCTACTGATACTAAGCAATGGCTGAGCAGCGGTATCTTAGCAATACAAGGTTTTGCTGGGATGTGGGGATCATGGCTGTTTAGTTTCTTTTTTTTATTGTGGCATAAGCAAAGTGGATAGGATCAAACAAATGTTCTAGACTACAGCTAGGCAAGTAGGCAGAAAGGTATCAAGTAATGGTATAAATCTTCCCCTTGCCTGGGTAATCGGTCGACGGAGCAGACGTAGCAGGGTCCTCGGGCTCGGTGTCGGAAATCTCCACGTAAGTCTCCTCGGCAGTCTCAGGTGCTAACGTAAAGTACCGGCAAGAAAAGCACACAAGTAAACATCGATATCAACAATGCTCAAGCATGGAGGAGATGGTCAAGTTTAAAAGACATGGTGTGACCCTAGCTAGTCAAATTTAAATGGAGGTGTTGACGACACGTCAATAACTTCATATGCAATTACTTATGTTTTTATGGCTTTGGTCATAGCCTTAATTTTGGTGTAGATATCATAGCAACATGGCATGGCATGAAACAATAACAACAATTAACAATAATAAGCATCGTGAAATAATTATCGATTTCGGGGACGGAGGAATGTCGGTGAAATTGACACCAAGGGAATATCAAAGGAAGGCCACATGGGGTGCAAGATGCTTGATCATGTGGCAAGTTGGAGCATGGAAAGGATGCATGGGTGTGCCAACTTGTGGGACCCAAACAAGATCAAAGGATGACAAGGGGAGAAAATCATACAAGACAAGGTCACATGTGGGTGCAACTCCCCTCCACATTTGTTCCCAATTTTTATGTAACTCAAACATAAAAACAGAGGTGACCATGTTGATCAGTAGATTTTTCTACCCCAGTTTGATATATGACATGATTTCAAACATTTGACTTCAAACAGAAATCAAATTGCAAAAGAAAAAGGATTAAACAAAACAAAAAAAAGAAAAGGGGAAAACAGAGAAAAAAAAGCAGAGGAGGCCAACTTGTGCCAATCTCGGGTGGCCTCGGGCCCAAGAGCATCTGCTCCACCTCTCCCTCCTCGCACTGCCTGCACTGGGCCGAGCCCATCGCGCCAAGCCGTCCACTGCACAAACACATGGAAAAAAGGAAAACAAAGGGGTTGTGCACCCGACGGGATTCGATCCCACACCGTTGCACTCCACCACCTAGCCCTCCTACCACTACGCTACGGAACAGGATCTGAACATGACCCCGTTGCAGGCAAGGTGAGGGTTCAAACAGCGCTCTGACAGGGAAGATTCAGACTCGCATCAACTGACGACGGCGAGGTATTCCGGCGGGGCTGGCCTCGGGCACAGGCCACCCTCGACGCCTACGGTGCGTGGAATCTGGAGCTGGCACACCCAACTGCAGAATCCGTCACCCATCGCACCAGGGGGGTCGCTACCTTCGACGGGAGATCATGGCGGCGACAGCCTCGGCGAAACTAGCGACGACACTGAAGAACAGATTCAGACCGCTGCGACACCGAGGCATTCCGGCGAGCCTCACGTCGCCTACGGGGCTCCGATGGCACAACGGCCGACTCCTTCGCATTGCTGGACCCTCCGCGGTTCCATTTTTGCCCGCTCCCTCGCCGGCAACCTAAAAGGGAGTGGCTTTCCTCGCCGGCACGGCTACGACGGAACAGAGACCGCACGACAGGTCGTCGAGGGGGACGACGACTACGGAGACGCTAGCGCTCACCGCACGCTCTGCTCGCGAGCAGCGCACCCGCGCACACACTCCACACTCGCCGGAGACACGCGCAAGGCGTGCACGGCTCGCCGGAGGGGTCCGGGCGGCGACAGAGGAACCCTACGCGATGCTAGACGTCCTACGGCGACTAGGGGACGAAAGGAGGCGCAAGGCTCACCTAGAGGGGCTCGCAGGTGACCCTGATGTCGCCGAACAGGAGGGGAACGACCGGGCCGTCGTCGAGGAAGACGGGTCCGAGAGAGGCGCCGCGGCTCGAGGCTTCTCGGGGGCTCCCAGCTCGAAATCTGCAGGGGGAAGGAGGTGAGGACGGCTCAGATGGATACGCAGACGAGCGCAGGCTCATCGGGCGCGAAGAACAACGGTGAATTTCACCGGAGAGCTCACCGGTCACGCGGAACAGGGGAGGTCCAATTCGGCCATGGCGGTGGCGAGAGGAAGAGGAGGGGGAGAATGGGCTAGGGTTCGGGAGGAGGAGAGGGGGAGAGATATAGGAGGGGGAAGAGGGGAGACGTGGCTCCAGGAGCTCCTCTCCTCCACGGCCACGCCATGTGCGTGAGCAAAAAGATGGAAGGAGGGGGATGACAGGCGGGCCCGGGTGGCTGAGAGAGGAAAAAGAAAAGAAAAACGACGGGTGTTGCCCCCCTGTTGGGCTGGATTCGGCCGGCCCAAGTGGGCTGCTCCCACTGCACCTAGAAAAAAAAGGAAGAAAAAGGGGCCCTTTCCATTTAAAAAAAAGACAGGGCCTCCAAGACTTTTCTAGAGCAAGCCAAAGAGAAATAAAACATATAAAAATATGTTTTATTATGAGGGGAATTTTTCTCATTTTATAAAACTGGTTTGACCCAATTTGGAGAAAAATAAAATCAGGGCAAAAGAATTAGATCCCAAAGGCTTTTGATTTTTATTTGATTTTTCCAGAGAGGTAAAAATCAAGTAAAAAAAATATTGGGAACGTGGAAACAATCCAAAGAATTGCCTATGCAAAAATTGGACTTAAGGGGAACACAAATGGAGCAAGGAAAACCCCACATCACCTTTCTTTAGCCATCCAAAAGAAATTCAAAACAAAATCAATTAGATTCCAAGCACCTTGCCATTGAAATCATCACATGAATTCCAACAACCCAACGCCATGTCAAGTTGGAAGTCAAAAGATAAAGGAAGATTAAATGATGATTACAAGAATTGCTCTTGGGATGTTACACCCCACTGGAAGTTCATCTAAACAAAGACCTCCTGTCAAAAGACTCCGAATAACTCAAAGAAGTTGATCGGAGCCTTGGGGGCTACACCCACTGGGTACGCTAAGAAGCGTCCTCAGCGGACGTTAAAAACCTCCAGAGTAACAACAAATCTTCTAGAAAGTTACTCGGACACACACTGGGTAGAAAACTTACATAAGTACTTACGTGCATGCTGGACTTCACCAACTCGGCCTCGGAAGCTAGCTCGCGCAGGCGCAGCTCAAACTGAGCTGCCTTCACCAAGGGCTCTTTCAGACCACCAATGATGGCACCCTCAACTGGGGTACCGACTGGAATTGACGCCGAACTGGCAGGCCCATCCCCTTGAGCAGTAGCCGGGACGGCGGAAGTCCTCTCAGCAGCCTTCTCAGCAGGTGCCTCAGGCGCAGCAGAAGAAGCAGGCAGACCACTGGCAGAAGGGCGGATAATAACCTCAGGAGGAGAGACCCCAGTGACGGCCAGCTCGGTCGCGATCCGGGTTGGAGCTGCAGAGGAATCAATGTCCATGTCTGCGGAAGAAACGACAGACAGTCAAAACAGAAGTTTGCAGTAGCAAAAGCACCAACATATGTAATCAGGAATTCTCACCGACAGCCGTGGCATCCTCTAGAATGGTGTCCATGACAGGAAAGTCAGTCACCCCACAGGTGCTGACATCCACAAAAATTTCGGCACCCGGATCTTCAACCCCAGGCGGTGACTCAGAACCACTCGGACGGACACTGCAAAACGGAATAGTCAAAAAAGACTGAGAAATCAATGAAACACCAAGGGGGAGAGAACTAGCGGCACTACTTGTGAACGGTCTTCAAGGCGCGCCTCGGGCGAGCAACTTTGGCCGGACCGGCTCCAGCCCCCTTGGCCTTCTCGACAGCAGCATCCCCCGAGGGGTTAGCCTCCCTGCCACCAAGTGTGACAAGCTTCTTTTTCTTCATTGGCGCAACTTTCCCAGAGCTAAAGCCTAAGGATGGAAGTTTTCCGCTGCCCTCTTCACCACTCGGAGTGTGGGCCCTCTTACGATCCCGAGTAAGGCCTTCCCGTGCCGACTCGCGGTCCTGGTTATTCTTCGAGCGCTGCTCGGAGGTCACCTGAACTTGAGCTACCTCGGATTCCAGCTCCTCTCCAACCTCAACACTGATCCCCACACTGGTCGTGTTGTCTTCATCCTCCTCGGCGGCATGTTGCAGGGCCAGAGGAATGGGAGAATGGAATTGGGAAGAATCCTAACATAGAAACAAAGGGTCCAAGTTAGAAGCAAACAGGCAAAGGGCACCCCAAGGCACATATAATACAAGATCACATACCAAAGTCGGAGGGTTCTCGCTGCTGAGGGGCCTCACTCGACCCACTGGCTGGAGCCCATGAGTCACGCTAGTGATTATCTTCATCTTGAGCTCAAACTCATCTAGGGGCATCTCAGTTCCGCTATACTGAGTATCATCCTGAAGCCCGGAGTGCGTCCACATCCCCCGAGCCCTAGCTTGGAGAGGCTGAATCTTCCGAATCACAAAAGTGGCTATCAGGTCCATGGCGTCCAAGCCGTTCTTCTTCAACATAATGATATCACGCTGCAAAGGAAGCACTTGCTCCTTCTCGGCGTTGGTGAGCCGAGGGTTCCAACCCTGGGAAGAAGTCAGTCTCACGTCCGAGTAAGGAGGCAGCGTACGTACCCCCGGCTCCTCGGCTACCTTGCAGTAAAACCAACTATTCTGCCAATTCTTGATAGAATCGGGCAGGCTGGAGGAGAAATACTGAACCCCCTGCTTCCGAGCCAAGAACAAACCACTGCATAGATGGTTGAACTCCACGCCACCACCCTCTCCGGATTTCTTCGCCTTTTGAGGCTTAATGGCGTATATGGTACGGAAAAGATGCCAATGGGGCTCTATGCCCAAATAGCCCTCGCAGAGGGTGAAGAAGCTAGAAAGGAGGGTAATGGCGTTGGGGATGATGTGATGAAGTTGGGCACCCGTGAAAGTCAAGAAATCCAAGAAAAATGGATGCAGAGGGAGAAAAAACCCGCGATCCACATGCGAAAGAAGTATGACCCGCTCACCGTCCCGCGGAAGAGGCTCGTCTTCTCTAGGTGCGGGAAGGTGGCAACCCTCGCGAGGAACCAGGCCGGCGTCCTGGTACCCCAGCAACATATCCTCCGTCACGATCGACGAGAGCCATTCCCCCGCAGACATGGTCTCGGCGGCGGCGGAGGGGCAGCGCGAATGACGGCCTCCCATGATGAAGCGCGAGCGGCCGGTGAGAACCCCCCGGCGGCGGAAGCAAGATCATGGGAGAGAGAGAGAGAGAAAAGAACGAGAGCGAAGCGCGAAGGGAAGAAGACACATATCTGTTTCAAGCCGCAGGAGGGGGAGCTTTTATAGCTTGGGATGGCAACCGCCACGCGTCAGATCCACGCCCCATTACGGGCGTGCCGGTTGCCTTCCCCATAACCGCTCCACTTTCCCATAATCTCTCCCACTTTCCCATGGGCAGTTAATGATTATCCTACAAGACCGCTGCGGAAATCGAGGAGACAGGCCTGACAGTGCGCCTACTTGCCTTGACGAAAAGATTCTCTAACAAGACAAGATCCTTTTCATTTAAAACCGAAACAGATTTTGATTCGAAGCACGAGACCGTTCCAACTACTCGGAAGACACGGAACACCGCATCAACTGACAAAACTCTCCGAGTAAGTTACCACTCGGAAGAAACTACTTAGTTCCCAAGGCGACCGAGTAAACTGTCACTCGGAACAATAATAAAGGGAACCACTCGAAGCTAAGTGAGCTAATCACGAAGTAACTACATCCCTGAAGCTCATCGCAAACGGAAAATCTTGCACTCACCAACCGCTCAAGTAAAAATCCGAGTAGTTGATTCGCTAGTGACCCGTTTCTGACGAAGAATGCCAGGCCACTAGTAGGACCCGACGCAGGGGGTAAAGCATTCAAGACTGTGGGCGTTCCTCCCCTTTTATTAGCAGTAACGAGTAGATCGTTTTCTGTATTTAGTACGCATTTAACCCTGTAATTAAAGGCCAATTAAGTTGAGGCATTGAAGGGGCAGAGGCACACTCTATATAAGCCTCCCCCTCCTCCTGCACGGGCACGCGCAACACTTTTTCCTCAGATTCTAGAGCAAGAACACCCCAGTCAGCCTGGGACATGATTAAGGTTTTTATCTCTAAGGAGAGGCCTAACCTGTATAATTCCCCCTGCGTCAACCACTCTACGTACAGATTCATTTAGCTCCTTTCATACCCCTCTCTCTATTGTCAGGATTATATCCCCGATACTATTTATCATGCAAAAAGCATGATTAAAATAATAATAATTGTATGCATATAATTAAACTATTTTTCGATCTTTCTATGTCACTCACTAGCTCTTGTAAAAAAACAATGAAAATATGACAAAAAATGCAAATCATATTACAAGTTACTTTTCATCTCCCTTATTTTTGTTTCAAAAACATAAATACTGTAAAAGCATTTTGAAAACCTATAAATATGATCATGTACATGAGACTTGCTTTTTCACTCATACTATGCATAACAAATTGTCAACCCATCTGCCGTTTGCAAGAGATTAACATGTTTATATGAAACATTTGCTTTTTCTATGTTAAATTGCTTTGCAAAAGTATCCATTGCGTCATGTCCATATAAGATCTAACATAATTATACTAACATTTGATTTTCATCACGGTAAGTTGCTTTGCAAGAATATCCATCAAAACATGTTCAGTTGTTTAAAAAATCTCATGACGAAAAACATTAAGAAATGGAAGAAGTATAATATGGGACTTACTTTTACTTAAAATAATTCTTAAGTTACCGGTATGTGCTAGAAAAGCATGTTCATAGTAGAAACACGCCTTTTCAGGTTAAACGTTACTTTTTGAAATAATCACCGAATTATGACTATGTAGGATCTAGTTTTGAAGATCTCGTTGCAATGAACCCTATAGTGAAGCAAACTTTTATTTGAATGCATAGTTTGAAATTAATCTATTTTTTAAAATTTAGGAAAATGGTTTACGTGATAATGATTCCATATTGTTTGTATGTACACACTATCATGTTGCATGTGAACAAGTGTGTCTAGGCATGTGCCCGTAAAATGGTGTGGCAGTCGGGTCCCATCTCCAGGAGCTCCGAGATGTTCTTGTATCATGCCCGTAGCGAGCAATCCAGCATGTGACGTGAGAGGAGAAAGCAGTGCATACTTTATATCGTTTGGGTTGATCTTATATTATTTTACTATCTACCATGTTTTATTCAGGTGCGTGCATTGATATTGATTGTGTGCACCTTTTTTTTGCACACAACTAAATAAACACGGTTGATTGTGTGCATCTTAACTATATAGAGATTTGTGTGTGCTTATTATACTTGCATCCACTGAAATCCTTCGCTAACTATATTTGAGCTAGTTTTCAGCTGTTGGGCCTGCTAATAATGAACATGAGTACTAATTAATCAATTTTTTGAGGGGGTAAACAATAGGGCAAAACCCCACTGCAACTTTTATAAATATTAAGGGCAAAACAAAAGACATGGCTTGAGCTAAGCCAAAAAGAAAGAAAAGAACATAAAATAGTAAATTAAATTACATTGTCAAGCCATTCTTTGAATGACCCAACATATTTCCTCTTAAGTCTATATCTCAGAAGTTTTAGTTCAGAGAAATAGTGTTCTTTTTAGTGCAACATAGAAGGGTTCCTGTTTCTGAAGATTTTATCTCCTAATCATCCAGATTACCCGAATAGCAATGATTATGATTTCCATGAAGAAGAGATGATCATCTTTTATCTGATGTCTACAAATGCTTCCAAGATTAATCGGAAGTTACTGCTCAATGCACGGCAACTAGTCCCCGCTGAAGATATATGGGGAGGTCTGGTCACCGCTCGCCCCCCACTGTCTCCGCTCCTGCACCCACATACTTTATATCATTTGAGTTGGTGTTATATTAATTTACTATATACATCATTTTATTTAGGGGAACGCTACGCGTCCGTCGACAGGAGATTTGAAAAGATCGACCGCCCTAAGAGCCGTTGGATGGAGATAGAACAACATCCGATCAACCTCACGTGAATTCAGCGATTTGCAACAACATGAATGTCGCGTTGGGTCCCTTGCAACATGGATCTTGTTGCGATTTTTTTCTTCTAAAAAATGATCCACGGTCTAACGAATCGTCAGATCTAGCGTTATTACAAAGATCTAGTACTAATTTTACCGTTGCAACAAAGATCAATGTGCAAAACTCTTTGCAACAGAACTTATGTTGCAAAGACCTTTTTCAAATTATGTTTTTTCAACATAAATGTTGTCGCGAAAAGAAATTTGCAACGTATATGATGCTACAGGAAATAATACAATTTTTTCTTGCATATTTTTGCAACATAGATGTTGTTGCGGATAGAATTTTTGCAATACGAATGAAGTTGCAGATTTTTTTGTCTCTGCTTCTTTTGCAACATAGACATTGCTGTGGAAGTGAGTTTACAACACAAACATTGTTGCAAGAGAATTACTTTCCCTAAAAAAACATGCTACGTAGGATTGTAGGATATGGTCATGAGAGAAAGTCGGCGAGAGGCACGTGGCTGGTTGGAAGTGTTGAAACAGATGCGGATAGGACAGTTGGATCAAGTGGGATCCAACGGTTGCGCGGACGGCGAAACTGTGCGCATGATCAACCGACATATTCTAATTGTTTCCCTTTTATTTAAGTGTGTGCATTGATATTAATTGTGTGCAACTTATAATTATGTAGAGATTCAGTGTGTGTGCTTACTCCCTCCATCACGGTTTACATGACGCGATTCCAGTATCATGCATTTTCACATCCGAATGTGTTTTAGGCATGTTTACATTAATTGCGCATTAATTAGGAGCAGTAAACAACAATTAGGCCCGCAGTCTTCTGCCATGCCCTTTTCTTTCACTGGTATGTACACCGCTTGGGATTCCTACATGCAGGTATGAACATGAATTCCTCCAATGCATGCGCGCGATTACTAGGCGGAGGGTGTAACTAGTAACTGCAAAGTTAATTGATTACAATTAGGTGCCGTGGAAGATGTGAGCATATCCTGAGCAAAACGATTTTACAGCCAATTATCGATAACCTTGGTATCAGAGAATCCGCATGCGCGCCGTGTAAACCGTGACGGAGGAAGTATTATAGTTGCATTCATTTAATGCTTCATTTTAAATTAATAAAATCCACTATTTATATACTAGTATAAAAAGACTTGCACTCCTATTTAAAATTGCTTTAGAACAGTACCATTTTTTTCCCTCATACGGGCAAAAGGCACCCGCTTCTCCCTTCGACAAAATTTACTGTTCTGACCTTTTTGCTAAAAAAATTCAAGATTTGACCCTACTTAAAAAGTATTTCACGATCTGACCTTTTTGCTACCGCCGTAGTCTTTGGCGGTAGGATAACACTACGTACCGCCAAAATCGATGACAGTAAGATTTAACTGCGCCGTTATGTCCGTTTGCTGTTAAAAATACCCTACCGCCAAGACCTTTGGCGGTAGACCATTATACCCTACCACCATGGTCCTTGGCGGTAGGACACAAAATCAGACCAAGTAGCATTATTTGCTTGTGCATGTATGGATGTATCCTTCATCAAGCCACACATATGATCATGTACGTGGACTTGAGTTGGAGCCTGCATGCTCCTCCACACGTATTTACCTTTCATCTACATACATATCTACATATACGTAGACAACTACGCATCTTGGATTGAGCATGTCACTACAACTATTTTTCTCGTTGTGCTAATACATGCATCCGTCCATGCAACTAGCCATGACCATGAGGATCACCCGCTTCTATACGTATAGACTAAAAGACTAGAGAGCGTAGAATTGCTGTCATTGTTGCTGCTTGCCATGCCGCCGCAGCTTGTCATTGTCACCATAGTTCACCGCCGGTCATCTTCGACGTAGCTCAGTTTTGTCGTCGTAGCTCACCATTGTTGTTGCAGCTCGCCGTCATTGTTGTCATAGTCATAGCTCACCGCAGCTTGCCAGCGTCGTTGTCGTAGTGGCTCGCCGTCATTGTTGCCATCATCATAGGTCGCCGCAGCTTGCCGACGTTGTCGTGGTCGTCATGATCATCGCCGCAACTTGCCGACTTTGTCGTCGTTACAACTTGCGGACGTCGTCGTAGCTGGCCGTCATTGCTGCAGCTCACCGTCATTGTTGCCATCGTCGTAGTTCGCCGCAGGTTGCCAATGTCATCGTCGTCATTATGATCATCGCCGCAGCTTGCCGATTTTGTCATCGCTACAACTTGCGAACATCGTCGTCGCCGCAGCTTGCCGACGTCGTTATCATCGTAGCTCGCCATCATTATTGCAGCTCACCGCTATTGTTGTTGTAGTCATAGCCCGTTGCATCTTGCCAAAGTCGTCGTCATCGTTATGATCATGGTCGTTGTCGCCGTATCTAGATGTATTCTAGAGCTAAATACATTTATTTAAATGAAAGATAATATGTATTAAATATATTTTTTCTTTCTTTATTAATTTTCATATGTAAACTATGTCAAAGAAAAACATGTAATATAAGTATAGTTATATATACTACTCCCTCCGTTCCAAAATAACTGTCTCAACTTTGTACTAGCTCTAGTACAAAATTGTACTAAGGCTGCGACAGTTATTTTGGAACGGAGGGAGTAATATATAACATTATGTATAAAAATGTATATGTATATGACTAGTGCATCTGCATGTATACTATTTACTAGTACTATTGCATGCATGATTAATTTACCATCACGTGAAAGTACAGGATCATAGTGGTATTGTTTGTTCTAGACGTGTACTAGTGTACATGGATTAGCACATAATATATGGTTAGATAAAGCACTAGCATGCCCCCAATGGCCGGGTGTGTGTAGAATAAACTGGGTACCGCCAGATTGTGTGGCGGCAAGGTATGAAGAGTACCGCCACTAGCTATGGCGGTAGGGTATTTTTTTACACCAAACAGATATAACCGTACCGTTAAATTTTATCGCCATTGAGTTTGGCGGTACGCAATGTTATCCTATCGCCAAAGACTACGGCAGTAGCAAAAATGTCAGATTGTGAAATACTTTCGGCAAATCCTGAATTTCTTTAGCAAAAGGTCAGAACAGTAAATTTTGCCTCTCCCTCCCCACCCACGACTATCCTCTCCTCGGCTACCCAGCTCACTCCTTCCCCCGGTCCCCTCCCATTCCTCCTTGTTGGCTAGGGTTTACTTCTGTACCAAAACCTTGCCCGCGCCATGGCCAAGACCAAGCAAGGGAAGAAGGACGTGGATTCCTACACCATCCGCGGGACCAACAAGGTCGTCCGAGGTACGTAGCACACCTCCCCTCCCCACCTCATCTGTTCCCGCCATCGTCTCCTGCGGGAAATCTGATGCAATGTTCTCGCTTGAAAGTGGGCGACACCGTGCTGATGCGTCCGTCGGACACAGATCAGCCTTATGTGGCGCGGGTGGAGAGTATGGAGACGGACGGACGCGGCAGCGTGCGGGTGAAGGTGCGGTGGTACTACCGCCCCGAGGAGGCCAAAGGAGGCAGGCGGCAGTTCCACGGCGCCAAAGAGCTTTTCCTCTCCGACCACATGGACAAGCAGAGCGCCCACACAATCGAGGGCAAATGCACCGTGCACTCCTTCAAGGAATACACCAAGCTCAATAACGTCGGTCCGGAGGACTTCTTCTGCCGCTTTGACTACAAGGCCGCCTCCGGCGCGTTCCATCCCGACCGTGTGGCAGTGTATGGAGTTCCTCACCCATCTACTTGGTGTTGAATGCTTTGCTTGTTCGTATTTCCTCAATGCATTCGCAATGTTTATCTTATGGACGAGTGTCCTTTGTTGTGAAGCTACTGCAAGTGCGAGATGCCGTACAATCCAGATGATCTCATGGTGCAGTGTGATGCGTGCAAGGACTGGTAAAATCTCGGCAAAATTCTTTACTTTTTACATTCTCCAAAAAAAGAATTCTATTATGACTGTTCCGTACATAATAATTAGAGTGAACCCCATTTCTTACCCCTAGAATCCATGTCTTTGACAGATATTGCCCAATTTAGCAAAAAATCTCAATTCATACTCAATGTAGGCAAGTTTGTGACACATTTGATCCCATTTAGTTTTCCCCCAATGTTGGTGCTGACCGTGCATGCCACATCAGCGGTTTATTCTTTTTATAGTTTTTTCGCCTGTTTTTCATTACTGTAGCGAACCAGTGGGCTCTTTCGCCGACTCTTCTAAACTTTGCTGAGGGCGTGAGGTGGCCCTCAGACGAATCAGAGTACCGCGCCGGGAGCCTCTCCGGCCTCCTCCTCTTCAGGTCCAACGCCAAGTGCCTCCACGTCCCGCCGGTTCGCACCTAGCCCCGGGAGCTGCTCAGCAAGCCAGCTGCTGCGCGAGCGAGAAGGCGCTGTTACCCTCTGGTTGCTGGGGGCGCGTAGAGGTGGGAATGCAGGCCGGGCTAAAAGCCGAGGGGGCGTGTCAGATCCCGGTGGATCTGGAGTGAGATATGGGAGTAAATTGGGGCATATGTATGGAGTATCAACGCTAGAACTAGAGTATATATTATCCTCAGAGAGTAATTAAGGTATTTCGCTTAGCCATTGGCTTGAACAAGAAGGAAAGATAGATGTGATAGTCCCTCGGGGATGGCTGTTATATAACCCGATAACGGTAAGAAGTGAAACATTGAAAGTAAATGCGGCAATGCGCTGTAGCAATTCAGGCAAGCTCCGCGAGCTGTTGGATGGAGATGTGAGACGAAATGAGAACCATTGGATAATGAATGAAATGGTATGCTATAGGATAACAGGTGATGCCGGACATTGCTCCCCTGCAAGCTTGGGTATGTCCTCATGACGATTGAGCCGTTGCACTCCATTGTTCGCTGGTGTCACGAAAGAAATCGGGTAAAGTATACTTGATGTAGTCAACATCCTCCCATGTGGCTTCTTTTGGTGACAATTAGTCCACTGAATCAACCACTGCACCACTGAGCATTGTTGCGGAAATTTGTCGAACTTGCAGGACGGCCTCTGGTGTTGTCTTAAGTGTCCTGTCCTCATTGACGACAAGCAAATTAGAACTAGGAATTGCAGAATGACCTCCTACAGCTGTAGAATGGACAAAAAACCAGCAACTTTTGTCTCAATTCTTTATTGTTTCCCACAACAATGATGCCCTTGTGTCTTATAATCCCAAAGGACAGGGTATAGTCAGTGTCCTGTTCTGGTGCATGGAGGAACAGCTTTTCCAGTATGGGTTTGAAATGTGGGTCAGCTGTATAGTTAACTGCAATTTTGGGCCCAAATTGGTAAAGCTTGTGACATAGAGAAAATTTGTTGATATTTCCTTGACAAAGTATCCATCACTCTATTAGAGATTCCCTTTTTGTATTGGATTGTAAAATCAAATTCCAGTAATTTCATCACGAGCTTGTGCTGTATTCCCTTTGAATGTTCTGATCAGTAATAAATCTCAGTGGCTGCTGGTCAGTTTTTATTATTAATTTGTCTCCTAGGAAGTAGTGCCTCCACTTCTTAAGGGCCTCCAAAATTGCTAATGCTTCATTCTCATATGTGGAGAGGGCTGAGTTTATTGGGCATAAGGAGTAACTGCACCTATGCCTGTTTTTGAGGCATTAATTTCTAAAATAAAAGGGGCACAAAAGTTAGGAAGAGGTAGTATAGGAGCAGTAAAACGGGCCTGTTTGAGCTGTGTTTGGTGTTGTCCAGCTAGACCCAAAATAAATCTCAATTGGGCAACTGTGTTTGGTGTTGTCCAATCAACAATAGCTTGAATTTTGGCAGGGTTTGTTGTTACCCCTCTTCCAGAAATTACATGGCACAAGTACTCCACATGCGGAACAAAAATTCACATTTTGAAAGCTTTGCATACAGTGTGTGCTCCCTCAGTAATAGAAGTACTATTACACATGTTGCAAATGTTTCTTGTAATTTTCTCTATCTCTATCTCTACTACTTAAAAAGAACGCAGCGTTCTGTCGTCCACTTCTTCTTTCGTCCAACCTACGTCGCTCTTTCCTTTTCACATTCTTCGTCTATCACTTTTAATTAATCTCCAATAAATGCTAATTAATGTATTGCCAATCTTTAACAGATCATAAATATATACAAATCAAAACATATCACCGTGCAATCCATAATAAATGTCATTTCCAAACAATGCTACGTAAATTAAGGCCTCACCAAAATAACGTGGTATCTTTACCATCATGTAATCCAATATTAGACAATCATGGATCACAATATCAGTAAGACTCCGACTTTATCGACACCCATCATGGCGTTGCAACATAATATGTGTCGTCCTGGTTGAAGAGGATCATGGCATCTCCACCTATAAAAACTTTGTACCTACTCCCACCGGCCCTCCTTTGTCGATCATCAGGCAAGATTTTTTGTTTCCTATATTCAGCTATTTGCATCGATATTTTAGTATGTCTATGCGTTGCTATGGAAGCCGAACTTGCTTAGGAAGGTGCATTACAACGAAATAAATCACACATTATTGCAAAAGGAAAATTTTATGGAAGGCATCACCGCAAAGAAAAAGAAAAGTTGGATGAAGTGTCTATGTCTTATTTTATCACCCTCCAAACCAATCGGTAGAAGATATTTATTGACAATAATTATTGTGTGATCACCTTCCCAACCAACCAAGCTCGTCACATCACTAATCTCATGCGATAACCATGATCACCTTCCTAACCAACCTCCTCACATCAATAATCCCGCGCGACAACCACGACCCCTTTCCTAACAATTAGGCATATCCACACTTACAAAACAAAAATAACTCTATGCTACTTAAAAAACTGCAACGTTCATTTGTTCATCCTCCGTTTCGTCTATCTACCTTCATCCTAACGAAACCCTTAATGTGTGAAGGCAAATCACTGGCAGGATTTTATTAGCATTTATTACACGATCACATCAATGTGGGAAGGAAAATTACGGACAAACGTAAGAATATTTATTTCCTGTTGCAAAGCACGGGCATTGTCCTAGTTGATGTATATAAGGATGTCATACAAAAACACCAATATGAATTTCCTCAAATACGGGCCAAATATCTGATTCATTAAAGCTTGGAAGGTGCCAAGGTGCATTGGACAGGCCAAAAGGCATCGCTAAATATTCAAAATGGCCAAATGAAGTTCTGGAGTCAGTTTTGTGAATGTCCTTTTCATTCATTCTTACTTGATGGTAACCAGTTCTTAAATCAATCTTGGAGAAAATCTGAGCCCCATGCAGTTCATCCAATAAATCCTCAATTACTTGGATAGGGAATTTATTTTTGATAGTTATGCTGTTGACCTTCCTAAATCTATACACAGTCTAAATGTGGTGTCCTTTTTGACCAGGATAGCTGGGGATGCAAATTAGCAAGCAGTTCCTGCACTTGCTTTTCCATTTCATTCTTCTGGTAGTATGGCAATCTGTAGGGTCTCATCTAAGGAAGAATAACACCAGGTATGAGAGGAATAGTGTGATCCAGCTGTCTGACAGGAGGCAATTGTGCGGGGATTGCAAAAATATCACTATATTTACTTAGCAGTCCTGTAATTTCTTTAGGTACCGGAACTGGTTGAGGTTCATTGTCATTCAAGAGCAGTAAAAGTACCCAATAGCTCTTTTTTCTAGGTGATAATGTAGTTGCTCTGCTTGTATTTCTTGAGGTGTTTGCACTGTGGGACCCAGATAGCTCTGAGCGTTTGGTTAATTTGGTAAATATGGTTCAGTAAGTACGGTTATTTGGTAACACCAGTTTTTATGATTTGGTAAATAAGGTATGAATTACGAATATTATTTCGGTACGGTTTTGATAACTACCATATAAACATTAATTCGGTTTCAGTTCAGTATGGTTCGGTCCTGTTCCTCGGTTGGGTAACAAAATGCCTGGATCTAGACCCAGAGCTATGCAAGCAGTCTCTGTATTGTTCAATTGCACATTAAGAGTGGAATTTAGGAAGTCAAAAGTTACCGGACTCACTGTGGATAGCCAATCACACCCCAGTATGATGTGCTGTCCAGGCAAATTCAAAACTCTAAAAGAGAGAATTTATGATTTTCAAGTGAAAATGGACAATCAACCACTATTGCTGTAGAACTCTAATGTTGCTCCACCTGCTATTGAAATAGTTTTTGTAGGTGTTGTTAACATCACACAGTTTGCTTTATCTGCAAATTACTGATCCAGACAAGAGGAGTTGCTTCCTGAGTCCAACAAAGCTATTGTTCTTTTCCCCCCAATGCAGACACTAATTGTAGGTAAAGCTGTTATGGGAAGTTCTCCTTCAGCTTGAGCTGATATATGCATGACAGCCTCTTCTGTATTTTGTGCTTGCTGTTGCAGTCTCCGAGTTAGATAATAACTGCTCTTCAGTTTGTTGAATTTCTTCCTGTAGCAAATGAACATTTGGAGTGAGTTTGCACTTATGCCCAACTACCCATTTATCTCCACACCTCGAGCATTCCCCCACTTTCCTTACTCTGGAGGTGTTGCTACTGTTTCTGTGGTTCTAGTGTGGGTTTGGAACTGTGGCGATATGGCTGGTGAAATTTCTGATAGCTTGGTGTATGAGGGTGGAAACTGTTCTTAGAGGGTGACATGGTTTCTATGTCTACTGCCATCCAATAAGCATCAGTTAGTGAAACTGGTCTCAGGGGTCTGACTTAGAATTGTATGCCCTCTCTTAATCCATTGACATAGCATCTGACAAACCAGCTTTCTGAGATGTTTGGACTTTCCTCCTGCACATCAGCCATGAGATCTTCATTTTTTTGGTCTATTCTTTCACTGTACTGTTGTTTTGCTTGACAGTTGAATATGCCAGTTAAATCGTATGATCCTGATGCTGAAAAACTATGTAGAACCTGTTCACAGAAGGAATGTCAGTTGAGTTGCTTCTTAAGCAACATTGAGCGATGTAGCCATAAATCAGCTTCTCCCACAATATAAATTTGTGCCAAGGAAACCTTGTATTCTTCAGGAGCAGCTGCGATCTGAAAGATTTTGTTGCACCGACCTATCCAACCCACTGGATCAAGTTCAAACTTACGGAAATCCAGTCATGGGCCCGAGGCGGTGAGAGGCTGGCTGGGGCTACGTGGGGGTGACGTGGAGGCTTCAGAGCCCTCCATCTCGCGATCCGACGGCCGGAAATTGTTGGGACTTAGGGTTTCGGGGAGGGGAGGATGTGAGGGAAAAATTGGGGTAGATATAGGGGGGTGGTTGCAAATTTCCATAGGGGAACCCTAATTGGCTGGTTTGGGAGGTGGGGGTCATTATATAGGCAGGTTGGCTGGCCAGTTTACGCAAATGCCCTTGGTACCCCTCTCTCGCGTCCGGTGATCGCGTTCGTGACCGCCGAGACTCCGTACGGACTCCAATTTCGACGAAATCTCGAACCACGCGCTCAGCGCGTCGAGCCCGTCGATCGTATCTCACTGCGGTGACATTCCGACAACATTTTTCTGCGCCCCACAAAATAATCCGTTTATTAAATAAACGGGGTTTTCGTTCCGGTGGCGATGGCTGGTCCTGTGCCGGTAGCGACGGTGCTCGGGTGAAATCCCGGTGTCGCAAGGTCGTGTGTCGTGGTGGAAAGGGTCGGTCACGCATCCGATACGAGAATACGGGGGGAAATAACCGCCGATCGATAAATCGGGGATGCAAACACCGCAAACAAATCAGACAATCAAACAATTCATACTGAAAACAAATTTTTTTAATTTTTGTGAAATCTGGGCTGTTACAATACAACACCACCAAGGGATCTCGTCCTGAGATCCAGAACGATCCGGGGGAGAGGAGGGAGAGTAAACCTGGGCATTTCTCGGGCCGGGCCGGGTTCGGGCCGGGCTTGAGAAAGCCCGGTGCAGAAAACTCCAAGCCCGAGCCCGGCCCGGCCCGGCCATCGGGCTGCAGAAATCGGGTCCGAGCCCGGCCCGAACATGGCAAAGCCCGACAAAGCCCGACAAGCCCGGCCCGATCCTTCATTAATTTATGTTTCCTGTAAGCCCGAGCCCGGCCCGATCAGTGTATTTAGCCCGATTGTGAAGCCCGAGCCCGGCCCGAATGACAAGCCCGACCCGGCCCGGCCCGGGTTTTTCGGGCCGGGCTCGGGCCGGGTCGTCGGGCCGGGCTGCCCATGCCCGGGTCTAAGGGAGAGAAAAGAGACGACGATCTTCAACACCACCAACAAGAGACTGCTCCATGTCGACGTCGAACTTCTGTCGAGATAATTTCCGCAGAGAGACGGTAACGTCGTCGAAAAAACGAAACCGTCGGTGTCAAGAGGAGGAACGACAGTCAAACCTGGTCAAAGGGATAGTGCTTTTCGACGCAAGTCGTGAAAACACCGGGTAAAAGGAGGGATGGCAATGGATGACTCAGATGATAACCGAAATCGGAGAAGCTAAAGGTACTACAGGAATTCCCACCTAAGCTCGGAATCGAGACAATACGCTGCAAGCAAGGCATTGTAATGATTTCGATACTCCACACTCTCGAGATCCTAAAGTTTGAAAGGGGATAAGTCAAGATTAAAACACTTACGGCACTTGTCCTGATCAGAGTAAGGGTAAGGCCCGATATGCGGTACTGCTCCAGATCTAGATGTTTCCATCCAGATCCGGGGACGAAGCACATATCGGTCCCATCGCGACATATGACAATGCCATATGCCCCGGATTTCCAACATGATATCACAACATTACAGATACAAGGGTACAACATCTCATACAATCGGCATACAACTGCCTTAAATACAATACAACAGCGGAAGGCATATGTCTGAGTACAGACTACAATCAAATGCCTAGTGGCAAAGAGAAAAACATCGATCCCATAACCACACGGGTCCAGGCCCTCTGCCGGGATCCGCCTAACTAGTCGTCGTCGAGTCTCCACGTGAAACGTCGATCACCATACCTGTCGTCGATGAAGAACCCTGAAAAGAGTTTGGGGGTAGTATCATGAATACAGAAGTACTCAACATCCAACTGTACTGGTCAACCGACCCAACAAGGACTTCATCACTCGTCATTCTAGGACAACTAGTAGTTTACGGTAAGGATGGGGTAAGTGGTGAGGTCACTGCCACACTAGCATTTATGAAGTGGCTAACGATCTAGAGAGTAAGGTAAGAAGCCAAGCATTCGATGAGGAATCGCCCCCAACAAGTCTTGCTATCAACTACTACGCGAACATAACACCTATTCTATCCTTATCCTCCTCTTCGCATCCCGACGAAGAAGAAGCAGTCAAGGCACACACACGCGTTGATCAAGTTATATTAAGATTATCTCAGTTGTTGTTGTTGTCTATGAACAAGGAGTAGGTCTCAAGTCGTTCATAACCGTGGACACGGCTTTTCGAAAAGATTTAACCCTGCAGGGGTGTACCAACTGCCCATTACAAGGCTCCGCACGCACGCCCATCACTCTCAGTTGCTACCCATGATAGGCAACCATTTTATATGATTTAGTCCCAAGAGATCCGGAACGACAGGTCCCTCTAACTAACAACGAACAAATCCGGGTGGCCCCGGTGAGTCGACATCCAACTCAAAAGCCGGCCGCGCTCTCGAATCGGCCTCTATCGTCTGGATGAGGTCGGGTTAATTGCCCAAACAGATGTGGACAACCCCCTAGCTTCCTGAGATGGACCAACAAGAGAAACCACGTCTCCGCTGGCCCAAGTTGTTTTAAAACTGCTGGGAGCTCACCAGTCACACACACATTTTCAAATGGTAAATCAGCTTGGGCCACCACTAGAAATGTTTGAAGCTAGATAGGTAAGAAAAGGGGACCCCATAAAATCCCACACGCGGTTAGGCACGCTCAGTCTTAAAACCAATACCTGGAACTCGGATCCTAGGTGACTCGAATGGAACAAAGCGTCGGGGCGGGATAGCCTAGACCTTCCATCCTTCGTCGAATATAGTCAATATTTATAATAATCATATCATCAACAACAATATAATAATGTGATATCCCAAACCAAGGAGTAACAGGGTAACATCGTAGCATCCTAAGCATGCATACTAAGCAGGGGCTGAGCAACGAGCAATTGTAACATAGCAGTACAAGGTTTGCTGGGAAGAGACATGGCTGTATCGGTTTGAAAGAGGTTGTAAACATGTGGTAGGATCAAACATCGAACCTAACCTAGACTAGCATGCAAACCGCTGGTTGAAATAGAATGGATCATAAGTAATGTATAGTCCTTGCCTGTTGATAAGTCGGGTTTCGAAGGTGTAGTTGATCGCAAGCTCGCATCGTCTCCGAGAGGTACCCGCGGAAGCACACAAGACGATAAACACTGCAAAGCAATCAACGAGCAAGCACTCTATTACTACGGGGCAACACAAGATCAAGCAGACAACACATAGCACGACAACGCGATACGGATCTATCGTCGAGAACGGTTACTAACAGTTTAAGTGGGGTATCGGTCACACACGACGAATACCGCACGTTTACGGTGGTTCAAGGTTCTTAGCTACAGGTGATCAACAAAGGTTGTTAACATGACAACTCAAGCAAGCATGACATAGCACACAAACATGTCAAGAGGTGAAGCACAAAGTAAACTATCTATGCTCGTCAATTTAAGTGAGGTACAATCCTAAACATGACATAACACTACGTGCCGCACGATGATTAAAAGATTTGGTACTGTTCTGCCCTAAACCACATTTTAGGTTGGTACAAAGCAAACAATAGCATAAACACAAAGTACACGAAAAACTAATCAAGTTACATATAAAGAACACCCAAACGGAGTTACGGTTAAAAAGATATAAGCAAAACAAGTTACAGGCATAATCTGCCAACATCACGAAGCACACTTTAGAGCAATGCATAAACAGGTTAATGAATGCAAACGTGCTCACAAATGACATGGAACTAAAGTAGACATGACATGGAAGGCATGTCAAAAAGAATCATGCAAAAAAGTATCATAGATCAAAAGATATTAAGCAAACAACATGGCATCGGAACGTTACAGACTTAGAAAAAAACAGAGGTGTCTGTCAACAACAGCAGCATAGCAACTTTGGAGCTCAATAACTATATGACCAGCAAGCATATCATGACAATGCAATACATGTAATGAAAGTAAACATGATGCTTAACAATATGCAATTGGAATCAATCAATTTCGATAAACGGTCGCGGCACACTCGTCGACCGAAGTTGCAACAAAATAACAGTTTTCAGCAAAGCAGCACATTAACATCAGGATCACCACTTTGGAGCAAGATTTAATATAGCTAAAGCAGTCAAACATGACAAGCTAAAGCATGGAAATGAAGTATACATGATGCTTAACACATAGAAAAAAGAATCAATGCAATAAGCCTCATGGATGTGTCACAATCATCACCCAAAGTTGCAACAAAATATTAACAGCAGCACTTAACAGGAATTAGTAGCAGTTTAACGGCCTGATGCCCACTTCAACGCAGAATTAAACTATCTAGACGGCCTCAAACGGAAAAACTTTACATACGAACGCTAGAGCACGCAAAACTGAGCAACTTTCGTTTTGGGGGCATCGTCATACGAGCTACGGATTCATCGCAATAATCGTCGCAAAAACAGATCAGCAACAATCTAATTCCAGGACTTAGAAAAAAAAACCACAGGGTTAATTCACAGAAAAAAAAGGGCCTCACCCATCTTGGGCTCGGTCCACTGGCCGGCTGGAGGAGATGGGCCACAGGTGCGTGGAGGCTGGGCCGCGGTGGCCTGGGCCGTGGGGGCGCAGGCCGTGGCCTGGCAGGCCGGCCCAGGCTGGTGAACCAGCTCCAGCTCACCGGTCGGGCTCCTCCCGATGCCCCCGACGGCGGCGGCGGTTGCAGGGCTCCGGCGAGCCTCGAAGGCGGGTCCGGCGAAGGCAGAGGAGGGTTGCGGAGGTCGGCGCGGCTGGATCCGGTCGAGGTGGCGCCGACTTGGTGACGGGGAGGCGCGGCGACGAGGTGGTCCGAGCCGAGCTCGGCGGCGGATCCATGGCGGCGGTCGCCGGCCAGTGTGGCGATCTGCATCAAAGGGAGGAGGTGAGGCCGCGCGGCGAGGAGAGAAGAGGGAAGGAGCACGGGAGGAGAAGGGGCGCGAGGAGGAGATGGCCGGCGCGACAGCCGTGGTGGTCGCCGGCGGCAGCGCGCAGAGACGGGCGGCGGCGCCAGATGGGCCGCGCGGGCCCGCGGCGGCGGCTCCAAGGCCCTGCGGGGCCCGAGGCGGTGGAGAGGCTGGTTGGTGCTACGTGGGGGTGACGTGGAGGCTTCAGAGCCCTCCATCTCGCGATCCGACGGCCGGAAATTGTTGGGACTTAGGGTTTCGGGGAGAGGAGGATGTGAGGGAAAAATTGGGGTAGATATAGGGGGGTGGCTGCAAATTTCCATAGGGGAACCCTAATTGGCTGGTTTGGGAGGTGGGGGTCATTATATAGGCAGGTTGGCTGGCCAGTTTACGCAAATGCCCTTGGTACCCCTCTCTCGCGTCCGGTGATCGCGTTCGTGACCGCCGAGACTTCGTACGGACTCCAATTCCGATGAAATCTCGAACCACGCGCTCAGCGCGTCGAGCCCGTCGATCGTATCTCACTGCGGTGACATTCCGACAACATTTTTCTGCGCCCCACAAAATAATCCGTTTATTAAATAAACGTTTATAAAATAAACGGGGTTTTCGTTCCGGTGGCGATGGCTGGTCCTGTGCCGGTAGCGACGGTGCTCGGGTGAAATCCCGGTGTCGCAATGTCGTGTGTCGTGGTGGAAAGGGGTTGGTCACGCATCCGATACGAGAATACGGGGGGAAATAATCGCCGATCGATAAATCGGGGATGCAAACACCGCAAACAAATCAAACAATCAAACAATTCACACCGAAAACAATTTTTTTTAATTTTTGTGAAATCTGGGCTGTTACAGTAATGGATTTCATAAATTGAGCCTTCATCTCTTGTTCATATGTCTTGTAGTATCCCTGCCACAACTCTCTCTCTATTGTCCTGGTATTGATTAAACACTGGGGTGTTCTCCTGAGTGCGAGTACCAGGGGGTGTAGGTGGTTCAGACAATATTTCTTGAGTATGACTAGGAAATCCAGTAGGTGATCTATCTGGTTGTTCTGGTAGGAGGTAGATCTGCAGGTGGTGGCCTAGTGCATTGTTTTGTGAGTTCTCTTCTCTAGTTCCAATTGTTTGCGTAAATACTCAGTTCTTGCATTAGTCATCTCATTTTGAGCTTGTTGCAGAGTAGGTGATTTGACAGTGTGACTTTGATCAATGGCTTCTTCAGTTTCTCTTAAGAAGTCGTCTGGCTGTGACAAAGTCTTCAGTACTTCAGTTATCGCTGACAACTGAGATCCCAAATCAAATATAGCCTTTTGAACTGTACCTACTGCAGCAGAAATATCTCCTTGAGTTTTACTTATTCCTTGGACATCACCCTCAAGTTTACTGCTGTGCAAATAGATGTTGTCTCTTATTGTTGTTGTTGGAGAAAGTCATCACGCATGGACAGTAGTTCATGCAACTCGGTGTCATTGATGCTCTTGTCACCTCTCCCCATCGCGTTGATCTGCTAGTAAAAAAAAGAAATTACAAACGAACTCGTCGACAACTCGGATTGGACAACAGATCCTTCCGTCGCTTCGATCCGCGTCTCCAATGATGCACAATTGCACGGATCAGCGAAGGGCTCAAAATTTTACTCCCGTGAAATGGATTCGTGGTAACTGATCCACGCTACTGATCTGCGCCAGAATAATTCGCCGCCACCAACGCCGCCGTGAAATAGCATGCCGCCACCGGTGTCTCCGCTAGCCGTTCGCCGCCTAACCAATTCCTGACGGAGGACATTGCTTGCAACGGCGGTGAGGTGTGTGCTTGCGGAGCTGTACGATGGTGTGATGGGGTGGTGCTCCCTGTGTCCGAGGTCGAACATCCCTGTCTTGGAGTGACTGCCGCCATTGAGGTTGGCCGGTTGTCGAGGGCAGATGGATCCGGGCCGGGGATCACAGGAGTGGGGTGGCGGTGGTCACTGAGGGAGGATAGGTGGCGTGCAGTTGTGGGGACGGGGGTGGTGGCGCGGCTCATGTCGGCCATATCCATTGTCGTGCACACACACGCCTTGGGGATGGACTTGCACGCTAGCTGCTCCCTCTCTCCCAGTGACGCGCATTGTGCTGGTACAAATGGACCTGCTGCTGAGGTCCGCGAGCTCTTGTCGTGGCTCCCGAGGTCCCAAGCTCTCGTCCAGATCCCGTCCAGCTGAGGGAGGCACAACACATCCGCAAGCCGAGCGGGACGATCACGTCCACGACAAGGCCCATTCCCTCCAAAGTCCATAGGGTGAGCGGTTTAGCGTTTGGGAGCCTCACGTAGGGCGAGAGCAAGGTGCAGAAGCGGGTGGGGGTGAGGATCCTGTGCACTGTGTCGGGGCTCACCGGTGACGAGCGGTGGTGGGGTTCCTGGGAGGCGGTGAGGCACGCGCGATGCGGACAGTGGTTAGTGGCTGCAATTTGGTAGGGCAGGAGGGAAATGAACCGGGAGCGGGCTGGGCCAGTTTTTTTTTTACGTTTGTTAGACGGGTTTGGTTCGATTCTGTAAAAAGAACCTTGAAAAAGTAAACCGCTGATACACAGTCAGCACTGAAATTGAAAAAAACTAAATGGGGGGTAAAATGTGTCATAAGCCTGAATTTAGGGTTATATGTTTTGGTGTTCCAAAGCTATCAGCAAGACCCAGTAACTCATCTAACACAATGTTTTGTGCATACACCCGGTACAAAATAACCTTTATTACTATATGTAATTATCTTGATTCATCTTTTCTGAAAGCTCTAGTGAAGCTAGCTGGGTCCTGTTTAGTGTGCACGTCAAATTGTGATTCCTACATTCACCCTTAGAAACAAGTATTTAGCAAAGCCATGCATGTCCATGTGATGGCTGAAGGATTTCTAGAATAGGCCTACATGTCTGTGGTTTCTATTAGGTGGAGGGCTATATAGACAACTAGATGATACCCCGCACGTTGCTGCAGGAACGGTTAAGAAAGAATTTGATGTTTTAAAACATGTGAAAAATTATGAAATATAGTATAATTTGATTATAAATTATTTTTTAAAGGAAATATTTTTAAAGTAAAAAATCTAAGAAAATTTGATGAAAATTCCAAAAATGAGTTTGATTTTTTGTTTTGTTAATCTTGTTACTTGACAATACTAGTAAGCGTGCACATGCAACACACGAATAATAAAATATTTCTAGACATTCAAATATTTTTGAAAACTTAAATCAAATGTCGTCATCCTCTGATGGTGACGGCCGTGACCACGGATCTCGCTATCCTGACCTTCTCAATCGCCGTCACCATAAAGGACGTACCTCGGCGTGAGGTAGCGCGTGTAAGGGGTGCGGTTGGATGAGATAACCGATCAAAGACGCACGACTGGCATTGGCTTGGCTCCTACCAGTCGGCACAACAAGTTGTGCATGGGTACACCATCATGTCGATGGGCCTGCACGATCCGTTGGCGAGCGTCAAATTCCTGAACGCTCTATCGCTCCTGGCGTTGGGGACGAACCGGGTGGCCATCGCACACGAGCAGTGTGAAAACCGGGAGGCGCACGAGCGTCGCGAAGCGGAGCGCGCCGATGAAGTATATGTCAGTTGGTGACCACACCTTTTAGATTTCTATGGAACACCAAAAGCATTAATACAAAATCAATCAATTGCTTTCTGAAGAAAAAATGTATTATTTTTGCATAATGTTCTCAAATCCCACACAAAATCAAATATGAACACTTGTCCGTGGATAACAATCAATGTCTGTTCATTTGCTGACCTTTCTTACATAACTGGTGTACAAAATGAGCGAATACCAGAAAATATGTCAATATATAACATCTTGTTCTCTTGAAAACGGAAAAGAAATCCGCTAGGTTCATACTCAGTCTCGAATTTTGGCATACCAGATCGATGTGAAGTCTAATCGTACAGACTATTCCAGAATGCACTGAATCACTCTAGATGGCTACATGTTCATTACATTCTTTTTCCAGTGCCTCCATCTTACAAGTCTAATTTATAAGCCCATATATGTTTAAATTGAGCAAACCTTTAGCACCAGTATAGTAAGGTAAGAGCAAACCTTTTAGGGGCAAGGCTAGCTATTTGGTTCCAGTAGAAGTCTACATAGTGAAGCAAACACCTTAAACAACCAGTGGCGAAATAACTTGCATTAAGAAGAGACACTATATTACCTATTTTATAGGAGTAGTATAGAAGAACAAGTCTGTCAGAAGCACTGTCACCAATAATTTTTTGTTGGCCTTTGCGCAAATAATAAAATGTAGAGTTCATGGTTTTATTCACCCTAAAGCATAGAATTCCAATCCAAGCATTCCAAAATGGCCATACCAGGTTGTGCAAGACCGACAATAGCAGGTAGCACTGCTGCTAGAAAAATGTGTATCACAATCACACCTGAAATTGCAATAAAGAGTTGATTGCGACTTTGCTAATTTGAACATTTGGTAATCACAATTATATAATCTTTATGAATTAACACAACATCACAGTGCCTAAATATTTCACTTGGAAATCTCTAGGCAATTGTTTCCTCTTTAGCAACTCATGCGCAAGCAGAGGGTGTCCTGAACCCCATTGAAACCAAATGGGATGATATAGTAGCAAATATGCCTCCCAAGATATGCTACATATAGACGCCAAATATGACCTTTGTTGGATTCAAGAAGTATTAATACGCTTAAAAGGAGAAGTGAGTGAAATTAGAACTCAACTAACACATGAGGAAGGGGAGAAGTTAAAATAAAACTTCAACATAACACAATAGTATCAGTTGCAACATAGGAGCTCTAGGAAAATAAACCTTGATTCTCTGCATTTTGGATCCCCAATCATGGCCTTCATCAAGAGATTTTCTCTGTTGACAGAGTTGCACTTCCCCTTCTAGCACTCATCACTACATTGAATGACCATTTCAGTGCCTTCTTTTCAGAGCCTTGCCTAGAGATAGGTATCCAAATGGCGAAGATACCTTCGAATGAACATGCAAGTAAAAACTCAGTCTGTGTACAGAAGTCATCTTCACATGCTTATAACTATACAGATTTTGAGTAGTTGCGCGTGTTAGACTAGCTATGTGGGAAGGTGTTTTCTGTATGCTGCTCAAGCTGCTACAACTTGTATTACATAGTGGGTATATATAGGAGTACAAGGTCTGTTTGGACCTCACAGATTTCTACAGCCAGCTTTCTAGAGCTTTCTATGAACATCTTACTACAGCCAGCTTTCTAGAGCTTTCTACAGCTAACCTGAGTTTGCTACTGCTATCCTAGCCTAAGATTTACATACAGTACTACTAGTACATTCTACGAGTTTTACCTACAGTAGTACTAGTACATTCTAGAAGCTACTGACTTAATTCCTAAGCAAGGATTACTCTCACAATTCTCCCCCTAATCCTTGCTCTTCAAGCTTGGCTTGATCTGAATCATCCCAATTCGAGCACGCAGATCCTGAAACTTCACTTGCCCCAACGATTTTGTCAAAATGTCAGCGAGCTGATCTGATGTTTTGATGAAGCTGATGTTGATGCTTCCATCTTCCACGCATCCTTTGATGAAGTGGTACCGAAGATCGATATGTTTGCTGCGTTTGTGGAAGACTGGATTTTTTGCTAATGCTATGGCAGACTTGCTATCCACCTTTAGCTCAACTGTCTTAACTTTTCTTCCTTGAAGTTCCCCAAGCAGTCGAGCCAGCCAAATTCCTTGGGTTGCTGCGGTTGTGGCTGCCACATACTCTGCCTCGTAGGAAGACATATCAACGACTCTTTGCTTGAGAGATTGCCAACTTACCAAGCAGTTGCCGAGGAAGAATAGTGAGCCACTCGTGCTCTTCCTGGTGTCAATGTCTCCAGCGAGGTCACTATCGCTATAGCCAATCAGTCCCGCCTCCTTTGCCTTTCGCCTGTAGTGAAGACCATAGTGGGTCGTGCCAGCAACGTAGCGAAGAATTCTCTTCACAGCCATCATGTGCTTCTTCGTGGGTTGTTCCATGAATCGACTGACGAACCCAACAGCGAAGGCCAGGTCTGGCCTGGTGTGGACGAGGTAGCGAAGGCTGCCAACGATTCGTCGGTACTCCGTAGGGTCCACCTTTTCTGCTGTACTCTCACGGCTCAGTTTGAGCCGCTCCTCCATTGGAGTGTGTGCAGAATTCTGCAGCCTTCCATTCCTCCCAGCTGAAGGATGTGTGAGGCATAGTGTGCCTGACATAGGCTGATGCCGTCACCGTGCTGCTGGACTTCAATTCCGAGATAGAATGACAACAATCCAAGGTTACTCATCTGGAATTTTGTCTTCATCTCGTCATTGAAACTCTCTATTGCTCCCTTGGATGAACCTGTGATGACCAGATCATCTACATATACTCCAACGAGCAAAGTTGTATCACCGTTGGTGCGTCGGTAGAATGCATGCTCGTGCTCGCTCTGTTTGAAGTCCATTTCTTTGAGTGTGCAATCAAGCTTCGCGTTCCATGCTCGTGGTGCCTGTCGTAGACCATAAAGGGCCTTGCGTAGCTCCATAACGTTTCCTTCTTCTCCTTGGACGACGAAACCGGGTGGCTGCTTCACATAGACTTCCTCCTTTAGTTCTCCATTGAGAAAGGCTGATTTCACGTCCATGTGGTGGACATGCCACCCCTCCTGGGCAGCCAGAGCAAGCAACAACCGGATTGAATCCATGCGAGCCACGGGAGCAAAGACTTCATCAAAGTCAATGCCGGCTTGTTGGACAAAGCCGCGGGCGACCAACCTCGCTTTATGTTTGATTACTTTGCCGGCTTCATTTCTCTTCAACTTATAGACCCATTTGAGGCCTATTGGTCGATGCCCGTGTGGAAGATCCACGAGCTCCCATGTCCTGTTTTGCTCTACCGCCTCGATTTCCTTGCGCATGGCTGCCTGCCAAGCCTTGTCACACTCAGCTTCTTCAAATGAGCACGACTCCCCCGTGCTGGTCAAGTGAAGCTCAGAGTCGAGGTTGCGCGGTGCGAGCACGGGCACTGGTTCTTCTCCAATTAGATTCTCGACCATGCGATAGCGAACTGGTGTGTCGCCATGTGCAGCATCGAGTCGATCATCATCATCTTCTGGTGGCGTGACACATTCTGGAGTTGCTAGCGTTGCAGCACTTGCTGGAGCAAATGGAGGTGATGGCGGTGCGCTGGTTGAGGTGCCTTGATCTGCATGTCTCGATGATGCAGGTTCGTCTTCTCCTGAACCAGACATCTGGCTGGGCGTCTTGATGATGTACTCTATGTTAAAATTGCTGCCAGAGTATTTGCTGCCTTATGCTGCCCAATCCCAGCCATGTTCTTCATCAAAGATAACATCACGGGCGATGCGGACACACCTTGTTGCTGGGTCCAGGAGCCTGTAAGCCTTTACTCCTTCCTCGTAGCCGATAAAGACAACAGGAGAGCTGCGGTCATCAAGCTTTCGTAGGTTCCCTTGTTCCTTGACATACGCCAAACACCCAAAGGTGCGAAGGTAGTGGACTGCCGGCTTACGACCGTGCCATGCCTCATAAGGTGTCTTTCCAGTGAGGGATTTGGTGGGAGCTCGGTTCAGCAGGAAAACAGCAGTGCTCACCGCCTCCCCCCAAAATTCCGCTGGCATACTCCTCTGTTTCAGCAGAGCACACGCCATTGCCATCACCGTCTGGTTCCTCCGCTCGACTACACCATTCTGCTGCAGGGCATACAGAGCGGAGAAGTGGCGCTGGATTCCTTCATCAGCACAGTAGGCGGCAAACTCCGTTGAGGTGAACTCGCCACCGTTATCGGTACGGAACACGCGCAGTTTGCGTCCGCTTTGAGCTTCTGCTGCTGCCTGGACTCTTTTGATGGCTTTCGGTGCATTGTTCTTGCCTGACAAGAGCATCACCCGCATGTAGCGAGTGGCGTAATCCACCAACAACAAAAAATAGCGCCGGCCTCCGGGTGTTGCCGGCGAGATAGGACCACAGAGGTCCCCATGGACGAGCTCAAGTAGCTCTAGTGCGCGGTACCTTGCTTGTCGAGGGAATGCGCTGCGGCGATGCTTGGTGATGACGCACGTGTCGCAAAACTGCTCCACATGCTCCGACCGTGGCAGCCCACGTGCCATGTCGTGGCGCCCCATTTTCTCCAAAGCTTCAAAATTGAGATGCCCAAATCGCTCATGCCAGCGCCAAGCAACATCATCACGGTGGGCAGAGACAGATTGGTCGCGCAACCTCAAGATAGATGACGTAGAGACGATTTCGGCCGCGCCTAACCCGAACAAAGAGTTGACCTTGCTGGTCCCATATGCAAAGAACACCTCTCCTGATCAGCACACTTGCGTCACCCTCGTCAAGCTGACCAATGTTGATAACGAGTTCTTCAGGCGTGGGATGTAGTAGACGCCGCTGAGAGCCTTGTGTTCGCCGTTTCTGCCAGCGAAGATGATGGTGCCGACGCCCTTGATTTCGACAACTGAGCCATCGCCGAATCTGACGGTGCCGGTGACCGTTCGGTCAATTTCAGCGAAGGCATCGCCCCGGCCCGTCATGTGATTTGTGGCACCGGTGTCAAGGTACCAGCCCTCGATTCGCTCGTCGTTGCTGCTCGTCCCGAGGTAGGCTTTTGCCTTCGGTTTGTCGATGTGAAGTGGGGCTTGCTCTGGAGGTGTAGAAATGTCCTTCAGCACTATGGCTGGTGTTGGAGCGATGCTTTGCTGCACCACCAGGGCTGTGGCTGGAGCGTCGCTTTGTTGCGCCTTCATGACATGGACAGGAGCTTCACTTTGCTGCACCGTCAAGGCCAGGGCATGAGTAGTGTCGCTGACTTGTGCCATGAGGAGAGCAGGCTCCTCATCATTTTCCTCTGCTTGGGCCAAGTATGCCCTGTTTCCATTTTTCTTGGGCTACCAGCAGTCCTTGGCCCAATACCCAGGACGGCCACAATTGCGGCATGTGTCATCGCGCTGGCAGTCCCTAGCTGCTGCACGATCGCTGCCGCCTTCTCCATCCTTCTTACGCAGTGGCCGGCGTCGTTGTTGTGGCCTGCCCCGCGCAGGCCTGGAGAAGCTGCCTCCTTGGCGCTCCTTCATCTTTTGTTGCCACTGCTCCTCAGTGAGTAGAAGCTTGCCCTGCTCACGCAGCGGCTCCGGTGACTCAAGACGATCCTCTACTGCCTTCAGCCGACTAGTGACCTCCAACGACATATCAATAGTGTCAAGGAGGGTCTCGATTGCAAGGGCTATCTGCGACAGCTTAGGTGGGACAACTCGCAAGAACTTCTCGACGACTTGAGTTTCATTGATAGGTGCCCCGAGCGTGGCGAGGCTTGTGACGAGGTTGGTGAGGAGCAACGCGAAATCATCAATGGACTCCCCGTCGCGGAACGAGATCATCTCAAATTCCTTCTTCAGCTGCTGCACCTTGCCCTTCCGTACGCGGTCTGAACCAACGCGTCGAATCGCCTTCCACGCCTCCTTCGCTGTCCGCTTGACAGCCAAACCAACAATCATTTCTGGTTGCACCGCTTGCAAGATGGCCTCCAATGCCATTCGATCTGTGTGGAAGTCGTCGGCGCCGAGCTCGATAGCATCCCAAATGCCCCGGGCTTGCAGCTTCACCTTCATGAGGAGGCTCCATTCGGTGTAGTTCGTCCGCGTCAGCATGGGGTAATTGCCGCCACCAACTTCCTTCACGACACGCTCGACGACAACCTCGCGTCTTCCAGGCGTCGCGACTTGACAGACGCATTGCCCGCAACACCCTGCTCAAGTGGAGTTGACATCTCATGATCCTCTCCTCTCCTTGCCAACCTGGCTCCGGTACCAAATGTTAGACTAGCTATGTGGGAAGGTGTTTTCTGTATGCTGCTCAAGCTGCTACAACTTGTATTACATAGTGGGTATATATAGGAGTACAAGGTCTGTTTGGACCTCACAGATTTCTACAGCCAGCTTTCTAGAGCTTTCTATGAACATCTTACTACAGCCAGCTTTCTAGAGCTTTCTACAGCTAACCTGAGTTTGCTACTGCTATCCTAGCCTAAGATTTACATACAGTACTACTAGTACATTCTACCTGTTTTACCTACAGTAGTACTAGTACATTCTAGAAGCCACTGACTTAATTCCTAAGCAAGGATTACTCTCACAGCGCGCATAGGGAATGTTGGGCATATAAAATGAGGTCTTGTACAAAAATGAAATTTTCTACACCAACATATAAATTAATGTTTCTTCTACAAGAGAACAAAAAAATAATATTTCTTTTAACTTATATGTATGATATGCAAACCTTCAGTTATCCCTTTTTTTGCTTGAAGATGTAAGTAGTTGATTATAAATAACTCTAGCTCCATGATATTTTCATGGAAACAAAATATGAGCTTACATTAGTTTTTTCCAAGAAGTGAGAAACAAAGCCAAGGATTAACAGCGCAAGGTCTGCAGAATCTGAAAATCTAATTAACTATAAGGTATTGTATATCGTATGAAAGTCTTCAACATGTTTGTCCTGAGCCATATTTTGGAGCAAATCTGGTTCTGCATCACTGTATTATGACTGGATTACTCACACCATACTGGAAAAGTATGCATATCACATTCTCAATCATTTACAAATTCGTAGTGCCAAAATGGACCGATATGAGATCAGTACAGAAATCATTAATACAATGAAAACCACGGTGTGCTCACCCTGGGGGAGGCGGAGAGGAGCGAGGGTAGTGCGGCAGGGCCATGCGCTTCCGGGAGCGCCTCTTCTCGCCCGACCGCGTCCTCATCGGCGGCCGCGACACGCCCGAGGGCCAGGTCCTCAAGGACGTGTACGCGCACTGGGTCCCCGACGACCGCATCATCACCACCAACCTCTGGTCCGCCGAGCTGTCCAAGCTCGCGGCCAACGCCTTCCTCGCGCAGCGCATCTCCTCCGTCAGCGCCATTTCCGCGCTGTGCGAGGCCACCGGCGCCGACGTCACCGAGGTGGCCTACTCCATCGGCAAGGACTCGCGCATCAGCCCGTGCTTCCTCGCCGCCAACGTCGGCTTTGGCGGCTCCTCCGGGCTCCGGGGGCGCAGGACCTAGCGTCAAGGTGGAGGGTGATGCCGGTGGCACAGGACCTGGGACGCGAGGTGGAGGGATCTCGCGCATACGGCGCCGCCGGGTGGAGCGGTGCGGTTAGGCATGGAACTGGGCGTGGGGCTGGAAGTTGAATTTTTTTTTTGGCGTGGTGGGAGGTTGAGGAGTAACTGCGTTTTGATGGCTTACAAACCGTGGTTAGTGCTAAACATGGAATCACTATGGATCGTTAGATTTCATTGATTGGATGGTGGTGATTGTTTGGATCTCCGCTTTTGGCTCTTTTATAGGTGTAGTAGATATAGAGAAATTAAATGCAATGTAACTCATAATTTGAATTTCTATAAAAAAAGTTGCTTATAAATTATGAAGTTGAGTGCATAAAAAAGTTAGTACTATTTATTTGTGATAGGTTGCATGCACATGCAAAGCTAATGGGAGCATGTGCATGAAGAGTTAGTGGAAGTGTTTTTACATGGTGGACCTACTTGATGATGTGGATAGCATGTCAAGATAAATAGGTTAGTGGGGATGAACTATAAGTATTATAGATGCCCTTTTTAGCCTCAGTGTAATATAATTCAATCTAATCCAGTCAAGCGAAGGGAATCTCATTGAGTGTTCACTACTTAAGGTTGCCTGACAAGGGGCTACCCAGTTCCGCTGGCTGCTGCAAATTTCTCCTACTCATTGCTCTCCCAGTTGGGTCCTGATCTGTCATATCAAGGCCTATTCAGGTCACTGGCGATTTAGCTCGCTAATGGCAGCTGGCACAGGTCACACTGTTCCAGCACCATCACTTTAAGTGTTCGCCATCTTGTCCTGATGTTGTTGTTGTCTAATGTGAGCTGTGTGGAGGCAAGAAGACTGATTCCCGTTTCCCTAATGCTCCCTAAGGTTAGATGATGCATGTTTTGTTCTATTGAGCTTGTGGGTTGCTCTTTGTTTGTGGGTCAGCGACATGGTTTCGGTGTGCTGATGGGCAGTGTCTCCATTCTGTACACGGTGGACTGGCCATGTACATTACTAGTTGCAGTACAGGTACATCACTGTTTACATCCAAATCAAGTATGCGGTGTCCGCTAGAGGCCTACAAGCAGCCAAGTCCTAGCCTCCAGTCACCTGATAAATTACTGATTAGCAACTTCTGAAGCATTGATGTTATTCAGAACTGTAGTAGTTAGGGGCCCACAAGAGAGTTGAAGCAGTCAAACTTTACGATCTTTAACCAAATTTATAGAAAAACTATTCATATATACAAATATATACTATATGAAAGTACGTCGCATGATTTATCTAATGATATGTATTTGGCATTCCAGATGTAGATATTTTTCTCTACAAATTTGGTTAAAGTTTGACTTTTCAAAAAAACCTATAGGCACTGCATTATGGAGTGAAGGGAGTATAAAGTTAAATGCATTACGATGTAATAGGATTCAGCTGTCAATTCTTTGATAGTTGTATTTTTGTAGCTATATCAAGTGAGCTGTTCATGTAGTCTCTCGGTAAGGTTATCTTGTTTCCAGACGAATCTTCATTTGTATAGGGCTATAGGTGGTGCAAGATGTGCATGCTGAATCATGTCACTTTCTCTTCCCCCAAAAAGCTCGAAGAATATTCATATGTCCATTCACCAGCTGTGGTCATGTCAGGACTGAGGACCTTTCCTGATAAATATGAAGATAGAAAATCGTGAATGTAAAACAATTTCGTATCCTTGGTCTGTTCTTTGCATGCTGCGATTTCCTCCCATATCTATATATTATCTTTTCATATCCTTCTGTGCGCAGGTTTCATCCATCTTGTGTGGCGATGACCATTGAGCAGGCCAAAAAACTAGACCGCTTCAGGTGCTCAGACTGTGCTAAGGAAAATGACAATGAACCAAATTCTGAGCCCAAGGTAAGCTTCTATTTTGTTCATTATATATCTAAAGGGCATTTTAATATAATTATACAACCTTTTAGGTTATATCTTATCTGATCCATTTTAGTTGTAATTTCATCTGTGAAATTGTCTTGCAACTCTTAGCATTATTTGTGCACTATACCATGTTCATTGTGGAGACTAGCGGCTGAGCAAATTCCCAGAAGGCTTTTGTTTTCTGCCTCTTTCAGATATTGGAATAAACTCTAATCACTCAAGGTTAATATATAGTAATACTCTGAATTCTGATGCTTTATTGATCGTGGGAGAAGCCCAATATATAAGAGGAATAACTTGTCTGACAAGCCAACTCAAAGGAAACACAAATCTGGACTCTGGAATGGATCTAATCTGGACTCTGCACCTAAAATGAACCTGAACCTAATAAATAATCCTAGTCACTTTTGGCTGGACCAGGGGTGGTGTGGACAGGGCTGGAGCCCTCCGACCATATATGGTTCCCCCATAACATCTCTCCCTCCCTCCACAAACAGCTCATCCTCGAGCTGAAACGAGGGAAAACGAGAATGAGCTTGTCCAATGGCTCCCATGGTGCATCATTTTCAGAAGCCCCAGCTCATTGCACAAGGACATGTTTCACTCTGCGGCGAAGGCTGGACCGAAGAACCTTTGTTGGTGCAGGCACCACATGAACCTCCTCAATGGCAGGAAGTGCAACAGGAGTTGCTGGCCGGTCACCATGAAACTTTTTCAGGAGACTGACATGGAACACATGATGGAGCCGAGTACCAGCAGGCAGCACGAGTCTATATGCAACAGACCCAATGACTTCAGTAACTTGGAAATGCCCATAGTAGCGAGTAGATAACTTGCCATGCTTCCGGTGGTAACGTTGTAGCTGCACGATGGTGAAGGCGAAGCCACAACCAATCTTCGGCTTCAAGCGCCAGCTCATGGTGCTTGCCATCATAATAGTGCTTTGGCCGCTGCTGCGCTTGATGGAGACACTCACCAACCTCACTAAAAGAGATTGTGCGATCTTGAAGGGCGGTGTCCACGGCTGCCACCTTGCTCATCTGCATCTATCGATCCCAACGTCCTTGTCTAGTGATATCTCCATGTATTTCATTGAGCCCCCCATGGATGCATTGCAAGTATGTGATCCTCTTCGTTGTTGATCGCTTCTCCAAATATGCCCACTTCATTCAGATGTCCCACAATACACGGCTGCCTATGTGGCAAAGCGTTTTTTGAGGGCATTGTGCGCCTCTGTGGCTTCCTCAGTCCATCGTCAATGGTCGAGGTATTGTCTTCATCAACAATTTTGTGTGTGAAATTGTTCAAGTTGTCAGGCGTTCAGCTTCACATGAGCTCAACCTTTCACCTCCAGTCTAATGGGGTAGAGTAGTAACCCGGTAGGTAGGAGTGTCTTCGTCTTCTTTCGTTGGCTGACCACACAACCACGTACCAAGTCTTTAGCAGTCTTGAACTAATTGGCGATCGACACAGACATGGAAATCAACTCAGAGTCGATGTCAACGTATTTTGGACCCCCTCGTTAGTGGCATGAGCTTGCTACAAAATCATTGGTATCAACAGGGAGGTGGGCAACATATGCACCCAATGCCCATGGAGAATCTAGTTGTCGACACAACTCCAAGGGTGGCCGTGATCATTGACGCGAATACCGGCACGAAGGGAGGTCAACTCGGGAGAAGTTCTTCCTCCGACATCTCAGCATGCAGAAGCCGGGTAGCGTCACTTGGGCCATCATATCGATACAACGAGGGAGTTAGCTGTGCTTAAGGCTGAACCTGCCTCTCTAGCCAGGTCTTTAGAGTTTGCATCCCTGTGATCCCACCATCCTTAAGTTGCTTCTCTTCAGATATAAGGGTCTGCACTTCCTCTAAAGGTTCATTAATCATCCTCCAAAACGTAAGCTTTTCAGGGGGTTTGTTTTGAGTACGGTGACATGTCTCTCCAACGAGAGGCCGTGAGCGTAAAATCACATCTTCTGCCAATTCTGAACCGACTTTGGGAGCTTGAGTTCAAAGTAGAGTTTGGGCGCAACTGGTGTTTGTGCCCTCGTAATCGTAGATCACTTCGCTGTTCTTCTGGTCTTTCACCTGGAAGGAGTATTGCCACAACTCGAAGTGTGGCTCCATCCCCATGAAGCACTCATAAATGGTAGTGAAGTTTGCTATATGGACAACCCTTTTCGGCTCCACACCCAATTTTCACTCAGATCCAATCAGAATGGGCTCTTGCCCTTAAGCGTGTGACCCTATAGGTTCACGTACACATGCACACGACTCGGATCACACCTAACTCGATCAATTGGTAGCGGCTCCTACCAAAACATGCCGACTCCCATGTGTGTGCAAAGTCATGAGACAAACGTTAACAATGTGTCATATGCAACATTTCTTTTGCCTTATGATATATGTTGTCGCGCTCAAAGCGAGTACTTGTCACCCTTGTTGATATCGCACCTTTCTTCTTGAAACCGTGATACAGGTTTCCGAACTGGGTTAACACACTTAACCCCTATCGCATGGTCATGCTTTCTGGATCTGATCACTCGAAAACTATTTCTCATCTTGGTCAACCATTTCTCGTGGTATGTATCGCGATTCACCTGAAAACTATCTTGATAACTACCCAGTTATGGAGTAGTGTTTGACAAACCCTAAGTGAGTCGGTCCTCACCTCGAGAACATGCGAGGACCTCAAGTCTAGGACATTGAATATACTCCCTCCGGTCCTTTTTACTCCGCGTATTAGCTTTGTGTCAAGTCAAACTTTACAAACTTTGACCAAATTTATACTAAAAACTATCAAAATCTACAATACCAAGTATATAAACTATGAAACTACATTTCATGATGAATCTAATCGTACTAATTTGGCATTGTGAATGTTGATACTTTTTTCTACAAATTTGGTCAAAGTAGAGATACTTTGATTTTGGACAAAACTTATATGCAGACTAAAAAGGACCGGAGGGAGTACATTGTACTTGGGACAAACATATGACAATATCTCGCTTGAAGTTCTGCCAGGAGGGAATGCTGTGATCATGCTTAAACTGGAGGTACCAGAAGTCCAGAACTGAGCATCGTCGACTAGGTGGTATGTAGCTGTCCACACGTGGTCAACATCCTCCATGTGCTGACCCCAGAAGAATTGTCCGCACCGATGAAGCCAACCAAGCAGATTGCTGGAACCATCGGAAGTTGGAAAGTCGAGCTTGAGGAAGCGTGGGACACCGGAGCTGGAGCCAGAACCAAGGTGTTGGTATGGGCGGGGGGCAATTGATGTGAGGTATTGTGAGGCGGATATGCGTGGTGGAAAGCTAGGTTGAACGGAGGGTAAACAAGGGGCCCACATTAATATTTAGCTCATGTTATAAAACAGTAAAAGTAGACATTAACCCACAATATGCAAGACAATTAATTACTAGCCTTCCATTAATATTAGTACAACGTTATGAATCTATCTACCCTTGAATTTTGATACAGTTGACACTGTAAAGTGTGTACCCTTTCATTAACATTTCTCATTATAAATTCAAGTACACATGGTTTTTTAAATGTGCATCTGTTATTTTTTGTAACCTGTAGTCCGAATCCAAAAGGCAGAGGAGGTAATCAACTCTTGATTGAATCAGCCCTTGCTGCTGCGAAGGTCAAGGTGTACAGTGCAAGAGAAAAGTGTTTGCAGAACTCGAGCTTCGTCTCTAACTTGTCAAACATTAAGTTGTGCCGTTTGGAACGGTTCTGCTCAGTTTACTCTATGTATGGTGTGCCGGTCATTGGTAGGGGAAAGAACACCGGTGATGATTTACTAGCTTAGATCTTGTGCGCTGTGTTAACTTAATGCAATTCCCTTAATAATTTAGTTACCATCTAGACTTTTAGATTCAGTCATGCATGAAATATTGCTAGTTCAAAACATTAGCAATAAACAAAGTCTTGATTTTTTGTCGATTGTATTTCTTGGAAAAATCTATGCAACAGTGTGTCCGCCGGTGTTTTCCATGCTATTATCTTTCAATGAGACTTTTTTCTTATAGAGATCAATATATGCATGCATGAATCTTTTACCTAATGCTGATGTCATCAATATTATTATTTTTGCATTTGTAAAATGATTTATCTCACAAATCGTTAATCTTATTTATGATCCATCTTCATTGTTGGGTTTGTTTTAACGAAGACTTCAAAACATTGTCATATTGACTTGTTTCAATGAAATTTTCATTATTGTAAATTGCAAGATTATCTCATCCTAGTTGCCTTAATTGTGAAGTATTGGCACAATGATTGTATATAGTTATCTGGCAAAATACTTCCATGCACTTAGGCTTGTGGTGTGCCGTAGCAAAATAACATGACAACTCAACACGATTAAAATGGCAAGCAAAACAAACCACAATGTTAATTTTTCTTTGAGCTAGATCATATTAACTAAATGTTAACAACATGAAAATCGTACATGGTTAAATTGGTAGTCAGTTGGTCAAGCACAACAAATCATCATGGCAATTCGGTATAAACAATATGACAAACATTAATGTTATTTAGGATTTTATAACAAGGCAACTCACAAAGTATCTTTCTTCCAACAAACTTTTAGAACGAAAAGGTTTTTTCACAGAGTGGCGAGATATGATCCATAATTTCATCTCTAGAGGTAGTGTGGCTATTAAAGTCAATGACGACATTGGCAACTACTTTCAAACAAACAAAAGATGCGACAAGGTGACCCTTTATGGCTCATGCTATTTAATATGGTGTTGGATATATTGGCTATTATGATTGAACATGCAAAAATTGATGGCCAAATTGAGGGACTAGTTAACCATCTTGTGGATGGAGATTATCTATACTCCAATATGTCGGCGACTCGATTCTCTTTCTGGAAGGTGACTTAGAAAAAAAAAGAAATCTAAAACTTATATTGCCAGCTTTCGAGCAACTTTCGAGTTTGAAGATAAATTTTCATTAAATCGAATTGTATTATTTTGGCGATGCCCAAAATGACTGCACACTTGTACGTAGAACTATTTGGCTGCGGACAAGGACAATTTCCTATCAGCTATTTGCACATACCGATTCATTATCGCAAACTGACCAGTGCTGAATGGAAACACGTCGAGGAAAGACTACAAAAAAGGTTAAGTAGTTGAAAATGAAAACTCTTATCGCTCGATGAAAGATTGGTTCTCATAAATTCAACACTCAATAATATGATACTATATATAATATCATTTTTCCAACTCTTAAAAAGAGTCCTACACAGATTGGACTATCTCCGATCTAGATTCTTTTGATAAGGAGATAACGAGAAGAAGTATTTCTTGGCTAAATGGAGTGTGGTTTGGAGACCCAAGGATAAAGGAGGCTTAGGAATCCATGATCTTGAGGTTAAAAATTCAGCTCTCTTAGACAAATGGCTTTTTAGGTTTTTGTTCGAGGAAAGTGTATGGCAAACCCTCTTAAGGAGGAAATGTGTCGGACCAAAGGTAGTATCCCAAATACTTTGGAAGACGGGGGACTGACACTTTTGTGTCGGATTGATGGCCATAAAGAAACATTTCTTTCGTTTTGGCTCCTTCGCTATTAAGAATAGATTGGAGATTAGATTCTGAGAGGATAAGTAGTTGGGCATAATACCACTCTCTGAGAACAATATCTCGCTTTATACAACATTGTACGTCACCAGGGTGAGACTATCGCGACAGTCATGGAACCCCCTCCCCCAATGTGACATTTAGAAGAGATTTAATCGATACTAGACTAGATTCGTGGAATAAATTGGTACAACGCCTATACACAATTTAGTTATCACTAGGGTCCGATTGAATTTCGATGGAATCTACAACAGAATGATAAATTCATGGTAGACTCTATGTATAAAGCCTTACTCCAACCTGAGATACCAGTCGATAATAATGAGAAGATCTGGCATATGAAGATTTGAAAAATATATTTGCATGATATCTCGATAGGGGAGTCATTCTTACTAACAATAATCTTGTCAAGAGCAATTGTCATGGTGGTCCACAATGCGTTTACTGTCAGCATGATGAAACAATTAAGCATTTGTTCTTTCAATGTAAATTTGCCGTTTCTATTTGGTCAGTCATCCAAGTAGCTTATGGCCTGTATCCCTCATTGAGCGTTGCTAACATATTTGGTAATTGGTTGCAGGGGATTAACCACATGTTTAGAATTCTTTTTAGGGTGGAGGCGCTAGCCATTATTTGGTCGCTATGATTATCTAAAAATAATAAGATTTTTAATGCTAAGATAACTTTATTTTTGCAGGTTATTTACCGGTGTACTGGTACTTTTCATTCATGGTCGTCGCTATGGAAGCATGTACACTGTTGAAGGACACGGTAAGAGATATTGTTTTCCAACGCGAATGGCAGCATAATCTACGGATTTGACCTCCTCAATCGACAACGACCAACAACTCTATCTAGTGCTTGTATTTCACTGCTTTTTATACTTTACTTTTTTGTGTTCAAAATTGGAGCGGCTGTGTATATCCTAGTTATGCAGACCGGGTGTAATACTTAAAACTATTAAGTAATAAAGCGCCCTTTATCGATTGTTTTTCATAAAACAAGCTTTTTATTGGCGTATATTAATATACAGTAACTTGGTAATTAGTTGCTATAATCTAACAATTTAATGGTAATGACGTGATAAATGAGTAACAACAATGTGACAAATACTAGTAAAAATAAAAATTGTTAAAACATATTAATATGAGATCTAGTTTCTGAGAATGTTAACGGTGATTAAAAGTAAGAATGTTTTGTTGAGATCACGTCGATATATTGATTTGCATGCATGCATTTATCTTAAAAAATTGCTGTGACAATATCAACCGTGAAAGTGGATCGTCAATTGACAGAGACAGAGAGCCTATAGTGTCTTAGAGATTTGCATAAAAGATCCCAAAATATAAATTTTAGAACTATGCCCAAGGAGATTCATGTGTCCACCCTAATCATGGCTCATTGTTGTAAACATGGCAATGCGGGAGAAAAAGGTTGCCTCCGCACATAGATCTGGAAGAGATTTATTGTAGATTGTGTTGCTTTGTGAACGAATTAAATGGCACATCGCAGGTGATGAAACCAAGTCCTTGTGGCATGTCAGTCGAAGACTCTCAACGCTGCCGTCTTCATCCAACGTGATTGAAGAAAAAGAGCGACACCAAAAGCCACACCCGAATCAAAGAAAGAAACCACGTGAGAACATAGTAGGGATGGAAATGGATTACACACGGTAAAAGTGGAGAAAGGACTATTCCTACTTTTGTACACAATTATTCGGTGCTTGGGTGCAGATGCACACGGGAAGACTAAAAGAAAAGAAAAGAAAAATACAAAAAGAGCTCATTTTTTTTAATTTTTTTTATGGTGAAAGATGCTTTTGGGGGAGATGTTCATGCAATTTTTTTAAGTTCAGACATCTGGAGGAGCACCTGGCAAAAAAGACAAATCCGCTGCTTCTCGAGAAGACACTGTTCACACACTATTTCAGACTGATTTTTTTTCTCGCGAGCTCCCTGGGTGTCCAAAAAGCTCACATTTTACACGAATATCTACACTGTAAGCATCTTTCACCATAATAAAATTTGGATTTTTTTGAATTTTTAAATATCTTTTCAAGGATCTTTTGCGCAGGTTTAGATGAGCCTCGGCTCATTTTGGATAACCGAAAGACATATTCCTACTTTTGTACAAGACACATAAAAGATTATTACCTGGATAACAGATGTCAACAAACATTTTTTTTGACAAGTAACTTATTTCATTTTAAATACTGATAGGGCATATTTGCCCTTAGTTGGTTTTAGTGATTGATGACAATACATTTGCGGATTAACTGTGTGCGATGAGTATTTTAGATAATTATATTCATGGCACAAGACGGTTATCTTCCCCTTAGTGTATGGAGTGTAAAGACGAAGTTTTCCTTTCAATTTATTTTTGGTGAATTGAGTCATAGGAAAACCGTACTATTAAGAGGGGATCCGCTAAGGAATGGTGGTGGAATCATCACACATACACACTCTCTGCACCCACATATATTCCCTTGCGTCTTGGAGGAGTTTGCCATGGTGGCATGGGCTCCCTAGTTCTACCAGGGCGGTAGTACCGCTCGAAGTGCGGTAGTACCATGCCACGGTAGTACCGTAGGCTAGTACCGCGCCCACTACCGTAATGCTTCTGTACTCAACGGTAGTACGCACGACACTAGGGCTTAGGTAGTACCGTGGGGCGGTAGTATCGCGCCACGGTAGTACCGTAGGGCAGTAGTACCGCGCCACGGTAGTACCGTAGGCTAGTACCGCGCCCACTACAGTAAAGATTTTGTACTCAATGATAGTAGGCACGACACTAGGGCTTCGGTAGTACTGTGGGGCTGTAGTACCGCTCCCGGTGTGGTAGTACCGCTCGCGGAGCGGTAGTACCATGGTTGGTGGGCTGCCAACGGCTTGTTTTGTGCCCACCTATAAAAGGGGGTCTTCTTCCCCAAGTTGACTTACCTCATTTATTTCTCTCTCCTCCATTGACGCCCAAGCTTTATTCTTGCCCGATCTCCCTCCCTAGCCATCAAAACTTGTTGATTCTCTAGGGTTTGGAAGAGGAGGCCCGGATCTACACTTCCACCAAAGGATATTTGATTTCCCCCATTAATCCCTTGTGGATCTTATTACTCTTGGGCGCATTGGTGCCCTAGACGGAAGAGGTCGCCTCTGAGCAATATTCCATTGTGGTGAAGCTTCGTGGTTGAGTTGGGAGTCTCTGATTAAGTTGTGGAGGTTGCCCCAACCTTGTTTGTAAAGGTTCGGTTGCTGCCTTCAAGGCCACCGCATAGTGGATCACGACATCTTGCATTGGTAAGAGCGTGAGGAGAGATAGGATGGCCCTCGTTGGCTTCGTGTGAGCATTGTGCTCCGCACCCTCTTCAAACAGAGACGTACTTCTCGAAAGAGAAGGAACTTTGGCAACATATCATTCTCTCCCGTGTTCCCTCTACCTTTACTTTGTGCAAGTTTATTTCATTGCTTATATCTTGCTTGCTCATATAGTGTTGCATTAGTTGGCATATAGCTTGCTCACTTAGTTGCACATCTAGACAACCTATCTTTCTTGTTAAGCCTTAATTTGTTAAGAAAAGCTTAAAAAATGTTATTTTCCTATTCACCCCCCCTCTAGTCGACATTCCAATACTTTCAATTGGTATCAGAGCCTCGTCTCTTATTAAGGGCTTTACCGCCTTAAGAGAATGTCGCAAGGAGATAAGTCGGAAGTTCTCAACTTAGGGGAGAAATTGGATGTTCCGACTGTGGAGGAGCATGGGGGTACCGAGGTCTTTACAAGCACGTTCACGAAGGATGCATCGTCATCTATTTCTCGTGTTGAGTATAATGAAAGCATGTCCTCCATGAAATCTCACATGAATGAGATGTCGAACATGCTTCGGGTTCTAATGTCACGTATGCCCCAAACGGACACCACCAACATCATGCCCAACATTCCAAAGTTGGGAGAGAGATGTCATCTCTCAAGCACATGATGATGGTAGTAGTGAAATACCTCCCATTCCTCTCACCGGGAATGGGTCAGGTATTCACGCCGCCGTTCCCCCTCCTACGAACTATTCGGGTTTACCTCTTCCCGAACCTCATTTCGCGCATGTAGGTCCATCACCCATTCTTGGCAAAATGAGTATTCGATTTGGGCTTTCCGTATGAAGAATCACATGAGAGGCTCCTCGGAAGAATTGTGGACTATCACGGAAGAAGGGTTTCATGTCCATGACCGCAAGAACATGACTCCAAGAGAATGGAGAAATAACACTCTCAACAACCATGCCTTGCTCATGATCCAAAAGGGGTTAAAGGGGAGCAAGAGAACCTTGTCCGGAAGCTCACCACGGCCAAGGATACATGGGATTTTCTTCAGATGTCCATGATGGGAAGGTCAAGCATTCGAAGCTCCAAGTTTGACAAAGTTCAAGATCAAGGCGACCACTTTGTCATGATTGAAGGAGAGTCATCGAAAGACCTCTATCAGAGACTTGTTGCTCTTGCCAACCTTATGACGGATCATGGGAGCATGGACACCGATGATGGTTGGATCAAGAGGAAGTTTATCACGACCATACTCACCTATAGACATTCCATCACTCAACTCATCCGTCAAAGGCCGGACTTCTCTTCCTTGACCGTTCAACAAGTCTTGGATGAGTTCGTCTCCATGGATATCTTAAACTCCACGGCCGACATAAAGTTGGCTCGCCAAGGTGTCAACAAAATTTCATCTCTTTCTTTAAAGTCCAAGGAGGTTCAAGTGTGTTGAAGAGGATGAAGAAGAAGTTGGCCCGGAAGACACCAAGTATGCATTCAATGAGCATGTGGCTCTTGCTTCAAGACTATTTTTGGGCAACAAGAAGAACTTCAAGTCAAACTCAAGTAGCTTCAAGCCAAAGGGCCAAAGGATAAGGACTTATTTCAATTGTGGAAATGTGAGTCACTTTGTTGTGGATTGTCCGTATGAGAAGAGAGAAGACCATTGTGGCAAGATGATGAAAGGCTGAGTGCCCCCTCGTTGGATACCCCAAGTGGAAGGTTGAGATGTAGCGTAGTGGAAATTCCCTCGGCAAAGATACCAAGGTTTGTCTCCCGTAGGACTCCAACAGCGAAAAGTAGGTGGTGAAGTGAACAATGGCGTCGTTCACAACCGAGGGTTGGTTACTTCACCTGGACTTGCACACAAATACAAATAACTTTGCTCCCAATGATTAGAGAGAGGTTGTCAATCTCTTCGGCCTTGCCGTTTACAAAGGATCAAACACAAGAGATAAAAGATAATGATAACTGCAACTAGAAAGTAAAACTGCAAGCAAATTGAGGGTGTAAACAGTGTGTAAAAATGGACCGGGGTCCCATGAAGTTCACTAGTGATGTCTCTCTCCCAAAAGACGATAAAAAACTATGCGAGGTAAACAAATTACAGCTGGGAAATTGACAGGATTAAAAACGCACCGCAATTCTAACTATGTGTATGACCCGATATGCGGTACTGTTCCAGATCTAGATGTTTCCATACAGATCCGGGGACGAAGCACATATCGGTCCCACCGCGACATACGACACTGCCATATGCCCCGGATTTCCAACATGATATCACAACATTACAACTACAAGAATTAAATACAACATCTCATACAATGGGCATACAATTTCCTTAATACAATACATCGGCGGAAGACATATGTCTGAATACAGACTAGAATCAAATGCCTAGTGGCAAAGGTAATACACACCATTCCCACGTCCACACGGGTCCGGGATCTCCGCCGGGATCCGCCTAACTAGTCGTCGTCGATTCTCCGCAAAGGCGCCCAGAAGAAGGGTCGTCGAGCTCCTTTGTAGTCCAAGATCGTTTGCATAACGTGCGTAAAAGAGAAAAGAAGGGGTGAGCTATATCAACAAGTCTTGTAACTAACTTCTCACGGTAAGATGGGGGTAGTGGTTGAGGTTTCAGCCGCACTAGCAATATATGAAGTGGCTAACGATCTATTTAGAGTAAGATGAGAAGCCAAGCATTCGATGAGGAATCTCCTCCAACAAGTTTTCTATTAGCTACTTACGCAATCATAATACCTATCCTATCCTTGTCCTCCCCTTCGTATCCCGACGAAGAAGAAGCAGTCAAGGCACACACACACGTTGATCAAGTTATTAAGATTATCTCAGTTGTAGTTGTCTATGAACAAGGAGTAGGTCTCAAGTCGTCCATAACCGTGGACATGAGTTCTCGAAAAGATTTAACCCTGCAGGGGTGTACCAACTGCCCATTACAAGGACCCGCACACACGCCCATTTCTCTCAGTTGCTACCCATCACAGGCAACCATTTTATGATTTAGTTCCGAGAGATCTGAAACGACAGGTCCCTCTAACTAACAACGCACAAATCCGGGTGGCCCCCGGGGAGTCGACACCCAATCCAAGAGTCGTCCGCATTCTCGGATCAGACTCTTCTGGCTGACGCAGTCGGATTACCGGGTCACCTCACATGGGGCCGAGTCCTACCTGATCGGGTGGACCAACAGAGAAACCATGTCTCCGCTGGCCCAAGTTGTTTTAAAGGATATCTGCTAGGAGCAAAACGACAGACATATATGCATGGTTTGCAAATGGTAAATCGGCTTGGGACACCTCTAAAAATGTTTGAAGTTAGTAGGTAAGAAAAGAGGACCCCGTAGTATTCCACATGCGGTTAGGCATTCTCGTCAAGAGACACAATACCCGAAACTCGGGTCCTAGTTGACTCGAATGGAACAAAACATCGGGGCGGGATAGCCTAGACCTTCCATCCTTCGTCGAGTATAGTCAACATTATAATAACCATATCATCCTCAACAATATAATAATGTGATAGAACAATCCAAGGAGTAACAGGATAAAAGTTGTAGCATCCTAAGCATGCATACTAAGAAGTGGTTAAGCAAGCAAGGTACATGGCCAAACAATGGTTTTCTAGGATGTGGGGGACATGGCCATTTGGGTTTATTTGAGAGGAATAAACATGAGGTGGTAGGATCAAGCAATCGTTCTATCCTATACTTAGGCAAAGTGAGCTGAAAGTTATAAGCATGATATATGCTCCCCCTTACCTGTCGATATGTCGGCACCGACGGTGTAGTCGAACGCAAACTCGCAACGTCTCCGAGAGTAACCGCGGGAGCACACAAGGGGGAAACACTGGAAAGGAAATCGACGAGAAAGCATCTATTACTATGAAGAAATCACCACCAAACAACATCAAGAAGGCAACACGAGACAACACACTACGGAATCGCATCTATCGTCGAGAGCGGTTACTAACAAAAAAGTGGAGTATTCGTCACACACGACGATACCGCACATTTAGAATGGTTCAAGTTGTTTAGCTACACAACACGAGCAAAGGTTTTTAACATGGCATCTCACCCAAGCATGGTATATTACACAATCATGGCAAGAGGTGAAGCACAAAATAAACTATATATGCTAGTCAATTTAAGTGAGGTAAATCCTAAACAAAGCATATCACTAAGTACCCCACGACAATTATTAGTTTTACTACTGTTCTGCCCTAAACCATATTGTAGGTTGGTTAACAACAGCAAACAACATCACAATCATAATCTACAAAAAATTCTAGTCAAGTTACATGCAAAGAACACCCCAAACGGAGTTACTGTTAAAAAGATACAAGCAATGCAAGTTATAATCACATGCTGTTAACATCAGGTAGCACACTTTAGAGCAATGAAACAACAAGCTACTGAATGCAAACATGCACCAAAATGACTTGTATTTACAGTAGACATGACAAGAAAGGCATGGCATCAAAGTTTCATGTACATGAGCATCAGAAACAAGTAACTGTAACCCATGCAAAATGCTAAATAATACTACTGGTCTAGGGACTTAGTGAAAAACAGAGGCATGGCAAACTGTTATAAACATGCTATATAAAAAGTAGCATAAGTAATAGCAAATCAACAACAACATGACCATGGAATATATGAACATGGATCCTATATGATGTCGATCAATTCATACATAGCACTTGTGGTCAAAGGACCCATGGATGAATAATCATTAAGCATGCAAGACAACTATATTATATTCCAGACTTAGTGAAATCTCAGGGTATGTGACAGAAAACAGCAGGGTTGCACTTTGGGAGCTCAATAAATATATGTACAACAACCATATAATGGAAAATAAAAGCATGGCATCAAAGTACACATAACAAGGAGCATTGCATTCCATGAGAGCTATAGCATATGAAGCATGGATCATTAACTATAAGGCACCAAAGTAGCAACTTTATGCAAGCAACATCACATGTTATCAGGGTCACCACTTTGGAGCAAGAAATAAAATAGCTAAAGCAGGCAAAAATGGCAAAGGAATGCATCTAATTGAAGTACACATGATGCTTAACACATACAAGCAGAAGTACTGGCATAGGCATCATGGATGTGACATAAACATCAACCAAACTTGCAAGAAAATAACAGCAGCCACAGTTAACATTCTGCAGCACACTTCAACAGGGATTTGCACCACCCAAAAGACCTCAAATGAATTAACTTACGAAAGCAAAAAAGTTAGAGCACATCATCAACAACAAATTTCATTTTGGGCGCATCTCCATCCGAGGCCTAGATCTACCGCAAACTACACCGGAAAACAGGTAACAACAACAGTATTTACAGACTTAGAAAAATAAAAATGGGGGGGGGGGGGCGCTCGGGCTCCTCATCCAGTTGGGCCGAGGCCCAGTTCGGCAGACCGACGGTGGATAGCTAGCGACGCTCAGGGCGAGGAGGGTGGTCGGTCCGTGAGGCAGCTGGGCCTTGGGTGCTCGGCCAGCTGGGCCGCTGGTGGTTGAGGCCGGCCCACGGGGCGCTGCGGCCCACCTAACGGTGGCGGCGGCTGGTTGACTCGATCCCGATCGGGTCGTGGTCGTGGCGGTGGCCGGCTACGCAGACGAGGGGTGGCGCGACCGGGGTTGCAGGGTGCCGAGAAGAAGCGGCCGAGCCCGGATCCGGTGAAGGGTGGCGTCGGCGTCGAGTAGAGGTGCGGCGAGCTCCTGGAGGAGTCCGAGGTTCCACGGCGGCTCGGGCTCGCCGGCCTCTGGCCATGGCGCGGAGGCGCTTCGGTGTCCTGCGACAGAGGGGCGACAAGGAGGTGAGGGGGAGGAGACGGGAGATGGGTGCGGCGAGGTGGAGCTCATCGGGCGACGCGGCTGCCGACGTCGGGGACGGGCGGCATCTCGGTTCGGGCCCGAGCGGGCCGCGATGACGGATCTCGTGCCCACGGGGCCCGACGGCGGCTAGAGGCTTGCTGGGAGGCTCGGTGGCAAGATCTGAGCCCTTGATGGCCAGATCTGACGGCTGGGAAGGTGAGGCTGGCTAGGGTTTCGGGAATTTGGGGGAATTGGGAAGATCTGGCAATTTAGGAGAGGGGTGGCTGCAATTTTTTTATAAGCGGAAACCCTAGAAGGGCTAGGAGAGAGTGGTGGTCTATTTATAGGGCTGGTTGATTGGCAAGTTTACGCAAACGCCCCCGGGTTCTCTCTCGCTCGTTCGGTGTTTACGTTTCTGACCGCCGGGAGTCCATACGACCTCCGATTTGGACGAAACCTCGAACCACGCGCTCAGCGCGTCGAGCCGGTCAATTCTACCTCACTTCGATACCGTTCCGAGAATATTTTTCTAGCGCCCAATAAAATAATCCGTGTATTAATAAACAAGGTTTTTCGTTCCGATGGCTGGTCTCGTGCCGGAAGTTGCGACGGTGCTCGGGTGAACCCGATGTTGCAAAGTTCGTGTGCCGTGGTGGAAAGGGTCGGTCACGCATCCGATACGAGAAAGAGGGGAAACTATATTCACCGATTAATAAACCGACGAAGCAAATACTACAAACAATCTAATAGGAAACAAAATAAAGCAACAAACATTTTTTTTAATTTGAGTGAAAATCCCGGGCTATTACAAAAGAAAGGAAGAGGCTCAAAAGCATGGGCAGTATGCCAAGATAAGTAGACCAAAATCCATCCGCATCTACTACTAATCATCCACCTTGAGATATCTATCCAGAACATCTCGCTGGTATTAAGTTGCGAGCCCCACCCAAAGTGTAAACCCAAAGCAACAGACAACTGCATTAAAAGAACTTTGCGTAAAGTAAACAATCCTTGCAACCGTGGTTACAAGCACCGTTGTTTTACCCCTTGTGGCAACATCACAAACCCTAGACTCATGTTTCTTTCACTCAAGCTAGTCATCAGGGGGCATGAACCCACAATCATGCATAACGCCCCTCTTGGAGTTACTACCTACTACTTTGCCAAAGCAATAAACATCAACGGAGAACATGCAAGAATTACTCAAGAACACAAATATAAAAGGAGAAGAACCAAATATATTACTCATCACAATCTGAACATAGTCTCATAATCCATCAGATCCCAGCAAACTCAACATAGCAACAACAGAAAGAATTACATATGTGCCTTGATCATGTAGGGAAGCTCACAAGGTCTAATCCAATAAGAACAAAGAGGGGGAGAGGACATCACATAGCTACTGAGCATGGACCCATGGTCCAAGGTGGACTACTCACGGCTCATCCGAGAAGCGTCCATGGTGGTGGAGAAGCTCCCGGAGGTCAATCCTTCTTCCTGCAGGGTGCCAGGAAGAGGTCTTCTGGTGCTCCCGATCTTGGAAGCATGGAGGCGGCGGAACGGAGGCGACATCACAAAAATGGGTTCTATCCTCGGGGGTTTCGGGACAAGAGAGATATATAGGCAAAGGGGGCAACCATGGGGGCCACCAGGAGTCCAGGTGGCCTCCCGGCACGGCCCCACCCTAGACCGCGCCCCCTGGCCGCCTGGGCACCAGGTGGGCCCCCTTTGGCCCCCCTTCAGGTATCTATAAGCTTCCAATACGCTGATTTTTTATATATTTTCCCTGTATTTTTCTGGCATTTTACGTATTGGGAAAACCTAAAATAAAAAGACAATAGAAAACAGAAACTGGCACTGGGGTGCACTGAGTTAATAGGTTGGTCCAAATATGATCACAAGTGTATGAAAGTGTATCAAAAGCATAGCAATATCACCCAAAACATGCATGGAGCAAGTATAAAATATAGATACATTTGGGACGTATCAACATCCCCAAGCTTAATTCCTGCTCGTCCTCGAGTAGGTAAATGATAACAAGCATAAATTCTATGGTAACATGCTACCAACCATAAAAGGACTTTTAAGTAAAGCAAGCAAGGCATGCAATTCAATTTAACTCATAACAAGCAAGAGTGTATATTAGCGTTGAAACAAGCAACATAAGAACATAAAGGTGCAAGAGCTCTCGCTATCTGTGACTCGAATGTCTCCAAATGGTGTTTGCGTTTAAGAATTGGGAGATGGGAATACGAGAGAGAAAACTATTTATTGTGTTGAGAACTCAATCTACTAAAGTTTCGCACTTGGTCTCCTTTGGAATCTTATCTTGACTAGTCCCAGACCACTAGCCAGGTACAAGTCAAAATGACCCACTCCCTTTCGATATTTTGAGCACTCATGCAATGGATGAGCGTAAGCAAGAAAGTTGACACTTAGGATGGCAAAGAGAGAGAGAGAGATGGTGGAGGAGGAAGAAAAAAAGGTGTGAAAGGCTCACATCAATGAGGACAATCATAGGCGAGAGAAAGCCAAATGATAGATATGATGTGGGGAATAGGGATTGCCATGCAACAGATGCACATGTGAGCTATGGAAAGCTCTCCAATGGAACTAGTGGGGGGGTGCATCCAACTTGCTTGCTCAAGAAGACCTAGAGCTCATTTGAGGAGGCTCATCATTGGAATATACAAGCCAAGTTCTATAGTGTAAAGGTCCCTGTAACACCCTCAGTTGCTGTAACAGTAATCATCATCACTGTTAATCATCACTGTTGGATTATCACTGTTTGATCTCCCTGGTACTTGATAAAACTTTGTGATGCTAGTGATCGAACCTTGCTATGGTTGATCAACACCCCATGCACCATGTACTTGAGCCCTTGGGATCAAAGACCAAAGCCAAATGCACCTTGCTCATCAAGAAACCAAACCCTAGTTGAAACTACCTTAAATGGAAATTAAAACAAGAGGGCTCAAATAAAGTTGTTCCAAAAATCATGGAACTATTTTTGTAAATTGCCTAAAATCATTTTAATCATGTTGGACCAACTTTGGTAATTTTTGGAGTTGCAGAAAATTCCAAAGAATTCAAACAGTAGGTTAAAACCCCTATTTTGGGCATTTAATAATTAAAAGAAATATCTAATGATTTTATTTTGCAGCAAAATATTTTGTGACACCTCAGTAATATGTAAACCTAATTTACAAACACCAATAATATTTTACTAAAATGCTAGGATTAATAAATCAATTACTGAATGATTTTGAATAAGCAACAGATCAAAACAATTTGGAAAAGACTAAAACCCGCCCAGGGCGAGGCCCACCTCAGCCCAGCCCACTCCCCCTTTTCTTCTTCCTCCCTCACCTGCTCCCACCTGCCCGTACGGCGCCGGACGTGGGCACGACGCTGGCGAGCTGGCCCCGCTTCCACCTGCTCCCTGCCGCCGCGGTCGCGATAAGGAAGCTCCCGCGCACCCCCTAGATACCCCCGCACCTCCATTCCCCTCCTCCTCCTCTCTCATGCTTCGGGGAAAGTTTCCCGAGCGCCGTCGTCGCCATGGCCGTGAGCTCACCCGGCCAGTGAGCTCGCGTCGCCACCCCCGCCGTGTCCAGCGTGTCCCTCCTCGTCGTCCTCGTCTCCGAGCGCAAGGAATCGAGGCGGGAGCCTCCACCCCGAGCACACGGTCACCTTCCCCAACTCCGGCCGCCGCGACATCGCAGAGGAAATCCGGCGCCACCAAGACGTCCCCGAGCCCGCTGCCACCTCCGTCGTGCTCCTGGTGAGCTCCCCGTTCGTCGCCAACGGCCCGTTGAGTTCCGCTAGGCCCGTAGCCTTTTCCCCCCTTTGAGCTCGCTCCGGCCGCCGTGGCTCGTCGTCGTAGTCGTCGACGTAGTCCGTCCTAGCGCGCGCTTTTGGCACCATTGTACTCCCCGTGTACCGTAGGCTCGAACCCGCCCGCCAGTTCGCTCCGTTTCACCTTCGTTTGGGTTCTGCCATGGGAGCCCGACGTCAGTTCCGCCAGCGGCGACCTAGCGCTCGACTCCGGCTGCCTCCCGCCACTGCCACGGCTACCAGTCGATGCCGCAGAGCCGTAGCTCTAGAACACACCTACGCAAGGCCCCTCCCGTGCCCGCTTGTGTCGTCGTCCACCTCAACCGTGCGCCACCGCCGCCTGACCTCGTCGCCGGCACCTTTTCCGGCCACCCCCGACGTCGCCACCACCTGGAATCGACGCGGCGTTGTCTTCCAGTTCGAATGCACCAAGTTCCATGGCGAACGGTGCCCCCTAGCCCGTTTTCCGTCGCCCTCCAGTAGCCTCCGCCGTGCTGGGCACGCCGGCGGCTCGCCGCCGGTGCCCCCCTGACGTGGCACCCCTGGGGGCAACCCCTGGGTCGCTGCCAGTGGACCCCCTGGTCCCAGTTGACTGGGTTGACCAGTCAACTGTGCTGACTAGGCAACCCCAGCCGCTGACAGGTGGGTCCCCCTGGAAATAATTAAACTTAATGATTTAGATTAATCTAATAATTAAAATTGAGTCACTGACATGTGGGTCCAGGGGCATTTTCTGATTTAATTAAATGTTTTATAAATAACAGAGGCTGACATGTGGGTCCCACATGTCAGCACTGTTCTGGATAATGTTGTGGATAATGTTTTGGATAATGTTGAATAAATAATAAAAGAAATTCAGAAAATCATTGAAATGATTTAAAACTTTGAAATTCAATAACTTTTAAACCGTAACTCGGATTCAAAAACTTTATACATGAAAATTGATCAGAAAAATATAACGAATACGTATACGCTATCCGTATGACTACCACACCCCTCTAACACAACGAACATTGATCCTTCCCCCTCCGGACACCCTGTCCGGTAATCACCCGGAGCCGGTAGTTCATCCCCAGATGAATTCCCGCTCCGAGCATATTGCATTACACTGCGTTAGAACACCGTTAACATTTCATTTATCATGTCATGCATCTGTTTTTTTATGCTTGCTGTGTATTTACTGTTTCTTCCCCCTTAATCTCCGGTAGACCCCGCTGCTGCCGTCGACTACACCGCTGCTGAGTACGACTACGTCGTCGACGACCCTACTACTACCGTCGAGCTTGCAGGCAAGCAGAGCCATTCTCTTCCCCAGATATCGCCTATCTTTCCGTACTTTTCTTGCACTAGGCATGGTTACTGCTGCTGCTACGATTACAATCCTATTCAATTGCATAGCCTGATTTTGTCGCCCCTTGATGTGCCTTCCTTTATCCTATGCTGCCTATTATTATTATTATGCATTATTCAGCAGTGAACCCTGCGCATTGTTAGCTAGGATTAGATAGAGGGCCGTGATCACTCAGGAGAGTGAACGCGGATATAAATATTATAACTGCACAGGTACGGTACAATGCAGACACCGTCTAAGGCCCCTACCTGGGTTATGCCTAGTCACCTCAAGTGTGAGCTATCCAGGAGTAACCCTGGTACTCCATTCGAGGCTGACTTTGTCTTACCGCCATAGGGTCCTGAACAACGATTGTCCTTGAAGGTAAGTAGTCGGGCGACCCAACGGTGCCCGCGAGAGGTATTGCGACGGGACGACAGGGAGGGTACGACCAGTGTACCGGTGTGCTTGGCCCCTGATCGTTGGCCGCGAGAGTTACCAAACTACGAAAGTCGAGCTCCTCCCGGAGCACACGCGAGACAAGGTAAGGAGACGGTTCACCTTGTTGGTAACCGCAGTGACTTGGTGGGACGACAGGGTAGGCACCGATGTACTGGTGGTCCTGGCTGCTGTCGTTGTCCGCGGGTCAGTTAAGTCGAGGCAACGATAACGGTTGTCACGCAGGTTAATTAAAATGCTAAATGGTTCAGTGAATGTCTTGAGTTGGCTATATGCCATGTACGCACTACCTACCCGTGGGAACTACGAGTTATGGGCTCCTCCGCTTCTTAGTGTCGTCCGAGGACTCTTCAGACGTCAGCAGTACCGCGGCCTGCGCCGGGAAGTGGTGTTGTCTTATTTGCTCGAGCGGTGTGTCTTATTTGGATTTGCTCCAACTTCACCGGCCAGCCTCGCACCGTGCAGGAGTACGTCGGGGTTAGGGTCCAAAGCCCCGCGTACATAGGATATAGTCCGGCGGATGACCTCTCTGTTGAGTTTGAAAGATGGGCTATGAAGTGTCGGATAGCCTCGGTGGAGCGTTCCCTAACAAGGTTCTCGCCACCCTGGAGATCCGTGCGTGTAGCGTAACACAAGTGCACCCCTGCAGGGAAGATTGATCTATCGATAGCCGTGTCCACGGTAACAGGACGCTTTATGCTGAAGCTGGATCTTACCACTAGAAACTATTAATATTAAACTGTATGGTTCCGGGTTCTCTTCCTCGCGGGGATGTCGAGGAGGTGAACTCGGAGGCATTGTTAATTATTACAACTTATTATTATTCAATGTTGCAGCAACTTCTGCTTCATTGTTACTTTACTGCTTTATATAAACTGTTGGCTGATTCTTACCTCATGCTGCAAGACACCGTCGGAAGATGCTAGTCTTCGATAGGCCTAGCTTCTTACCCTTGCTCTGAATTTCTGTCTTTCAGTCCACTATATACGGCCTCTTCTTTCCGTTGATACAATGCATAATGCTTAGTAGCGGACGTAAGACTCGCGGGTATACTAGATACTCACCTGCTTTATTTCCTTTACTGTTTTGCCTGATCGGCCGCTGCAACCGACGTTGGAGCTCAGGAGCAGGAGTACCCCGGAGGCGCCTACTACGACGTCGAGTTCCCCGTTGACCAGGAGTAGTTCTGTGGATCCCAGGCAGGAGGCCTCGCCTTTTCGTTCTGTATCTCTGATGTGATTTGTGCTAGCCTTCTTAAGGCAAAACTTGACTAACTATGTCTGTACTCAGATATTATGGCTTGTATGACTTATATATTCGGGTCCGCGTGACCCCCTCTATTGTAATATATTTGTTTATCCTTTTGTGTTTAGTGTTGTGCTGTGATATTATCACCGTGGCACCCTAATTTCAGTCGTGTACCCTGTGTGTATGATTACTGTACACGGTCTGATTTTGGGGGCGTCACAAGTTGGTATCAGAGCCGACTGCCTGTAGGAAGCCACCCCACCACTACCTGGTCGAAGTTGAGTCTAGACTTAAAAAAAACTATTTTGCTAACTTAATATTTGGCTTACGGGCCCACATCGATGTCACTACGTGTGATATCTATGGTATTAGGATCCTTTTCTCCTTACCTATGCTCTGGGAATCTGCTCTCTTATCCTTGCTGGTAAGTTTTACGAAAGCTGACATTAGGATCACGTTCTCTTGATTCCACCCGGCGTTTTTGGTGCTTCCCCCATTGATTGAGTCGTGTTGCAGGCGTCGTACGCCAGATCCCAGACCGCGGATCCCATTCTCATTCTGGGCAGGCCGCGCGTTCTCTGGCATCAACTCCTGTGGCCAACAGTTTTCTTGCGGCGTGATTGACATAGTGGAATCTATGTCGCGTCGTGTAATCCTTACCGCGGTCTGCGCGCCGCCTAGAGAGTCCTTTTTCCTTAATTTCTACGACGTTACGCTGCCCGATTTTCGATTGATTCTGTGTGCGCATGTGTATGTCTTATATGACTACTCCTTTATATATCTGCGCCTCCTTTACGTTGTCGTTTTACTTCAGGCTTGATTCCGGTATCTCATTAAAATTTTCATCTCTGAAATACCCCTGTTAAATTCTAGCAGGATGGCTGGTCGTGGTGGTCGTGGTCGTGGTCGTGCTGCCAACGACCCACCTCCGCCGCCGGACTACATGGCCGCGATGATGCAGCAGTTCGAGATGAACCGTCAGTTCATGCAGAATATCATGGCTCAGTTCCCCCAGCCGAATCAGAATGGGCACCACCATCAGCATGCCACCGTGACTCTGCACGACTTCACCCGCCTCAACCCCACTATGTTCCGTAACACTGTTCAGCCGTTGGATGCTGATGACTGGCTTCGCGACATCACTCACGAGCTGGAGTCTGCTAATGTCGATCCAGCCGACTATGTGAACTTGGCGTCTTATCATCTGAAAGGCGCCGCTGCTCAGTGGTGGAGCACCCACAAGCGTTCCCTGCCAGTTGAAGAAGTCATCACTTGGGATGAATTTCAGTCTGCCTTCCGCGCCCGCTACATTCCTCAGGGGATCATGGATCGTAAGGCGGAAGAATTCTGTAACCTCACTCAGGGCGATATGACTGTTGAAGCCTATCAGCGCGAGTTCCTCAACCTCTCTCGCTATGCGGAAGGGGAGATCACCACTGATGATCGCAGGCAGCAGAAGTTCCGTCGTGGTCTCAACCCAGAACTCAGGCTCGCTCTTGCCGTTCATGAGTTCGCCAACTTCGCCACCATGGTGAACAAGGCTATCACCGTCGAGACTGCCCAGATGGATCACAAGAACTCTCTGAAGCGTTATCGTGACGTTGGCTCATCTTCGGGCGCAACGCAGAAGCGTCGTATCTGGCTCCCTACCAGTGTGACTCATTCAGTTGTCCCTGCTCCAAGGCCGGCTTATGCTGCACCCCGTCTGCCTCCACCACCACAGATGCCAAGAGCTCTGCCTGCACCACCCAATACTACCCCACTTCGTCCGCAGGATGGATTATGCTTCACGTGCCGCCAACCTGGGCATTTTTCCAGAGAGTGCCCCCAGAAACAGAAGCAACTGGTAGTCCACCCCGCTGGCCGTGGAAATGGTCGTGGCAACAACAGGACCCCCAACTATAATAGTGGGTCTGCCGCTTATGCTCGTGGACATGCTAACCACGTCAATGTTGAAGAAGCTCAGCAACAACCCGCTACCGTGATGGGTACCCTTCTCGTTAATTCCGTACCTGCTACTGTTTTATTTGATACAGGAGCATCGCATTCATTCATGTCGGAAGCATTTTCATTTTCGCATAACTTCAAGTACGAAACGATGAAACCCCCGATGGTTGTTCGCACCCCGATTGGCCAATGCCGAACCACCATGATTGTGCCAAACACCACCATTGAAATCGAAGGAGTTGAATTCTTTGCGTCGCCCATCCTCCTGAAGTCTTCCACCATATACCTCATTCTAGGAATGGATTGGTTGAAATTTCACGATCCCGCACTGTATTGTGGCACCAAGTCTGTCCAGCTTTTTCACCCCTCCGGTGGGATTGTTAACCACACCGCCCGAGTTACCCGTAATGCTGAAACACAGATCCTTATGATGAATGCTTTGAATGTCTCACCTTTGGAAGGCATCGAGAACGTTCCAGTCGTTCGCGATTTTCCCGACGTCTTCCCAGAAGAACTGCCGGGAATACCCCCGATCAGAGAAGTTGAATTCGTCATCGACTTGAAGCCAGGCACTGTTCCTATCGCCAAGCGTCCTTACAAGATGCCGCCACATGAACTCCTTGAACTTAAGGAGGAAATCGACAAGGCACTTCAGAAAGGATTCATTCGCCCCAGTTCCTCAGCTTGGGGAGCACCTTCGCTCTTTGTCAAGAAGAGCGATGGGACAAACCGATTGGTCCAAGATTATCGGCCCATTAACCAAGCCACCATCAAGAACAAATACCCACTTCCCCGGATCAATGATCTGTATGATCAACTTGCCGGATCCAAGGTGTTTTCTAAACTCGACTTGAGGTTGGGTTATCACCAAATCCGAGTCCGTGATGAGGACATTCTGAACACTGCCTTCATTACTCGCTATGGTTCATACGAGTACACCGTCATGTATTTTGGCTTAACCAATGCTCCAGCCACCTTCTCCAGATTGATGAATTATATTTTCATGGAGTACCTCGACCAGTTCGTCGTGGTTTATCTGGATGATATATTGATATATTCCAAGAATGCAGAAGAACATGCTGAACATCTTCGCCTTATACTGGAGAAGCTTCGAGAACACAAACTCTACGCTAAGTTTTCTAAGTGTGAATTCTGGCTTCCCGAAGTAACCTACCTCGGACATGTGATTTCCAAGGATGGCATTGCCGTCACCCCAGAACGTATCCAGGCTATTCTTGACTGGACTCCTCCCAAGACCGTCAAGCAAGTCCGGAGTTTTCTCGGACTCGCTAGCTATTGCCGCCGTTTCGTCGAGAATTTCTCCAAGATTTCCAGGCCTCTGACTAATCTGCTTCACAAAGGCGTCAAGTTTGAGTGGACAGATAAATGTCAGGAAAGTTTTCAAGCACTCAAGGACAAGCTAACTTCTCCCCCGGTGCTCGCTCCCCCTGATACTCAGAAGGACTTCGTGATATATTGCGACGCGTCACGTCAAGGATTAGGCTGTGTCCTATTGCAAGAGCGCAAGGTGATTGCTTATGGCTCTCGTCAGTTGCGTGCTCACGAAGACAAATACCCAACACATGATCTCGAATTGGCAGCAGTGATATATGCATTGAAGCTGTGGCGACATTACCTCGTTGGTAATCGTTGCGAGCTCTACACCGACCACCAAAGTCTGAAGTACCTGTTTACTCAGCCAGACCTGAATCTTCGTCAACAACGATGGCTCGAGACAATAGCCGACTTCAACATGGATATTTCGTATACCCCGGGCAAGGCTAATGTGATGGCCGATCCCTTGAGCCGCAAAGCTTACTGTTCTGAACTTGAGGTTCAGGTGCAGCAACCACTTCTGTATGAAGAGTTTCGCAAGTTGAATCTCGAGATTGTTCCTCAAGGTTACGTCAATAACCTGGTTCTTGAGTCAAAACTCGACGCCCTCATCAAGAGTAGACAATCTCTGGCCCCTGACATTGTGAAGATCAAGCAGGACATCGCCGAAGGAAAGCCCTCCTCTTTTACCATTGATGCTAATGATGGTGACATTGTGTACTTCAAGGGCCGCTTAGTAGTTCCTGTGAGCCCGGTCCCCATTAACTGTGGTCCGGATATCATGGAAGAAGCCCATAAGCCGATTAGAGAGGTTAGTACCCATAATAAAATGATTTGCCTCTACTGTAAATGAAGATTTTCTTGAAGGGCCCCTGTTTCTCAAGACCTCCAAAAAGTTTTTGAAAATAAAAATCTAGCGGAAGACTTGAAAAACCGGGGAAAGGCAAAACGTGGTAGAATCTGTGAAAAATAGACCAGCAGGTAGTAAATATTTTTTTGGGGTACTTCTGCAACTCAAATAAAAAAACTCAGAACAGACGCTCGGAAGCTAATTGTATAGAGCACGTTGTCAAAAACATTTAGATAAAAAATATGATTTGGTGATTTATCGTGAATTTTTCCGTCCAAGGACATAATCTGTTTTCTGGACAGAATGTCACAACTTTTGAACTTTCTTGCAATCGGAGGCTAAACTTGGCACAAAGCTTGAAAATAAAGATACAATGATGTTGGTACAGGAGTAAAAATCATCAAGACCACTAAAAACAAAAGGAAAAACATCTTGGGTTGCCTCCCAACAAGCACTTTCATTTACTCCTTTGAGCTAGGCACAAAGCAAAAAGAAAGAATCAAGTTTTATCAAGTGAAAGAGAATAGCTAGCCCGTGTAACGGACTCAAAAGGTAACTTGATTTTCTTTCAAGGGAAGTGTTCCATCCCATTATTGAGAGGTAATTGGAATTTTATATTCCCCTCTTTCATGTCAATGACAGCACCAACGGTGTGAAGAAAAGGACATCCCAAAATAATTGGACATAAGGGTTCACACTCAATGTCCATAATAGTGAAATCAACGGGAACATAATTGTCATCGACAATGATAAGAACATCGTCAATCTTCCCCAAAGGTTTCTTTACGGAAGAATCAATGAGACGAACACCAAAAGAACAAGGATCAAAAGGTTTCAATTCAAACATATCATACATTCTTTTGGGCATAACGGAGGTACTAGCTCCAACATCACATAAAGCACAGCAAGATAAGTTATTCAATTTAATTTTGATCATAGGATCCCAACCATCTTCTAGCTTTCTAGGTATGGATGCTTCTAACCTAAGATTCTCTCCTAGCTTTAATGAGAGCATTAGTGATATGCTCCGTGAAGGCAAGATTTAGTGTGCTAGTGTGGGGGTCTCTAGACATTTTGTGTAGTAAACTAATAACTTCAGAAAGGGTGCAACGATCAAAATCAATGTCACTACTATCAAAGGTGGTAGTGGTTGATACGTCCCAAATGTATCTACTTTTCCAAACACTTTTGCTATTGTTTTTCCCTCATTCTTGCATGATTTGAGCTAAACTAACTCGGACTGACGCTGTTTTCAGTAGAGCTGCCTGTATGGTTTTATTGTGCGCAAGAAAATGGATTTTTGGACATCTCAGAAAATTCACAGAAAAATACCAGAAAATCCACGCACCCGAAGGAGCTCGAAGCCAGAAGGGGGGCCAGAGGGCAGCTAGGGGGGCCCCAGGCGCCCTGTTGGCGCGACCAGGGGTGGGGACGCGCCCTCTGGACGCCTGGGCGACTGCCCCTCCCCTGGTGCCCTACTTCGTCTTCTATTTATTCCCGTGACGGGGAAACTCCAAAACAGAAGTCACTTTTCCAGAACCCGTCGCGGAGCCGCCTCCAACCTTTGTTCTTCCTCGAGAGTGCTAATCTGGAGGCTGATTTGGCCTCCGAAGAGGGGAGATCGTCGCCATCGCCATCACCATCACCACTCCATCCTTCCTCCATGACTTCTCTTCACATGAATGAGTAATTCCCTGCTGTAGGCAACGGGGATGGTAGGGATTGGATGAGATTGATCATGTAATAGTTCGTCATATTGTTGGGGGCATGTTGCCTATCATCTACTTTGGTGTTTATCATCTTTGCTACAACTTGTTGTTCTTAATACTTGTCACTTTGGGCCCGAGTGCCATGTTTTCAGATCTGAACCACTTATGTTTTCATGAGTTTATCTATGTTCAAGATCCTATCTATGAGTTGTATGCACCTATTATGGTCCGGAACCGACGATCCCAAAGGTTACAGCTTGGGACACCAAAGGGGATGGTCCATAATTTGAGGATTCCATGTATCCATTGAGTTTATTGCTTTGTTCCGGTGCACTTTGACAGGAGCACCTTAATCTCCATAAGTTCCTTTTGGCCCCGTTCGTAGCGGGATGGTAGGCCAAAAGATGTTGTGCAAGTTTTTATTGCAAGCACGCACAACTACCTACGGGATACATGCCTAATGTTTGATATTTTCCTAGATGATCATTACTTTTCTGTGTGCCTTGCCCCGTGTTAGAATCAATTACAGGTTCATTCTTATTCATGCAACGCCCAACCATCCATCTCCCTAGCCTACAATGTTTTAATCCTACTGGTTACTCCTAGTTTACTTTTGCCGTTATCACTATTGCTATCATATCACAGTTGCTATTAATACTTTGTTGCAAGCAAGAATATTTCAGGGACGGTTGAATTGCCAACTCAATTTCAAAGCTTATAAATACTCTTTGTGTCCCCTTGTGTCGAATCAATAAATTGGGTTAACTTACTGTAACACTCCGGGTGTCACGCTACAGTAATCACCTACAGTAATCATAGTTACTGTTGCTAATCCAGCCTTGATCACCTTGATTATAGCTCTGTCAAATTCCAACCCTGATAAAATTTTCAAAATCAATGTGGATTGTAAATCTTGCTCCAGGGATTGTGGATGCCAGTCAATCAACTTGATCTTGGTTAAACCAAATCATCCATACTCATTTGAATGTTCCCAAGCCAATGATGATCATGAACCAATTGTTGTGGGGTTATCAAAATTATCATGGAATTTAAAATGGTTATGGAATAATAGTCCAACCAAAAATGATGTAACCTATTTATGGAATGCCTAGCAATCATTAGGCCATGATAACATAGCGATGGTTATTTTATTAGAATGGTATAGTAATATTAAGGAATAATAAATGAAGTAAAACATTATCTTGGGAAATTATTAATTCCCATGGGATGATGATAAACAAGTGCAAATTTTACTTGAACTAAAATTTGTGGAACCAATTTTATTAAATACCTAAAATTCAGTAGGTCACATAAAAAGTGTATTGGGAATTTAATAAATAGATTATGTAAAATAAGCAAGTTAAAAACAGTAACAAAGTAGCCCATTTTAATTATTAAATAATTATAGAAAATACAAAAGATTTCATATTTGATCCAAATCTTTTGTGGCATTTTTTTATGGTGTAACCATAATATTAGAGTTGATTGGAATTTTTATAAAAATCATTTTGATGGCCAATTAAATATTAACAGAAAGAAAAAAAAGAAAAAAATACAAAATAACTAAAAAGCGCCACTGGGCACTCGCCACCCCGGCCCACCCTCCCACCTCTCTCTCCTACCACCTGCTCCCTCCCTCCTCTGCCTCACCACGCGCCATGGGCCGCGGGGAGCACTGCTCGGCCGCCCCCACCCCACCTGCCCCCTACCTGCTCCCCCCCCATGCCTGTGGATAAGGGCGTCACCCCCCTGGACCCTAGCCCTCCCTCCCCTCGCAGAATCCCATCTCCTCCTCGTTCTCCCCACGGCTCTTGCTCGTGCCCGAGGGCGCCGCCGTTGCCTTGGCGTGGTCGCCGCGCAGCCCCGGAGCGCCCCCGCGCCGCAGGACGAGGTCCAGGAGCCTCTCCGCGCTCGTCCTCGTTGCCCTGCACAACCAGCCACCGCCGAGACGCCTTGCTGCGCGCAGATCGGGACGCCCTCTCCGCTTCGATCGCCGACAACCGTCGCCGGATTCCTCGCCGCCCATGCGCCCATGCCTCCCTGAGCCCCTCCTCTGCAACCCATGTGAGCTGCAGCACCCAGTCCCCTCCTTCTCGTCTCGTTTACTCACCGGGACACGTCTCCGAGAGGGCCTCCTCGTGCTCCCTGTGGCCGCGCCGCCGCACGCCCTCGTGGCGCCCTTGCCTTGCCGCTGCTCGCTTTTTCGCGCACGGCCCCGCTCCGCGCGCAGCACCTGGCCGCCGTATCGCAGACCCCCCTCCCTTGCCGTTCGCCCTGTGACCTCCTTGTCCTGGGAGCCTCGCCGTGCCTCCCCTGTCTTGCCGGCGAGGGCGCGCCGTAGGCATAGCCAGGGGATAACCCCCTCCCCTCTCTGCCTCTTAATCGTGGGCCCCAGGCCATTTGCTTAAGTTAAAAAAACCCGCTAAGTTAATTATCCCTGTGACACTTACAAATGGACCCCACTACTGCTTCTACAATTAAAACAAATAGATAACTCCCCTAGTGAATGACATATGGGCCCCTAGTTAATATAATAACTAAATCTGTTAATTGTAACATATAGTGTAACAACCCATGTGCAATAAATAAGAATCACCATGAGATTTTACTTTGTCTGTTGACTTTGTAACTTGGCATGATGCTAAACATTATAATTTCATGTGGTGATTTAAATTTGCATTGGTATTGGAGCCCATTTTGGTTGTTTGAATCTGCATCCAATATGGTTCAAGAAGGGTGTTTGAAGAATTTTAATTGTTGCATGCATGCTCTCCTTGACCCCAAACTTGGCATAGCCAATTCCTTGCCCCTCCCAAGCTTTTCAAAAGCCTTGCAACATTTTTAGCTAACTTCAAAATGTGGGCCACAGTTCAATGTGATTTGAATTTCCAAAAATGGCCCCTCATTTTAGTTGCTCCAAAAATGCCCAAACCAATTTTAGAAATTGGAGAATATATCAAGGATCATTTGACATATTTTTGTAAGATTGTTATCCTTGTAAATATTACTGGAAAACTCCCCATGTGCTTCTTTTTTGTTAAATGGAAAAGCCTAGGGCTCTCTTCTCTTTTCTCCCTTTTTCCTTCAAGCCCAGCCCACCTGAGCCTTCTCCCCGCAGCCCACTTGGGCCTGTCCAGCGAAGCGGTACGCAAGGTGACACGCCAGCCGTTGGATCTCCATCGGACGCTCCCCTTCCCTCACCTTTCCACGCTGGAGAGGTCCCCGCCGGAGTCCCTCTCACAGCCGGCCGGAGCATCGACGTCGACGCCGGCCGACGTGGCTCCAGCGCGTCCCTTTATAAGGCGGAGCCCTTGCTGGCCCCGGGAACCCTAGGCCACTCCGTTCCCCCTCTCAACTCGTCCCGCCGCCGCCCCCATGGACGTCGGGTTCCTCCCCTGTTCCGCCTGACGCCGGTGAGGTCGACGAGCAATTCGTCACCGTTATTCTTTCCTGTTGGACGCGTGTTTGCGAGCACGTCCCTGAGACTGCTGCTGACCCGATTCCGTGTGCAGGTCGACGGTAGCTGCTCGGATTCACCCCCTCGCCGTGGAAGCTGCCGTGGACCCCTTTCTTCCCCGACGACGGCTTCGATCGACTCCTTCCCCTCCGGTTGCTCGAGGTCACCTCCTGCGCCTCCTAGGTGAGCTACATCTCCACCCCTTGCCCGTAGCTCATCTCGTTTCGTCCCGCGCCGTAGCACCGTAGGATCCCCGCCGTTGAGCCACCGTGTCAGGCAAGCCGTGACTGCCGTGACCATGGCGCGCTCTGGGCTTGTTCGCGCGGGTTGTAGCCGTGCGCTAGACACGCTAGTGGCACCCAGGGTGTCCCCTTATGCCCGTGCGGTCTCGCTGTCGCTGTTGTCTGAAGAAGTGCTCACATGTCGCCGCCGTGACCTTCCCGGTGAGAAAAGGGCCCTCCTTGGGCGCTTCGGTCCCAGATCCGGGCTACCACGTTGCCGTGGTAGTGCTTTGCTTCGACTAGGTGTAGCAGGTGGCCGGCTGCCGGCGCAAGCTCGTCGGAATTGTCTCCGGTTCAGAGAGGAAGCGAGGAAGCAGGTGTTTGAAGCAGTTGCCGCCGCCATGTTCAGAGGAGAGTGGAAAGTGGAGCAGTGCGTCGCCGTGGGCTTGGAGTACCGCAATCCGTGGCTGGATGTACCATCTTTCGTTTCCCAGTGGCCGCAGGGCTGCCGGAGTTGAGACGACGAGGCCAGCTTCGCCGCAAGTCGTCGTCGCCGCCGGGTTTTTCTGAAGCTCAGTACAGGGAATGCATACATCTACTGATTTCGTACACGTTTCGGTTCAGAAAACGTGCAGTGGCGCAGTGGTAGCGAGCAGCAGCGGCAAGCAGCGGGCGTGGGTTCGAATCCCACGCGAGGCATTTGCCTCCCCCCTTTTCTTGGATTTTAAGCGGAGGCTGACGGGTGGGCTCCTCATGTCAGTGGGGCTGCCAAGTGGAAGTGGGCTGAGCCCACCAGTTCTTTTGGAGCTGGCCTGTTGCGCCCGAGGCCAGACCAAATGGCTGCGCCCTCTGTTTTTTTTTCTTTTAGATTCTTTTCCTTTTTTTGTTTTAGTTCAATTTGAGTTTGAATTCAAATTGAAACTGAATTTAAACCTTGGAGCTCTTATCCCTCAAATGTGGAATCCCATATATGTTTCTATGGTAGTTTGACCCACTGATCATCATGATGAGGTCCAATTTTGCACTTTGCCCCTCTAAATAATTGGAGTGTGGCAATTTTGCAATTAAGCCCTCCATTTATTTTGTTTTTGTCATGTATTTTCCCAAATTCAAAAATGGCCATACCATATATGATTTTTGGGTAGTTTCTCCCAAGGTTTTGCATGGTGCTAGTGGTTTTTTCCATTTGAGCCTTTTTCAAAATGCTGTAGTGCAATTTTGCACTCAGCCCCCTAAAACTCATTTGAATTTGCAACTGTGTTTGCAAATTCAAGTGGTACCATATCATATATGGTTTTGGGGTAGAATTTTGCAAGGTTTTCTATGGTAATGTCCATCTGAGGTTATGTGCAACTCAAGTGGACAGGGTGTGACCACCTTAACCAGAACTAACCTGTTCTTCCCTTCCTTGAATCATTCCAACTTCAGTGCATGTTGGAATCTTTTCAACTGATCCTTCAAGCTTTGTTTTCATGTCATCTTCATCCTTTTGTTTCAACCAGCCCCTAACATATTTTCATATGCAATGTGGCTGGGATTCCAAACATTTGTTGCAGCTTCCTTGTGTCAATTTCACCGACACTACTCCGTCTTCGGAATCGATGTTTATTTTTCACATTGTTTTTGTTTCCGTTAATTGCATTGTTGATCATGTCATGTTGCCATGTTACTTACACCAAAAATAAGGCTAAGACCAAAGCCATTTTACGTAAAGAAATTGCATATGAAGTTGTTGACGTGTCGTCACCACATTCATTTAATTCTGACTAGATAGGGTCACATCATGTCGAGTAAACTTGATCATACCATCCTTGCCTGTGCATTGTACCCATTGCTTACTTGTGTGCCCTTTCCTTACCGGTACTTTACGTTAGCACCTGAGACTGCCGAGGAGACTTACGTGGAGATTGACGACACCGAGCCCGAGGACCCTGCTGCGTCTGCTTCGGCGACCGATTACCCAGGCAAGGGGAAGATTTATACCATTACTTGATACCTTTCTGCCTACCTGCCTAGCTGTAGACTAGAACGTTTGTTTGATCCTATCCACCTTGTTCATGCCATAATCAAACCAAACAACCATGATCCCCACATCCCAGCAAAACATTGTATTGCTAAGTTACCGCTGCTCAGCCATTGCTTAGTATGTGTAGGAAAACTTGCTGCTTACCCTATGCTATGGTTTGGGATATCATGTTATTTAAAGAAGTTGGTTGATATTTATTATTATTATGATGTTAATTATATACTTGACGAATGATGGGAGACCAGGCTGTTCCCGCCAGGTGTTTTGTTCCATTTGAGTCATCTAGGTCCCGAGTTCCGAGTATTGTGTTTCTTGACGAGCGTGCCTAATCGTGTGTGGGATTCTATGGGGTCCCCTTGTCTTACCTACCTAGCTTCATACAATTCTAGTGGTGGCCCGAGCTGATTTACTATTTGAAAACGTGTGTGTGCTTGGTTGGTACCCCAGCAGTTTTCGAAACAAACCGGGCCAGCGAGGACATGGTTCCTTTGTTGGTCCACCTGATCAGCTAGGACCCGATCTCATGTGAGAATTACCGGCAATCCGACCTGCGTCATACGGTAGAGTCCGATCCGGGAGCGTGGCTTATTCTTGGGTTGGGTGTCGACTCCCCGGGGGCCACCCGGAATTGTGCGTTTTTAGTTAGAGGGACTCTGACGTTCCGGAGTTTCAGGCGTTCACCTAGCCAAGTGGAAACCGGGCGTCCATGCGAAGCCTATGATGGGCAGTTGGTACACCCCTGCAGGGTTAAATCTTTTCGAAAAGCCGTGTCCGCGGTTATGGACGACTTGAGACCTACTCCTTGTTCATAGAATAACATCAATTGGAATCGTAACTAAAACTCCAATTCTCACCCGCCAGATGAGTCACAGCCTTTTCAGGTGTTTTATGATGCCTCTTTGCAAGGGCTGGGCGGAGTTTTGATGCAAGGCAACAATGTTTTGGCTTATACCTCACGGTAGTTGAAGACGAGTGAGAGGAATTATCCCACGCACGACTTGGAGCTTGCAACAGTTGTGCACGCTTTGGTCACTTGGCGACACCTCGTCTTAGGGAGGAAGGTGGATGTGTTCACGGACCACAAGAGTCTGAAGTACTTGTTCACTCAGCCAAATCTGAACTTGAGGCAAAGAAGATGGCTTGAAACCATTACTGAGTACACAGTTGATATTCAGTACACGCCTGGGAAGGCGAATGTCATAGCTGATGCGCTGAGCCGCAAGGGCGATTGCAATAATATCCAGGTGAAGAAGATCCACCCTGATTTGTGTGAGTCCTTTCGAAGGATCAATCTCGAGCTAGTTCCAGCAGGCTATCTTGCCAACCTGGTGGTAGAGCCCACTGTCCATGAGAAGATTCGTCAAGCTCAGTCTGGCAGCTCTATGATACAAAAGATCAAGCAGGGTATTGCCGCCTCAGTTCCAAAGTACGGTTGCTTTTCAGTGCATAATGACGGCACTGTGTTGTTCGAAGAGCGAGTTGTTGTTCCCAAGGAGGGAGATCTCAGAGAGGTCACCATGAAGGAAGCCCATGATTCCAAGCTGTCTATTCACCCTGGCAGTACAAAGATGTATCAATATCTCAAGCAAAGCTTTTGGTGGACTCGTATGAAGCGGGATGTTGCCCGTTACGTGTCTCAGTGTGATGTGTGCAGGAGAGTGAAGGCACAACACCAGAAGCCTGCAAGGTTGCTTCAGCCACTTGAGATTCCGGAGTGGAAATGGGATCACATAGAGATGGCTTTCATCACAGGCTTCCCCTTGTCGCAGAAGAAGAACAATGCCATCTTTGTTGTCATTGACAATCTTTCCAAAGTTGCCCACTTCTTTCCAGTGAAGGACTCCATTTCAGCAGCTCAGTTGGCGGATTTGTACACCGCAAGAGTTGTATCTCTGCATGGCATTCCCAAGAAGATCAGTTCTGATAGAGGCAGCCTTTTCACCTCTAAGTTCTGGCAGGCCTTTCAAAAGGCGATTGGTACGACAGTGTTGTTCAGTACCGCTTATCACCCTCAGACAAGTGGGCAAGTCGAGCGCGTGAACCAAATCCTCGAGGACATGCTTCGGGCATGTGTCATCTCGTTTGGCATGAAGTGGGAAGAATTCTTGCCGTATGCTGAGTTCTCTTACAACAACAGCTATCAGGCAAGTCTGCATGCAGCGCCGTTTGAAGTCTTGTATGGCCGCAAGTGCAGGACACCTTGGAACTGGTCCGAGACAGGTGAGAGGCAGCTGTTCGGTCCAGATGTGATCCAGGAGGCAGAGGACGGAGTGAAGATTGTCCGAGAGCACCTAAAGGAAACACAGTCTAGGCAGAAGGCCTATTATGGCAAAAGGCACCGTGGTGTAGCGTTTCAGGTTGGTGATTGGGCGTACCTGAGAGTGTCTCCATTGAGGGGAACTCACCGCTTTGGTATCAAGGTAAAGCTCGCTCCAAGATTTGTCGGACCTTTCCGCATCCTTGAGACTAGAGGACCTCTTGCCTTTCGACTCGAGCTCCCAGAGAGTCTGTCCATGGTGCATGACGCGTTCCATGTGTCCTAGCTAAAGTAGTGCTTCAAGTAGCCAGAGTAGGCTGTTGACTTGGGCGAGATACATCTGAGTGCGGAACTTTCCTACTCAGAGCGTCCAGTCCGTGTTCTTGAGACGTCCGAGCGCAAGACTCGCAACAAGACCGTCAAGTTCATGAAAGTTCAGTGGGAACATCATTCGAAGAAGGCAGCAACGTGGGAGCGTGAAGATCATCTCCGTTCTGAGTATCCTGAGTTGTTTCAGGCTTAGATCTCGGGACGAGATCCTGTGTTGGTGGGGGAGTGCTGTAACAGCCCATGTGCAATAAATAAGAATCACCATGAGATTGTACCTTGTCTGTTGACTTTGTAACTTGGCATGATGCTAAACATTATAATTTCATGTGGTGATTTAAATTTGCATTGGGATTGGAGCCCATTTGGGTTGTTTGAATCTGCATCCAATATGGTTCAAGAAGGGTGTTTGAAGAATTTTAATTGTTGCATGCATGCTCTCCTTGACCCCAAACTTGGCATAGCCAATTTCTTGCCCCTCCCAAGCTTTTCAAAAGCCTTGCAACATTTTTAGCTAACTTCAAAATGTGGGCCACAGCTCAATGTGATTTGAATTTCCAAAAATGCCCCCACATTTTAGTTGCTCCAAAAATGCCCAAACCAATTTTAGAAATTGGAGAATATATCAAGGATCATTTTACATATTTTTGTAAGATTGTTATCCTTGTAAATATTCCTGGAAAACTCCTCATGCGATTCTGTTTTGTTAAATGGAAAAGCCTAGGGCTCTCTTCTCTTTTCTCCCTTTTTCCTTCAAGCCCAGCCCACCTGAGCCTTCTCCCCGCAGCCCGCTTGGGCCTGTCCAGGGAAGCCGTACGCAAGGAGACACGCCAGCCGTTGGATCTCCATCGGACGCTCCCCTTCCCTTACCTTTCCACGCTGGAGAGGTCCCCGCCGGAGTCCCTCTCACAGCCGGGCCGGAGCATCGACGTCGACGCCGGCCGACGTGGCTCCAACGCGTCCCTTTATAAGGCGAAGCCCTTGCTGGCCCCGGGAACCCTAGGCCACTCCATTCCCCCTCTCAACTCGTCCTGCCGCCGCCCCCATGGACGTCGGGTTCCTCCCCTGTTTCTCCTGACGCCGGTGAGGTCGACGAGAAATTCATCGCCGTTCTTCTTTCTTGTTGGACGAGTGTTTGCGAGCGCGTCCCTGAGACTGCTGCTGACCGGATTCCGTGTGTAGGTTGACGGTAGCTGCTCGGATTCACCCCCTCGCCGTGGAAGCCGCCGCGGACCCCTTTCTTCCCCGACGACGGCTTTGATTGACTCCTTCCCCTCCGGTTTCTCGAGGTCACCTCCTGCGCCTCCTAGGTGAGCTACATCTCCACCCCTTGCCCGTAGCTCGTCTCATTTCGTCTCGCGCCGTAGCACATAGGATCCCCGCCGTTGAGCCACCGTGTCGGGCAAGCCGTGACCGCCGTGCCCATGGCGCGCTCTGGGCTTGTTCGCGCGGGTTGTAGCCGTGCGCTAGACACGCTAGTGGCACCCAGGGTGTCCCCTTATGCCCGTGCGGTCTCGCTGTCGCTGTTGTCTGAAGAAGTGCTCACATGTCGCCGCCGTGACCTTCCCGGTGAGTAAAGGGCCCTCCTTGGGCGCTTCGGTCCCAGATCCGGGCACCCACGTTGCCGTGGTAGTTCCCTGCTTCGACTAGGTGTAGCAGGTGGACGGCTGCCAGCGCAAGCTCGTCGGAATTGTCTCTGGTTCAGAGAGGAAGCGAGGAAGCAGGTGTCTGAAGCAGTTGCCGCTGCCATGTTCAGAGGAGAGTGGAAAGTGGAGCAGTGCGTTGCCGTGGGCTTGGAGTACCGCAATCCGTGGCTGGATGTACCAGCTTTTGTTTCCCAGTGGCCGCAGGGCTGCCGGAGTTGAGACGGCGAGGCCAGCTTCGCCGCAAGTCGTCGTCGTCGCCGGATTTTTTCTAAAGCTCAGTACAGGGGATGCATACCTCTACTGATTTCGTACCCGTTTCGGTTCAGAAAACATGCAGTGGAGCAGTGGTAGCGAGCAGCAGCGGCAAGCAGCAGGCGTGGGTTCGAATCCCACGCGAGGCATTTGCCTCCCCCCTTTTTTTCGATTTTAAGCGGAGGCTGACGGGTGGGCTCCTCATGTCAGTGGGGCTGCCAAGTGGAAGTGGGCTGAGCCCACCAGTTCTTTTGGAGCTGGCCCGTTGCGCCCGAGGCCAGCCCAAGTGGCTGCGCCCTCTGGTTTTTTTTCTTTTAGATTCTTTTCCTTTTTCTGTTTTAGTTCAATTTGAGTTTGAATTCAAATTGAAACTGAATTTAAACCTTGGAGCTCTTATACCTCAAATGTGGCATCCCATATATGTTTCTGGGGTAGTATGACCCACTGATCATCATGGTGAGGTCCAATTTTGCACTTTGCCCCTCTAAATAATTGGAGTGTGGCAATTTTGCAATTTTTCCCTCCATTTCTTTTGTTTTTGTCAAGTTTTTTCCCAAATTAAAAAATGGCCAGACCATATATTATTTTGGGGTAGTTTCTCCCAAGGTTTTGCATGGTGCTAGTGGTTTTTCCATTTGAGCCTTTTTCAAAATGCTATAGTTAAATTTTGCACTCAGCCCCCTGAAACTCATTTGAATTTGCAACTGTGTTTGCAAATTCATGTGGTACCATATCAGATATGGTTTTGGGGTAGAATTCTGCAAGGTTTGCAATGGTAATGTCCATCTGAGGTTATGTGCAAGTCAAGTGGACAGGGTGTGACCACCTTAACCAGAACCAACCTGTTCTTCCCTTCCTTGCATCATTCCAACTTCAGTGCATGTTGGAATCTTTTCAACTGATCCTTCAAGCTTTGTTTTCATGTCATCTTCATCCTTTTGTTTCAACCAGCCCCTAACATATTTTCATATGCAATGTGGCTGGGATTCCAAACATTTGTTGCACCTTCCTTGTGTCAATTTCACCGACACTACTCCGTCTTCAGAATTGATGTTTATTTTTCACATTGTTTTTGTTTCCTTTAATTGCATTGTTGATCATGTCATGTTGCCATGTTACTTACACCAAAAATAAGGCTAAGACCAAAGCCATTTTAAGTAAATAAATTGCATATGAAGTTGTTGACGTGTCGTCACCAGCTTCATTTAATTCTGACTAGATAGGGTCACATCATGTCGAGTAAACTTGATCATACCATCCTTGCCTGTGCATTGCACCCATTGCTTACTTGTGTGCCCTTTTCATTGCCGGTACTTTAAGTTAGCACCTGAGACTGCCGAGGAGATTTACGTGGAGATTTCCGACACCGAGCCCGAGGACCCTGCCGCTTCTGCTTCGGCGACCGATTATCCAGGCAAGGGGAAGATTTATACCATTACTTGATACCTTTCTTCCTACCTGCCTAGCTATAGACTAGAATGTTTGTTTGATCCTATCCACCTTGTTCATGCCATAATCAAACCAAACAGCCATGATCCCCACATCCCAGCAAAACATTGTATTGCTAAGTTACCGCTGCTCAGCCATTGCTTAGTATGTGTAGGAAAACTTGCTGCTTACCCTATGCTATGGTTTGGGATATCATGTTATTTAAAGAAGTTGGTTGATATTTATTATTATTATTATGATGTTAATTATATACTTGACGAATGATGGGAGACCAGGCTGTTCCCGCCAGGTGTTTTGTTCCATTTGAGTCATCTAGGTCCCGAGTTCCGGGTATTGTGTTTCTTGACGAGCGTGCCTAATCATGTGTGGGATTCTATGGGGTCCCCTTGTCTTACCTACCTAGCTTCATACAATTCTAGTGGTGGCCCGAGCTGATTTACTATTTGCAAACGTGTGTGTGCTTGGTTGGTACCCCAGCAGTTTTCGAAACAAATCGGGCCAGCGAGGACATGGTTCCTTGTTGGTCCACCTGATCAGCTAGGACCCGGTCTCATGTGAGAATTACCGGCAATCCGACCTGCATCATACGGTAGAGTCCGACTCGGGAGTGTGGCTTATTCTTGGGTTGGGTGTCGACTCCCCGGGGGCCACCCGGAATTGTGCGTTTTTAGTTAGAGGGACTCTGACGTTCCGGAGTTTCAGGCGTTCACCTAGCCAAGTGGAAACCGGGCGTCCATGCGAAGCCTATGATGGGCAGTTGGTACACCCCTGCAGGGTTAAATCTTTTCGAAAAGCCGTGTCCGCGGTTATGGACGACTTGAGACCTACTCCTTGTTCATAGAATAACATCAATTGGAATCGTAACTAAAACTTGCCTACCGTGTGAGTTCCTTGGTTGCTTTTCTTCGTCCAGGGGGACCGAGAGAAGATCCAGGTTGTGTTATGTTTGACGTAAGTAGGTGAATAGTGGACTTATGACACGATGTCACGTGTACTCCTTGGACCTTACCTCTACTCTAAATAGAACGATAACCACCATATATGCTAGTGCGGCTGCAACCTTTACCTTTACCTTGTCTTACCGTAGGAAGTTAGTTATCTTGTAATGTTATAATCTTACCCCTGTTTTCCTTTTGTGCTTTTACTGTTTTGCCTGATCGCCGCTGCAGTGGACTACTACCTCGACCCGAGCACTGGACGATACTTCGTGGAGGTGTCCCCGGAGGACGACGATGAGGATGAGTTCGTTCAGTAGATCCTATAGTTGGGCTTCGACGATCTGTGGGTGGACTCTTATGTGCATCCCTCTCTAGGGAAATTTGGATTTTGACCGTACTCGGTCGTGATTGTCTTCCGCTTGTTGCATGATGTACTGTTGGGTCGGACCTCTGAGATGATGTAATAAATACCAGCGGCGATGTATGACCTGGACTCTATATATTTGTGTCTTAGTATTAAGTTCATTGTTCATATACCTGTTGTCGAGAATCTGGCAGCGACACGAGTGCGAGTGTCGTGAGTCGGTGGCTCTTTATGCGCTACTAACTTGAGCGAGGCGCGAAAGCGACTAACTCGAGTTAGCACCGCATCGAGGGCCTTACAACTTGGTATCAGAGCAAGACTGACTGTAGGACCCCTTACTGGCCGAAGTTGAGTCTAGAAACTATTTTGTAGTTATTAAGGAAAAATCGGAGAGTAGGAACTATTTCTTTTTCTTCTTACCCCACCCTCCCACCCCTTTTCCGTGAGGAAGTGAAACGTTGTTTTCTCTCTGCAACTTATCCCCTTTCAAAACAAATCTAGGTTCTCATTTACATGAGGCTCCGATCCCTCTATAATTCTTTGCTAGCGACGAGAAGGGTTGGCGTAAGTTGAGAACATTGAGCCGCCACTTGGGGTTGACAACTCCACCTCGCTTACGGCGTACCTCAGGTGAAACTCCTATACAGGGATGGTTGGCATCCTCTGGATGTGGTTCCTCCCCCTATAGGAGACCGCTTCGGCGGGCCGCTCAGGGCAGATGTCTCAACGTTCAGGTCTTCAACCACTCGTATATATTGTTGTGTGCTCGCTAGCAGATTATTATCTTGGATTCGGTTGATCTTGGTTTGGGGATTCCTGTAGAACCTAGCTTTCGACTTTCCGGGTTAACCTTGGTGGAATTTCAGCCTTCAGCTTTCTCATACCTCATGAGAAAGTTTTGTTGTCCATATTGCTTTGTCTTCTGGTTTCGTCAATGTTTCAATCATGTTCTCATAAGTGTTCCTGTATACAGGATGCCAAGAGCGAACATGCCGCCGCCAGAGAACCCTATCCTTGGGGAGGCTGTGGCCGCAGTGGCTCAGGGCACAGCTGCGATCTTACAGATGCTGCAGAACCAGACTACCCAGATGAATGATTGACCACAGTACACCACTCTGCAACAGTTCCTTGATATCAACCCCCCCCCCCCAGGTTCTCCGAGGCTCGAGACCCGCTGGAGGCGGATGACTGGATCGCTGAGATCAAGAAGCACTTCAATGCAAACACCATCACACCAGTCGACTACGTCACCTTCGCCTCCTTCCAGCTTCAGGGTGCAGCAACCAACTGGTACGATACCTACAAGGCCAACAAGGGCGATGCTGTCATCACGTGGGAAGATTTCATCGCAGACTTCAGAGCAGCGCATATTCCGAGTGGCCTGATGGTCAGGAAGCGTGAGGAGTTCTTGGCTCTGAGACAGGGTGACAGGTCAGTTCAGGAGTACAACCTGGCCTTCGTCAGGCTCGCCAGGTACGCTCCAGAGGAGGTCAGCACAGAGGCTAAGAAGATAGCCATGTTCCGTGGGGGTCTCAGCACAGAGATCAAGTACGCGCTCACCCAGTGCAGCCCCACGCTGTTCTCACAGTTCGTGGATCAGGATATCCGCCAGGAGTCAGCCAGAGCAGAGTGGGATGCAGACAGGAAGCGCCAGAGAGAGCACAATTCCGCAGTGATGGTCCACAAGAAAGCAAAGACTTGGGTTACAGAGGCACCACCGCAGAGGCAGCAGTTCCAGCAGAGGGGGGCAGTTGTCCGCACTTTTTCTCGCCCTCCCGTCCCAGTTCAGCAGGGGCCTCGCTCTACACCACCACACGCGAGGCCACCCAGGCCGCAGCAGCAGCCCAGGCTGGGCGTGATTTTCTACAAGTGTAGAGAGCCAGGGCACACGTCTCCCAACTGCACCGACCCACGCTTTGCTCGGCTTCCACCGCCTCCACCTCGCTCTACTCCGAGCACCGCGATGGTGAAAGCACAGCCACGTGCACTTCGGGTGAACAACGTGATGCTCACAGATGCTCAGCAGTCTTCAGAGATCGTTCTTGGTAGGTTGCTTGTATGTTCAGTTCCCGCGACAGTGTTGTTCGATTCCGGAGCAACTCACTCTTTTATCTCCCAGTCTTTTGCAACAATGATTGATCTTCCAAGAGACCAGCTTCCGAGGGTACTCTCAGTTGTTACTCCTGGATCCAAATTCACTTCTTCCTGGTCAGTTCCTGATGTAGAGATCCGTATTCAGGGAGTTCCATTTTCAGCATCCTTGATTGTCTTGCCTCGTTCCGACATTGATGTCATCTTGGGCATGGATTGGCTTGTCCAACACAAGGCCAATATTGATTGTCCGACCAGATCAGTGAAGTTGACACATGATTCAGGTGCAGAAGTCTTGTACACTTGTGGCTCTATGACGGGACCAACACAGTTGTATGCTTTGAACGCAGGAGTTGCGCCTTTGCTCGAAGAGGTCAGAGTTGTCTGTGAGTTCCCATACGTCTTTCCGGAGGAGTTGCCAGGAATTCCCCCAGTTCGAGCTATTGAGTTCGTTATTGAGCTAGAGCCTGGTACCCAGCCGATTTCTCGGCATCCGTACAATATGTGTTCGAAGGAGTTGATTGAGCTCAAGAAGCAGTTGACAGAGTTGGAGGCAGGAGGTTTTATCCGCGCGAGCACTTCCCCTTGGGGTGCACCAGCTTTGTTTGTCCAGAAGAAAGATGGGACTAGCCGCTTGGTCCAGGACTATCGCGGTATCAACAAGAAGACCATCAAGAACAAGTACCCTTTACCCCGCATCAATGATCTGTTCGAGCAGTTGAATGGGGCTAAGGTGTTTTCCAAGCTTGACTTGAGGATGGGGTATCATCAGATCCATGTTCGTGAAGAGGACATTCCCAAGACCACGTTCAGCACACGTTATGGGCTGTATGAGTTTACAGTCATGACTTTTGGGTTCTCAAATGCCCCTCCGACGTTTATGAGAGCTATGAACTATTTGTTCCAAGAATGGCTTGATGTGTTCGTGATCCTCTACCTCGACGACATTCTTGTCTATTCCAAGTCAGAGGCTGAACATGAGGAACATTTGCGCTTGGTGCTGCAGAAGTTGAGAGAGCACCGGTACTACGCCAAGTTCTCCAAGTGTGAGTTTTGGCTGGACAAGGTCAATTTTTTGGGCCATGTCATCTCCGCTGAGGGAATTACGGTTGACCCAGAGCGAGTCCGCACTATTCAAGACTGGGCTCCGCCGAAGAATGTGAAGCAGCTAAGGAGTTTTCTCGGCCTCGCTAGTTATTGCAGGAGGTTTGTGCAGAATTTCTCCAAAATAGAGAAGCCAATGACTGAATTGTTGTGCAAGGACAAACGGTACACTTGGTCACCAACTTGCCAGTCAGCCTTCGAGGAGTTTAAAGAGAAGTTGACCACAACTCCAATTCTCACCCGCCAGATGAGTCACAGCCTTTTCAGGTGTTTTATGATGCCTCTTTGCAAGGGCTGGGCGGAGTTTTGATGCAAGGCAACAATGTTTTGGCTTATACCTCACGGTAGTTGAAGACGAGTGAGAGGAATTATCCCACGCACGACTTGGAGCTTGCAACAGTTGTGCACGCTTTGGTCACTTGGCGACACCTCGTCTTAGGGAGGAAGGTGGATGTGTTCACGGACCACAAGAGTCTGAAGTACTTGTTCACTCAGCCAAATCTGAACTTGAGGCAAAGAAGATGGCTTGAAACCATTACTGAGTACACAGTTGATATTCAGTACACGCCTGGGAAGGCGAATGTCATAGCTGATGCGCTGAGCCGCAAGGGCGATTGCAATAATATCCAGGTGAAGAAGATCCACCCTGATTTGTGTGAGTCCTTTCGAAGGATCAATCTCGAGCTAGTTCCAGCAGGCTATCTTGCCAACCTGGTGGTAGAGCCCACTGTCCATGAGAAGATTCGTCAAGCTCAGTCTGGCAGCTCTATGATACAAAAGATCAAGCAGGGTATTGCCGCCTCAGTTCCAAAGTACGGTTGCTTTTCAGTGCATAATGACGGCACTGTGTTGTTCGAAGAGCGAGTTGTTGTTCCCAAGGAGGGAGATCTCAGAGAGGTCACCATGAAGGAAGCCCATGATTCCAAGCTGTCTATTCACCCTGGCAGTACAAAGATGTATCAATATCTCAAGCAAAGCTTTTGGTGGACTCGTATGAAGCGGGATGTTGCCCGTTACGTGTCTCAGTGTGATGTGTGCAGGAGAGTGAAGGCACAACACCAGAAGCCTGCAAGGTTGCTTCAGCCACTTGAGATTCCGGAGTGGAAATGGGATCACATAGAGATGGCTTTCATCACAGGCTTCCCCTTGTCGCAGAAGAAGAACAATGCCATCTTTGTTGTCATTGACAATCTTTCCAAAGTTGCCCACTTCTTTCCAGTGAAGGACTCCATTTCAGCAGCTCAGTTGGCGGATTTGTACACCGCAAGAGTTGTATCTCTGCATGGCATTCCCAAGAAGATCAGTTCTGATAGAGGCAGCCTTTTCACCTCTAAGTTCTGGCAGGCCTTTCAAAAGGCGATTGGTACGACAGTGTTGTTCAGTACCGCTTATCACCCTCAGACAAGTGGGCAAGTCGAGCGCGTGAACCAAATCCTCGAGGACATGCTTCGGGCATGTGTCATCTCGTTTGGCATGAAGTGGGAAGAATTCTTGCCGTATGCTGAGTTCTCTTACAACAACAGCTATCAGGCAAGTCTGCATGCAGCGCCGTTTGAAGTCTTGTATGGCCGCAAGTGCAGGACACCTTGGAACTGGTCCGAGACAGGTGAGAGGCAGCTGTTCGGTCCAGATGTGATCCAGGAGGCAGAGGACGGAGTGAAGATTGTCCGAGAGCACCTAAAGGAAACACAGTCTAGGCAGAAGGCCTATTATGGCAAAAGGCACCGTGGTGTAGCGTTTCAGGTTGGTGATTGGGCGTACCTGAGAGTGTCTCCATTGAGGGGAACTCACCGCTTTGGTATCAAGGTAAAGCTCGCTCCAAGATTTGTCGGACCTTTCCGCATCCTTGAGACTAGAGGACCTCTTGCCTTTCGACTCGAGCTCCCAGAGAGTCTGTCCATGGTGCATGACGCGTTCCATGTGTCCTAGCTAAAGTAGTGCTTCAAGTAGCCAGAGTAGGCTGTTGACTTGGGCGAGATACATCTGAGTGCGGAACTTTCCTACTCAGAGCGTCCAGTCCGTGTTCTTGAGACGTCCGAGCGCAAGACTCGCAACAAGACCGTCAAGTTCATGAAAGTTCAGTGGGAACATCATTCGAAGAAGGCAGCAACGTGGGAGCGTGAAGATCATCTCCGTTCTGAGTATCCTGAGTTGTTTCAGGCTTAGATCTCGGGACGAGATCCTGTGTTGGTGGGGGAGTGCTGTAACAGCCCATGTGCAATAAATAAGAATCACCATGAGATTGTACCTTGTCTGTTGACTTTGTAACTTGGCATGATGCTAAACATTATAATTTCATGTGGTGATTTAAATTTGCATTGGGATTGGAGCCCATTTGGGTTGTTTGAATCTGCATCCAATATGGTTCAAGAAGGGTGTTTGAAGAATTTTAATTGTTGCATGCATGCTCTCCTTGACCCCAAACTTGGCATAGCCAATTTCTTGCCCCTCCCAAGCTTTTCAAAAGCCTTGCAACATTTTTAGCTAACTTCAAAATGTGGGCCACAGCTCAATGTGATTTGAATTTCCAAAAATGCCCCCACATTTTAGTTGCTCCAAAAATGCCCAAACCAATTTTAGAAATTGGAGAATATATCAAGGATCATTTTACATATTTTTGTAAGATTGTTATCCTTGTAAATATTCCTGGAAAACTCCTCATGCGATTCTGTTTTGTTAAATGGAAAAGCCTAGGGCTCTCTTCTCTTTTCTCCCTTTTTCCTTCAAGCCCAGCCCACCTGAGCCTTCTCCCCGCAGCCCGCTTGGGCCTGTCCAGGGAAGCCGTACGCAAGGAGACACGCCAGCCGTTGGATCTCCATCGGACGCTCCCCTTCCCTTACCTTTCCACGCTGGAGAGGTCCCCGCCGGAGTCCCTCTCACAGCCGGGCCGGAGCATCGACGTCGACGCCGGCCGACGTGGCTCCAACGCGTCCCTTTATAAGGCGAAGCCCTTGCTGGCCCCGGGAACCCTAGGCCACTCCATTCCCCCTCTCAACTCGTCCTGCCGCCGCCCCCATGGACGTCGGGTTCCTCCCCTGTTTCTCCTGACGCCGGTGAGGTCGACGAGAAATTCATCGCCGTTCTTCTTTCTTGTTGGACGAGTGTTTGCGAGCGCGTCCCTGAGACTGCTGCTGACCGGATTCCGTGTGTAGGTTGACGGTAGCTGCTCGGATTCACCCCCTCGCCGTGGAAGCCGCCGCGGACCCCTTTCTTCCCCGACGACGGCTTTGATTGACTCCTTCCCCTCCGGTTTCTCGAGGTCACCTCCTGCGCCTCCTAGGTGAGCTACATCTCCACCCCTTGCCCGTAGCTCGTCTCATTTCGTCTCGCGCCGTAGCACATAGGATCCCCGCCGTTGAGCCACCGTGTCGGGCAAGCCGTGACCGCCGTGCCCATGGCGCGCTCTGGGCTTGTTCGCGCGGGTTGTAGCCGTGCGCTAGACACGCTAGTGGCACCCAGGGTGTCCCCTTATGCCCGTGCGGTCTCGCTGTCGCTGTTGTCTGAAGAAGTGCTCACATGTCGCCGCCGTGACCTTCCCGGTGAGTAAAGGGCCCTCCTTGGGCGCTTCGGTCCCAGATCCGGGCACCCACGTTGCCGTGGTAGTTCCCTGCTTCGACTAGGTGTAGCAGGTGGACGGCTGCCAGCGCAAGCTCGTCGGAATTGTCTCTGGTTCAGAGAGGAAGCGAGGAAGCAGGTGTCTGAAGCAGTTGCCGCTGCCATGTTCAGAGGAGAGTGGAAAGTGGAGCAGTGCGTCGCCGTGGGCTTGGAGTACCGCAATCCGTGGCTGGATGTACCAGCTTTTGTTTCCCAGTGGCCGCAGGGCTGCCGGAGTTGAGACGGCGAGGCCAGCTTCGCCGCAAGTCGTCGTCGTCGCCGGATTTTTTCTAAAGCTCAGTACAGGGGATGCATACCTCTACTGATTTCGTACCCGTTTCGGTTCAGAAAACATGCAGTGGAGCAGTGGTAGCGAGCAGCAGCGGCAAGCAGCAGGCGTGGGTTCGAATCCCACGCGAGGCATTTGCCTCCCCCCTTTTTTTCGATTTTAAGCGGAGGCTGACGGGTGGGCTCCTCATGTCAGTGGGGCTGCCAAGTGGAAGTGGGCTGAGCCCACCAGTTCTTTTGGAGCTGGCCCGTTGCGCCCGAGGCCAGCCCAAGTGGCTGCGCCCTCTGGTTTTTTTTCTTTTAGATTCTTTTCCTTTTTCTGTTTTAGTTCAATTTGAGTTTGAATTCAAATTGAAACTGAATTTAAACCTTGGAGCTCTTATACCTCAAATGTGGCATCCCATATATGTTTCTGGGGTAGTATGACCCACTGATCATCATGGTGAGGTCCAATTTTGCACTTTGCCCCTCTAAATAATTGGAGTGTGGCAATTTTGCAATTTTTCCCTCCATTTCTTTTGTTTTTGTCAAGTTTTTTCCCAAATTAAAAAATGGCCAGACCATATATTATTTTGGGGTAGTTTCTCCCAAGGTTTTGCATGGTGCTAGTGGTTTTTCCATTTGAGCCTTTTTCAAAATGCTATAGTTAAATTTTGCACTCAGCCCCCTGAAACTCATTTGAATTTGCAACTGTGTTTGCAAATTCATGTGGTACCATATCAGATATGGTTTTGGGGTAGAATTCTGCAAGGTTTGCAATGGTAATGTCCATCTGAGGTTATGTGCAAGTCAAGTGGACAGGGTGTGACCACCTTAACCAGAACCAACCTGTTCTTCCCTTCCTTGCATCATTCCAACTTCAGTGCATGTTGGAATCTTTTCAACTGATCCTTCAAGCTTTGTTTTCATGTCATCTTCATCCTTTTGTTTCAACCAGCCCCTAACATATTTTCATATGCAATGTGGCTGGGATTCCAAACATTTGTTGCACCTTCCTTGTGTCAATTTCACCGACACTACTCCGTCTTCAGAATTGATGTTTATTTTTCACATTGTTTTTGTTTCCTTTAATTGCATTGTTGATCATGTCATGTTGCCATGTTACTTACACCAAAAATAAGGCTAAGACCAAAGCCATTTTAAGTAAATAAATTGCATATGAAGTTGTTGACGTGTCGTCACCAGCTTCATTTAATTCTGACTAGATAGGGTCACATCATGTCGAGTAAACTTGATCATACCATCCTTGCCTGTGCATTGCACCCATTGCTTACTTGTGTGCCCTTTTCATTGCCGGTACTTTAAGTTAGCACCTGAGACTGCCGAGGAGATTTACGTGGAGATTTCCGACACCGAGCCCGAGGACCCTGCCGCTTCTGCTTCGGCGACCGATTATCCAGGCAAGGGGAAGATTTATACCATTACTTGATACCTTTCTTCCTACCTGCCTAGCTATAGACTAGAATGTTTGTTTGATCCTATCCACCTTGTTCATGCCATAATCAAACCAAACAGCCATGATCCCCACATCCCAGCAAAACATTGTATTGCTAAGTTACCGCTGCTCAGCCATTGCTTAGTATGTGTAGGAAAACTTGCTGCTTACCCTATGCTATGGTTTGGGATATCATGTTATTTAAAGAAGTTGGTTGATATTTATTATTATTATTATGATGTTAATTATATACTTGACGAATGATGGGAGACCAGGCTGTTCCCGCCAGGTGTTTTGTTCCATTTGAGTCATCTAGGTCCCGAGTTCCGGGTATTGTGTTTCTTGACGAGCGTGCCTAATCATGTGTGGGATTCTATGGGGTCCCCTTGTCTTACCTACCTAGCTTCATACAATTCTAGTGGTGGCCCGAGCTGATTTACTATTTGCAAACGTGTGTGTGCTTGGTTGGTACCCCAGCAGTTTTCGAAACAAATCGGGCCAGCGAGGACATGGTTCCTTGTTGGTCCACCTGATCAGCTAGGACCCGGTCTCATGTGAGAATTACCGGCAATCCGACCTGCATCATACGGTAGAGTCCGACTCGGGAGTGTGGCTTATTCTTGGGTTGGGTGTCGACTCCCCGGGGGCCACCCGGAATTGTGCGTTTTTAGTTAGAGGGACTCTGACGTTCCGGAGTTTCAGGCGTTCACCTAGCCAAGTGGAAACCGGGCGTACATGCGAAGCCTATGATGGGTAGTTGGTACACCCCTGCAGGGTTAAATCTTTTCGAAAAGCCATGTCCGCGGTTATGGACGACTTGATACCTACTCCTTGTTCATAGAATAACATCAATTGGAATCATAATTAAAACTTTCCTACCGTGTGAGTGCCTTGGTTGCTTTTCTTCGTCCAGGGGGACCGAGAGAAGATCCAGGTTTTGCTATGTTTGACGTAAGTAGGTGAACAGTGGACTTATGACACTATGTCACGTGTACTTCTTGGACCTTACCTCTACTCTAAATAGAACGATAGCCACCATATATGCTAGTGCGACTGCAACCTTTACCTTTACCTTGTCTTACCGTAGGAAGTTAGTTATCTTGTAATGTTATAATCTCACCCCTGTTTTCCTTTTGTGATTTTACAGTTTTTCCTGATCGGCCGCTGCAGTGGACTACTACCTCGACCCGAGCACTGGACTATACTTCGTGGAGGTGCCCCCGGAGGACGACGATGAGGATGAGTTCGTTCAGTAGATCCTATAGTTGGGCTTCGACGATCTGTGGGTGGACTCTTATGTGCAACCCTCTCTAGGGCAATTTGGATTTTGACCGTACTCGGTCGTGATTGTCTTCCGCTTGTTGCATGATGTACTGTTGGGTCCACAGACCTCTGAGCTATTGTAATAAATACCAGCGGCGATGTATGCCCTGGACTCTATATATTTGTGTCTTAGTATTAAGTTCATTGTTCATATACCTGTTGTCGAGAATCCGGCAGCAACACGAGTGCGTGTGTCGTGAGTCGGTGGCTATTTATGCGCTACTAACTTGAGCAAGACGGGAAAGCGAATAAGTCGAGTTAGCACCGCATCGGGGGCCTTACATATAGTCAATGACATGTGGGGTCCACTGCTAGTTAATCTCTATTTTATTTTAATGTTAATAACAGTGTATGACAGTGGGGTCCCACTGGTCAGTTGACCAGTCAACCTTAAAGGTTGGCCCCACTTGTCAGTGTTGACCTAGTCAACTACACTGTTTTGGATAAGAGTTAATTAACAATTGAATAAATTCACAAATTGAATTAAAAATGGATTAAAACTTAAAGAATTAATATCTTTTAATCCGTATATCGGATCGAAAAATTTTATACATCAAAATTGATCAGAAAGATACAACGAGTAAGATTACGGTAACCGTTGGTCTACCACCCCCTCTAACGTACCGATCATCGAACCACCCCCCTCCGAACAGCCTGTCCGATGAATTGTCCGGTACTGCTAAAGTACCCGGATGAATTTATTCCGAACACGAAAGTTGTTCGGAATAGTTCAACTAATCCAGATACACCACCCACACATTTGTCGGATGTCCACGACACCTCCGGCATGATCCCTTCCCCCTCCGGACACCCTGTCCGGTAATTACCTGGAGCTGGAAGTTCATCTTCGGATGAATTTCTGCTCCGAGCAACGTGCATCGTTCTACGTTAGAGCACCGATTACATTTCATTTGTCGTGTACTACAAATTGTTTGTTATGTGTGCTTTGTGTTTATTGTTTCTTCCCCCTCTCTTATTGTCCGGTAGTCCCGACGACCGCTGCCGATGCCCCTGTGATCGACTACTTCGTCGACGACCGTACCCCTACCCTCGAGCTTCCAGGCAAGCAGAGCCACTTCCCCTCTGCCTCATATCGCCTATCTATCTTTATTATTCTATTGCACTAGGCATATGCTGCTGCTACGTCGCTATCCTATTCAATCACATAGCTTATCATTGTCGCCCCTTGATTACCTTTTCGATATCCTATGCAGACTATATAAATATATATTATACAGTAGTGAACCCTGCGCTTTGTTAGTCAATAGGATTAGAATAACGGGCCGTGATCACTCTGGGAGTGATCGCGGATACACTACATTTTATACAACTGCTACAGGTACGGTACAAAGCAGACGCCCAAAGGAACTTACAACGGCTAAGCTCTATCGAGTCGCACCGATAGTGATCTCAAGGGTGAATCCTCTTATATCACTCTTGTTGTTGGCTCTGTAGTGTAGCACCCCCGGGGTGATCTCATCGAGGGTGATTCCTCTTTACTTCACTCCCGGTGATGTCTCAGTTGAACCGTAAATCAAGTGTGGACCAATGAGGGTGACACCTCCGGTCTCCCCTTGATGGTAGGAACCTGAACCGACTGGTGTCCTTGAAGGTAAGGAGTCGGGTGACCCAACGGTGCCTGCGCAGGTTATCTTAGCGGAACGACAGGACAGGTGTATTCCACCGGTGTGCGGCGGGCCTGGTACTATTCGTGGCCGAAGGATATCCTGTTGTACGAAAGTCGAGCTCTTCGGAGCAAACGCGAGACAAGGTAAGGAGACGGTTCACCTTTTTGGTAACCACATGAGTTGGTGGGACGACAGGGCAGGCACCGACGTTACTGGTGGACCTGACTACTGTCGTTGTCCGCGACTCACTTAAATAAGGATAACGATAACGGTTGTTCGACAGAAAATTAATAAAATGCTTAATGGGTTCGGCGGATGACTTGAGTAGCCTTCGGGCTTATACGAACTACCTACCCATGGGAATACGCGTACGGGCGCCTCCGCAACGTAGGATCGTTCGAGAGCCTTCAGACGTCAGCAGTACCGCGAGCTGATTGCCGGGAAGTGGTGTGTCTTATTGGCTTGCGCAGTGTTGTCTTATTTGGACTTGCTTACACTTCACCGGCCAGCCACGTACCGTGTAGGAGTACGTCGGGGTTGGGGTCCAAAGCCTCGCGTACTTAGGATTTAGACCGGCGGATGGCCTCTCTGCTGTGATCGAAGGATGGACTTCGTTGTGTCGGATAGCTACGGTGGGGCCTAACCAGGGGTACGCCACCCTGGAGATCTGAGCGTGTAGTTTCACAGTAGTGCACCCCTGCAGGGAAGATTAATCTATTCGGATAGCCGTGTCCACGGTAACAGGACGCTTTATGCTGAAGCCAGATCCTACCACTAGAAACTATTACTTTTAAACTGTTGGTTCCGAGTTTGCTTCCTCGCAGGGAGGTCGAGGGGGTAATCTGGGAGGCATTTTTAATTATGAATTACAACTTATTATTATACAATGCTGCAACAACTTCTGCTGCATTGTTACTTTCATTTCTGCTATATAAACTGTTGGATGATTCTTACCTCATGCTGCAAGACTCGTCAGAAGATGCTAGTCTTCGATAGGCCTAGCATATTCCCTTTTACCCTTGTACTTCTGTCTTGTAGTCCACTATACAGCCTCCCCTTTCTATTTGATACATGCATAAAAGCTTAGTAGCTGGACGCAAGACTCGCGGGTATACTAGATACTCACCTGCTTTATTTTCCCTTTTTATTGTTTTTCCTGATCGGCCGCTGCAGTCGACGTTGGAGTCCAGGAGCAAAAGATCCCCGATGATGACCACCGCAACGTGAAGATCCTCGTTGCTGTCTACGACGTGGAGTTCCCCCTCAGCCAGGAGTAGTTTGGAGGTTCCCAGGCAGGAGGCCTCGCCTTTTCGATCGTTGTTGTTTTGTGCTAGCCTTCTTAAGGCAACCTTGTGTCTTTGTGTTTGTACTCAGATACTTTTTGCTTCCGCTAACTTTGTGCTCTCGAGCTGTTGTATTCGAGCCCTCGTGGCCCTTGGCTTGTAATATAAAGCTTGTATTATTTTATTTATAGAGTTGTGTTGTGATTACCTTACCGTGAGTCCTTGATTTCGGTCGTGTACCCTACGTGTATGATTACTGTACATGGCTTGATTTTGAGGGCGTCACAAGTTGGTATAGGAGCCGACTGCCTGTAGGACACCCCCTTCCAACTCCTTGGTCGAAGTCGAGTCTAGTCGTTGCAAAAATACTTTGCTAACAGTGTCATTTGGCTTATCGGCCCACGTCGCAAAAACTGGGTGGTATTAGGATCTTTTTCTCTGTACCTTTACTCTAGTTCTCTGCTCTCGCATCCTTTCGGGTTAAAGATTTTTGCTAACGCTAACTCTAGGTTCTCGTGACTACTTCCTCCCGGAGAGCCTCTCATGACAGATGATCACCTGATCCACCTGAAGATCCCGACGATACTCTCCGATAAATTCCCGAGACCCTATGTGCCCATTGCCTTTGCAATTCTCTACCACGAAAAAAATCCTCGTGGACAACTACTTTTTCCTCGTTGTTCGTGCCTTCATTCTCAGTTGCTCTTGTTGTTACAAGATGCCTCATAATACTCTCCGATGTCTTGGAAATCCTCGGCAGCCTACTGCTCTGGAGATTGTTCTTACCTGCTTGCATTATGGTTGATTCCATATGTCTAAATATTCTTCATTGACATCCCTCGTCCTTGCCGTACCGATCTTATGGAAATCGTCATGTGTGTGAATGCACACAGTCATCCATTGATCCCTATGAAATTATTCTTCTGGCTCAGACATCACTCCGGACATGAGCTGGATCTCGGAAAATCAAACCTTCATTGATTATCCGTATAAGTCTGTTCAACTTATATAACCATGGTCAGAACATCTGCTTCTGATATCCCCTATTGGAAATCGGGATTCCTTTGAACTTAAGCGTCGAATTGTTCGGATGCTCTTATCATCTGATGCCTTTGCACGATTTCTTCCCCTGGTTGAGTACCGATACTCATATCAGATTCCTTGCGGTCCACCGGATCCTTCGGTGGATTATTGTTTGACCGGCCTTGCATATTCTAAAACCCTTGAGTTCTCCCCTTGATATGAATTGGCATTGCCGAGTCATATCCTCTCCTTTGACCTCGGTACTCTACTTTTAAATATGTACCCCTTACTTCTGATGTTTGCTGAATAGATTCGTAAAAATATCCCGATGGGTTGTATCTATGCTTTGACCATCTGGGTGAACCCCGTAACTTCTACGGGTTATGCTCTACTGGTGTTACACCAGATAAGAATTCTAACAAGAAAACTTCATCTAAATCGAGAAGTGGATTGAAAAGTATTACATTGGAGAAATGGGAGTCGACCCTGAACCTTTGTGTTCATGCCCATGGATACGATATAGAACTTATCATCAAAGCTCCTTGTAACGATAATTACCCCCTTGGTATAAATTCGTCTTGCACCTATGATTGGGTCCCTTGCGATCGTGGTTCTGACCATTATGTTCTCCTTCGATTCCATTTCGTAAACAACCTGGAGCACTTGTCCTCTACAAGTCGACGATCCAGTTCAGATCCTACCTTGTTCCACCTTCGAGAATTTAACCCCCCTGGTATCTCGACGGTATTGAGGCATTGCACCACCTCAGATGAATTCTTGCTGGTGCGATACCACTCATCGATTTTTCCAATCCACTGGTTCTGGGTTGTTGTTAACCTAGAACCCTTGATACATTTTGCTCGCCATCCCTTTTCTCGATGTCGTCGCTATTCGATGGCATCCTCTAAAACCTCTCAACATAATGTGTCGTGGTCATCGTCGAACATTTGGACTTCTCCCATGTGTCTATTGAATTCATGACTTGTGAAATACCCTCCTGCCCCTCGTTGACTTGTGTTATCATCGACAACCCCCTTGACTCCGTGCCGCTACAACTGAGTTATGTATATCATGCTCTGCTTTCCCTTGGGAAAGTTGTACACCTGATAATTGTGTATCATCACTTTTCCCCTTCCATTGGTCGGTTTGATCAGACAACCACGTTTCCCTTCCATTGGTCTGTTTAATCTTTCTTATGATATAAATTATCTAAGCAGCAATGATTCCCTGCTTATGTAAAAAATTCGGTGTACTACCTTGTCCGTACAACCTGTTGCGATTGTTGATGACTTTTCGGTGACCACCGATGGACGAGAACTTTGCCAATTGGTTCGCCTCGTCTTAACGAGCAGGAAAATGGTTCTCTTCGTCCCTCGCCCTTGGCACTGATGTTGTTACTGACATAGTTGACAAGTTGTTCTCCGTCATACTTTGCAACTTGACCGCATTGAATGTCAACCCCCTTCTTATTCAATGTAGGCCCATAACCCACAGTTCCATAGGACCGAAACCTGACTCTCTTTTACCTCCCTATTTCCGAGGTTATTCCCCCGCGCTTGACCTCGTATGCAATTCACGAGTCACCTACCTTATAATATCAAGTCTGATGTCAGGCTTGGTGCTTATACTTGTTGCTATGTACCCCTCTTTCGTCATCCATCATCGGCATCGTATGCGTGCCTATGCGCTTGAAACATCTCATACTTTCTTTTGTTTCTCTCGATGTACTTCCCTGAGCTTAAACTCGGAAGATAATCTGTACCGTTTAACCTCGGACAACCTCGGTTGGTTAACCAGGTATCCATCCGACCCCCCCTTTAATTTCCTCCTAGCTTGATCGTAAGTACGATGAAGACCCCGAAGAAAGGATAACAACTCATCGAGATGCACCGACGCGGAGAAATGAAGACTTCAACAGGAAGGATTGACTTCATCGAGAAGGCAAAGAACAACCAGAAGGCTCGTTAGAATACGAAACCGAAACTTTACCTCTTGCCCTACTTTTTAATTCTCGGGACGAGAATTCTTTGTAGTGGTGGAGATTTGTAACACCCCGGGTGTCACGCTACAGTAATCACCTACAATAATCATAGTTACTGTTGCTAATCCAACCTTGATCACCTTGATTATAGCTCTGTCAAATTCCAACCCTGATAAATTTTTCAAAATCAATGTGGATTGTAAATCTTGCTCCAGGGATTGTGGATGCCAGTCAATCAACTTGATCTTGGTTAAACCAAATCATCCCTAGTCATTTGAATGATCCCAAGCCAATGATGATCATGAACCCAATGTTGTGGGGTTATCAAAATTATCATGGAATTTAAAATGGTAATGGAATAATAGTCCAACCAAAAATGATGGAACCTATTTATGGAATGCCTAGCAATCATTAGGCCATGATAACATAGCGATGGTTATTTTATTAGAATGGTATAGTAATATTAAGGAATAATAAATGAAGTAAAACATTAGCTTGGGAAATTATTAATTCCCATGGGATGATGATAAACACGTGCAAATTTTACTTGAACTAAAATTTATGGAACCAATTTTATTAAATACCTAAAATTCAGTAGGTCACATAAAAAGTGTATTGGGAATTTAATAAATAGATTATGTAAAAAAAGCAAGTTAAAAACAGTAACAAAGTAGACCATTTTAATTATTAAATAATTATAGAAAATACAAAAGATTTCATATTTGATCCAAATCTTTTGTGGCATTTTTTATGGTGTAACCATAATATTAGAGTTGATTGAAATTGTTATAAAAATCATTTTGATGGCCAATTAAATATTAACAGAAAGAAAAAAAGAGAAAAAAAGAAAAAAAATACAAAATAACTAAAAAGCGCCACTGGCGCTCGCCACCCCGGCCCACCCTCCCACCTCTCTCTCCTCCCACCTGCTCCCTCCCTCCTTTGGCTCACTGTAACAGCCCAGTTTTCACAAAAATTAAAATTTTTGTTTTCGGTGTGAATTGTTTGATTGTCTAATTTTTTTGCGGTGTTTGCATCCCCGATTTATCGATCGGCGATTATTTCCCCCCCTCTTCTCTCGTATCGGACGGAGACCGACCCTTGCCATCCTGGCACTCGACCTTTGCGACACCGGGTTTCACACGATCACCGTCGCGAAACCGCACGAGACCAGACGCAGCCAACGGAACGAAAAAACCCCGTTTAATAATTAAACGGGTTATTTTTATAGCGCTGGAAATGTTTTCGGAACGGTTCTAGCACGAGGTGAACGCCGCCGGCTCGATGCGCTGATCGCGCAGTTCGAAGTTTTACCCGAATCGGAGGTACTGCGGACCCCCGACGGTCAGAAACGTGAACACCGTGCGCGCGAGAGAAAAACCGGGGATGTTTTTGCAAACTGCCAGCCAGCTGTTCTATATAAAGACCACCACACTCCCACCCCTTTCTAGGGTTTACCTAGCCACAAAATTGCAGCCACCCCCCTCCAAATTACCCCATTTTCGTCCTTTGCTAGCCCATCAGATCTGGACCGTCAGATCGCCCGATCTGACGGCCAGGAGAGCGCCACGTCACCCTCCACCTTCTCCCTCCCCTCTCTCCTCGTGGATGCCGCCGCCTCCATATCAGGCCGCCGCCGCCGAGCGCCTCCGGCCGGCGAGCCGCCGCATCCCCGCAGGTCCGGCCGCCGCGCCCCGTGGTCTCCCTCTCCCCTTTCCCTCTCCTCCCGCTTCCCTCGCCTCACCTCTCTCTCTGCCAGGAATCGCGAGCGCCATGGGAGGCCTCCAAAAGCTTGATGCGCCGCCCCGTGGACCTCGATGGGCCGCCCTATCCCGCCGACGACCGGATCCGCCCCTAGCCATGCCTCCTCCGCCGCGCGTGGAGCCGGCCGCACCATCCCCTCCGTCGCGCCGCTCGTCGTCGAACGGCGAGCTCGCTGCCGCCGTCTTCGTCCTGGAGAGGACCAGGCCGAGCGAGCCAGCCAATCGCCGCCCTGGGCCGCCTCCAGCGCCCCCAGCCCAGCCGCCTGATGGGCCAGGCCCACCAAGGTGAGGCGCCCTTTTTTTTCTTTCTTTTTTTCTATTTTTTTGTTGGGCCCAGTAGCTTTCGGCCCGTTTAGTTTTTTTCTGCTAGGTTTTTTTTATTAATTTTGGCAGATTGTATTAGTTTTTTTTGCGGCGCCCGTATCTTTTAGCTCGTAGCTCGGATCGTGACACTTTAAACATGTAAATTGCTTAGTTTTTTTCTGTAGGTTATTAAAATATTGTTTGTTGCCATGTTTGAACTTTTTTACATGTTTTTTTCCTCCTAATTACATGCCATGCCACTGTAAACTGTAATTGCCATAACTTTTTAACTGTTGCTCCGTTTAAAATGTTCTTTATATGTAACTTGACTAGAAGTTTGTGTAGATTGTGTTTATGCTGCTCTTGCTTGATAATAAAAATAATAAAATTATTTTTAGGGCAGAACAGTACAAAATTCCATTTTTATCATGGGGTCCGCAATAGTTTGCCATGTATAGGTTTTACCCCCACTTAAATTGACTAGCATAGATAGTTTACTTTGTGCTTCACCTCTTTCCATGTTTGTGTGCTATGCCATGCTTGAGTGAGATGCCATGTCAACAACCTTTATTGATCACCTGTAGCTAAACAACTTGAACATTTCCAAATGTGCGGTATCGTTGTGTGTGACGATTACTCCACTTAACCCGTTAGTAACCGCTCTCGACGGTAGGTGCGATGTCTCGTGTTGCCTTCTTGATGTTTCTTGCTCGTGTTTGCCTCGTAGTAATAGATTCTTGCTCGTTGATTGCTTTCCAGTGTTTACCGTCTTGTGTGCTTCCGCGGGTACCTCTCGGAGATGATGCGAGCTTGCGATCAACTACACCTTCGGAACCCGACTTATCAACACGCAAGGACTATGCATTACTTATGATCCATTCTATTTCAACCAGCGGTTTGCATGCTAGTATAGGATAGGTTCGATGTTTGATCCTACCACATGTTTACAGCCTCTTTCAAACCGATACAGCCATGTCCCCTCCCCACAAACCATGTACTGCTATGTTACTATTGCTCGTTGCTCAGCCCCTGCTTAGTATGCATTCTTAGGATGCTACGATGTTACCCTGTTACTCCTTGGTTTGGCTATCACATCATTGTTATATTGTTGTTGATGATATTGATTATTATAAATGTTGACTATATTCGACGAAGGATGGAAGGTCTAGGCTATCCCGCCCCGACGCTTTGTTCCATTTGAGTCACCTAGGATCCGAGTTCCGGGGATTGGTTTTAAGACTGAGCGTGCCTAACCGCGTGTGGGATTTTATGGGGTCCCCTTTTCTTACCTACCTAGCTTCAAACATTTCTAGTGGTGGACCAAGCTGATTTACCATTTGAAACCGTGTGTGTGCTGGTCGGCCGCCAGTTGTTTACAAACCAACCCGGACCAGTGAGGACATAGTTCCCTTGCTGTCCCACTTTGTCAAGCTGAGGACCTGGTTTCCCACGTGTGATTAACCGGCTATCCAAACCTGCGACAGAAGGTAGAGACCAGATCGAGAGCGCGACCGGCTCGTGAGCTGGATGTCGACTCACCGGGGTCCACCCGGATTTGTTCGTTTTTAGTTAGAGGGACCTGTCGTTTCGGATCTCTTGGAACTAAATCATAAAATGGTTCCCTGTGATGGGTAGCAACTGAGAGAGATGGGCGTCCGTGCGGAGCCTTGTAATGGGCAGTTGGTACACCCCTGCAGGGTTAAATCTTTTCGAGAAGCCATGTCCACGGTTATGGACGACTTGAGACCTAGTCCTTGTTCATAGACAACAACAACTGAGATAATCTTAATATAACTTGATCAATGTGTGTGTGACTTGACTGCTTCTTCTTCGTCGGGATGCGAAGAGGAGGACAAGGATAGTATAGGTGTTATGCTTGCGTAAGTAGTTGATAGCAAGACTTGTTGGAGGCGATCCCTCATCGAATACTTGGCTTCTTATCTTACTCTCTAGTTCGTTAGCCACTTCATAAATGCTAGTGCGGAAGCAACCTCACCACTTACCCCTTCCTTACCGTAAACTACTAGTTGTCCTAGAATGACAAGTGATGAAGTCCTTGCTGGGTCAGTTGACCACTACAGTTGGATGCTGAGTACTTCTGTACTCATGATACTACCCCCAAACCCTTTTCAGGGTTCTCGATCGACAATAGGTACGGTGATCAACGTTTCACGTGGAGACTCGACGACGACTAGTTAGGCGGATCCCGGCGGAGGGCCTGGACCCGTGTGGTTATGGGGACCGATGTTTTTCTCTTTGCCACTAGGCATTTGATTGTAGTCTGTACTCAGACATATATCTTCCGCTGTTGTATTGTATTAAGGCAGTTGTATGCCAATTGTATGAGATGTTGTATCCTTGTATCTGTAATGTTGTGATATCATGTTGGAAATTCAGAGCATATGGCTATGTCATATTTCTCGGTGGGACGGATATGTGCTTCGTCCCCGGATCTGGATGGAAACATCTATATCTGGAATAGTACCGCATATCGGGCCTTACACTCACCACGCGCCATGGGAAGGGGGGAGCACTGCTCGGCCGCCCCCACCCCACCTGCCCCCTACCTGCTCCCCCCCTTCCTGTGGATAAAGGCGTCACCGCCATGGACTCTAGCCATCCATCCCCTCGCAGAATACCATCTCCTCCTTGTTCTCCCCAAGGCTCTTGCTCGCGCCCGAGGGCGCCGCCGTTGCCTTGGCGTGGTCGCCGCGCAGCCCCGGAGCGCCCCCGCGCCGCAGGACGAGGTCCAGGAGCTTCTCCGCCCTCGTCCTCGTCGCCCTGCACAACCAGCCACCGCCGAGATGCCTTGCTGCGCGCAGATCGGGACACCCTCTCCACTTCGATCACCGACAACCGTCGCCGGATTCCTCGCCATCCATGCGCCCAGGCCTCCCTGAGCCCCTCCTCTGCAACCCATGTGAGCCGCAGCACCCAATCCCCTCCTTCCCGTCTCGTTTACTCGCCATGACACGTCTCTGAGAGGGCCTCCTCGTGCTCCCTGTGGCCGCGCCGCCGCACGCCCTCGTGGCGCCCTTGCCTTGCCGCTGCTCGCTTTGCCGCGCACGGCCCCTCCCTGCGCGCAGCACCTGGCCGTCGTACCGCAGACCCCCTCCCTTGCCGTTCGCCCTGTGGCCTCCTTGTCCTGGGAGCCTCGCCGTGCCTCCCCTGTCTCGCCGGCGAGGGCGCGCCGTAGGCATAGCCAGGGGCTAACCCCCTCCCCTCTCTGCCTCTTAATCGTGGGCCCCAGGCCATTTGCTTAAGTTAATTTTTTTTGCTAAGTTAATTATCCCTGTGACACTTACAAATGGACCCCACTACTGCTTATACAATTAAAACAAATAGATAACTCCCCTAGTGAATGACATGTGGGCCCCTAGTTAATATAATAACTAAATCTGTTAATTGTAACATATAGTCAATGACATGTGGGATCCACTTCTAGTTAATCTTTATTTTAGTTTAATGTTAATAACAGTGTATGACAGTGGGGTCCCACTGGTCAGTTGACTAGTCAACCTTACAGGTTGGCCCCACTTGTCAGTGTTGACCTAGTCAACTACACTGTTTTGGATAAGAGTTAATTAATAATTGAATACATTCAAAAATTGAATTAAAAATGGATTAAAACTTAAAGAATTAATATCTTTTAATCCGTATATCGGATCGAAAAACTTTATACATCAAAATTGATCAGAAAAATACAACGAGTAGGATTACGGTATCCGTTGGTCTACCACCCCCCTCTAACATACCGATCATCGAACCGCTCCCCCTCCAAACAGCCTGTCCGATGAATTGTCCGGTACTGCTAAAGTACCCGGATGAATTTATTCCGAACACGAAAGTTGTTCGGAATAGTTCAACTAACCCGGATACACCACCCACACATTTGCCGGATGTCCACGACACCTCCGGCATGACCCCTTCCCCCTCCGGACACCCTGTCTGGTAATTACCCGGAGCTAGCAGTTCATCCTCGGATGAATTTCTGCTCCAAGCAACGTGCATCGTTCTACGTTAGAGCACCGATTACATTTCATTTGTCGTGTAATACAATTGTTTGTTATGTGTGCTTTGTGTTTATTGTTTCTTCCCCCTCTCTTATTGTCCGGTAGTCCCGACGAACGCTGCCGATGACCCTGTGATCGACTACTTCGTCGACGACCGTACCCCTACCCTCGAGCTTCCAGGCAAGCAGAGCCACTTCCCCTCTCCCTCATATCTCCTATCTGTCTTTATTATTCTATTGCACTAGGCATATGCTGCTGCTATGTCGCTATCCTATTCAATCACATAGCTTATCTTGTCGCCCCTTGATTACCTTTCCGATATCCTATGCAAACTATATAAATATATATTATACAGTAGTGAACCCTGCGCTTTGTTAGTCAATAGGATTAGAATAGCGAGCCGTGATCATTCTGGGAGTGATCGCGGATACACTACATTTTATACAACTGCTACAAGTACGGTACAAAGAAGACGCCCAAAGGAACTTACAACGGCTAAGCTCTATCGAGTCGCACCGATAGAGATCTCGAGGGTGAATCCTCTTATATCACTCTTGTTGTTGGCTCTGTAGTGTAGCACCCCCGGGGTGATCTCATCGAGGGTGATTCCTCTTTACTTCACTCCCGGTGATGTCTCAGTTGAACCGTAAATCAAGTGTGGACCAATGAGGGTGACACCTCCGGTCTCCCCTTGATGGTAGGAACCTGAACCGACTGGTGTCCTTGAAGGTAAGGAGTCGGGTGACCCAATGGTGCCCGCGCAGGTTATCTGAGCGGAACGACAGGACAGGTGTATTCCATCGGTGTGCGGCGGGCCTGGTACTGTTCGTGGCCGAAGGATATCCTGTTGTACGAAAGTCGAGCTCTTCGGAGCAAACACGAGACAAGGTAAGGAGACGGTTCACATTGTTGGTAACCGCATGAGTTGGTGGGACGACAGGGCAGGCACCGACGTTAATGGTGGACCTGACTGCTGTCGTTGTCCGCGACTCACTTAAATAAGGATAACGATAATGGTTGTTCGACAGAAAATTAATAAAATGCTTAATGGGTTCGGCGGATGACTTGAGTAGCCTTCGGGCTTATACGCACTACCTACCCGTGGGAATACGCGTATGGGCGCCTCCGCAACGTAGCCTCGTTCGAGAGCCTTCAGACGTCAGCAGTACTACGGGCTGATTGCCGGGAAGTGGTGTGTCTTATTCGCTTGCACAGTGTTGTCTTATTTGGATTTGCTTACACTTCACCGGCCATCCACGTACCGTGCAGGAGTACGTCGGGGTTGGGGTCCAAAGCCTCGCGTACTTAGGATTTAGACCGGAGGATGGCCTCTCTGCTGTGCTCGAAGGATGGACTTCGTTGTGTCGGATAGCTTCGGTGGGGTGCTCCCTAACCAGGGGTACGCCACCCTAGAGATCCGAGCATGTAGTTTCACATTAGTGCACCCCTGCAGGGAAGATTAATCTATTCGGATAGCCGTGTCCATGGTAACAGGACGCTTTATGCTGAAGCCAGATCCTACCACTAGAAACTATTACTATTAAACTGTTGATTCCGAGTTTGCTTCCTCGCAGGGAGGTCGAGGGGGTAATCTCGGAGGCATTTTTAATTATGAATTACAACTTATTATTATACAATGCTGCAGGAACTTCTGCTGCATTGTTACTTTCATTGCTTCTATATAAACTGTTGGCTGATTCTTACCTCATGCTGCAAGACTCGTCAGAAGATGCTAGTCTTCAATAGGCCTAGCATATTCCCTCTTACCCTTGTACTTCTGTCTTGCAGTCCACTATACAGCCTCCCCTTTCTATTTGATACATGCATAAAAGCTTAGTAGCTGGACGTAAGACTCGCGGGTATACTAGATACTCACCTTCTTTATTTTCCCTTTTTATTGTTTTGCCTGATCGGCCGCTACAGTCGATGTTGGAGTCCAGGAGCAGAAGATCCCCGACGACGACCACCGCAACGTGAAGATCCCCGTTGCTGTCTACGACGTGGAGTTCCCCCTCGGCCAGGAGTAGTTTGAGGTTCCCAGGCAGGAGGCCTCGCCTTTTCTATCATTGTTGTTTTGTGCTAGCCTTCTTAAGGCAACCTTGTGTCTTTGTGTTTGTACTCAGATACTTTTTGCTTCCGCTAACTTTGTGCTCTCGAGCTGTTGTATTCGAGCCCTCGTGGCCCTTAGCTTGTAATATAAAGCTTGTATTATTTTATTTATAGAGTTGTGTTGTGATTACCTTACCGTGAGTCCTTGATTTCGGTCGTGTACCCTACGTGTATGATTACTGTACACGGCTTGATTTTGAGGGCGTCACACTTACCCGCGAGAACACTGCAATCGATCCCCTATAGTTGAGGGTCATCAAGTACTGTTTTCTGGCGCCGTTGCCGGGGACCATAGCAATATTTACAAGTCTACTTGAATTATCCTGCCTGCCACACTTCGTCCTCTATGGGTAAGAAAGGATACCCCAAGGTTCCGATCCTACCATCCACTACAAGAAAAAGGTACCGTTCTGAGTACCCGTGCTACGCTTGATTCACCTTCCGTTATAAGTAAGTTTGCTTCGCCACTACCACCACATGCTACTTCTACTGAGTCTGTTACTATGTCCGATAATTTTGATGATGCTTCCACTACTCTTGATGATGATAATTTTCTTGGTCACTATATTGAAACTGAGACTGCTAAGGCTGGAACAGAGCCCGAGACTGAGATACCTGCTACCTATATTCCTACTTCCAAAACTTTTGGTTCCCCAGACCTGGATGAACTCAAGGAGAGAATCCTTGATGATGATTATATTATTCTCGATGATGATCTTTGCAGGGAACTCAGAGAGTGTGCGGACTCTGACCCTGGAGCTTTTAAGGAGTTGCTCAAAAAGCACTCCATGAAGAACAAGAATATTCCTGATCCTAAATTTGCCACATCTCCTATATGCATCACTAATCCTGATTATGATTTCTCTGTTGATCTTTCACTTATATCTACAGTCGAGGCTGACCATTTTTATGGCAGAGAAAATGATGATACTATAACACACCTGACCAAACTTGCTGAGTTAGGTGACCTATTTACTACCGATGAGAAGATACGAAACTTCTATGTGGCCAAGATTTTTCCTTTTTCTTTGAAGGGAGACGCTAAATCTTGGTATGATGCACTACCCTATGGTTCCATTGAGAGTCCTTAGGACTTAGTTCAATTTTTTGTTGATAAATATTTTCCTGCTCATATGCAACATGCTGCTTTGCAAAGAATATTTAACTTTAAACAGTTGCAGGATGAGCACCTCCCTAAAGCTTGGGGGAGGTATTGTGACTTAATCAAGGCTAGACCAGGACATGAAGTCCCAAAGAATGAGTTACTTGATATATTTTATGCTGGTCTAACCGATGAATCCAGGTCCTATATGGATAGTTGTGCTGGTTGTGTTTTCAGGGAAAGAACGCCAGCCGACGCTGAAGAATTAATGGGTAAGATTGCCAAGAACCATGAAGATTGGTCCATCTCTGAACCACCTCCACCACCAAAGAAGAGGGGCATGCTTGTTCTGAGCCCCGAAGATATGCAAGAAGCAAAGAAGTCTATTAAGGATAAGGGCATCAAAGCCGAAGACGTGAAGAATCTACCGCCTATCGGGAATTTGTGTGAGACTACTACTCACACTCCCTTGGTAGAGGTACACTCTCTATTAGAATTTACTGAAAGTGACATCCCTAAAGGTAAACCTCCCGACCAATGCTTAGATGAGCTTGGTAATTTTATTATTAAGCAAGAAAAGTTTAATAGGAGGATACAAAGTCATTTGCATGATAATTCTCTTGCTATCAAAAGATTACTTGGTGTTCTTGAAAGAACAGTTAATGATGTTAAATTTCTTGTTAAGCATTTCCATATGGTTCAAACTCAGCTTGAACAAATTTCTAATGTGCAAAAAGTTTTGTTTGCTAACAATCCCAAACAGGACATACAAGCTTATGGCATCAAAACCAGGGTGGAACACACACCCAGGACCCACTCTATCCTGAGGGGCATCCGAATAGGATCGAGCAAGATTCTCAAGTGCAAGTGGAAGACGACATTGTTAGCTCTCCAAAGAAGAAAAAGAAGAAGAAGAAACACAAGAAAGCTGACAACTCTAATGATCCTATTACAAGTGAAGAACCTGCTATTAATCCCAACAACATACCTACCTCCGATGCTGAAACTGAAGACGGTGCTGAGCCCAAAGAAAAGGATAAGGAGAAGAATGATCCTCCTGAGGTGCAAGAAGAAGAAGCACTGAATAAACGCAAGAAGTACAAAAGGGAAGACTTCATAGCAAGAAGACATGGGAAGGAAAGAGAACCATGGGTACAAAAACCCATGCCCTTTCCAGGCAAGTCTCTCAAATCTAAAGAAGAAGAGCACTATAATAAATTTTGTGAATGGATGAAACCTCTTTTTCTGCAAATTCCTTTGACTGATGCTATCAAGTTGCCTCCTTATTCCAAATACATGAAAGATATTGTCACCAACAAAAGAAAAGATCCTAATGAGGCAATATCTACTATGCTTGCTAATTACTCTTTCAGAAGCAAGATTCCTGAGAAGCTTGGTGATCCAGGTATACTCACCATTCCTTGTTCCATAAAAAATAATTATGTCAAGAATGCCTTATGTGATCTCGGAGCAGGGGTGAATGTTATGCCTTTTTCTCTTTACAAAAGGCTATGTTTAGATAAGTTAATCCCTACAGATATCTCTCTTAAGATGGTTGACAAGTCAACAACCGTCCCGATTGGTATTTGTGAGGATGTTCTAGTTGAAGTTGCTAATTGTTTAATTCTTACTGATTTTTTTGTGCTTGACATACCCGAGGATGTGAGTATGTCCATTACTCTTGGTAGACCTTTTCTACACACCACAGGTGCCATTATTGATTGCAATAAAGGAAAGGTCACCTTCAATGTAGATGGTAAAGAACACACGGTGTATTTTCCAAAGAAGATCGACAAAAGGCATGGCCTTAACTCAATAGAGAATATCGAAACCGTGAAGATTGGAGAATGGGATTGTCCTCTACACGTGCACCACAAATACAAAACCATCATGATGGGGACAATGTCCAAGGAAGTAAAGGTGCAATGATCACTTCATAAGAGGTGAGACTTTTTGTTCTATATATCGACGGTTTGTTGGTAAGACTTGATCAACCTTGCTAGTGAGCATTTTTTATATAGGCAAAAAGTGGAGCTTGTTATGTTTTCATTTGCTTTAGCTTTATTTCTCTTTGCTGTACCAACTTTACATGTTTTTGAAACTTCACAATTGTAATCACCGCTTCAATTTTTCAGAAAGTTTCGCAGCTTTTTGAACTCCGGAAAATTTTCAACAGTGAAGTCTTAAGAAAAACTCCAGAAAAATTATATTAAAAATTTCCATGCCAGGAGTGAACCAGAGGCACCTGGGGCTGACCAGGGGGGCCACCAGTGGCCCAGACGGCCAGCTGGCGCGGCCAACCCCCTGGCCGTGCCCACAGGGCGCCTGGGGCCCACAGGTCCCACCTCTAGGTAAGTCTTCTTCCTCCTCCTTCCTCTCTCTCCAAAAACACGAGTTCTGCACTTATTCTTGCGTTATTGCTGTTCTTGGAGGCGATATTCGATCTCTCTACGACCCATCATTTGAGCTGAGATTTTCGGCAAATAGTCCCTGGTATGCAACTCCTCCACCCCTCAAAATAGATTTTTGATTGGTGGCTTCATTTGTGAGTATTTAGTAGTTCTTGGTGCTGTTTAGATGAGCTTGCATGCATGTGTAGAAATTTATTTTCCAAGTTTTGATGCAAGTTTATGCCTTAGGTAAGTGAGTAGAGTAGTTTGCCTCAACTCACTTTGTTTAAATCCTTGTTTTTGTGAATTGTAATTTTTTTCAGAAACGAGTGTGCTAGGAAAAGCAAAGGGGTGGCTTGGGAAGAAGAATCCTGAGTGCTCCGATCGAGTTACCAGAGCTGCAGCTTCACCCTCAGTAGTTAGGGTGAGCTACAACGAAGATCATGTGCCCCTGATGTTGTTGGAAGACACAAGTCCAGCATGCGCAATGATGTATCCGTGCGATGATTTTCTTACAGCTGCAGGAATTAAGGAGGAATTTTATGCCGTGTGGTACAATACAAGAACCATACCTCCCGCTTTGTTAACAGTTTTCGTTATAACCATCATGCTGGAACCGTCGAGTTCAAACTTTATAATGATCTCATAACCATGTCTTTGGCACAGTTTTGTGATATAATAGGTGTGTCAAACATTGGTCAGACAACAAAGATGACCTCTCAGCCTTCCGAGTTGAGGACCCTCTTCAAATCCCTTTTTTACCAGGAGGAGACCGACATTCGGCGTGCGAATATTTCCAGCATTCTGTGCCCACATGTCAGGTATTTTGCGTATTTTGTTGCTAGAGGGGTGTTGGCTCGTGACAACACGAGCAGTGGTTCTGCACCAGATTTCACTATTTATGCGAACGCCCTCTCTGATAAGAATGATTATAATGTGGGTGCCTTAATTTCTTGGCGCGTTGTTACGAACAGTAACAAGGGCGATTTATATGGTGGTGTTTACGCCACACTCATCCTTGAGTCCCTTGAGCGCACCCCGCATCCTGATGATGTTCCCTTTTCGTACACAAGTCTCGATCTTGCTGCTATGAAGAGGCATAAGTTTGTTACCATGACTTCCCAGTTTGGTAACCTTGATTATATTTTGAGGTTTGAAAAGACCATTACTCGTGCACCACTTTTGTTTGATAACACTCGCAGGAATGGATGGTCCTTCAACGATATTCAGTTCGATGAGTTCATGGCTCATTACCAGCCGCATAACCCATGGAGGGGGTTGTGCCCGACGAGGAGGAGCATGGTGAGTTCCAACCTTTCCATGGGGAGACCTTAACCGAGCAAGGTGAGGGGTCTTCCTCTGCTTGGAGCGCATGGCCTTCCTCATGGGAGGACCCGAGGACTTCGGTGTATGCACCGGAGGGCTCATACGACTCCTGGACTTACCAGTACCCCGGGGCAGGAGGCTCTTGGGGGCAGTAGCTGCTACCAACTTAGGCCAAAAGCCTATGCTTGGGGGAGTACGTGCCCTTCTCACCTTTCAATTGTATTATCCGTTTTTATTTTGTTCTCTTTGATCTTTTTGAAGTTTTTGCCCGTTCTTCTTTGTTCTTTTATTTTTCAAAAACAACAAAAAGATTTCTCTTTTCTTTTTCTTTCGCTAAACATTTGAAAACCCCAAAAAGATTTCCTTTCTCTCCTTAGTTTTCTTTGTTTTCAAAATTCAGCTCGAGTCCGTGATGTCATTTGATTATATATTTCCCACGTTCGGTTGTGCAAGTGACAAGGCAGTAATGACGAAGATCGATGGAAGGGAAGCAACAAGGAAAACCGGTATGAACTCTTCTTGTTTCTACTTTTGTACATATGCCTGTACTTATGATCTAGAGACCAGCTTGTAGCGACATAGTGCTATGTTTACAATGCTTTCCCAGTGTTCATGCTTTCCTTGTGGCTGATCTCAACTAGCCAGGGTGCATAATATGTTGCTGAAATGATTTACATGCATTGCATTGTTCATGGTTTGGCATATTGAAGTGGTATTTCCCTTCGGAGAATTCTTGGATTGACTTGGCACATGTTCACACATGTTTATGACTAAAAAGTGTATCATGCCTTGATGACCTTTTTATTTCAGAATAGTCATATCACTTTCATGCCCGATTCAATGTTACTTTGTTGCTTTGCATGATTATGACAATTATTGCTCTCTAATTGGTCGCTTCCCAGTATTTTTCTAGCCTTCACTCGCACTAAGCGGAATTCTTCTTGTGCAGCCAAACTCCTTTTCAAACCAATTATTCCATTTGAGTCCACCATACCTACCTATATGTGGTATTTACCGGCCACTCCTAACTTAGACTTTCTTGTGCCATCTCGAAATTTATTCAAAAGCTTCCCCTTTGTAACCGTACAAGCTCATGGTGCGGTGAGGGAAAATCAGTATCTACCATGCCAAAAATATTTTGACGGAAGTTTTAACTAGTCAATACAAAAAACAGGGATTTACACCTCCCCCATACTTGATGATGGGATGAAATGGACCAAATGCTGCTAATGATAGGTGGAACGATATCCTCCTTCCATCCTCGAGCAATAATAAAAGGTTCCATAGACCATCAAAGGATTTATGGATAAGGGAACAAGTGTAAGCAAAAAGCATTAATATAGTTGGTATGGGAGATATTGAGAGACCTTTACCATTCACCGTTGACTGGAAAGTTGCACTTCTCAAAAGAACTTTGTCTCTGTTTTCAAAACCAAGAGCTCTGGCACATGTTTAGTCTTTGCTTCCTTTCAAGGATTTTCAATCTTGCCATAAAAAATCCACGGTTTGAGAGTCTCACCTTCTTTCTTCAAAGCACCAACTATTGAGAGCATAATTGTCATTCTTAGTGTAACATGCATTGTCCCAAAGTACTACATTGTCTTCTGCATGCTTGTGATACTGCTAGTCTTAAATTCTTAGTTCTAGTCTCCTTTAAAACTCTGGAGGAGTTTCTGCATTTATGTTTTGCTTCACTCATGGAGGCTAGCGAGATACCACTCTGATATGTTCAGGCTATGTGCATTGTGATCTTGTTTTGATTTTCAGCAACATATTGTTTACTTTTGGTTGTTTGTGATTGGTTACTTAAAAGAAGGATTGCTTCGTGCATTGTTCTCATAGCATTGTTTTGATACTTGCTAAACTCTTTTCGTAGTACCGGCTTATATACATCTTATGAAGCAAAAGAGTTTGTCAAAGTTTTCTTTGTCGCGTTCAGTTCGTTGAACTGAATTGCTTGAGGACAAGCAATAGGCTAAGCTTGGGGGAGTTGATACTTCTCAAATGTATTTACTTTTCCAAACACTTTTGCTATTGTTTTTCCCTCATTCTTGCATGATTTGAGCTAACTAACCCGGACTGACGCTGTTTTCAGCAGAGCTGCCTTTATGGTTTTATTGTGCGCAGGAAAATGGATTTTTGGACATCTTAGAAAATTCCCAGAAAAATAACAGAAAATCCACACAACCGAAGGAGTCCGAAGCTAGAAGGGGGGCCAGAGGGCAGCCAGGGGGGCGCCAGGCGCCCTGTGGGCGCGACCAGGGGTGGGGCTGCGCCCTCCGGCCGCCTGGGCGACTACCCCCTTCCCTGGTGCCCTACTTCGTCTCCTATTTATTCCCGTGACGGGGAAACTCCAAAACAGAAGTCGCTTTTCCAGAACCCGTCGTGGAGCCGCCGCCAACCTCTGTTCTTCCTTGGGAGGGCTAATTTGGAGGCTGATTTGGCCTCCGGAGAGGGGAGATCGTCGCCATCACCATCGCCATCACCACTCCATCCTTCCTCCATGACTTCTCTTCACATGTGTGAGTAATTCCCTGCTGTAGGAAAAGGGGATGGTAGGGATTGGATGAGATTGATCATGTAATAGTTTGTCAGAGTGTTGGGGGCATGTTGCCTATCATCTACTTTGGTGTTTATCATCTTTGCTACAACTTGTTGTTCTTAATGCTTGTCACTTTGGGCCCGAGTGCCATGTTTTCAGATCTGAACCACTTATGTTTTCATGAGTTTATCTATGTTCAAGATCCTATCTATGAGTTGTCTGCACCTATTATGGTCCGAAACCGGCGATCCCAAAGGTGACAGATTGGGACACCAAAGGGGATGGTCCATAATTTGAGGATTCCATGTATCCATTGAGTTTATTGCTTTGTTCCAGTGCTCTTTGACAAGAGCACCTTAATCTCCATAAGTTCCTTTTGGACCCGTTCGTAGCGGGATGGTACGACAAAAGATGTTGTGCAAGTTCTTATTGCAAGAACGCACAACTACCTACGGGATACATGCCTAATGTTTGATATTTGCCTAGATGATCATTACTTTTCTGTGTGCCTTACCCCGTGTTAGAATCTATTACATGTTCATTCTTATTCATGCAACGCCCAACCATCCATCTCCCTAGCCTACAATGTTTTAATCCTGCTGGTTACTCCTAGTTTACTTTTGCCGTTATCACTATTGCTATCATATCACAGTTGTTATTACTAGTTTGTTGCAAGCAAGCATATTTAAGGTGCGGTTGAATTGACAACTCAACTGTCAAACCTTATAAATACTCTTTGTGTCCCCTTATGTCGAATCAATAAATTGGGTTAACTTACCCGCGAGAACACTGCAATCGATCCCCTACAGTTGAGGGTCATCAGTGGTGTCTACTAGGCTCACTTGTTTGAAAGCTTCTGTGTTCATAGGAGTTTCTTCATCTATAGTTGAGGTATTAGCATCACCATTAATAGGTCCAATGGGACTAGGAGTGTGTTAGGTGCTAAGAGTTTGGGTATCCTCAACAACTTGGATAGTAGCAATGGTATGGTGTTTAGGAAGGTTCTTAATTCTATCTTCTTCCTCCTTTTCTCTAGCCCATCTTTCTTTAAGTTTGGCCATCATCCTAATGTTTTCATTAATTTGCACTTGAATAACATTAATAGGAGTGGTCTTCCTCTCCTCGAGGGGAGAAGTTCTAATTTTAATCATCTCAACATCAAGGGCTATGTTGTCTACCTTCAAAGAGATATATCTAATTTGTCTAATTTTTCTTCTACAATCTTGTTGAAGGCTTTTTGGGTAGTGATAAATTCCTTAAGCATGCTCTCTAATTAAGAAATGGAGTTCTTGGTGCTAGCATAAGTGTTGTTGTTCCCATAGTTTTTGGATGGGAACAGCCTAGGATTTCTATAAAAATTACTCCTATAAGCATTGCTGTTGAAGTTGTTTCTAGAGATAATCTCACATATACTTGTTCTTGCGCAACCAAGGAATTTAAAGGAACATCATGAGGATCAATAGGAGCTTGCTTGGTAAGTGAAGACATGATCAAGTCAACTTTTTCATTTAGGGAGGAGATATCCTTGACAGAGTTTACCTTCCTACCTGTTGGAGATCTTTCCGTGTGCCATTGGGAATAGTTGGTCATCATCTAATCTAGTAGTTTTGTTGTAGCACCAAGTGTTGTTGACATAAAGGTTCCTCCCGTGGACGAGTCTAACAGGTTCCGCGAGGTAAAGTTCAAGCCTGCATAAAAAGTCTGGATAACCATCCAAGTAGTCAAACCATGCGTAGGGAATTTCTTACCAAGAGATTTCATACATTCCCAAGCTTGGGTAACGTGTTCATTATCCAATTGCTTCAAATTTATAATATTGCTCCTCAATTGGATAATCTTAGCAGGTGGGTAGTACTTTCCAATAAAAGCATCCTTGCACTTATCCCAAGAATCTATGCTATTCCTAGGCAAGGATTGAAACCAAATTTTAGCTCCTTCTCTCAAGGAGAAATGAAAAAGCTTAAGCTTAACAATATCACCTTCTACTTCTTTATACTTTTGCATATCACAAAGCTCAACAAAATTATTTAAGTGTAAAGAAGCATCATCTCCATCTCCGGAGAATTTTTCTATCATAACAAGGTTCAACAAAGCAGGTTTAATTTCATAAGAAGCTGCTGAAGTAGCAGGTGTAGCAATAGGAGTGAAGATAAATTCATTGTTGTTGTGACTAGTGAAGTCACACAACTTGGTGTTTTCAGTGGTACCCATAGCAGCAGCAAGCAAGACAAGCATCTTTTTTGTGATTTTTGATAAAGGGCACTAAAGAAAAAACTGAAAGGTGAACTAACAAGACTAAAAAGCAAAGATAAAAGATAGCGCGCAACTCCCCTATCTTGAATATTGGAGTCCCCGGCAACGGCGCCATAAATTTCTTTGATGAAAGGCTGCATGCCCCCTCGTTGGCTAACCCAAGTGGAAGATTGAGATGTAGCGTAGTGGCAATTTCCCTTGGCAAAGATACCAAGGTTTGTCTCCTATAGGACAGCAACAGTAACAAGTAGGTGGTGAAGTGAAAAATGGCGTTGTTCACAATCGAGTGTTTCTTACTTCACCTGGACCTGCACACAAATACAAATAACTTTGCTCCCAACGAGTACAGAGAGGTTGTCAATCTCTCCAGCCTTGCCGTTTACAAAGGATCAAACACAAGAGATAAAAGATAATGATAGCTACAACTAGAAAGTAAAACTGCAAGTAAATTGAGGGTGTAAACAGTGGTGGAAATATGGAACGGGGTCCCATGAAGTTCACAAGTGATGTCTCTCTCCCAAAAGACGATAAAAAACTATGCGAGGTAAACAAATTACAACTGGGCAATTGACAGGATAAAAAAATGCACCGCAATGCTAACTATGCTACAAAACAAAGGAAGAGGCTCAAAAGCATGGGCAGTACGCCAAGATAAGTAGACCGAAATCCAACTACATCTACTACTAATTATCCACCTTGAGATATCTATCGGGAACATCTCACTGGTATTAAGTTGTGAGCCCCACCCAAAGTGTAAAACCAAAGCAACAGACAACTGCATTAAAAGAACTTTGCGTAAAGTAAACAATCCTTCCAACCGTGGTTACAAGAACCGTTGTTTCCCCCTTGTGGCAACAACACATCCCCTAGACTCATGTTTCTGTCACTCAAGCTAGTCATCAGGGGGGCATGAATCCACAATCATGCATAACGCTCCCTCTTGAAGTTACTACCTACTACTTGGCCAAAGCAATAAACAACAACGGAGAACATGCAAGAATTACTCAAGAACACAAATATAAAAGTAGAAGAACCAAATATATTACTCATCACGATCTGAACATAGTCTCATAATCCATCGGATCCCAGCAAATCAACATAGCAACAACAGAAGGAATTACATATGTGCCTTGAACATGTAGGGAAGCTCACAAGGTCTAATCCATGAAGAACAAAGAGGGGGAGAGGACATCACATAGCTACTGATCATGGACCCATGGTGCAAGGTGGACTACTCACGGCTCATCCGGGAAGCGTCCATGGTGGTGGATAAGCTCCCGGAGGTCAATCCTCTTTCCGGCAGGGTGTCGGGAAGAGGTCTTCTGGTACTCCCGATCTTGGAAGCGCGGCAACGGAGGAACAGAGGCGAGATCGTGAAAAAGGGTTCTGTCCTTGGAGGTTTCGGGACGAGAGAGATATATAGGCGAAGGGGGCCAGCCAGGGGCCACCAGGAGTCCAAGCGGCCTCCCGGCACGGCCCCACCCTAGGCCTCGTCCCCTGGCCGCCTGGGCACCAGGTGGGACCCCTTTGGCCCCCCTTCGGGCATATGGAAGCTTCTAGTACGCTGATTTTTTATATATTTTTTCCGAAATTTTTCTGGAATTTGAAGTAATGGGAAAAACCTGAAATAAAAAGACAATAGAAAATAGAAAATGGCACTGGGGTGCACTTAGTTAATAGGTTAGTCCAAATATGATCAAAAGTGTATGAAAGTGTATCAAAATCATAGCAATATCTCCCAAAACATGCATGGAGCAAGCATAAATTATATATACGTTTGGGACGTATCACAAGCTTATCTGAAGGACAAGTCCAAGTCACCATCAAGCAAGACCTTTTTGAATAAGAAGGCCCAACTTGCATTTGTGGCTCATGAAGAATATCTCTCCAATGATGAAGATGATGAATGTGGTGATATTTTGGGAACGACTACCATTGCTATCATCACCAAGCCCCCTCCGTCATCCTCACTCTTAAAATGCCCCAACAAAAACCCTCACATCATCCACAAGTGCCTCATGGCCAAGACTACCTCAGTAACTCCTCCCTCTAAACCATTTATCTCCACTAACCCATATTTGTTGGATTATGTGGAAGAAAAGGGGGAACCCAAGGTAAAGGAAGACAATGAGTTTGAACTCTTCATGTCAAAGCTCAAAGGTGAGACCAAGAGGCACTTTGTGACCCTCTTGGAATAATTAGGTGGAGCTCATGCGCACATTGAGCAACTTGATGGAACCATCACCGAGATGCAAGGGCATAGTCGTGACTATGCGGATGAGATAGGAGAGCTATCTCAATCTCTTGAGGAAGAGCGTGAGCTTAAGGTGTCTCTTGAGGAGACATATGACAGTGATACTGCTAAGCTAAAACTTGACCTTAAACATGCCAATGCTATTGCTTGTGATCTCAAAACTAAAAATGAAGAACTAATCTAGGCTCATGAAAGACTTCTTGCGGATCATGAGGAAGTCGAAAAGGATCACAAATCCTTAAATCATGAACTCATGGCTCTCAAGAAGGCACATGAGGAAGTAAACATTCAACTCAGTAAAGAGATTACTACTTTGCCTCCTATCACTGTACTTGAGAAACCAAGTTCTTATAACCCTTGTTGTGATCATGCTCCTCTTGTTGAGGAAAACTCTAGATTGAAGGCACAACTTGAGAAGGTACTTGTCTCTTGCATTCAAGGAGATAAATCACTTAATTATCTCTTGAGTTCTCAAAAGGAGATCATTGGTAAGGAAGGCATTGGTTTTAGTGTTAGTTCATCAAAGAAGAAGAACAAGAAGAAGAAGAAGGGCAAGATCTCCTCTCCCTCCAAGGAGATTACCTTTGTCAAGGAAGGGGAGAAGCCTAAATAGAAAGTGGAAAAGGCCATTAAGGGTGGTGTAGCAAAAAGGGGCAATGGCATCCCCAATGAATTTTCCGGTTCTACTAACCCTTCTTATATTATTTGTTGTGCTAATGATGGGCATGCCTATGCCAAATTTGTTGGCTCTTATGATGAATACATTGCATGGTCTATTTGGGTTCCTAAGACCCTAGTTACTAACACAAGAGGACCCATTTGTGAATGGGTCTCTAAACCCAAGCATTGATCTCATTTAGGTGGCGGCTTCCGGTGGAGGTTCATGGATACTTGATAGCGGATCTACAAGTCATATGACCGGAAGCAAGGACTTGTTGGTGGACATTGAATTTCAATCATCTCGTGACACCCTAGTCCAATTTGGTGATGCAAAATCGTCAAAGGTATTGGGTCACGACAAAGTAATCATTTCTTCGGATACAACTATCGGGAATGTGTTACTAGCCAGTTCATTACCGAAGCCTTTGAAGGAATACGACCCCTAAAAATGTCGTCATAAAAGAAGATGCTCTCGAGTAAAAGCGCAACAAGGAAAAATCTGAAGCTGGATGAATACTTACTCTTTTTACTAGTTTCTCTTTATTTTCTCGAGTCATAGGAAAAACCGTAATATCAAGAGGGCTTTGCTAGTTGAGATCTTTGTCGAAGTGAATTTGCTCTGCTCAACATAAACCCACAGAAAGCCTACCGAGAGAAATCTTACTGAGTCGAGTAATATCTCAAAGGAAAAGTCATCGAACTTGGTGCCTTCGCGAGAGAACTCTTTCGGTAAGTCAGCTTACTTGCTCCGCAAGAAAATTTCCGCAGTGATTGAAAATCCGACCATTGTGGACACGCGTCAAGCGGTTGCATCGGGTGACTTCAGTCATTTCACCCATCGGGATGGCCACCTATAAATACCCCGCACCTACCCGCCATTTTTGGTTGGCTGCTCCACTAAATATTCTGAGACATAAGTGCTGTGAACATCCCGAGAAAGATATCGAGAGAAAACCAAAACCCAAGTGAAAACTGAGTTGAGCAATTCACAGAGACTCAGGTTGATATTAGCCGATCTTTTTATCTTGGAGAACTGCAAGTATCCTAGACGATTAGGCGTCGCCTTTCAAGCAGTCGAAGAGTAATTATCACTGCTGAAGGAAGTTTGTAGTGGTATCGGAGATGTCCTGAATCATCTACCCCGAGTGAAAACTGGACAAGCTCGAGGAGTTTGTTGCAGTGGAGAATATGACGGCGAGAGTTTTTCTCCAGGTGTTCAATCACCAGTCCCTCCAACCAGACGTAGAACTTTGCAGAGTGTGAACTGGTTTACCAAACATCGCAGTGTCAGGCTCGTTTTCTTACTCGTATTTACCTTCTTTATTTACTCGCTTGCCTATTTGATTTCGATGTATCCCCTCGTCCCCAATCCTTTTAATCCATGCATGACTTTCGATACTACAATTCGTTCGAGATTCTATTAATCCTTCGCAGTTTGCATGAATTCCTTCTAAGTTTCGTAGAATTTTTAGAAGTGATCATTCTCCCCCTCCCCCTCTGATCATTCTTGAGCTTTCAATTGGTGTCAGAGCTAGGCACTCCCTACGCTCTGCGTATTTTGGTCTAACCACCTAGAGTGTTGTTAAGAATGTTGTTTGCAACTGTTCGCTCGCGCGAACCGATTCCTATTTACAATGGGAAGGACTATCCTTATTGGAAGGACAAAATGAAGAAGAACATCATGGACATCAACTCTGCCGCTTGGGAAATTGTCAAAAATGGAGTTCCAGTCAAGGACAAGGCTGCCATCACCCCTGATGAGGCAAAGAACATGGCTCTTGATTCTGAAGTCTGGGTATTCATCACAAACCATCTGACTCCAGAAAAATATCATGAGGTCAAGAATATTCCTATGACTAAAGGTGTCTGGGACTATCTCGAGAAGATTGGTGAAGGTGTCTCTACTCAGAAAGATGCTCGCATTGACACTCTCTGAAGAAAATTATATCGGTTCAAGAGGCACGAGGGAGAAAAGGTTAACTCCATCTACAGCAGACTCACCACCTTATCGAATGAGCTAATTTCCCTCGGTGCTGAAGATATCACCAGTCACATAATTGTTAGAACTTTGCTTCGTTCTCTTGATGATTCCTTTGATCACATTGTGCTGATGATCAAGGAAAGGACTGATTTCAGAAATCTTGTCGCTGCTGTTATTCTCGAGAGACTCACCACCTTTGAGATGGAAGAAGAAGAAAAACGTGATGTCAACGGAACTCGAAGAAAATCTCATGCTCTCAAGGCCAAAGCCTCACATCATGTAACAACCCAGATTTCACAAAAATTAAAAAAATTTGTTTTCGGCGTGAATTGTTTGATTGTCTGATTTGTTTGCGGTGTTTGCATCCCCGATTTATCGATCGGCGATTATTCCCCCCTTTTATCTCGTATCGGACGGAGTGTAAGGCCCGATATGCGTACTGTTCCAGATCTAGGTGTTTCCACCCAGATCCGGGGACGAAGCACATATCGGTCCCACCGCGACATATGACAAAGCCATATGCCCCGGATTTCCAACATGATATCACAACATTACAGATACAGGATACAACATCTCATATAATCGGCATACAACTGCCTCAGATACAATACAACAGAGGAAGGTACATGTCTGAGTACAGACTACAAGAAAATGCCTACTGGCAAAGAGAAAAGCATCGATCCCATAACCACACGGGTCCAGGCCCTCCGCCGGGATCCGCCTAACTAGTCGTCGTCGAGTCTCCACGTGAAACGTCGATCACCATAACTGTTATCGATCAGAACCCTGAAAAGAGTTTGGGGTAGTATCATGAGTACAGAGGTACTCAGCATCCAACTGTAGTGGTCATCTGACCCAGCAAGGACTTCATCACTCGTCATTCTAGGACAACTATTAGTGTACGGTAAGGAAGGGGTAAGTGGTGAGGTTGCTGCCGCACTAGCATTTATGAAGTGGCTAACGATCTAGAGAGTAAGATAAGAAGCCAAGCATTCGATGAGGAATCGCATCCAACAAGTCTTGCTATCAACTACTTACGCAAACATAACACCTATCCTATCCTTGTCCTCCTCTTCGCATCTCGACGAAGAAGAAGTAGTCAAGGCACACACACGTTGATCAAGTTATATTAAGATTATCTCAGTTGTTGTTGTCTATGAACAAGGAGTAGGTCTCAAGTCGTCCATAACCGTGGACACGGCTTCTCGAAAAGATTTAACCCTGCAGGGGTGTACCAACTGCCCATTACAAGGCTCCGCACGCACGTCCATCACTCTCAGTTGCTACCCATCACAGGCAACCATTTTATGATTGAGTTCCAAGAGATCCGAAACGACAAGTCCCTCTAGCTAACAACGAACAAATCCGGGTGGCCCCCGGGGAGTCGACACCCAATCCAAAAGATGGCCACGCTCTCGGATCGGACTCTTCCGTCTCAACAGGGTTTGGGTTACCGGTTAGTTCTCTTATGAGACCGGCCCCTCGCCGGTCAAAGGTGGACCAACAGGGAAACCATGTCTCCGCTGGTCCGGGTTGTTTTAAAAGATATCTGCTAGGAGCGACCCGACAAGATATATATGCATGTTTTCAAATGGTAAATCAGCTTGGGTCACCTCTAGAAATGTTTGAAGCTAGATAGGTAAGAAAAAGGGGACCCCATAAAATCCCACACGCGGTTAGGCACGCTCAGTCTTAAAACAAATACCCGGAACTCGGGTCCTAGGCGACTCGAATGGAACAAAGCGTCGGGGCGGGATAGCCTAGACCTTCCATCCTTCGTCGAATATAGTCAACATTATAATAATCATATCATCAACAATAATATAATAATCAGGTGATATCCCAACCCAAAGAGTAACAAGGTAACATCGTAGCATCCTAAGCATGCATACTAAGCAGGGACTGAGCAACGAGCAAAAGTAACATAGCAGTACAAGGTTTGCTGGGAGGGGACATGGCTGTATCGGTTTGAAAGAGGCTGTAAACATGTGGTAGGATCAAACATCGAACCTAACCTATACTAGCATGCAAACCGCTGGTTGAAATAGAATGGATCATAAGTAATGCAAAGTCCTTGCCTGTTGATAAGTCGGGTTCCGAAGGTGTAGTTGATCGCAAGCTCGTATCGTCTCCGAGAGACACCCGCGGAAGCACACAAGACGAAAACACTGGAAAGCAATCAACGGTGCACCACTATTACTACGGAGCAATACAAGATCAAAGAGACAACACAAGTCACAGCAACGCGATACAGATCTATCGTCGAGAACGGTTACTAACGGTTTAAGTGGAGTACTCGTCACACACGACGAATACCGCACGTTTACGGTGGTTCAAGTTGCTTAGCTACAGGTGACCAAACAATGGTTATTAACATGGCAACTCAAGCAAGCATGGCATATCACACAGACAGGTCAAGAGGTGAAGCACAAAGTAAACTATCTATGCTAGTCAATTTAAGTGAGGCACAACCTAAACATGGCATAACACTAAGTGCCGCACGATGATTAAAAGATTTGGTACTGTTCTGCCCTAAACCATATTTTAAGTTGGTTAAAAACAGAAAACAATAGCATAGACACAAAGTCCACGAAAAACTAATCAAGTTACATATAAAGAACACCCCAAACGGAGTTACGGTTAAAAAGATATAAGCAAGACAAGTTATGCACACATGCTGTATCAACAGGGGTAAATCTATATGCAAAAGTGCAGCAACATGACATAGCAATACATGGGATGAAAGTAGACATGATGCTTAGCAAAATTCAATTGGAATCACTCAATTCCGATAAACGGTCGCGACACACTCGTCGACCGAAGTTGCAACAAAATAACAGTTTTCAGCACAGCAGAACAATAACATCAGGATAGCTACTTTGGAGAAAGATATAAACATGATGCAGCAAGAAAATATGGCATGTGAATGCATGAAATTGAAGTATAAACATTGCTTAATGCAAGGCAAAAGGAATCAATGCAATAGGCCTCATGGATTTGTTACAATCATCATGCAAAGTAGCTACAAAATAATAACAGCAGCACATAACAGGAAATAAATGCAATTAACGGCCTGATGCCCTGTTCAGCACACAATTACACAATCAAGATGAGATCAAATGCAAATGCTCACAAAAGATGAATTAAAGTACACGCAATTCTAAACAATTCGTCTTTTGGGCGCGAAGTCATCCGGGCTACGGATCGCTTGCTATCGTCAACGCGGAATCGAATCAGCAGCAGTTTTACACAGGACTTAGCAAAATAAATAACTGCAGGAAAAAAAAACAAGTGCGGCCTGCGCCTCACCCAGCGGGCTTTCGGCCCAACTGGCCTGGAGGTGGGAGGCTGGCCGCGCTCTCGGATCTGGGCCGTGGCCCACGTGGGCTGCGCCGGCCCACCTTGGCCAAGGCGGCGGTCAACGGGGGCGAGGGCGAGCTCGAGCTCCCGAGCGGGAGCGGCAGGCGGCGCCGGCCATGCTCCGGCGAGCACGGGAGGAGGCGCGCCGGCCCGGGCGGCGTGGTGGTGGGCAAGGTGGCCGCGGAGGGCGCGGATCCGGCCGCCGGTGTGCAGCGGCGTTCACGGCTGGGTCCTGGGCGGCTCGGCGGCGAGCTTCGGGCCCCGGCGGCCATGGCGGGGATTTGGGACTCCGGCGGCGAGCTCCTGGCCGCAGTGGCCTCCGAGCTCCACGGCCGTGGCCTCCAATGGAGGCCTACAGGGAAGAGGGGAAGGAGGGTGAGGCCGAGGGGAGGAGAGAGAGAGGAGGGAACGGGGGAGATGGAGAGGTGCCGGCGGCGGGGCTCCGGCGGCCGTGGCCTGCTGGCCGGAGGCGAGAGGCGGCGGCGAGGTGCCTCCACGGGCATGGCATGGGAGAGGAGGAGAGAGGAGACTCCAGGGGGCGATGTGGCGGCTTCCGGGGCCGTCGGATCTATCGATCTGACGGTTCAAAATTGATTGGGCTGATTCCAGATCTGGGAGCTAGGGTTTGCTGCGAAATTGGGGTATTTGGGGCCAGATTTGGGGCTGGTGGCTGCCTAGGGAAATGCCCGGACCGACCTTTGCCACCCTGACACTCGACCTTTGCGACACCGGGTTTCACCCGATCACCGTCGCGAAAACCGCACGAGACCAGCCGCAGCCAACGGGACGAAAACCCCGTTTAATAACTAAACGGGATATTTTTTATAGCGCGCCGGAAAGTGTTCTCGGAACGGTTCCAACGCGAGGTGAACGCCTCCGGCTCGACACGCTGATTGCGCAGTTCGAAGTTTTACCCGAATCGGAGGTACTGCGGACCCCCGGCGGTCAGAAACGTGAACACCGCGCGCGAGAGAGAAAAACCGGGGATGTTTTTGCAAACTGCCAGCCACCTGGGCTATATAAAGACCACCGCACTCCCACCCCTTTATAGGGTTTCCCTAAGCCAAAATTGCAGCCATCCCTCTCCAAATTGCCATAAAATTGCCCTCTAGCCCCTCACAACCCGAAACCCTAGATCTGAAGCTATTCAGGCCATCAGATCTGGCAACAGACGCACTAGATGCGCCCATGTCGCCTCCCAGCCGCTCCAGACCGATCCGGGCACCGCCAGGCCCCGCAGAGACCCGATCTGGGCCGGGAAGCCCATCGGAGCCGAGCTCCTCCTCCTCCCGTGGATCTCCTCCACCGCCTCGCGCCGTCGGCCGGCAAGCGCGCCTCGCCGCTCCGGTGAGCCTTCCCGCCTGCGCCGCCCTTCCTTCTCCCTCTCCTCACCTCCCTGCCACGTCTGCAGGTCGCCGGAGCCGCCCGTCGCGCGTCGCCGGAGCAACAACCGCCACCGCCATGGCCGCCCGAGGGAGCAGCCGCCGTTCCCCTCCGCCTCCAGCGCCGACCGCCACCAGGACCAGGCGGGTCCCGCCGCCCTCGGCCTCGCCCGCGGATCCACCGCTCGTTCCGCCCCTCCGCCTCGCTCCGGTGGCCGGAGCGCCGCCGCCGTCGAGGTCGAGCTCGGCCCCGATTTGGATCGGGCGAACAGACCGGCGGCCACCGACCTGGGCCGCATCCTCCAAGCGGACGGCCTCGGCCCGAGCCGGTCCAGCCAGTCCAGCGGCCCAGCCGCCAACTCCCTAGCCAGATGGGCCTCGAACCAAGGTGAGTTGCCCCTTTTTTTCCTTTTTTTTATTTCTTTTTTTTTCTGTTGGGCCCATTAGATTCGGCCCATTTAGTTTTTTTTCTGCTGCTAGGTTTTTTTTTATTAATTGCAGATTGTATTTTTTTTGCGGTGCTCGTTACTTTTTAACCGTAGCTCCGATCGCGACGCGTAAAATATGAAACTTACTTAGTTTTGTGTGTAGTTTAATAAAATGTTTCTTGTTTCCATGTTTGACTTTGTTTACATGTTGTTTACCTGCTATTTACACTGCCTGCCACTGTAAACTGTTATTGCAATAACTTTTTAACCGTTGCACGGTTTAAAATGTTCTTTATATGTAACTTGACTAGAATTGCATGTAGATTGTGTTTATGCTGCTCTTGCTTGCTAATAAAAATAATAAAATATTGTTTAGGGCAAAACAGTACCAAATGCAATATTTATCGTGGGGTCCGTAATAGCTGGCATGTATAGGTTTTACCCCCCACTTAAAGTGACTAGATTAGATAGTTTATTTTGCTTCACCTCTTGCCATGTTTGTGTGCTATGCCATGCTTGAGTGATATGCCATGTTAACAACCTTTTGCTCACCTTGTGTAGCTAAACAACTTGTACCACCGTAAACGTGCGGTATCGTCGTGTGTGACGAGTACTCCACTTAAATTGTTAGTAACCGCTCTCGACGGTAGGTGCGATGTCTCGTGTTGCTTCTTGTTGATGCTTGCTCATGTTTGCCTTGTAGTAATAGATGCTTGATCGTTGATTGCTTTCCAGTGTTTACCGTCTTGTGTGCCTCGCGGGTACCTCTTGGAGACGATGCGAGCTTGCGATCAACTCCACCTTCGGAACCCGACTTATCAACAGGAAAGGACTATACATTACTTATGATCCATTCTATTTCAACCAGCGGTTTGCATGCTAGTCTAGGTTAAGTTCGATGTTTGATCCTACCACATGTTTATAGCCTCTTTCAAACCGATACAGCCATGTCCCTTCCCAGCAAACCTTGTACTACTATGTTACTATTGCTCGTTGCTCAGCCCCTGCTTAGTATGCATGCTTAGGATGCTACGATGTTAACCTGTTACTCCTGGGTTTGGGATATCACATTATTATATTGTTGTTGATGATATGATTATTATAATGTTGACTATATTCGACGAAGGATGGAAGGTCTAGGCTATCCCGCCCCGACGCTTTGTTCCATTCGAGTCACCTAGGACCCGAGTTCCGGGTATTGGTTTTAAGACTGAGCGTGCCTAACCGCATGTGGGATTTTATGGGGTCCCCTTTTCTTACCTATCTAGCTTCAAACATTTCTAGTGGTGGCCCAAGCTGATTTACCATTTGAAAACCGTGTGTGTGTCTGTCGGGTAGCTCCTGGCAGATATTATTTAAAACAACTTGGGCCAGCGGAGACATGGTTTCTTTGTTGGTCCACCTCAGGGAGCTAGGGGGCTGCCCACATCTGTTTGGGTAGCTAACCCGACCTCATCCAGACGGTAGAGGACGATTCTAGAGCGCGACCGGCTTTTGAGTTGGATGTCGACTCACCGAGGGCCACCCGGATTTGTGCGTTGTTAGTTAGAGGGACCTGTCGTTCCGGATCTCTTGGGACTGAATCATAAAATGGTTTCCTATCATGGGTAGCAACTGAGAGAGATGGGCGTGCGTGCGGAGCCTCGTAATGGGCAGTTGGTACACCCCTGCAGGGTTAAATCTTTTCGAGAAGCCGTGTCCACGGTTATGGACGACTTGAGACCTACTCCTTGTTCATAGACAACAACAGCTGAGATAATCTTAATATAACTTGAGCAATGTGTGTGTGCCTTGACTGCTTCTTCTTCGTCGGGATGCGAAGAGGAGGACAAGGATAGGTTAGGTGTTATGTTTGCGTATGTAGGTGGATAGCAGACTTGTTGGAGGCGATTCCTCATCGAATGCTTGGCTTCTTATCTTACTCTCTAGATCGTTAGCCACTTCATAAATGCTAGTGCGGCAGCTACCTCACCACTTACCCCTTCCTTACAGTAAACTACTAGTTTTCCTAGAATGACGAGTGATGAAGTCCTTGCTGGGTCAGATGACCACTACAGTTGGATGCTGAGTACCTCTATACTCATGATACTACCCCCAAACTCTTTTCAGGGTTCTTGATCGACAACAGGTATGGTGACCGACTTTTCACGTGGAGACTCGACGACGACTAGTTAGGCGGATCCTCGCGGAGGGCCTGGACCCGTGTGGTTATGGGGACTGATGTTTTTCTCTTTGCCACTAGGCATTTGCTTGTAGTCTGTACCCAGACATGTATCTTTCGCTGTTGTATTGTATTAAGGCAGTTGTATGCCGATTGTATGAGATGTTGTATCCTTGTATCTGTAATGTTGTGATATCATGTTGGAAATCCGGGGCATATGGCTATGTCATATGTCGCGGTGGGACCGATATTTGCTTCGTCCCTGGATCTGGATGGAAACATCTAGATTTGGACCAGTACCGCGTATCGGGCCTTACACATCACTCCTATCCTGAAGTTAGTTCTGAATCTAGAGGTGCCTCAGATGACCCCGAAAATATTGGAAAGATTTGGCATTGATAATAAAAAGATTCATCCACTTCCATAGAAGGAATTCCTCTTCACCGAAGAAACACTACTCCTCCAGACATTCAAGCAAAGTCACAACATCGATCATCATCCAGAAACTCTTCAGCGAAAGATAATTGCTGCTACAAGTGCAAGAAGCCAGATCACTTCATCGATAATTGTCCTCTCTGGGAAATTGAACATAGATCCAAGCATTCTCACAACAACTCGTCAAGCAAGTCGTACCGACCGAAAAAAAACTATGAGTCGAAGAGATATGATTCAAAGTCTAGAAAATACAAGAAAGATGATTCTGATGATGACAAGAAGAATAAGTATCACAAGAATCGAGAGAGTTCTTCCTCGAAATCACATTCTTCTCGACGCAAGAATTCTCACCGTGCCAAGGCCTATCTGGGTAAAGAGATGAACTCTGAAGATGAAGCCTCTAGGACCGAAGCTGAATCTAACTCAAGATCTGGTTCTGGTTCTGAGTCTGATGGTGTTGCTGGTCTAGCATTTGCTTCGAACAAGGCATCGAGTTCAAACTTCACCAACCAAAGCAGTGAAGATGAAACTCCAGCTTACTTCTTCATGGCCAAGGAAAAGGTATCTTCTTCTAAGAATTCCTACGATACTTCTGATGGATCTGCTTATGAAAGTCACTCTAGGATAAGCTATGCCAAACTTGCTAAAATTGCTTCTATCCAACAAGATGAACTAGATTCTCTGAGTGAAACTATTCAAAAATCTGAGACTTTGTTGATCGATGAGATTGAGAAAGGTCAAACTTTGACGAATGAGCATGCTGCTCTGAAGGAAAAGTATGATGAACTTTCCTCTCGGCATGATCTTCTCTCAGTGGACTACGAGAAGCTAACCTACGAATTCCTTCAAAGGAAAATGGCTCTCGAGAAACTGAGAGAGGCTCATGAAGAATTGGAGAATGTTAATCTCACTCTCATTGCTCAATAGGGCTCAAAATCTAAAAATGAATCTACTTCACCTTGCTTAACTTGTTTGGAACGAAGTAAAACTGAGTCTATTTCTAAGCAATCGAAAGGAAAGGAACCTATTGTCATTGATGATGCTAACCCCTCGGTGGAGGAAAATTCTGCTGTTACCGAGGGACTCCTCAGGTTGAAAGATTTATTTGATACATGCATGTTCAAAAGTGTCCAGGGACACCAGTACCTATGTGATATCCTAAAGAAGGCTCTTCTTCATAGGAATCCTCGAAAGGAAGGTGTTGGTTTCGAGAGGAAACTCAATCCTGATGGCACCTAATGGTAGCCCGAGTAGTATCCTAAAACTGTCTGGGTTCTTGCGAAAGAAAAGCCCATTGATATTGCTAACCTTTCAGGTTTCAACTAGAAAATTGATAAGGCTCTTGTTGATGAATCACTTGATTCTGACTACAAGCTTATCAAATATCACGAAGGAAAAGTGTTCGTTGAATTCATTGGTACTCCTCCGAAGAATGGTTTCTATAAGCGACATATTTGGGTTCGCAAGTCTCTCATAGAAAAACTGCCCCCTAACCATTCTATGCAGGGAATATCTACGGTACCACCGAGACACTACTATTCTCTCGAGGATAGAAATGAACCTCTGGTGCCTGCATAAAATGTTCCCCAGAAGGAATACTATCGAGTAGATAAAAATGTTTATCGTCATCGTGATAATAACGACAAAATTTCTTTTACCTACCAGTACTCTAACCCCTCTCCGAGGAATTATTTTTATTGTGTGCTTGATGGTCCCCCTCGCCAATATGATCCTGTTCGCTATAATACCGCTGCTTCATCTAGCACTTCCATGCCTTCTTAGTCACCTGCTTGTTTGTGGGTGGTTAAGAAGAACTAATTCTTCTGCAGGGCTATGTCTCTGGTGGATCCGAATGGGTCATGGACAGTGGTTGCACTAATCATATGACCGGAGATAAATATTTGTTCACGGAAGACAAACTTACTGAATCTTCTCAGAGATATATTACTTTCGGTGACAACAACAAAGGAAAATTACTTGGTTTGGGTAAGGTTGCTATATCGAAGGATAAGTGACGAGGGGGTGACCCCACGACTCCTGCGTATGAGACTACACGGTGCGTATGAAGACAGAAGGCCCACTAGGAAGCCACGACAGGTCCACGACTGACCGGGCCAAGCACCGACGTAGGAGTCCGCGACTAGTATGGAAGGCACAACATGGCATACAGGGAAAGACTAGAACTAGGAAACTATGTTTGTAACTTAGTACGGACTCCCCAAGACCAAGCCTAGTATATAAAGGCTGGGAGGGGAGACGTCTAGATCAATCCAAGATACATCTACTCACCTGGTCTTGCGAGAACTCGCCTGGCCTCCTCTGTAATCGCCTCCTCACACAATAATATCGAGCAGCAAGTGCTTCTCCTGTTAGCCGACGAGTATCGTCCAACCTATGCCTTCTCTATGACTAACCCAGGGTCCCCGACCATGGGATTTGCCGGGGCTGATCCCCGTCAATTGGTGCCGTCTGTGGGAACTACACAGGTTGGAATCACGATCTCGGCGGTCCCGCCCTCAGCAAATCAAGACTCAAGGACTAGAACCAGATCTAGCCTGCTCGAGGAACTCAAGCTCACCACAAGCATCTCCATCATCTCGTCAAGATCATCAGAATCAAGTCCAGCACCTCGATGACCATCAGATCCATCGCCGACGGAAAAGAACTCGACGACTCAGAAGACAAACGCAAGGACTCCACTCGGGGACACCACTCGATGAGTTCTGGCGCGTAACAGGAGACTCGCCCGCCAGTCGACGACCCGCCACCACCCAAACTCCCGCCACGCGTCCAGGCAGCGACTCCGAAACCCAGACCGGAGAATACTACGACCGGATCGAAGACTAGATGAATTCACCAACTTCATCCGGAGAAAATCACTCAGCGACGGGATAGAACTTGACCCAAGATTCCACAGCCGAACAGAAGACCACTCGAAGACCTTCCAAATCTCAAGGAGAATAAGGCACGCTGGCTCCAGTAAACTCACAGCCAAAGAGCAACTGGAAGGACCTTGCGCGATCCACTGCTTCGAAGACAGTCGGGGACACCTCAGAGAAGGCCACACCCTAGGATATTGTCGCCTATTCACTGAACTCTCCAACAGCCTCAATGAGGAGAAGCAGCGTGAAGCCAAACACACTCGAAGAAACGCGCAGTCGACAACACCAAGTACAGAAAGGAAATACCCCACGTCCCATGGACAAATCTGCATGATCCAAGAAGGAAGACCCCCAAAAGCAAAGCAAGACGCATACACCTTGCAGGCCGAAGCAGCCGAAGGCCTAAAGATAATAGAAATCTACCAACTGCGTGGCGCTGAAACCAGCATCACCTTCTCCCCGAGCGACCACCCGTCCGCAGTCCCAAGGCCGGGGCATGCACCCCTGGTCCTCGAAGCCCAGATCGGAGGATACGACATGGACAGAGTCTTCATGGACGAAGGCAGTAGTCTAAAGATAATCTTCACCAGCACCCTACGCAAGATGTTAATCCCACGATCAGTTTGGAAGAAGTCAGGTGATACGTCCCAAACGTATCTATAATTTCTGCTTGCTCCATGCATGTTTTGTGTGACTTTGCCATGTTTTGCTTGAACTTTCATACACTTTTGAACCTATCTGGACTAACCTATTAACTCAGTGCACCCAACCAGTTTTTGTTTTCTGCTGTTTTTGTATTTCAGGTTTTCCGGCCATTAAAAGTGCTCCAAAAATTCCGGGAAAAATATAAAAGAAATCAGCGCAACAGAAGCTTCCGGAATCACCAAGAGAGGGAATGGTGCCACCACCAGGCAGCCAGGAGGGCAGGTGCCGCGGACCCACCCTGGGCCGCGCCAGGGACCCTCCTGGCTGCCTCGTGGGTCCCCTCGATGCCCCCTTCGCCTATATTTACCCCTCGGGGTGGAAACCCATAATATCAATCTCTTTTTCACGAACTCCCCTCTGTACCTCCGCTGCCGCCGTTTCAAGATCGGGGCTGCCTGGAGAAGCTTCCCCGGCACCCTGCCGGAAGGAGGATTCCCCTCCGGGAGACCATCCATAGCCATGGACGCCTCCTGGATGTACCGTGAGTAGTCCCCCTTGGACCATGGGTCCGTGACCAGTAGCTATGTGATGAATCTCTCCCCCTTTTGTGCTTCCACTTTCGAGTCCTCGTGAGCTGCTTCACATGATCGAGGCATCTATGTAATTTCTGCTGTTGCTATGCTGAGTTTGTTGGGATCTGATGGATTATGAGATTATGTTCAGATTGTGATGAGTAATATATTTGGTTCTTCTCTTTTATATTTTGTTCTTGAGTAAATTCTTGCATGTTCTCCGTTGTGGTATTTTCTTTGGCCAAGTATTTTATTTGCAACTCCAAGAGAGAGCGTTATGCTCGATTGTGGGTTCAGCCCCTTGATGTCTACCTTGAGTGACAGAAACATGAGACTAGGGGATGTGCTGTTGCCACCAGGGATAAAACAATGGTGCTTGTACCTGCGGGTGCAAGGATTGTTTACTTTACGCAAAGTTCTTTTAATGCAGTTGTCTGTTGCTTTGAGTTTACACTTTGGGTGGGATTCGCAACTTAATACCAGCGAGATGTTCTGGATAGATATCTCAAGGTGGATGATTCGTAGTAGATGCAGATGGATTTCGGTCTACTTACCTTGGCGTACTGCCCATTGCTTTTGAGCCCTTCCTTTCTTTGCAGCATAGTTAGCATTGCGGTGCCTTCATAATCCTGTCAATTGCCCAACTGTGATTTGTTTACCTCGCTGGCAGTTTTATCGTCTTTTGGGAGAGAGACATCACTAGTGAAAATCACGGGACCCCGGTCCATCTTCACATTATTGTTCACACCCTCAATTTACTTTCAGCTTTTACTCTTGCGTTGATCCTTTGTAAACGACAAGGCCGGAGGAATTGACAACTCCATTGTACTCGTTGGGAGCAAAGTTATTTGTTGCTGTGTGTAGGTCCACGACAACACCCTAGTCAGGAAGCAACTTCTGGCGACGTTGCCACCTACTTGTATCTCCTGAGTCCTACTGGTTCGATAACCTTGGTATCTTCACCGAGGGAAACTTGCTGCTGCACTGCATCTCAAACCTTCCACTTGAGGTAACCAACGAGGGGCGAGAAGCCATCAAGCAAATTTCTAGCGCCGTTGCCGGGGACTCAAGTCTACAAGATAGGGGAGTTGCACGCTATCTTTTACCTTTGCTTTTTAGTCTTGTTAGTTTACCTTTCAGTTTTTACTTTTGTGTCCCTAATCAAAAATACCAAAAACACCTGTTACCTTGTCAGTAGTTACCACTATGGCTGGTCCTTTTGCATTTGGTGAGGCAGAAGTGCTTACCTTTACTCAAAGAGGTGGTGAAAGTTTGAAAGATGCTTGGTATAGAATTAATGATTCTCAAAAAAGAGCCACCAAGAAGCAATCCACTACCATCATGCTTAGAAATTTTTATGTTGGGATTACTTCTTGGAATAGGTTTCTTTTAGACACTGCTATCAATGGGAACTTCATAGAGGCCCCAGTTTGGGAAGCCCTTAATGTTATTGAAAATCTTGTTGGAAGTCTCCCCATTGTTAGTATTAAGGAGAACATTACTTTAGCTCACGTTATGATAAAACTTGAAAAAATAGAGCTAGAGATGCCAAGTATCGATAGGGTGAATGAGTTGGATCGTAAGATTCAAGGGAATTTGAATAAGCTAGATAAATCCATGCAGAAAATTTTGAAAACTTTGGATACTATCAAATCCCTTGATGAAAAGTCTTCTAGGATATAAAAGATTGAGGAAGTTATTGAAACTTTAGGAACTAACTTTTCCTCAATCAAAACCAAAAAGGATGAAACTCCAGCAAAGAAGGAACCTAAGTCCGTTTACGTACCCAAGGTTCCCCGAGCTAAATCTAGCACACCCAGTGCCAAGAGAGTTGAAACGGTGAAAACTTTGGAGGAGACACCTATCTTTAACTTTAATGAAACTCCAATTGATTTCCCTCCTTTTGATTTTATTCCAAGAAGCATTTTCATTCGTCCTTTTGAGAAACCCATTAATACTAGTTGTACTATTGAAGAGCTTTTTGATGATCATGATGATGGATCAATAGATGCAACTTGATCTTCTGCTTTAAGCCTAGCTAATGGCTCTAAAGAAGCGCTTTCGGGAGGCAGCCCGCAACGAATTTAGGTTTTTCTTTTTTCTTTTGTTATGTTCTTAGTGGTCTTGATGATTGTTAATACTGTAGAAACATCATTGTATCTTTACTTTTCAAGCTTTGTGCCAAGTTTAGCCTCATACGGCAAGGGAAGTAAAAGTTGTGACATGCTGTCCAGAAAACAGATTCTGTCCTTGTGACTAGAAAAATCATGGAAAAATCCCAGTTCATCTTTTTGAGCTTAAATTTTGACACAGCGTGCTCTATACAATTAAGAAACTTCCGTATGTTCTGAGTTTTTTGATTTGAGTTGCAGAAGTACCCCTAAAAAATTCGTTTTTATCTGCTGTTCTTTTTTTCACAGATTCTGCCACGTTTTGCCTTTTCTTCGTTTTGCAAACCTTCAGCTTGCTTTTTCTTTGCAAAAACCTTTGGGAAATCTTGGGAAACAGTAGCTCTTCAAGTTTATCTTTATTTTCAGTAGAGTAAACTTATTTTATTAGGGTACTAATCTCTCTAATCATCCTACAATGAGTTATGTATGAAGGGAGTTTTCAAGTGCGCGATGGAAGGTGATGAAAGAAGATTCAGGAGTGTCAAATGCTCAAGCTTGGGGATGCCCATGTGCACCCCCAATAAATATTCAAGAAGACTCAAGCGTCTAAGCTTGGGGATGCCCCCGGTGCATCCCCTTCTTCATCAACAATTATTAGTTCGTCCCTCGTTGCACTATATTTTTATCACTTCATGCGTTATGTGCTATGCTTGGAGCGTCTCGCTCTTTACTTTTCTAGGTTTTGATTTTGCTTTGTTTGCTGTAGTAACAAGTTAGATCCCAGCTTACTTTCTCTTTTGTGTGGGAGAGATACACGCTCCTCTTGAACTAGAACTCCTCATAGGATTTGCATGCTTATTCTTTTAGATGTGAGCTGTTCTTTTTCTTTTCTTAGCTGCTGTTCTGTTTAGTTGTAGTTCTTTAGTTTTTCTAGAGCTTTTCTTTTGTCTTAGGTTGAACTTTCTATAGGTTGCATATTTTATCTTGTTAGAGAGTTTTCCTGTTGCACTGCATTCTGTGTCTTGACTGAAAGTAGGTAGTTAAAGTTGCTGTTCTCTTTGTAGTAGTAACTTGCAATAGTTTTGAGGTATTGACTAGAGTAATGTTTGAACTTATGGTGTCAAGAGCTCTTTCGTATTAGTGATAGATGTCGTATTTTGGGAAATCCGTGTGTTTTTCGAAAATCAAAAAAACCCTGTTGAGAACTCTAGCTACTAGAGGGATCACTAACCTTTGGAGGGTCCGAATATTAGAGTACACTCACGTACCATGAGTCGAGGATGCGCAAGGATAACCAAACCCCCATACACTCCTCCTCGGGGTACCTGTCTCTTTGTGAACCTCCTGATTAGATTGAGAGTTACCGATAATAAGTGCATGAGTTCTTCGGACTAATGTGAGTATTTGAAAGTTGACACTTCCACCCACCTATACTTTTTCTAGCCTCTTCGGTACCGTGCATTGCCCTTTCTCACCTCGAGAGTTTGCGCATACTTCGCCGGTGCATCCAAACCCTTGGAAGGATACGCTCTGTCATCATAAGCCTCCTTATATCTTTCCTCAAAACAACCACCATACCTACCTACAAGGCATTTCCATAGCCTTTTCGAGATACATTGCCATGCAACATCCACCTTCTCATGACTTGATCTTCATGTCATACATGCCACTTGTTTGATCGATGAGCCGCATGCTAGTTGGGCCTTGCCCTAATCATTGCTACATGACGCGCTAGTATCATTGCATATCCTGCTACCATGGCAGAGGCATACATTTGCATCATGATAGTTACATTTTCTTTATGTGAGTACCTTTGTAAAGTGTGAAAGACCACCTATATTCTTGTAAAATATAGAGTATTGCCCCTAAAGTGAGGAAAAGACCCCAAAGAGGACAAAATCAAAAGATCCCGAAGAGGACAAATGAGAGTTAAATAGAAAGAGCCATTGAGGCCACCACAAAAATAAAAAAAAGAGAAAAAGAGAAAAATAAAAAGAGAGAAGGGGGCATACTACTATTCCTTTTGAGAGATCCACACTAATACTTCATCTTCTATCCCTTGTACTCCATAGAGATCATCATCATGCATATAGCTATGTGGGGACCCTTCATACTATAGAACTTGGCTTGTATATTCCAATGATGAGCCTCCTCAAACGAGCTATAGGTCTTCTTGAGCAAGCAAGTTAGATGCACCCCCACTAGTTCCCTTGTAGAGCTTTTAGCTCACATGTGCATCCGTTGTATGGCAATCCCTACTCCTCACATCATATCTATCATATGGCCTTCTCTCGCCTATGATTGTACTCATTGATGTGAGCCTTTCACACCTTTTTTTCTTCCTCCACCTTCTTTCTGTTTCGCCTTTTAGGTGTCAACTTTCTTGCTCACGCTCATCCATTGCATGAGTGCTCAAAATATCGAAAGGGAGTGGATCAGTTTAACTTGTACCTGGCTAGTGGTCTAGGGACGAGTCCAGATAAGAATCCAAAGGAGACCAAGTGTGAAACTTTACTAGATAGTTGTTCTCAACAACCTTTTTTCTCTTTCTTCCCAGTGCCTTGCTTGCACGCAAACACCATTTGGAGACATTCGAGTCATGGACAGCAAGAGCTCTTGCACCCTTTGTTCTTTTGTTGCTTGTGTCAATGCTAATATAGACTCTTGCTTGTTAAGACTTGAATTGAATTGCATGCTTTGATTGCTTTACTTAAAAGTCCTTATTTGGTTGTGTGGCATGTTACCACAGAAATTATGCTTGTTATCATTTACCTACTCGAGGACGAGTAGGAATTAAGCTTGGGGATGTTGATACGTCCCAAACGTATCTATAATTTCTGCTTGCTCCATGCATGTTTTGTGTGACTTTGCCATGTTTTGCTTGAACTTTCATACAATTTTGAACCTATTTGGACTAACCTATTAACTCAGTGCACCCAGTTGCCAGTTTCTGTTTTCTGCTGTTTTTGTATTTCAGGTTTTCCGGCCATTAAAAGTGCTCCAAAAGTTCCGGGAAAAATATAAAAAAAATCAGCGCAACAGAAGCTTCCGGAATCACCAAGAGGGGGAAGGGGGGCCACCACCAGGCAGCCAGGAGGGAAGGTGGCGCGGCCCCACCCTGGGCCGCGCCAGGGACCCTCCTGACTGCCTCGTGGGTCCCCTCGATGCCCCCCTTAGCCTATATTTACCCCTCGGGGTGGAAACCCCTAATATCGATCTCTTTTTCACGAACTCCCCTCTGTACCGCCGCCACCGCCGTTTCAAGATCCGGGCTGCCTGGAGAAGCTGCCCCGGCACCCTGCCGGAAGGAGGAACCCCCTCCGGGAGACCATCCATAGCCATGGACGCCTCCCGGATGTATCGTGAGTAGTCCCCCTTGGACCATGGGTCCGTGACCAGTAGCTATGTGATGAATCTCTCCCCCTTTTGTGCTTCCACTTTCGAGTCCTCGTGAGCTGCTTCACATGATCGAGGCATCTATGTAATTTCTGCTGTTGCTATGCTGAGTTTGTTGGGATCTGATGGATTATGAGATTATGTTCAGATTGTGATGAGTAATATATTTGGTTCTTCTCTTTTATATTTTGTTCTTGAGTAAATTCTTGCATGTTCTCTGTTGCGGTATTTGCTTTGGCCAAGTATTTTATTTGCAACTCCAAGAGAGAGCGTCATGCTCGATTGTGGGTTCAGCCCCTTGATGTCTAGCTTGAGTGACAGAAACATGAGACTAGGGGATGTGCTGTTTCCACCAGGGATAAAACAACGGTGCTTGTACCTGCGGGTGCAAGGATTCTTTACTTTACGCAAAGTTCTTTTAATGCAGTTGTCTGTTGCTTTGAGTTTACACTTTGGTTGGGATTCACAACTTAATACCAGCGAGATGTTCTGGATAGATATCTCAAGGTGGATGATTCGTAGTAGATGCAAATGGATTTTGGTCTACTTACCTTGGCGTACTGCCCATTGCTTTTGAGCCCTTCCTTTCTTTGCAGCATAGTTAGCATTGCGGTGCCTTCATAATCCCGTCAATTGCCCAACTGTGATTTGTTTACCTCGCTAGCACTTTTATCATCTTTTGGGAGAGGGACATCACTAGTGAAAATCACGGGACCCTGGTCCATCTTCACATTATTGTTCACACCCTCAATTTACTTTCAGAATTTACTTTCCTTCGGACCTTTTATCTCTTGCGTTGATCCTTTGTAAACGACAAGGCCCTAGTCAGGAAGCAATTTCTGGCGACGTTGCCACCTACTTGTATGTCCTGAGTCCTACTGGTTTGATAACCTTGGTATCTTCACCGAGGGAAACTTCCTGCTGCACTGCATCTCAAACCTTCCACTTGGGGTAACCAACGAGGGGCGAGAAGCCATCATCAAGCACTACAATATACGGCGTAGTTCCGGGCGAAGCAACCACCTCCATTGGAACAATAGAGCTTGATGCAATCTTCGGCAGCAAGCGCAACTTCGCAAAGCAAGCCCTCGAGTTCGAAGTGCTCGACTGGTAGTCGCAGTATCACATCATACTCGGGCGACCAGCGTTCGCACAATTCACGGCGGTTCCACAGTACGCATACCTCAAGCTCAAGATGCCAGGACCCGCAGGAATCATCACAGTCAAGGGGAGCTTCATCAAATCAGAACAGTGCGACCGCGATTTCCACAAAGTGTCCGACACGTTTGGAGCCCAACAACAACTCAAAGAAATAGCCATGGTGACAGACAAAAGCGTATTTACGCTGGCAATCCGAAGAGAGTCAAAAGAATTCGGCCGCGATTTCAGCGTCGACAGCGACACAATCACACACCAAGTCCACCCAACAGACCCAGAAAAGACGGTCCGGGTATATACCCACCTTCCAAAAGAGCAAGCAACCACCCTCATAAGCTTCCTTCGTGAAGAGTGGAAATTTTTCGCCTGGTGCCAAGCCGACATGCCCGGAATACCGCGAGAATTTGCAGAACACGCACTCCACATCAAGACAAACACCAAACCAGTAAAGCAGGCAGTGCGGAGATTCTCAGAGCCCAAGCGCAGAGCAATCAGAGAAGAAGTCAACCGACTAATAGATGCACAGTTCATCCGAGAGACGAAGAAAGTAACCTGGATAGCAAACCCAGTGCTAGTCCCTAAAAAGGACACCGATGCACTAAGGATGTGCGTCAACTATGGGGCCATCAACAAGCACTGCCCAAAGGACCACTCCCCCCTACCAAGAATCGATCAAATAATCGACTCCACATTGGATGCGACCTCCTATCCTTCCTTGACGCATACTCAGGATACAATCAGATCAGGATGAAGCAAGAAGACGAAGTGAACACCTCGTTCATCACCCCCTACGGAGTATTCATCTATCAAGCAGTGCCCTTCGGACTAAAAAAATGCCGGAGCCACGTACCAGCGGATGATGCAAGCATGCTTGAGAGACCAGATTGGCAGAAACGTCCATGTCTATGTAGACGACATTGCCATCAAAACCTACAGCGCAAACACGCTACTCGACGACCTCCGTGAAATATTCGCGGCCCTCAACAGATACAGAATCAAGCTCAACCCAAAAAAGTGCGTGTTCAGCGTCCCATCAGGAAAACTAGTCGGGTACATGGTTTTTCCCGAGGAATCGAAGCAAACCCAGAAAAGGTTCAAGCAATCGCCAAGATGCAAAGGCCAACCAACATCAGAGGAGTGCAACAGCTCACAGGAAAACTCGCAGCTTTAAGCCGTTTCATCAGCAGGTTAGGAGAAAGGACCTTACCATTTTACAAACTGCTGAGAAAAGGAGAAAAATTCTAGTGGACCGAGGAAGCCAGCAATGCATTTGCAAACCTAAAGACTTCCTGGTCGAGTGGGCAGAAGTCCAAACGCTAGGCCCCCCAGACCTATCCAACTCATGGACGATGTATTTCGACGGATCCAAAAGACAACAAGGAGCCGTAGCAGGGGTTGTACTGGTATCCCACAAAGGAACGAAGCTCAATTACATCCTCCAGATCAACTTCAGCAACGCCTCCAACAACGAAGCAGAGTACGAGGCACTACTCCACGACATGCGCATGGCAAAAACTTGCGGCGCCACTCGCCTCTCGATCTATGGCGACTCCAACCTCGTCGTCCAGCAGACGATGGGAGACTGTAACACAGTCGCAGACAACATGGCAACCTACCAGAAGCTCTATAACACACTAGAGGGAGGATTCGACGGCTGTGAACTCAACTACATCCCCAGAGCAAATAATACAGAAGCCGACGAACTCGCGAACATCGGATCGACTCGAGGACCAATACCACCAGGAGTTTTCCTCGAAAGCATCAACCAGAGATCAATAAAAGCAAAGCCAGCGGAATCAAAGGTAGTCGCAGAGGAAGAAGACACAAATGAGTCAGCACAGGTGGCAGCAACGAGCGCAGATGACGGCACAAACAGCAAAGCAATCGAAGTCGAAAAACCAGCAGCACTCAAAGACCCGACCTGGGCAAGACCATTCCTTCGATTCATAATCGAAGGCACTCTACCACAAGACGTTGCAGAAGCCCGACGCATCAGTCGATGATCTAAAGCATTCATAGTAATCAACAAAAAGCTCTACAAGCGCAACATTCCTCAGGTCCTCCAAAAGTGTATAAACGAAGAAGACGGCAAAGCCCTACTACTCGAGATTCATGCCCGCAGTTGAGCACTCGTGGCAAAAGCCTTTCGGGCAGGATTCTACTGGCTGACCGCCATGAGAAATGCAGAGGATATCGTACGGCGTTGCATCGCCTGCCAAAAGTTTGCCAGTAGGCCACACGCCCCAGCATCGTAACTCAAAACCATACCTTTATCATGGCCATTTGCCACATGGGGACTCGACATGGTAGGCCCACTCAAGAAATACTCAAAAGGAGGAAGAACTCACCTACTGGTCGTAGTCGACAAGTTCACCAAATGGCTCGAAGTAGTACCAATCACCAGCTCAACATCCCTCACGACAGTCAACTTCATCAAATCAATCTTCTTCAGACTCGGAGTACCACACAACATCATCACCGACAACGACACAAACTTCACAGCAGCAGAATTCCAAAACTTCTGCCACGAGCTAGGCATGAAAATCAACTACGCATCAGTCGCACACCCGCAGTCCAACGGCCAAGTCGAGAAAGCCAACGGTCCAGTATGCAAAGGAATAAAAAAACGACTCCTAGAACCACTAGAACAAGCCGCAGGAAACTGGATAGAGGAACTTCCCGCAGTGCTATGGAGCCTGCGCACCACCCCAAACAGCTCAACCCAGTATACACCCTTTTTCTTGGTGTACGGGGCAGAAGCAGTACTACCGCACGACTTAATATTCGGAGCACCCAGAATCTCAGGGTACGAAGAGGAAGAGGCAGAAGAAGCGCTGCAGAACGACAAAGACATAGAAGACGAAGCACGGGACACAGCCATCACAAGATCTGAAGGATACCAGGAAAAATTACGCACATATCAAAGCAGTCGCCTGCGGACCAGAGCGTTCAACAAAGGAGACCTCGTGTTACGGCTGATACAGGAAAAAGTGCACAAGCTTGCCCCACAATGGGAGGGGCCGTTCATCATCTCAGAAGTCATAGGAGGAGGAGCATACAGATTGAAGAACCCGAAGACCAATGAGGACGTGGGAAATGCATGGAACGTAGCGAACCTACGCCTGTTCTACCCGTAGTCCTCTAGGCATTATCAGAGACATCGGCAGCAGCACCGATCGGCAACCCATGTAAAATTCGAAGGAATAAAATAATGCTACCCAAAGCATCTTACTCAAAAGCACTCGGGGGTCCGAGCATGAACTCCCCCCGAGAGACGCTATCTTCGCTCACGCGACTTTTACTTAAAAGCACTCGGGGGCTCGAGCACAAACTCCCCCCGAGAGACGCTATCTTCGCTCACACGACCTTTACTTAAAAGCACTCGGGGGCTCGAGCACAAACTCCCCCCGAGAGACGCTATCTTCGCTCACGTGACCTTTACTTAAAAGCACTCGGGGGCTCGAGCATAAAACTCCCCCCGAGAGACGCTATCTTCGCTCATGCGACTTTTACTTAAAAACACTCGGGGCTCGAGCATAAGCTTCCCCCCCGAGAGACGCTATCCTCGCTTAAAAAAGCGACCTTATCTACAACCATCGGGAGGCCAGAACGCAAGACTCTCGCCAAAAAACAACAGCTCCTGCAAAGAAAGTCGCACCGAAAAGCACACGGCTCTTTATGCTTCACCCGATCGCAAGGGATCACCCAAAGACTCGGGGGCTACTCCCATCGGGAGCGCTGGCACGCACCTGATCCAAACTTGGAAAAATTCAAAAAACAGCTACGAGAAGAGACAAACTAGTGAGATAAAAATTCATAAAGCCTACGCTTGATTCTACAAATCAAACGCAGCCTCGGGGGCTACTCCCATCGGGAGCGCTGGCGCGCACCCGAGAAGACAACTTCATTACAAGGGAGTCGAAGACAATTTCATTACAAGGGAGTCGAAGACAATTTCATTACAAAGGAGTCGAAGACAATTTCATTACAAGGGAGTCGAAGATAATTTCATTACAAAGGAGTCGAAGACAGTCATTCCATTACAAAGGAGTCGAAGATAGTCATTTCATTACAAAGGAGTCGAAGACAGTCATTTCATTACAAAGGAGTCGTTTTTCCAGTACATAGGAACCAAAGCAGTTTCCATTACAAAGAAGTCGAAACGACAGTCGCCGCTACAGAAGGACCTGTGGAACTACAAGATGGGCTACATTCAACTTCTACATGTGTGCTCATGCTGAGATAATTGGCACTTTCGTGCCACAACCTAACGGGCATCACCACAGACAAAGTAGCAACCCAACCCGTGAAGAATAAGGTCGCCGTCCTCCAGTTCTACAAGGTGCCTCGCCTACTGACGCAGCCGCTTGACGACCGGCTTGACGTACAGTTCATCCTTAGAACTAGAAGAGTAAACACCATCAGCCCAGAAATCAGCCGAAGACGAAGACACGGGAGAAGCAGGCGGACCACCACTCGAGCCATCGGAATCACCACTGCTTGTTCCGTCCCAGTATGGATCCAGACGATTGCCACCGCATCAAATTCACGGATAATAATAGTATCTTCGCCGTCAAAACGACATCAAAGGCTATCTCCGTCGTGCAGATTCAACCGACGAGAAAACGCCCTCCAGCCAGACCCAAGGAAAATCAAGGATGAATTATCAACTTCCAGCTCCACCCAAGAAGAAGAACGAGCGCATCCGTGAAGACGGAGCCAGAAGCCCCTCAAGTTACACTCAGAAGCAAGGGAGGCAAACGATAATGGAAGAGGAATCCAGGCAGCATTCCGGCTAAGAACACGCAAAAGAAAATAATAGCGCCAAAAACCCTCTTCCATGGAGGAAGAAGATGAAGGCACCAACGTGGTGCCATGACGTCCACCGCGTGAAGAACGAGGCGTGCGGCCACCACGACCACAACGGCCACGACCTCGCCCAGTCACACCAGCACCACGCTTGGGCGCCATATGAAGAAGAAGCAGAAGAGAAAGATGCGAAGAATGAATGCCCAGGACAGGCAAACCAAAGGAGGTATTTATAACACAATCCAAGGGCAAACCAGGAAAACACGAAGAAGCCCAGACGACACCATCATTAAATCAAAGACGAAGCATGCCGGGCGTTACGTATTCCAAGACAAGATGCTTTCACACGGTCAACACTATTTAAAAGACGCGTCAAATCTCACCTGTTTCCCATACAAGCCTTGGAAATCCAACATGCACCAGGCAGCACGGTGCCTAAGTCATCATTATGACTGGCCAGAAGATGAGACGGTTCGAAGTCTAAACGTCATCTTAGGTCATAAAAAATCATGCCAATACTTATCAAAGCATCATCTCAAGAAAGGATGGATCAGGATACAAGGGAAAAGCAAACGACAAAAAAGGCTACCTATCTCGTGGGGAAAAATATTCTGATTCCAAAAATCTCTTACTCCCATCGGGAGTACCTTTATTCGAGTTCGGCTGCTCCCTCACCCAGAAAGCAAAGATGTGCTCGAGTAATCACTCGCACCAGCAGAAACAACATACTCTCAGAGTTCGGGTGCTCCCTCACCCCAAAGACAGTAAAGCATTCGAGTGAATACTCGCAAAAAAGACTTAGCAATTCAACAATATGACTTACTCGCGCACTCGATGACATTCCGAGTGGGTGCCTTTTTATTTTCCTCGCCTGAGTTCATTACAAGCTCCGCGAGTGAATGCTAAATAGCTCACTTGATCGTTTATTCCAAGTGGGTGCATCGTTAACCAGGCTCCGTGCCTCTACAAAAACAATTATGCCTGGGCAACGACACACTGTACCCAGATGCCACGCAAGCTTAGCGTGTAGGTAAGACCCCGCTGCGCAGAACGGCCGGGCCGGGACTTGCTGCAGAGCGATTTCACTCCCGACCTTTTCCATGCGCTCGCATGATAGAAAGAGCAGAGCAGACGCGCTCAGGCTATGTGCTTATACTGGCAGCAATTTATCCTATAAGACCTGCAGCGGCATGACTTTGCTTGACACCGGTCGTTCCAAGTTCATGTCGAGGGACGTGAGCTTGATTGGGATACTGCGGTATTTGCCACTAGCGCAATTCACCAAGGCTCGACCAGTCGACTCCTTGGGCCCTTTCAGCTTAGCAATCCCTCGAAACAGATATTGTCATGGCTCAAAACTGCCAGCGACCCGCGGCGATGCCGCGCCTACAAACGATAAAGCATGGACGAATTCGAGTCCCTACGCGACTCTTCGAGTCCCCCAGGCACTCGGGGGCTACTGACGAGGGGGTGACCCCACGACTCCTGCGTATGAGACTACCCGGTGCGTATGAAGACAGAAGGCCCATTAGGAAGCCACGACAGGCCCACGACTGACCCGGCCAAGCATCGACGTAGGAGTCCGCGACTAGTATGGAAGGCACAACGTGGCGTACAAGGCAAGACTAGAACTAGGAAACTATCTTTGTAACTTAGTACGGACTCCCCGAGACCTAGCCTAGTATATAAAGGCTGAGAGGGGTGACGGGGATCAACCCCGGCAAATCCCATGGTCAGGAACCCTGGGTTAGTCATAGAGATAGGCATAGGTTGGACGATACTCGTCGGCTAACAGTAGAAGCACTTCCTGCTCGATATTATTGCGTGAGGGGGTGATTACAATGGAGGCCAAGGCGAGTTCTCGCAAGGCTAGATGAGTAGATGCGTATTGAGTTGTCCTGGACGTCTCCCCTCCCAGCCTTTATATATTAGGCTAGGTCACAGGGAGTCCGTACTAGGTTACAAAGATGGTTTCCTAGTTCTAGTATTTGCCTTGCACGCCAAGTTGCACCTTCCATGTTAGTCGTGGACTCCTACGTCGGTGCCTGGTTGGGCCAATCATGGGCTTTTCGTAGCTTCCCAGCGGGCCCTCTGTCTTCATATGCATCAGGTAGCCTTATATGCAGGAGTCGTGGGTCACCCCCTCGCCTGTAGCCCCCGAGTGCCTGGGGGACTCGAAGAGTCGCGCAGGGACTCGAATTCATCTGCGCTTTTATTGTTTGTAAGCGTGGCATCACCACGGGTCGCTGGCAGTTTTGAGCCATGACAATATCTGTTTCGAGGGATTACTAAGCTGAAAGGGCCCAAGGAGTCAACTGGTCGAGCCTTGGTGAATTCTGCTAGTGAAAAATACCACGGTAGCCCAATCAAGCTCACGTCCCTCGACATGAACTTGGAACGACCGGTGTCAAGAAAAGTCATGCCGCTGCAGGTATTATAGGATCAATTGCTGCCAGTCTAAGCACATAGCCTGAGCGCGTCTGCTCATCTCTTTCTATCATGCGAGCGCATGGAAAAGGTCGGGAGTGAAATCGCTCTGTGGAAAGTCCCGTCCCGGCCATTCTGCGTAGCGGGGTATTACCTACATGCTAAGCTTGCGTGGCATCTGGGTACAGTGTGTCATAGCCCAGGCATAATTGTTTTTGTAGAGGCGCGGAGCCTGGTTAGCGATGCACCCACTTGGAATAAACAATCAAGTGAGCTGTTTTAGCATTCACTTGCGGAGTTTTGTAATGAACTCAGGCGAGGAAAATAAGAAAGCACCCACTCGGAATGTCGTCGAGTGCGCGAGTAAGTCATGTTTGTTGAATTGCTGAGTCTCTTTTGCATGTAGTCACTCGAATGCTTTACAGCTTTCGGGGTGACGGAGCACCCAAACTCTGAGAGTATGTTGTTTCTGTTGGTGCGAGTGATCACTCGAGCACATCTTTGCCTTCTGGGTGAGGAAGCACCCAAACTCAAATAAAGGTACTCCCGATGGGAGTAAGAATTTTTTAGAGTTAGAAAATTTGGACGTATAGCTGGCTTTTGGAATCTTTTCGCCAACTGTTTTTATCTTGATCCGTCCCTCTTCAGATGCCGTGCTGACATGCATTGTACTGCTGCTTGATGACCTAGAATGACGATTGATTTTTTTGATCCATCACGTCTTCTGGACCGTCAAGATGATGGTTTGGATGTCGTGCAGCCTGTTGCCTATTGGGTTTCCGAGGCTTGTATGGGAAACATGCGAGATTTGACGCGTCTTGTAAGTAATGCTGACCGTGTGAAGGCATCTTCGCCTTGGAATTCGTAACACCCGGCCCATCGGTCTTTGATGTAATGATGACGCTGCCTGAGCTTCCACGTTCTTTTCCTGGTTTGCCGTTGGATTGCGCTATAAATACTTCCTGTGGTTGCCCGTCCTTGGCATCCATTATTCGCATCTTCCTCTTCTTCTTCTTCTTCTTCTTCTTCTTCTTCTTCATATGGCGCCCAAGGGTGGTAGAGGTGTGGCTGGGCGAGGTCGTGGTCGTCGTGGCCGTGGTGGACGCACGCATCATTCTTCATGAGGTGGACGCCATGGTACTACGTTGGTGCCTTCTTCTTCTTACTCCATGGAGGAGGGTTTTTGGCGCCATGAATTTCTTTTGCGTGTTCTTAACCGGAATGCTGCCCGGATTCCTCTTCCTCTCTCATTTGCCTCTATTGCTTATGAGCTTAACTTGAGGGGATTCTGGTTCCGTCTTCACGGATGTGCTCGTTCTTCTTCTTGGGTGGAGCTGGAGACTGATAGTTTATCTTTGATTTTCCTTGGGCTTGGCTGGAGGGCATTTTCTCGTCAGTTGAATCCACGCGGCGGAGATAGCCTTTGTTGTCATTTTGACGGCGAAGATACTGTTATTATCCACACATTTGATGCTGGTGGCAACCGTCTGGATCCATACTGTGGGGAAACAAGTGGCGATGATTCCGATGGCTCGAGTGGTGGTTCGCTTGCTTCTCCTGTGTCTACGTCTTCGGCTGATCCCTCGGGCGATGGTGTTTGCTCTTCTAGTTCTAAGGAAGAACTGGACGTCAAACCGGTCGTCAAGCGGCTGCGTCAGTAGGCGAGGCACCTTGTAGAACTGGAGGACGGCGAGCTTCTTCTTCACCGACTGAGTTGATACTTTGTCTGTGGGGATGCCCGTCGGGTTGTGGCACAAAAGTGCCAATTATCTCAGCATGAGCACAAATGTAGAAGTTGAATGTAGCCCGTCTTGTAGTTCGTAAGGTCCTTCTATAGCGACAACTGTCGTTTCGACTTCTTTGTAATGAAATGAATGTCTTCGACTCCTTTGTAATGAGATGAATGTCTTCGACTCCTTTGTAATGAAATGAATGTCTTCGACTCCTTGGTAATGAGATGAATGTCTTCGACTCCTTTGAATGTCTTTGGCTCCTTTGAATGTCTTTGGCTCCTTTGCAATGAAAATGTCTTCTCGGGTGTGCGCCAGCGCTCCCGATGGGAGTAGCCCTAGATGCTGCGTTTGATTTGTAGAATCGAGCGCGTGATTTATGAATTTTTGTCTCACTGGTTTGTAGCTGTTTTTTTGAATTTTACAACTTTGGATCGGATGCGCGCCAGCGCTCCTGATGGGAGTAGCCCCCGAGTCTTTAGGTGATCGCTTGCGATCAAGTGAAGACTAAAGAACCGTGCGCTTTTCGATGCTATTTGCTTTGTCGGAACTTTTATTTTTTGGCGAGAGTCTTGCGTTCTTTCCTCCCAATCATTTGTAGATAAGGTCGTGTTTTTTGGCGAGAATAGCGTCTCTCGGGGGGAGTTTCGACTCGAGCCCTCGAGTGATTTTAAGTAAAGGTCGCGTTTGCGAAGATAGCGTCTCTCGAGGGGAGTTCTAGGCTCGATCCCCCGAGTGCTTGTAAAAAGTCGCGTTTGCGAGGATAGCGTCTCTCGGGGGGAGTTCTAGGTTCGAGCCCCCGAGTGCTTGTAAGTAAAAGTCGCGTTTGCGAAGATAGCGTCTCCCGGGGGGAGTTCTAGGCTCGAGCCTCCGAGTGCTTGTAAGTAAAAGTCGCGTTTGCGAAGATAGCGTCTCTCGGGGGGAGTTCTAGGCTCGAGCCCCCGATTGCTTGTAAGTAAAAGTCGCGTTTGCGAAGATAGCGTCTCTCGGGGGGATTTCTAGGCTCGAGCCCCCGAGTGCTTTTGAGTAAGATGCTTTGGGCAAAATTATTTTATTCCTTCGAATTTTACATGAGTTGCCGATCGGTGCAGCTGCCGATGTCTCTGATAATGCCTGGGGGACTATGGGTAGAATAGGCATAGGTTCGCTACGTTCCATGGATTTCCCATGTCCTCATTGGTCTTCGGGTTCTTCAATCTGTATGCTCCTCCTCCTATGACTTCCGAGATGATGAACAATCCTTCCCATTGTGGGGCAAGTTTGTGCACTTTTTCCTGTATTAGCCGTAGCACAAGGTCTCCTTTGTTGAACGATCTAGTCCGCAGGCGACTGCTTTGATATGTGCGCAGCTTGTTCTGGTATCCTTCAGATCTTGTGATGGCTGTGTCTCGTGCTTTGTCTACTATGTCTTTGTCGTTCTGCAGCGCTTCTTCTGCCTCTTCTTCTTCGTACCCTGAGATTCTGGGTGCTCCGAATTTTAAGTCGTGCCCCGTATACCAAGAAGAAAGGTGTATACTGGGTCGAGCTGTTTGGGGTGGTGCGCAGGCTCCATAGAACTGCGGGGAGCTCCTCTATCTAGTTGCCTGCGGCTTGTTCGAGTGGTTCTAGGAGTCGCTTCTTTATTCTTGCGCATACTAGGCCGTTTGCTTTCTCCACCTGGCCATTGGACTGCGGGTGTGCGACTGATGCGTAGTTGATTTTGATGCCCAACTCCTGACAAAAGTTTTGGAACTCTGCTGCTGTGAAATTTGTACCGTTGTCTGTGATGATGTTGTGTGGTACCCCGATCTGAAGATGATTGACTTGATGCAGTTGACTACCGTGAGGGCTGTTGAGATGGTGATTGGTACTGCTTCAATCCATTTGGTGAACTTGTCTACCGTGACTAGTAGGTGTGTTCGTCCTGCTTTTGATGATTTCTTCAGTGGGCCCACCATGTCGAGTCCCCATGTGGCCAATGGCGATGATAATGGTATGGTTTTGAGTTCTGATGCTGAGGCGTGCGGCCTGCTGGCAAACTTTTGGTAGGCGATGGAACGCCGTACGATGTCCTCTGCATTTCTCATGGCGGTCGGCCAGTAGAAACCTGCCCGAAAGGCTTTTGCCACGAGTGCTCGGCTGCTGGCGTGATGCCCGCAGGTGCCTTCGTGAATCTCTAGTACTAGGGCTTTGTCGTCTTCTTCGTTTATGCACTTTTGGAGGACCTGAGAGATGCTGCGCTTGTAGAGCTTTCTGTTGATTACCGTGAATGCTTTTGATCGTCGACTGATGCGTCGGGCTTCTGCAACGTCTTGTGGTAAGGTGCCTTCGACTAGGAATCGAAGGAAGGGCCTTGCCCAGGTTGGGTCTTCGAGTGCTGCTGCTACTTCGACTTCGATTGCTTGATTGTTTGTATCGTCAGCTGCGCTCGTTGCTGCCACCTGTGCTGGTTCATTTGTGTCGTCTTCTTCTGCGACTACCTTGGGTCCCAATGGCTTTGCTTTTATTGATCTCTGATTGATGCTCTCGAGGAAGACGCCTAGGGGTATTGGTCCTCGTGTCGATCCGATGTTCGCGAGTTCGTCGACTTCTGTGTTATTTGCTCTGGGAATGTAGTTTAACTCGCAGCCGTCGAATCCTCCCTCTAGCGTGTTATAAAGCTTCTGGTAGACTTCCATGTTGTCTACGACTGTGTTACAGTCTCTCATCGCTTGCTGGATGACGAGGTTGGAGTCGCCGTAGATCGATAGGCGAGTGGCACCACAAGTTTTTGACATGCGCATGCCGTGAATTAGTACCTATTACTCTGCTTCGTTGTTGGAGGCGTTGGTGAAGTTGATCTGGAGGATGTATTTGAGGTTCGTTCCTCTGGGGGAAACTAGGACGACGCCTGCTCCGGCTCCTTGCTGTCTTTTGGATCAGTCAAACTACATCGTCCATGAGTTGGATAGTTCTGGGGACCTGGTGTTTGAACTTCTTCCCACTCGACTAGGAAATCTGGGAGTACTTGGGCTTTGATTGCCGTCGGGTGTTTGAACTACAGGTCTCGTGCGCTGAGCTCCATGTTCCACTCAGCGACTCGACCGGTCGCTCCTGGGTTGTTGAGGATGTCCGCGATTGGTGCGCTGCAAATGATTGTGATGGAGCGTTCGTCGAAGTAATGCGATACTTTCCTTGAGTTCATGATGATGGCGAGCAGGAGCTTTTGTTAGTGTGGGTAACGCTGCTGTGGCTTCGTGAGTAGCGTGCTGAGATAGTAAATTGGTCTTTGGATGCTCTGGATTTTGCCTTCTTCTGCACGCTCGACGACGAGCACTGCGCTCACGACGCTGCTGCGTGCTGCTATGTAGAGATACATGTTTTCCCTCTCTTTAGGCACCGCCAAGATTGGTGGGGTTGAGAGGGTCTTCTTTAGGTCTTCTTCGGTCCATTCAAATGTTTCTCCCTTTCTCTGCAGTTTGTAGAACGGTAATGTCCTTTCGCCCAATCTGCTGATGAAGCGGCTCAGTGTTGCGAGCTTTCCTGTGAGCTGTTGCACTCCTCTGATGTTGTTTGGCCTTTGCATCTTGGCGATTTCTTGAACCTTTTCGGGGTTTGCTTCGATTCCTCGAGAACAGACCATGTACCCGAGTAGTTTTCCGGCTGGACACCGAACACATATTTTTTGGGGTTGAGTTTGATCCTGTACTTGTTGAGGGCCGCGAATGTCTCGCGGAGGTCGTCGAGTAGCGTTTTCGCGCTATAGGTTTTGATGAAGATGTCATCCATGTAGACCTGGACGTTCCTGCCAATCTGGTCTCTAAAACATGCTTGCATCATCAGCTGGTACGTGGCCCTCGCGTTTTTGAGGCCAAAAGGCATATTTTGGTAGCAGAATACTCCATAGGGGGTGATGAACGAGGTGTGCTCTTCGTCTTCTTCCTTCATCCTGATCTGGTTATATCCTGAGTATGCGTCGAGGAAGGAGAGGAGGTCGCATCCTGCTGTGGAGTCGATTATCTGATCGATTCTTGGTAGGGGGAACTGGTCTTTTGGGCAGTGCTTGTTGATAGGCCCATAGTCGACGCACATCCACAGTACCTCGGTGTCCTTTTCAGGGACTAGGACTGGGTTTGATATCCATGTTGCTTTCTTCGTCTCTCGGATGAACTGTGCGTCGAGTAGTCGGTTGACTTCTTCTCCGATTGCTCTATGATTGGGTTCTGAGAATCATCGCAGCGCCTGCTTTACTGGCTTGGTGTTTGGCTTGATGTGGAGCGCGTGTTCTACAAATTCTCGTGGTATTCCGGGCATGTCGGCTGGGCACCAGGCGAAAATTTTCCACTCTTCGCGAAGGAAGGTTATGAGGGCGGTTGCTTGCTCTTCTGGAAGGTGGGCATACACGCGAACCGTCTTCTTCGGGTCTGTTGGGTGGACTTGGTGTTTGATTGTGTCGCTGTCGCTGTTGAAGTCGCGGCCAGATTCTTTTGTCTCGCTTCGGTTTGCCAGCGGGAATATGCTTTTGTCTGTCACCATGAGCTGTTACTGGGCTCCAAATGTATCGTAGACTTTGTAGAAGTCGCGGTCGCACTGGTCTGATTTGGTGAAGCTTCCTTGGACTGTGATGATTCCTGCGGGTCCTGGCATCTTGAGCTTGAGGTATGCGTAGTGTGGAACCGCCATGAACTGTGCGAACGCTGGTCGCCCGAGTATGGCATGATAATTCGACTGCCAGTCGAGCACTTCGAACTCGAGCGCTTGCTTTGCGAAATTCCTCTTGCTGCCAAAGATCACATCAAGCTGTATTGTTCCGATGCAGGTGGCTGCTTCTCCCGGAACTACGCTGTATATTGTGGTGTCTGACTTCTTCCAAACTGATCGCGGGATTAACATCTTGCGTAGGGTGCTGGTGAAGATTATGTTTAGACTTCTGCCTCCGTCCATGAAGACTCTGTCCATGTCGTAACCTCTGATCTGTGCTTCGAGGACCAAGGGTGCGTGTCTAGGCCTCGGGACTGCGGGAGGATGGTCGCTCTGTGAGAAAGTGATGCTGGTCTCGGCGTCGCTCAGTTGGTAAGTTTCAGTTATCTTTAGGTCTTCGGCTGCTTCGGCCTGCAAGGTGTAGGCATATTGCTTTGCTTTCGGAGGTCTTCCTTCTGATCATGCAGACTCGTCCCTGGGACGCGGGGTATTGCTCTTCTGTAGTTGGTGCGGGTGACTGCGCGCTTCTTCGAGTGCGTTTGGCTTCTTGCTCCTCCTTGAGCATGTTGGAGAGTTCGGAGAATAGGCGGAAATCTCCTAGTGTGTGGCTTGCTCTGAGATGTCCTCGACTGTCTTCAAAACAGTGGATCACGCAAGGTCCTTCCAATTGATTTTTGGCTGTGAGTTTGCTGGAGCCGGCGTGCCTTCTTCTCCTCGAGATTTGGAAGATCTGCGAGTGGTCTTCCACTCGGCTATGGAATCTTGGGTCAATTTCTATCTCGTCACTGAGTGATTGGCTTCGGTTGAAGTTGGCGAATTCGTTTGGCCTTTGATATGGGTCATAATACTCTCCGGTCTGGGTTTCGAAGTCGCTGTCTTGGCGTGTGGTGGGAATCCGGGCGGCGGCGGGTCGTCGACTGATGGGCGAGTCTTCGGCTGCGCGCCGTGACTCTTCGATTGGGGTTCCCGAGTAGGGTCCTCGTGTTTGTCTTCTGGGTCGTCGAGTTATTTTCCGTCGGCGATGGATCTGACAGTCGTTAGGATGCTGGACTTGGCTCGGCTGCAGGCTGGATGATTTTGAGGAGATGATGGAGACTCTTGTGGTGATCTTGAATTCCTCGAGCGGGCTAGATCTGGTTCTAGTCCTCGAGTCTTGATCTGCTGAGGGCGGGACCGCCAAGATCGTGATTCCAACCTGTGTAGTTCCCACAGACGACGCCAATTGACGGGGATCAAACCCGGCAAATCCCATGGTCAGGGACCCTGGGTTAGTCATAGAGATAGGCATAGGTTGGACGATACTCGTCGGCTAACAGGAGAAGCACTTCCTGTTCGATATTATTGCGTGAGGGGGTGATTACAATGGAGGCCAAGGCGAGTTCTCGCAAGGCTAGATGAGTAGATGTGTATTAAGTTGTCCTGGACGTCTCCCCTCCCAGCCTTTATATATTAGGCTAGGTCACAGGGAGTCCGTACTAGGTTACAGAGATGGTTTCTTAGTTCTAGTCTTTTCCTTGCATGCCAAGTTGCACCTTCCATGTTAGTCGTGGACTCCTACGTCGGTGCCTGGTTGGGCCAATCGTGGGCTTGTCGTAGCTTCCCAGCGGGCCCTCTGTCTTCATATGCACCAGGTAGCCTTATATGCAGGAGTCGTGGGGTCACCCGCTCGTCAAGGGGAGACGTCCAGATCAATCCAAGATATATCTACTCACTTGGTCTTGCGAGAACTCGCCTGGCCTCCTCTGTAATCGCCTCCTCACGCAATAATATCGAGCAAGTAGTGCTTCTCCTGTTAGCCGACGAGTATCGTCCAACCTATGCCTTCTCTATGACTAACCCAGGGTCCCTGACCACGGGATTTTCCGGGGCTGATCCCCGTCAATAAGCATATTGACAAAGTTATGCTTGTTCAATCTCTCCGATATAATCTTATGTCTATATCGAAACTATGTGATATGGGTATGCTTGTATTGTTCTCTGCTTCTCGTTGTGTTGTGTTTTCACAGGATGATTATTCCTTCGTGTTCGAAGGATATCGCAAAGGTGATCTTTATATTGTCGATTTCTCTTCGGGACATGCTGTGTCCACATGCTTAATGGCTAAAGCCACATCTGGTTGGTTATGGCATCGAAGACTTGGTCATGCAGGGATGGAAAATCTTCAAACTCTTATCTCAAAGAAAAACATCGTTGGTATTGAAAATGTGAAATTCGATAAAGATCGTCTATGCAGTGCCTGTGAAGCTGGAAAGATTGCCAAGAAACATCATTCAGCAAAGACTATAATAACCACTACTCGTCCTCTTGAATTGCTTCATATGGATTTATTCGGTCCTCCAAATTATGCTAGCCTTGGAGGTAACAATTATGGTCTAGTTATTGTTGATGATTTCTCTCGATATACTTGGGTTGTCTTTCTAGATGACAAGAGCAAAGTTGTCGAAATCTTCAAAACTTTCGCTAAGAGAGCACAGACCGAGTATGAATTATCTCTCAAGCATATGAGAAGTGATAATGGCACTGAATTAAAAAATACTTATATCGAAGAATTTCTTGATGAATATGGATTTACTCATGAATACTCGGTTGCTTATACACCACAACAAAATGGTGTGGTCGAGAGAAAGAACCGAACTCTTATTGCAATGGCCAGAACAATGCTTGCTGAATACAAGAGTCCTATCAGGTTCTGGGCCGAGGCAATTAACACTGCATGTCATATCATCAACAAGGTTTATCTGCACAAATTTCTGAAGAAAACTTCACATGAGCTTATCACTGGTAAAAAGCCAAATGTATCATATCTCAGGGTTTTTGATGCTCCATGTTATATCGGAGATATGAATCATAGCTCCAAGTTTGCCCCAAAGGCTCACGAAGGTTTTCTTTTAGGTTATGGTTCAAATTCTCACACTTACAGAGTGTACAACTCCCATCTTGGCAAAGTTGTAGAAACTGTAAATGTTCGATTTGATGAAACTAACGGCTCTCAAAAGGAGAAATTACCACTTAACCTAGATGAACCACCTTTGGATGAAGTGATCAGGTACATGGCAATTGGAGATATTCGTCTTGTTGAAGTAAATGCTCGTCAAGTCCACAAGGATGGTGATGATCCAATGTTCCCACACATAGCCCGGGGCGCTAGAGATCAACATCCTGAAGACAACAAGGAACACGACGAAGGAGAACACTTGAACGAAGGAAATGCTCAACCCGAAGGGCAAGTTGAACCCGAAGGAAATGCTGATCCCGAAGGACAAGCTAATCCCGAAGGCCAAGATGATTCCGAAGGAAAACATTAGCCACAAGCAAATGAAGTTGCACTATCTCGAGTCCGAAGAAGAGTGGATGTCGACTTTATGCTCGAAGAGATTCGTCAACCAGGTCGTTCCACCACTCGCTCTCGTACTCGTTTAGCTAACTTCTGTGGAAATTTCTCGTTTGTATCTATGCTAGAACCGTCGAAATTTGATGAAGCCATGAAGGACTCAGACTGGATGACATGATCCCTTGTTGAAAGACCTGATCCCAAGAAGCATACTATCATTGGTACTAAGTGGATCTTTCGCAACAAGCAAGATGAAGATGGTATTGTGGTAAGGAATAAAGCTCGACTGGTTGCACAAGGTTACACCCAAATCGAAGGTATTGATTTCGGTGAGACTTATTCCCTAGTTGCTCGAATTGAATCCATTCATGTCATGCTTGCTTTTGAAAATTACAATGGTATATTGCTGTATCAAATGGATGTCAAAAGTGCATTTCTTAATGGTGAAATCGAAGAAGAAGTGTACGTTATCCAGCCACCAGGTTTTGAAGACCTGAAGAATCCAGATATGGTGTACAGGTTGTACAAGGCCCTCTATGGGTTAAAGAAAGCACCTCGTGCTTGGTATGAAACAATCAAGGATTTTCTTCTAAAGAAGGGCTTCAAACAAGGAACAACTGACCCGACCCTTTTTACTCGTGCATACAAAAATGATATTTTCGTATGCCAAATTTACGTCGATGATATTATCTTTGGCTGTACTAACCCTGATATCAGCGAAGAATTTGCTCGAATGATGTCGAAGAAATATGAAATGTCAATGATGGGTGAATTGAAGTTCTTTCTCGGACTTCAAATCCGTCAACAGAAGAATGGGACATTTATCTCTCAAGAGAAGTATCTCAAAGATTTCCTGAAGAAGTTTGATCTTGTCAATTGCAAAACCATCAAGACTCCAATGCCTATGAATACACACCTAGATGCAGATAAAAAGGGCAAACCTTTTGACCATAAGAAATATCGCTCGATGATTGGTTCGCTTCTTTACCTTTGTGCATCTAGACCTGACATTATGCTATCAGTTTGTATGTGTGCTCATTTTCAGGCAAATCCAAAAGAATCACATCATATTGCTGTCAAGCGAATTCTTCGATATCTTGCTCACACGCCTACCTTGGGACTTTGGTATTCCAAAGGTGCCCAGTTTGATCTCGTTGGATATTCTGATTCTGACTAGGCTGGTGACCATGTCGATCAGAAATCTACCTCTGGCACATGTCATTTTCTCGTTAGATCTCTTGTTTGTTGGGCTTTGAAGAAACAAAATTGTGTATCAATATCTATGGCTGAAGCCGAGTATATTGCTGTTGGTTCATGCTGCACTCAAATTTTGTGGCTCAAGCAAACTCTGAAATATGATGGTATTCTCGTGAAGAAAATTCCAATGCTTTGTGATAACGAGAGTGCTATCAAAATTGCCCACAATCCTGTGCAGCACTCCCGAACGAAGCATATTGATATTCGTCATCATTTTCTTCGAGATCACATTCAGCGAGAAGATATTGTTATCAGTCATGTCCGCATCGAAGATCAATTGGCTGATATATTTACGAAGCCCCTGGACAAGAAAAGGTTCTATGCACTAAGGTGTGAGTTAAACATATTGGACTCACGCCACGTGCAGTAAGATCAAAACTATTTATACTTTGTATTCTATGTTTACTTCCTAGCAGTAGTTTACTTTTGTTGGTTTTCTGTCGTGTTTATTTTTTTATTTATTTTTGATCGTTTGGTGTTTGTCCTATACACTTGTCACTCCGAGTTTTCTTTCGTTCGTTCTCTCTCGGATTGATTAAGTATCGGACCCTGTTTTCCCTCTATTCTGCCTCTACCCTCTCTATGCTTTTTCTCTCGTGAACATGTATATTTGAACTCGATTAGATTCCCTTCGAAGGTCATTGATTCCGAAGTAAAATCAGTCGAACTTTTATCTAATTTATCACTCGATGTTCGATGAGTTTGTTCTCGGACATGGAGCAACTTTCTTTCGGTTTGTTGGGATTTTTCCGTGATTACCGGCACAAAATCCGTCCGTTGAATTCGCAGAGACGCGAGATCTGCACCGTTGGATTAGATGTGACAGTTATGTCAGACCCCCCTTATAAATACTGATCCACCCCAGTGGCACATCCCTCTCACTTCCTCGACTTCGTCTCTTCCCCTCTCGCCCCGAGCTCTTGCGCGCCGCCGTGCTCCTCTCTCCACCACCGAAGAGCTAGCCGCTTCACTGCCGGGAGGCCGCCGCCGGAGGACTTCCCGTCGACGAGGATCATCATCCGCGCTGCCGTAGATCTCACGCATCACGCATCACCAAGTTAGGGTATGTGCCGGAGGACTTCCCGTCGACCAGGAAAATTTCTGAGAACGCTGGAAACATCAGGCAGCCTAGGCGAGGAGGAGGCCGAACCAAAATCACAAACAATTCAGAAGGCCTATCTGAAGATCTGATTATCGAGAAAAATCTGAGAACGCCTGAAGGCTCTGTTGAAGATGCCAGAACGAGGGACAACCGGCTGCAAGAAATTCGAAGACTTCAAGCTCTCCGATGGTATGAGTACAAGGCAATTATTCCTCGTTGGGAGAGATTATTTGCATTGAAGAATCCATGGTTAGATGTCACTGCTCAAAGGCCCAAGTTGTAACGCCCCGACCACTCCCAACCTGTTAACCACCGATTCCATGGTTGGTGCGCCTCGGATCTAGACTGTCCTCAAAAACCAACACAAGTCTTTTCTGCACACTTTGTCTTCACTCGTGCGCACCCTGGATCAACTTCCTGGTCGGTCACCCATCCCAAGACTACTCCAAGTCAAGAACGCTTAACTTTGGAGTTCCTGGGAGCTGGGCTTCCGGAAAAAAGGTGCACCTTGTTGATATGAGTAGTCTGTCATTCCTATTGAGATCCTGGGCTGTTACATACACCCCCAAAGGAACCGACGTCCCCGTGGGCCTAGCAGGAACGTTCCCCTTTGGCAGACGTATGTGCGCGCCAGTTGCAGGAATCCAACATGTACCCCATGTAATCCTCACCGACCGACACACACACCGTGTAACCGCTAGGGTCGGCTCTGATACTAGCTGTAACGCCCCGACCACTCCCGACTGGTTAACCACCGATTCCATGGTCGGTGTGCCTGGGATCTAGACTGTCCTCACAAACCAACACTAGTTTTTTCTGCACACTTTGTCCTCACTCGTGCGCACCCGGGATCAACTTCCCGCTCGGTCACCCATCCCAAGACTACTCCAAGTAAAGCACGCTTAACTTTGGAGTTCCTTGGAGCCGAGCTTCCGGAAAAAAAAGGTGCATGTCGGGACCCGGGGTTAGCGTATGCAAGACCCGCTACAACACAATCATATGGAGAGCCAAGAACCGTACCCACTTGTCTAAGCAGACAAGGCCAAGCACAGAACGTTCTCGGAAAGCATCGAACGTGAGGGGCATCCCATCCAGGCCGGATGATCAACTGAGATGGGTCCTCATCGTCCGCACACAAGTCTAAATGATATGGGTGGTGAACTCCCATATTCATAGACAAGTCGCCTCAACCATACTCTTGATTGTATTATAACACTTACATAGACTTACTCGAGCCCGATCACTTAGTCGGGGTGTAGGGCGGGCTCGATCATACAACAAAGTGTGCCACGTGACAGAGTCACGAGCAATCGCATCGCGATGCCCCAAGCTGCGCACATCTAAGGGCCACTTGGTGTATAAAAGACCGCCAGCCAGATCACAACTAAGGTCTCGAAAACCCATACTAAGACATGCATGTTATAATCATACACGCAACACACATGTCTAGTATGAACAACAGGTATCATTGCAATTCTCTACAAAGTGTACAACTTTATTGATAACTCTTACAGAGTGCACACAGAGATCACAAGTTTGTGATCCAACATTACATCAAACATGCGGAAGCAAAGTAGGTCTGAGTACAAACAATTTTAACAAATGGTTTAGAGAAGCCTTATTTATAAACAAGCCCTTCCATGAGGGACCAGTCGTCTGACTGGGACTACACTAGCTTGATCAGTCGTCGAGCTCCAGGAAGAATCCACCTTCGGGGTCAGTGGGTTCATCTAAAACATAGAATAAGCAAACGTGAGTACAAATTCGTACTCAGCAAGACTTATGTAGGAGCTATACTACTCATGCACATGTATAAAGGTAAAGGGAGGTGGGGTTCATAAGCAGAAGTGCCAGCTTTGACTTGGCTAGTCCTGAACTACCAGTACCATACTTGAGGTAAGAAGCGTACACGAGTCCACTACATGTCTCCAACCAATTACACCACTATGGTGCCTTCCTCGACTCCCCACGAGAAAGCACGCCATAGCACTCACGCTTATCTTGGCAAGTTTTATAAGTATCCGGTTCAAGTTGTCTAATAATCAGGCACAGCTTTCCAAGTAGTCCCTTACCGCGGACGCGTCTATTCGAATAGTTTATTAAACCTGCAGGGGTGTACTGCTACACACATGAAACTATCAGTTACCGCCGGGATCTCATCACCCTTCATGCGGGTGTCGGCGAGGATAATCTCCACAACTTTTACCTCACAACCAACTCAAGTTCAATGAAGACGCCTATTTGGGATGGTTTCCACATTCGTAACCCGGCCGGTTTACCGAAGTGGTCCCAGAAGATGTGTGCGTGGTGCATAAGCCGGTCTCGGTTGAGCCGTTCTCTCACCTTGCAGCCAGGCCACAAACCTACCAGAACTCCGAACTACTGCGAATCATTGAATTGAGAAGGGGTGAGTTAGTAGGTTGAGCGGGGGTCCGCTTGCCCAACATGTGGTAGTACTCTTAATCTTGGATCACCACACAAGAACTCAAGCTTAAGGCGGTGTTCAACGAGACAACCCACTGTGTACTCCTACACAACCTCTCATCGTTCACCTTGTATTAGGGTAGATTCACCAACACAAGAACTCGGGCTTAAGGCGGTGTTCAACGAGACAACCCACTGTGTACTCCTACACAACCTCTCATCGTTCACCTTGTATTAGGGTAGATTCACCAACACATTTCCACCATCATCAACATGATTGCTACCATCCCGACTCACATAACAGTATCAACATTATATCCCTCTAAGCATGGAATAAGCAGTAACAGTTGCAGGGGCCACATGATATCAATCAACTTGTACATCTGCTAGGATTGTGGTTTGCTTACTACTGTGACAAATGATACGTCATGCAAAGGAATGGGTTCATCTATGCGGTAGAAACGTAGCATGGTAATCATCCTAAACAATGCATAAGCGAGACTGAGACGGAAGTGGGATTTTATCGACATGATCAATTGGGGTTTGCTTGCCTTGCTGACGAGGGTCGTACACGGTATCTTCAACAGAGGGGGTGATCTCGGGTTCAGGCTCCACCTCTATTCGACAAACAACACAAACATCGAAACAATAATAAGACAATGCTCAAACACATGAGTTGAAGGTTAAAAATTGATGTATGTGTCACTGATGTGTGAGTTATTCCATTTAAAAGGAGTATATTGCAAATGAATTGCAAATTCAAACTCCAATTTGAATTTCAAAAGAATGCATATGCAATGTTGCCACTGTTCACCCAATTTTATATGGTCAACCATGAAAACAGATTGCATATTCAGAATCCTTGCATTTTTCTGATAATTTTACATATATTTTATGTTTAATTTGGAGTTTAAATGAATTAGTTATGAATTTCCAAAGTTTAAAGCATTTTCCGAATTTATTCTTTAATTGGAAATTCACTTATTGCGTAGGCATGACGTCATAGTGACGTGGGGGGGGGTGTGCTGACAGGTGGGGACACCCTGTCAGTGGCTGGGTTAACTAACCTGGCTGGTTTAAATTAACCAGTGGCTAATTAAGCCACTTGGGCCCAGTGTCAATGGGTGCTTAGTGGGGGGATTAACTTAAGTTAATCCCTGCCGCGTTGGCACGCCGGCGGCGAGTCGCCGGTGACTCCAGTGCGCGGCGGCGCTACTCGGGACGACATTCCTGTGCGCCATTTGGAGCGCTGAGACCACAGGTGTGAATCCCGTGATCTCGCGGATCACCTGGAGCAGGCGTGCGTCAAGGACGAAGACCAGGGCGACGGCAGCGAGCTCGTCGGAGGCAACAGAAGAATGGCGACGTCGTAAGTGAAGCTTCAATGCACGGTTTAGCGTGGGAGGTAGTTCGTTCGAAAGATGGGAACCCCAGAGGCAAAACGGGAGCGCTGGGGAGGACGTAGGGGCACGAGATCGAGCTCTAGGTCGTCCATGGCGGCGACGGAGCTCGGCTCCCATGGCAATCGGCGACAGAGGGCAAGAGGGGCGGGGCTAGGTTAAGGGAAACCTAGAGGAGCTCACCCTGAGCTCAAAGGTGAAGGCGGCGAGGAAAAAGGTGGCTCAACGGCGATGAATTCGGCGGCGGGATCTTGCGGGTCCGGCGACGGCTCGGGGGCGATTCCGGCGTCTTGAAGGCGAGCTAGCTCCTGATCCTTTGCATGGTGACGAAGTCGAGGGTGGGGAAGACGATGGACAAGGTGGTGTGGCTCCTCAATGACGATGGCCACACGAACTCGGCGGCGTTCTCCACGGCGGCTATCGGTGGCGACGAAAACGGGCGAGAGAGAGAGAGAGAGAAAGGGGAGACGGCTCCCAGGGGGGTGGGGGAGAATGGAGACACGGCCGCTCCAGCGTCTCCGTGGCGCTTCTAGGAGGGTCAGGAGAGGCCAGGAAGGCAGGCAGGTGCCCACCGGCGTCGGCATGCCCTCCAGCGAGGTGCTTGCCGCGCTGGGGGAAGACGACAAGGAGGGGTAGGTGGGCTTGGGCCGGGGGGGGGGGGCGATGAGTTGGGCCAAAATGGCCAGGTGAGTCCCTTTTTCCTTTTCCCGTTCTGTTTTCTTTTTTGTTAATTTGTTTGCCTTGCTAGGTAAAAGGCTAGGCATTTTATAAAATACTGAAACTTTTTATATGGCCTCAAATTATAATAGGCTAGCCACTTGTAAAGTTTGGACATTTTTAAAATTCAAATAATTTGAACTTTAATTCAAATAGGGGTTTAAATTTAAATCCATGCTCCTGTTTGAATATTTGAAAAATCCATGAGCATGGGGTTGGTCCCACATCACTTGATATGTGATCACACTCATTTATGAGACTTTTGAAAAATGCAAAAGGAATTTTTGGAGCAACTTTTATTCTGGCCATTTGAATTAAATTCATCTGGGGGTGTTCTCTCTCCCATTTCATTTTCTTTTTGAAAATTTTCCATGATGCAAAGTGAGACTTGATCCTAGCACATACCTAACAGAGGGTTCTGACAACTCACCCCCACTCAAAAGAATCTCGTCCCGAGATTCAGAAGTCTGCGGGAGGAAGGAGGGGTACTCGGCACTGAGACAGTCTTCTCTTTCCCACGTGGCTTCTTTCTTAGAGTGGTGTGACCACTGCACTTTCAGAAACTTGATATTCTGAAGACGAGTGACACGCTCTGCTGAATCAAGAATACGAACGGGGTATTCTCGATAAGAAAGGTCATCTTGGAGATCAAGCGTTTCATGGTCGACTTCGCGGATGGGGTCCTTGAAGCAACGCCTGAGTTGTGACACATGGAATACATCATGTACTCGGGAAAGGTGCGGGGGTTGTTCAAGTTGGTAGGCAACTTCTCCACGTTTAGCAGGAATGCGGAAAGGTCCGATGTAACGTGGGGCAAACTTGCCTTTGATACCGAAACGTTGGGTTCCCTTCAGAGGGGTAACCCGAAGGTAAGCCTTCTCATCCAGATGGTAGCTTTCTTGCCTATGATGACGATCATAGTAGCTTTTCTGAAGAGACTGGTCTGCTTTCAATTGATCACGAACAATGCGAACTTGCTCTTCTACTTCCATGATCATATCCGGTCCAAAGAATTGTCTTTCACCGGTTTCTGACCAGTTTAAGGGGGTTCGACATCTTCGTCCATAGAAGAGTTCAAAAGGAGCCATGTTCAGACTAGATTGGAAGCTATTGTTATAAGAAAATTCGGCGAATGGAAGGGACTTCTCCCAATTCTTTCCGAATGAGATAACACAAGCTCTGAGCATGTCCTCGAGAATTTGGTTAACCCTTTCGACTTGATCGCTAGACGGAGGATGGAAAGCTGTACTAAAGGAGAGATGAGTTCCCATAGCATTCTGAAAGCTTCCCCAAAATCTAGAGGTGAAAATGCTACCACGATCTGGATTGATTTCCAAAGGAACACCATGAAGAGACACAATTCTAGAGATATACAAGTCCGCTAACTGGCTAGCAGTTATAGACTCGCGAACGGGAAGGAAGTGTGCAACTTTGGAAAGTCTATCCACAACAACGAAGATGGCATCATTTCCTTTCTGGGTTTCTGGAAAGCCAGTGATGAAATCCATAGTGACTTTGTCCCATTTCCACTTTGGAATAGGCAAAGGTTGAAGAGTGCCAGCAGGTCTTTGATGTTCTGCCTTAATGCGACGACAAACATCACATTCAGCAATGAACTGAGCAATTTGTCTCTTCATCCTAGTTCACCAAAATCTCTGGCGTAGGTCTCGGTACATCTTTGTGCTACCAGGATGAATCAAAAGGGGAGTATCATGAGCCTCCTTAAGAATTAGCCTCCTGATATTGTGTTTTCGTGGTACAACCAATCGAGAGCCAAAGAAAACAACACCTTGCTCATTTATGGAGAAACATTTAGCAACTCCGCTAGCAATGTTCTTCTTGATCTCTCGAATACCACTATCACGTTTCTGGGCGGCTATGATTTTATCCTCAAGGGTTGGTTTCGCTACCAAGGTAGAAAGATAGCCACGAGTAACAATCTCGAGATTGAGTTTTCAAAATTCCTCATGAAGAAGTGGTTGATACTGTTGTACATGAGGTTGTTACAATACGACTTACGACTTAGTGCATCAGCCATGACATTACCTTTGCCTGGGGTGTAAGAAATTCCTAAGTCATAATATTTTATCAACTCAAACCAGCGTCTTTGCCTGAGATTAAGATATGGCTAGGTGAATATGTATTTGAGGCTTTGGTGGTCGGAATAGATCTCACAACGATTACCAAGGAGGTAATGTCGCCAAGTTGTCAGGGCATGAACTACAACAGTGAGTTCAAGATCATGGGTAGGATAGTTCTCTTCATGTGGACGCAACTGGCGTGAAGCATAAGCTACCACATGTCTATCTTGCATAAGTATGCATCCTAACCCTTGCCGTGAGGCGTCACAAAAGATCTCGAAATCCTTTTTGGTGTCTGGAGGCGCAAGTACGGGTGCAGAAGTCAATCTTATTTTTAGCTCTTGAAAGCTTTCCTCGCACTTGGGAGTCCATTCGAATTTCTTCTCTTTTTGGAGGAGTTCAGTTAGTGGCTTTGCAACTTTAGAAAAGTTCTCGACGAAGCGGCGGCAATAGCTTTCTAAGCCAAGAAAACTCCTAACTTTCTTAACCGATTCGGGTGGATTCCAGTCTAGGACAACCTGAACTCTCTCGGGATTGAAAGCAATGCCTTTTGCAGAAATCACGTGGCCAAGTAGGTTACTTCTGGTAGCCAAAATTCGAGCGTTCCTTTGGTGGAGCGTTCCATAAGAAGGTTCCCGCCACCCTGGAGATCCGAGCGTGCAGGCTGAACAGTAGTGCACCCCTGCAGGGAGTTTAATCTATTCGAATAGCCGTGTCCACGGTAACAAGACACTTTATGCTGAAGCTGGATCTTACCACTACAAACTACTACTATTAAACTGTATGGTTCCGGGTTTTCTTCCTCGCAGAGAAGTCGAGGAGGGGAACTCGGAGGCATTATTATTATTAATCATTACAACTTACTATTATACAATGTTGCAGCAACTTCTGCTTCATTGTTACTTTATGCTTTATATAAACTGTTGGCTGTTCTCATATTGTGCTGCAAGACACCGTCAGAAGATGCTAGTCTTTGATAGGCCTAGCTTCTTACCCTTATTATGATTTCTACCTTGCAGTCCACTATATACAGCCTCCCATTTCCATTTGATACAAATGCATAAATGCTTAGTAGCGGATGTAAGACTCGCGGGTATGCTAGATACTCACCTTTGCTTTAATTCCCCCTTTTTGTTTTGCCTGATCGGCCGATGCAGTCGACGTTGGAGCCCAGGAGCATGAGTACCCCGGAGGCGCCTACTACTACGTCGAGCCCCCCTTTGACCAGGACCAGGAGTAGTTTCAGAGGCTCCCAAGCAGGAGGCCTTGCCTTTTCGATCTGTATCTCTGATGATATTTGTGCTATCCTTCTTAAGCCAAAACTTGACTAACTATGTCTATACTAAGATATTATGGCTTGTATAACTTATGTATTCGGGTCCGAGTGACCCCTCATCTTGTAACATATTGGTTTATCCTTTTGTGTTTAGTGTTGTGTTGTGACATTCTCACCGTGGCACCCTAATCTCAGCCGTGTACCTTGCGTGTATGATTACTGTACATGGATTGATTTTAGGGGCGTCACAGCGAACTCACGTGGGGCCATTTTGTATGGGCGTCTGGAAATTGGTGCGGTTCCTGGCATAAGATCCACTATGAACTCTACACATCTGTCGGGTGGCATTCCCGGCAGCTCTTCAGGAAAGAAATCCGAGAAGTCACGAACCACCGGAATATCTTCAAGGTCGGGAAGGGGAAGCACATTCAAAGAATGTATTTGGGTTCTCGATCTTGGTGAGGAGTAATCTATTGTCTGGCCTGAAGGATGGGTGAGTCTAACTAACTTGGCTTTACAATCAAGAAAAGCATTTTGTCTTGATAACCAATCCATACCAAGGATGACATCAATGTCTGAAGACTTGAGTGCTATGAGTGAAGCAAGGAATACTAAACCCTCAATTGCAATTTGATTGCCATGGCTTACCCTATTAGTTTGCAATCTTGATCCTGGAGTTTTAATTATCATTCGGGTGGAAAATTCAACAAAGGAAAACTCATGACGAAGTGCATAACTTTCCGACATGAACGAATAAGATGCTCCTGGATCGAAAAGAACGGAAGTAGGAACATAATTGTCTGGGAGCGTACCAAGAATGACGTCAGAAGTATCGTCAGTCTCTTCAGCTGAGATCTGGTTCACACGTCCACGATTGTCAGGAGGAGCGGGTTTGGTGGTGAAGACCTTAGGGGGTGGCTTGCCACGACCATTGTTGTTACCTCCGGCACGGGGTGGGGAATTCTGATTCTGGAGCTGGTTCTGGGGACACTCGCGGGAGTAGTGACCTGCCTGACCACACTTGTAGCAGGCTCCAAAGACAGTGCGGGGATCTGGGTTGTTAGGTGGAGCTTGGTGGAACAAAGCTGGTGGACGAGGCGCCCCATAGGATTGCCTCGGTGGGTTGTTCTGGCAGAACATGGTGTTGGGGATCCAGATCTTGCGCTTCTGAGAGCCTGAACTGGATGAACCATCATCTCTAGGGTGCTTGCGGAAGTCATTGGGGGGGGGGTTCATGTCCTCCTCCTTGATGGCCTTGTTGACAAGGACCTGGAAGGTGGCGAAGTCATGTAGGTTGAGCTCACGACGGAGTCCAGAATTGAGTCCACAGCGGAACCTCTCTTGCTTCTTGGCGTCGGTGGAGACCTCTTCAGTAGCATAACGAGCCAGTCGGTTGAACTCACGACTCACCTCGTCAACATTCCTCCTGCCTTGGGTGAGGTTGCAGAACTCCTCACGCTTGCGGTCCATAAGACCCTTTGGAATGTGGTTCTCACAGAATGACGTTTAGAACTCATCCCAAGTTGTGGGCGGTCCAGCGGGACGCATGTTCAGAAAATTCTCCCACCAAGAGCTAGATGCACCATCGAGGTGGTATGTGGCATAGCTGACCCTGTCACCATCTGCAACATGGCCTGCCTGGAGCTTTTTCTCGATGTTGCGAAGCCAGTCATCGGCGTCAAGGGGCTCGGTGGAGTAGCTGAAAACCGGGGGATGAAGCCGGATGAAGTCATTCGAAGACACCAACTCGTTGCGCTGCTGAGTGGTGTTGTGGGAAATGACCTCCAGCAACTAGTGAGAGTCTCAGCGGTTATTCTCATACTCCATCAGAACCTGAGCCATCGTGGGTGGCGGTGGAAGATTGCCTTCCTCCGGTTCATTCTCACGACCATGGGCACGACCAAGCTGGCCACCGGTTCCTTGAGACATCCTGAAGGTTAAAACCAAAGTCAAACAGAGTTGATTGGAAGAGTCTAAACAAGGTATTGAAGGTACTGGAAGAGTCACAGAGCAAAGGAAGTAATCATCTTGACAACATGGTGATAAAAGGATACAAGACATATATTCACAAGCTGTCATACAAACCATACATCGTTTTAGTACAAGCTCCAAGCTAATACAAACGTGATGAAGATGATACATCCTTCAGAGGCACTCTGACTTCCTATACATTTTTTATCTAAGCCTCTGGAACTTAGAACACCTTGCGTACAATATACTAAAGATACTACTACATCCTCACTAAAGCAAGACCACAGGCGGTCTCACTCATCTCCATCTCCATAGTAATCCCCGTAAAAGTTGCCCACGTAACCCGGTAGCTGAAGGTGACCATCGGAAAACACGGAGGCCTGTGGACCCTGATATCCATTTGGGCAAGGATGGGGCCTAGGTCCAGCGTAGGGTGGGAGCAGAGGACCACGTGGTGGAAAAATGCCTCCAATCTCGGGCCAAGCAACTCGAGAAGGCATCTGTGTCCTGGCTGGGTAGATACAAATGATCCAACACTCACAAAAGGAGCCAGGAGCGTAAGTGCTCGATACAGACGGACAGGGGTGGCGTGAAGCTCAAAACGAATGGCACATGCATCACGATCTCTATCACAAGCATGCCGAGCAGTGATCTGAAGCAAAGGATCCTCCAAGGAGTGATCTGAGTACAATCCGGTGTAATATCCCTCTTCTCCTGGAAGTGCAGCAGGGATATAACGGAAAGGTGACCCACCAAGCATTGCATGCTCCTCTCTCATCAGGGTAATACATGAGTATGCAGCATCCTGCACAGCCTTGTTCTCAGTCACACCAATGCCATGTCCAAAGAGGATAGGCTGAGGGACTCCAATGTGGTGCGGGTAGATCCTGATAGTGCAGTGGAACTGAGTCTAGTTGAAGTCAAGGAACTGCTCCTCAACGGTGTACTGAGGATACCATCGATAGCCAATGAAGGACATCATCTCGGTGAGCATGGCTGGGTGCCCACGCACATCGAGGCTCCTAGTCAAACAAACAATCTTCCGAGGGGGAAGATCCGCCATCTGAAACAGAAAGAAGGAGTTTGAAAATGCATCAGATTATGAAGAAACTTGGAATGACTCGGACAGCATAACGCCTGGAACTGCAAGAAAAGACAATTTCTTACAACATGGAAACAACACTTACATACGATGTAAGAAACAGGAAGCACAACAACTCTAGCAAACCGAACACAACTTTCCTACGGCTACAAGGAAGCAATCAACGAGATGTTCTAGTAAGACATAGATTAGCCTAGTCCTATCTTCCCGTAGAAAAGATGAGGGTGACTCAGGACTCAGAACGATGAGGGTAAGGAGAAAAAATATGTCAGAACCCCAACTAGGGTAAGTGCTAGGGCTTGCTTGACCCTCTGCATCATGAAGAAAATCCAAAAAGAAATTCAAAAATGGAGAAAAGAAATGCCCTGACAATTTAAATAAATGGCCAGATAAAAATCTTTTTCCAAAAATCATTTGAACATTTGGAAAATTCCTATAAATGATGGTGATCATTTCAAAAGTGGTTTGGGTTCATTCCCATGCCTATGTAATTTTCTAAAATTCAAAAGGTGCTCTGGAAATTAAATTTGATCCCTATTTGATTTGAAATTCAAATTGTTTGAATTTCAAAAATGCCCAAAAGTTATAAGTGGCTTGCTACTGGCCACCTAAGACTTATAAAAATAATTGGGCATTTAATAAAAATGCTCTGCTATTTATTTCATAGCAAAACAAATGGGAGAAAAAGAAAAACAGAAGAAAAAAAACAAATCCCAGCCCAGCCAGCCTGGCCGGCCTAGCCCACCAGGGGCAGGGTCGTCTTCCTCCAGGCCAGCCGAGAACGCCACTGCGTGGCGAGTATGCGCTCGTCGCCGGCCACGCAGCAGCTTGGCCTCGGCGTCACCTGGCCGCCTGGAAGCCCCCTTGGAGACTTCTCTCCATTCCCCCTCTCCCTGTGGTCGCCTGTTCCTTCTTCCTCGCCAAATCCCACGAACCCCGAAGCCACGCAGGAGCGCCGCCGCTGCGTGCTCCTGGCCAACTGCCTCCCCTCCACGCCAGGAGCTCCGCAACGTCGCCCCGCGCATCCCTGCAGAAGTAATCAAGCCGAAGCTCTCTGGAGACGTCGCCCGCGTCATTCTCTTCCGCCACGGCCGCCCAGCTCCGGCGAGATATTCCGGCGACCTCAGACCCCCTTCGACCTCGCCTCGGCCTCCATACGATTCAAGGTGAGGCCGCACTCTTTTTCCCCCCATCCATGCCCGTCCCCGTGCCCCTGGACACGAGCTCCACCTCGGCCGAGCTCCGGCCGCCGCGGAGTATAAAGCCGGCGAGGCCTTGGGCCTTCCCAGTGCGCCCCGCGTGCACCACTCGACGCGCAAGGATGCGAGGCACCTGTACGGACCCTCCTCCGCCCGTCTCGCGCATTCCGGCAGAGCGCCGCCGCGTCCAGTGACGCCGGCGGCAAGCCGACGGCCGCCCTAGTCATTAGGGGCTTGATTAGCCCCTAATCCACCCTAAGCAGCCATTGACAGGTGGGCCCCTAGCCCTAATTTTAATCCAGGGTTTAAATTTAAATCGGGGTTAACCCCTAAGCCTATGACATCCTGGCCCCACTGGTCAGCCCCCCCCCCCACATCATGCTGACGTCTGGATGACGCAGTAATCCTTTTTATTTTTAAAAGAAAATCCAGAAAATCCAGAAAATAGAATAAACTTTAGAAATTCATAGAAAATTCATATTAACTCCAAATTGGACAAATAATATATGAAAAATGATCAGCAGAAAATAATCTATCCAAATATACAACTTTCAGCTATGTTTGAGTTGAATTTAAAATGGGAACAATAGCTTTTTCTATTTGGTTTAAATGGAATTAATTCAAATTTAATTCAAATGCTCTTCCACTTTGAACCAATACAAAGTAAACTTGGTCACTTGTACATCAGAGACATAGTACACACATGATCACAAGGTTTTCAAAGAACAAACAATAGCAATTGCAATTTGGTTAAATTGAAATTCATATGTGGAGTTTGAATTTGCATTTCAAATGCAATACACTTCATTTAAATCAAATGTACCACAAACCAGCAACATTCACATCATGGACAACATTATCATGTGATTGTGCATTTAAATTCAATGTTGCCCCCCTCTTATTGATGATTGTGCCGGTAACAGTGCCTCCGAGACGGTGATCACCCCGGAGAAGAAGACCACCGTTTAGAACCGTGTATCGTCAGCAAGGCAAGCAAACCCCCATTGATCATGTCTATAAAATCCTACTTCCCTCTCAGTCTCGCTTATGCATGTTTAGGAGATCACCGAGACACGTTCTTTCTCATAGTTGAACCTATTCCGATGCATGACCTGTCATTTTGTCACCGTATTAAGCAAACCACAATCCTAGAAGATATAGGAGTTGAATGACGAGCATGTGCCCCCTGCAACTGTTACTGCTTATTGCTGCTTAGTGATACAATGAGGTTACTTTGGTTGTGAGTCGGGATGGAATGTTCACAGTGTTGCTGTTATTAACGTGTTGGTGAATCCAACCTAAACAAAGGTGAACGATGAGAGGCTGTGTAGGAGTACACAGTGGGTTGTCTCGTTGAACACCGCCTTAAGCACCGAGTCCTTGTATGGTAATCCAAGAAAAAGAGTACAACCACACATTAGGCTCACTGACCTCTCTTGGCCTAGTACCTTGATCCGTGTTGACGTCCAGGAGTCACATTAGTTCGGGCTTTCCATTTGGCATGTGCATAGAAAAATAATGAAGGAATGGTTGCATCATATAGATATGTGGGTGCACCTGTAAGGCAGGAAAACCATCTGCCAAAGGTGGCGTCTCGGTCACTTGCATTGTTTGAGTCCGTTTCGTTGATCTGGCCGGGCTCTCGAGCGGAGGCAACTCAGATAGTCGACTCCTGGAATAGACCGGTTGTGAGCAAAGTGTCGTGGTGAACATCCTCGCTGTCACCTCTTGAACGGTGGCGAGCAAAAGGCGGTAACCGATGGTCATGTGTGTGTAGATTACACCCCAACAAGGTTAACAAAACTATTCGAATAGCCGCGTCCGCGGTAAGGGACTACTTGGAAAGCTGTTCTTGATTATTAGACAACTTGAATGGATACTTCTAAAACTCGCAAGATAAGCGTGAGTTCTATGGTGTGCTTCCTCGTGGGGAAGTCAAGAAAGTTAGTTACAACCAGATCGAATGTGAATCGAAAGTTTGTTGAAACTACTCAGAAAGCCTCAAAATCAAGAGTTTATCGAATGAAAAACAAAACCCTTAACCCCGTAGGCAAACTAATTTCTTCGATGCCACTACATCTCCCCCTTTTTGTCACAACGTACAAAAAGATCGAGAGAATAGGGTCGAAAGAAATCCCTACTCGCGACGCTGGCTCCGGTGACGACGAGAAGATTCGGCGAGCGTTGGAGCACGACGAATTGGAGTCACATTTTCTTATTTTATGTAAGAGCAAGTTTTGCCCCCGAAGGTTTTGGACATTGTTAGACAAAGCAGAAGTGGAACTAATATTGTTTTCGAGTATAAACAGATACTTAGGTTCCGAAAGAATGGGGTTTGCAAGTAGAAGGTCGAAGGACAACTCGCTGCAGTGAAGCTGCAGTTATCTACCGAAACCTTTGAAGGAAGACGACCCCTAAAAATGTCGTCGAAGAAAAAGTATCTCTCGAGCAAAAGAGCAACGAGGAGAAAGCTGAAGCTGGTCGAAGACTTAGTCTTTTTGCTAGTTTCTCTTTATTTCTTGAGTCGTAGGAAAACCATACTATTAAGAGGGGTTTGCTAGTTGAGATCTTTGTCGAAGTGAATTTTCTCTGCTCAATCAAAACCCACAAAAGCCTACCGAGAGAAATCTCACCGAGTCGAACGAATAGCTCGAAGGAAAAGTCATTGCACTTCGTGCCTTCGAGAGAGAACTCGTTCGGTGAGTCAGCTTACTTGTTCCTCAAGTAAAGTTCCGCAGTGATTGGAATCCGACCGTTGTGGACACGCGTCAAGCGGTTGCATCGGGTCACTTCAGTCATTTTACCCTTCGGGATCGCCAACTATAAATACCCCGCACCTACCCACCATTTCGGGTTGGCTGCTCCACTGAAGATTCTAAGACAGAAGAAGTCTGAGAGCATCCCGAAGAGATTCATCGAGATAAAACCTCCACCCAAGTCTGAACTGAGTTTGAGCAATTCATGGAGACTTAGGTTGATATTAGCCGATCTTTTTATCTTGGAGAACTGCAAGTCTCCTAGACGGTTAGGTGTCGCCTGTCTAGCAGTCGAAGAGTAATTGTCACTGCTGAAGGAAGTTTGTAAAGGTCTCGGAGATGTCCTGAATCATCTACCACGAGTGAAAACTGGACAAGCTCGAGGAGTTTGTTGCAGTGGAGAATAGGACGGAGAGAGTTTTTCTCCAGGTGTTCAATCACCAGTCCCTCCAACCAGACGTAGCACTTTGCAGAGTGTGAACTGGTTTACCAAACATCGCTGTGTCAGGCTCGTTTTCCTTCTAGCATTTACTTCAAGTATTTACTCGTAGCCTGTTTGTTTTCGATGTTTTCCTTCGCTCCAAATCCTTTCGAGCCTTGCATTACTTTCGATATTGTATTTCCTTCGAGATGTCATTAGTCTTTCGTTGTTTGCATGATTTCCTTCTAAGTTCCCTAGAATTTTTAGAAGTGATCATTCACCCCCTCCCCCTCTGATCATTCTTGAGCTTTCAATTGGTATCAGAGCCAGGCACTCCCTACGCTCTGCGTATTTTGGTCTAACAACCTGGAGTGTTGTCAAGAATGTCGTTTGCAGCTGTTCGCTCGGGGGAACCAATCCCTATTTTCAATGGGAAGGATTATCCCTATTGGAAGGACAAAATGAAGAGGAATATCATGGCTATCAACTCTGCTGCTTGGGAGGTTGTCAAGAATGGTGTAACTGTCAAGGACACCGATGTCATCACCCCTGAAGAGGCAAAGAAGTTGTCCCTCGATGCTGAAGTCTGGTTTTTCATCACAAATCATCTGATTCCCGAAAAATATCATGAGGTCAAGAATATTCCTTCGGCCAAAGGTGTTTGGGATTATCTCGAGAAGATTGGTGAAGGTGTCTCCACTCAGAAAGATGCTCGAATTGACACCCTTCGAAGCAAGTTCTATCGGTTCAAGAGGCACGAGGGAGAAAAAGTTTGTTCCATATACAGCAGAATCACTGCGCTGTCAAATGAACTGATTTCCCTCGGTGCAGATGACATTACCAATCGGATTATTGTCAGAACTTTGCTCCGTTCTCTTGATGATTCCTTCGACCACATTGTGCTGATGATTAAGGAAAGAACTGATTTCAAGGATATGGTTGCCGCTGATATTCTTGAAAGGCTTAATACTTTCGAGATGGAAGAAGATGAGAAGCGTG